>OW204028.1:23517033-24797294 GCA_934048045.1 Polygonum aviculare | reverse complement strand
CTTAAGGTGATCTCAGGAAGGATGTGTAAATTCTGTGAACGCCAGTTATAATCTGAGTTGAGAACGACAGTACAGTACAGTACAGGTTCATTCGGAACGCGCCCTTTTTGGAAGTTGAACAGTTGCTGTTTGGATTTTGAAATGAGGAAGTTACCAGCGTGCCCCTCACCAACCTCCTATATATACTTTGATTGAAACGGCTGTCAGAACTTTCGCACGCTAAAATCTCAAAGCTCCGTTTTGCTCTGACTTCTCTCTAGATTTCCGGCAACATCTTTCTAGCTTTCCGGTCAGTCTCCGAAGTCTTCTTTCCGATCCGATCAGAATGTCAAGGGTCATGAATACTTCTGGTTTGTCTTTGAGTGGGAAGCGAAAGCGTCTTGCTAAGAGGAACTTTTATGTAGAAGGTCCTCTAGAAATTCAAATTGACGAGATCTTGAAAGACTTCATCGATACAAAGCCACGCACTCTCTATGTTGCAGTGGTGAACTACATGAAGGACTGCAAGGATCAAGTCCGTCTTCGTAATCTGAGGACGTTCTTGGATCGGTTTGTAGTGCCCGTGTTGAGGAAGACAGGGGGAATGGACGCTCCTTTCTGTGGAGGCACTAACATATTTCTAGAGGCGTTCCAAGGTCAAGATTGGAGGATCCCCTTGATTGAATCCATTCCAGACCTTTCCAATGCCAGATTTGTGGATCTTCCCTCCACATCATCAAAGAAAAGGTCAGTAAAACCCATCTCCAATCTCTTTTCTCCTTTGTCCCCTCCCCGAGCTATATCAACCAAACCTACTCCCCCTCCATCCCGTCTAATCCACAATTCTCTCCCCCAAAAGGCTTCCTCCTCCCAACCCACTAAAATCTTTGACAGATTTCCAACCAATGTGGAGGAGCGAACCAAGTTCAAACATGACCGTCCTCATCCCAAACCCCTCAAAAGGCGAAAGCTTGCCAAGGCCAAGCCCAATCCCATTCCCCTTGACACCCCTTCAACCACCCCTTCTCCAATCGATATCATTGACCCATCCATGCCTGACCCTACCCTTCTCCAAATACAGCAGGCCTTTCCTGATGTTGACATCTCCCCATCCCCATCTCCTCAAAATTCCCCTCCCTCCGCCCCTCCCACTCCCAAATCAAGGGGCCTCTCAGCTGAAAGGGACGACTCCATAGAGGCAGAGTTTGGCTCTGCTACCTCTGAGGAGAATTCTACAACAGTCGTCCTGGATGAACTCACAAGACAGCAGATTGCTAAGGACGAAGAGCTTTGTCGCCAAATTGCAAATCAACGCGACAATGTTGTACAAGAGGACGCTCTCACTCTCGATGAGCAAATTTCTGCTGATGCTCTTGAGATTCCTCCGTGGGAAGCCGTCCCAATGGACGCAGGAGATAAGTCTGCCCCCAAAGGAAAAGGTGGACAAAAGCGTCCACGGAAAACAAAAGCGTCCAAGGACGCAGCTGGTCCATCTGAGGGACAGGCTGATGAAAATCTCCAAGAAGGAGATAATAATGAAGGAGAAGAAGATGAGGATGATGAAGAAGAGAATGAGGACGGTACTTCTGGTCCGCCCAAAAAGAAAAACAAGAAGTCTGAGCATATTCTTCCTCCCCTCGTCTATGATGAAGCCTTCCTTAGCCAGTTTTCTGAGGCCAAGGATCTCGTTGCGCTCTTAAAAGTTCAAGGGTGGCTCAAGATCTCAGAAGAGAACGTCAAGGTTGATCCCAAGCTTGTGCAGGACTTCTATGATTCTCTCAATATTAACATCGAGAATGGCACAGGGACGTTCTTGGCAAATGGAGAGTCTGCTACTTTTTCTGAGAAGACCATCCGCCAGCTGATGGGGCTAGACAAACAGCGTCCAGGGAATGACGCTTTGCACAAAGTTCCGGCTTCCGGCTTTGGGATAGAAGGCGAGGCACTGAATGCCTTATTCCGGAGGATCTTCAATGGGAAGACTCCAGATGCAAATGACCGGGTTGCTTCAGTCCTATCTCACACTGGTGCTATGGCACACTATATGATCTGCAGGACTATCGTCCCCAGGCAGGAGAAGAAGTCGACTGTGCAAACTATTGACTGTCTACTCTTGGACGCCTTCCTTCAAGGCAGAAAGATCAACTTGGCCAGAATAATGATCGAGCACATGGCCAAGTGCACAAAGAAGAATCATGCTCTTCCCTACCCAGGATTAGTCAAAGCTCTCCTAATCGCGAACGATGCTTACACTCCTGGAGAAGAAACTACTCTGGGATTGCCATGGGACCAAATGTATGGCGTCCTGGAGATAAAGCACAGCCTTGAGCTTCCCTCCATTAGGAAGCAAATTGAGATAGAGAGAAAAGAGGCTGCAAAGAAAAAGAAAGAAGAAGAGGTCGCCAGGAGAGCTGAAGAGAAACGACTAAAGCAGGAAGCTGCTAAGAAAGCTGCTGAGGACGAGCGTGCTAGACAAGAAGCAGCAAAGAAAGGGAAGACTGTTGCTCCTGAACCTCCCTTGCTTGCTGATACTGAGGAAGATCGTGCTGCTCGCTATGCTGAAGTCGATCAGTTGTCGTCCTTCATTCATGCCGATCCGATGGACTTCAATTTCTCGCCTTCTCATCTTCCTCCTCAACAACAGCCGTCCTACTTTCAATGCTCCCCTGCTCCTTCCAACACAGAAGCTTACTCTAAGAAGCAGCTGTACGCTCTCATCCTTAACAATCAGAGTGTTCTTGCGCAACAAGGGAACGCCATCATTCAGCAGAACAATGCGGCCATGCAACAGAACTACCATTTTTTTCAGGCCGTTAAGAATCAGAATGACTTGATTAAGCTGCTAGTCCAGTCAATTCACAGGGACAGTACAGAGGGAGACACCCCAGAGGAAGAGGAACCTGCTGCGACGGACGCCAATGTCAATAATCAAAGCCGTCCTGTTGGATCACCTTCCACCTAACCCTTTATTCCCTCATTATTTTTGCATGTGCTTCTTTTGATTTTCCAACACTTGTCTGATTGTCTGTAATGACTACATTTCGTTTCAATGGCAATTCTTGTGTTTGTGTGCATATGTGTGTTTAAGCGTTCTTTTGCCTCTAATTGTGATTTTGTGCTATCGTCCTTAAGCTAACTTGTTATCCTTTTCGATGATGCCAAAAGGGGGAAGTGTAGTTTTGCAGAGATGCGCTTTTAATAGTTATCTAGAATAAGCAAGTGTTAAGGAGGAATTTCAGTGAAAGGAACTAAGTTTAAAAGGGACGCTAATTAAGAAAGAAATATTTGGTTTAGAAAGCCGTCCCTTCCCTAAAATCCAAAAGGAAGATTAGATCAAGTATTGAAAACTTGTGCCTGTAGATTATTTCTAAGTGTTGAAAGGACGTTCTTTGAGTTTTCAAAGCATGCTAGAGCTTAAGTTCAAAATGTTTATTGCCCAGAGTTTGTCATCATCAAAAAGGGGGAAACTGTTGGGACAAAGTTAAGGACGCCTTCAGTAATTAACATTGTGCCTAGCGTCCCTTAGTTTTGATATGACAAACTCGCCCTGATCTAATAAAGTTGTCCAAGTGTTTCAGGAACGCATGTTGAAAAGGACAACAAGTTGAAGAATAGGTAGCCGTCCTTAGGAAGTAAGGACGCTACATCCTTCAGTGAACGGCTTGGTAAAATACAAACAAGGACACCGTCCTTAATCATTACACTGGAGTCCTTCAAAGCTGGCTGACAAAGTGACATCACCAGACAAGCTTTGATCATGATCTCCACGTGGAAGAAGATCCCGCATCCAAGCCTAACGGAATTGCCAGTAGGCTTCCTTGATCATCAGAGCAACACGTGGAAGCCGATTACTGTTGCAACGTCCCCAAGGGCATGATTGTCAGAGATAAAGTTGCCCTTTCCCAACGTCACTATAAATACTCCCCAGAGTATTTATTGTGAAGTGACGCTTCAGAGAATATTCAGGGAATTTCGTCAGTCGCTCAAGAACACCAAGAACACCAAGAACAAGCTCAAGAACAAGTGAGACTTAGGTGTTAGATCGAGCGAGAAGCGTTCAACAAAAACACAAATTGTTTGTAATAGAAAAGAACAAAAAGAGTGAGAGAGTCCTTACGACGAACTGCAAGGACGAGGTGATAGTATCCTTTAGAGAAATTAAGTTAGGTTACTCTACAGGCTTAAAGGGGTTGTTACTAGTGGACTTAGGGACGCCAGTCTAAGTGCCAGAGAAGTGTAACAGCTCGCCAGTGTATTGTAAGGAAACTTAATAAGAAAGGAAAAAGCTATTACAAAATCCTCCAAGGAGGTAGAGGTTTACACTCAAGGACTAGTTGGTACTTGAGTGGTTCCTCTATAAATCAAAAGCGTTCCTTACTTATTGTCTTAACCTGTTTAGTCTTTTGATTTCCGCTGCGAACCAAGGAAGTCCTCGATCCTTATTAAGGACATCCTGGTGAAGGACGACCTTAACTCTGTTAAGGACGCCCTTGTATTTCTGACTAACGATCCAACAATTGGTATCAAAGCAGGCGCTCTAGATTCTTACTGAGTTGCAGGTAAAGATGGACATGGAACCTATTGGAATCTCGTTCGTGAAGCCTCCGCGCCTGACGGACGGCAACTTCAACCGCTGGAAAATTAGATTTGAGAATTTCTGCAGAAGCACAAATTATCAATGCTGGAAGGTTATTATGAAGGGAGATCTCAAGGTACCTGCTGACAAAGTTGACAAGGAGGACGATTGGGGTCCTGATGAATTCAAGCTAATGGAGACAAATGCTAAAGCAGTGTGCTTCCTTCAAGCATCCCTCTGCGAAAGGGACGCCACAAGGGTCAACAATCTCCCCACAGCAAAACAACAGTGGGAAGCTCTTGAGAAATTTCATGTGGGAACTGCAGAAATGAAAGAGGACGTCCAGCTGAAGATCAAGAAGGAGTTCTATGCCTTCACTATGTTGCCAAATGAAACCGTGAATGACTATTCATACCGTTTTGAGGCCCTTGTCACCAAAATGAGAAACTTGGGCATCCCAGAAACAGAAATCTCCATGAGGAATAGAGTTCAAGTGGTCATTGATGGTTTGACCGGAGTCTGGAACTTTGACAGAACAACGTTCAAAGAGAACACAGCCAACAAAACTCTTGATATGGAAGAAATCTATGGGAAGCTCAGGCAGTACGAAGAAAGAAGAATCTCTGACATGGCTCAGCTAGGAAAGAATCCTCAAACTGATCTTGCTTTGGCGTCAACAACACCAGAGTACGCTGAGTATCTTCGTGGCCAAAGAGATCTAGCGCTGATGATGCAAAACAAAGAAAAACTTGAGAACTTGCGTTCCAAAGAGAAAGAAAGAAAGCCAAAGGAAGAGATTGACTCAGATGAGGAACTCTCTCTTATTCACAAGGCTCTCAAGTACTATAACAAGAAGAACAAGCATAGCAGCAAGAGCAAGTCCTACAAAAAGGAGAGTCCCAAGTACACAGAGGCTGAAATGAAGGAACTCACATGCTACAAATGCAACAAGAAAGGACATTTTGCCAAAAAATGTACTGTGGGAACGTCCTCCAAGGAAAAGAAGAAAGCTCTCATTGGAGCGTGTACAGCTGCCTGGGATGATCTTAGTTCAAGTGATGGTGAACGTGATGATCAAGTTGCATACATGGCAGTAGAGGACGCCCCAATTATTGAAGAGAACGCCTCCGACAACGAACAAGAGGTAACTCATGATTCCATGATGCGTTCTCTAGAAAAGTGTTCAAAACCAAAATTGCTTAAACTCATTAGTAAAATTATGGAGGAAAGTCTTGTCATGAAAAGAAGAATGAATGAACTCGAAGATGAAAATATTATAGTTGAATGTGAGAACTGTAATTCAACGACTATTCAACTAGAGTCTTCTTGTGAAGAAACAAAGTCCCTAAAAACTGAAATCATGTGTCTCAAACTTGAGAACGCTAATCTTAGGGAAGAAGTGAAAGTTTTGGGTAAGAGTCCCATAGTTGAAGAAGTGAGACCAATGGTCTTTGTCCCAGCTAAAAGAGGTCTAGGTTATGAATCTGACACTAAGAACTCCCTTCCTAGTGATTTTGAGGCAAGTAAATCCTCTGAACTTGAACTTGAACGGGAGAAAACCAAAAATCTTCTTGAAAGAATTAGAGTTCTAGAGAGTGGAGAATCAGGAAAGGAAGACTACTACACTAACTCCACTAGTCACAAAATTTACAAGAAGATTGTTAAAGGGGACGGTTCAAAAGTTTGCGACCCTCAAAAGATGAAACAAAACAAGATTCAACGTCCCAATAAGAAGTACTACCTCGGTACTTACTATATGACGTGTTGGTATTGTGGTCAAGGAGATCACTTTAAATATGAGTGTTTGAAACTAAAGGAAGACATTGAGAGTGGAAAAGTTGCTAGGACTAACAATGAAAATGCTAAGTCCGTTCCAAAAGCTAATTCTAGGACGCGACGATCTTTGCCTTTGGTACCCCAGGAAGACGTCCTTCAAGCTTGTTGGCTTCTCGGACGCTGATTATGCGGGTCATGTAATTGATAGGAAAAGCACCTCAGGAATGGCACAGTTCCTTGGTTCATGCTTAGTCTCTTGGGGATCTAAGAAACAGAACTCTGTGGCGCTTTCAACTGCGGAAGCCGAGTACGTTGCTGCTGCCTCGTGCTGTTCACAAGTCATCTGGATCAAATATCAACTAGAGGACTACGGTATCAATCTTGAAACTATTCCCATTCGCTGTGATAACACAAGTGCTATTGAAATTTCAAAGAATCCTGTTTTTCATTCACGCACAAAGCATATTCATATAAGACATCATTTCTTGCGTGATAATGTTGAACTAGGACTCATTAGCATGGAGCATGTAAGAACTGAAGACCAAATAGCTGATATTTTCACTAAGGCGCTTGATAGACGTCCCTTTGAGCATCTCAGGTTGCTCTTGGGGATGATAACTTTTAAGTAGCAAGTCCCGTTCTACTATTCTCTCAATGATTGGCTATGTTTAGTAGATTCTAAGTGTTTGAGGACTGCTATGCATTGAATTCATATTTGCAAGAACGCTAGTCTAAAACTTCATGTGTTTGCTACTTTGGAACGCCATTCAAATTTTCTCTATTTTATCTTGAAAAGAGTATCCCTGATCACCCAACCCTCATTATAAGCCGAAATGATGGGAACTCTAATCTTACCCTAGCCGAGAACTCCGCAAAAGCGTCCTATGAGCTTCATATTTTCTTTTACGGGACGTACTTGTTTTGTTCTCAACTGGTTCGAAAGGTGATCACAGGAACGGTAAGTTGGTTATTGGTTGGCTTGAAGAAGGTAAATTTTGCCAAGTATGGGAGAACGCCAAAGTGTGAAAGGGGGAAGTTTGCCACGTGTCGCACAGTGAAACAATGTTAATTACGAGTTGTGCCACTGCTTCCTCTATATATAGAGACAGAACAGTCACCATCAAATTTATTACGCTCAACAACTTTTGAACTCTCAAACAGCTCTGACTTCTCTCTAGAACTCCGGCGACTTTCTCTCACTAAAACTCACCGGAATCATGTCTCAAAGGCTGATGAACGCTTCTGGATCTTCTACCGGCAGGAAGCGCCAAAAGCTCGTCAAGTCCCACTATATTGAGAAGCCCCATCCCATAGTTCTTAATGAGTCTCTCCTGGACTTCATCAACAAGAAGCCCAGGACGCTGTACAACCTTATCCGAGAACGCATGGAGCTGCCTGAAGTGAAGAACGATGAGGTGAAAACCAAGAACTACAAGAGATTCATTGAACGGTTTGTCGTTCCCAGCCTCCACAAAACAGAATTCAACGATCTTCCTGGCCGGATGGACGACGTGCTGTTCTTCTCTCAGTTCGGAGGTGAGAACCTTGGGCCTTTGCTTGAACTTATCCCGGACTTGCACAATGCAGTCTTGCCTGAGTTCCCCATGTACCCAAGGAACTCCCTTGCATTCCAAATGACTAAGAACCGGGTACCAAGTCCCTCTCCTCCTCCTCCTGCCGTCCCCACCTTAACCACAAAGAACCTAATGAAGCGTCCTGCACCATCTTCTCCCCTCTCAAAAACATCCAAATCCTTCTCCACATCCAAACCCACAGAAATTGTAGATAAATTTCCACCTCACCTAAAGGAGGGACGCTCCAAGCAAGTCCATGACCCCAGGCCTCTTAAAAAGGCCAAGACCACAAGCGTCCCATCCTCCAAACCTCCCACAAAACGGCCAAGCTCCACAAAAAGGCCGTCCAACCTCTCTAAAGAATCCAACCCCCCACCTCAATCCCTTACAATTGTTCAAATCCCTACTCCTCCTCCGTCCCCTCAACCTTCAAAGAACAATGCTCTCATTCCCTTTCCCCCAAAACCACATGTCTCTCCTCTCAATCTGGCAAATTTCCCATCCGCCCCTGCCCATATCTCACCACCTAAGGACCCTGAGACGCCCAGGTCTCGCCGTCCTTCCTCCGAGAGTGGCCCGGATGAGGCCGAGAAGTGTTCGTCCCTTGAGCACACCTTTCGACGGCGCAAAGCTGGTGAAAAGCCAAAGGTGTTGCTTCCTGCGAACGTAGAGCCCGAGCACATCTCCTCCTCCGCCTCCTCCTCCTCTAGCTCATCAGAGAACCAAAGAGGAACGCCCGCTCAAGCGTCCCCCTTCATCGACATAGTTGGGGACTCTAATGATGAGGCTGAAGGAGTTGAACATGCTCCCGCTGAAGGTGAAGTACCCGAGGACGCTGGTCAGCACCAGGTCGCTCAGAAGGACGTTGAGCCCTCACTCTCTGAGGAGCTTGAACGAGATGCACAAGAGGTACCACCTTACAACCAAGCTCTCCCAATCCTCAACCCTCCCTCTCCTCCACAAGAAAACCCCTCCCCCTCAATCCAATCTGAATCTGTCCAAGTCCCTGAGGACGCTGAGCCAGCAACCGAACATCAAACTGAGGCTCAGGACGCTGAAGGCGCGTCCCAAGGGCAAACCTCTGCTGGTGCCGTTCAAGCCACATCTGGTGGCGATGCTGAGAATGACGGAACAGAGGACGCTGAGCATGATGAGTCTGGCGACTCAGATAAAGAGAACAGTTCTTCAGAGGATGAGGACTCTGAAACTCCCAAGGGCAAGCGTAGAAAGAAGAACGCTGATGTGCCCGTTAAAGTCCTAAGCCCTCTTATTTATTCTGAAGAGTGGCTCGCCTCCTTCGACGATGATGATGTTAAGGAGTTCCTCGATCTCCTAAAATTTCAAGGATGGCTGAACGTAGGACCAGCGCCGACCACAGTTGACATAGATCAGGTCAAGGCGTTCTACCGGGATTTGCGCTACAAGGCAAAAGATGGCTCCCTTCACTTCAAAATTGAAGGAGAGAAAGCTTCAGTGACAGAACGGCAAATGCGCACCTTCCTCGGTCTTGGTTCTCACAAGCCTCCGTCTGATGCTCTCAGTTCTCTACCTGAAGGCGGATTTGAAACAACAGACCAAGAACTGCCGCTGGTTGAGCACATTTTTCAAGGCAAGAGGCCTATGGGACTAGACAGGGTAGCTCACGTTCTGAGCAAAGTTGGCGCCATCGTCCATTACTTCATCTGTCGCGCCATTCTTCCAAGGCAGGAGAAGCGTTCTATTGTGCAAACGTCTGACATTATTCTGATAGACGCCATCCTAGAACGCCGCCCCATTAACTTAGCCAAAATCGCAATGCAACATATGGCCAAGTGTGGAAGGAAGAGGCATGCTTTGCCATACCCTGGAGTTGTAAAGGCAATCTTGCAGTCCCAGAATGCATATGATGAGAGCACTCCCTCTCAAGAACTTGGTCTTAAGTGGAATGCTAAGAAGGGACTAGTCGAGATCAGGCACAACGAAGAGCTGCCGTCTGTGCTAAAACAGTTAGAGGCTGAAGCTGAGGAAGCAAGACAGAAAGACGAAGAAGAACGCCTAGCTGCTGAGGCTGAAGCCGCACAAGTTGCTCCTTTGTCCCACGAGTCTCCTCCGGACCAAGAGCCCGCTATAGATCTTAACACTCTTGATCAAATGCTCTTAGGGACTGCTCCTCCTCCAGCTAATCCTTCAAACGCTCCGTCCTCCAGTTCAGGTCCTTTGCCCCGCTCTGCTCCCGCGAATATTAGCCAGCATCCTCCAGCAGAACTCTTGGGTGCAGTTATGGACAATCAGTGCCTTATCTTTCAAGCTCTCAAGGACTTGACCTCTGCTTTCTCAAAGAGTGCTGAACTTCAAGAGCAGTTGCTCAAGTTTTATCAGGACCAGCGCCGTTCTTAGTGATTGCCACCACCCCTTTAATCCCTTATCATTTTGCCTTTGCTTCTTTTGAACTTCAAACACTACGACTTTTGTCTGTAATAACTCTAAGTTTGTTTGAATGGCAATTACATTGTTTGCTTGCATATGTGTTTAAGCGTTCCACTGCCTTTAGTTATGTGTTTGTGCTCACGTCCTTATCACTTGTTATCCTTTTCGATGATGCCAAAAGGGGGAAGTGTAGTTTTGCAGAGATGCGCTATAAAATAGTTATCTAGAATAAGCAAGTGTTAAGGGGGAACTATTAAGTGAAAAGTCTAAGGAACGCTCATGCTAGAATTAAAGAGGACGCTTAGAAACTTCTCTAGGACGCGACCCTCTCCTTTAAATCCAAAAGCTAGAGAATCAAAGATTGAAAACTTGTGCTTATTAAAATTTCTCTAAGTGTTAGAGGACGCTTTTAAGTTTTCATGCATGCTAAGTTCCAATGTCAAAACTATTTTGCTGAAGAGTTTGTCATCATCAAAAAGGGGGAAATTGTTGGGACGCTACCAAGAACGCTTGCGTACTTGTTAGTGTTCCACACAACCGTCCCTAAGTTTTGATATGACAAACTCACTATGATTCTAATAAAGTTGTCCAAGTGTTCAGGAACGCCAGTGACCAAAAGGACAACAAGTGTGTATGGGCGTCCCACAAGCTTAGGGACGCTATCTAACAGGAAGTAAGGACCAGCCAGAGACTACTTGAGCAAGGACGGAGTCCCAAGCAAGTAGGAACGCAAGAAAGGAGTCCTTACTCACTAGCCAACAAGATGACATCACTCGACAATGTTTGATCATCCAAGGACACGTGGAGACCGATCCTGTAGCGGAGTCCAACACTACGTGGCGGACAATCCTGTTACAGAGTTCATCAACACGTGGCGGCCGATCCTGTAGCGGAGTTCATCATACACAGCTGGATACAGGAAGCTTCCTCATCACCGCCCTACTACGTGGAGGAAGATCCTGTAGCCACGTCCAAGAAGGGCATGATCGTCCCAAAGAAAAGACGCCCTTCCCCAAGTCCTATAAATAGCCCCAAGGCATTTATTGTGACTTTAACGCTTTCAAGAATATTCAGAGAGAATCATAGGAAAGCGGCTCACTCAAGAACACGAAGAACTAACTCAAGAACTCAAGAACAGTGCTAGAACTTGTGTTAGATCGAGTGAGAGTTGTAACCAAATCACAAAGTCAGTTTGTAACAGAAAACACAAAAAGAGAGAGAGAACGTTCTGCGAAGTACTGCAGAACGTAGGAATAGAGTCCTTTGTTAGATTGAACTCGCATAAGTTATAGGCTTAGAGGAGTCCTTTACTAGTGGACTTAGGGAAAAGCTAAGTGCCAGAGAACTGTAAAGACTCGCCAGTACAACTGTAAGGACGTTCAATAAAAAGGAAAGAACTATTCAAAAATCCTCCAAGGAGGTAGAGGTTTACACTCAAGGACTACTTAGTCTTGAGTGGTTCCTCTATAATTCACTGTGTTCATTACTTACCTGTTTAGTACATAATTTCCGCTGCATTACTCAAGGACGCCCCTACTCCTCGTAGGGACGCCTAACCTAAGGACGCCTTTACCAAAGTAAAGGACGTCCCTCTGTACTAACGATCCATCAGCTTCCTTGATTTGAGCCTCAACCTCATCCACCACAAGCTTGATTGTAGGGTTGTCGGGCTCGATGCCTACTGACGGTGTAGGACAGCGACGCTACCTACAAAAGGTGGAGAAAAGTGGCAGCGACTAGCAAAAAGAAGTAATCAAGGCTCAAGAAACCCAAGTAACAAGGAGCAACCAGATATGCCACAATTAGTTAGTGACAAGAGGGAGAGATAAGATGATAGCCCTAATGAGATCAACTGATCAAGTAGATATGCACCTCAAAGAAATGAAGTAATTATGCAAGATGACAAGATATAAACAAGTATTAAATTGCAAGTCACACACCTAGATCATGTATAAAGCGCAATCACAAGATGGTAATAGCAATTAGCAAGATAACATGCAAAAGGACAAAGAAAGAAGGGCTATCAATGTGCACGTAATGGATCCGATCTACTAAGATGCTAGTGCACGGTTCAAAGAGACAAGGGGTGCATGTAAGTTCCAGTTTCGGGCACAACAATCAATACACAAAAGGGGGTGAAAGAATGCTTCAACTAGGCAGGGTAGATCGATTTTAGCATGCCAACACAAGATTGAATCAAGCAAGAGGGCAAGCAAGGATGAATGACGATTGATATTTTTTTTGGAAGCCCTACGCTTGTCAGCATTTTTTTAATCAAACCAAAATATGCAATGAATTAAAATTGATTTATACTACCAATGACACTACCTAGAAGAAAAATAAAAAGGAAAGAAAAGAGGCTATTTTATGTGGAGAAAAAAGTAGGGACAAGCATGGATAATCAAGCAATTAATATTAACAGACTTTGCAACCCACAATTGTCGAAGCTCTTTGTAGTACTCGTTTGAACTGTGTATGCCTTGGCTTACTCGCTCCAACTTGACATGGACACGGCCAAGGTAGTCCTCAGGCACGAATCGATTGTGCATATCATCCATGTACTCATGCTCGTCCTTCTACTCTTACCACCAAGAGTAAGCGAAATCTGTGAAATGAATGGTCCATATGGCCACTCTTTGGGCATCATAGATTCCCAATCAAGATATACCTCGACATCAAATGTGTCGGGGATGGGCTCGATGTTGAGCTTAACACCATGATGGTGGTCCCTCGGTTGGGACCTATGATCATCGAAGTCATAGTCATAGCCTCAGCCTCGTAAGTGAGCTTAATCCATCAAGTCAAAGGGATCTTGGATGTTGGGGCATGGGGTCAAGAGTGGCACCGCTGGGTCCCGGTTCAGGTGCGCAAGAAGTGCTTGTCAAACTCAACTTGGGTTTCTATGGGTGTGGCCTTCGGTGTGAAGGTAGGATGTCTTCTGGATTCTGGGGGTCTCCTTGGATGGACGTGTTAGTCCTTTACACCGTCGGGTCAGGATGTAAGGCCGAGTTCTGGTCTCTCTCAAAGCTAGGGCCCAATGAGTCCCCATGTGAGCGCGACTCGCTTATGCATCGCTATATCCTCTTGTCCAATGCTTGGAGGAGCTCATCCCGAGTCCTTTCATACATGTCCCTAGCCTCATTTTGACTTGCTTAATGAGCCTTTTCAAAGACCTTATGAAGGTCATTTAGTGTGATGGGTCGACTCCCATCCTCTTTATGGGACACGTGATTTTTATCCTTGTTTTGATCCTGAGACATAATCAAAGGCAACATCAAAGAACTTGTTAGAGTTAGATTAATCCAAAGACTTACTATGTGTTTGACTCTATGTGTTTGATTTTATACACTCCCTCATATAATTCTCCAAACTCCTTCAGAAATCAGGTGGTTAACTCTATGTTTTCCATTCCTCACACAATGTCACCCAATCACTCTCGAAAGCAATAGTAAAAAGGGAGAACTGACTCAATTTTAGACACTTTTATGTGGCACTCAAGCTCACCCACTCAAAATAGTCTTATCCCTGACAACAAGCAACACCACAAGTGATTTTCAAAGTTAACCACAAGAACAAAAACAAAACAGAGGAGGTCGCCAAAACAAGCGGAAAAGAGCTTGTGGACGAGTATTTACTAGTCCCACGAATCAAGAATTTAATTGCCCAAGGATTGAAGAAAGTGGAACATAAATGGTCAAGCAAATTAGGGGAAAAATGCAAGCAACCAAGTGCAATAAGCCATCCACTAACTTGACCAAATTAAGGCCTAGTCTCGACTTGTCTTTATGAATCTTTTTTTTATTCGACTTTTTCTTTTCACAACACAACAAGTCACTCTCTTTTTTCCTTTTCAAACAAAGTAACAAATCAGATTTGTGCACTTTTATAGCACATGGTGCGAATGAATGAAAGTAATAATATGGTTGCCTTATCTTCTTAAGTAATATTAACCAAGGCTTTTACTTACTCCACTAAACATTAAATGATCAAGCATATATGAAGGCCATCAAATTGCACTTAATTGAGCAAAAAAGTGTTTTTGGTGGTGCTTGTTCGAATTTTAGGTGAAAACTATAAAGAGTTGCAAGAAGACAAGTCCATCAATGAAACATTTGCATGGAATCTAAGAAAGATGTTGAGGGGTTGTCTTCTTCATGATATTTCAACCATGGATGATCAGTTTAAGCACTCAAAGGATTTTTCCAGATTTTTTTGTATACGAGCATGATATTTGCAAGAAACAAGGAAAAATGTGTCTAGCTTCAAGGATTAACAAAGAGATGATATGAGGAACTAAAAACGTGTAATAAAAGGGGAGTAATTCGTACCCCAACAACTTGAGAAACTCAAATCGACGAGCTTTGATACCACATGATGTGTTCCCGTCTGGGATTGCCCTTGATCTAGTTCGATCGAGTCTCATGGAGGTGTAGCACCGTAGCCCCACAATGGCAAGTGAAAATGCACTACTACAAAAATGACAATATATACCGTACAATAAACGCCGGGATTGCAATTTATTAGGTATAAAGCCGGAAAAAAGTAATAGAAAAACCTATACACCGGATATAATACATATTCGAGGTATATAGGTATATAAAATTATTGGTTTTTAAGCAAATACCTCATAACATACAGGTTCGGTGTATTAATCTCATAAAATATGCCGCATACATAAGCACCAGAATATTTATTTCGATAAAAAAAATCATAACCGTATCCGGTGTATATGGTTTGCACCAAATCTAAAGTGATCAAATGATGTATCCAGGATAGGAAAGCGTGGGTTTCCAAATTGTTCCCTCGTCCTCGTCCCAAAATATTTCGAGATTCCAAAACCGACTTTGAGCTTCTCTTCTCCGAGCGGCGTATCTTTTCTCTTTGGATTTCTCTCCCTTCGGTCCTGTTTTCAAGGCATTGTAGGAACTTAAATTCTTCATGCAATTTCAATTTTCCATTGAATTGGTTTGTTCGATTTAACTAGAAATTCATTGTAGTGATTTAGGCTTTGTGTTACTGATTTTTCTTGGTTGTAAACTAGTGCTTTAATTAGCTTAGTGACTTGGCTAAAGTCGTTGTGCCAAAATCAAAGATAAAACCCAAACACACACACACACAAGTATAGTAAGCAAGTATGGGGTCAAACCCAAAGGAATCAGTTTCTTAATTAGATTTTAATGGTTTTCATGCAAAGTAACCAAAAGGGGGGTTTTGAGAGAGATTTTAATCAAAGTTTAACAAGAAGAGTTCATTCAATCAATTCCACTTTATTAGTCCGTTGATCATGAATTCATCCACTTCTTTATATGCCTAGGTCAATTCCAATCCTTATCTTGATTATTCACTAGTCCACGGTCCTAGCAAAACTATGATATGAACAAGGACGCTTAATTCAAATCATGCAATACACTCAAGGATATTAGGAAATCAAATCATGCACTCAAGTTACGAGTCTCATGCACAACTTAACCACTGAATACTCTTCCCTAAATTAGTCCACAGTCCTAGAATAGAGTTGTTTCGAGAAATAAGAAAGATGCATAGACAACAACCAATCCTAATTCAAACAATAGATCTAACATAATTAAACAAGTTGATCAAGCTCATATAATCATACAAAGATCATGGGATGAAGCACAAGAGTATCAATAAAGACCTAGGGATAAAGAAGTTACCAGAATTTCACAACTTCATAACAAAGCTTCCTTGATTGAATAAACTCCAGAGGAGATTAGTTGTCCATTACAAATAAAGCAAACACTTTTATTGAAAGAACAATTGATTACAATCAGAGATATGAGATAATGTCTCTAAAACCTAAAGAGGTTCCTTCTTAAATAGCCCAAAGAACAAGCTCTTCGAGATAGATAAGAAAGGAAACGAAAAGATAAGAAAGGAAACAAGATAGAAAAGACAGGATTTCGTCCGTCTCGGATCCTGCACGCACCGCGACCGTGCCCCGACACTCACTAAATATATAACAAGAAACCACATCTAAGATCTCAGGAAATACAAGGGAAAACAAAACACTCAACTCACAACCTGAACCCAAAAATATAGAGAAATCATGAGCATAAAACAATAAATCTCAAACACACACCTCACAACATGAATATAGCACTCAAGCTATAAAAAGTGTGGAGCAACCTAGGATCTATGACTCGGGCAAAGTCGTTGTTCCCTAATCAAAAATAAATCCCAAACATGCAAACACAAGTATAGTAGGCAAGCAAGGGGTCGAACCCAAAGGAATCAGTTTTATTCAGATTTTATGTGGTTTTCATGCAATTAAACAAAAGGGGGTTTTGAAAGTTGTTTTCAATCAAAGTTATCAAGCAGAGTTCATTCAATCAATTCCACTTTATTAATCCGTTGATCATGAATTCATCCACCTCTTTATATGCTTAGGTCAATTCCAATCCCAATCATTAGAAATCGCAAGTCCACGGTTCAAGCAATTCTATAACCCTAGGCAAGGACGCTTAACCTAGAATTAGCATAGAGCACAGGGATAATAGGAAATCAAATCATGCAATCAAGCTACGAGTCTCATGCACAACTTAACCATTGAATACTCTTCCCTAAAATAGTCCACGGTCCTAGAATAGAGTTGTTTCGAGAATAGGAAAGATGCATAGACAACAACCAATCCTAATTCAAACAATAGATCTAAGTCAATCAAACAAGTTGATCAGGCTCATAAAATCAAACATAGATCATGGGATGAAGCACAAGAGTATCAATAAAGACCTAACGATAAAGAGGTTACCAGAATTTCACAACTTCATAATAAAGCTTCCTTGATTGAATAAACTCCAGAGGAGAGTTAGTTCTCCATTACAAAGAAAACTCTAGTCTTTATTGAATTACAATTGATTGACAAATATTGGATATCCTAAAAACCTAGAAAGGTTCCCTTTATATAGCCCAAAAGATCAACCTTTTCGGACTAAATAAGATAGGAAACCGAAAGATAAGAAAGGAAACAAGATAGAAACGGTGAAATCTCGCCCGTCTGGAAGTCGGCTACCACCGTGACCGCGGCACCAGAACCGCGCCCGCGGAGGCCTTCAAATGGTCAAACCGGGTTCAGCTTCTACCGCGACCGCGCCAGTGGCACCGCGTCCGCGGCCTTCACGGTTTAGGTGGTTCGCTCCTCCACGCCACCGCGCCTGCGCCATAGGTAACGCGTCCGCGGTATCCATGCAGTGGCGATTCTTCGTCTTTAAGCTCCTTAACTCTTGATTCTTCAAATCTTGTGTCTTCGGTCTTGATATTACAATAACGCTCAAAAGTAACCTAAACACTCTCAATAAAGCTCTAAAATACAAGAGTTAACCCATACAAAGTAGAGCGAATCAAATTCCCCTATACTTAGATCTTGCTCGTCCTCGAGTAAGCTCAAAACAAATATGACAAGAAATCACATCTAAGATCTCAGGAAATACAAGGGAAGATAAAAACACTCAACTCACAACCCGAACCCAAAAATATAGAGAAATCATGAGCATAAAACAATGAAGCTCAAACACACACCTCACAACAAGATATAGCACTCAAGCTCCAAAAAGACGAAAGAGAGCAACCTAGGATCTACCCAAATCTAACATATAAGCCCCAAAGTCCCCAAGCAAGAATGAATCCTAATCACTCGAATTTTACCGCTCAATTCTGCTTAGGCGCCCTTTCGGGTTTTCACCTAACCGCTCTTTTCATTTTTCAAAAGGGTGTGCTCACAAAAACTCACAACTCTCATGAACCTCATATTACCCCAGCCTAATGCTGGTCCGGGTTACCTGCTTATTACCTGAGCCGCCCTTTTGGGTTTTCGACTCATCCCAGGATTTATATGCCTTTTTTCAATTTTTATGGCTTTTTCTATCTTTTTCTTTTCTTTCTTTCTTTATTATGCAAAAAATATGGTGCAAGTGCTCCATGAAAAGAAGAAAATCAAAAATCTGAAGCAAATAGCTAACTAAGCTAACTAGGATAAGCGAATGCGAGTACTCCTCCCCCCATACTTAAATCCTTCATTGTCCTCAATGAAGCAAAGAGAAAGGATAGAAACAAGGAGAAAGGTATATCAAAAGACTCACAATCGATTGAAGAGAGGTGGAATGGAAGAACTCTTCAAAGGTGGTAGAAGAATGAAGCATCGTATTTCCAAATCCGTTGGCGAACCGCGGGCGTGGCACTAGGGGCGCGGGCGCGGAATTGATGCAGAGAGCGAAGTCGTCACCGTATGTGCACCGCAGGCGCGGCTCATGAAGCGCGGGCGCGGATCGTGTGCAGAGACACTGTCTTGACTTCATCTCGAAAAGTGTGATGTGTATGCAACCTTCGTATCTTGGCTCGTCTTCTTGGAAGATGGATCAATACTCGAACTCGAGCCGTGGAGAAAAGAACTCTCGGGGAAACAAAGCTCCCCCATACTTAGGCTTTTACACATAGCCAAAGAATGGAAAATACAAAAGATGTATGGAAAGAAGAAATAGAAGGTGGAAAGATAGAAGATGGATAGAATGGATGTAGATAGATGGATAATATAGAGGTAGAATGGGACCAAGAAGTCCTCTTTTTGTCTTTTTTTTTTTTTACAAAGAAAACGAGCTAAAACCGAGACTCAGTATGGTTGCCGCGAGCAGGGCTAGTACCTGTTCGTCGGGGCGCGCTGATGATCCACCGCGGGCGCGGCCAAGGCGGCGCGGGCGCGGTTTCACGCCAAGCGTGTCCTTTCGATTCGGACCTAGTACCTGCATGTTAGCTAGAAAAACAAGCAAATCCTAAGCTAGGAATGGAAAAACAATCTATCTAATCCTTGGGTTGCCTCCCAAGCAGCGCTTTTGTTTAACGTCGTTGGCTCGACGTGGATATGATCAATATGGGTCCTCATCAACATCAATACGGACCGTGTTGCCACCATGGGATATGGAAAGAGATCCATTGGCAACATCAATGACCGTGTTGGCGGTTTTCATGAATGGACGACCAAGTAAGAGAACCGGGTCGTACCGCCCTTCGCCTATCTCCATCACATAAAAATCTGCAGGAAAGATCAGACCCTGCACCTGCACTAGAACATCCTCAACTAACCCTTTCGGGCGCACATTAGAGTGGTCGGCCAACTCAATAACAATATCAGATTTCTTCAAAGGACCAAGGCCTAACCTATCATACATGCAAGCTGGGAGAACATTAATGGAGGCACCTAAATCTAGCATAGCACGCTCAATTTTAGTTTCTCCAATAGTGACAGGGACGGTGAATCTTCCTGGGTCTGAACATTTTTTTGGCAATTGTTTTTGGAGTAGGGAATTACAAGTCTCCATTTTGCTATTTTGAATCTTTTCAACTAGAGCTACCTTCTTAATCTTAGGAATAGTCTTGTTCTTTCTTTTTATGGTGCATAGCTCTTTCATGAATTTAGCAAAACGAGGGACACTTTGAATGAGATTAAGAAGAGGAACATTTACCCGACAATTGGCGAAGGTCTCGAAGATTTCCTTGTCATGTGCCGGCTTCCTTGTGTCCTTGAGAGCATCGGGGAAAGGAGGAGAGGGCTTGAAAGAATCCAATGGTGGAAGGGGTTGAGCCACATAGCCATCATCCTCTTCTGCTGCTGGAGCTCGGTTCCTTCTAGGAGAGCTTGGACGAGGAGGCGAGTAATTCTTGAAAGCATAGTCGAGTAAAGCCTCGAAATTCCTCTCGGCCTCTTTACCGCGGGCGCGGTCCAGACTCCGCGGGCGCGGATTGCTACGACTCTCGTGCTCCATGGTCTCTGCTGGAATTCCGCGGGCGCGGAGGGGAGAGCGCGGGCGCGGAATCTCCATAGAGACTTCGTCCTCTTGTGCTGTCACCCCGGCGCGGTCGCGGCCAGGGGAGCGCGGGCGCGGTACGTCATCAGGGGATGATGTCCGGCTCGCCAGTGTTCTTCCGCTCCTCAAATTCATGGCGCTCACATTCTCCTTGTGATTGAGCGGTTGAGAGGGAAGTTTCCCGGAATCCTTAGACTCGAGCCTATTGATCATGGTAGCAAGTTGGCTCAGCTGAGTCTCAAGATTCTTTACAGCAGCTCTTGTCTCTTGATTCTCCTTCAAGAGGGCAGTAATAACGTCATTCTGAGACGGAGCAAGCGCTCTCGGGGCGTAATTATTGGACCGGAATTGTTGTTGCTGGCCCTGAGGAGCGTACTGCTGCTGCTGTTGTGGTGGATCCTGTTGCTGCTGGTTGCTCCACCTCAGATGAGGGTGGTTCGCCCATCCCGGATTATAAGTATTAGAATAAGGATCATTCCGGGGTCGGGGTGCACCATAATTGCTAATGGCATTGACCGACTCCTCGGTCTCTTGAATAGTAGGGCACTGGTCTGTGTGGTGGCTTGCATCATAGCAAAGACCGCAAGCGTTGACTTGCTGGGTCGTCCTCTTCGTGAGGAATTGCTTCATAAGATCCTTGAGCTCCCTTACTTCAGCATTCAGGGACTCATTCACCACACTAACGGACCTCACCTTGGTCCTTGACTTTTGATTGCGGGCTTGTTCCGCCAAGATTTCAACTTTATGAAAAGCTGCGGCGGGGGTTAAGTTCTCGTAACTCCCCCCACAAGATGCATTCACGAGCCTCTTGTCATTGTCGCAGAGTCCCTCAATGATGTAGCAAATAAGATCTTTGGCTTGGTAGCCATGATAGGGACAACTCGCGATGAGCCTCTTGTAGCGCTCATAATAGTCATAGAGGTTCTCGTCTTCCCCTTGTTCCAAACTACTGAGCTGCTTCTTAATAGATGTTTGTTTGGAAGCGGGGAAGTACTTCTCAAGAAACGCCTTCTTCATGGCCGCCCAAGTAGTGATAAAACCTGGCACCAAATAAAGGAGCCAGTCCTTGGCGGTGTCTTCAAGAGAGAAGGGAAAAGCCCGGAGCTTGATTTGATCCTCCATCACATCAGTGGGCTTCATACTCACGTACACCGCGTGGAATTCTGTAAGATGTTTGTTCGGGTCCTCACCGCTCAACCCGTGAATTGAACACCCTCCCCGAGTTGAGCTCGAACTTCACACCCTCCCCGAGTTCGGGGAATTGAACAGCGAGCTGTTGTTGCTGGAGATCAGGCGTTGTGAGTTGGCGAATAGTTTGTTCCGCCATGACGCCTTCTGGTTCAGAATCAGAGAGAGAGAAAGATTCAAGAAGATTGTAGGAGGTAGACACTTTGGGGGCACTCCTTATCTTCCGAAGAGTCCTGTCAATTTCTGGATCAAAGCGAACAGGAGAAGTATTAGTAGACCGGGTACGGACCATGTGTTAGGTCCGGACCCAAAGAATGGTTCTGCGTACAAACCGCGGGCGCGCCGAGGGGGCCGCGGGCGCGGTTTGGGCGCACAACGCGAAAACACACAAAATCAAAACAAGAAAAAGACTCCCTGTCAACGGCGCCAAAATTTGACTTGGGCAAAGTCGTTGTTCCCTAATCAAAAATAAATCCCAAACATGCAAACACAAGTATAGTAGGCAAGCAAGGGGTCGAACCCAAAGGAATCAGTTTTATTCAGATTTTATGTGGTTTTCATGCAATTAAACAAAAGGGGGTTTTGAAAGTTGTTTTCAATCAAAGTTATCAAGCAGAGTTCATTCAATCAATTCCACTTTATTAATCCGTTGATCATGAATTCATCCACCTCTTTATATGCTTAGGCCAATTCCAATCCCAATCATTAGAAATCGCAAGTCCACGGTCCAAGCAATTCTATAACCCTAGGCAAGGACGCTTAACCTAGAATTAGCATAGAGCACAGGGATAATAGGAAATCAAATCATGCAATCAAGCTACGAGTCTCATGCACAACTTAACCATTGAATACTCTTCCCTAAACTAGTCCACGGTCCTAGAATAGAGTTGTTTCGAGAATAGGAAAGATGCATAGACAACAACCAATCCTAATTCAAACAATAGATCTAAGTCAATCAAACAAGTTGATCAGGCTCATAAAATCAAACATAGATCATGGGATGAAGCACCAGAGTATCAATAAAGACCTAAGGATAAAGAGGTTACCAGAATTTCACAACTTCATAATAAAGCTTCCTTGATTGAATAAACTCCAGAGGAGAGTTAGTTCTCCATTACAAAGAAAACTCTAGTCTTTATTGAATTACAATTGATTGACAAATATTGGATATCCTAAAAACCTAGAAAGGTTCCCTTTATATAGCCCAAAAGATCAACCTTTTCGGACTAAATAAGATAGGAAACCGAAAGATAAGAAAGGAAACAAGATAGAAACGGTGAAATCTCGCCCGTTTGGAAGTCGGCTACCACCGCGACCGCGGCACCAGAACCGCGCCCGCGGCGGCCTTCAAATGGTCAAACCGGGTTCAGCTTCTACCGCGACCGCGCCAGTGACACCGCGTCCGCGGCCTTCACGGTTTAGGTGGTTCGCTCCTCCACGCCACCGCGCCCGCGCCATAGGTAACGCGTCCGCAGTATCCATGCAGTGGCGATTCTTCGTCTTTAAGCTCCTTAACTCTTGATTCTTCAAATCTTGTGTCTTCGGTCTTGATATTACAATAACGCTCAAAACTAACCTAAACACTCTCAATAAAGCTCTAAAATACAAGAGTTAACCCATACAAAGTAGAGCGAATCAATCTACCCAATTTAACATGTAAGCCCCAAAGTCTCCAAGCAAGAATGATCCTAAAACACTCGAATTTTACCGCTCATCTCTGCTTAAGCACCCTTTCGGGTTTTCACCTTACCGCTCTTTTCATTATTCAATAGGTATGCTCACAAAAACTCACAACTCTCATAAACCTCATATTACCCTAGCCTAATGCTGGTCCGGGTTACCTGCTTATTACCTGAGCCGCCCTTTCGGGTTTTCGACTCATCCCATGATTTATATGCCTTTTTTCAAAATTTTTATGGCTTTTTCTATCTTTTTCTTTATCTTTCCTTCTTTATTATGCAAAAAGTATGGTGCAACTGCTCTATGAATAGAAGAAAATCAAAAATTTGAAGCAAATCTCTAACTAAGCTACTAGGATAAGAGAATGCAAGTACTCCCTCCCCCATAGTTAAATCCTTCATTGTCCTCAATGAAGCGAAGAGAAAGGATAGAAGCAAGGAAGAAGGTATATCAGAAGACTCACAAACGATGAAGAGAGGTGGAATGGAAGAACTCTTCATAGGTGGTAGAAGAATGGAAGGAAAGGAACTTCGGAATACCTTTCGGATGGCTAAACACAGGCGCGGATGTACGGGCCGCGGGCGCGGTAAGGGAAGCGCGGGCGCGGCCTTGAGCGAATGCGAACTCGGACATCTCTTCGAACATGAATGCTCAATGTGGCTCTCGGATATTAGGCTCGTCTTCTTAGGACATGTGTGAACTCTTGAACTCGAACCTCAATGATGCTATTCGAGGGAACAAAGCTCCCCCATACTTAGGCTTTGAACATACCCAAAAGAATGGAAATCTAAAGATGGATGAAAAGAATATATAGAAGGTGGTGGAAAGAGATAGATGGAAAGATAGAATGGTAGAAAGATAGAAGGATGGTAAAGATATATGGAAAGTAGAGGATAGATGTCCGATTTTTTTAATTTTTTTTGATTTATTTTTTCGAGGCGAACTGCATCACCACCGCGGGCGCGGTTTGTGGACCGCGACCGCGGTGTCTAGTACCTGTACGTCGGGAGTTTTTGTACGAAACGCGACCGTGGTTGCGCACCCGCGGGAGCGGTTTAGGCACAAAACGTTCTTTCGAATCAAGTACATGCATGTAACCTGATTTTTTTTATTTACACACAGTCAACAAAATATTAACCCGGCAACGGCGCCAAAATTTGACTCAGCTAAAGTCGTTGTGCCAAAATCAAAGATAAAACCCAAACATGCACACACACAAGTATAGTAAGCAAGTACGGGGTCGAACCTAAAGGAATCAGTTTCTTAATTAGATTTTAATGGTTTTCATGCAAAGTAACCAAAAGGGGGGGTTTGAGAGAGATTTAATCAAATTTTAACAAGCAGAGTTCATTCAATTAATTCCACTTTATTAATCCGTTGATCATGAATTCATCAACTTCTTTATATGCCTAGGTCAATTCCAATCCTTATCTTGATTATTCACTAGTCCAAGGTCCTAGCAAAACTAGGATATGAACGAGGACGCTTAATTCAAATCATGCAATACACTCAAGGATATTAGGAAATCAAATCATGCAATCAATCTATGAGTCTCATGCACAACTTAACCATTGAATACTCTTCCCTAAACTAGTCCACGGTCCTAAAATAGAGTTGTTTCGAGAAATAAGAAAGATGCATAGACAACAACCAATCCCAATTCAAACAATAGATCTAAGATAAAAAAAACAAGTTGATCAGGCTCATATAATCAAACAAAGATCATGGGATGAAGCACAAGAGTATCAATAAAGACCTAGGGATACAGAAGTTACCAGAATTTCACAACTTCATAACAAAGCTTCCTTGATTGAATAAACTCCAGAGGAGATTAGTTGTCCATTACAAATAAAGCAAACACTTTTATTGAAAGAACAATTGATTACAATCAGAGATATGAGATAATATCTCTAAAACCTAAAGAGGTTCCTTCTTAAATAGCCCAAAGAACAAGCTCTTCGAGATAGATAAGAAAGGAAACAAAAAGATAAGAAAGGAAACAAGATAGAAAAGACATGATTTCGTCCGTCTCGCATCAGGCACGCACCGCGACCGCGCCGCCTTGACCGCGACCGCGCAATCCATGTAGTGGTGAACTTGTCTTCAATTAAGCTCTAAGAACTATTGATTCTTCACATCTCGTGTCTTCGGTCTTCGTATTACAATAATGCTCAAACCTAACCTAAACACTCTCAATAACATCCTGAAATCTAAGAGTTACACCATACAAAATAGAGCGAATCACTTAGCCAATGAAGAAATCAACACAATGTAGGCTTAGGTTCGAATTTCAGCATTGATTTTTTCTATAGTTATATGTAGAGTTAGGGTTAAAGAAATAAACTCTTCTTGTGGCTAATAGAAGAAACGTGTGTTTGATTCTTTGAATTTAGGACTAGGTACGAATTTCAGTTTTGAATTTCTCTGTAGTTTTGTGTGACCTAGACAAGAGCAAGTACTTGAAAATAAGCATCAGAATCTCCACCAGGGTTAGAAGATGGTAAATTAGAGTCCTGAGGAAACGCATTCAAAAAAATCATCAGATTTGGGCACAAATTCAAGAAAAGCATTTGCAAGAATTTTTTGGGGTGACTTTGTAAGTTCCTCTCGCAAGGGTAGGCCAGCATCTGGCTAAATTATATACATAAACCTAGACATAACATAAGGATTTCGGTAAATTAGATAAATTTGAAAAATAAAAAGGGCTTTCAACTTTAATTGTACCATTACCTTCTAAAATACTTGGGTTGATTCAATCGCGCAATGAAATAATCGACAACAATGGTTTGTGTGGGGAAAGTGGGACAATGAAACTTCTCTGCAAACTAGCTAGTTACTTGGATTCCAATCTCGATCATTGTGTGACCAATAAATAATTACAATCGTGAAATTAGTATGTGTCACTTATTACTATTATTCGTAAAGGTTCATGGCTAGAGAAGGCTACTTGTTTAAGTAATTTGTATGTCCCATTTCAGTATGGTGTGTTGTTTTGGCTAGACTCTATAATACAAAACCTCATAACCTATTATTATCAAGTATTTGATTTCTCTACGTACAAACTTTGCTGAGATTTTATTGCACTTCTTGTTGTTGCTAATAAACATATTGTTATGTTCTACTATAAGTGTAAATCTAGCTAGCAATCCATAGCTGCACTTAGAATAACACAAAACCAGTATTGAGATAGAACATTCATAATTACACTAACACATACACGTACTAATGTTAAGCTGCATATGTATACATATAGAATGAACTCAAAATAGTGTCATTGAACACTAGAGTTGTTAAATAGATATACTTGAGCTGGAAAAACAAGGCTTTCTACGAAGTCAGCACAAACCCAAGTGACATGTTTTAATTAGTTAAGTTTGCATCTAAGCTTGGGTTGTTCTCTATGAATGGACCATGTGATCTATGTTTTATAGAGGCTGGGGATATTTATCTTCTTATGTTTTCTTAGAAGATGTGTGTTTGATTCTTCTTCCTTGTTCATATATTGCAAACACTTGTGAGGGAGACGGTGATCATGTCTCCTATTTGATACTCTATGATGGTTAGCCCCTTATGAATTTTTGTTTCAGATAAGGGAATGAATTGGATTTTTGATCATGATGTTATCCTAAAAGTTTTCATGTTTAGGCTCTACGCTTTGGACTTTTTGTCATTGTGAATGGTCAATTGTTGTTTTTCCTTAGTGTTGAATTGCTGTTTTTTCACGTCAACATGCACCATCTCATATGTAGGTGCTGAAATGTGTTGTAATCTGTGAATTGAGTATCAAAATGCATTTTTCATGGTTCACCAATTTTGATTAGTGGGTGGTAGTGGTTGATTGCTTAATTATTCTACACTTGTCTATGGAATTCTAAATTTGGTGTTGGAAGATTATTCTAAAGTATTGTAAACATGGCATCCAGTTGTCAACACTAATTAATAGAAGAGTCAAAATACCCAAGCTCAAGTTTTGTGTGTTGTAGGTTTTATGAAGGAAGCACCATTGCCCTTAAGATAGTTAACGTTGTGTAGTGTTGTGTGTGTAAGAGCCTTGTACGTTATGAGTTATACAACTTGGAATCTTAAGTGGTGTAGTCTTATTTAGGTGCATTGTAGTTTAGAAAATTAAATCTTTGCATTCTGATGGATAAATTACTGGGTGTTGAAAGCAAAAATCATATGGTTTATAGTTAGATTTACAGAAAATTAGCCTGTTATATTTCATTATTTATCATCTTCTCGTTAAGAGTCCTTGTGATGTGAGATTCTTAAAAGCAGATAGTTCTGAATTTTGCTCAAAACCTCCAGCATTTACAAAAGCAAAATATGTGAATTTCAAACTTGTGAAAGTTTTTGGTTCATTAAATCACTTGATTCAGTACATGAAAACAATATGCACGCTTCAATACTCAAGAAAAAAACCTGGTTACTATTCTCTCTAATTATAAAAGTTGTGCTGATTTTTATATGTTTAGGTTTAGAAAATATGTATTCATCTCTTGAAAGCTTGTGTTGTTTGCAATTTAAAAATACCATCTAAATATAAAACTAATTTTACAGACGTTGAACGTTGCAATTTGAGAATATTGGAATTCAGATATTGGAACTGGTTATATTTGCTTCAAACAGGTAATTACCATTCTCAATAAACAATATCGTTTGCAATACCTGACTGTAATGTACTAGAAAGCATGTTAATGTAAAGATTTGCATTGTTCTTATATATTTTAATTTAGAAGCAGGTCAATATAGAGATTTCTTTTGGTGGTACTTTATTCAAAATGCATTTTGATTTTTCTGTTCAGATTGGCAAATACTTCTTTAGAAATGTTGCTTTCACCTCTTTTTATAGACTAGGATCAGTTTTACCTTTTTTCCTTACTAGGTAGGTGCCCCGTGCGTTGCACAGGGGCAGGATGTCGTGGTATGGATGAACAACTCCTTCAAGTACGACCCCAGATCGCCCTTCAACCATTTCTTCAACATTATCCTCAACTGTGTATAAATCATACACAAAGCCGTCTGTTGATTTGAACAAAAGAGGAAGTTAAAATGCTATCTTAATACAGGAAGGTAAACCAAGAATGGAAGTTTATGGAGAGTATTACAAACCATGTTCACAAACATAAGAGCTCGTATCCGACTCAATATCTTCAGCAGCATTGGGTAGAAGCTTCCTTAAGAGGGGCAAAAATTTAGACAAGGACTCCTGATCGTCCTTGGACATTGTTCTGCATCAATTCACATGTGAGATGTTTATTGATAAAAATTGATCCAAACAGACCAATGGAATTATGTCACAAAACTTACTCCTGCTTACTTGACTCCTCAGATGTCTCCTCAACATCAACACGAATATCATTATAGAGACGACATACTTCATGCAGGTCTTGATCATGAACTACCTTTTTTTTCCTATTCTAGTCGTCCATATTCGCTCAAGGCATGGACTTTTTGCCAAGGCCTGATGAAAGAGAGAGGCAATTGGAAAAAAGGTGAACAAGAAAAAAGAAAGACTATTTTAAAGTATGACATCACATGTTATTAGATTTGAGAGGTGAGTATTTTGGGAGTGAAATATTTGTTCTTGATTGTTCAATCTACATAACAAACTTTTAAAAATCTGGTAAACTGATCATTCATTAATGAGCAATGACCATCAAATTCACATCGATTAGCACAAATCAGTCATTGCTATACAATTTTAATTTGTTATCTCAGAGTGAATCAACATCTTTAAACATGATGCCATGAAGCTATTTGAGAATGTAATCACAATAGGTATTTGTTGGATCGTAAGTCTGTTAGAATGGACGTCCTTAACTAGGTTAAGGGCGTCCTTAAGTGTAGCGGAATAAGACTTAACAGGAAAACAGAATGCGATAATGGACACGAGTATTTATAGAGGAACCCCACTAAGACCAACTAGTCTTATGGGTAAACCTCTACCTCCGCTTGGAGGATTTTCAATAACCGTCCATATCTTATTAAGAGAGAGTCCTTACAACTTAGGCGAGTCGTTACACTTCACTGAGCTAAGCGTCCGTCCCTAGCCTCACTAGTAACACTCCTTTCCACCTAACAAGTAACCTAACTCTCTTAGCTATAAGGAAGCTATCACTCACGTCTCTCACGGTCCGTTGTGAGAGACAAACTACAACTCTAACTATTTTGTGGTTTGGTTTTGGATTTGGTGTGGTTGTACTTTCTTTCTCTTGCTTCAAGCTCAATTGCTCTCCTTGTTCTTCGTTCTTGAACTTGAATGCTTCGGGAGAGCTTGAGAGAAAGTCTTCAAAGTCCACACCGCTATGCATACCCCTTGGAGGGTATTTATAGCGGAAGTGGTTCTTGTCCTCTAGCGTCCTCTGAGACTTGGCAGGATCCTTGATCTTTGATCAACGGTGTGATGTGCGACCTGAGAAGGTCAACTCTATTGACGCTTAGGAAGCCTCCGCGTGGATAGGGGACCATTGCTGGGAAAGCGACATCTTTGGAATTGTCTACACGTGCCCAGACAAGGGAAGCTTCCTTCTGAGGACTACGACCGAATGTGATGTAATCATGTTGCGGCGACCTTGATTTGAATTTGAACTTCGTCCGTATTTTGGCGCGTGTCCCTTCTTGATGAGGACGCCATCCTATCTGCGCAGGGACTTCGCCAATTACGTTCAGCTTTGGAAGTTCCGATGAAATGCGTCCCTCCAGAGTTAGGGACTCTCGTTCACTTGTTGTCCTTTTCGCTTATGTGCGTCCACTGGACTTACCTGAGATCAACACTTGGACAACTTATCAAATACCTTTAAGTTTGTCATTATCAAAACTAAGGACGATCATTATTGGTTAGATATTAATGACTGGCGTCCTTAATATCGTCCCAACAATTTCCCCCTTTTTGATGATGACAAACTCCTTTAAACAATATGCACACAAGTAAAGCTTTTAGCATGAGAGACTACACTTTGATTTTCCTTTTTGCTTAGGTTGGCATGCAACACATTCTTTTAAGTGTGTCCTATTTTATTCTTAACTTGCATCCTTTGGACTTGGCTGAAAATTCCCCCTAAACACATGCTTTCTATGACAACTTAAAAACAATCGCATCTCTGCAAAACTATACTTCCCCCTTTTGGCATCATCGAAAAGGCGAACAAGTTGAAAAGCATGTATACATAAAGTCATAACTAAAGTAAGGAACTCTTAGGCAGAGTGAGATGCAAACACAGAGAACGTCATTCATAAAGTGAGAGCAAAAATTGTTAGGAATGTATTACAAACAATCCACATACAAGGGAACGGCGTCCCAAAGTCTTAACAGAAACATAAAGAGAAGATAAAGTTTTTCAGGATTGAGAGAGGGAGGAGTGATCATTTGCGTGGACGCTTGCCAAGGGCTTTGAGATTCTGCTCCTGAAGATAGTTGTTCTGTGCGAGGAGCTCATTGTTGCATTCCAGAAGTTCGGTGTGTTGATGGAGGGTGTCAGGAACCTTTTGGATGAGATCAATCATCATGCATTGGTTCTCGATCATCATCCCAAGTAAATACTTCTGGAATGCTTCTCAGCCTCATGAGGGACGCTCATGCGATCAATATCATCTTCTTCATCTTCAGCGTCAGCGTCCTTAACAGGTGTCCCAACTACTTACAAATTTTCAGCATCTGCACCCTCTTCATCATTAGCAGCAACAGCAACAGCTTCTCTAGCTTTCCTCTCGGCCTCTTTCTTGGCTTTGGCCATCTGGCGTGTTGGATCGTTAGTATTGAGGGACGTCCTTTACTTTGGTAAAGACGTCCTTTGGTTAGGCGTTCCTACGAGGTATAGGAGCGTCCTTGAGTAATGCAGCGGAATTAATGTACTAAACAGGTAAGTAATGAACGCAATGAATTATAGAGGAACCACTCAAGACCAAGTAGTCCTTGAGTGTAAACCTCTACCTCCTTGGAGGATTTTTGAATAGTTCTTTCCTTTATATTGAACGTTCTTACAATAGTACTGGCGAGTTCTTACAGTTCTCTGACACTTAGCTTTTCCCTAAGTTCACTTGTAAGGAACTCCTTTAAGCCTACAACTTAAACTAGTTCAATCTACTAAAGGACTCTATTCCTACGTTCTGCAGTACTTCGCAGAACTCTCTCTCTCTCTTTTTGGTTTTTCTGATTACAAACTATTTTGTGGTTTGGTTACAAAATCTCACTCGATCTAACTCAGGTCTAAACACTGTTCTTGAGTTCTTGAGTTAGTTCTTCATGTTCTTGAGTGAGTCGCTTTCCTCTGATTCTCTCTGAATATTCCTGAAAGCGTTGCCGTCACAATAAATGCCTTGGGGCTATTTATAGGACTTGGGGAAGGGCGTCTTTTCACTGGGACGATCATGCCCCTCATGGACGTGGCTACAGGATCTTCCTCCACGTAGTAGGGCGGTGATGAGGAAGTTTCTTGTATCCAGCTGTGTATGATGAACTCCGCTACAGGATCGGCCGCCACGTGTTGATGAACTCTGCAACAGGATCGTCCGCCACGTAGTGTTGGACTCCGCTACAGGATCGGTCTCCACGTGTCCTTGGATGATCAAACATTGTCGTGTGATGTCATCCTGTCGGCTAGTGAGTAAGGACTCCTTTCTTGCGTTCCTACTTGCTTGGGACTCCGTCCTTGCTCAAGTAGTCTCTGGTTGGTCCTTACTTCCTGTTAGCTAGCGTCCCTAAGCTTGTGGGACGCCCATACACACTTGTTGTCCTTTTGATCACTGGCGTTCCTGAACACTTGGACAACTTTATTAGAATCAAAGTGAGTTTGTCATATCAAAACTAAGGGACGGTTGTGTGGTACACTAATAAGTACGCAAGCGTTCTTGATAGCGTCCCAACAATTTCCCCCTTTTTGATGATGACAAACTCTTTAGCAAAATAGTTTTAATATTGGAACTTAGCATGCATGAAAACTTAGAAGCGTCCTCTAACACTTCGAGAAATTTCAGTAAGCACAAGTTTTCAATCTTTGATTTTCTAGCTTTTGGATTTTAAGGAAAGAGTCGCGTCCTAGAAAAGTTTCTAAGCGTTCTCTTTTATTCTAGCATGAGCAGCGTTCCTTAGACTTTTCACTTAATAGTTCCCCCTTAACACTTGCTTATTCTAGATAACTATTTTATAGCGCATCTCTGCAAAACTACACTTCCCCCTTTTGGCATCATCAAAAAGGATAACAAGTGATAAGAACGTTAACACAAACACATAATTAAAGGCAATGGAACACTTAAACACACATAATGCAAGCAAATAGTGTAATAGCCATTCAAACAAAAGTAGAATTATTACACAAACGTGATCACAAAAAGATCAAGTGTTTTTAACCAAAAGAAGCAAAGGCAAATAATTGAGGGATTAAGAGTTGGGGAACGGCGATCACTGGGAACGGCTCTGGTCTTGAAAGAACTTTAGAAGTTGTGCTTGAAGTTCAGCCGACTTAGTGAGAGCCGCGGACAAATCTTTGATAGCAGAGAAGACATGGCATTGATTGTCCATAATGGCACCCAAGAGTTCTGCAGGAGGATGCTCAGACAGATTTGCAGGTGCAGAACGAGGCCTTGGTCCGGAACTGGTTGAGGGAGCGTCCATTGGAGGTTCTTGAGTAGGAGAAGGAGCCATGAGCATCTGATCAAGAACGTGAAGGTCTACTGCTGGCTCTTCTTCCTGAGAGAATTCCTGACCCATGGAAGCAAGGCGTTCTGCTTCAGCATCAACTGCCATGCGTTCTGCCGCTTCTTTCAGTTTGGCTTCCTCAGCCTCAGCCTCTAACTGTTTTATCACGGACGGCAGCTCTTCATTATGCCTTATCTCGACAAGTCCGTTCTTGGCATTCCATTTCAGACCGAGTTCTTCTTGAGGAGCGCTGTCATCATAGGCGTTCTGAGATTTCAGAATCAGCTTTACCAGCCCCGGGTACGGTAGAGCATGTCGCTTCCTCCCACACTTAGCCATATGTTGCATTGCTATTCTTGCTAAGTTGATGGGGCGGCGTTCAAGAAAAGCGTCAATTAAGATAATGTCGTGTGTTTGCACGATTGAACGCTTCTCCTGCCTTGGAAGGACGGCGCGACAGATGAAGTAGTGAGCTATGGCGCCAACCTTGCTCAGAACGTGAGCAACTCTGTCCAGTCCCAATGGCCTCTTGCCCTGAAAAACATGTTCAACCAGGGGCAGTTCTTCATCAGTTGTCTCGAAACCGCCTTCAAGAAGAGAGCTTAAAGCATCGGACGGGGGCTTCTGAGCAGCGAGTCCCATGAAAGCTCGAACCTGGCGTTCACTAACTGTGGCTTTCTCACCATCTATTTTGAAATGGAGAGAGCCATCTTTGGCTTTGTACCTCAAGTCTTTGTAGAACGCCTTAACATGTTCCTTATCAACCACAGCGGGCGCAGGCCCAACGTTCAGCCATCCTTGAAATCGCAGAAGCTCAAGGAACTGCTGGACTTTGTCATCTTGATGGAAGGAGGCGAGCCACTCTTTAGAATAAACTAGAGGGCTAAGAACTTTCACGGGCGCGCCATCATGCTTTCTTTTGCGCTTGCCCTTGGGGGACTCGGAGTCTTCGCCATCCGAAGAACTGTCCTCATCAGCAGAGTCCTCAGACTCATTCTCACCGGCGTCCTGGCCAGCAGCGTTCTCCGTGCCTTTTTCTGTCTCAGCATTACCACAAGATGTGGTTTGATTAGCAGCAGATGAACCCTGACCGTGGGACGTGCCCTCAGCGTCCTGAGCTTCTGATTGTATTTCTGCTTGTGGCTCAGCGTCTGTTTGGATTGTGGGGGAGGGGATTTCTTGTGGAGCTTGGGAAGGGTTAAGGATTGGGAGGAATTGGTTGTAGGGAGGGACTTCCTGAGCATCACGCTCGAGCTCTTCAGAAAGAGTTGGCTCGGCGTCCTTGGGAGAGACCTGGTGCTCGCCAGCGTCCTCAGTTACTTGTTCTTCAGTGGGAGCATTCTCAACTCCTTCAGCCTCGTCGTCGGAGTCCCCAACAACGTCAATGATAGGGGAAACTCCTTCAGTATTGGCTTGAGGCGTTCCTCTGTTGCTCTCAGATGAGCTGGAGGAAGAGGAGGAGATGGGCTCGGGCTCGGTAGCAGCTTGAACCATGAGCACCTTGGGAGATTCACCGGCTTTGCGGCGTTTGAAGGTGCGTTCAATGGTCTGACGGTTCTCAACGTCCTCAGGTCCACTTTCAGAGGAGGGACGGCGAGATTTAGGGGTTTCGGGGTCTTTGGGGGGGGGAGATGTGGGACGGGGCTTTGGGAAAGTTGGCAAGATTTAGAGGGGAGTAGGGTTTGGGAGGAAAGGGTATGAGAGCATTTTTCTTGGAAGGTTGGGGGGACGGAGGAGGGGTGGGAAGTTGAACGATTGAAATTTGTTGAGGGGGAGGAGTGGATTCTTTGGAGAGATTGGATGGCCGTTTTGTGGTGCTCGGCCGTTTTGTGGAGGGTTTGGAGGATGGGATGCTCGAGGTCTTGGCCTTTTTGAGGGGCCTTGGGTCGTGGACTTTCTTGGAGCGTCCCTCCTTTAAGTGAGGTGGAAACTTGTCCACGATTTGTGTTGGATTTGAGGAGGTGGGTTTGGATGTTTTTGAGAGGGGAGATAACGGGGATGGACGCTTGGATGGGAGGATTGATTTGGTGGTGATGGAGGGGACTTGAGGTGTTGGTGGAGAAGGACTTGGTACTCGGGACTTTAGCATTTTGTAGGCTAAGGAGTCCTCAGGGTACATAGGAAAGTCAGGGAGAACGGCGTTATGGAGGTCGAGAATAAGATCAAGTAAAGGACCCAAGTTCTCACCTCCAAATTGAGAAAAGAATAGCACGTCGTCCATCCTCCCTGGTAGATCTTTGAAGTTGGTCTTGTGAAGGCCGGGAAGGACCCAAGTTCTCATCCGTTCCCTTATCAAGTTGTACAGGGTCTTGGGCTTCCTATTGATGAAGTCCACTAACGACTCGTTAAGGACGATGGGTTTAGGCTTTTCAATGTAGTGGGACTTTACCAACCTGCGTCTCTTCCCGCCGGTAGAAGATCCGGCCACGTTCTAGAGAGACATCATTCAGGTGAGTTTTTAGTGAGAGAAAGTTGCCGGAGTTCTAGAGAGAAGTCAGAGCACTTGATTCAAGCAGAACGTGGTTGAGAATAATAAATGAACGAGAGCGACTGTTCTGGCCTTATATAGAGGAAGCGGTGGCACAAACTGTAATTACCACTGTTTTACTTTGCGACACCTGGCAAAACTTCCCCCTTAAGCATTGAGCAAAAGCAACGGTCACTGTTCACACTTTCAAAAGTTCAAATTTCTGACTCTTCAACTGCTCCTCAAATACTGAACTGGCGTTCTTCTCAATCAACACTGAGCGTTCTCCCAGACTTAGCAAAATTTTATCTCTTCAAGCAAATTAACAACCAACTTACCGTTCTTGTGATCACCTTTCGAACCAGTTGAGAACAACGCAAGTACGTCCCGTAAAAGAAAATATGAAGCTCATAGGACGCTTTTGCGGAGTTCTCGGCTAAGGTAAGCTTAGAGTTCCCATCATTTCGGCTTATAATGAGGGTTGGGTGATCAGGGATACTCTTTTCAAGACAAAATAGAGAAAATTTGAATGGCGTTCCAAAGTAGCAAACACATGAAGTTTTAGACTAGCGTCCTTGCAAAGATGAATTTAATGCATAACAGTTCTTAAACACTTAGAATCTACAAGACATAGTCAATCATTGAGGGAATAGTAGAATGGGACTTGCTACTTAAAAGTTATTATCCCCAAAAGCAACCTTAGATGCTCAAAGGGACGTCTATCAAGCGCCTTAGTGAAAATATCAGCTATTTGGTCTTCAGTCCTTACATGCTCCATACTAATGAGTCCTAGTTCAACATTATCACGCAAGAAATGATGCCTTATATGAATATGCTTTGTACGTGAATGAAAAACAGGATTCTTAGAAATTTCAATAGCACTTGTGTTATCACAACGAATGGGAATAGTTTCAAGATTGATACCGTAGTCCTCTAGTTGATATTTGATCCAGATGACTTATGAACAGCACGAGGCAGCAGCAACGTACTCGGCTTCCGCAGTTGAAAGCGCCACAGAGTTCTGTTTCTTAGATCCCCAAGAGACTAGGCATGAACCAAGGAACTGTGCCATTCCTGAAGTGCTTTTTCTGTCAATTACATGACCAACATAATCAGCATCTGAGTAGCCAACAAGCTTGAAGGATGTCTTCCTGGGGTACCAAAGGCAAAGATCATCGCGTCCTTTGAGGTAGCGAAAGATCCTCTTGACTTCTTGCATGTGGGACTCCTTGGGATTCGCCTGGAAGCGTGCACACAAGCAAACGGCAAACATAATGTCGGGACGGCTTGCGGTCAAGTAGAGCAAAGAACCAATCATCCCTCTGTAAAGCTTTTGATCAACGTCCTTTCCCTGTTCGTCTGCGTAAAGACGCGAGTTTGGAGAACAAGGGGTTGCAACAGGTTTGGACGTATTCATCCCGTACTTCTCAAGCATTTCACGGACATATTTTTGTTGGTGAATGCGCGTCCCTTCTTTGAGTTGATTAATTTGAAGTCCCAAGAAGAAATTGAGTTCTCCAATGAGGGACATCTCAAACTCACTACTCATTAAGGACTTGAACTCATCTACAAGTTTCATGTTAGTACTACCAAAGACTATATCATCAATATAGAGTTGGGCAATTAAAATGTCCTTGTGAACTTTCTTTATAAACAAAGTTTTATCAATTGAACCTCTAGTGTACCCATGAGACAAAAGAAAGGACGCAAACCTGTCGTACCATGCACGAGGGGCTTGCTTGAGTCCATAGAGCGCTTTGTCCAAGTAGTACACATGATCTGGGTGAGAGGCGTCCTCGAAGCCAGGCGGCTGAGCAACATACACTTCCTCCTTTAGCTTTCCATTGAGAAAGGCAGTCTTGATGTCCATCTGAAATAAATTGAATCCTTTGTGAGCGGCGAAGGCAATAAGGAGACGAACGGCTTCAATTCTAGCAATAGGAGCAAAGGTCTCATCATAGTCTATGCCTTCCTCTTGCTTGAATCCTTGAGCCACCAGTCTTGCCTTATTTCTTGACACACGTCCACTCTCATCAAGCTTATTTCTGAACACCCATCGCGTCCCTATGATATTTTTGCCTTTGGGACGTGGGACGAGAGTCCAAACTTTGTTTCTTTCAAACTGGTTGAGTTCTTCTTGCATTGCTTGAATCCAGTCAGCGTCCTGGAGTGCTTCTTTGATATTCTTTGGTTCCACCATAGAGACAAAGGCATTGAATGCACAAAAAGCTAAATTTGCACTCTGGGACTTGCTTGCAGCTGACCTGGTTTGAACTCCTTGAGACGGATCAGATACAATTTGAGAAGTTGGGTGGTCCCTAGAGAAGTGGGACTCCCTTTGAAACAATTGAGCAAACCTTGGATCAATGTCTCCATCAGAATTATCACTGTCATTTTGAGCATCGTCCTCAGTGTGTTCCCCCTCAGAGAGAGCGTCCACACTTTGACGTTGCTCACCTTTTTGACTTGATTCAGCTACATCTTGTTGAACTGGAGATTCACTACGAGAGGGAACTCCTTGAACAACACTGGGAGCATCCACTGAGACTTCTTCAGGATTTGGAGACGCGTCCTTGGGGACATAGTATTTTCTTGAGGTCCAATCTTCAGCTTCATCTTCAGAGTCGTCCTGCTGTTGCGATGAGGAGCGTTCTTTCTTACTTGATTTTTCTTTGTGAGAAGAACTCTCCTTGAACACAACATGAATACTCTCTTCAAGTTTTAGAGTCCTTTTGTTGAAAACTCTATATGCTTTGCTGGTGAGAGAGTACCCAAGGAATATGGCTTCATCACTCCTTGCATCAAACTTTCCAAGTTTTTCTTTATCATTGTTGTGAACGAAACATTTGCAACCAAAGACTCTAAGATAGTCAATGCGAGGCTTCCTTCCATTCAACAACTCATAGGACGTCTTCTTCAACAGAGGACGGATCATGGTACGATTGATGATGTAGCATGCTGTAGCAATAGCTTCCGCCCAGAAGTACTTGGGGACGCTATTTGCCAAGAGCATAGTTCTTGTCATATCCTCTAGCGTCCTATTCTTTCTTTCCACAACTCCATTTTGTTGAGGAGTCCTTGGAGCTGAGAAGTTATGCGAGACGCCATGTTGATCACAGTAGGCCAGGAACTCTGAGTTTTGGAACTCCGTTCCATGGTCTGATCTTATGGCTTTCAGAGGCGTCTCAAGGGCGACTTCCACTTGTTTGATGAAGACTTTGAACGCATTGAAACAATCTGCTTTGGACACCAAGAAAAGAACCCAAGTGAATCGAGAAAAATCATCTACAAGAACGTAAATGTACCTCTTTCCACCGTGGCTCAACGTCTTCATTGGTCCACAAAGATCCATATGGAGGAGTTCCAAAGGCTTCTTTGTACTGACTTCGTTCTTGGACTTGAAAGACGTTCTTGTTTGCTTCCCTTTGATACAGGCTTCGCATTGTTCAACAGTCTCAGGATCAATTTGGGGAAGTCCTTTCACAAGATTTCGCTGGTGTAACTTGAGGATTGTGCTTGGTCCAACATGGCCAAGACGACGATGCCAGAGATCAGCGTCCTCCTTTGAAGCAGATAGACACAGTTCTGATTTAGGCTTGAACTCCTAGTTAAAGATGTAGACATTGTTCTGGCGTACTCCTTTGAGAACAACTTTGTTGGACTTCTTGTTGATAACAAGGCACTCCTTTGAGTCAAATGTGACTAGGTTTTCACCTTGATCACACATTTGAGAGACGCTAAGAAGATTGAAGCCAAGTCCTTCAACAAGACTGACATTTGTTGCTTTGATGGACGGATTGAGAATTGCAGTTCCCGTTCCTTTGATCTTTCCCTTGCCCTTGTTGCCAAACGAGACAGTTCCTCCCGTGGCACTACTTTGGATAGAAGTGAGGTGGATCTGGCTTCCTGTCATATGATTTGAGGCGCCATTATCAATGATCCATGGGCGTCCCTTCACTTCCACCTGCCAAAACAAGGTTAGTTCTTGGCGACCCAGGCAAGGTGTTCCTTACCTGGCTCATTACAATAATAGAACGCTGGTTCTGGCATATAGTCATTTATGTTAACATCATTAGAAATGGCATGTTTGCGGAAAGAACTTCTAGAACGTCTAGGACGTCTAGAATTAGCTTTTGGAACGGACTTAGCATTTTCATTGTTAGTCCTAGCAGCTTTGCCACTCTCAATGTCTTCCTTAAGTTTTACACAGTCATATTTGAAGTGGTCACCTTGTCCACAGTACCAACACGTCCTATAGTAAGTACCGAGGTAGTACTTCTTGTTGGGACGTTGGATTTTGTTTTGCTTCATCTTTTGGGGATCACACACTTTTGAGCTGTCCCCTTTAGCAATTTTCTTGTAAATTTTATGACTGGTGGAATTAGTGTAGTAGTCCTCTTGACCTTTTTCTCCACTCTCTAGGACTCTAATTCTTTCAAGGAGATTCTTGGTTTTCTCTCTTTCTAGTTCAAGTTCTGAAGTTTTGCTAGCCTCAAAGTCGCTAGGGAGAGAGTTCCTAGAGTCAGACTCGTATCCTAGTCCTCTTTTGGCTGGGACGAAGATCATTGGTCTAACTTCCTCAATGATAGGACTCTTTCCTAACACCTTCACTTCTTCCCTAAGCTTGGCGTTCTCTAGTTTAAGGCACATTACTTCAGTTTTTAGAGATTTGTTTTCTTCATATGAGGATTCCAATTTCAAGGACATTGTAGAGCAGTTCTCACATTCAACCACAATATTTTCATTTTCAAGTTCAAGTTCATCCATTCTATGTTGCATGACCACACTTTCTTCCATAATTTTACCAATGAGTTTAATGAGCTTGGATTTGGAACAATTTTCTAAAGAACTCATCATAGATTCACGAGTTACCTCATTTTCAGATCTCGGAGCGTCCTCCTCAATAACTGTGGCATCCTCCATAGCCATGAACGCTACTTGTTCATTATCAGAGGCGTCCTCAATAGCCACGTACGCCTCTTGCTCATCCGGTTCTTCATCATCAGAACTGACATTGTCCCATGCAGATGCGAACGCTCCAATGAGGGCTTTTGTCTTCATCTCCTTTGAGGTCATTCCCGTTGTACATTTTTTAGCAAAGTGTCCTTTCTTGTTACATTTGTAACAAGTAAGTTCTTTCATCTCTGCCTCAGTGTATTTGGGACTTTCTTTCTTGTAAGGCATCTTGTGTTTGTTGAAGTATTTGTTCCTTTTGCCAAAAGAACGGAGAGCTTTGTGGATAAGAGCAAGTTCTTCTTCTTCATCCAGCTGTTCCTTAGACTTGCTTTCCTTCTCTCTCAAGGCTTGAACGCGCATCCGTTCATGGTTCTCACTCTTGTTGGCTTCTACCATCATAGCTAGTTCTCTTTGATGACGCAAAGACTCAGCGTACTCTGGTGTTGATGTCATCAATGCTAGATCTGTTTGGGGATTCCTTGCTAGCTCAGCTAAATCGGAGTTCCTCCTTGCTTCATATCCTCTTAGCTTCCCGTAGATCTCTTCCATATCGAGAGTCTTGTTAGCTGTATTTTCCTTGAACGTGGTTCTATCGAAGTTCCACTTTCCAGTTAGACCATCAATGACCACTTGAACTCTGTTTCTCATTGAAACTTCAGCCTCGGGAACGCCCAAGTTCCTCATCTTAGTAACAAGTTGCTCAAAACGGTATGAATAGTCATTGACAGTTTCATTGGGTAGCATTCTGAAAGCATAGAACTCTCTCTTGATTTCAAGCTGAACGTCTTCCCTCATCTCAGCAGTTCCTACGTGGAATTTTTCGAGAGCTTCCCACTGTAGTTTGGCAGTTGCCAAATTGCTAACTCGGGTGGCGTCCCTCTCACAAAGGGATGCTTGAAGGAAGCATATTGCCTTAGCATTTGTTTCCATGAGCTTAAATTCATCCGGACCCCGCTCGTCCTCTTTATCCTTCTTGTCAGCAGGAACGGCAAGATCGCCTTTCATGATTACTTTCCAACACTGATAGTTCTGACTCCTTACAAAGTTCTCAAACCTGATCTTCCAGCGATTGAAGTTGCCGTCCGTTAGGCGCGGAGGCTTCACAAAGGAGATTCCAATAGGTTCCATGTCCATCTTTACCTGCAACTCCGTAAGAATCTAGAGCGCCTGCTCTGATACCAATTGTTGGATCGTTAGTACTGAGGGACGTTCTTTACTTTGGTAAAGGCGTCCTTTGGTTAGGCGTTCCTACGAGGTGTAGGAGCGTCCTTGAGTAATGCAGCGGAATTAATGTACTAAACATGTAAGTAATGAACGCAATGAATTATAGAGGAACCACTCAAGACCAAGTAGTCCTTGAGTGTAAACCTCTATCTCCTTGGAGGATTTTTGAATAGTTCTTTCCTTTATATTGAACGTTCTTACAGTTGTACTGGTGAGTTCTTACAGTTCTCTGACACTTAGCTTTTCCCTAAGTTCACTTGTAAGGAACTCCTTTAAGCCTACAACTTAAGCTAGTTCAATCTACTAAAGGACTCTATTCCTACGTTCTGCAGTACTTCGTAGAACTCTCTCTCTCTCTTTTTGGTTTTTCTGATTACAAACTATTTTGTGGTTTGGTTACAAAATGTCACTCGATCTAACTCAGGTCTAAACACTGTTCTTGAGTTCTTGAGTTAGTTCTTCGTGTTCTTGAGTGAGTCGCTTTCCTCTGATTCTCTCTGAATATTCCTGAAAGCGTTGCCGTCACAATAAATGCCTTGGGGCTATTTATAGGACTTGGGGAAGGGCGTCTTTTCACTGGGACGATCATGCCCCTCATGGACGTGGCTACAAGATCTTCCTCCACGTAGTAGGGCGGTGATGAGGAAGTTTCTTGTATCCAGCTGTGTATGATGAACTCCGCTACAGGATCGGCCGCCACGTGTTGATGAACTCTGCAACAGGATCGTCCGCCACGTAGTGTTGGACTCCGCTACAGGATCGGTCTCCACGTGTCCTTGGATGATCAAACATTGTCGTGTGATGTCATCCTGTCGGCTAGTGAGTAAGGACTCCTTTCTTGCGTTCCTACTTGCTTGGGACTCCGTCCTTGCTCAAGTAGTCTCTGGTTGGTCCTTACTTCCTGTTAGCTAGCGTCCCTAAGCTTGTGGGACGCCCATACACACTTGTTGTCCTTTTGGTCACTGGCGTTCCTGAACACTTGGACAACTTTATTAGAATCAAAGTGAGTTTGTCATATCAAAACTAAGGGACGGTTGTGTGGTACACTAATAAGTACGCAAGCGTTCTTGATAGCGTCCCAACATGGCGCTTCACAGAAGGAAACGGCATATCAAATCTCATTTTGCCAACTGGAGGAGCTGTGATCTGTCTAACGTCCCAATGAATGCCAAAAATCTTTTCTTCTTTGGGGGGTAGAGACCTTGCTGCTTAAGCACTTGCTTGACCAAGCCCGGGAAGGGGAGCGAGTGGCGTCCTCCTGTGCATTTGCCCATATGCTCCAAGATAACCCGCGACAAGTTGATTGGCTTGCGTTGCAAGAAGGCGTCCAATAAGATGCTGTCGGTGATTTGGACGATCGACTTCTTCTCTTGGCGGGGGACGACCATGCGCACTATGAAGTGATGCCCAAGGACGCCCGTCTTGATAAGGCAATGAGCGACCCTCTCCCTTGCAACTGGCTGCCTTCCACAGAATGTATTGTTGAAGATCTCTTCTTGGGAGAAGCGACCAAAGTTTTTGCAGGGCAGGTCGTGCAGAGCATCCGAAGGGGAAGGGCGCAAGCCAAGCATGTTACGGACGGTACCCTCAGCAATTGAGTACTCGTCCTCATCAATCTCAAACATCCCTTGAGGCTTCCCTTTTACTTCGGATATTTCAAATTTTGAGTAAAAGCGGAGAACCTGTTCAGGGACGACCTGAGCAGCCTCACCACCCAGGTGCGTCCAACCTTGGAATTCAAGCAGTTCCAAGAACTCTGTGCGTCCATTCTCTTCCAAAAATTGACCGGTAAAGAGGAGCGGCGACAAAATCTTCTGCAGCCTTTTCTGCTTGCTGCCGTTACCAACGATGACCTCGTCACCGGCATCTTCTTCTTCACCATCTCCCTCCTCGTCCTTATGGTCCTCATCCTGGTGAGGAACATCATCTTCGTCTGAGGCCTCGTCCCCTTGATTGTGGGACTCAGCCATCTCCTGGTCCTCAGCGGTGGACGCCTGTGTTGGAGGAGGCGCGTCCATAGCTGGAGTCCTTGCCAAGGACTCTGTAGGGACCTCAATAGAAGCCGTCCCTTGGACTTGTGCAGTTTCCTCGACAGCCGGAGCAGGCGGAGGAGGAGGAGATGCTCTAGGAGGAGAGGGAGTGGGAGTTCGTATCTTGGCCTTGGGGGTGGGAGCAGAGGAGGAGCTGGGCGGTGCCACCGAGATGGGCTTGACCTTGAGCGGGGCAGGAGGGGGAGAAGGCTTCTTGGTAGGGGAGTCCTCAAGATGAATAACTTTTGGCACTGCGTCCTTGGCCTGCACCTGTACATGAGGAGCGTCCCTTTGGACCTTAGGCATGGGTTTTGCCAAGTCCGCCTCCATCTCCGCCTCAAGCGGGTCCGCAGCAGTCGCAGGAGCAGGGGTCACGTCCTCTACCCTTGGTGGTGGAGGAGGGAGCAGAGGGACTTCCTGCAAACTCTGTTGGATCGCCGCAGCAATGGCGTCCTTTTTGGCTTGTTCTTGTCTAGCCTTCTCCTCTTTTTCTATTTGCAGCTCGGAGAGGCGGATAGCTGCCATTTGCTGTTCAATGACGCCCTCGAGCTAAGTTGACGTCTTTAGCCTTCTTTTGGGTGCGGGAGGAGGGGAAGATGGGATGGGAGTTGGTTGAGAGGAGGAAGGGCCTTTAATTTGGAGTTGTTTTGGGGGAGTAGAAGATTGCCTCTTTCTCTTCTGAGATGGGACGGAGCCCGCAGGAGCCACGAGGAACTCCATGACATCGGGGAGTAGCTTGGCGAGCTCGTCCACCATCCCACAAAATGAGTCAGAGATGATGGCTGGTCCCATGAAGGGAGGATTGGTGAAATTGGTTTCTTGGAGGCGGGGTTTGACGTAAGTTACCATGAAGTAGTGTAACAAACGTTGGATTTTTGGAGGGTGATTCTGGATGGACGCCCTATGGCATATGGTAAATGAGATCTTTTGGCCATTGCACATATGAACTCATTGCTTCAAATACTACACATGCTTCTTCTGTGGGTACGGGTAAAGGAGCTTCTGCCATTTTAGATTCAATTATACCTACTTTCATGTGACCAGGCTTCAATGGAATATTATGAATCACCATGTTCTGCATATCATGAGAGTTGAATACCATCCCTAAAGCTACTATGGAATGACCAGGATCAAGAGAAGCTAATTGATAATTAGTCCAACCCTATCAAATATAAAAAAAAAAAAGCAAATATGAAAAAAGTAATTATGTAAATAAAATACATGTATGATTTGAACTAATGAGGAGAAATTTAGTAGTATTTTACCTCAGGGAAATTTATGGTAGGACACGTATCCTTATCTCCACTATCACCTTGTGCTTGATCTCCGAGATTCCTTGATTTATCACTTTCTAGTGCTGCACATTTTTTCTTTAGTAATTCGATCTCAGCTTTCATCTGTTGAAGGACCTCATTCCCATGCTCAACATGCTTATTTTTCCTTCCAAAGTATTGAGTAATTGTTACCCCCGCTCCAGTAGCCAAAACGCGTCCTTGATGCTCTGTCCTTCCTAAAACAGTAGCTAGCAAGTCTCGTCATCTAGAGAGTTTCATTTCACCTCGAGCCACTTTTTGTGATATCACATCCTAAAAGTAAAACTTTATTAATAAACCATGAAAACAAAAATAACCTATTGGACCAAACTACTCACAGCTTAGTCAATTTACAATATTATCACTCGGCATTTCTTCTACTGAGGTTGTGGGCCAATGTCAATTGTTAAAAACAATAGCTATGCATTAGAGCACTTGCTACTTTATTCATGCAAAGAATAAAACAAGAGTTCACCGACACAATTTTTTTTAATTGAAATATATCTGAAAACCAAGAATTGGTACTCTATTCAAACACATGGATCACTAAGTAATAAAAAATTATGTTCGTACTACATAATTATTTATATAGTTAAAAAATAGGTACCAACATAATTACAAGGAAGAAAATAGTAAACCATGATTAAACATAAATTAATGATGTAGGATTTGTAAAAAAAAGATCAGAGATTAGAGAATTTCACTTGTGAATTTGAGATAACAATTTTACGATTTGGGTTGCAATTTGTTGGACATTCTCTGCCATAGTGCCATCTTTGCCCATCCTTGCAACTAACCATAATTTATCTCTTGGTATTGAGATTGAGGTTGTAAGATCGTCTTCAGGATTTTCTCATCCTTTTTGAGCTTCTAATATCTAAAACATGTAATCGATGTAACATGTTACAATAATATATGATACAGTATCTACTTACTAGTTATTAGTTGTTTGATTGCTTACTATTTGTAATTCAAGGCGAGGATATCCTAAGCGAGAGGCTCTCTATATATACTTATTCTTCTTCTTAGCGCTCTGTCGATGCTTTTCACTTTCCTCCTATCCATAAAAAAAATGCAGTTAAAATATATTCAACATATTTGAAAGCAAATAACTATTAGAAAAAATTTACCTCAAAATCTTTACTTAGTGTTGGATCGTAAGTCTGTTAAAATGGGCGTCCTTAACTGGGTTAAGGGCGTCCTTAGGTGCAGCGGAAAATAGACTTAATAGGAAACATAGAAAGATAAAGGACACGAGTATTTATAGAGGAACCCCACTAAGACCAACTAGTCTTATGGGTAAACCTCTACCTCCGTTGGAGGATTTTCAATAGCCGTCCTTATCTTATTCAGAGAGAGTCCTTACAACTTAGGCGAGCTGTTACAATCCCCTGAGCTAAGCGTGCGTCCTTAACTCTATTAGTAACACTCATTTCCACCTAACAAGTAACTTAACTCTCTTAGCTTATAAGGAAGCTATGTCTCACGTCTCTCACGGTTCGTTGTGAGAGACAAACACTACTTTAACTATTTTGTGGTTTGTTTTGGATTTGATGTGGTTGAACTTTCTTTCTCTTGCTTCAAGCTCACTTGATCTTCTTGATCTTCGTTCTTGAACTTGAATGGTTCGGGAGAGCTTGAGAGAAAGTCTTCAAAGTCCACACCGCTATGCATACCCCTTGGAGGGTATTTATAGCTGTATGAGTTCTTGTCCTCTAGCGTCCTCTAACGCTTGGGAAGGATCTGTCGTCTTCCTTCAACGGTGCGATTTGCATCTTGAGGTGGTCAACTCTGTTGACGCTTGGGAAGCCTCCGCGTGGTCAGGGGACCATCTCTGGGAAAGCGACATCTTTGGAATTGTTCACACGTGCCTAGACATTGGAAGCTTCCTTCTGAGGACTATGGCCGAGTATGATGTAATCATGCTGGGGCGACTTTGGTTTGAATTTGAACTTCGTCCGTATTTTGGCGCGCGTCCCTTCTTGATGAGGACGCCGTCCTATCTTCGCAGGGACTTCACCAATTTCGTTCAGCTTTGGAAGTTCTGATGAAGTGCGTCCCTACAGCTTTCGGGACTACCGTTCACTTGTTGTCCTTTTTTCTCATGTGCGTCCGATGGACTTACCTGAGATCAACACTTGGACAACTTATCAAATACCTTTGAGTTTGTCATTATTAAAACTAGGGACGATCATTATTGGTTAAGATATTAATGACTGGCGTCCTTAATATCGTCCCAACAATTCCCACTTTTTGATGATGACAAACTCTTTTAAACAATGCGCACAGAAGTAAAGCTTTTAGCATGAGAGACTACACTTTGATTTTCTTTTCAGCTTAGGTTGGCATGCAACACATTCTTTTAAGTGCGTCCTATTTTATTCTTACTAGCGTCCTTTGGACTTGGGCCGAAATTCCCCCTAAACACATGCTTTCTATGACAACTTAAAAACAATCGCATCTCTGCAAAACTATACTCCCCCCTTTTGCCATCATCGAAAAGGAGAACAAGTGGAAAAGCACGCACACACAAAGTCATAACTAAAGAAAGAATGTTTAGACGCAATGTAAAGCAAACATGAGGAACGCCGTTCATAAATATAGAGCAAAAGATGTCAAGAGTGTTATTACAGACATTCCACACGAGAAAAGATGTTCAAAGGGGACAGCGTCCCAAAGTCTTAACAAACACAAAAAAACAAGAGATTAAATTTTTCAGGGGTTGGAAGGGAAGGAGCAATCATTTGCGGGGACGCTTGCCAAGGGCCTTAAGAGTCTGCTCTTGAAGATCGTTGTTCTGCGCAAGAAGCTCATTGTTGCGTTCCAGAAGCTTAGTGTGCTGGTGGAGAGTGTCGTGGACTTGTTGGATGAGATCTATCATCATGCACTGGTTCTCAATCATCATCCCAAGCAGGTACTTCTGTGAACACTTCTCAGCCTCATGAGGAACGCTCATACGATCAACATCATCATCGACGTCCTCAGCATCTTCAACTGGCGTCCCTACTACTTTCAAATTTTCCTCAGTCTCGCCTTCCCTACCTTTAGCAACAGCAGCAGCTTTGGCTCTTCTTTCAGCCTCTTTCTTCTCCTTGGCCAACTGTCTCTTCACAGAGGGTAGCGGCTCGTCGCACCTTAGCTTTCCAACTGGAGACAGTGTGATTTGCCTCACGTCCCAATGAATACCAAAAGACTTCTCCTCTTTGGGGACGTATAGGCCTTGTTGTTCCAGAATGCGTTTGACCAGGCCAGGGAAAGGAAGCGAGTGGCGTCCTCCAGTGCACTTGCCCATGTGCTCCAAGACAACCCGCGCCAAATTGATAGGCTTGCGGTTCAAGAAGGCGTCCAAAATGATGCTGTCGGTGATCTGGATAATGGACTTCTTCTCTTGTCTAGGGACGACCATGCGCACAATGAAGTGATGCGCAAGGACGCCCGTCTTGGAAAGACAGTGGGCGACTCTATCCCTGGCTACGTGCTGCCTCCCATTGAATATGTTGTTGACGATTTCTTCCTAGGAGAAGCGGCCAAAGTTCTTGTATGGGAAGTCGTGTAGAGCCTCCTGAGGAGGGGCGTCCACTAGAGTCCTTGCCAAGGACTCTGTAGGGACTTCAGCAGAAGCCGTCCCTTGGACTTGTACAACTTCCTCGACCACCTTTTCCGGAGGAGGGGGAGGAGTCTTGACTCTAGGAGGAGAGGGGGAGGGAGTTCTTATCTTTTCTTTGGTCGTGGGAGTAGAAGGGCCAGGCTTCACCACTGTGAGAGGAGTGGCGGCAATCGGGGCTGGAGGAGGAGGAGGCTTCTTGACGGGGGAGTCCTCCACTGAAATCATAGTTGGCACAACGTCCTTGGCCTGGACCTGTTGTAACACCCCCTTCTTCTATAGGGATATTACCGCCAGTGACCTTGGGTTGAAACTCCCGAAGTCACCCTAGGCTTTATAGTTATCACAAGAGTTGACAATAGTTAATGCGGAATTAAAATACAACTTTATAATAATCAAAACCAAAGTCTTAAAGGTCATAACGTAATTATTTAAGTCTTGTATTGGTTCCCACACCTCGGGAATCTCAATACGAAATTAAGTTTAAAAGAGTCTAAAAATGGAAAGAGAGAAATGACTCGGCTTCTAGGCACCTTTAATCTCGAATAACGACTCCTTCACCTGATACGCCGCAACGGAAAGACGGTTGACACCAGCCGACCATGCAAAGGAAAAAGGGTGGTCGGGTTAGTCTTGCGAAAAACTAAGCAAATGGGATTTTCAAAAATGGTTCGAGTTGGTGAGAGGAAGTTATGTCCCATGAGCAACGGGATGAGTCTTCTGATGAAGATGATGCTCCTCAACAAGATGTGGAACATGAGGACGAGGAGGGAGACGCCGAAGAAGTAGAGGACGCCGGCGATCATGTCATTGTTGGCAACGGCGATAAGAAGAAGCGCCTCAAGAAAATTCTGCCGCCGCTCTTGTACACCGCTCAGTTTCTTGAAGAGAACGGCCGCACAGAATTGCTAGAGCTGCTTGAATTCCAGGGTTGGACGCACCTGGGCGAAGAGGCTGTTGTTGTAGACCCCAATGAGGTTCTCCGCTTTTACTCCAAATTTGAAGTATCAACAGTAAAAGGGAAGCCTCAAGGGACGTTCGAACTGGATGGGGACGAGTACTCTATTGCAGAGGGTACCGTCCACAACATGTTGGGTCGACGCCTCCCGCCCCAAGACGCTCTACACGACTTCCCCTACGAGAACTTTGGCCGCTTCTCCCAGGAAGAAATCTTCAACAACATATTCAATGGGAGGCAGCCAGTAGCCAGGGATAGAGTCGCCCACTGTCTTTCCAAGACGGGCGTCCTTACGCATCACTTCATTGTGCGCATGGTCGTCCCTAGACAAGAGAAGAAGCTCATTATCCAGATCACCGACAACATCATTTTGGACGCCTTCTTGAACCGAAAGCCTATCAATTTGGCGCGGGTTGTCTTGGAGCACATGGGCAAGTGCACTAGAGGACGCCACTCGCTTCCTTTCCCTGGCGTGGTCAAACGCATTCTCGAACAGAAGGCCTATACGTCCCCAAAGAGGAGAAGTCTTTTGGTATTCATTGGGACGTGAGGCAAATCACACTGTCTCCAGTTGGAAAGCTAAGGTGCGACGAGCCGCTACCCTCTGTGAAGAGACAGTTGGCCAAGGAGAAGAAAGAGGCTGAAAGAAGAGCCAAAGTTGCTGCTGCTGCTAAAGGTAGGGAATGCGAGCCTGAGGAAAATTTGTAAGTAGTAGGGACGCCAGTTGAAGATGCTGAGGACGTCGATGATGATGTTGATCGTATGAGCGTTCCTCATGAGGCTGAGAAGTGTTCACAGAAGTACTTGCATGGGATGATGATTGAGAACCAGTGCATGATGATAGATCTCATCCAACAAGTCCACGACACTCTCCACCAACACACTAAGCTTCTGGAACGCAACAATGAGCTTCTTGTGCAGAACAACGATCTTCAAGAGCAGACTCTTAAGGCCCTTGGCAAGCGTCCCCGCAAATGATTGCTCCTTCCCTTCCAACCCCTGAAAAATTTAATCTCTTATTTTTTTGTGTTTGTTAAGACTTTGGGACGCTTTCCCCTTTGAACATCTTTTCTCATGTGGAATGTCTATAATAACACTCTTGACATCTTTTGCTCTATATTTATGAATGCCGTTCCTCATGTTTGTTTTACATTGCGTCTAAACATTCTTTCTTTAGTTATGACTTTGTGTGTGCGTGCTTTTCCACTTGTTCTCCTTTTCAATGATGCCAAAAGGGGGGAGTATAGTTTTGCAGAGATGCGATTGTTTTTAAGTTGTCATAGAAAGCATGTGTTTAGGGGGGAATTTCGGCTTAAGTCCAAAGGACGCTAGTAAGAATAAAATAGGACGCACTTAAAAGAATGTGTTGCATGCCAAACTAAGCTGAAAAGAAAATCAAAGTGTAGTCTCTCATGCTAAAAGCTTAACTTCTGTGCGCATTGTTTAAAAGAGTTTGTCATCATCAAAAGGGGGAAATTGTTGGGACGATATTAAGGACGCCAGTCATTAATATCTTAACCAATAATGATCGTCCCTAGTTTTGATAATGACAAACTCAAAGGTATTTGATAAGTTGTTCAAGTGTTGATCTCAGGTAAGTCCATCGGATGCACATGAGAAAAAAGGACAACAAGTGAACGGTAGTCCCGAAAGCTATAGGGACGCACTTCATCAGAACTTCCAAAGCTGAACGAAATTGGTGAAGTCCCTGCGAACATAGGACGGCGTCCTCATCAAGAAGGGACGCGCGCCAAAATACGGACGAAGTTCAAATTCAAACCAAGGTCGCCCCAGCATGATTACATCATACTCGGCCATAGTCCTCAGAAGGAAGCTTCCAATGTCTGGGCACGTGTGAACAATTCCAAAGATGTTGCTTTCCCAGAGATGGTCCCCTGACCACGCGGAGGCTTCCCAAGCGTCAACAGAGTTGACCACGTCAAGATGCAAATCGCACCGTTGAAGGAAGACGACAGATCCTTCCCAAGCGTCAAAGGACGCTAGAGGACAAGAACTCATACAGCTATAAATACCCTCCAAGGGGTATGCATAGCGGTGTGGACTTTGAAGACTTTCTCTCAAGCTCTCCCGAACCATTCAAGTTCAAGAACGAAGATAAAGAAGATCAAGTGAGCTTGAAGCAAGAGAAAGAAAGTCCAACCACATCAAATCCAAAACAAACCTCAAAATAGTTAAAGTAGTGTTTGTCTCGCACAACGAACCGTGAGAGACGTGAGAGATAGCTTCCTTATAAGCTAAGAGAGTTAGGTTACTTGTTAGGTGAAAATGAGTGTTACTAATAGAGCTAAGGACGCACGCTTAGCTCAGGGGATTGTAACAGCTCGCCTAAGTTGTAAGGACTCTCTTTGAATAAGATAAGGACGGCTATTGAAAATCCTCCAACGGAGGTAGAGGTTTACCCATAAGACTAGTTGGTCTTAGTGGGGTTCCTCTATAAATACTCATGTCCTTTATCTTTCTATGTTTCCTATTAAGTCTATTTTCCGCTGCACCTAAGGATGCCCTTAACCCAGTTAAGGACGCCCATTTTAACAAACTTACGATCCAACACTAACTAAAGAGTTTGAGGTAAATTTTTTCTAATAGTTATTTGCATTCAAATATGTTGAATATATTTTAACTGCATTTTTTTATTGATAGGAGGAAAGTGAAAAGCATCGACAGAGCGCTAAGAAGAAGAATAAGTATATATATAGAGCCTCTCGCTTAGGATATCCTCGCGTTGAAGAACAATTAGTAAGCAATCAAACAACTAATAACTAGTAAGTAGATACTGTATCATATATTATTGTAACATGTTACATCGATTACATGTTTTAGATATTAGAAGCTCAAAAAGGACGAGAAAATCCTGAAGACGATCTTACAACCTCAATCTCAATACCAAGAGATAAATTATGGTTAGTTGCAAGGATGGGCAAAGATGGCACTATGGTAGAGAATGTCCAACAAATTGCAACCCAAATCGTAAAATTGTTATCTCAAATTCACAAGTGAAATTCTCTAATCTCTGATCTTTTTTTTACAAATCCTACATCATTAATTTATGTTTAATCATGGTTTACTATTTTCTTCCTTGTAATTATGTTGGTACCTATTTTTTAACTATATAAATAATTATGTAGTACGAACATAATTTTTTATTACTTAGTGATCCATGTGTTTGAATAGAGTACCAATTCTTGGTTTTTAGATATATTTCAATTAAAAAAAATTGTGTCGGTGAACTCTTGTTTTATTCTTTGCACGAATAAAGTAGCAAGTGCTCTAATGCATAGCTATTGTTTTTAACAATTGACATTGGCCCACAACCTCAGTAGAAGAAATGCCGAGTGATAATATTGTAAATTGACTAACCTGTGAGTAGTTTGGTCCAATAGGTTATTTTTGTTTTCATAGTTTATTAATAAAGTTTTACTTTTAGGATGTGATATCACAAAAAGTGGCTCGAGGTGAAATGAAACTCTCTAGATGACGAGACTTGCTAGCTACTGTTTTAGGAAGGACAGAGCATCCAGGACGCGTTTTGGCTACTGGAGCGGAGGTAACAATTACTCAATACTCCCTCCGTCCCATAATGTTTGTCCACTTTCCTTTTTCGTCGTCCCAAAATGTTTGTCCACTTTCCTTTTATATCAATAAATTTTTCCAATGTTACCCCTATTCAATCTCTACATTTACCTTCATTATCCAACTTTTCCACCTACTTTATCTCTTTTCAACTTTTATCCCCTATAAATTTCCAAAAGTACCCCTATTAAATCATATCTCTTACTCACTTTATTCTACTTTTTCACTTTCCAATACCACTTTACACCTTTCATTAAAAACCGCAAAAACCGTCATTTTGGACAAACATTATGGGACGGAGGGAGTACTTTGGAAGGAAAAATAAGCATGTTGAGCATGGGAATGAGGTCCTTCAACAGATGAAAACTGAGATCGAATTACTAAAGAAAAAATGTGCAGCACTAGAAAGTGATAAATCAAGGAATCTTGGAGATCAAGCACAAGGTGATAGTGGAGATAAGGATACGTGTCCTACCATAAATTTCCCTGAGGTAAAATACTACTAAATTTCTCCTCATTAGTTCAAATCATACATGCATTTTATTTACATAATTACTTTTTTCATATTTGCTTTTTTTTATATTTGATAGGGTTGGACTAATTATCAATTAGCTTCTCTTGATCCTGGTCATTCCATAGTAGCTTTAGGGATGGTATTCAACTCTCATGACATGCAGAACATGGTGATTCATAATATTCCATTGAAGCCTGGTCACATGAAAGTAGGTATAATTGAATCTAAAATGCCAGAAGCTCCTTTACCCGTACCCACAGAAGAAGCATGTGTAGTATTTGAAGCAATGAGTTCATATGTGCAATGGCCAAAAGATCTCATTTACCTGGGAAAGGTAAAGAAAAAATTAAAAGAAAATTTATACATTATATATTTAAAAATTTCTAACCATTATGTATATTGTTTTATGTTGAAGGGCCTAGGTGAAAAGGGGAAGGAAAAAAGTGTAAATGAAGATGCATACTCAGGATCATCTAACACAACAAACAGAGGTCATCCAAGTAAGGGACAAAGCCTTGAGTTCACACCCCAAAAAGAGCATCTATTGAAGCTTAGAACGGAAACTTCAAAGATGATGTACAAGATTGCTCGGACTATGGAAACTGTATGCATTCCTGTTCATAAAGATATCAACATCGATGGTCAAATGTGGGTTACTAAAGAGGAGATCTTTCAATGGGTATTTCAAGAAGAAATCCAAGCAACACACATATCCGCTTACATTGCGTAAGTTATTTGTTCTATTGTTTCATATTTATCTACTTTATTTTATTTCTTTTTATTTTCACTTTAGTGACACTAAAATGTATGTATAGGTATTTGTTCAACGCTTGTCAAGCAAAGAGTATGCAATCACAATTTGGCTTTTTATGTCCACACCAAATAGCTATTCTAGTGCAATTTAGAAGAGATGAAGATAATGAGAAACAAATTAGGGCAATGAAAGAAAATCGAGCAGTGGAACAATCACGTTTCATTGCCAATGCAATGCAAAGTGCAAGGAAAAATCAGATATTTATTGCTCCATATAATTCCAAGTAAGCGAGCATATTACGTTTTTGCATTTAAAATATATATGCAAAATCTCTACTTCTAGTGGATTTAAGGAAATATATTTTTATTGTGTAGCTTTCACTGGATGTTATGTGCTATACATCCTTTCAAGCAGATTGTATATTGGCTTGATCCACTTGGACAAAAAGTACGGGACGAGATAAAAAAATGTGATCGATATGTATGTATTTAAATATATATTTTATATAGCTATTAGTTTTTAATGATATTGTGCTAACATTCTATTCGTTTATGTATAGGTCTCTTAAAATGTGGGTTGTTGAAAATAGCACGCACAAGCCTAATAAGACAACAAAGTGGATTCATATAAAGGTTAGCTTTCTTTTGTTACGTTCTAACAGGTGTTGAGCTTAACATTAGTAGATGATTAATTAATAATATATTATGTAGACGTATATGTGATGTTATTAATTACTCAATGTTGATTGTATTTGCTATTCATACATACATACATAATTTACTATGTTGGAAACGTATATACTTGCATGTGATTCAATTGAATGCTAGTAGATTTTTCTTTTCCTACAAATTAACCATGTCAGGTAGAATAGTGAATACTTGATTATCATATGATGCCTTTTATGTTTATTGAATGCTTTGAGCAAAAGTAGATTTTTCTTCTTCTAACTAACAATATGATACTCATTCACGAAGAGTAGTGAATATATGATTATTATATGATGCCTTTTATGTTTATAAATGTGTTTATGAGTTTGTTTGCTTTTGTAGTCCCCTAGGCAAGCAAATAACAAAGATTGTGGTTATTATGTGCTCCGATTTATGCACGAGATTATCTCTAGTGGGCTGGATATTATCCCTAAAAAGGTATATAATTTTAAATTCATATATTACTTAATAAGTGTGATGCTTATTTCTAACCAACTATTATTATTATAGTATTATCCAGATCTAGGTGGGTTGATGCCTTATACAACCGAGAAGATACATGAAATTCGAGATCAATGGGCAACATTTGTTCAAGAGTTTATTGATTAATTAATGATTTTATAGGAGTTTAGACTTTGCTAGACATTTGAAAATGACTACTGTCATAGATGTTGATCTAGTGGCTATTGTTTTGATTGACTTTATATCTAGCTATTGACATTGTTTGAAAAAGATTGATGCATGACTTTTTTTTTGTCAAGCTGATGTATGACTTTTTTGAGACTACTAAGTAATGCATTTGGATTAATTATTATTCTGATTTTGTATTTCTTGTTATTTAGTTATATGCTGGTATTCAGTATGAATAATTGAAATATTGTATTTTTCAAAAATAAAAATATGCATCTTTATTTAGCTTTATTCGGTAATTATTGTGAATAGGAAGCATAATCATACTACAGTTAACATATTTACCACGGTTGATAAAAATTTAGATCGGACACATTTACTATGGTTTATATAGTTTTACTACTGTACGGCTTTACTACGGGTAATATAATTTACCGCGGTTTGATAAAAAAAATGGATCTTTAGATTTACCTCGGTTTGAAAAAGACTACGGTTTGTACAACCGTGGCAAATAAAAAAACCGTGATAAATCTCCGTTTCAAGTCCAGGGACAGTACGCTCCATTTCAAAATTGATGATGAGTCTGCTTCAGTAACAGAACGCCAAGTCCGTGCCTTCATGCGTCTTGACACAAAGAAGCCGCCGTCTAATGCCATAAGCTCTCTACCTGAAAATGGTTTTGAAATGGACGCCGACAAGGAAGTTCAGCTGCTTGAGCGTATTTTCTGTGGCAAGCGTCCCTATGAGACTGACAGGGTAGCTCACGTTCTGTCCAAGGTTGGGGCAATAGCGCATTACTTCATATGCCGTGCTATTTTGCCAAGGCAAGAGAAGAAGTCAGTCGTCGAAACTCACGATTGCATACTGCTGGACGCCTTCCTCTCCCGCCGTCCCATCAACTTGGCCCGAATAGCAATGCAACATATGGCTAAGTGTGGGAGGAAGAGGCACGCCCTGCCTTACCCAGGCCTTGTGAAGCTAATCTTGAAGTCACAGAACGCCTATGACAACTCTGCTCCTTCTGAACTGCTCGGCCTTAAATGGGATAAAAGGAAAGGACTGATTGAGATCAGAAATTCTGAGAAGCTGCCGTCCATAAAGAAGCAGTTAGAGGCTGAGGCTGAAGCAAAGAAGAAAGAACAAGAACGGCTCGCTCTGAACAAGAGGACGCTGTTAACTATGATTTTCTTGATCAGATGTTGATGGCTAACTCTCCTCTTCCAACCTTGCCTCATAAGGACGCCCCCTCTTCAAGCTCTGGACCTGCTCCCATTTCTCCTCCGGATCATCCTGAGATGTATCCGCCACAAGAACTCATGGCTGCTATCCTTCAAAATCAGTGCCTCATTCTTCAGTCGCTCAAAAATCTCTCAAGTACTTTCACTGAGTCTACGGAACTTCACGAGAAGGTCTTTCAGTTCTATCAAGATTCAAGCAGACGTCCCGAGTGATTGCCGTCCCACCCCTTTATTTCCTCATCATTTGTGCTTTTGCTTCTTTTGATTTCCAAACACTTAATTATCTGGATCTGTAATGACATTAATCTACTTTGTTTGAATGACAAGTTCCAAAGTTTGCTTGCATATTGATTGTTTAAGCATTCCACTGCCTTTAATTGTGTTTTTGTGCTAACGTCATTATTCACTTGTTATCCTTTTCGATGATGCCAAAAGGGGGAAGTGTAGTTTTGCAAAGATGCGTTATACAATAGTTATCTAGAATAAGCAAGTGTGAAGGGGGAACTATAAGTGAAAAGTCTAAGGAACGCCATGCTAGAATAAACAAGAGGACGCTTAGAAAGTTTTCTAGGACGCTACTCTCTCCTTAAAATCCAAAAGCTAGAGAATCAAAGGCTGAAAACTTATGCTTATAGAAATTCTTCTAAGTGTTAGAGGACGCTACTAAGTTTTCGTGCATGCTAAGTTCTAATGTCAAAACTATTTTGCTGAAGAGTTTGTCATCATCAAAAAAGGGGAAATTGTTGGGACGCTATCAAGGCCCCTTGCGTACTTGTTAGTGTTCCCACACAACCGTCCCTTAGTTTTGATATGACAAACTCACTTTGATTCTAATAAATTTGTCCAAGTGTTTAGGAACGCCAATGACAAAAAGGACAACAAGTGTATGGACGTCCCTGAGGTTAAGGGATGCTAGCTACCAGGAAGTAAGGACCAGCCAAGTGACTACTTGAGCAAGGACGCAGTACCAAGCAAGTAGGAACGCAAGCTACAACTCTGAAGCGTCCTTATTCATCAGCCGACAGGATGACATCACTCGACAACATTTGATCATCCGGGACACGTAGAGACCGATCCTGTAGCAGAGTCCATCACCACGTGGAAGCAGATCCTGTAGCAGAGCTCATCAACACGTGGAGGCTGATCTTGTAGAGGAGTCCATCACAGTTGGATACAGGAAGCTTCCTTCCATCACCGCCATACTACGTGGAGGAAGATCCTGTAGCCACGTCCACGAAGGGCATGATCGTCCAAGAGTAAAGACACCCTTCCCAAGTCCTATAAATAGCCCCAAGGCATTTATTGTGACGCTAAAGTCGTGAACTTTTTTCGAACTAAAGTCGTGAACTTTTATTTTTATCTTACTCTTTGCAAACTTTAAAGATAGCAAAGGCAAGTGAGTTTTTTTAGGAGAGCAAATCTTAGTAAACATGTAATGCTTATAAATGGTTTTCTCTTTCAGTTTCAATGTTTGGTTGGTTGAAAAAAGAAATTCATTTATATTGACTCTTCTTTGTTGATTGCCTTTACTAGAAACTGGCCAATTATGCAGGCAGTTCATGAGCAAATTGAGGTGAAGCAACATATGGTTACTCATCAATGAGGCTCAAAGGAGTGATTCTTATTACTCAATTAAGTAATATTATTTACTTTTTTTTTCAGGTGCAACTTAGGATTGAAGCTCAAGGGAAGTATCTAGAAAGAGTGCTTAAAAAGGCACAAGAAACACTTGCTATAGTTGATCTCTCTCAGCTATTCTTAATGGTCAATTCTGGGTGCTCAAAACCTTCATTGTCTGAATTGACAGAGGCAAGGCCATTGAGCATAGAGAGTCTTCATAGTCGAAATCATAACAAAGGCCGTGGTTGTTCAATCGAAAGCTCATTGACTTCATCCAAAACCTCTGGTGCAGATGGAGATTCGTTGATTTTTACCCATTAATCCGATTTCCCAATACTAACAGTTTACGATGTGATCACGGATATATTTGGGTTTAATTTTGTAAAACATTTTGGGGAAATTGCATTTAACCACCCCTTATTTAACACTTGTTGCATTTAACCACCCCTTATATTTTGTTTTGCATTTAACCACCCCTTATTTATAAATTATTGTATTTAACCACCCTTTATATTTTTTCCTACACTTAACCACCCCTTATTTACAAATAGTTGCACTTAACCACCCATAGTTTATATAAAAATACTAATCCCTCTATTACATGTTCCGGTTGGTTTATTTCGGGTGATTCACTTCAAGTTCGTGTAAATTTGGATTGACGTAACTATTAATATAATTTTTTAAATTATTATAATAAAGCAAAAATTTTTATTTATGTATCCATCTTAATAATAAAGTATTTAGATTATTCAATTACAAATGATATAATATTTTTACAAAACAGTGTTTCAGGTAGACCCATAAGATCTTCAATTTCAAGTTTTATCCAATAAATGACCTAGTCGGGTCTCTCTTTGACCCTGATTTGAGATCGGGTCTTAACACAAAAAAACGTACAACGTTAGAGGAATGTTCGGATTCGGAAATATTTTTTAGTTGGAAAATACAATTCGAGAACCAACTATACAGCTTTTGAGAAGTTTTAGGATCCGAAACTAATTTTTTCAGTTAGGAGATACTATATGAGCTTAATAATTCTTTTATTTTTATGAAACAAAAATTAAAAATAAGGGCAAATATGTCATTTATTTTTGAGAGAATACCATTTTTGTCAAATGGGTGGTTAAATGCAACTATTTACAAATAAAGGGGTGGTTAAATGCAACTATTTACAAAAAAATATAATGGGTGGTTAAATGCAACAAGTATAAGATAAGGGGTGGTTAAATGCAAATTTCCCAAACATTTTGGAATGTGCATCTGTCATTCTTCAGTTTGTTTGTACAAAATCTATATGGAATATAATAATTGTATTTGGATAAGTAGGCTGTCAATTATTTTGCTCTTTTTAATACATTATTACTGTTTTTTTGGTTTTACCTCTCATATGTCTGGGGTTTTTTTCCCATGCCAGTAGATAAGCCATACTTGATGTAACGCACTCCAATACGACATTATTATGCTGCCATTTGTCCAATAGGTCTTCTTAGTCACAAAATCTATACATTTTATGGTAACTGCACATAAGTATATGTGGTGGCCCACTTTTTTTTCTACTTTTAGAGCACTACTATTTAGTCTCAACATGTGGTTTTCAGGATCTTTCCATCCCGCATTAGCATTACAAGTTCTTCATGGGAAGCAAGGTGCTTGCTCTATACATACAATTTCTCTTCCATATGAATGACCATATTATATGTAAATTTCTGAAACTTATGTTTGTCGTACTATTTATCCTATCTATCCAGAGTCAATAAAGATGGAACCTAGCAAATTATATTTAGTAGATATCGACGAAAGCACACCTCCGCATTCAATCAAGGTTGTCGTTCAGTTCGAAAGGAAAAATCCTCATGTGAACACAGGAAACAGAGCTTTGCAATCTTATAAATTCATAGACGAAAAGGTCGGTCGTAATTTTTTCATATATACACTTTGATATTGCAAGTCACACCATATGCTTACTCTTTAGTAACTCCACTGTATCAGGGCACCAGAAGGAGGGGAGTCACTTATGCTAGGAACGTTGACTTCCTAGACCGACATTTTGTAGAAGGCAAAGTATATGAAATTGAAAATTTCATAGTGAAACCGGTAGAAGAAAGATATCAGCTCTATCCTAATGAAGTTCAGCTTCAACTTGCTCGCATAACCAAGATACGACAGGTTGACCCTCTGAAGGACGAGTTCACATTCACCTGCCCCCAAATTCCATTGTCTCGTTTTGTTACTATGTTTAACAAAGCTCCCTTTGGTATGCCCAATTCCTCCGTCTATTCAAAATCCACGAACTTGTCATTCTAACTTTGTGAATAAACCATTCTATCATTTTTCACCATGTTACTTTTTTTTTCATCAGACATCACTGCTGTTGTTCTCCAAGTAGACATCCCGCGCGAAGTATCTGTTACGTCAACCGGTCTACCAGCTTTGTTGACTGATGTTCTCTGTTGGGACGCTATCAAGAACGCTTGCGTACTTGTTAGTGTACCACACAACCGTCCCTTAGTTTTGATATGACAAACTCACCTTGATTCTAATAAAGTTGTCCAAGTGTTCAGGAACGCCAGTGACCAAAAGGACAACAAGTGTGTATGGGCGTCCCATAAGCTTAGGGACGCTAGCTAACAGGAAGTAAGGACCAGCCAAAGACTACTTGAGCAAGGACGGAGTCCCAAACAAGTAGGAACGCAAGAAAGGAGTCCTTACTCACTAGCCGACAAGATGAGATCACACGACAATGTTTGATCATCCAAGGACACGTGGAGACCGATCCTGTAGCGGAGTCCAACACTACGTGGAGGACGATCCTGTTGTAGAGTTCATCAACACGTGGCGGCAGATCCTGGAGCGGAGTTCATCATACACAACTGGATACAGGAAGCTTCCTCATCACCGCCCTACTACGTGGAGGAAGATCCTGTAGCCACGTCCATGAAGGGCATGATCGTCCCAGAGAAAAGACGCCCTTCCCCAAGTCCTATAAATAGCCCCAAGGCATTTATTGTGACGGAAACGCTTTCAAGAATATTCAGATAGAATCAGAGGAAAGCGGCTCACTCAAGAACACAAAGAACAAACTCAAGAACTCAAGAACAGTGCTAAGACTTTGTGATAGATTGAGTGAGACTTGTAACCCAAATCACAAAACAGTTTGTAATCAAAAGAAAAGAAAGAGAGTCCTACGAAGTACTGTAGGACGCAGGGATAGGAGTCCTTTAGTAGTTTGAACTTGCTTAAGTTGTAGGCTTAGAGGAGTCCTTTACTAGTGGACTTAGGGAAAAGCTAAGTGTCAGAGAACTGTAAAGACTCGCCAGTACAAATGTAAGAACGTTCAATATAAAGGAAGAACTATTAAAAAATCCTCCAAGGAGGTAGAGGTTTACACTCAAGGACTACTTGGTCTTGAGTGGTTCCTCTATAATTTACTACGTTCATCTATTATCTGTTTAGTTCTTATTTTCCGCTGCATTACTCAAGGACGCCCTTACTCCTCGTAGGGACGCCTAACCTAAGGATGCCTTTACCAAAGTAAAGGACGTCCCTCAGTACTAACGATCCAACAATTGGTATCAGAGCAGGTGCTCTAGATTCTTACTGATTTGCAGGTAAAGATGGACATGGAACCCATTGGAATCTCTTTTGTGAAGCCTCCGCGTCTGACGGACGGCAACTTCAACCGTTGGAAAACTAGATTTGAGAACTTCTGCAGAAGCACAAATTATCAATGCTGGAACGTTATCAGAAAAGGTGATCTCAAAGTTCCCGATGACAAGAAAGACAAGGAGGACGAGTGGGGTCCTGATGAATTCAAGCTAATGGAAACAAATGCTAAAGCAGTGTGCTTTCTTCAAGCGTCCCTCTGCGAAAGGGACGCCACAAGAGTTAGCAATCTCCCCACAGCAAAACAACAGTGGGAAGCTCTTGAGAAATTTCATGTGGGAACTGCAGAAATGAAAGAGGACGTCCAGCTGAAGATCAAAAAGGAGTTCTATGCTTTCAGTATGTTGCCAAATGAAACGGTAAACGATTACTCGTACCGTTTTGAAGGTCATGTCACCAAAATGAAGAACTTGGGCATTCCAGAATCAGAAATCTCCATGAGGAATAGAGTTCAAGTGGTCATTGATGGGTTGACTAGAGTCTGGAACTTTGATAGGACGACTTTCAAAGAAAACACAGCCAACAAAACTCTAGATATGGAAGAGATCTATGGGAAGCTCAGGCCGTACGAAGAAAGAAGAATCTCTGACATGGCTCAGCTAGGAAAGAATCCTCAAACTAATCTTGCTTTGGCGTCCACAACACCAGAGTACGCCGAGTACCTACGTGGCCAAAGAGATCTAGCATTGTTGATGCAAAACAAAGAAAAACTTGAGAACTTGCGTCCCAAAGAGAAAGAAAGAAGACCAAAGGAGGAGATTGACTCAGATGAGGAACTCTCCCTTATTCACAAGGCGCTCCAGTACTATAACAAGAAGAACAAACACAGTAGCAAGAGCAAGTCTTACAAAAAGGAGAGTCCCAAGTACACAGAGGCTGAAATGAAGGAACTCACATGCTACAAATGCAACAAGAAAGGACATTTTGCCAAAAAGTGTACTGTGGGAACGTCCTCCAAGGACAAGAAGAAAGCTCTTATTGGAGCATGTACAGTTGCATGGGATGATCTCAGTTCAAGTGATGATGAACGTGAAGAACAAGTTGCATACATGGCAGTGGAGGACGCCCCAGTTGTTGAAGAGAACGCCTCAGACAATGAACAAGAGGTAACTCACGATTCCATGATGCGTTCCTTAGAAAAATGTTCAAAACTAAAACTTCTTAAACTCATTGGTAAAATCATGGAGGAAAGTCTTGTTATGAAAAGAAGAATGGATGAACTTGAAGATGAAAATATTGTAGTTGAATGTGAAAACTGTAATTCTATGACTATTCAACTAGAGTTCTCATGTGAAGAAACTAAGTCCCTAAAAACTGAACTCGTGTGTCTCAAACTTGAGAACGCCAAGCTTAGGGAAGAAGTGAAAGTTTTGGGAAAGAGTCCCATAGTTGAGGAAGTGAAACCAATAGTCTTTGTCCCAGCCAAGAGAGGACTAGGATACGAGTCTGACTCTAGGAACTCTCTCCCTAGCGACTTTGAGGCTAGCAAAACTTCAGAACTTGAACTAGAAAGAGAGAAAACCAAGAATCTCCTTGAAAGAATTAGAGTCCTAGAAAGTGGAGAAATAGGTCAAGAGGACTACTACACCAATTCCACCAGTCATAAAATTTACAAGAAAATTGCTAAAGGGGACGACTCAAAGGTGTGCAATCCCCAAAAGATGAAGCAAAACAAAATTCAACGTCCCAATAAGAAGTACTACCTCGGTACTTACTATAGGACGTGTTGGTACTTGCTAAAGGGAAAGAAAGAATAGGACGTTGGAGGAATGGATGAACTTGCTAAAGGGAACTTCTCCATATGGATCTTTGTGGACCAATGAAGACGTTGAGCCACGGTGGAAAGAGGTACATTTATGTTCTTGTAGATGATTTTTCTCGATTCACTTGGGTTCTTTTCTTAGTGTCCAAAGCAGATTGTTTCAATGCGTTCAAAGTCTTCATCAAACAAGTGGAAGTTGCCCTTGAGACGCCTCTCAAATCCATAAGATCATACCATGGAACGGAGTTCCAAAACTCAGAGTTCCTGACCTACTGTGATCAACATGGCGTCTCGCACAACTTCTCCGCTCCAAGGACTCCTCAACAAAATGGAGTCGTGGAAAGAAAGAATAGGACGTTGGAAGATATGGCAAGAACTATGCTCTTAGCAAATAGCGTTCCCAAGTACTTCTGGGCGGAAGCTATTGTCACAGCTTGCTACATCATTAATCGTGCCATGATCCGTCCTCTGTTGAAGAAGACGTCCTATGAGTTGTTGAATGGAAGGAAGCCTCGCATTGATTATCTTATAGTCTTTGGTTGCAAGTGTTTCGTTCACAACAATGATAAAGAAAAACTTGGAAAGTTTGATGCAAGGAGTGATGAAGCCATATTCCTTGGGTACTCTCTTACCAGCAAAGCATATAGAGTTTTCAACAAAAGGACTCTAAAGCTTGAGGAGAGTATTCATGTTGTGTTCAAAGAAAGTTCTTCTCACAAAGAAAAACCAAGTTAGAAAGAACGCTCTTCTTCACACCAACAGGACGACTCTGAAGATGAAGCTGAAGATTGGACTTCTGGAAAATACTATGTCTCTAAGGACGCATCTCCAAATCCGGAAGAAGTCTCAGTGGACGCTCCCAATGTTGTTCAAGGAGTTCCCTCTCGCAGTGAATCTCCAGTTCAAAAAGATATAGCAGAATCAAGTCAACAAGGCGAGCAACGCCAAAGTGTGGACGCTCTCTCTGAGGGGGAACACACTGGGGACGATGCTCAAAATGATAGTGATGATTCTGATGGAGACATTGATCCAAGATTTGCTAAATTGTTTCAAAGGGAGTCCCGCTTCTCTAGGGACCACCCAATGTCTCAAATTGTTTCTGATCCTTCTCAAGGAGTTCAAACAAGGTCAGCTGCAAGCAAGTCCCAGAGTGCAAATCTAGCGTTCTGTGCGTTCAACGCTTTTGTTTCTATGGTGGAACCAAAGAATATCAAAGAAGCACTTCAGGACGCTGACTGGATTCAAGCAATGCAAGAAGAACTCAATCAGTTTGAAAGGAACAAAGTTTGGACTCTCGTCCCTTGTCCCAAAGGCAAAAATATCATAGGGACGCGATGGGTGTTCAGAAATAAGCTTGATGAGAGTGGACGTGTGTCTAGAAACAAGGCAAGACTGGTGGCTCAAGGATTCAAGCAAGAGGAAGGCATAGACTATGATGAGACCTTTGCTCCTGTTGCTAAAATTGAAGCCGTTCGTCTCCTTATTGCCTTTTCCGCTCACAAAGGATTCAAGTTATTTCAGATGGACGTCAAGACTGCCTTTCTCAATGGAAAGCTAAAGGAGGAAGTGTATGTTGCTCAGCCGCCTGGCTTCGAGGACGCCTCTCACCCAGACCATGTGTACTACTTGGACAAAGCGCTCTATGGACTCAAGCAAGCCCCTCGTGCATGGTACGACAGGTTTGCGTCCTTTCTTTTGTCTCATGGGTACACTAGAGGTTCAATTGATAAAACTTTGTTCATAAAGAAAGTTCATAAGGACATTTTAATTGCCCAAGTCTATGTTGATGATATAGTCTTTGGTAGTACTAACATGAAACTTGTAGATGAGTTCAAGTCCTTAATGAGTAGTGAGTTTGAGATGTCCCTCATTGGAGAACTCAATTTCTTCTTGGGACTTCAAATTAATCAACTCAAAGAAGGGACGCGCATTCATCAACAAAAATATGTCCGTGAAATGCTTGAGAAGTACGGAATGGACACGTCCAAACCTGTTGCAACCCCGTGTTCTCCAAACTCGCGTCTTTACGCAGACGAACAGGGAAAGGACGTTGATCAAAAGCTTTACAGAGGAATGATTGGCTCTTTGCTTTACTTGACCGCAAGCCGTCCCGACATTATGTTTGCCGTTTGCTTGTGTGCACGTTTCCAGGCAAATCCAAAGGAGTCCCACATGCAAGAAGTCAAGAGAATTTTTCGCTACCTGAAAGGACGCGACGATCTTTCCCTTTGGTACCCCAGGAAGACGTCCTTCAAGCTAGTTGGTTACTCGGACGCTGATTATGCTGGTCATGTGATTGATAGAAAAAGCACTTCAGGATTGGCACAGTTCCTTGGTTCATGCTTAGTCTCTTGGGGATCTAAGAAACCGAACTCTGTGGCGCTTTCAACTACGGAAGCTGAGTACGTTGTTGCTGCTTCGTGCTGTTCACAAGTTATCTGGATCAAATATCAACTAGAGGACTACGGTATCAATCTTGAAACTATACCTATTCGTTGTGATAACACAAGTGCTATTGAAATTTCTAAGAATCCTGTTTTTCATTCACGCACAAAGCATATTCATATAAGGCATCATTTCTTGCGTGATAATGTTGAACTAGGACTTATTAGTATGGAGCATGTAAGGACTGAAGCGGATCAAAAAAATGTAAGGACTGAAGACCAAATAGCTGATATTTTCAATAAGGCGCTTGATAGACGTCCCTATGAGCATCTAAGGCTGCTCTTGGGGATGATAACTTTTAAGTAGAAAGTCCCGTTCTACTGTTCCCTCAATGATTGGCTATGTTTTGTAGATTCTAAGTGTTTAAGAACTGTTATGCATTAAATTCATCTTTGCAAGGACGCTAGTCTAAAACTTCATGTGCTTGCTACTTTGGAACGCCATTCAAATTTTCTCTTTTTTGTCTTGAAAAGAGTATCCCTGATCACCCAACCCTCATTATAAGCTGAAATGATGGGAACTCTAAGCTTACCCTAGCCGAGAACTCCGCAAAAGCGTCCTATGAGCTTCATATTTTCTTTTACGGGACGTACTTGCGTTGTTCTCAACTGGTTCGAAAGGTAATCACAAGAACGATAAGTTGGTTGTTGGTTTGCTTGAAGAGGTAAAATTTTGCTAAGTATGAGAGAACGCTCAGTGTTGGTTGAGAAGAACGCCAGTTCAGTATTTGAGGAGAAATTGAAGAGTCGGAAATTTGAACTTTTGAAAGTGTGAACAGTGACCGTTGCTTTTGCTCAAATCTTAAGGGGGAAGTTTTGCCACGTGTCGCACAGTAAAACAATGGTAATTACCGTTTGTGCCACCGCTTCCTCTATATAAGGCCAGAACAGTCGCTATCAAAATTTATTACGCTCAACCACTTTCTCGCTCTTAAATTTGCTCTGACATCTCTCTAGAACTCCGACGACTTTCTCTCACTAAAACTCACCAGAAAAATGTCTCAAAGGCTAGTGAACGTGGCCGGATCTTCTACCGGCGGGAAGAGAAGAAAGCTGGTGAAGTCCCACTACATCGAGAAACCAAAACCCATCGTTCTTAATGAATCGTTGGTGGACTTCATCAACAGGAAGCCCAAAACCCTTTACAACTTAATAAGGGAACGCATGGACTTGCCAGAGATCAAGGATGATGTAATCAAGACTAAGAACTATGAAAGGTTCATTGAACGCTTCGTAGTGCCAAGTCTTCACAAAACCAATTACAAGGACTTGCCAGGACGGATGGACGACATTCTCTTCTTCTCTCAGTTTGGAGGTGAGAATCTGGGTCCTTTACTTGAACTTATACCCGACCTCCACAACGCCGTCCTTCCAGACTTTCCCATGTACCCTAAGGACTCTTTGGCGTACAGAATGCTACAGTCCCGTGTGCCAAGTCCCTCTCCACCACCTCCTCAAGTCCCCACCATCACCACCAAATCTATCCTCCCATCCAAACGTTCAACCCCCTCATCCCCTCTCTCAAAATCATCCAAGCCAACCTCCTCAAATCCCGCACAAATAGTGGATAAATTTCCACCACATTTAAAAGAGGGACGCTCCAAGAAAGTCCACGACCCAAGGCCCCTCAAAAAAGCCAAAACCTCAAGCGTCCCATCCTCCAAAACCTCCAAACCAAGGCTTAGCACCACAAAACGGCCTTCCAACCTCTCAAAAGAATCCACTCCACCACCTCAACCCCTTACCATTGTCCAACTCCCAACTCCTCCACCGTCCCCTCAACCCTCAAAGAAAAATGCCCTCATTCCCTTCCCCCCCTAAACCTCACGCTTCACCTCTCAACCTTGCCAACTTCCCTTCCGCACCGGCTCATATCTCACCGCCCAAGGACCCCGAGACTCCAAGGTCTCGTCGTCCCTCTTCGGAAAGCGGTCCGGAAGAAGCAGGACAGCGTTCAACTCTTGAGCACACCTTTCGCCGACGAAAAGCTGGTGAAACGCCTAAGGTGTTGCTAACCAAGGACGCTCCTGAGCCCGAGCACATCTCCTCCTCCTCTAGCTCATCTGAGAGCCAACGAGGAACGCCTGCTGATCACGTCTCCCCATTCATAGATGTTGTTGGGGACTCCAACGACGAGGCCGAAGGAGTTGAGAATGCTCCTGCTGAGAATCAAGTGGCTGAGGACGCTGGTGAGCACCAGGTCGCTCAAAAGGACGCCGAGCCCACTCTTTCTGACGAGCTCGAGCGTGATGCTCAAGAAGTCCCACCCTACAACTAATCCCTCCCCATCCTCAATCCCTCCCAAGCTCCACAAGAAAACCCCTCCCCCTCAATCCAAACAGAATCCCGTCAAGTCCCCGCGGACGCTGAGCCAGGAACAAAAAATCAATCAGAGGCTCAGGACGTTGAGGGCACGTCCCAAGGTTAGACCTCAGGTGCCGATCAAGCCACAGCTAGTGGCGATGCAGAAAAAGCACAAGGCACAGAGGACGCTCCCTCAAAGGACGCTGACAGTGACTCTGAGAACGCTGAGGAAGAGTCAGATGATGATGAGGACTCTGAGTCCCCAAAGGGCAAGCGCAAAAGAAAAAATGTTGATGTGCCCGTCAAAGTCCTTAGCCCGCTCATTTACTCGGAAGAGTGGCTTGCCTCCTTCAATGATAAAGATGTTAAGGAGTTCCTCGAACTTCTAAAATTTCAAGGATGGCTGAACGTTGGACCAGCGCCGACCATTGTTGACAAAGAACAGGTGAAGGCGTTCTACAGGGATTTGCGCTACAAAGCAAAAGATGGCTCCCTCCACTTCAAAATTGAAGGTGAGAAAGCCTCAGTAACAGAACGCCAAATCCGATCCTTCATGGGTCTAGGTCCACGCAAGCCACCGTCCGACGCTCTTAGCTCACTTCCAGAAGGCGGCTTCGAGACAACTGATGAGGAACTGCCCCTAGTTGAACACGTTTTTCAGGGTAAAAGGCCAGTGGGACTGGACAGGGTTGCTCACGTCTTGAGCAAGGTAGGCGCCATCGCTCATTACTTTATTTGTCGCGCCGTCCTTCCTAGGCAGGAGAAGAGGTCAATCGTTCAGACGCACGATATCATTCTTATTGACGCTCTGCTAGAACGCCGCCCCATCAATCTAGCCAGAATTGCTATGCAACACATGGCTAAGTGTGGAAGGAAGAGGCATGCCTTGCCATACCCTGGACTGGTCAAGCTCATTCTGCAGTCCCAGGATGCTTATGATGAGAACGCTCCATCTGAAGAACTTGGCTTGAAGTGGAATGCAAAAATGGGACTTGTCGAGATCAGGCACAATGAAGAGTTGCCCTCCGTGATCAAACAGTTAGAAGCTGAGGCTAAGGAAGCCAGACTGAAAGCTGAAGAAGAACGCTTAGCTGCTGAGGCTGAGGCCGCAAGTCTCAATGTTACGTCTCAAGAGTTTTCTCAGGACCAAGAGCCGGCAGTAGACCTTGCCGCTCTTGATCAAATGCTCTTGGATACTTCTTCTCCTCCAGATCTTCCAGCGGACGCTCCCTCTTCGAGTACAGGTCCCCTGCCCCGTTCTGCCCCTGCAAACATTGCCCGACATCCTCCCGCAGAACTCATGGGTGCAATAATGGTCAACCAGTGCCTCATCTTCTCTGCTTTAAAGGACTTGTCCTCTGCGTTCTCCAAGGCTGCTGAACTTCAAGAACAACTGCTCAAGTTTTATCAAGACCAACGCCGTTCTCAGTGATTGCCGTCCACCCATTTGATCCCCTATTATTTTGCCTTTGCTTCTTTTGAACTTCAAACATTATGATCTTGGTTTGTAATAACCGTACTCTAATTTTGGTTGAATGGCAATTCAATGTTTGTTTGCATGTGTTTGTTCAAGCGTTCCACTGCTTTTAGTTATGTGTTTGTGCTAACGTTCTTATCACTTGTTATCCTTTTCGATGATGCCAAAAGGGGGAAGTGTAGTTTTGCAGAGATGCGCTATAAACTAGTTATCCAGAATAAGCAAGTGTTAAGGGGGAACTATTAAGTGAAAGGTCTAAGGAACGCCATGCTAGAATAAACTAGAGGACGCCTAGAACATTCTAGGACGCTTTTCTCTCCCTAAAATCCAAATGTTAGAGAATCAAAGAATGAAAACTTGTGCTAAATGAAATTTCTCTAAGTGTTAGAGGACGCTTTTAAGCTTTCATGCTTGCTAAGTTCAAACGCCAAAACTATTTTGCTGAAGAGTTTGTCATCATCAAAAAGGGGGAAATTGTAGGGACGCTATCAAGAACGCTTGCGTACTTGTTAGTGTACCACACAACCGTCCCTTAGTTTTGATATGACAAACTCACCTTGATTCTAATAAAGTTGTCCAAGTGTTCAGGAACGCCAGTGACCAAAAGGACAACAAGTGTGTATGGGCGTCCCATAAGCTTAGGGACGCTAGCTAACAGGAAGTAAGGACCAGCCAGAGACTACTTGAGCAAGGACGGAGTCCCAAACAAGTAGGAACGCAAGAAAGGAGTCCTTACTCACTAGCCGACAGGATGAGATCACACGACAATATTTGATCATCCAAGGACACGTGGAGACCGATCCTGTAGCGGAGTCCAACACTACGTGGCGGACGATCCTGTTGCAGAGTTCATCAACACGTGGCGGCAGATCCTGGAGCGGAGTTCATCATACACAGCTGGAACAGGAAGCTTCCTCATCACCGCCCTACTACGTGGAGGAAGATCCTGTAGCCACATCCATGAAGGGCATGATCGTCCCAGAGAAAAGACGCCCTTCCCCAAGTCCTATAAATAGCCCCAAGGCATTTATTGTGACGGAATCGCTTTCAAGAATATTCAAAGAGAATCAGAGGAAAGCGGCTCACTCAAGAACACAAAGAACAAACTCAAGAACTCAAGAACAGTGCTAAGACTTTGTGTTAGATCGAGTAAGACTTGTAACCCAAATCACAAAACAGTTTGTAATCAAAAGAAAAGAAAGAGAGTCCTACGAAGTACTGTAGGACGCAGGGATAGGAGTCCTTTAGTAGTTTGAACTTGCTTAAGTTGTAGGCTTAGAGGAGTCCTTTACTAGTGGACTTAGGGAAAAGCTAAGTGCCAGAGAACTGTAAAGACTCGCCAGTACAACTGTAAGAACGTTCAATATAAAGGAAGAACTATTCAAAAATCCTCCAAGGAGGTAGAGGTTTACACTCAAGGACTACTTGGTCTTGAGTAGTTCCTCTATAATTTACTGCGTTCATCTATTATCTATTTAGTACTTATTTTCCGCTGCATTACTCAAGGACGCCCTTACTCCTCGTAGGGACGCCTAACCTAAGGACGCCTTTACCAAAGTAAAGGACGTCCCTCAGTACTAACGATCCAACATTCTCCTAACGGATGACACGTATTGTGAACTTCTTTCCTTATTTCTCTTATTCTTTCAATATATATCATATTTCACACTTTCCCTTACTACTCCTTCTCTACCACCATGACAGTACTGACGACGTTGTTCTTTTTTCTACAGGGCGTGTACATTCGGAGAAATGCCAAATAATTCGTGCTTTGCATAAGCCTTATACTGTAGTGTTGCTCAAGTGCATCAAAACACTTAAATATCAAGGTAAACTAACGTTTTCCCCTTTATATTTCACTTCCTATATAATTACTACTAAATAAAATCTCCATAAACCACATATGCTAGAGCAGACACTAGTACAAAAAACTCATTTTATCACCGTGATAATTGATAACTTTTTATCACGGTTCTAAAACTGAGATAATACATAAACAAAACCGGTCTAAATGATAGTATTGTACATCACACTTGTGCTTTATATCACGGTTGTAACTGTGATGTTTACAAATGTTTTTATCATGGTTCTCTGAAGAACCGGGATAAAAAACAGCTCATTTTTTTTAATATAACAACCCGGTTCTTTGAGAACCGAAGCAGACCATCCAATTTGTTTGACTCTCTGAAAAGAATAAATATTTAAGAACAGCTTTGATAGATGAACCAAACTAGACATGCATACTCTAGTAATATAATATTTAAGATATAATCAACAATTTACAAGCGCATCTTCTGAATAACCCTTACTTGAAGGGTAATTGTACTACATAGTAAATTTCCTTTCTCCATGAACTAAGTTCTAACAAATTCGCCTATACTTCAACCAAGTACATAACTCTCCTGAAGCAAAAACAGTTGAAAAACCTTAATACAAATGCTAAACAAGCCAGTTTTGGTAAAGCAAAAAATGATATACTGATACCTATTGGTGAAATAATGGTCAAGGCACAAGGTTTAGTCATATCTCTCAGTGATGCCGGCTCTGCAACTACAGCACACCGCCCTTAGTCAGGCTTTTCTTTGTATTCCTACATTGGAATTCAAGTCAGTGCCTCAAACGTAGTAGAAATATCTTAAACCTACAAGTGTGAGAACTAAAAACTATAATGGGCCTAACAATAAGTAAGATGCAATTGCAACCTAATTGAACCTGTCCAAAAGAACCAACATTACATTAAGGTATCATATAATTAAAAAGTAAGAAGACTGATATATGACTGATACATTATATAAGCCTGATTACTGATTCGTTTAATCCAATAAACCATGTGATAAAATGAGTCAGAAGAACACTACTAATTAAGCAAATAATAGAGCTCGTGTCAGTACATTTGAGCATGCAACAAAATTAAACTAATAAACCATGTGAAACATTAGAATTATACGAATTGTTGGGCCCTTTAAAATTCAAGCCCATGGCCCGACAAAGATAAAGCCCAATGACTAAGGCCTCGGAAGCAATCAGCTCCAAAGATCTCGCGTTCCATCAATTCCTCCAACGGCACTGTAGCAAAGTGGTAATCTTCAACGCCCATAATCATAACTAAGTGCGAGATTTCCGGGATCATGGGTAGTGAAAGCCAATGGCTCAATTTGGATAGAGGCAACGTTATTTAAGGGAAGAACCACCCATACGCAGGATACACAACATCAAGCACTCAGAATCGAGTAGAGCGATACTTTCCAGAATCACAATTCTTGCCTTATTCTCTTAAATTACAATCTCTCTTGTTCTAAGAAAAATCATTGTACTCAAAATCGATCGTTTGTATCGTTTGTGCCCAAAGGCGACGTTCTACAAATTAATACAATTCGCACTATAAATTCTACTATTTCCCTAATCCAACTATTTGCCATTTTTGCTATTATTCTATTCATTGTTTCTAACGCGTCGTGACGACTTTGTGACTAGGAGTCCCTCATTGTAGCGAAGTAACGTGTTTACACAGTTAATTCGCCTAAAATAATTGGCGCCCACCGTGGGGCCCTAGCCAAAAAAGAAGTTACGCCCTAAGCAGGATACCCAATCTTCTTCAGCAATGGACGGAACTCTCAACCCTGCGGGAGATATTGAGTTGGTCAACGACCAAATCAATAATTCCGGAGACAACCAAGTTGCTGACAACAACAACAACAACGGCAACCCTGAAAACACCGTCAATGGTAAGGGCAGTGTTGGATCGTTAGTATACCTTGGGACGTCCTTTACTTTGGTAAAGGCGTCCTTTGGTCTGCGTCCCTACGAGGTGTAGGGGCATCCTTTGGTTGTGCAGCGGAATTAAGTACTAAACAAGTAAAAGTGAACACAGTAAATTATAGAGGAACCACTCAAGACCAAGTAGTCATTGAGTGTAAACCTCTACCTCCTTGGAGGATTTTTGAATAGCTTTTTCCTTTATATTAAACGTCCTTACAGTTGTACTGGCGAGTCTTTACAGTTCTCTAGCACTTAGCATTCTTCCTAAGTCCACTAGTAAAGGACTCCTCTAAGCCTACAACTTAAGCGAGTTTAATCTTATAAAGGACTTCTATCCCTACGTCCTACAGTACTTCGTAGGACTCTCTCTTTCTTTTTGGGTTTAATCTATTAAAGGACCCTCTATTTTACGTAAGGGTAAAATTGTAATTTAACTTTGCATTTTATCCAAAAATATTAATAATAAGTTGTTATTAATATTTATCAAAATAATAACCCTTGCTCATATTAAATTAAACCACATGAATAATGTCATGGTAATACAAGCACTAATGTTATAAAATCAAGCTAATAGTTATTTAATTCATTATAAACTTTGATTTATGGATACATACAAAGTCATGTACAAATATGTTAAAGTTAATGTTATAATATAAAGTATAATATAAGTATGTAATTTCATGTCATAAGGGCATATTTGCCACTTTTGAAAGTCTGGGCCATTTCCAAACCATTCTTCTCCAAAACCCCATTTCCAATTCCAATATTCAAGTCATCGGTTCGAGCTCGTTTCTAAACGGAAATGGATTCCGTAAGCTGCATAGGATTCTTCTCGTCCATTACTACAATATCCCTCATTCAATTGGTCGGATTAATTGCAATACTTATCCCGAATGAGATATGCTTCGACCTAGGGTTTATTGTACTTGGACGGATTTTCGGCCAAATTGGCTTGAATTAGAGTGGATAAGACCGTTGGAGAGCATAGGATACTCTTATCGTCATACGCATCTAATTGCGATTAAAGACGAGTAAAGTCGTCCTCATCAACCGAATTGAAGAATGGGCATTTAAGGCATTAAGGGCTCGTAACCAGCGACTTGGGGCGTAAGGATTCGAGTCAAAACCCCAACTGTAAAAGGGGCTACCGATGGGAATCGAGAGAACGCATTCCCATTCACCAAAACCTCTCAAAAATCGCAGGTTAAAGCTCTCGAAATCGCTCGGAATCGCCGGAATCCGACGAAGAACGACGCCAACCCTATTTTCGCGCAGTCTACTTCACCGCCCTCGTTCTCACTCGTCCGGCCACCAAATCCGACGCCGTCACCACCATCGTGTTCACAGCGTTCCCCTCTTTCGAGATCTGTGCTTGGCGCCGCCTCTAGTCGCCGGAATCCACCGCTAGGAGTCGGTAAACCTCGTTGTCCGACCCTTGTTTTTCGTCCTTTGGCTGGCCGTTTGGGTTCAAAAACCCGAGCACCGGTCGGGCCCGACCCGGCCCGTCCAATCTGCTCGATATCTTGTATAAAATAATAATTATAAAATTAAATTAATTTAAATAAAAACAATTGATTAATATTATAATTATAATTCCCTAGTTATATAATTTGGATTAATGAAAATAATATGATTAGTTATATTAGTAAGGTTAATAAAATGGTGTTAGAAAATAATAAAATGTTGTTATATATTGTACTTTATGTGAAAATGTAGTTCTTACATGCTTAGGTATAAGATTAACATGTTAAATCAATTAATATTAGTTTTATCACTTGACTTTAATATGAGTATACAAGTTAATATATTACTTATGTGATAGTAAAGCATGCTTAGGGAATTTTGTAAGATTCTTATAATATATGTATGAGTATGTTGACCTAATGATATCCTTAAGAATATGATAATAACATTAATATGATAATAACATTAAGATGGTCTATAATGTTAGGTATTATATAATTAGATTTCCTTATGCACTAAAGTATAATAAATTGATTAGTTATTATTATATACTAAGTATCCAAATATTAATATAGTTAAAGGAAAATGGTTATGAAAGTTATAAGTATGTATATGATGACAAATAAAGAAATTTCTTAATAAAATTAATATATCAAGAATCAAGATTTATAATAACATAATATAACTTATTAAAGGGTTATTATTGAGTTAGAGTTTATGAAGGATATAAACTCTAACATTCTCCTTCAAAATAAATTGTGATAATTTATTTTGATTTATCTTGTCTTTCTATTTCGTTCGTTATCGAAGATCTAAGTCTTCGTCGTTAACCTTTCCGTCGAGTTGTTTCTCAAGTTCGATTTCAAGGCAAGTGGTTTGGTTCTTTTCGTCATGATTTCGTACTTGCATGATTTGCTTTGAAACGTATTTTCATGAATTGTTGGGAACTAAATGTGTCGATAAAATCAACCTAGGATATTTCTATTGTTATAGATTTATCGACAATTATATATAGGTTATTCTAGTTGCGCTAGTTATGGACTTAGGTCTCGATGTGTGTGACCTATGTGTGATTATCATGAATCTAGCGTAGTTTAAAAGTTATGTACTCGTTTGTATTTGGCTTGTCGTACTTTGTACCTAGCCCTCGGTCATGACCCATATCACTCAACCGCTGAGTGGTGTTCGCACTTCCAAGTGCCATGAAACGTAGGCGCCCGTATTCCTATTCTCTCGTGTAAAATGTACTTATTAATCAAGTGTAATTTTCATGTGGATTTAAAAGGAACCAAGATAAGTGCTTATGCACACCTTAATGTACCCTATAGGATGGTTAGTACAAAATGAAATACCGTCCTCGCTCTCGGATAGTTCTATGTCTAGCTTCAATCTGAACGTCTACTCGACTTGTTAAAACGCCTATAAAATGGCAAGATGAGCTTGGTACTTAAGCGTCTTCGTGACCACCTCCCCGTCAGCACTTACGAGTAGGATGAGGTTGGTCGAGGCATAGGTTATCAACGAGAGTTTAATCACAAAGAATGACGCTAAGTGCAAGATTACGTTCCCAACAAATTCTCCATTCTTTTGTCAAAGTATTCCACTTTCGTAAAGTATTATTCTAATTCTTTAGTCTATCTTAAAAGTCATGCTCGTTTTCTCGTGGGAAGTAGTAGAGGGTTAGGCTATCGTCCGGTTTTCATTCGGTTTCGATATCCGTCTCTACTTCCTCTCACCAACCCGAACCATTTTTGAAAATCCCATTTGCTTAGTCTTTCGCAAGACTAACCCGACCACCCATTTTCCTTTGCATGGTCGGCTGGTGTCAACCGTCTTTCCGTTGCGGCGCATCAGGTGAAGGAGTCGTTATTCGAGATTAAAGGTGCCTAGAAGCCGAGTCATTTCTCTCTTTCCATTTTTAGACTCTTTTAAACTTAATTTCGTATTGAGATTCCCGAGGTGTGGGAACCAATACAAGACTTAAATAATTACGTTGTGACCTTTAAGACTTTGGTTTTGATTATTATAAAGTTGTATTTTAATTCCGCATTAACTATTGTCGACTCTTGTGATAACGATAAAGCCTAGGGTGACTTCGGGAGTTTCAACCCGAGGTCACTGGCAGTAATATCCCTATAGAAGAAGGGGGTGTTACAATTATGGTATCAGAGCCGAAAGTTTTTCTAACCGTTTTAAGTCCGTCCTTAGTATTCTTCTTGAGTTATCCTAAGTATTAGAGTTCCTGAACCTTTTCTTATGTCCCAACCAGGAAATGAGTTGCTCAAAGTGCCACCTTAGGGAGTTGGAAGAGGAGAGGTTGAACGCGGACATTGATGCCGCGATTGCCCAACACAAGCTAGAGAGAGCTGAGGAGAGGTTGGAACAAGCCGAGGAGAAGTTGTGGGAGGCTTACATGGCTATGGACGAGGGGGAGGTAGAGGTCATCCCACCACCCGAGGTGGAGGTGATTGACATCTCATACGATGAGGAGCCAACTCCGATGGTTTGCCCCGAAGAATCGGAGGAAGAGGATCCCGAGGAGGACCCCGAGGAGGATCCCGAGGAGGATTCCGAGGAGGATCCCGAGGAGGATTCCAAGGGGGATTCCAAGGATGATTACGAGGAGAACCTCTTCACACCTCTGTCTCCCTTTGTCGGGATTGAGGAGAATGTGCCTGACTACTCTCCTTTGACTCCCCCAACTATTGCCGAGTCGAGCGCACCTCCTTACTTTCCCTTGGGCACATATGATGAGTTTATGCCACCTCTCGAGGAGAGAGTCATCCCCGAGGTGCCCATGAGTGGGGTGATGCAAGAGGAGGAGGATCCCTACTGGTATTACTCATGGTCCACCCGAGAAGCCATTGGAGACTTTAGGCCAAGGCGCATCGAAGTCAACACCGCCTTGCTATAGGGGATTTTATGTCCAACTGGCAAAGGATATCAGTGGACCACACCAAGGAGATTCGAGCCCTTGAGCACCAAATTCAAGACCTTGGGCACCGCTTGGAGAATGAGCGGGAGAACTTGAGGTCAATTCGAGCTAAGATTGATCAAGGTGTAGCATTGATGCACGACAATGGCACCGTCCAAGACCCTAGGAAATATGACTCCTCCCTCCTAGACGTGTTGTCTACTTGGATGGATTAGATCTCGAGTTTCCCTTTTCCACGGTATAGTTGTCTATTCTAGTCGTTGTCAAAAACATGGTCGTTGTTTTCGTTGGTTTTACTTGTTGAACATTTAGTTGTTGTGTTTGGTTTTTCGTATTGTAAGGGCGATAGCCCAATATTATCGTTTCCAATGAATATTGATTAATGAAGTTGAGTTTTAGTCAATCATTGTGTTTTTATTAAGTGTGTTCCTCTCGAATTCTATAGATGAGCAACTCTCTCAACAACAATAATCTTGCTGGAGGAGCGGGTCCCTTTGACCTCAATCAAGCACCAGTAGATAGTGTGCATCAAACCGAGATCCCCAACGCTCCAGCTCCTATGTTGTTGAATCCTGCTACGGCCGAGGCTTTTAGGGCCTTCTTAGCTCAGCAAATGCAAGGAGGGAATAATACTCCTCCAATGAACTCTCACCCTGAGTACGAGCAGACTGTTGACTCAAGAACCGGAGAGGCTCCCATAGCTCCGATAAGGAGGAAGGACAGTTTTATTCAGGCGCTTAAGACAATCACTTCTCTTAAGCCAGATCAGTTTGATGGGACTGGTGAGCCGCATAAGATCTCGTACTGGTTCACTCACATGGAGAGATTGATGCGCAGTGTGTCTTGCACTGAGGCGGAGAAGGTGCGAATCGCCTCCCTTCATCTGAAGGAGGGGGCAAGTGAGTGGTGGGAAAGCACCGGCTTAGTTGAATCCCCAAGGCTAACCTGGGCCATGTTCAAGGAAAAGATGTATGCTCGGTTCTTTTCCGCGGCTATGTGAAAGGAAAAGCTGAAGGAGTTTCTCTACCCCAAGGTTGAGGGGTTGTCTGTACCAGAACGAGCTGCTAAGTTCAACCATTTGTTACAGTATGGTGGTTCTGAGGTTTCGACTGAGGCTCAGAAGATTGAGAAGTTCCATGACTGGATGGATCCCCGAGTTATGTTGATTCTGGTGCAACACTCGTGCAAAACTCTGGAAGAGTATGTGGATGCCGCCTTCAAGGTCGAGGCTACACTGGAGGAGACCAACAAGAAGGGTAAGCATTGGGACAAACCAACTCAACAAGGGTCCCAGTTCAGTGGGTTTAAGCGACCAGCTCCTCCATCCCGTTTTGACCGTTTCAATAAGGCCAAGACGGGAAGTACTCAGTCGAGGTCTGTCCAACAATCTGGTAATAGAGGGGTACCATAGTTTGCCACAATTGCGGTGAAATGGGACACCTCAACAGGGAATGTACTAAGAACAAGCGAACTTGCTATGTTTGTGGACGTGAGGGTCACATTCAGACTTATTGTCGTAAAAAGGGCATGGGTCCAGCACAGTCAAAGCAAGGTTTTGTCTCTCAGGGCAACCGTGGTCCAACTGGGACCAACAGGACCAACACCGTGCAGTCGACAGCTCAGAACAAGGGGAAGGCCCCTATGACGCCTGCCGGGCAAGGACAAAGGTTGTATGAGATGCGTCGTGCCGATGAGCCAGTTGCACCAGTCACTCAAGGTACTCTATCACTCCGTTCTATAACTGCATTACTGCTATTTGACATGGGTGCCACACATTCTTTTATATCTGAGGCTTGTGTACAGGAGTTAGGACTTAAGTGCAACTCAACATGTGAACCTTTTGTTGTAAGTCTCCCTAATGGGGAGAAGATTGTTGGCACCAAAATGCTTTCGGACTTTCCCATTAGCATCCAAGGGAAAAAGTTCGATGCCGATCTCATCTGCATTCCAATGGCCCCATATGATCTGATTTTGGGTATGGATTGGATGGATCGACATGGAGCAATAATCGACTTCTCCACTAGAACAGTCACAGTGACTTCCGGAGGGAAGCATGTATGCAGATTCAAGGGCTTCCGTGATTTTGATAACGGAAAGATGATCAGTGCTATGAAAGCTGGGAAGTTGCTTCATCAGGGATGTACAGGGTTTCTGTGCTACCTAGAGTCAATGGAGGAGAAAAACTCCGGGGTAGAACATATTCCAACTGTGCAAGAATTCCCGGATGTCTTTCCGGAGGAGATTCCGGGGATGCCTCCGCATAGAAGTGTGAAGTTCTTTATCGAACTTGAGCTTGGAACGGGTCCTATTTCAAAGGCACCTTACCGAATGGCTCCGATAGAGATGAAGGAGTTAAAGAAGCAATTAGAGGAATTGCTAGAAAAAGGATACATTAGACCTAGCGCCTCTCCTTGGGGTGCCCCGGTCTTGTTTGTTAAGAAGAAGGATGGGACTTTTCGACTTTGCATTGACTATCGCGAGTTGAACAAAGTGACCATCAAAACAAGTATCCACTACCACGAATTGACGATCTGTTGGACCAACTGCGAGGGGCAAAGGTGTTTTCCAAGATTGATTTGAGGTCTGGGTATCATCAGCTGAGGATACGAGAGGAAGACATCTCGAAGACAACCTTTTGTACCCGCTATGGGCATTATGAATTCGTTGTTATGCCGTTTGGTCTAACGAATGCTCCTGCGGTGTTTATGGACTTAATGCATCGTTGCTTCAGGGAGTATTTGGATAAGTTCGTGGTGGTATTTATAGATGATATACTGATCTATTCCCCCAGTGAGGAAGAACATTCAAAGCATTTAAGGATTGCATTGCAGGTTCTCGGGGAAAATCAGTTATACGCTAAGTTGTCAAAGTGCGACTTTTGGTTGAAAGAAGTTGCCTTCTTAGGACATGTGATCAACCAAGAGGGTGTAATGGTTGATCCTCAGAAAACCAAGACTGTGGCCGAGTGGAAGCATCCACAGAATGTGAAAGAGGTGCGTAGTTTCTTGGGTCTTGCCGGGTATTATAGACGGTTCGTGGAAGGGTTCTCTAAGATTGCCTTACCCATGACCGGATTGCTTCGTAAGGTGCACAAGAAGTTCATTTGGGACCAATTGTGCGAGGCAAGTTTCCAAGAACTAAAGAAACGCCTGACTAGTGCTCCGATCTTGACTCTGCCAGATGGTCACGATGGCTATGTGGTCTACAGTGACGCGTCGAAGCAGGGATTAGGATGTGTTCTCATGGAACATGGTAAGGTGATTGCTTACGCGTCTCGATAGCTCAAGCCATATGAGGCAAACTACCCGACTCATGATTTAGAGTTAGCATCGGTGGTGTTTGCTCTCAAAATTTGGCGACACTATCTGTATGGTGTTAAGTGCCAAATCTTTACTGACCACAAGAGCCTAAAGTATGCGTTCACCCAGAAGGAGCTTAACATGAGACAACGTAGGTGGTTGGAGCTGATTAAGGACTACGACATTGAGCTGTTATACCATCCCGGAAAAGCTAATGTCGTGGCCGATGCGTTGAGCCGTAAGACCACCCAAGATGCTTTGGTGGCCATGATCACCGCCCATCCTGAATTGCAAAAGGAGATACTTCGTAGTGAAATTGAGGTCTGGTTTGGTAGGCAACAGGGTGGATTGCAGATGTTGGAGATTCAAGCCACACTGTTAGACCAGATCAAAGAGCAACAGTCAGAGGATGTTATGTTGATAAAGATCAGTGGTGAAGTTCAGGAAGGGAAGGCTCCTAGATTCGTTATTCAAGATGACGGATCGTTGTGGTTCCAAAATCGCATTTGTGTACCAGCGGTTGAGGAGCTTCGGACTTTGATACTGAAGGAAGCACATGCTTCAGCTTATTCTGTCCATCCCGGATCTAGCAAGATGTATAAAGATCTGCGTAGAAATTTCTGGTGGCCTAACATGAAGCAAGACGTAGCTAAGTTTATAGCTCGGTGTTTGGTCTGCCAGAAAGTGAAAATTGAGCACAAGAGACCAGGAGGTGAGCTACAACCCCTACCGGTACCTGAATGGAAATGGGAGGACATAGCCACGGACTTTGTAACCGGGCTCCCCAAAACCCAAACCCAGAAGGATGCCATATGGGTTGTCGTTGACAGGCTCACCAAGAGTGCTCACTTCATCGCAATCAAGATGACCTGGGGTGTACAAAAGCTGGCTGAAGTATTGATTCAGGAGATCGTCCGTCTACATGGGACTCCGAAGACTATAGTGTTAGATCTAGACAGACGTTTCATGTCCCATTTCTAGAAGGAGTTGCACAAGGCTATGGGTGGCGAACTACATTTTAGTACGGCTTTTCACCCACAAACCGAGGGGTAGTCCGAGAGAACCATTCAAACACTCGAGGACATGCTTCGGGCCTGTGTGCTAGATCGTTCCATAAGTTGGGAGCAGAGTTTAAGCCTGATAGAGTTCACCTACAACAATAGTTGGCATGCGACAATTAAGATGGCTCCTTTTGAAGCTTTGTACGGACGAAAGTGTCGCTCGCCGATTTGTTAGGATGAAGCCGCTGATAAGATTTTGTTGGGTCCTGAGTTGGCTGAAAGGACTACAACGGAGGTTGCTCTCATAAGATTTCTTGAAGGTGTTTGTGCGCGTGTCCCCTTCGAAGGGTGTACGTGGTTCGTTTTGGGAAACGAGGGAAGTTGAATCCTTTGTCTTATGAGAGCAACCTTTGTCTTATGCGGAGGCATCCCCGGAATCTCCTCCGGAAAGACATCCGGGAATTCTTGCACAATTGGAATATGTTCTACCCCGGAGTTTTTCTCCTCCATTGACTCTAGGTAGCACAGAAACCCTGTACATCCCTGACGAAGCAACTTCCCAGCTTTCATAGCACTGATCATCTTTCCGTTATCAGAATCACGGAATCCCTTGAATCTGCATACATACTTCCCTCCGGAAGTCACTATGACTGTTCTAGTTGAGAAGTCGATTATTGCTCCATGTCGATCCATCCAATCCATACCCAAAATCAGATCATATGGGGCCATTGGAATGCAGATGATATCGGCATCGAACTTTTTCCCTTGGATGCTAATGGGAAAGTCCGAAAGCATTTTGGTGCCAACAATCTTCTCCCCATTAGGGAGACTTACAACAAAAGGTTCACATGTTGAGTTGCACTTAAGTCCTAACTCCTCTACACAAGCCTCAGATATAAAAGAATGTGTGGCACCCGTGTCAAATAGCAGTAATGCAGTTACGGAACGGAGTGATAGAGTACCTTGAGTGACTGGTGCAGCTGGCTCATCGGCACGACGCATCTCATACAACCTTTGTCCTTGCCCGGCAGGCGTCATAGGGGCCTTCCCCTTGTTCTGAGCTGTCGACTGCACGGTGTTGGTCCTGTTGGTCCCAGTTGGACCTCGGTTGCCCTGAGAGACAGAACCTTGCTTTGACTGTGCTGGACCCGTGCCCTTTTTACGACAATAAGTCTGAATGTGACCATCACGTCCACAAACATAGCAAGTTCGCTTGTTCTTAGTGCATTCCTTGTTGAGGTGTCCCATTTCACCGCAGTTGTGGCAAACTATGGTACCCCTCTGTTGCCAGATTGTTGGACAGACATCGACTGAGTACTTCCCGTCTTGGCCTTATTGAAACGGTCAAAACGGGATGGAGGAGCTGGTAGCTTAAACCCACTGAATTGGGACCCTTGTTGAGTTGGTTTGTCCCAATGCTTACCCTTCTTGTTGGTCTCCTCCAGTGTAGCCTCGACCTTGAAGGCGGCATCCACATACTCTTCCAGAGTTTTGCACGAGTGTTGCACCAGAATCAACTTAACTCGGGGATCCATCCAGTCATGGAACTTCTCAATCTTTTGAGCCTCAGTCGAAACCTCAGAACCACCATACTGTAACAAATGGTTGAACTTAGCAGCTCGTTCTGGTACAGACAACCCCTCAACCTTGGGGTAGAGAAACTCCTTCAGCTTTTCCTTTCACATAGCCGCGGAAAAGAACCGAGCATACATCTTTTCCTTGAACATGGCCCAGGTTAGCCTTGGGGATTCAACTAAGCCGGTGCTTTCCCACCACTCACTTGCCCCCTCCTTCAGATGAAGGGAGGCGATCTGCACCTTCTCCGCCTCAGTGCAAGACACACTGTGCATCAATCTCTCCATGTGAGTGAACCAGTACGAGATCTTATGCGGCTCACCAGTCCCATCAAACTGATCCGGCTTAAGAGAAGTGATTGTCTTAAGCGCCTGAATAAAACTGTCCTTCCTCCTTATCGGAGCTATGGGAGCCTCTCCGGTTCCTGAGTCAACAGTCTGCTCGTACTCAGGGTGAGAGTTCATTGGAGGAGTATTATTCCCTCCTTGCATTTGCTGAGCTAAGAAGGCCCTAAAAGCCTCGGCCGTAGCAGGATTCAACAACATAGGAGCTGGAGCGTTGGGGATCTCGGTTTGATGCACACTATCTACTGTTGCTTGATTGAGGTCAAAGGGACCCGCTCCTCCAGCAAGATTATTGTTGTTGACAGAGTTGCTCATCTATAGAATTCGAGAGGAACACACTTAATAAAAACACAATGATTGACTAAAACTCAACTTCATTAATCAATATTCATTGGAAACGATAATATTGGGCTATCGCCCTTACAATACGAAAAACCAAACACAACAACTAAATGTTCAACAAGTAAAACCAACGAAAACAACGACCAAGTTTTTGACAACGACTAGAATAGACAACTATAACGTGGAAAAGGGAAACTCGAGATCTAATCCATCCAGGTAGACAACACGTCTAGGAGGGAGGAATCATATTTCCTATGGTCTTGGACGGTGCCATTTTCGTGCATCAATGCGACACCTTGATCAATCTTAGCTCGAATTGACCTCAAGTTCTCCCGCTCATTCTCCAAGCGGTGCCCAAGGTCTTGAATTTGGTGCTCAAGGGCTCGAATTTCCTTGGTGTGGTCCACTGATATCCTTTGCCAGTTGGACATAAAATCCCCTATAGCAAGGCGGTGTTGACTTCGATGCGCCTTGGCCTAAAGTCTCCAATGGCTTCTCGGGTGGACCATGAGTAGTACCAGTAGGGATCCTCCTCCTCTTGCATCACCCCACTCATGGGCACCTCGGGGATGACTCTCTCCTCGAGAGGTGGCATAAACTCATCATATGTGCCCAAGGTAAAGTAAGGAGGTGCGCTCGACTCGGCAATAGTTGGGGGAGTCAAAGGAGAGTAGTCAGGCACATTCTCCTCAATCCCGACAAAGGGAGACAGAAGTGTGAAGAGGCTCTCCTCGTAATCATCCTTGGAATCCTCCTCGGGATCCTCCTCGGAATCCTCCTCGGGATCCTACTCGGGGTCCTCCTCGGGATCCTCTTCCTCCGATTCTTCGGGACAAACCATCGGAGTTGGCTCCTCATCGTTGGAGATGTCAATCACCTCCACCTCGGGTGGTGGGATGACCTCTACCTCCCCCTCGTCCATAGCCATGCAAGCCTCCCACAACTTCTCCTTAGCTTGTTCCAACCTCTCCTCAGCTCTCCTCAGCTTGTTCCAACCTCTGCCAGTGACCTCGGGTTGAAACTCCCGAAGTCACCCTAGGCTTTATAGTTATCACAATAGTCGACAATAGTTAATGCGGAATTAAAATACAACTTTATAATAATCAAAACCAAAGTCTTAAAGGTCACAACGTAATTATTTAAGTCTTGTATTGGTTCCCACAGCTCGGGAATCTCAATACGAAATTAAGTTTAAAAGAGTCTAAAAATGGAAAGAGAGAAATGACTCGGCTTCTAGGCACCTTTAATCTCAAATAACGACTCCTTCACCTGATGCGCCGCAACGGAAAGACGGTTGACACCAGCCGACCATGCAAAGGAAAAAGGGTGGTCGGGTTAGTCTTGCGAAAGACTAAGCAAATGGGATTTTCAAAAATGGTTCGGGTTGGTGAGAGGAAGTAGAGACGGATATCGAAACCGAATGAAAACCGGACGATAGCCTAACCCTCTACTACTTCCCACGAGAAAACGAGCATGACTTTTAAGATAGACTAAAGAATTAGAATAATACTTTACGAAAGTGGAATACTTTGACAAAAGAATGGAGAATTTGTTGGGAACGTAATCTTGAACTTAGCGTCATTCTTTGTGATTAAACTCTCGTTGATAACCTATGCCTCTACCAACCTCATCCTACTCGTAAGTGTCGACGGGGAGGTGGTCACGAAGACGCTTAAGTACCAAGCTCATCTTGCCATTTTATAGGCGTTTTAACAAGTCGAGTAGACGTTCAGATTGAAGCTAGACATAGAACTATCCGAGAGCGAGGACGGTATTTCATTTTGTACTAACCATCCTATAGGGTACATTAAGGTGTGCATAAGCACTTATCTTGGTTCCTTTTAAATCCACATGAAAATTACACTTGATTAACAAGTACGTTTTACACGAGAGAATAGGAATACGGGCGCCTACGTTTCATGGCACTTGGAAGTGCGAACACCACTCAGCGGTTGAGTGATATGGGTCATGACCGAGGGCTAGGTACAAAGTACGACAAGCCAAATACAAACGAGTACATAACTTTTAAACTACGCTAGATTCATGATAATCACACATAGGTCACACACATCGAGACCTAAGTCCATAACTAGCGCAACTAGAATAACCTATATATAATGGTCGATAAATCTATAACAATAGAAATATCCTAGGTTGATTTTATTCACACATTTAGTTCCCAACAATTCATGAAAATACGTTTCAAAGCAAATCATGCAAGTACGAAATCATGACGAAAAGAACCAAACCACTTGCCTTGAAATCGAACTTGAGAAACAACTCGACGGAAAGGTTAACGACGAAGACTTAGATCTTCGATAACGAACGAACTGGAAAGACAAGATAAATCAAAATAAACTATTACAATTTATTTTGAAGGAGAATGTTAGAGTTTATATCCTTCATAAACTCTAACTCAATAATAACCCTTTAATAAGTTATATTATGTTATTATAAATCTTCATTCTTGATATATTAATTTTATTAAGAAATTTCTTTATTTGACATCATATACAACTTTAATTCGGTTGATGAGGACGACTTTACTCGTCTTTAATCGCAATTAGATGCGTATGACGATAAGAGTATCCTATGCTCTCCAACGGTCTTATCCACTCTAATTCAAGCCAATTTGGCCGAAAATCCGTCCAAGTACAATAAACCCTAGGTCGAAGCTTATCTCATTCGGGATAAGTATTGCAATTAATCCGACCAATTGAATGAGGGCTATTGTAGTAATGGACGAGAAGAATCCTATGCAGCTTACAGAATCCATTTCCGTTTAGAAACGAGCTCGAACCGATGACTTGAAGATTGGAATTGGAAATGGGGTTTTGGAGAAGAAGGGTTTGGAAATGGCCCAAACTTTCAAAAGTGGCAAATATGCCCTTATGACATGAAATTACACACTTATATTATACTTTATATTATAACATTAACTTTAACATATTTGTACATGACTTTTTATGTATCCATAAATCAAAGTTTATAATGAATTAAATAACTGTTAGCTTGATTTTATAACATTAGTGCTTGTATTACCATGACATTATTCATGTGGTTTAATTTAATATGAGCAAGGGTTATTATTTTGATAAATATTAATAAAACTTATTATTAAAATTTTTGGATAAAATGCAAAGTTAAATTACAATTTTACCCTTACGTAAAATAGAGGGTTATTACACTTGTGTGGGAGGAGCGTCCTTTTGGACCTTTGGCATCGGCTTCGCCAAGTCCGCCTCAATTTCCGCCTCTAGCGGATCAGCAACGGCCGCAGGAGCGTCCTCTACTCTTGGTGGAGGAGGTGGAAGTTGGGGGACCTTCTGCAAGCTTTTCCGGATCGCCTGAGCAATGGCGTCCTCTTCAGTTTTGGCCTGCCTCGCCTTTTCCTCTTTTTCGACTTGAAGCTCTGAGAGGTGGATCGCGGCCATTTGCTCATCAGTGAGGCCCTCTAGTTGAGCGGACGTCTTAAGCCTTCTCTTCGGGGCGGGGGGAGGGGAAGAGGAGATTGGTTTAGGTTGGGAAGAGGAAGGGCCTTTGATTGTGAGCTATTTGGATGGAGGAGGGGAGGATTGCCTCTTTCGCTTTTAGGATGGGACGGAGCCCGCAGGAGCCACAATGAACTCCATGAGGTCAGGTAGAAGTTTTGCAAGCTCGTCCACCGTCCCACCAAAAGAATCGGAAATAATACCCGGCCCCATGAAGGGAGGATTGGTGTGGTTGGTTTCCTCGAGGCGGGGACGGACATAGGTTATCGTGAAGTAATGGAGGAGGCGTTGGATTTTAGGAGGGTGGTTGTTAACGGACGCCCTCAAGCAGATATTGGCGAGCGTCCGAGGCTCTTTTTCTAGCCAGTCCTCAATCAAAGGGTCAAGAGGAGGACGGCGAGTGGGTTGAGCAGGAAGTTTAAAGATTGTGGACTTTTGAGGGCTTCCTTGCTCAGGTTCAGGGACGTACGGTCGTTCGAGGAACTTGAACCGTTTTTTAGAGGGTTTTGGTTGGGATCTGGAAGAGGATTGGGATTGGGGTCTATGATGAGAAGGTTGAGCTTTTTGTAGCTTTGGTGGGGTGTTGGAAGGGCGGCGCTGGGATGATTGCTGGTGGCGAGGAGGTTCTTGCCACCCAGCGTGTCTGCCTCTTGAGTCCATTAGCGACCGGCCTTTCACTAGAGTTGAACTCCTTGCTTGGCTAGGGTTTCTCGTCGCCAAGGAAGACGACGGAGAGGGCTGAGAGTTTTTGGAAGATCTTGTGTTAGTCATGGTTGTGAGGATTGGGTTTATATAGGAAAGGATTAGGGTTGAGAAATAGGGATTTCGAGATTTGGGATTAGAGAGATTTGGCAAGATCTTTGAGCGATTTCCGGATTTGTGTAAGCAACAAGGAGGCAAAGAGGGGTTTTTCAGAATGCACAGGGATGTATTTATAGGAAGAAGACGAAGGAAAACGGTCAAGGGTAATAGGGACTTTTCATTTGGCTTCCTCCACCCGCGTTCCCACACGTGGCATTCTTCTTTGCTAAGTAACCAGCTGTTTTGCACCCGTTACACGGATCCCGAGATCTGCGTTCAACTTCTCTAAGACGGTTGACCTTACCATTTTCAAATTTCAAACTTTTCACAACTGCATAGGACTCTGACTCGGCGTCCTTTCAACACACAACACTACAACACTAAGAACTGAACCACTGCGTCCCAAAAACTGATCACAATTGTTGACTCTTAGAACTCTGCCCTGACGTCCTTCTGATCTTAACAAGCGTCCCTTTGATCACTTAGCACCAGTTTTGAAAATCAAGCAAGTACGACCCGTAAAGATAAAACAAAGAACGCTCATAGGACGCGTTTGCAAGATTCTCGGCTTAGGTAAGCTTAGAGTTCCCATAATTTCGGCTTGTAATGAGGGTAGGGTGATCAGGGATACTCTTGAGATAAAAAGCGAAATGAATAGCGTTCAAAACACAAGTAAACCACATGTCTTAGACTAGCGTCCTTTCAAGATGACTTTAAATGCACAACATACTTTTAAAAACAAGTTCTCAACAAAACATAGCCAATTATAGAGGGAATAATAGAACGGGACTTAATCATTTAAAAGTTATCATCCCCAAAAGCAATCTGAGGTGCTCGTAGGGACGTCTATCAAGTGCTTTTGTGAAAATATCGGCCACTTGGTCCTCAGTCCTAACATGATCCACTCTAATTAATCCAAGTTCAACATTATCACGAAGAAATTGATGTCTTATTTCGATATGCTTGGTTCTAGAATGATGAATTGGATTCTTGGCAATACTTATAACACTGGTGTTATCACACAAGATAGGGACTGTTTTGAGGAACCTACCATAATCTTCAAGTTGGTACTTGATCCACAGGACTTGAGAGCAGCACGAAGCAACAGCAACATACTCAGCTTCCGTGGTTGAGAGTGCCACGGAGTTTTGCTTTTTGGATCCCCACAAAATAAGGCAGGAACCAAGGCACTGTGCCATTCCGGATGTGATCTTCCTATCCACCACATGGCCAGCGTAGTCTGCGTCAGAATATGCCACCAAGTTTAGGGATGTCTTTCTTGGATACCATAGGCATAGGTCGTCCCATCCCTTGAGGTATCTGAAGATTCTTTTGACCTCTTGCATGTGGGACTCCTTTGGATTTGCTTGGAAGCGAGCACACAAGCATACAGCGAACATGATGTCGGGACGGCTTGCCGTTAGATATAGCAAGGACCCTATCATTCCTCTATAGAGCTTTTGATCCACACTCTTGCCTTCTTCATCAGCATAGAGGCGAGTGTTTGGAGAGATGGGAGTAGTAATGTACTTGGACGAATTCATTCCATACTTCTCAAGGATTTCACGAATGTATTTCCGTTGGTGAATGCGCGTCCCATCTTTGAGTTGTGTGATTTGGATTCCAAAGAAGAAGTTCAGTTCTCCTATGAGGGACATCTCAAACTCACTACTCATCAAGTTCTTGAATTCCTCTACAAGTTTCTTGTTAGTGCTTCCAAATACTATGTCATCGACATAGACTTGGACAATCAAAACATCTTTAAGGACTTTCTTTAAGAACAGGGTTTTGTCTATGTTACCTCCAGTATACCCGTTGGACAAGAGAAAGGACGCAAACCTATCGTACCAGGCACGAGGGGCTTACTTGGGTCCATAGAGTGCTTTGTCCAAGAGGTTGAGCGACATACACCTCTTCCTTTAACTTGCCGTTTAGGAAGGCTTTCTTGACATCCATTTGAAAGAGCTTGAACCCCTTGTGAGCGGCGAAAGCAATGAGGAGGCGAATGGCTTCAATTCTAGCGACAAGGGCGAAGGTCTGATCGTAATCGATCCCTTCCTCTTGCCTATAGCCTTGAGCCACAAGCCTTGCTTTGTTTCTTGAGACTCTGCCACTCTCATCAAGCTTGTTCCTGTAGACCCACCTCGTCCCTATTATGTTCTTATTTTTCGGACGAGGGACGAGGGTCCAAACCTTGTTTCTTTCAAATTGATTGAGTTCTTCTTGCATGGCTTGAATCCAATCAGCGTCCTAAAGTGCCTCCTTTATGTTCTTAGGTTCAATTAAGGACACAAAGGCGTTGAAAGCACAAAAAGCTATGTTGGCGCTATGGGACTGATTCACAGCTGATTTGGTTTGAACTCCTTTTGACATGTCTGAGATGATTTGATCTGTTGAGTGAAGTCTAGAAAGGTTGGATCCCTTGTGTGTAGCGTCCCTTGCAGGAGTACACCTAGGGTCCATCCAATCAGAATCATCGGAGTCAAAACCTTCTTCTTCATTGACAGGCTCAGTATGTTCCCCCTCAGAAGGAGCGTCCACACTGTGCCTTTCTTCTCCTTGTTGACTTGATTCAGCAACATCCACTTGGTTTAGCGACCAAGTTTGAGAGGGCTCTTGCTGTTCGCTAGGGACTCCCATTGAAACCTCATCGCGAGTTTCAGGGGCGTTCCTAGGAACGTAGTACTTATGGGAGGAGCCTCTAGGTTCTTCTTCACCATCTTCATCATTATCCTTTGGAGAGGAGCGACGTTCTTTCTTACTTGATTCTTTCTTGTGAGATGCATTTTCTTTGAACACCACATGGATACTTTCCTCAAGCTTAAGAGTCCGTTTGTTGAAGACTTTATAGGCTTTGCTTGTGAGGGAGTATCCAAGGAATATTCCTTCATCACTCCTAGCATCAAATTTGCCGATGTTGTCTTTGCGGTTGTTTTGAATGAAGCATTTACATTCAAAGACTTTGAGATGAGAAATGTTTGGCTTCCTTCCATTTAGCAGCTCATAGGACGTCTTTTTAAGCAAAGGACGAATCATGGCTCGATTGATGATGTAGGTCGCTATGGCCACGGCTTCTGCCCAAAAGTGTTTGGGGACGCCGCTTTCCAGGAGCATCGTCCTTGCCATATCTTCTAGCGTCCTATTCTTTCTTTCAACGACACCATTTTGCTGAGGAGTTCGGGGGCAAGAGAAGTTGTGGGAGACTCCTTGTTGGTCACAAAAGTCAAGAAACTCTGAGTTTTTGAACTTCGTTCCATGATCTGACCTTAGAGCTTTCAAGCTCGTCCCAAGAGCAACTTCTACTTGTTTGATGAAGATTTTGAACATCTGGAAAGCTTCTGCTTTTGACACCAAGAAAAGAACCCAAGTGAATCTTGAAAAATCATCTACAATAACATACATGTACCTCTTTCCACCATAGCATTGGGTCTGCATGGGTCCACACAAATCCATGTGAAGGAGTTCCAAGGGCTTCTTTGTGCTCACTTCATTTTTGGATTTGAAGGACGATCTTGTTTGCTTCCCTTTTATGCAAGCTTCGCATTGCTCAATTTGCTCAGGATCAATTCGGGGAAGTCCTCTTACAAGTTCTTGTTGATGAAGCTTAAGGATTGTGCTATGTCCGGCATGCCCGAGACGTCGATGCTAGAGATCGGCGTCCATAGCAGAGACAGATAGACACAAATTGGATGCAGGCTTTAATTTTTGATTGAAGATGTACACTAGTACAAAAACACTGTTTTATCACCTTTATTTATCCCGGTTCCGTGATAAAAAACTCTTTTATCCCGGTTCTTTTAATACCCGTGATAAAAAACACAAGCATAAACATATACTATCACGGTTGTTATAATACGGGATAAATAACTCTTATGATGATACGGCTGACAATCAATTATCACGGACGTATAAACGTGATTTTAAACTTGATAGTGGCTTCTTAAAATTTAATGTATCTTATTCCCAAAATAATCGTCCTCTCGGCCCCACTATTGATCTTCCTAAACCCTCTCGATCAAGTCTCTCGTATGTACTCTGCTTATTCAATCTCTCTACAGCTGTAGCCTCGATACTCGGCAGCCGATATCCCGACGAGAATTCACGACGTGAAGGGAAATCCCTGACAATCCACGCTCCGTATCTCTCCCCGTCCAAGGTATTCTCTGTCCGTGTCTTTGGAAATCTTCAATTGTTGTGAAGTTGATGAAATTGGCTCCCGAAAACTAGGTCACTTTCATTGATAATGAAATCAATAATGGGTTTTGTAGAAAAATTGGCTCTTGAATTGCTAATCTTTCTTCCTGAAGTAGACATGACTTACATTGCACCAACACTGTTTCAATTTTTTATTACAATAGCAGTTAAAGCTACAACCCATATATGGAAGAAAAAAGGAGGATTCAATTCCAATCTGAACAACACCAATCATTAATTTGAGATGAGGATCCCACTTGATGAAGACACCTAAGCGAAGCCAAGCTGTCTAAAACTTTAGTAGTTATCAAGTTGATTATATGTTCAGTGCCTAATACTAGTGTATAAGCCATGGGCCCTTAAGGAATTTGGCATTAGGTCCTTCTCTCTTGATTATACGTGTTCTAAGTTCATTTTTCCAGATTTGGATCCAATATCTCTAAAGAAACTAATTTTGTTTATCTGGGTTTTCTATTTATGTTGCTTAGTGGGGATTTAAGCTTTAGATACCATCTAGGCTCACTTATTCAATAGCTAGTGGTGATCCTAATTAATTTCACTATGTTTTTGTTTTGAGTTAATTTGGAGTGTGTGTTTTGGTGAGTTGGGGGAGAATTAGTATTATGGGAGAGGTAGATAGATATGAGCCCATGAAGGAATTGGGTTCTGGCAAGTTTGGAGTGGCAAGGGTGGTCAATAATAAGTAGATTAATGATCTTTTTGCTGTCAAATACATTGAAAGAGGGAAAAAGGCATACTAAAATTACTTTCTTTTGTCCAGTTAATTAACGTGTGTGTTCATCCAGATCATTTGTATGATCTTTTATGTATATAGTTGTTTATTTATAAGAAGGTGACTTCTAGCTGATTTGGTTTTTTTATTATCAACCTAATTTAATTTTTCTCAGAACATGTTATGCTATTTACTGATGTTTTAGTGAGTTGTTGATCAATAAAGATTGATGAGAGTTATTCTCAGAGCATGTTATGCTATTTACTGATGTTTTGGTGAGTTGTTGATCAATAAAGATTGATGAGAGTTATTCTACCATTTGAGCTTCATTTATAACCATATAAAATGCATTGTAATTGAAATCTACACCAAGTCAGTGTGCCTCAAAAAAATATGGTTGCTGATGATGTTCCCGTTCACCAGTTTAAATTATCTTTCTGGCTGGCAGGTCTATCAGCCTACACTAGCTCGATTTTTGAAGAAAGGTGGTTTACTGGCAAATTCTCCTATAGAAGCACCAGAAGGTACTAATTTTGACAAAAATGAGAGTTGTTGTAGTACTGAATAGTTCCTATAAAAAACTAAATCTCGATTCAAAAAAATCACATATAATACACAATAGATAAAATATACATAACAAAGCACTTTTTATGATTATAAGACATGATAGAATCTTCTTCATGTTATATGGTCTTATTTCTTTCCTTTCATTCACTTGTAATATGAATTGTTTTTGTCTCATAGCATGCCTTGACCTTGATTAAACGCTTGGTGTGATCATTGGATATATTTTTAAGATAGTGTGCAGAGTGTATCTATTTTCCTTGATGCGTGTGATCATAAACTCAAAACTTCTAACTATTAATTCCTCCAGAGAATGGTGAACTGAATATTCAAGGGTGTTGTAGTCAGAGATGCTGTGAAGTTGATCATGGACACTCCAATATTTTTGTACTGGATTTAAAGGACAATAAAATATTATTGAGCCCATAACTAGAATTGAGTTTTTTTGCTTATCTGTGTAACATATCATCTGGGAAAAAAGATCCCATTCACCATTACAGCTGCATCTGACTATCATGAGTGAGTGGTATATATTCTTAGTGTCCAAATGTCCAAATCCATGCTTATCAAAAAAATCTCATGCTTACACTTAATTAATTGTCAATATGATTTGTTTTCATTTTTGTCTCAATCTATACGTCTAGGTTCAGTGACTTACACCTTTTTATCTGTGTTTTATTGCTTGAAAAAAATAACATTTTGATGTTTATTCTTTGCAGGAGGATATTGATACAGACACTTCACACGAATCCAATAGCTTACCTTCAACAACATTTCCTATACCAAGGTATTCTAAAAAAATGAACACTTCTTTATTGCATAACTGATGGTTCGATCGACTATATTTATTCTCAACTCTCAAGTTCATTTTCAATCTATTATACATAGGCCTTCGTTTAAATATTTATGTATAAATAATATTAATATTTATTTATGGCTAAATAGGATTGTTATTATCTACATCAAATATTTTGGATATTAGCTCTGAATATTCATTAGAATAATGGATCGCGAATGGATGTTGAAGAGTCGTTTGTCTCAAGAGTATGCTGACGGTGTTGAATATTTTATTAAATTTGCAATCGACCATGGTGCTAATCCTACAAAAACACGTTGTCCATGTAAGAATTGCTCTAATGCTAAATGGATTAGCATTGATCAAATTAGAGACCACCTTATCATCGACGGTATTTCCCCATTGTACACAAGGTGGATATATCATGGACAACAAGATTCTGAGCATTTAGAAAACCCCTCCACAGAATCAACTGAGACGGATGGTATGTTTGATGATGATCAATTGGATGATCTTGTACGTGATGTTGAGGATAATTTTCAAGGTCGACCTGATTTGTTTGAGAACTTGATAAGTGATGCTCATAAGCCCTTGTATGTTGGCTGTAACAGATTTACACGACTGTCTGCTCTTTTGAAATTGTACAACCTAAAGGTAAGTAATGGTTGGACTGATAAAAGCTTTACAACTCTGCTTCAACTTCTGAAGGAAATGCTTCTCGAGGATAATTGTCTCCCTGAGCGTACATACGAGGCAAAAAAAATTTTACGCTCCATAGGACTGAATTATAACAAGATACATGCATGCCCTAATGATTGCATACTCTATAGAAATGAGTATGAGATGTTGCAGAACTGCCCAGAACCCACATGTGGAGCTCCACGGTACAAGAAGAATGGGACTCCATCAAAGGTGTTATGGTATTTTCCTATAATACCAAGGTTTCGACGAATGTTTAATAGCCCCAAAGATGCTCAAAATTTGACATGGCATGCAAATGAAAGAATAAAAGATGGCAAACTGCGACACCCAGCTGATTCTCCACAGTGGAAAACAATTGATGCCTTGTATCCTGAGTTTGGACATGAAGATAGGAATCTGCGACTTGCTCTTTCTAGTGATGGCATGAACCCTTATGGCAATCTCAGCAGTAGTCATAGTACATGGCCAGTGGTTTTAGTGATATATAATCTTCCGCCAGAGTTGTGTATGAAACGAAGATACATGATGTTATCCTTGTTGATTTCAGGGCCAAAGCAACCAGGAAATGATATTGATGTATATCTAGCACCTCTCATTGAAGATCTACAAATTTTGTGGCAAGAAGGCATTGAAGTTTATGATGCATTTCGTTTACAAAGTTTTCGTCTTCGTGCGATGCTTTTCTGCACCATTAATGATTTCCCTGCATATGGAAATCTTTCAGGCTATACCGTTAAAGGACATTATGCATGCCCTGTTTGTATGAGGAATACTTGTCATTGTCAACTGAATGAGAGTAAAAAGACTGTTTTCCTTCAAACTCGCATATTCTTGCCTGAAGACCATCGTTATCGGAGATTATGCAAGGCTTTTAATGGATCACCTGAAGAAGGAAAGGCTCCGATTCCCTTATCTGGTGAGCAGGTGTTCAATTTGGTGAAAGATGTGAATGTGACATTTGGAAAAACTACTAAAGTTGTTTCTGTAGATGGATGGAAAAAACGATCAATATTCTTTGATCTTTCATATTGGAAAGACTTATTTGTGAGACACTGTCTTGATGTGATGCACATCGAAAAAAAATATTTGTGATAGTGTCGTTGGTACATTGCTCAACATGCCTGGAAAGTCTAAAGATGGTGTCAAAGCTAGACAAGAATATCTACAATTGAAGATTAGAGAAGAATTGGCTCTTGTACGTGGTGAAGGCTCACGAACATACTTACCTCCTACGTGTTATACTTTGTCGAAAAAGGAGAAAGAAGTGTTTTGCAATGTTCTTGATAGCATCAAAGTTCCAGAGGGATATTCATCTAATATTAAGAGTCTTGTTTCATTAAAAGACTTGAAATTGACGGGAATGAAATCTCATGATTGCCATATTTTGATGCAACAAATGTTGCCAATAGCTATTCGTTCTATTTTGCCAAAGGAAGTACGCTTGTCAATCACTAGACTTTGTTTCTTTTTTAGGAAACTATGTAGTAAAGTGTTCAACCCTCAAGAGATATCAGAGCTGTAAAAAAATGTTGTTGAGACCATTTGCCAACTAGAAATGTACTTTCCTCCTGCCTTTTTTGACATCATGGTCCATTTGATGGTGCACTTGGTTCGAGAGGTTCAACTTTGTGGGCCTGTCTACCTTAGATGGATGTATCCATTTGAGCGTTACATGAAAATATTAAAGGGGTATGTGAAGAATCCAAATCGACCCGAAGGTTGCATTGTTGAGCGTTACATAGTGGAAGAAGCAATTGAGTTTTGTAGTGATTACTTGTCTGATGTGGAGGCTATTGGTCTTCCTAGACGACACTATTCACCAAAAGTAGAGTGGAGAGGCAAATCAGGGGGCAACCCAATAAATATCAGCAATGAGATATGGACTAAAGCTCATTTATATGTACTTCACAACACTGAGGAGGTTGAACCATATGTGGCTAAACACAAAAATTATGTGAAAAGGGGTAATCTGCGGCATGCCAGGAATGAATGGTGGCTAACAAATGAACATAATCAAACCTTTATTTATTGGTTTCATAAAGTGATTCTTGAGAAGATAGAGTCAGGAGAAGACATCTCTGAAAATTTGAAATGGATAGCCCAAGGTCCAAGACATCAAGTAATGAGTTACACAAGTGTTGAAGTGAAAAATGTCACATTCTGCACAAAGGGAGTTGATGATAGAAGTACAACTCAGAATAGTGGAGTGACTTTATTTGCTCAGGCAATGCATGTCTCTAGTGCAAAGGATAAGAACCCCGTGATTGCGAGTATGTCATATTATGGGGCGATTGAAGAAATATGGGTGCTGATTTATAGTGACAAGATACAAATTCCTGTGTTCTGCTGTAAGTGGGCTGATAATAATAATGGTGTCAAAATTGATGAGTCGGGGTTTACTTTAGTAAATATAAGTAAGGCTCGTCATACAGAAGAACCTTTTATATTAGCAACACAGGCAAAACAAATCTTTTATGTCTCCGATCCTAGTAATCTGGGGTGGTCAGTTGTCTTGTCTTCACCAACAAGGAACACTTATGAAGAAAGTGATGACATTTGTGAAGAAAGCTCTAGCGTATTTTTAGCAACACCACCTCCCCATGATGGGGAAGATGAAGATCATGATACTTATACAAGAGTTGATCACATGGAAGGTATATGGATTAATGATCAAACCCAAGGGCAAGGTGGCAACTCTAGTAGTTCAAACTTGAACAAAAAAAGAAAGCAAACCTAGAGCTAGAAATGTGAGTTATTAGTATTAATGACAGGTTTCTCTTTTTTTTCTATGAATATGATTAGTGTTTTTAAGTGATTAATTTATATGGGTTTGACTCTTTCATTACGATTACTTTAGACATTAAATGTTAAATTCTGCTTCTTTTTTTTGTAGATGAGTTCTGGAAGGCATGTCTCTAAAGAAAAACAATCAAAGAATTCTACATCAAAAACCTCTAGGGGAGCTACTATGTGCAAGGCAGTCACGAAGGCTATTAGTAGCGGCGTAAGATTACGCGTTGAATGGGATGAAGAGGACGAACCAATAGGACCACATGCTGCAGAGCTGAAAAGTTACATAGGCACCGCTGCGAAGCGTATCGTGGCAATCACATATTCCAATTGGCGGTTTGTTCCAGAAGCAACAAAACATATGATCTGGAAAGAAGTGATGGTAAGTACATGTTTTCTCGAACACTCTTGAACTTGAGTTTAATTTTCTGATAATCACGTGACTAAGAACCAAACCCAGATTGGCTTAATTTCAATCAATATGAAATTTCTTGTTCTGTTGTGTTTGGGAGGATTTTGGGGAGATGGGCTCGATGAAAATGGAGAGAAATATGATCAACTCAAATCATTAGCAGCTATATATAGAATGTAGAAGAGGTTTAGCAGTAAAGTAATTGTCTTGATTATAGAGCCACGTTTTATACAAAATGATGATTTTTTTAAGCCTTTTGTTTTTCACCTTACCTATAAAATAATTGATGTGGTGGAGAACAATGATTATACTAATATGCCGTTTGCACCCATTTGAGAATTCTTGATTTGATTTTTTACTTTTGATCACGTAAATGATCATTATAATGGATCTTTGTTTTTTTTTTACTGGTGCATAATTTCAGCTAGTTTGGTGGCTTTTTGATCTTGCTCAAAATACATGTTTGACAGATCTGTCTTTGAGAAACATTATTAACCCATGTAAGCAGAAAATGACAGATCTGTCTTTGATTCTCCCAGATGACATTTATTCTCCTAGACGAAAAGAAAGCTTGGTTATTGAAGGTAGCTAATAGTGTATGGAGTTCAAGTCTGACTTGACAACTAAATACATGTTTGACAAAGATGGTACAGTTCTGGCAACTCCTCCTAAAAACTATAAGCAGTTCATTAATCATGATGAATGGAAAGAGTTCATTGAGAGTCGGATGTCTAACGACTTTAAGGTAAATTTAATCTAAACATACCAAAAGTCCAACAAGTCTTTCTATTTTTTTTGGATATTAATATTGATACGTGATTGACAGAAATCAAGTGAAGAGCATCGAGACCTCTCTCTTAATAATGAATACCTATATAGAGGTTCTCGTGGAGGATATTCTAAGATAAGAGGAAAAATGGTAACACTTAACACATGTTATAGCATTGAAATTTATTTTTAATTTTTCATTCTTTTATGGTACTATACTTTTCATTGCTAATACTTTTACTTCTCAGAAAGTAGAACTTGGGACCTCAGACTTTTCACGAGCTCAAGTATGGAAGAGAGCTCGATTAAAAAAAGATGGCAATTTTGATCCAAAAGTGAAGGAGGTGGTTGATAAAATGGTAATTTGATATACCTTCCTAATGTCATCGTTAGCTGGCCAACATCATTTTCTTGTTTCTAACATGTGAGCTTTTGTTATTTTTAGGATATTTTGTCTGAACAAGCATCGTTAGGTGAGATTGAAATATCTGGGCGAAAAGATATATTATCGTTAGCATTGGAGAAAGAAGAACATCCTGGACGCGTTCGAGGAGTTAGTCAATATGTCACTATGACAGACTACTATGGACGTACATCTTGTGGTTCCTCTAAAGCGGACGATGCTGTTGCTTGTGCTGTAAAAGAAAGTGAGGAGCGGATGGGAGACAAAATGAAGCAAATGCAACAACAAAATACAGATGCTCAAGCACAAATTCAAGAAATGCAAGGATTTATTGTGACACTACTTCAAAAAATGAATAAAGAGATGCCTCATTTGTCATTATCAATCCCTCAGTTTGGACAACAAATGCCTGCTACTCCGGTTGACCTGCCTTATGTTCCACCATGTACTCCAATTAGCTCAGATCAGGTAATATCTTCTTTTTGCCTTAGCTTTAGACATTGTTTTAGGTGACAACTCTAATTTCTTCCCCTCTTAACTGAAGAGCTCGTTGAAATCTGCTAAGGAATCACAAACTGAGATGGTGAAGGAAAGAGTTGGGACCCATGAGTCTAATACTCATATAGCATCAAAACCTACGAATCCAATTATTGGGCCTTCTTCAACTCCATCATTAAATATGCTTGACTCATTAAGTGAGGTAATTATCTACCACTGATAATACCTAGATATTTTTTTTCAAAACTATGTGCTCGATCTGGTTATATAATATTTAATGAGTGCAATCTAGGTTTACTATATTATATATATAATTGTGCACTACATGTTTCAAGGGTTACGTACAGTACTTGTGACCATAGGGACCCTATAATGGCTAGCTAATTAAAGGATTAATTAAACCCGTACTATTAAGCTCCATTGCTAGCTACGTATACTACATTTTTAAAGGGTCACGTACACTACATGTTTCTAGTGTTTTTTTAGCAGGTGTTTTATTTGTTGCACTCTTTTTCTAGCTAGTGCAAGTATTATACAGATTGCATTTTGTCCTATATGTATAGGATTTTGTGCCGTGCAATTTGTTTTGGCCAAACATGGGACAACAAGTGGCGATCGGTAGTGTTTGTTGTTCAAACTCTAGTGCTGGTCTTCGATTACACAATCGTGCATTGGATCCTGGGTGCTTTAAAGTTCAAGTTATCACCCCTATGTAAGGAAAGGGAGAAGTAGAGCTTCCACGACCTACTGATGAAGCTCGTACCGTTTTTGAAGCTGTCGGTGGGTTTGTAGCATGGCCAATTGAATTTGTCTCAACAAATACGGTATATGGAATTGATAAAATTCACTGCATAAATTATTATATTTTTTTCATAATCAATTTGTGTTTTTCTTATAGGTCAAGGTATCGGATAAAACCCGAAAGACAACACAAAAATCAGACTTAAATGTTGTGACTAATGAGTCTATCATTCCATCTTTCGACCGGAATAGAAATGGTTGAGTCATACACCAAGAGAATGCCAAACTTTATTTGGTACCATCGTGCAATGGATAATACAATTCGCAATGTCAAATTGTCTGATGAAATCGTGGGCTATGAACACACGATTTGTGTTGGTAAGGCTGACATAGGGCAATTGTTGGGGCAAAATAAAATCACAACAGTCCACATGTCAATATATATCAAGTAAGTTGATTGAAAAAGTATTTATTAATTTCTTCTCTATTTTTACAAAATACTAAGTCAATTTTATTTTGTTTGTAGATACTTGTGGGACAAACATTGTCCGACAACCGTACATCATATGTATGGATTTCTATGTCCTTCAAGTGTGTCCCATGGAGGATCTTATAAGTTATTGACTGACCGACAACAATATATTGCTAAATCAATAAGGGGAAACATTGAAATGAAGATGATATTAGCACCATACAATATTGGGTACGTACCACTCTAATAATACCTTTTGTATTATATATATTTTCAATATTCATATATATATATACATATATAAGAGGCATATTCAATCATACATGAGGTATATATGTACAGTTCGCATTGGATATTACTAGCTATTAATGTCAAAGATGATACCGTCTACTATCTTGATCCACATCGAGGAGAGATTTCTTCAGATGTTCAGATCTTTTTTGATACGTAAGTTGTATATTTCTTAACATCATTTTCGATGTATTTTACGGTATTATTTATTGAACAAATCTATAAAATAAATTGGATGGATAGGAGCTTAAGGATCTATTGGGCTGGTAAAGGTCGTAAGAAATCTCGTAAACAGACACGGTGGATTACGATAAAAGTAAAGATACTATCTCGCGTAGGTGTTTTTACTACTATATGCTTCTTCATCTACTAATGTGTTTGTATTTTTTGATAGTGTCCTCGTCAAGCCAAAAAAGATGATTGTGGGTATTATGTGCTACGCTTCATGCGGGAGATCGTTGAAAAACGATACACAAATCACATCCCCGAAGAGGTATTGATTCTATGATACGTATACATAGTATAATTTTTGAAGTTACTACTTGAATGGCTCGATCGAGGTTTATGTATGTGGATCATATGTTGTGGTTGTTATCAATACCTCTTTAGTTAGCCTTTTACTTTCTCAGTACTTGTGTGATATGATTGATTTCTTAATTTAGAGGAAAGCTTTTGTAGTCAAATAAAATGTGCATTGCTATGCTTGTAAGCGTGTTGTGTAGGCTGACATGATAAAGATATCATCATCAAGTTTACCAATTATGTTTCATTTTGTTTTTGTATTGCAGTATTACACAAAACAAGAAGCATACACCCAAGAAGAAATTGATCAGATTCGGGTGGAATGGCTTGAATTTTTTAGTGAAATTATTGACAATTAGGTAAAAGGATTTTCTTTCATTGTCAACCTACAATGATATTTTGCAAGTGTTAATGCATGAAAAGTATAGATTACTTAGATATAATGAATTATATTTAACGTGTATAAATATGTATATATGCTTTCTCTACTATACAGGTCATGATAGCTCAGTGGATTTGATCGAGTTTCATCTACCGAGTTCCTGTCGATTCCAATTGACTTAACTAGGTTTTTCCAACTATATAGCTAGAGATACTTTCTCATTAAACCATAGTGTTGTTATACTTTTGTTTCAGTTGCTTAAATGATTTAAATTTATGTATTCTAAATTATGAACTTGGTCATATCTATATATATATATTTTATTTTGGTGTCTATGATTTAGTGTTTGATTTGATATAAAATTTTTGATATTTAATATGGATGAAATTTACTGGAATTACGTTACTGGTAATCATACAGGTTGATATAACAATCAAATACATACAACAATACGACAAGAAAAATAAAAGATTTTATTTTATTTTGTTTCTATCACGGTTTTCTGGTATCCGAGATATTAAAAACTACTATTCGCGCGCAAATATTCATATTTATCACGGTTCATAACCGGGATAAATACCAAGATAATACGCGGGGAATAATGTTTGAACTATTTATTCAGCCCTTTTATCCCGGTTCTTTAACCGGGATAAATAGCATAACCAATTATCACGGGTCAAAACCGTGATAATAGCATCACAGAGGACGCATCGACTCACATTTCATCCCGGTTTTTAGGCAATTTATCGCGGTTAAAGAACCGGGATAATAGCATACACCAATTATCACGGGTCAAAACCGTGATAAATACCTTCACAGAGGGCGTGTGAACTCACATTTCATCCCGGTTTTTATGCATATTATCACGGTTCGAGAACCGTGATAATTGGTGACCAATTATCACAGTTCCGTAACACTTGACCTTTTATCACGGGACTTATTATCAGGGTTAAAAACCGTGATTAATGATGAAACGGAACCGTGATAAAACATAATGTTTGTACTAGTGGTAGACATTGTTCTCGCGAGTCCCTTTGAGAATGACTTGATTTGTTTTCTTGTTGATGACTAGGCATTCCTTAGAGTCAAATGTGACTAGGTTTTCACCTTGATCGCAGATTTGAGAGACACTAAGGAGATTGAAACCAAGTCCCTCAACAAGACTAACATTGGACGCTTTGATGGATCGATTCAACTTTGCGGTGCCCGTCCCTTTGATTCTCCCCTTGCCCTTTTTGCCAAACGAGACAGTTCCTCCCGTGGCACTAGAATGGATAGAAGTGAGATGGATATGGCTTCCAGTCATGTGATTTGAGGCGCCACTATCGATGATCCACGGGCTTCCTCTCACTTCCACCTGAAAAGAAGAGTTAGTTCTTTGCGACCCAGGCAAGGTGGCCCTTTCCTGGTTTGTTACATGGGTACAGTTCTTTCATGGGCAAGTAATCATAAACATTCACATCATTTGTCCTTCTAGCATGCATCCTAGGAGATCGAGTTCTAGCATTTGGCACACTAGCATGCGTCCTATCAGCAGATTTAGGCTTAGCGTTCTTGCTACCACTTCTAGCCTTTCTTCCATTCTCAAGATCTTGTTTCAGCTTAAGACACTCATACTGGTAGTGACCACCTTTGCCACAATTCCAGCACGTCCTATAATAGTTTCCAAGGTAGTACTTCTTGTTAGGACGTTGAATTCTATTTTCTTTCATTTTTTCAAGATCAACTACGTTAGATCCTTCTCCCTTTGCAATCTTTTTGTAGATATTATGGCTAGTGGAATTTGTGTAGTAGTCCTTCTTTCCTTTCTCACCACTCTCAAGGACTCTTATGCGTTCCTCTAGGTTCTTTGTCTTCTCTCTATCAAGTTCTAGCTCGGTGGTTTTGCTAGCTTCGAAGTCACTAGGGAGAGAGTTCTTTGAGCCTGATTCGTACCCTAGTCCTTTTCTAGCTGGAACAAAGACTATCGGATTCACAGTTGAAAAGACATGGTGTTGCAATTTTCACATTCTACAACAATATTCTCGGATTCAATTTCATCAAAACTTTGTTTCATGGCATAACTTTCTTGCATTATCTGATTGATTAATTTGATGAGCTTGGGCTTAGAGCACTTTTCAAGAGAACTTAGCATGGATTCATGAGTTACCTCTTGCTCAGATTCAGAGGCGTCCTCTGGAGAGACTGGAGCGTCCTCCATGGCCATGTAAGCTACTTGATTTTCTGGCTCCTCATCGTCTGAGTCGATGTCATCCCATGCGGCCTCATATGCACCAAACAAAGCTTTCTTCTTGATTTCTTTTGATGATAACCCTGTGGTGCATCTCTTGGCGATGTGCCCCTTCTTGTTACATTTGTAACAAGTTATCTCCTTTAATTCAGCTTCCGTAGGCTTGGGAGTTTCCTTCTTGTCGGGCATCTTCATTCTTGGGACTTTGCCTCTTTTATACCATGCACGAAGAGATTTGTGCAAGAGGGCTAGCTCATCTTCTTCAGAAATTTGTTCTTCCGTCTTCCCTTTTTGTTCTACTAAAGCTTGAAGACGAAGATTCTCTTGGTGCTCTTCAGTTTTGGCTTCTAGCATTGAATTCAATTCCCTTTGCCTTTGGTAATATTGCTCATACTCTAGCGTTCTTGCCGCAAGAGTTAAAGCCAGCTCATTTTGGGAACTCTTTCTGATTTCTAGCAGATCTTGATTTCTCCTTGCTTCATACCCTTTGAGCTTTCAATAGATTTCTTCCATGGACAGTCCTTTGTTGGCTTGGTTTTCCTTGAACGTCATCCTGTCGAAGTTCCATGGTCCCGTGAGTCCGTCAATCAAGACTTGGCCCTTCATCCTTTCGGTGATCTAAGTTTCTTTGACACCCAAGCTCTTCAACTTTGTTAGCAAGGCTTCAAAGCGGAAGGAGTAGTTGGTGATGGTCTCATTTGTGAACATCTTGAAATTGTAGAAGTCCCTTTTCGCTTCAAGCTGGACGTCCTCTTTCATCTCGGGCGTCCCAACATGATACTTCTCAAGGGCATCCCATTGGAGCTTAGCGGTTGGAAGATTGCTCACACAGGTGGAGTCCCTTTCGCAGAGGGACGTCTGTAGGAAACAGATAGCTTTTGCGTTCGCTTCCATGAGTTTGAATTCATCGGGACCCCATTCTCCTTCTTTGTCCTTCTAAGCAGCAGGGACTTCGAGGTCACCGTTCTTTATCACCAGCCAGCATTGGTAGTTTTGACTTCGCACGAAGCACTCGAACCTTGTTTTCCATCGATTGAAGTTTCATCGGTGAGACGAGGAGGCTTTGCACTCGAGATACCTATAGGTTCCATCTCCATGTTTCCAGCAACTCACACTTAATCTAGAGCGTCCGCTGATACCAATTGTTGGATCGTAAGTCTGTTAGAATGGGCGTCCTTAACTGGGTTAAGGGCGTCCTTAGGTGCAACGGAAAATAGACTTAACAGGAAACGTAGAAAGATAAAGGACACGAGTATTTATAGAGGAACCCCACTAAGACCAACTAGTCTTATGGGTAAACCTCTACCTCCGTTGGAGGATTTTCAATAGCCGTCCTTATCTTATTCAGAGACAGTCCTTACAACTTAGGCGAGCTGTTACAATCCCCTGAGCTAAGCGTGCGTCCTTAGCATTATTAGTAACACTCCTTTACATCTAACAAGTAACCTAACTCTCTTAGCTTATAAGGAAGCTATCACTCACGTCTCTCACGGTTCGTTGTGAGAGACAAACACTACTCTAACTATTTTGTGGTTTGTTTTGGATTTGATGTGGTTGGACTTTCTTTCTCTTGCTTCAAGCTCACTTGATCATCTTTATCTTTCTTCTTGAACTTGAATGCTTTGGGAGAGCTTGAGAGAAAGTCTTCAAAGTCCACACCGCTATGCATACTCCTTGGGGGGTATTTATAGCGGAAGTGGTTCTTGTCCTCTAGCGTCCTCTGATACTTGGCAGGATCCTTGATCTTCCATCAACGGTGCGATGAGCATCTTGAGGAGGTCAACTCTGTTGATGCTTGGGAAGCCTCCGCGTCGTCAGGGGACCATCTCTGGGAAAGCGACATCTTTGGAATTGTTCACACGTGCCCAGACATAGGAAGCTTCCTTCTGAGGACTATGGCCGAGTATGATGTAATCATGTTGGGGGGGCCTTGGTTTGAATTTGAACTTCGTCCGTATTTTGGCATGCGTCCCTTCTTGATGAGGACGCCGTCCTATCTTCGTAGGGACTTCACTAATTTCGTTCAGCTTTTGAAGTTCTGATGAAGTGCGTCCCTACAGCTTTAGGGACTACCGTTCACTTGTTGTCCTTTTTGCTCATGTGCGTCCGCTAGACTTACCTGAGATCAACACTTGGACAACTTATCAAATACCTTTGAGTTTGTCATTATCAAAACTAGGGACGATCATTATTGGTTTAGATATTAATGACTGGCGTCCTTAATATCGTCCCAATAGTTAGTCTTGTTGCAACAAATTCTTCCCACATTTGTTGATTGTTGAAAGTATATTTGGGTGGAGGGTGAGGATTAACTATTTTCTTTCTTTGTCTAAATACATAAATCTGCGCTTCAATTTGGATTTAAAATCCTTAAACATAGTCGAAGCTTCTGATAAAATCATACGTCGCTCACGTTTGGGAACTTCAAATGCACTCTACAAATCAATATAAAGATGATATTTATATAAGTAACATTCCATTGAAAAAAATAAAAATAATAAACATTTTGAATTTTTTACCGTCACATCTATCCATATAGCATCTTTGATATGATCAGGAACTCTATCCCATTGTCAATAATTGATATTGACACGAGAACAAGTACACATCCCAAGGTTGCTTTTAAAGTTCGCACATATAGGCCCTCCTATAGCTTTTCCATTTTAACTTGAATTTCAAACTCTTTTCTTTATGCCTTGTAACCTTTGCCATAAGAGTACGTCCTCTTGTAACTTTACGTGTGCCCTTGTTAAGAGGTATAGAGCTATTATTGATATCATCTTCAGCACATTCATCTTCATGAACATTTTTAGAAACCATATCTATGAAACATAATAACAAAAGACAAAATAACATGTGAGCAGTTGCGAAATTCAAACCAACTCCACAAGAAGAACACGTATATATTTAAAAAGGCTAATTAATAAGGCTAACAAGTAATTAATAATTACAATAAAGTGTGAAAAGAGATGTGAATGCATTAATTAACAAAGGCCAACAACTAATAAACAATTGCAAGAAAATATGAAAAAACATGTCAATGCACTAGCAAGTCTGACAAGTAATAAACAATTGTAAGAAAGGTGAAAAGACATGTCTGTAGCAAGAAAATTGATGTTAAATGTATGAGCTTTTTGTCAAGTAGAAAAGGAGAAAAAGAAAAAAATCCCTAATTACCAAAAGACAACACGTCTTAGAAAAGACAGTTTCAATTAAAGAGGTTTTAGAATTTTGATTGAGTATCCATCAAAAAGTAGAGTTTTGATTGAGACTTAAGTACCTGCAGAAAGGAGTTGACAAGAGGTAGAGCAGGAGGAGAGCGTAAAAGAATGACGGCACAATGGTCTGGAACCACTTTACTTAGGGAAAGCAAAATAAGGGCTTTATTTGCCCGCCTTTATTTTCATTAACGCGCCTATTTTTTTTAATTTTTTTAGCAGAAACACGCCTATTGGAATGGAACGAAATTCAAGAATTACATTCGGTGCTAAGGAAAGTCCGATGTTCTTAACAAGTTGTATATATATATATATATATATACCTACATTTTTTTACTCAAATATATCTACCTATATTTACTTAAAATAATTTTAAATAATTTTAAATATATATACTTTTTGGTAGAATATTATAAAGATATTTATGTCTATCATCAAAAGTCTAAAGTCTAAAAATATTTATATATTATTTTCAGTAAACAAATTTATTTTTATGATACAATACAACATTAAAACTACTAACCTTGTATCGTTTCTTTGTCTTTTTAGTCATGACATATGACGACGTTTCTTTGATGTGTTGGTTCCTTCTTCATCTAATGTTGGCAGATAAAACCCTTCGTCATGATCAACTCTTACGTAAAGCTCTCTATTAATGTCTTCATTGTTGAGTGTTGGAGCAGTAGAACAAATACTTCCTTCAATAATATCCTCAGCATTATTTTCAATCTCATCACTGACGAATCTTTTCCTCCCCGATAAAACAATTGAATATTTTTTGTTTGACGGATCTGAAACATAAAATACTTGTTTTGCTTGTGAAGCAAATATGAATGGATCATCTTTATGCCCCAATTCATTAAGGTCAACAAGGGTGAAGCCTAAATCATCAACTTTGATTGCACTATCCTTGACCCATTTACAAGCAAATACTGGCACTTGAAAACTGGTATATTCCAACTCCAAAATATTCTCAATCACCCCATAGTACTGAGTGGATGCATAGGTCGACTTTTTATCTCTATTAGTTGAAACATGGATGGCTTCTGCAATAAGAGTCACCCCACTATTCTGCATTGCACTTTTATCATCGTGGTGCTTTATGTAAAATGTATAACCGTTAATTATGTATGTTGTATACTGCAAGGCTTCCATCTTAGGACCGTAGGACAACAATCTTAATTTTTCAAACACAGAGTTCGGTCACTCGATCAATTTTGATGATATCTTCTTTTCAAACCATGTGGAAAAGGTGCGGTTATCCTCTTTCAAAATCCAAGTTTCACTTCTACCCACGTTAAGGCGTCTCAACAAATCCTTATGCTCCTCTACGTATGGCACAACTTCATCTACATTATAAAGGACATATAAGTGTGCTTGTTGTCGCATTAGAGGACACACACTAATTAGTTTGGTTCCTGAAATCCCATGTCCTTCTATTGTATCAACTCGTCGAGGCTTAGGAAGGCCGTTGGAACCAACATTATTTAAGTATTCGCTACAAAACTCCACTGCCTCTTCAATTATATACCGCTCTGCAATCGACACCTCGGGACGATTTTTGTTCTTTACATACCCCTTCAACACTTTCATATACCTTTCAAAAGGGTACATCCATCTCAAAAAAACCGGACCACATAATCTAACCTCTCTTGCCAAGTGAACTGTCAAATGGATAATGATATCAAAGAAAGTTGGCGGAAAATACATTTGAAGCTCACACAAAGTAATGATGATGTCATTCTTCAAGGAATTTAGATGCTTAGGGTCAATCACTTTGCTACAAATTGCTTTGAAGAAAAAACATAACCTGGTAATTGCAAGTCGAACACCCCGCGGTAAAACACAACGTAGAGCTATCGACAACATCTCTTGCATTAGATTATGGCAATCATGAGACTTGAGGCCCACCAACTTCAGATCATTCATCGAAACAAGGTCTTTTATGTTGGAGGAATATCCATCCGGAACTTTAACTATAGCTAGACAATCACAAAACTTATACCTCTCATCTTTAGAAAGAGTACAACATGCAGGAGGCAAATAGACACGGTCACTATCTTCATCTACATGTAACTCTGGCCTGATTCCTAGTTTATTTAATTCACGTCTAGCTTGGATGCCATCTTTTGTCTTTCCTGGGATGTTAAGCAATGTGCCAATTATGCTATCACACACATTCTTTTCTATATGCATCACGTCAAGGTTATGTCTTACGAATAAGGAACTCCAATAAGAGAGGGAGAAGAATATGGATTTTTTTTTCCACCCATTGGTAGCCTTGACTTTCCTCTGTCTTCCACATTCATCTTTCTTGCCAAATGTTATATTTATATCCTTCACTCTTTCATAAAATTGGTGACTTGTTAACCCAGTTGGAGCTACTTTTTCTTCCACGGTACCGTCAAACTTATCTTTTTCTCTACGATACTTATGAGTAGCATCTAAAAATATACAACTTCCCATGTACACAGTCTTGTTTGCAAGCTGATGAAAGTGAGTATCCATTTCACAGCCAGCACAAGCGGAATGTCCTTTGATGGTATAACCAGAAAGATTTCCATAAGCTGGAAAATCACTTACCGTGCAAAACAACATTGCTCTCAAGTTGAATCTTTCTTGCTTATGTGCATCAAAAACTTCAACACCCTCCTCCCATAATAATCTCAAATCTTCTACAAGAGGTGCCAAATAAACATCAATGTCATTTCCCGGTTGCTTTGGCCCCGAAATCAACATTGACAACATCATATACTTGCGTTTCATGCACAATCCAAGAGGTAGGTTATAAATTACTATCAAGACGGGCCATACATTATAATTGGTACTAAGAGTACCATAGGGACACATTCCATTAGTGGAAAGGGCAAAGCGCAAATTTCTAGGATCATTACTGAATTTTGGATATTTAGTGTCTATATACCTCCATTGAGGGGAATCAGCCGGGTGTCTAAGTTTACCATCCTTTATCCTATCTTCTTCATGCAACACCAAGTTCTTTGCATCTTTAAGAATTCTAAACATACGTTCCAACCTAGGTATTATTGGAAAATACCAAAGCACTTTAGCGGGAACCTTATCCTTCTTATATCTTGATGCATTACAGCCAGGACAACTCTCCAAAAAGGCAGGTTCATTCCGGTACAATATGCAATCATTAGGACACGCATGAATCTTCTCATAACACATTCCCATGTAAGACAAAATCTTTTTCGCCTCATAATTACTACTTGGTAGCACATTATCATCTGGAAGCATATCTTTTAGAAGCTCTAATAAAGTTGTAAAGCTTTGATCACTCCACCCATTACCCGCTTTGAGGTTATATAACCTTAATAGAGCCGATAATCTTGTAAATTTAGAGCAACCGAGATATAATGGTTTCTCAGCATCACTTAACAGGCGATCAAATTCGTTTGGTGAGCTATCCGTACAGTCATGAGCATCATGTATCATATCTTCTAATCTATCATTTTCATAATCCTCATCAACCTTATCATCCTCATTGTTTTCCACATCAATATTATCTGTTTCACCATGCCATGTCCATCTCGTGTAACTTTTAGCAATTCCATCCATGATTAAATGCGCTCTTAACTCATCAATCTCTACTCGTTGAATATTTCCACAATCTACACAAGGACATGGTATTTTGCTATTTGGCCCATAATACTCACGTGCTTGGTTTATAAAGGCATCAACTCCATTCTCATACTCTTTTGACAATCGACTCGCATACATCCAACTTTTATTCATAATACCGCTCACTTTCCTATATATATATGCTTATCAATTAGTAACTTATTAAGGTTTAATTTGAAAACAAAAGATCTACTAAATACAAATTATCTTATAATTAAATTTCTAGATTAAAAATCAAGTCTAACTCAATAATCAATAAAGTATTTCTACCAAAAAATCAATAAACCTATAAAGAAAGAAATTCTGGCGTAATGAATGCTAAGCAATTTATACAATTTTCTATAGTTTTTTGACCTCTTTTTATCAAGTTAAACAAATTTACCTATACAACTCATTTATATTATCGCCCATTAATTGTTCTATGCAACCAATTCTGAAAGTGAAACCGTTTTGGAATTAATGTAGTAAATGAGGACGTTACTTTAGCCATTTAGTTTTTTTCGCCGTTTGTTATTCCGAAAGGAAATTTTCTAACCCACCACCCATTTATTCAAGCCATTAAACACGGTCCCTCCCAAAATCCCTACTCTTATAGCAAAAACCCTAGCTCCCTCTGATAGTAGGATCCTCCCACCATTGCTGTGCGCGGGTCGAATCCGAGTAAGCTGATGAAGCCGCTGTTTTCCGGCGAGGAGGAGACGGAGTAGGAACGCGCATAGCCTCTTGCTTGAAACTCCGTTGGTTTGTTCACCGCGCCTTAGCCTCCGCCTCGCCGACTCTCGCCTGCAACTCGGTCGGGTCTTTCTTAATATACAAGAGGTAATCATCTTAGACATAGATTTGTGTTCGTTATTTTGGTATATGGTGTTTGCTTGAATTTCGGTAGATCTGTGTTCGTTATTTTCGGTAGATCTACTTTGGGCCAGCAAAGAGGCGGTTTCGCGACCGAATGTGAACAGCGAAGGTGTAAAGGAATCCGGCAGTGGCGAGGACGCCGAACAGAACCGGCGAGGTCTTTGAACAGCGCGACAGAACCGGCGAGAACAGAACCCGGGAGCCTCCTTAGCGGCTTAGCAAGGTTCTCGCCGCCGAGGTCTTTGAAGAGTGCGACCGTCGAGAGTGGATTTGGCCCCGGTTACATTAGTTGATTTGGCTGTATATCCTCTACCGCCTAATCGAAGGCCCCGGTGTCCGCCGAAAGTTAGGTAAGTTGATTTGGATGTAGATCTTCCCGTCACCGTAGCATTTGATTTGGCTGTAGATTGGCCACGTTACACTACACAACATCTTTGGCTTTTCTAACAATCTAATTTTGCCTTTGATATTTTTTTTGAGCGAATTTTGCCTTTGATATTGTTTCCCCTTTCGTGTTTTCCTACCAAAAGAAGAATCCCAAACATCTCTTCGCTCTATCCTTCGCTTCGAGCTATAGTTTGTACCTTGCAGCACCCCGTCGGACAACAGCAAGTGAAGAATAATTGCCGACCATCCTCCTCCTCTTTACGGAACCCCGTCGGACACCGTTTCTGCTGGTCCCAGAGCCGATAACTTAATCATCCACGGCGACAACGTCGGTGGCGAGAGCGTGCGCCGGCGAGTTTGTTAGAGAACGGCGATATGGAGTCAGCAGTGGCGCCCAGACCTCTTCTTGGACTCGTTGACGTCAGCCCTCAGGAGGGAACTTCCAATTCCAAAGGTTCGAGAATCTCACATCGCTTTATATTGGATCCCAGATCAATTGAAGAAACTATGTTTTTTGATATGTGGTGTTAATTTTTTTGAAAAATTCAAGTGCTATGGTCCGGTTCTATCGCTCAATTTTCCCATGTGGAATTGCAGATGCGAAGAACAATGATAGGGAAACTGCTATTCGCTCAAAGCACGATTAACGCGGAAACGGAGGACGGCGAGAGGTAGGGTTTTGTTGGCGCCAGCAATCGATTCGGCGATGCTTCTGACGGATAGGCAAGCGGCGGAGTGTTGGAGGTAGCACTCGGATTTAGGCAAACCAAATCACATTTATTTTTACTACACTTTTTACTGATTTCTGTGTTTCGTTCATTCATTTGAATATTAGTTTGTCAGCTATTGTCCGTCTGGTTAGGGCCCAAAATAGTTCTTAGTACTTTTCGTGATTGCAGGTTCAAGATGTTCGGGGCTAACCTGCGCCGAGAGAGGCGCCACCAATTGCTCGACCCTCCCGCTACTCATGGTGTGACTCAGTTCTTCGAGCTGACCAAATCCGAGTTCAAAAAGAAGGTGTGTAAAGGATTAAAGAACACCATCTCAAAGAGCTTTAGGTATATGTGACATAGTTTTCCTAAATTGATATGTTATCAGTACCTAATTGCAAATTCAATTTGTGTAGGATGGAGTACACGATTTTTTATGTGATGGTTTAATCGAGTATGTTGATGTCAATGAGGAAGACAATGCTCAAGTTTTTTTCTTTTATTTTCCCTTTTATATCTTTCTCTATTTTTCCCCTTTCATGTGTTATTGTTATGTAATATGATTTGTCTACTAGATTGCCTTATATGAGAAGAAGGCAACAAACCAGATCCTCCACAATCTGGTGTTTCCTCTAGGTAATCTTCTCCGCTCTTCATCTACTACTCCAAAATCCTTCCGTCTTGATGAAGCTCCCATGCCTGTTCAATTGTATATCACAAAAACTCCTCTTATCAATGGGCATACACCAACTTCATTTTCTTTTTCAATTTACATTATACACACCCATTCTACAAGAACTTTATTTGATCCTCCACAATCTGCCTTTGAGCTGCCTCTGCCACTGATGGTTTCAAGTATGAGAATCCCAAAGCTGTATACATCAAATGCTTGAAGATGTAAATTGAAAAATATTGATTGTCTGAAAATGCTTGCATTAATAGGCTAACAGGCTATTAATGCAAATCTCAAGTTGGTTTAGTGTTCAAGTAGTGTACTACCTTATCTTGAAATAGATTAATAGTGTACTATTATCGGAAGCAGTAAAGTATCATGGAAGAGGTAAAGTATCATGTTTTCAGGTTTTCGGGTACACTTGAAAACCTGTTAAACAGATAACAGTTGGTTTGGCTTTCTCCTGAAAACCTGTTAAAAATGCTAATTTTGCTGAGATTTGTTGCTAGCTTCAGTAAATATCCTGAAATGATATTTTCTATGAAAGTTTTTGCTGGGGTCACACATGTATTCATAGATACTTGCTGCTTTGTTGAACTTTTTTGTTGTTAAACTTTACATTATTGTTGAACATATAAAGTTAGGGTTCTGTCTTTCTTACATTTCCATTCACTTTGATATTTCAGATGGAGCCGATTCCCAGTAGAACATATAGATGATTGTTGCAACAATTTGTCCTTTCGGTTTGGCCTTCCATTGCTTACAGCCTTACAAAGTGTATATTCAAACCACCTAATTGATTCAACATCTAACAAAATTGTTGTTGCAACAGTAGAGAAACTGCATGTTATTTGAAGGGATTATAGAGAACCAACTTATATGAGTGATCCATGCCTCACTGCTCAAATGGAATATGTTGATCAGATCAAAGCCATGGCTCCCAGTTCAGGCTCCCAGTTGGAAGTGGTCTCCTCTCAAGGGTGGGCCAAGATTAATTGTGATGTATCGGTTCATGATAAAGCCGGACTGGTATTGGAGTGGTTTGTCGACTCTCAATAGGCGGTGGCTGTTTCGTGGGTTCCCGTCGAACCCAATCTGGAATGTTGGTGGAATTAGCTGAAGCGGAGACTATCAAATGGGGCTTCGAAGCGGCTCCATCGGTTGTTCTTACACAATTGCAAGTGAAGTCCTGCCTTGCTCTTATTCAAAAGCTGTCGGCCATTTCTCTCCTTAGGCTAGATTTTGTGCAGTGTAAGTGACGTGGCCCATTGGCTCGACCATTGAAAACCATCAATTCCTTTGCTTATGTTTCAGAACTTTTCTTTTACTCTTATGTATTCTTATAAAGGAGCATGTGAACTCTATTTGTTAGTAATTTCACAGGTGCTTTATTGTCAAAAGGAAAAAAAGCTTTAGTAGTTCGACACTCTTGGGCCATAAACCTCGAAGTATATTAAATCAAACACGTTTGATGATGGACGCTGCCCTTATCAATTTTTAAATTAGGTTCATTTGTACTACGTTAAATCCCATATGATTTTCAGTAGGGGGGTTTTAAGTTGGATCTTTTCTTGCAACAATAGTACCATATAGCTCATCAAAAGGTATGCCAAATTTTCTTCTGTGATGATATTTTTCAAAATTGTTTCAAGGTCTATTTGTTTCCATGTAGAGTTTTTTGTCAAAAACTCTACAAGAGTACCACTTGAGCTACCTGTAGCATGGTAGGATATATGAATACGTCTTGAATTGGAAGCTTGAGAAGATTTGTGGGTCTCAAATGTTTCTCATATTGAATGATATATTCGTTGATCCATGTAATGGAATAGTCGAGTCTAACTCTTGGCCATATTTCTTTCATTACTTGATCGTTCAAATTCAAATGAGAGATTTGCATATTACAATTTCCAGTTTTCAGGGCTTCGGTCTTTTAAGAGGGGGATATGTAATGCAGGGTCAGTTTGAGAGGTTTTAGAAAGTATTGGACATTAACGGTAATTTCGTGTAAGTTGGGGAAAACCTTTATAAGGCTCCGGCCAATTGAGTTTCTGTTATTCTTTTTTTTTGAGAGGCAGGGAAAAGTCGGATTGCAACAACACATGGCGGGAACCTAAATACGCATTGAAGAGTCAGGAATTACCTTGCCGGGGTTGATAGGCAGCAGGTCGGATCGAAAGCAAGGCGGGAAACGACAATCAATATACAGTGAGCACAGGGAAAGAAAAGTAAGCAAGCAGGGGAAATGAAATACAGTAGCAACGTAAGCCAAAAAAAACGAGCGTGGAGACAGATCAAGCAGGGAAGGATGCATGACGTGGCTGCGTGGCGACAGAACAAGCACGGGTGTGTGCAACAAAGAAGGAGGTGGAGGTAGGGAAAGAACGGAAGGACGGACGGTCGGGATACACAAAATCAGTATTCTATGTAAATGTGTGGGCAGGATGAATTCAACTCACAGGCAAAAGGTAAAGAAGAAAGAGGTGGGCAAATCAACGGACGAGATTTAGGAAAGAGACATCCACGAAGCACAATTAATATAGGTAAAATTAATGTAGGGTCAATTAATATTCTTTTTTTTTTTATCAGCAGGGTCAATTAGTATTCTAAAGAGACCTTTTACCATCTTCACGCATTTGGCGACCGAAAAACTAATTTAGATAAGTTTAGAAATGTACTCTATAAATATAATTTATGTCTTCAATTGAATTTTTGTAATATTTATCAAATTAAAACCAAATATATTTTAATACTTATATATATTAAACTAATATAATATATAAATGAAGATTATCATGAAAAGTTTACGTAGTAAGTTTTGATAATTTTAAATATCAATTCAAACTTTATATATAAATATGTATATATGTTGATAGAATATATTTCATTTCTTATAAATAGGAGAAAATACAAAATATTTTTTACTAATAGTAAATGGCCTTTCCATATATATATATATATATTCAAAATATAAATACCTTTTTTATATAAATATTGAAATATTTTGGTTTTAGTTTGATAAATATAATATAAATTAACTTGAAATCAAACCATATATAATATTTTTATAGATTATATTTAAAAACTTATTTATATTATATTTTATACAATTATTGGTTTTTTTATGAAGTCCATATAAATGAGATAGTTGGTTGCTAATATATAAATATACATAATTGATTTCTAAGAATTTATAAACAATAATCTAGTTGTGAAGTCCATATAGATGAGATATTCTGAAATTTCATATAATATAAAAACCCAAATGAAAAAAAAACAATAAGGGCCCGTGCATCGCACGGGCCTCTCCATCAAATACTAGTAATTGTTGGGACGATATTAAGGGCGTCAGTCATTAATATCTAAACCAATAATGATCGTCCCTTGTTTTGATAATGACAAACTCAAAAGTATTTAATAAGTTGTCCAAGTATTGATCTCAGGTAAGTCTAGAGGACGCACATGAACGAAAAGGACAACAAGTGAACGGCCGTCCCTAAGCTGTAGGGACGCACGTCATCAGAACTTCCAAAGCTGAACGTAATTGGCGAAGTCCCTGCGCAGATAGGACGGCGTCCTCATCAAGCAGGGACGCGCGCCAAAATACGGACGAAGTTCAAATTCAAACCAAGGCCGCCCCAACATGATTACATCATACTCGGCCGTAGTCCTCAGAAGGAAGCTTCCCTTGTCTGGGCACGTGTAGACAACTCCAAAGATGTCGCTTTCCCAGCAATGGTCCCCTATCCACGCGGAGGCTTCCCAAGCGTCAACAGAGTTGACCTCCTCAAGATGCTCATCGCACCGTTGATAGAAGATCAAGGATCCTGCCAAGTATCAGAGGACGCTAGAGGACAAGAACCACTTCCGCTATAAATGCCCCCCAAGGAGTATGCATAGCGGTGTGGACTTTGAAGACTTTCTCTCCAGTTCTCCCGAAGCATTCAAGTACAAGAACGAAGATCAAGAAGATCAAGTGAGCTTGAAGCAAGAGAAAGAAAGTCCAACCACATCAAATCCAAAACAAATCACAAAATAGTTAGAGTAGTAGTTTGTCTCTCACAACGGACCGTGAGAGACGTGTGTGATAGCTTCCTTATAGCTAAGAGAGTTAGGTTACCTTGTTAGGTGGAAAGGAGTGTTACTAGTGAGGCTAAGGACGGACGCTTAGTTCAGAGAAGTGTAACGACTCGCCTAAGTTGTAAGGACTCTCTCTTAATAAGATAAGGACGGCTATTGAAAATCCTCCAAGCGGAGGTAGAGGTTTAACCATAAGACTAGTTGGTCTTAGTGGGGTTCCTCTATAAATACTCGTGTCCTTTATCTCATTACGTTTCCTGTTAAGTCTATTTTCCGTTGCACCTAAGGACGCCCTTAACCCAGTTAAGGACGCCTTTACTAACAGACTTACGATCCAACAGTAATCAATAAAGTATTTGTTACTCAAATATACTAAAAAATTAAACTAAATTTCAACTTTAGTTTCTTCATGTATGTAGTTTTAGAAGTTCTTTTCAATAAGTATCTAGTATAAGTTAACACTGCAAAAGTAAATCTAAAATTTGATTCGTTGATGGTCTAAAAACAAAATTGCTTGGTTGAGGTTGGAATTTGAAATAAAAAACTTACAATTTGGGAGGAGATAGCAAGCAGCAATACAACACGTACGTCTTGGCCGGGCGTAACCGTATGAATTTGACGGGATTGAGTTTTCAAGCAAGCAATAAATTAATTCTAAGATGTAGTCCTGATCACAACTAACTTTTTTTTGAGCTCGATCACAACTGACTTGAAAAACAAGTCACATACGTTTCCTAATCAATATCTATTACTATATACTAAAGCGAAAGCAAATTCCGCCACCATATTGTGCCACATCACCTCCTTATTTAAAAATCTATCTTATTAAATTTTTATTTTATCATAATCTATACATACTTAATTAAGATATTAGTTTTATCTTAGAATTTGATTTGTTTAATTAATTATCTAAAATTTGTAAATCTCTATTTTTATCATTGTACACATTTAATTAATACATAGATCCATCATAAACCTTTTATTTCAAACAATATTTTTTTCGTCATAATCTATAAATCATAATCATAATATTTTACCCATTTAATTAAATATCATATTAACTTTAAATTTTTTTCGTATTTTTATTATGGTATTTTTTAAAATCATCAATGGTAGCAAATTTTACCACTATATTTAAGACAAATATTCATTCTATTAAAATAACATATTAAAAACATTTTTACTATTGTATCATATAAAAATATCCCTTACAAAAGTGGATGTTATATTTACCATATATATCGCTAATATTGCATAGTGATTACGCTTTAGGAAAAAAGATCGATTTCTTAATTAAGATAAAAATTCCTTAACATTTTCATTACATAATTGTATATTTATTATCTAATTATTTTTTCAAAAAATAATAACATATATACGAGATAATTTGATTTCTATAACTTATTAAATATTATCTATATCTTTAATATTATAATATGTTAATCCAAGTTTTTATTTAATATATTATATGATTTCTATAATTTATTTATTTATATGATGATATACAAGAATTATGTCATTTTATACTCCAAAAAATAAGCATCGTTTTAAAACAAAGTATACGTATGATAATATTTGTAATTGTTAAAGTAATTCATACACAAAGCAATAAAAATAAATAAATAACACCCCGTACAAGGTACGGGTCATCTGCTAGTATACTTCTAAACCTGAAGCAGTTAAGGGCAGTTTCGTCAATATGAATTTTTAAACTACCCATCCTATTTTTAATTAAGTGATTTATTATGACAAATTTCTATCCATTTATATAAATACTAATTGAAATTAAATACATCATATTTATGGGATATAGATACGTACAATTGGTTAGGCATGTTGGTAAATTAATGTGAGTAATTAGGGAGTACAATATTTTTTTTATTTGTAACCTACTTTTTCCCCTAAAAATTCAAATTAAAAGAGATTAGATTTGTACAAATATATATATATATATATATATATATATATGAATTTATGAAAACGTAATCTTATGGACAAGTTAGATAAGTGCAAAATGTAATCAAAATATTTAATTCCTTCCTTTCTTATAGTTTTTTTCTATAATTAATATTTGGGTCTGGTTCACATGAAAATATGCCTTAAGATATAAACTGTAAATACATTACAACCGTTAGATTCTTCGAATCTACGGTTGAGATTAATCTAGACACTTAGATGTGAAAATTAGGCTTTAAAATGGGAAAGGTGGCAATTTTGCAAATATAGAGAACATTAAGGGTAAAATTGTCAAAAATCGAAAAGAAAGGCAATCAGCCATAGTTGGGCGACGCCATTCGAACGCCATTTTCACACACCACGATTTTCACACTGCACGATTTGTAAAGAAGGGTGATTCTCACAAGGCGATTTGCGATTCGAAGGATTCGAGCGAAGTGCTATTCGAGCGGTGATGGGTGATATACACATTTATGTTGTGTATTTAGATGGGGTTTTAGCATACTTTTAGTCTTGTTTTAGGTGCTAAAGTTGGAGTTTGAAGCGTTAGAGAAGGAAGAGCCGAGGTACCCTGAATACCACTTGAAGCTGGAATGAAGAAACGAAGAGTTGACGATCTGTGGTTGGCGGCGACCGCTGCCCCATAGGCGGCGACCGCTGCCTTTTTACCGAGGCGAATTCCCTTTAAAACGCTGTGTTTTGTTTAGTGACCTTTTGGATATTATTTTAGGTCCGGTTTTTATGTATTTTTGGATAGATGTTTTCTAATATTTAAGGGCTTTTGAACCCTTTGTTTAGACCTAGTTTTTGAGTTTGGAATTATTTTGTATTTTGAAGATCTATGGAGAACTAAGCCTCTTTGCTTAGACAGACAATTGAAGTGTTCGTTCTGATTCAGTTGTGAGATTTCTAATTCCTTATCGATTGCATGGATTTAATCTTTTCTCTTGCTTGAATTGCTATTGACTTGTTTCAATGATTTCTAGCCTGATCATCTAGGATTTGTTGTTATTAGGTTATTGCTAGATTTAGAGTGTTTCTGGTTGAGCATCTCTAATTCATAAGTAGCAACTGCATCGTGCTAATATCTGGTTGTGTTAGTTATATGCATAAGAGAATTGATTTGCATTCTAGGGTAAAAGCTAGTTGTTTTATCTTAGTTTGTATCCAATTATATTCCTATTGTTGAATGCTGCTAGTTAGATTGAATCTTGATAGTTTCTTGATTATTTATCTAGTTAGGGTTAATAGTATCTGGTTGTGCTATTAATTACTTTTGAAAAGGAATTGGAATTTCCATTGCATAGATATTGAATGAAATCAATGCTCAACTTGTCAAGCGAATGCGGATATTTGTTTGCCTAAGTGTTTCCAAATACTGATTGATAAACTCTCGAATTCGTATGCTTTGCATGTTAGTGTGTGAACAAAACCTAAAAACCCCCCTTGTTACTTCTGTTTGACACATAATTCTCTGCTAAAGATAACTTGTCTCCCTATGGATTCGACCCTTACTTGCTTTATACTTAGGTTTAAGTTAGTGTGGTATTCTTTGCATAATTGTGGTTTAAAACGACTAAATCATCGTTATCAAATTGGCGCCGTTGCCAGGGAGGCAACAATTATCTTTGGTGTGAATTTTTGTGCCAAACTTGGTGTGAACCTATCTTATGGTTCACACCCGTATTACTAATAATCTACCTCTTGTTTTTGATCCAAAGATCGAGAGGACTTTATTCAGGACTCGGAAGGCTGTGCGTGCTTTATTTCAAGAGACAGTAGCAATGGCAAATCGTGTGACTCTTGAATCTCTCACATCTCCTAACTTGGAGCAACCAACTCGTGTAGTGCAATTTCCGGCTCTTGATGAGGGTGTCAAATTTGAGCTTAAGACAGGAGTGGTCCATCTGCTCCCGAAATTCGATGGAACCCCACTTGAGGATCCCATACAGCATCTGGATGAATTTCTTGAAGTTTGTACCAGTATGTGTCCATCTGATATTACTGAAGATCAGATGAGGTTGAGAGTATTTTCCTTTTCTCTGAAAGAATCTGCTAAGGACTGGTATCATTCTCTACCACCAGGAAGCATCACCACCTGGGTGAATCTGAAGAAAGTGTTCCTTGATAAATACTTTCCGGCTATTAAATCTAATCAGCGCAAGAAGAAGATTTGCAACATAGAGCAACTCCATGATGAATCCCTCTATGACTACTTTGAGCGCTTCAAGAAACTGGTGAAGAGTTGTCCTTATCATGGCTATGCTAATCATGACCTTATTCTCTATTTACATGGAGGGCTTCGTGAAGATGACCGTCGGATGGTGAACTCTGCGTGTGGAGGAAATATTATGAAGAGGACCTACGAGGAAGCTCTAGAGGTATTCGCTACACTAGCGGATGACTCTAGACAATACAGTGGGAGAGGCTCTCAAAGCTTGTCAGCTGTTAGTTCGCACTCAAAAATTGATCCAGCTAATTTTGATGTGTTGAAGGAAGAAGTACGGCGTCTAAAACTGAAGGGTACACCTCAACAGCTTAAGGCCTGTGAAATTTGTAATGACGACTTGCATCCTACTGATTCATGTCCCACACTCCAAGAAGAAGCGAATGCAGTTGGGGGATTTCAGATAAAGCAGAGGTATGACCCTTATTCTAACCACTACAACCCTTGGTGGAAGGATCATCCTCACTTTAAATGGAACAACTCAAATCCAAATCAATCTCAAGAACATCCACCGCAAGCTGGGCCACCTGCGGCTAGACCTCAGGGACAGAACTATAATGCAGCCCCTTCCATGGATAATATGATGAAGATGTTGATGCAGAGAAATATTAGTCTTTCAGAGAATGTATCAAAGCTGACACAAAGCCAATTGCAATTCCAAGAAACTACATCAGCAAGTATTCAGAACTTGGAAAGGCAAATGGGTCAGATCTCTCAAGCTGTGAGCAAACTTGAAGTGAAGGATTCGGGTAAGCTTCCCTCTCAAACTTGGAGACAAGGAAACATTGCCAGTCATCATCTCCAACAAGCTTACAAAGGAGCAAGAAAGCAAGTTAGTAGCAGTGCTGAAACAGTATAAGACAGCAATTGGGTGGACTATTGCTGACATCAAGGGAATTAGCCCAACTACTTGCATGCATCGCATATTGTTGGAGGGTGAAGAGAAGCCATCTAGGCAGCCCCAAAGACGTTTGAACCCACCTATGATGGAGGTTGTGAAGAAAGAGGTCATGAAACTCTTACAGGCAGGGATGATCTACCCTATTTCTGATAGCAAATGGGTCAGCCCCACGCAGGTTGTCCCAAAGAAAGGAGGAATTACAGTGGTGGAAAATCAACAAGGAGAGTTCGTTCCAACAAGGCTACAAACAGGTTACAGAGTTTGCATTGACTACCGCAAGTTGAATGCGGCAACTGGGAAGGACCACTTCCCTCTCCCATTCATTGATCAGATGTTGGAAAGGCTTGTTGGGCGTGCATTCTATTGTTTTCTAGATGGGTACTCAGGCTACTTTCAGATAGCCATTGCCCCTGAGGATCAATAAAAGACTACGTTCACATGTCCTTTCGGCACATTTGCGTACCGTCGGATGCCATTCGGTCTATGCAACGCTCCAGGAACTTTCCAAAGGTGTATGGTTAGCATCTTTTCTGAGTACATTGAGAATTTCATAGAGGTCTTTATGGATGATTTCACCGTACATGGAGATGACTTTGATGCATGCTTAAAACACCTATCACTTGTGCTTGCTAGATGTGTGGACACTAATTTAGCTCTTAATTCTGAGAAGTGTCACTTTATGGTTGAACAGGGTATTGTCCTAGGTCACATTGTCTCGTCTAGGGGTATTGAGGTCGATAAGGCAAAGGTTGAAATCATTCAATCTTTGCCCTATCCTACTAATGTGCGCGAAGTTCGTTCTTTTCTGGGCCATGCAGGTTTCTATCACAGGTTTATTAAAGACTTCTCAAAGATCTCAGCACCTCTATGCGAACTTCTGAAGAAAGAGATGGCTTTTGAATTCACAACTGAGTGTCGGGCAGCCTTTGATGACCTAAAGGCTCGCTTGACAAGCGCCCCTATTATCCAGGCTCCTGATTGGTCAAAATCTTTTGAGATCATGTGCGACGCTAGTGATTATGCTGTGGGGGCAGTGCTAGGCCAGAAACAAACGAGAGCTTCACATGTGATTCAGTATGCTTCTATGACACTGAATGATGCACAACGGAACTACTCCACCACAGAGAAGGAGATGCTTGCTGTAGTATTTGCTCTTGAGAAATTCCGACAGTACCTCCTTGGTACAAAGGTCATCATCTACACTGATCATGCTGCTCTGCGCTATTTGCTGACAAAGAAGGAGGCGAAACCAAGATTGATTCGGTGGGTCCTATTGCTCGGCGAGTTTGATATTAAGATAAAGGACAAGAAGGGCGCTGAGAATCTTGTTGCTGATCATCTTAGCAGAATTGTCCAGGCAGAGAATCCCCCTGAAAATCATATTCAAACAAACTTTCCTGATGAGTCGCTCCTTAAGTTGAGCACTATAGAGCCATGGTACGCAGATTTGGTGAATTTTCTCAACACAGGGGAATTTCCTTCACCATTCAATAAAGCTCAACGCGACAGGCTACGCAGTTCAGCAAGAAACTTTGTTTGGGATGACCCATATCTATGGAAACACTGCGCTGACCAGGTGATCCGCCGTTGCATTCCTGAAACTGAGGTACATTCTCTCCTTACACTTTGTCATTCAGGAGCATGTGGTGGACATTTTGGGGTGCAAAGGACTGCTAGGAAAGTGTTAGATGCAGGATTTTGGTGGCCTTCTATTTTTAGAGATGCTCATAACTTTTGCAAATCATGTGATAAATGTCAAAGAGTAGGAAACATATCTAGTAGGGATGAGATGCCACAAACAAGTCTTATTTTCTGTGAAATATTTGATGTTTGGGGTATTGATTTTGTGGGACCATTTCCTAACTCTGGGGGTAACATATATATTTTGCTTGCGGTGGACTACGTTTCCAAATGGGTGGAAGCGAAGGCCCCAGGACTGATGACTCTAAGATTATTGCAGAATTCTTGAAATCCCACATATTTGCTAGGTTTGGGACCCCAAAGGCACTCATAAGCGATAGAGGAACTCACTTCTGTAATAGAACGATCACCGCTCTATTAAAGAAGTACCATGTTACACAGAGAGTTTCCACAGCCTACCATCCACAAACCAATGGCCAAGCTGAAGTGTCAAACAGAGAGATAAAATCCATCTTGGAGAAGACGGTATCCCCGAGCAGAAAAGATTGGAGTCAAAGGCTTGACGATGCACTTTGGGCGTACCGCACTGCCTACAAAACACCTATTGGCATGTTGCCCTTTAGGTTGGTTTTTGGAAAGGCATGTCATCTCCCAGTTGAACTTGAACACAAAGCTTATTGGTCTATTAAGAAATGCAACATGGAGTTGGAGGAGGCAGGAGAAGCTAGGAAGCTCCAACTGCAGGAACTGGAAGAAGCTAGAATTGAAGCCTATGACAACGCCTTACATTACAAAGAGAGAACTAAGGCATGGCATGACCAAAACATTCTGAGAAAGGACTTCAACATTGGTGAAAAAGTCCTATTATTTCAGTCTCGCCTTAGACTCTTTCCTGGGAAGTTGAGATCGCGTTGGGCAGGACCTTATGTGGTTGCTAAAGTCTTTCCCCATGGTGCCATTGAGTTGTATGATGTAGAAACCCACACATTGTTCAAGGTGAATGGCCAAAGAGTTAAGAAGTATCATGAAGGATTCACAAAGACACCGATAGAGGAAGCCATACTGACAGAGGCTGACACTGAAAACTGATGAGCTGGCATAACGTCGAGCCGCGACGTTAAACAAGGCGCTTATCGGGAGGCAACCCGATGGAGTTGATATCCTTTCTTTAGATTAGATTAGGATTAGTTTCCCTTTGCTTTGTTTTTATTTTGTGTCGAACTAACTTGCAGGAAGTCGAAGGACCACAACGCATTGGCAGCGATCGCCGCCCATGAGGCAGCGAGCGCCGCCAAAACGCACTCAGCTACGACTTCGAACAAATTAATGGCAGCGACCGCCGCCAAAATGGCAGCGATCGCCGCCAATAATTCATCGGCTACGGCTTTCGGGAAATAAATGGCGGCGACCGCCGCTGCCATTTATCAGGTTCGACATCTTTCCGTTGAAAAAAAAAAGAAAAAAAAAAGAAAATTTCGAAAAAAAAATTCCGAAAAAAAAAGAAAAAAAAGAAGATATATCAGAAAAAAAAGAAAAAAGAAAAGAAAAAGAAAGAAGAGGATAAGATAGAAGATAAGAGGGGTTGAAGGCATCAGCACAACACCAAACACAACGAAACACGCAGCCAAAAAAAGAGACCAAGAGAGAGAAAAGAGAGAAGGAGGAAGAAGAACTCCCAGCCCGCCGCCCCTGCCTCGCTCGCCGCCGCCAGCGACCGCCGGACCTTAGCCCGCTGCCTCGCTCGCCGCCTTCGCTGCGCGGGATTTCGGATCTGAAAAAGGCAGCGACCGCCGCCAGCGACAGACGCGAAAAAACCGACGAATTTCGGTACTCTTCTCTTGTGCTCTTGTGATTTTTGCTTCCATTGTTGAGTATGAGTACCCGTAGAGCTTCATCATCTAGATCCCGCCATAAGCATTCAGCGAAAGAGGAGGCTAGATTGAAATTGATTGCAAAGAAAAAAATTGTTAGTACCTTGTTCTTTGATCATGATGCTATGAGGGAGCTTGGGCTAGAAGCTTGTACTAGGCAGATGTTTGAGCATTGTGGGCTTGGTCCGTTCTATGATATGCGTGCTCCTACTTATCCTGAGTGGACTCGGGAATTTTTGGCCACTTTTGAGCATTATTCTGATGCGGGTACCATTGAGTTTCGACTTGGGGGCAGGGATCATACTTTGGACTATGGGAAAATTGATGAGGCACTTGGGATATCCAAGCAGCCTACAGAGTGGGATCCTAGAAATCCACAGATTCAATTTTGGGCTGATTCTACAGGGTCAAGGGAGTATGATCCGAAGGTTGGGGAGTATAATTACAAGTGGTCTCATCCGTGTCTTCGTCTAGCTCACAAGGTTATTCGTATGGCTTGGTTGGGCCAATCTGAGTTGAACAAGGTGCCGCACCTTGACTTGAGTGCAGTTTGGACTATGACCCCGCAGAGCACTTTGGTGCGCGAGTGGCGGGATTACTTCATTGCTAGTTGTCTGAAGTGTCAGTCTGACAAGCCCGGAAAGATTACTATCGGTGGCATGATTTCTTTATTAGGAGCTTGGATGGCAGTTGCTGCGCCCTCTCCAGCTGAGCAGCTCTCTCGCCACTACATCTATGATCTGAGGTAGTTACGCCATGTGGGCGTTCTTTCTGATGTTGGAGAGAAGCACTATTACTTGTATGGTTCTCGAGGCTGTCATCGGATTCCTCTTCCTCTGCCTATAGCTATGCCCTTTGGGCCATCTGGTCGTGATTTTGATATTCGTCGGTACACTGTTGGCTATCGCGCTCCTAGCTCCTCGTCTGCTGCTGCTGCTGTTGATGAGAAGGCTTCTGAGGATGCTAATGATGAGGATGAGGAGCCAGATAGGATGTAGGAGGATCCAACCCCTCAGCCTCCTACTTGGGCATCTCAGGCTGCTGGATATATACAGGAGGAGCAGGCTACTGCCCGACCCACTGGATGGGGTCAGTACTCAGATTGGCAGAATCAGATGTCTGCTTAGATGGGTCGTCTTTCAGTCCGTCAGGATGAGTTGGCGAGTTCCATGGACAGGATGCATCAGTACCATGAGCAGCAGGCTCACTACTTTCAGCAGCAGGCGGCATTCTTTCAGCAGCAGTGGCCTGGATATCCATCCTACCCTGACTACCCACCGCCACCACCACCTTCACAGTAGTGGTATTTTTCCTTACTTCCCCTTATATTATTTTTGTCTTTCTACATTGAGGACAATGTTTATTATAAGTGTGGGGGAGTTGGATTTATATTACTATTGCTATTACTTAAAAAAAAAGAGCCATAAAAATAAAGAAAAAGGCAGAAAAATCCTGGGGTGAACTGAAAACCTGAAAGGGCGGTTCAAGTAAAAAGCAGATAATCTGACAAGCATTAGGCTTGGGCAAAAATAGATTTTTGAGTGATGTGAGATGGTGAGCCCAACATTGAAAAATGAAAAGAGAGATGTTAGGTGAAAACCTGAAAAGGCGCCTAAGCAAAAAGAGTGAAAGAAAAAAAAGAGTGTTTTAGGATGTTCTTTTTACTGGAGCTGGTGACATAAGAAGTGGAGTATAGGAGTATTTTCGGGTAGGTTTTCACTTGGAGGGATAAGGTGTAGTTTCTTGATTGACATCTTCTTTATTGATGCATATTGTGGATAGATGTTGGATGTGTGGAGTAGGTGTTAGATAGTTTGATGTTTGAGTTGTAGTGTTGAGTTGTGTTGATTTGAGTTGTATTGTTAGGATTGATGGATGCTGGCGCTGATTTTGTTATATTGTGTTATGGGTTGGTTGGATAGGAGCCTTGACGATATATGTTATGACCCTTAGCTGTAAACTCTCTTGACACTTGATGATCTAGGTTGTTATTGATTACGAGTGTTAGTTTTCTGATTCACTCGAGACGAGTGAGATTCCAGTGTGGGGGAGTTTGATATACACATTTATGTTGTGTATTTAGATGGGGTTTTAGCATACTTTTAGTCTTGTTTTAGGTGCTAAAGTTGGAGTTTGAAGCATTAGAGAAGGAAGAGCCGAGGTACCCTGAATACCACTTGAAGCTAGAATGAAGAAACGAAGAGTTGACGATCTGTGGCTGGCGGCGACCGCTGCCTTTTTACCGAGGCGAATTCCCTTTAAAACGCTGTGTTTTGTTTAGTGACCTTTTGGATATTATTTTAGGTCCGGTTTTTATGTATTTTTGGATAGATGTTTTCTCATATTTAAGGGCTTTTGAACCCTTTGTTTAGACCTAGTTTTTGAGTTTGGAATTATTTTGTATTTTGAAGATCTATGGAGAACTAAGCCTCTTTGCTTAGACAGACAATTGAAGTGTTCGTTCTGATTCAGTTGTGAGATTTCTAATTCCTTATCGATTGCATGGATTTAATCTTTTCTCTTGCTTGAATTGCTATTGACTTGTTTCAATGATTTCTAGCCTGATCATCTAGGATTTGTTGTTATTAGGTTATTGCTAGATTTAGAGTGTTTCTGGTTGAGCATCTCTAATTCATAAGTAGCAACTGCATCGTGCTAATATCTGGTTGTGTTAGTTATATGCATAAGAGAATTGATTTGCATTCTAGGGTAAAAGCTGGTTGTTTTATCTTAGTTTGTATCCAATTATATTCCTATTGTTGAATGCTGCTAGTTAGATTGAATCTTGATAGTTTCTTGATTATTTATCTAGTTAGGGTTAATAGTATCTGGTTGTGCTATTAATTACTTTTGAAAAGGAATTGGAATTTCCATTGCATAGATATTGAATGAAATCAATGATCAACTTGTCAAGCGAATGCGGATATTTGTTTGCATAAGTGTTTCCAAATACTGATTGATAAACTCTCGAATTCGTATGCTTTGCATGTTAGTGTGTGAACAAAACCTAAAAACCCCCCTTGTTACTTCTGTTTGACACATAATTCTCTGCTAAAGATAACTTGTCTCCCTGTGGATTCGACCCTTACTTGCTTTATACTTAGGTTTAAGTTAGTGTGGTATTCTTTGCATAATTGTGGTTTAAAACGACTAAATCATCGTTATCAATGGGGAAGAAAATCAATCGGAGGAAGCAGTCGGAAGAAGCCATAGAATCGATTGGTTAAGGTAATCGCTGGTTTCTAGGGTTTCGTATATGCTTCCTAGTTTGTGGTTCTCTATGCTTCCGTTTGCCATGACTTCTTCGCGATTATTGGCTCTTCTGATGCTATTGTCGTCGTCCTTTCGATTAGTTCGAGGTTGTTGTCATTGTCGAGTCGTGTTTTAGTCAATTGGAAACCACATAGGTTTAATCCGAAGTAGTTGAATGTGGACTCGGCTTTGGGAGTCCAGAGTAAATCCGAAGTCTCATGTGCTGTCAACTTGTGTATTATTTTGTGTTAAGCAGGTAAATCCTGAGATTGGAAACTCTTTCTTCTTGTTCTTACAAATCGATCTAGGTTATGTGCTTGTTGTTGGGTTCGACCTAGGGTTTAGGGTACTTCTTGTTCTTACAAAGCTGAAATCATGGTGAAATCATGCGTAGAAGATGTTTAGAATGTTTTTTTTGCCAAAGACAGGAATCTGAAGCTACTAAAATGAAGTTGTTATATCTTCTTTGATTGTAGTTATAGGTCAGAGTCATTTACTGGTTTTGAGAGTAACCCCAAATTGCTTTATGAGCAAGTGATTCGGCTTTAGGTTTTGATTCTGATGGTTAGTCATGTGATAGGAAAAAAAATAAAAGAACACTTTATGATGATATTTTTTTGGCTTCTAACCTTTTTAGGATCTTATATTGTAAATTTGGGGGCTCCAAATTGATGATTTGATCAACTAAAATTTCAGGAACCACAATAATTGTTGTCAGCTTCTTCTTTTTAATTTTTCTTTCAGGACTAATTGGATAGTCAATAGATTAGGTGTCTCTGAATATTTCCTTCTATCACTTGTCTTAATGCTTCATGCCCTGTTTTGAGTTTGTTGTTTGCTTGGTTTTGAAATGGCAATGTCCCTGCACTTGACATGTATGATGTGTGTAATGCTTGCTGTAATTTCTTTCTTGACGTCGTGTAACTGCTGCTGTTTGGTCTGTCAACCTTCTATGTTCTCTTGTCCTTCCAAACACAGCAATTTATAATATACATAGTGATTTTTGATGTCTAATTTACCATTTTAGGGTTGGTTGGGTCGGTTTTGCTAATATTAAAATGGACATAGTTGCTGTCATGTGCACATGGGAGGATTGCTTGCTTTTTTTATCTAGCAGGAGCACATGCTCACAACTTACTTTTGTGCCTATTTATTTTCCACGTTTCACAATCATTTGACATCATGTAATAATCTGTTTTGTTTGCTCCAATTCCTCTTAGTTAGATCAGATGTACGCCAGTGTGAGTTGTGGAATGATATTCAAGCTCATTCGTCTTTATGTATCTAACATTTGTCATTAGCTTACTGTGTTCACATATTTATCTATCATGTTCACAAATTTGAATACCATGTTCACATATTTTATGCATTTGTTCACAAATATATTGGTAATGTTTCAGATGAAAGCATGTTCACATATATGTCTTATTTGTTCATGTGTTTACTAAGATGTTCACATATTTGTTTTCTGTGTTCAAAAAAGATGATTCTCTGTTTTCATTTATTATATGCTCTTTCTTCTATGTACAAAGGGGGAAGCTAGCAATCCTCCATCTAGAAAAAGAAAGCAAGGGGAGATTGATAAAGGAGACACGTCAAAGCCTAAAAGGGTGCACCGCACATTGGCAACAAAGCACCCCAAATTGATGCTCAGAAACCTCCCTAAGTTGTTTGTGGAGACAGTTACGGACTTGAGTGCAGAAAAAAAACAGTGGATAAAGAGTATGGGGTTTGGTCCTCTTCTTGAATTCAACATCACGCATGTACCCCCATACATGGCCTTTTATGTGCTGGATCATTTTGATGAAGTCAGCTGTGAGTTAAAGGTCGAGAATGGCAAGAGTATACACATTACAGAGGATGATGTGTACCTTGTCTTAGGGTTGCCAAAAGGCCCCAAACCAGTCCAACTCAAAAAGATACGAAAAACAAGGCTGTTTTAGAAGAGTGGAAACAAATGATGAAGAAACGTAAGGCTGAGAGTAAGGATGACAGCATCAGGCCAGCTGAAATCGCGGCTCAGATGAAGATTTGTGAAGAAGAGATTTGGTTCAGAAGGAGCTTTGTGGCCTTTTTCATCTCCATGTTTGTTGAAAGCTTGCAAAGAGGGGCCATTAGACAGGATCTGTTCGTTGATGACGTGAGCAGTGTTCAAGAGATGAATTGGTGTGGCTTTCTACTATAGAGCCTCATTCAAACGAAGCTAGAGTGGAAGAATAAAAGGGAGGGATTCTTCAAAGGCCCTATCTTGTTTCTGACGGTAATATGTGAAATATAATATCTATCTCCCATTCAAATATAAGTTCAATCAAATACAATATTTTAACTATACAATGGTATTTGTTATGTGTTTTTGCAGCTGTTTTATGTCCACAAAGTGAAGATTCTGGGCGAGAAGACTCAAACAATCTTCCCAGTCTTCAAACAATGGGATGATGAAAAGCTAAGGCAAAGACAGAAAGATGAGGACAAGCACTCAGCATCCTTTGGACATGGACATGTTGTAGACAAGCCCATAGACATCACCATCACAACGGCAAAAGAACAAATGCCAAATGTTGAGGTATGAAAATAGTACATGTTTGAAATGCATGTGTCGTTCTTGTATCTGAGTATGACGTTCATGTACATGAGTACTATGTTCACGGATCATGTGCACATATTTGAAATGCATGTTCACATATTTTATATATATGTTCACATATTTTATATATATGTTCACATATTTTAGCATGTTGTTCACATATTTTATTAACATATTGATTGAAAAAAAAACCAGGACTGGGCAAAATAGGATTGGGTAAATGATCTAAAAGAGAAATCACAGAATATTGCACTTGCAATAAGGGAGATGCAAAAAACACTAACAAGAATCCCAAAGGAGCTCCACTTCGATAGGAATATAGTAAAGCAATTGGAGGATTGCTTTATTGATATGAACAACGCTGTTGGGATAAGAGACGTGGTTGAAGAAATATTTGCTAACTCAAAGAAAAAAATCAGTGAGCTAGAAAGAAAAGGCAAAGGTAAAATTCTCAATTCCTTGTTCACGTTTTTTACTGATTTGTTCACATATTTCATAGACCCGTTCACAAATAATGATTACATGTTTTTCTTTGCCTATTGAAGGAAACGCTAGCGAAGTCCAAGAGGAGAACAGAGGTGTAGATAACAGCGATGATGAGCTTGAAACTGATGAAAGTGAAGATGAAGGTAAAATTGAGTAGCCCTAAATAATCAAACTAATGTATTTGTTTTAAGTACTTCACATATTTGAACTGTATGTTCACATATTTGACCGATATGTTCACATATTTCATAGATCTGTTCACAAATACTGATTATATTTTTTTCTATGCCTATTGAAGGATTTCAAGGTAATGCTAGTGGGGACAGAGATGAGGGCGAGGAAGAAGGCAATGGTACAGCCGTGAGTGATGATGAAGGTAAAAATACATAAGAAAGTTTAAAAACTCGTTATGTACTTCACTCATTATTTCATAGCTTGTGCAGATCTTAATGATTTCATTGAAGTGTTCATAAAAACTGATTTTTTTTTCTCTTAAAATGTCTCCATTGAAGGTCATGCAAGAACGGATGACAAAAACGACCCAAAAAATGGAGCAGATCTTAATGAAGAACAGCCACAAAAGGAAAAGGAAAAGGAAAAAGATGCTGATATTGATGGGATGATACAAGAGGTTGTTGAGTGTGTAAAAGAAACTCATGAGGCTGGAAGGAAAGAAGGCGTATGAGGAGATAATGACATGAATGAACAAATGGAGAGTGTGGAGGAAACCGAGGCTCCTATGAACGTCCAAGCTGAAATACAAGCGAATGTGGAGGAAGCAGTTGCAAACAATGCTCCTATGAACGTCCAAGCTCAAATACAAGAGAATGTGGAGGAAGAAGGAGATGAACTAAATTGTGATAATGAGATGGATGAGGAAACCGAATCAGATGAAGACGTTGAAAAGATCAATGCGAAAAAGGTTAGTGTGTTTTGTTCACATATTATCATTTTGTTGAAAACAATTCAAGCTTGTGTTCACGTATTCTAAGCCCCTGTTCACATATTTTATGCCTCTGTTCATATATTTCATGCACGTGTTCACATGCTGTGTTCATATATTTCATGTGTCTGTGTTCACATATTTTACGTCTCTGTTCACATATTCTGTGCCTTTGTTCACATATTTTATGCCTATGTTCACATGCTCTGTTCATGTATTTCACAAATTTTGTTGAAAACAATTCAACTCTATGTTCACATCTTCCATGTATGTGTTCACATCTTTCATGCCTGTGTTCACATAGTTCATGCCTGTGTTCACATATTTCATGCACGTGTTCACCTGCTCTGTTCGCATAATTCATGTCTGTGTTCATATATTTCAAGTCTGTGTTCACGTATTCTAAGACTCTGTTCAGATATTTCTTGTTTATGTTCACATGCTCAGTTCATGTATTTTGTGGTTACAGAAAAAGGACAAGAAGACTATTCAAAGAGAATTGGATAGATAAAAAATGGTATGGGAAAAAAGGACCAAAAGGCTTGCCGAAGCAAAGAAGAGCCCGTACTACAAGAGATCGGTCACGGTACATGCCAAATGGACGGAAGAAGAAACTTGTTCATGGGCATATCTACATACTGATCTTGGAATTGATGAGTAAGCCTACGTTTATGATTTTCTATATCTTATTAAAGTGTCCATTTCAGAGTTGAATAACCTTACAAAGAAATTACGGTATTGTTTGCAGGATGATGGGCGTTCTTTTCAGAAACTTCAGATTTCAAGTTCACAAGCAGGAATTTAAAAGTATAGACGGACATGTTGTTCCAAAAGTGATTGATGCTTGGAGTTATGTGCTAAATGATGAGGAGCATGCAAAAAGTACTAGCAAGCCTCTGAGGTTGATGGGATATGTGATTCAAAGTGTAAGTATTTGAATTGTTCTAAAAAAATTCTTTTCATGTAAAATTTCATAGCATTTACATATTATTTTTCTAACATCTAACTCTATAAATTGTCATAGGATGTGGAATTCAATATAGATGCAAAGAAGGAAATTACATCAAAATTGAAGGTTGCAGCTGATCTCTTAGTTGATGGTGATATTAAGAAAATTGAAATGGTAAGAAACAGAAGACTTTGATTGCTAAAGTTATTCCTCTGTTCACGCATTTTATGCCTCTGTTCACGCTTTTTATGCCTCTGTTCACATATTTCATGCCTCTGTTCATATATTTTCTGTGTCTGTGTTCACATATTTTACGTCTCTGTTCACATATTCTATGACTCTGTTCACATATTTCACGCCTATGCTCACATGCTCTGTTCATGTATTTCACAAATTTTGTTGAAAACAATTCAAGTATGTGTTCACATATTTCATGCCTGTGTTCACATATTTCTTGCACGTGTTCACATGCTCTGTTCGCATAATTCAGGTCTGTGTTCACATAAATTCAAGTCTGTGTTCAGATATTTCATGTCTGTCTTCACTTTTCTAAGCCTCTATTCATATATTTCATGTTTATGTTCACATGTTAAGGATCTAATTCGTTTTAATTTAAATGTAGATTCTAATCCCAGTGTTATTGGAGAATGGCCACTACATTCTCATATCCTTTAACTTGAAGAACCCAGGGATAAAAATAATTGATTTCTTAGGGAATGACAAAGGGGAAGAGCTGTATGAGAGCGTGATCCCAATAGTGGTAAGAATTGAACTTATATATAAGTTGTTCATTTATATTATACATATGTTCATATATTTTAACATTTTGTTCATGTTTTTTACGTCCTTTCAGAGAAAGCTTGTTGAACACTACTTGGAAACGAGATCGTTGCATGTCAAGAAGAGGAAGATTTCAGATGTCAATGTAAAGCCCAAGATTGTAAATGTTCCATGGACGGAGACAAGGAGGCAAGCAACCGGCATATGTACAATGAGGGCTATGGAGCTATACATGGGAGCACATCTTAAGCAGTGGGAGACTGAGATAACGAGCAATAATGCAGCTGGTTCTCTGAAGAAATTGAGGGTGAAATACTTGAGCGCTATCCTACACTCTAAGGGGAACGAGTTGAGGAGCAGCGTGGTAAAAACCTTGGAGCATTACAAAAAAGGACGCAAAATTATGAGGCCGCTCGTCCATGGATTAGGGTTGTTCATCGGTTCGGTTAAACCGAGGAAAACCGAAAACCAAACCGAACCGAGCTTGTTCGGTTCGGTTTTCGGTTTAGGATATATGTTAGTTTGGTTTTCGGTTTGGATCGGTTTGGTTTCGGTTCGGTTCGGTTAAAACCGAACTTATTTTTAAAAAAAAAATATAAAAAATTAGAAAATAGAAAATAGTCAAAATACCCAAATTAATTTAAACCTAAGGGTCTCCGTTTTTTTTTTCACGTCTCTTGGTCTCCCTCTCCTCACTCTCCCAGCGAAAGCCAAATACGATTCCCAAACCCTCAAGAGCGAAAACCCTCAAGCTCGATCTCGAGTCCTGAAGCTCGACGGCGGAATTGCGGACCTGAAGCAAGCTCGACGGCGCCAGGAACACTCGACTCTCGAGTCCTCGACCCTCGACGGCGGAAAGCTCGGAATTGCGGAAACCCTGAAGCTTTGCTCGACGGCGCCGGGACCCTGAAGCTTTGCTCGGTCTCTCCTCGTCCTGCTCGACGGCGGAAACCCTCCTCGACGGCTCGACCTTGTCTCGGACGGCAGAAACCCTAGACGGCGGAAACCCTCCTCGACCTACTTCGGTTAGCTTCTTCGACCTAGTCATCGATCTGCATGTTTGTTTATTGTTGCTTGGGGCTTCAATTTGGACTTACAGTGTTTTTAATCTCATCAGCTCTTCATCTTATTGTTAGCTCTTCATCTGCTTGTTCCTTTTTGTTTAACCCGCCAAACAATTAACATGTTCCTTTTTGTTTATGGTTTGTTACTAGTTGCACCATTGATGTTGGTTTTCATACTGATGGATTGGTTTTCTTGGAAATGCTAAAGCTTCTATATTGATAAAATATGCAGCTTTGTATTGTCTAACCCGACAAAAAATTTGAGTAAAGATTTTGCCTTTGTTCAATAGAGTTTGACTATAGATGAATTATTTATATTATACCATTGTGTACTGATCTTGTCTAGAATAGATATGGTCTGCTGTTGTTTTTTACCTGTATTATCTCATGTGATGTGAGTTGGGAGGGTCTAGGTGTAATTCTGGATTTTGAGTTAAATTAATACAATTCTATGATGTTTGTTGAGTTCATGGCTAGAAGTCCTTGATGATAAGTAAAAGTTAGTCCGTAATTTTAGTGTTTGTGTTCTAACTTTTAACGTCTAACAGTCTAGCACTCAGGGACAGGCCTGTTCCTCCCTGTTTCTTCAATCTTCCTGTGTGGTTTATTGGAAATTTTTTTGTTGTAGTCTTCTATACAGATCCTTGTCTACTGAACTGTGTTTACTCAGAGCTGTACAGTTTTTTTGTAATGTTAATTTTTTTTTTGTTAATTTTGTTAGGTTCACTCTATTGTAGTATTGTCTGCTCACAGTTCACACTTCACTCGATCGAAAACAACGGATCGACATTCATCAAATGTAAGTAGATCTTTTTTCTTGTAATAGTATGATATGAAATATATATGGTAGAAGAATTGACCTCTATGTGTTTACTGTTTTTCTTTAATGTAGATGTCGAGCTCCCAATCCAAGAGGAAACGAGGTGGATCAGCCAACATTCGAACTCCCTCTACTTTGCCCTCAAGTAGCACTCAACCCGAGTCACGGGACATACTACGCTCCCAAGCATCAGAAAATTATCCAGAAATTGAAAACGACGATGATCTTGAGAATGATGAAGATTTTCTGGAGGATGGAGCTAATATCAATTTAGAAGAAAGGGAGGAGCCATCTAATGAAGTGAGGGAGGAGCCAAGTCAGCCAGCGAATGAAGTTCCCAAGCCTAAAAAGTCCAAAGTGATACCGAAGAGGAGTGAACACTGGGATCATTTCAAGGAGTATACTACCCCGGAGGGAGTTGTAAGAGCTGAATGCATCCATTGCAAGAGCACATACGCATGCGATACAAAGAAAAATGGTGTCACCAATCTGGGAAAACATCGAGCGCGTTGTTTGGAGAACCCTGAAAACAAGACCAGAGGTACCCAATCTAAACTTGTCTTAGAAAAGACTGATGCATCTGGAAATTGCACTATGAAAAATTGGGTGCTTGATTTGGAAGAGTTGAGATCTCGGGTTTGCAAGTTTATAGTTGGATTAGAGATGTCGTTTAATCTTGTGGAGCAAATGCTTTTTAGGGACATGTTTAGTTGTGGTGTTCCTACTTTTAAGGTGCCTTCCCGTTCTACTATAACGCGTGATGCTTATGGTATGTATTTGGAAGATCGGGATAAATTAAAAGGGTTCTTAGACGGTAATTGTCAGCGGGTTAGTTTGACCACCGATACTTGGACTTCCATTCAAAGGGTGAATTATATGGCTTTGACTGCTCACTTTATTGATAACAATTGGACTTTGCAAAAAAGAATGCTGAATTTCTGTGTGATTAGTGGTCATAAAGCTGTGGATATTGCTAGAGATGTTGAAGATTGTCTAAGGTCTTGGAACTTATGTGGTAAAGTCTTTAGTTTGACCATAGACAATGTGAGTTCTAATGATTCTGCTTGTCTGAAATTGAAAAATATGCTAGTAAAGAATGGTGGCTGCATTGATAAAGGGAATAACTTTCATATGAGATGTGTAGCACATATTGCTAACCGTATTGTCAAGGACGGTTTAAGTGCATATCTCCCATGTGTAGACAAAGTCAGACTTGTTGTCAAGTATGTTAGGAGCTCTGGAGGTAGAAAAAAGAGTTTTGAAGAAGAAGCTAAAAGGCAGAACATTGATTGCAAGCACAGTTTAGTTTCAGATGTTCCTACTAGATGGAATTCGACGTACTTAATGTTAGATATTGCTTTGAAATTTAAGACAGTGTTTCCTCGACTTCTTTATATGTCAATAGATGATGATGGTCACCAAATAGGAGAGATTTCTGATGATGAGTGGGATACCGTTGAGGTCATTGTGAAGTTTTTAAAACAGTTTTATGACTTCACAAACATGGTTTCGGGTTCCTCTTATGTGACAGTGAGCAATGTTTATTTATACATTGGCCAAATTATTCATTTGTTGAATGAAGCCGTGGAAAGTGATGATCTGGTTTGTAGATCTATGGCTATCCCTATGAAGAAAAAATGTGACAAGTATTGGGCAGATGTAGAGAAGATGAATGTCTTTATATTTGCTGGTGTGCTTCTTGATCCGAGGTACAAGTTTGATGGATTGAAATGTGTTCTGAAGAAGTTATATGGTGAAGAGAAGGGGGCTGAATATGCCACAATCTTAAGGGGATCTGTAAAGGAGATATTTGAGGAGTATAGAAGGCTGTATACTCCTAAAGAAAGGTCTGATTCAGCTGCTGGGTCTGCTAACACGGGATCTCAACCAAGTAGAAAAGGAGCTGGAAGTGGGGATTTGAACAGTTTTGTGAATTTGATAGCATCTGAGGTCTTGCAAATTGGTGAATCTACTGGTCCAAGCTATTCCACTGAATTTGATTGGTACTTTCATGACCCGATTTGTCAAGAACTTGATGCTTTGACATGGTGGAGATTGAATGGACATAGATTTCCAATTCTTTCAAAGATGGCTCGAGATGTGTTAGCTATGCCGGTGACAACCGTTCCATCTGAGTCTGCTTTCAGTACAGGAGGGCGTACAATATCTCCATCTCGAAGTAAACTAAGTACTAAGGTAATGTCTCTTACTTTTCTTAGTCCTTAAAACTGACTTTTGGTTTAAATTATCTCCTTTAGCTAGCAATTATAATTGTTATTTATTATACATGTAGATGGTGGAAGCTCTTGTTTGCACACAAGATTGGATACGCGCAGCTTTAAAGGCTCGTCTATGTGGTGAAGAAGAGGCTCATTCTCTTTTGAAAGAGCTTGAAGTGTATCAAGAGAGTGAGGATCTTACAAAAGGTAATATAACCTACTTTTTTACAATCTGCTGCATACAATATGATAACTTTTTTTAGAAGACTTTTAAGGTTTGCTCTTTTGTTTATGTTCTAGATCAAGTATAAGCATCCTCCTTTGAAGATATGGACATTGCAGAAGAAGACATGAAGATATGGAGATTTGGGTAGCTTTGAACCTTTGGTTCATAGTCTACTGTTTTTGCTAGTTGCTACTATCATCATTTTGATTAAGGCCTAATTAGTTAATGTATAAGCTTAATAACCTTAATTAGTTAATGTATGCAGAAATGCAGAATTGCAAATTGTAGCTTTTGGACACGTTAATTGGACATGTTAAATGCATTTAAATCACCATGTTCCTGCTTGGTTTGTTCGGTTTTTGTTCGGTTTTTATTCGGTTTTTTTATATTCGGTTTTGTTTGGTTATGTTTGGTTCGGGTATTAATTGGATTTAGGTTTACCTCCTATAAAAAAAACCAGATATTGCTTATTCGGTTTATTCGGTTCAAAGCCGAACCGAACCGAATAAAACTGAAACCGAACCGAACCAAACCGAAGTAATTCGGTTTGGTTTTCGGTTCGTATATTTCCGATGTTTGGTTTTCGGTTCGGTTCGGTTTTCCGCGGTTCAGTTCGGTTTTGACCCGATGAACAACCCTACCATGGATAGACATTAGCACTATATACTCTGATGATGTATTTTGACTTACGTTTTGGATACTATCTGTTGAAATTAGAATGATATATCGGATAGGTTCATCAATCTAAATGTGTTTTCTGCATGCTCACGTCTTTTCATAGTATGTTCACATATTTTATGCATATGTTAACTTATTTCGTGTCGGTGTTCACACCTTAGAAAAAATGTTAGTCCTTGGGAAAAACGTTTCAAATTGAAAATGGTAGATGCTTTAATGAATCTCAATGCACAACTCTGGAAAGATCATTTCAATTGTAAGTTAATTGAAACTCTACACATGAGAATGTACTAATTCATCTACGTATTTGCACATATCACACACCTTCCACCAATTTTCTTTGTATCATGGGGTAGTTTATTCACATGCTGAGAATGAGTGGCAATCATAGATTCACAAGCACTATCTGATTTGAGATCGAGTTGCAAAATTCCACTTGAATCGCAACGTTCAGTTGGATATGCATTGGCCAAGTTGTCACCCACCTTTCACTTTTAATTTGAATACTCCTATATGTATTTCGGACAGGTTCATCAATCTAATGTGTTTTCTGCATGTACACGTCTTTTCATAGTATGTTCACATATTTTATGCATATGTTCACTCATTTCATGTCGGCGTTCACACCTTAGAAAAAATGTGAGTCCTTGAGAAAAACGGCTCATATTGAAACGGTTTTTTTCCGTTCACGCTTTTTCATAGGATGTTCACATATGTGATGTATATGTTCACGTAGTTCATGTTTCCGTTCACACCTTAGAAAAAAGATGAGTGCACAAACGGTTGGTTCATATTGAAAAGGTTTTTTAAGTTCTCAAAACAACACAATATTAACGTACTCGAGCCTAAAAAGAGTTAACCCATAGAGTTGCAAGTATCAAAAACTTTGGTAGCTCAATCATAAGAAAGAGGGAAAACAAATAGCTATAACAATCAAACTCCAGGGCATGTACGAGCATTGTGGTTGGTGAGTTGATTGCATTTTCCACAACGCCTTTTCTCCCTTGAACCCATTGAAGATTCCTTTCCCGACTTAATGCGCTACGGCAGTCTCCCCTTATTCTTAGCATCCTCTGGGGGGAATATGGTGATCTCAGAAGGTTGAAGACCGGGGAAATCGTAGCATTCTTGGTCCATTGTGCCAGAGTATACTTGCTTGGAATCCTATCCATACCACTATTCCTGATAACAAAGATCATGTGACAACACGGTAGGCTCACTCGCTGAAACATTCTGCAGCTACAGATTACCTCGTCCTCAGCTTTTTTGTGATGTACAGTGACTCCAGCACGATCACCCTCTTGAACGATGTACTCTGTAATCCCATTAGCAGAAGACATGCTAAGAATACGGCAACAATAGCATCCTAAGCATATCTGAACCTGCACCTCTTTGAACACAGACAAGGTATATACCTCAGAAGCATGCTTTTCTATCTCAAGGGGGGTTTTCAAGTCAGGTTGCATCGTCTCAGATTCATGATTAAACTTTGCTTGGGTGTGATGTTGTTTCTCAAGAGCACTATCAAAATGCATCAACAACTCTACAAGACGGAAGAATCGATCTATAAAGCTGTCGTAGTAGCTATTCACTGACTCAGAGATGGAAGTAGTTCTCACTAGCCCACCAAACATAATATTCCTGAAATAAGCTGGGATCCAGAGAGAGCGGAGAGCAAACATGTCATCAAACCACCTTCGAGTTTCAACAGGATACCGTTCAAACAAGGCCGCCCACTTATCCTCAAACTCTGCTGGCTCCAAAGAATGACTCCAAACAATGGCGTTTAACTGCATTCTGAACTCATCTGAAACCCCGAGATCAACATGGGAAGGAAACTTCAACTTGCCAGGCACTTTACTCATGATATGCCACATGCAGAGACGGTGGCGAGTCGTTGGAAACACAGTCTCAATTGCAGACTTCATTGCGCCGTCCTGGTCAGTCACGAGTATCTTTGGATCATGGCCCTGGGCTTGCTTGAATTTTTCAAGTAACCAGATATAGGATGCCGTATCCTCTTTATGAACAAGCCCAACACCAAATGTCACACACTTCTTATGGTGGTCGAGGCCGGTGAATGGAGCAAAAACCAAGTTGTACCTGAGGATGCATTCATATAAAATATGTTAATGTTCATATAAAAAAGCCTTATGTTCACAAATGATAACAACAGTTTCATATAGAATTTAGTAAAAAAAACTGTCATGTTCACGTATTTTATTTGGTTGTTCAGATATTTTATCAGAATGTTCACATATTTCATGGTAAAAACAAGAAACTTGGAAAAAGACATTTTAATAACAAAGAAGGATGCATCTAACACATTTTTAGATGTACGTTCACATATATTAGTGCAATGTTCACGCATTTTAGATGTATATTCACATATGATGTAGTTGTGTTCACGTGATTTAAAAATATGTTGAGATTAATGCTTTCGAATTCCTACACACATTTACAAAAAGCTATGCGAATTTGCACAATTATAAAGCATCATCTCTCTATCTCTCTCTATGAGTATATACATATAAAATGACAAGTTGGGTTTTAGTGAAAACAAGATAATTCGATTGAGATAGCAAGTAGAAATAGAGATTACAGAATTACCTGTTGCTCCCATAAGTTGCATCAAAAGACACAACCTCACCAAAAAAAGTGAAATTCTTCCGAGATATGGGGTCACACAAGAACACACGTGACAAGCGGCCAGCTGAATCAACGTCATACTCAAAACATAACGCAGGGGAGAGCTCCTTTTTCTTGGATAAGTGGTTTATGAACATCTGAGCATCAGAGTCATTTCTATGAGCCAACATATCTCGACGGTGTTTTTTGAAATCCAGAACAGAAGCTCCAACGTTCGAATAGCCACCCACAACCTCCTTATAAAGACGATGAGTTGATGAAGGGCCTATATTAGCCTGGGCACAGTCAAGAAAAATTTTTTGTGCCCAGCATTGAGATTTCTCCTTGTCTTCATAAACTGCCGATGACTTTCTATGACCAGCTTATGAGTGTGGCGTTCTTCAATCAAAAACAGAATACCCAGCATTCCCAACAAACTTTAGAGTAAACTTGGCAATGCAACCGACTCTGTTAGAAGACCTTGTGCGTTGACCCGTGTTTTTACTTCCATCTTTGAATCCTTCCCTATTGCAAACTACATACTTCATCAAAGGAAACTTCCGTGTGGAGTCATAACGAGTTGAGCCCATACGCGTGTCAAACCCACATGCAAATGCATAGTCCTTGTAAAATTTAACCCCCTCGTCCAGTGTGGTGAATGTCATGCCAACAACTGGTTTCAAATCATCTGGGCAAACTGGTCGGAAATATGTAGACCCGCCTTGAGAAAAGCAAACTTCATAATAATCGCTGAGGTCTGGATTCTGAACCATTGTGTCATCAATGCAGTTGATGCTACTGGAATGAGACATCTCAGCCCACAAAGTAGTAGAACCTGCAAGGCAAAGAAAAAGTGGAATCAAAATCAAGATAAAATAAAGCATATTTTTACGTTCACGTGAAATAGAGGTACGTTCACAACTAAATGGGGCATGTTCACGTTAAAGCAGACAACGTTCATAATGAGGCAAACTAAAATCATAGATAGACGCATATTTTTACGTTCACGTGAAATGGAGGTACGTTCACATCTAAATGGGGCATGTTCACGTTAAAGCAGACAACGTTCATAATGAGCCAAACTAAAATCATAGATAGACGCATATTTTTACGTTCACGTGAAATGGAGGTACGTTCACATCTAAATGGGGCATGTTCACGTTAAAGCAGACAACGTTCATAATGAGCCAAACTAAAATCATAGATAGACGCATATTTTTACGTTCACGTGAAATGGAGGTACGTTCACATCTAAATGAGGCATGTTCACGTTAAAGCAGACAACGTTCATAATGAGCCAAACTAAAATCATAGATAGACGAATATTTTTACGTTCACGTGAAATGGAGGTACGTTCACATCTAAATGGGGCATGTTTACGTTAAAGCAGACAACGTTCATAATGAGCCAAACTAAAATCATAGATAGACGCATATTTTTACGTTCACGTGAAATGAAGGTATGTTCACATCTAAATGGGGCATGTTCACGTTAAAGCAGACAACGTTCATAATGAGCCAAACTAAAATCATAGATAGACGCATATTTTTACATTCACATGAAATGGAGGTACGTTCACATCTAAATGAGGCATGTTCACGTTAAAGCAGACAACGTTCATAATGAGCCAAATTAAAATCATAGATAGACGAATATTTTTACGTTCATGTGAAATGGAGGTACGTTCACATCTAAATGGGGCATGTTTACGTTAAAGCAAACAACGTTCATAATGATCCAAGCTAAAATCATAGATAGATGCATATTTTTACGCTCACGTGAAATGGTGGTACGTTCACATCTAAATGGGGCATGTTCACGTTAAAGCAGACAACGTTCATAATGAGCCAAACTAAAATCATAGATAAACGCATATTTTTACGTTCACGTGAAATGGAGGTATGTTCACATCTAAATGGGGCATGTTCACGTTAAAACATAGAACGTTCACGTGTGGTTCACAATTGTGCATAGTGACCATGATTGAAGCTCTTTTTTGGCTTAATTTACTTGTTTTATTTGTTATATGCAATTTGTGACCTTTGTGGTGTATGTAATATAGTGTATTACTACTGCCTTCCAACTATTTCAGTTTGTGAGCATTTTTGTGACCTTTTGCTCAATGATCTGTTGCAACAGCCACAAAAATGCTCTATGTTGATGTTATAACTAATGAGATCTTTATCACACTCTTTGAGACTGCACCTCTACATGTGCAAATCACAATGGAATCAGAAATTCTGTTGCATATCAAAATAACTTCACCTAGGGGAAAACGAATCATTATACAATAAGGTGCAGAATTCAAACAAAATTGGTATTTGCTTAAACGCCACATCCGATCCCATAGTAACCCAGAACTTCCAATCAAGTTCAAACTAAAATTCAGAGGAACCCTAGATCATCAAGCATTCAGAGGAACCCTAGATTCGCAAGTGCAGACACAAAACGTTCGAATCAATTGCATTCTCGTGTTCTCGATTGAAGGCGAAAACCCTAGATCCACCCACCCCAAGGTGAGGGTGGCCGACGGAAACTGAAGGTGGCAGGTGGAGTACTCTGCGATGGCGTCGGACGAGAGGAGACGGTGGAATGCCCCCGTCTCACGATGAAGACGGTGGAATGGCGTCGTAGGCGAGCTTGAAGAACTCGCGATGGCATCCACAGAATCACGATGAAGACGCAGGTGTAATGTGAAAAGGGGCAAATTTACCAAAAAGCCCCCGTGCCATTTATGTTTAAATGAAAATGAGCTTCTAATCTGGACCGTTGATGTGCGTAATCGGACGATCCAGAATAATCCGCAGTTTTTAGGATAAGCTACAGTTTCATTTGAACCGGTGCCTTAATATTTTAGTCATCTACGTTTGAATACGGGTTTAGGTGAATTCAATATGTATTTCTAAATCTGAAATATTTAAGGACAATTTTATCATTAAGTTATTCATACCCTGTCTACACTATTTTTATGTAAGCATTTTTGATAAAACTTTTCTATTCATGAATAATTATCACTTTTTCTAATTACATACAATTTTTTATGTAATCTAATACCAATTCTTAATAAAATATGATCCGTAACAATACTATTAATGAACATATTCTTAAAGTTATATGATAATCAAAATAACATTAAAAGTAAATCATATCACATAATAATATAATAGTAATTTATTATATAACACTATAATAAAACTAGATTATTATATTCAAAAAACATATATTTATTTCGCAAATATAACAACTCAAATCATGTCGGTTTCGAGTTTCAATCCAATCGGGCACATCTCAATCAAGTTTAGTTTTTCGGTTGACCTACTAATTTATGGATTGAGTTTCAATTATAAAATTTTCGGTTGATTCGATGTGTTTATCGAGCTGAGTTATATTTTAACTACTCTAATTTAAAATAAATTTGTATATACGATTGTGAAGTCAACTTATTACCCTATTAACTTTTTACTATTTCGACCAAAAAAAATTTAACTTTTTACTATTTCGACCAAAAAAATTAACTTTTTACTATTTAATTATACTACATATCGTATATAAACCAATATTATCATTTTTATTTAAAAAGTTTCCCGGCAAGGTCCGGGGTATAACTAGTATAAATACTACTTTACAAACTACTTTGACAAAAGATACATATCTATCTTATATATTTAATAACAATTAGATCTGGTACGTATCCGTGGCCAAAAAGAAACAAGGCAGTACAATTTTATTGGTTGAACATTACCTCCTAATTAATATAGAGATAGATTTAGATTTATTCGATCAAAAAGAAAAGATAATGTTACTGTTGAAGTCCGAAAATCTCGAACTAACTACGGGACAAAATTATTAAACTCTTAGGCCCTTCGGCGCGCTAGAAACCGGCTCGTCTTGTTTCGAGCTCTCCCACCCCCCGCGTATTATTTTATTCTCTTTTCGGAGGCTTATGAGACTTTTTAAGGTCTTTCCCGTAAAATAGTGCGAGCTCCTCGGAGACTCAAACACGTCGGGGCCCGTCCTTCGAGAACACGTCTCGGGACAGGCCTTTTCCGATCTCCTAAATAGTTACCACGCTCCACTATATATAGAAAAGTGAGCTGGCTGTTTTGCTATCAATTGTCGATGTGGGAAGCTAATATTGAAATGTGGTTTGCCAAGCCAACTTTCACGTACATGGTGACATGGCAAAGATGGTTCATGATCGCGATTAAGGCCAAAATGCATGTTGACCGCGATTAAGGCCATGCACATGCATTTGCCTGCTAATGATGATGTGGCAAGTGCCCAATTTGCCCCCCGTACGCAACTTTTCCTCCGTATGCTCGATGTGGGACGTTACGTATATACGCGTACATTTATTTACTTTAGTTATTCGTGTACTTAACGCGTTAATACATACTTAGCGCTTTAATCTTTTGTAAATATTATTTACCTCGTGCACCAACGCGGTGACAAGATTCGGGTATCAACACAACCCCGTGACTCGGATGTCCTTAGTATTTCAAGGTCAAACGAGGCACTCATTTGATGCACATACTTATGGTCAACGCGTTGTTGTAACCGGCTCGAGCTGTGCAACCAACCCGAGCACGCCTATGCGCGTCGCGTATCGCGCGCGGGTCAAACCCTAAGCACAGCTCGGCGGCTTGCCTATAGAGTGCGATGGGATGTTTTGAGTTTAACGCGGGCCAAACCCCGAGCTCAGCTTGGCGATTTGCCTTCTAGAATTTGGATATTTGGTTTTATCGCGACTACGAGCGATGAAGTTAACTCGAGCGCGCCCTCGCGTTCAACGCGGGCCAAACCCCGAGCTCGGCTCGGCGATTTGCCTTATAGAATTTGGATTTTTGGGTTTATCACGACTACGAGCGATGAAGTTAACTCGAGCGCGCCCTCGCGTTCAACGCGGGCCAAACCCCGAGCTCAGCTCGGCGATTTGCCTTATAGAATTTGGATTTTTGGGTTTATCGCGACTACGAGCGATGAAGTTAACTCGAGCGCGCCCTCGCGTTCAACGCGGGCCAAACCCCGAGCTCAGCTCGGCGGTTTGCCTTATATTCGAATTTATCGCGACTACGAGAGATGAAGTCAACTCGAGCGCGCCCTCGCGTTCAACGCGGGCCAAACCCCGAGCTCAGCTCGGCGGTTTGCCTTAACGATAACTGTGGAGTTTTGATGTTTTAAGGCTTTAAGCAATTGCGAGCGGCGTAACCGACTCAACTGCACCTATGTGCATCGCGCGCGTTAGCGGACAACCCCGAGCGAGGACGGCAATTCGGGTTTTCCCTAGCGACTGTGGAGCTTTGATGTTTTAAGGCTTTAAGCAGCTACGAGCGGCGTGACCGACTCGAGTGCGCCTATGCGCATCGCGCGCGTTAGCGGACAACCCTGAGCGAGGATGGCAACTCGGGTTTTCCCTAACGATTGTGGAGTTTGATGTTTTAAGGCTTTAAACAGCTGCGAGCAGCGTATCCGACTCGAGTGCGCCTATGCGCATCGCGGGCGTTAGCGGACAACCCCGAGCGAGGACGGCAACTCGGGTTTTCCCTAACGACTGTGGAGTTTGATGTTTTAAGGCTTTAAGCAGCTGCGAGCTGCGTAACCGACTCGAGTGCGCCTATGCGCATCGCGCGCGTTAGCGGACAACCCCGAGCGAGGACGGCAACTCGAGTTTTCCCTAACGACTGTGGAGTTTGATGTTTTAAGGCTTTAAGCAGCTGCGAGCGGCGTAACCGACTCGAGTGCGCCTATGCGCATCGCGCGCGTTAGCGGAAAACCAGAGCAAGGACGGCAACTCGGGTTTTCCCTAACGACTGTGGAGTTTGATGTTTTAAGGCTTTAAGCAGCTGCGAGCGGCGTAACCGACTCAAGTGCGCCTATGCGCATCGCGCGCGTTAGCGGACAACCCCGAGCGAGGACGGCAACTCGGGTTTTCCCTAACGACTGTGGAGTTTGATGTTTTAAGGCTTTAAGCAGCTGCGAGCGGCGTAACCGACTCGAGTGCGCCTATGCGCATCGCGGGCGTTAGCGGACAACCCCGAGCGAGGACGGCAACTCGGGTTTTCCCTAACGACTGTGGAGTTTGATGTTTTAAGGCTTTAAGCAGCTGCGAGCGGCGTGACCGACTCGAGTGCGCCTATACGCATCGCGCGCGTTTTGCTTTACAGAATGTGATTAGCGTGTTGACGGTAACTGTGAGCAAAGCTCTAAAACAGCCGTTGTCTAAATGGGGTCGCGGGTCATATGAGGCTTATTTAGTTTATTCTCGTTTCGGAGGCATTATTTAGTTTGTTGTTAAACTTGTGTATAACAAACATGTATTAGTCAATTGCTAATATCTCGAGGTTCATTAATGGCGTTTGCTAGGCGCTGGAATGCAAAAAGTGAGAGTAACGCGTAAGAAGACACCACACCATAATCAACACCGCACACTAGAGGAAGAGCCGGGCAAAAAAAAAACCTCGTGCCTGTTCCCCCCAAACCAAAAGATAGGTCTTTTTATTAACGTTCATGACATGCCAAGCAAGCGTATCACAAGAGATTTTACAAATTCACAAAACCTAAAAACAACAAATCCTGACAACAAGACCAACACGAGCAACCCGAACTCGATCGGAGTTACATACACGCCAGCCTTTGTACTTAGCGCGTTGGCAACGTGCAACAGAATCAGTGAAGCTTGCCACGCACTCCAGTCACGAACCCCCGTGTCTCTGGCAACGCGATGTCCTGAAGGGAGCCACAGGCCATGACAACGGACCACGTGGTCGTGGGTTCGTTCCCCACGGACGGCGCCAATGTTGAAGTCCGAAAATCTCGAACTAACTACGGGACAAAATTATTAAACTCTCGGGCCCTTCGGCGCGCTAGAAACCGGCTCGTCTTGTTTCGAGCTCTCCCACCCCCCGCGTATTATTTTATTCTCTTTTCGGAGGCTTATGAGACTTTTTTAGGTCTTTCCCGTAAAATAGTGCGACCTCCTCGGAGACTCAAATACGTCGGGGCCCGTCCTTCGAGAACACGTCTCGGGACAGGCCTTTTCCGATCTCCTAAATAGTTACCACGCTCCACTATATATAGAAAAGTGAGCTGGCTGTTTTGCTATCAATTGTCGATGTGGGAAGCTAATATTGAAATGTGGTTTGCCAAGCCAACTTTCACGTACATGGTGACATGGCAAAGATGGTTCATGATCGCGATTAAGGCCAAAATGCATGTTGACCGCGATTAAGGCCATGCACATGCATTTGCCTGCTAATGATGATGTGGCAAGTGCCCAATTTGCCCCCCGTACGCAACTTTTCCTCCGTATGCTCGATGTGGGACGTTACGTATATACGCGTACATTTATTTACTTTAGTTATTCGTGTACTTAACGCGTTAATACGTACTTAGCGCTTTAATCTTTTGTAAATATTATTTACCTCGTGCACCAACGCGGTGACAAGATTCGGGTATCAACAGTTACATTGAATTTTGAGCAAGGATATACATATGGTGGTGAAATGTGGGCCGGGGCTGATGGGAAGTTGGCAAAGTTTAAAGGAGAAGGACAGTAGGGAATGAGAGCTTTGTCTTTTGTTGCTTGTGGTGAGGAAGGAGGGGTTGGAAGCTGAACGATATCTAGAGATGATTGAGTGGGGGCAAGCCTGGTTTTGGTAGGTTTGGACGGTCTTTTTGTGGAGCTGGGCTTGGTAGAGGAGAGGACGTAGGATGACTTAGCCTTTTTGAGAGGCCGTTTGTCATGTTTCTTTTTGGAGCGTCCCTCAGACAAGTCTTTGGGGAACTTATCCACAATTTGAGGTGGATTGGATGAGGAGATGGGTTTTGAGGATTTTGAGAGGGGGGACTGTGGGGGAGCAGGCCTTTTGGCAGGTAGGATTTTCTTGGGTGCAATTTGAGGAGGTTGGGGAGAAGGACTTGGCAACCGGTTCCCTAACATGCGGAAAGCCGGGGAGTTCTGTGGGTACATAGGAAAATCAGGTAGGACGGCGTTATGGAGATAAGGAATGAGGTCAAGGAGAGTAGAGAGGTTGTCACCACCATATTGGGAAAAGAAGAGCACATCCTCCATCCTTCTTGGTAAATCTTGATATTTGTTATTGTGAAGGCTTTGAAGGACAAACCGGTTGAGGAACTTCTCATAATTCTTCCTCCTTTCAGCGTCATTCTTGACGTCCTCCTTTTGCATGCGTTCCCTTATCAATCTGTAGAGAGTCCTTGGCTTTTTGTTGATGAAGTCCACCAAAGATTCATCCAGAACTATCTGCCTGGGCTTCTCAATAGTATGGGACTTAACGATCTTTCGCTTCTTTCCGCCGGTAGAAGATCCGACCACGTTCCTCAGTAGAGAAGACATGATTCTGATTGTTCTAGTGATAGAAACTCGTCGGATGTTTTAGAGAGAGGACAGAGCTGTTTGAGATCAGGAAAGTTGTTGAGCGAATTAAATGAATGATGGAGACTGTTGAGGCCTTATATAGAGGAAGCGGTGGCACGATTGGTAAATAATACTGAATTCCTGTGCGACACGTGGCGAAACTTCCCCAAGAGTTGAGCGGATACAACTGTCTTTGTTTAAACGTTCAAAATTTCAAAACTTATGACGCTTCAACTTCTTCTCAAAACTGATCAAATCTCAACTGGCGTCCCACTCTGAAAAACTGGCATCCTCTCTAACTTAACACAATTACCTCTTTTAGCAAACTAAGAACCTGAGCAAACGTCCCTGTGATCACCTTGCGAACATTTTGAGAACAAAGAAAGTACGTCCCGTAAAAGAAAATATGAAGCTCATAGGACGCTTTTGCAGAGTTCTCGGCTAGGGTAAGCTTAGAGTTCCCATCATTTCGGCTAATGATGTGGGTTGGGTGATCAGGGATACTCTTTTCAAGAAAAATAGAGAGATTGAATGACGTTCCAAAGTAGCAAGCACATGAAGTTTTAGACTAGCGTCCTTGCAAATATGAATTCAATGCATTATAGTCCTTAACCACTTAGAATCTACTAAACATAGCCAATCATTGAGGAAATAGTAGAACGGGACTTGCTACTTAAAAGTTATCATCCCCAAGAGCAACTTGAGATGTTCAAAGGGACGTCTATCAAGCGCCTTAGTGAAAATATCAGCTATTTGGTCTTCAGTCCTTACAAGCCCCATACTAATAAGTCCTAGTTCAACATTATCACGCAAAACATGATGTCTTATATGAATATGCTTTGTGCGTGAATGAAAAACAGGATTCTTAGCAATTCCAATAACACTTGTGTTATCACAAAGAATGGGAATAGTTTACAGAGTGATACCGTAGTCCTCAAGTTGATATTTGATCCAGATAACCTGTGAACAGCACGAAGCAGCAACAACGTACTCAGCTTCTGCAGTTGAAAGCGCCACAGAGTTCTGTTTCTTTGATCCCCATGAGACTAAGCATGAACCAAGGAATTGTGCCATTCCCGTAGTGCTTTTCCTATCGATCACATGACCAACATAATCATCGTCCGAGTAGCCCACAAGCTTGAAGGACGTCTTCCTTGGGTACCAAAGGCAGAGATCGTCGCGTCCCTTAAGATAGCGAAAGATTCTCTTGACTTCTTGCATGTGGGACTCCTTTGGACTCGCTTGGAAGCGTGTACAGAAGCAAACGGCAAACATGATGTCGGCACAACTTACGGTCAAATAGAGCAAAGAACCAATCATTCCTCTGTAAAGCTTTTGATCAACTTCCTTTCCTTGTTCATCAGCATAAAGACGCGAGTTGGGAGAACAAGGAGTTGCAACAGGCTTGGACGTGGTCATCCCATACTTCTCAAGCATTTCACGGACGTACTTCTGTTGGTGAATGCGCGTCCCTTCCTTGAGTTGCTTGATTTGAAGTCCCATGTTTCATGTTAGTACCAAATCTTATTGAATTGGAGATTCACTACGAGAGGGGGCTCCATGATCAACACTAGGAGCGTCCACTGAGACTTCTTCTGGATTTGTGGTGGCGTCCTTAGGAACATAGTACTTTCCAGAGGACCAAACTTCAACTTCGTCTTCAGAGTCATCCTGTTGTTGTGAGGAAGAGCGTTCTTTCTTACTTGATTTTTCTTTGTGGGAAGAACTCTCTTTGAACACAACATTAATACTCTCCTCAAGCTTCAGAGTCCTTTTGTTGAAAACTCTATATGCTTTGCTTGTGAGGGAGTACCCAAGGAATATGGCTTCATCACTCCTTGCATCAAACTTTCCAAGTCTTTCTTTGTCGTTATTGTGAACAAAGCACTTACATCCAAACACCCTGAGGTAGTCAATGCGAGCCTTCCTTCCATTCAACAACTCATAGGACGTCTTCTTCAGTAGAGGACGGATCATGGCACGATTTATGATGTAGCATGCAATAGCAATAGCTTCCGCCCAGAAGTACTTGGGGACGTTATTTGCTAGTAGCATAGTCCTTGCCATATCTTCCAGCATCTTGTTCTTTCTTTCCACAACGCCATTTTGGTTAGGAGTCCTTGGAGCTGAGAAGTTGTGGGAGACGCCGTGTTGCTCACAATAAGCCACGAACTCTGAGTTTTGGAACTCCGTCCCATGGTCTGCCCGAATGTCTTTCAAAGGCGTCCCAAGAGCAACTTCCACTTGTTTGATGAAGATTTTGAAAACGTTGAAACAATCTGCTTTTGACACCAAGAAAAGAACCCATGTGAATCGAGAAAAATCATCTACGAGAACGTACATGTACCTCTTTCCACCGTAGCTCAGCGTCTTCATTGGTCCACAAAGATCCATATGGAGAAGTTCCAAAGGCTTCTTCGTACTTACTTCATTTTTGGACTTGAAGGACGTTCTTGTTTGCTTCCCTGTGATACAGGCTTCACACTGTTTAACTTTCTCAGGATCAATTCGGGGAAGTCCTTTCACAAAATTTCTTTGGTGTAGCTTAAGGATTGTGCTTAGTCCAGCATGGCCAAGTCGGCGATGCCAGAGGTCAGCGTCCTCCTTTGAAATAGATAGACACAACTCAGATGTAGGCTTGAACTCTTGGTTGAAGATGTAGACATTGTTCTGGCGTACTCCTTTGAGAATAACTTTGTTTGATTTCTTGTTGATAACAAGCCATTCCTTTGAGCCAAATATGACTAGGTTTTAACCTTGATCACACATTTGAGGGACACTCTGGAGATTGAAGCCAAGTCCTTCAACAAGACTGACATTTAAAGCTTTAATGGACGAATTCAGAATTGTAGTGCCCGTCCCTTTGATCTTTCCCTTGCCCTTGTTGCCAAACGAGACAGTCCCTCCCGTGGCACAATTTTGGATAGAAGTGAGATGGATCTGGCTTCCTGTCATATGATTTGAGGTGCCACTATCAATGATCCATGGGTGTCCCCTCACTTCCACCTGTCAAAACAGAGTTAGTTTCTAGCGACCCAGGCAAGGTGTTCCTTACCTGGTTCGTTACAATAGAAGAACTCCGGTTGTGGCATATAATCATTTATATTCATATCATTGGATGTAACATGCTTTCTAAATGAACTTCTAGAACGTCTAGGACGCCTAGCATTTGCCTTAGGGACGGACTCAACATTTTCATTGTTAGTCCTAGCAGCTTTGCCATTTTCAATGTCTTCCTTTAGTTTAACACAATCATATTTAAAATGATCACCTTGTCCACAGTACCAGCACGTCCTGTAGTAATTACCAAGGTAATATTTCTTGTTAGGACGTTTGTTTTCCTGCATTTTTTGTGGATTGCAAACCTTAGAGCCTTCCCCCTTAGCAATTTTCTTATAGATCCTATGACTAGTGGCGTTAGTGTAGTAGTCCTTTTGTCCCTTTTCTCCACTCTCTAGGACTCTAATGCGTTCAAGAAGGTTCATAGTTTTCTCCCTTTCAAGTTCTAGCTCAGAGGTCTTGCTAGCTTCAAAATCACTAGGGAGAGAGTTCCTAGTGTCCGACTCATACCCTAGTCCTCTTCTAGCAAGGACGAGAACTACAGGTTTGACTTCCTCAATAATAGGACTCTTTCCTAAAACTTTAACTTCTTCCCTAAGCTTGGCGTTCTCAAGTTTGAGACACATGACTTCAGTTTTGAGGGATTTGTTCTCTTCACTAGAGGACTCTAGTTGTATAGACAATGTTTCACAGTTCTCACATTCAATTATTATGTTCTCGTCCTCAAGTTCATCCATTCTATTCTTCATAGCATAGCTTTCTTGCATGATTTTAGCAATGAGTTTGATAAGCTTAGGCTTTGAACATTTTTCCAAGGAACACATGGAATCGTGAATTACCTCTTGCTCATTTTTGGAGGTGTTCTCTTCAACAATTGGAGCGTCCTCCACAACCATGTACGCGAATTGATCTTCAGGTTCCTCATCATTAGAACTGAGATCGTCCCATGTAGAGACGAAAACACCCATGATAGCTTTCTTCTTTATATCCTTAGCAGACATACCCGTGGTACACTTTTTAGCAAAATGTCCTTTCTTGTTACATTTGTAACAAGTGAGCTCCTTCATTTCAGCCTCTGTGTACTTGGGACTCTCCTTTTTGTAAGGCATCTTGTGCTTTGAGTAAGCTTTGTTCCTTTTACCCTAGGCACGCAGAGCATTGTGCAAGAGAGCAAGTTGTTCCTCTTCATCAAGCCGTTCTTTGGACTTGCTTTCATTTTCTTTCAAAGTTTAAACGCGCAGGTTGTCACGATGATCTCTTGTTTTAGCTTCCATCATCAAAGCTAGTTCTCTTTGATGGCGAAGGTACGCTGCGTACTCTGGTGTTGATGTGGTCAAAGCAAGATCTGTTTGAGCGTTCCGTCCTAGCTCAGCCATATCGGAGTTCCTTCTTGCTTCATACTACCTTAGCTTCCCATAGATCTCTTCCATGTCAAGAGTCTTGTTGGCCTGGTTCTCCTTGAATGTAGTCTTGTCGAAGCTCCAGATTCTAGTTAATCCATCAATGACTACTTGAACTTTGTTTCTCATTGAGATTTCAACGTTTGGGATCCCCAAATTCTTCAATTTGGTGACAAGAGCTTCAAAACGGTAAGAGTAGTCCTTGACCGTTTCATTTGGCAACATCCTGAAAGCATAGAAGTCCCTCTTCACTTTTAGCTAGATGTCCTCTTTCATCTCAGCAGTTCCTACGTGGTACTTCTCAAGAGCATCCCACTATTGCTTAGCTGTAGGCAAGTTGCTAACTCTGGTGGCGTCCCTTTCACAGAGGGAAGTTTGTAGAAAGCATATTGCCCTGGCATTAGTTTCCATCAGTTTGAATTCATCAAGTCCCCATTCATCTTCTTTATCTTCCTTTCTAGTGGGAACTTTGAGGTCTCCGTACTTGATCACTCTCTGACTCAGGCAAAATCGTTGTACCCAAAGTCAAAGATACAACCCAAACTACAAACTAAGTATAGCAAGTAAGGGGTCGAACCCAAGAGAACTTAAGACTTCTAGTATTAATAAATCTATCAACTAAAGATAAGGGGGGTTTAGGAGAGAAATCTATACTAAACTAACCTAGAAAGCAAAACAAATAAACAAAGAAATAAACAAACAAACAAATATTGGAAACAAGTGATATGGAGACAAGTTCATTCAAAAGATCCACTCATGATATAATCCCTCGATCATAGAGTCGTCCACTAATTTCATTCACACCTATGGTTAATTCCTATCCTGATCATTAACAATCGCAAGTCCACGGTCCAAGCAACTCTATAACCCTAGGCAAGGACGCTTAACCTAGAATTAGCATAGAGAACAAGGATATGCAGGATATAATATCAAACAATCAAGATACGAGTCAATTGTAAGACAAAACAATCAATTCTCTTCTTAATCCTAGTTGCATAGACAACAGGTCTAGGTTAAGTTGTTTTCACAGATTAGTTTTGTCCACGGTCCAAACCTAATCAAACAGTAGAAAGCTAATCAATTCAATAGGGTCTCGAATCCTAGAGAAACAATCAACAATCATAAGATGAAGCACAAGAGAATCAATATTAACCAAAGGATAAAAATCAATTACCAAAATCTCACGAGTTCATATAACAGAGTTTCTCCCTTGAACAAACCCAAGGAGACTAGCTCTCCATAACTAAAGAAGAATTGAAACCTAAATTATGAATTATGAGTTATCTAGACCTAAAAACCCTATAAATAGTCTCAGAAAACAAATATCCGAAAATACTAAAAAGATATAAAGATAAAAGGAAACAAGATAAACCGCGGAAATTTCCATTGGACGCCACCCGCGATCGCGGGTCAAGGCAATTCTCGAACTTTAACTTCGCTGCTTCTACCGCGCCCGCGGCTGATCGCCCGCGGTCGCGGCCTTCACTTCAAGTCTTCTCTGAGCCTCTGTTGCTATTCCGCGGTCGCGCCCTGGACTCCGCACCCGCGGTTCTTCTACAGACGACTCTAATCTTCACAAAATCTTCACTTTACTAACTTCTGTGTCTTCGGCCTTGATCTAACAATTATGCCTAAAAGCTAGCCTAGATCACTCAAAAACATCCTAAAAACTACCAAGATAAGGCATACAAAAGATGGCGAATCAAATTCCCCCATACTTAGATCTTGCTCGTCCTTGAGTAAGATCAAAGTACATATACAAATCAACACATCAAAAGATCTCAGGAAGTAGGGGGAAACATGACAACCATAAACTCTCAGCTCACAACCCGAACCCAAGTAGAGAAATAATGAGCAAAACATGAAAGCTTAACACACACCTCACAACAATACATCAAGTCACTCAAAGCTCCAAATCATGAAAGAGCAATCCTAAGGATCTACCCAACATCTACAATGTATTCCCAAGCCCCAAAGTAGAATGAAATCCTAAACACTCCAATTTTTCCGCTCAATTCTACTTAGGCGCCCTTTCGGGTTTTCACCTAATCACTCATTTCATTTTTTAAAGGTGTGCTCACAAAAACTCACATATCTCATTAACCTCTTATTACCCCAGCCTAATGCTGGTCCGGGTTACCTGCTTTTTACCTGAGCCGCCCTTTCGGGTTTTCGACTCATCCCAGAATTTATATGCCTTTTTTCAATTTTTGGCTCTTTTTTTCTTTTTTCTTTCATTTTTTTTCAGGACTAAAACTGTACATAAACACAACAATGAATCCCCTCCCCCATACTTAAACTCTTCATTGTTCCTAATGAAGCTAAGAACAAAGAAGTAAAGTAAAGAGAAGGGAATCAGAAGACTCACTGTTGATTAGGAGGTGGAGGTGGTGGCCTGAAATAGTAAGAAGGATAACCTGGCCACATACCCTGAAAGTACTGCTCTTGCCTCCTTTGAAACTCAACCATCCCAGCTACAGCCTGGGATAACTCATCAACTGTAGACTCAAGTCGCTGCATCCGAGTCTCCTGACTCTGATCAAAGGATACAAAATCACGAGTAGAAGAACTAGCACCAGCATAAGAACCCCAGCCTGAACCAGAAGCATAGGTAGTAGCATAAGCATCCCACGCAGGATCTCCACCGGCTGGCGGTGCATCAAGCATAGGAGCCTCATCAACAGCAGCCTCATCAAAAGCCTCAGGATCAATAAAGAAGTCATGGTTCTACTGACCATAGAAAAATCTACGGGGAAGTCGCAAATAACGAGCAGTAGGAGAACCAAACATCCAAAACCACCCCGACTCAACAGAACCACTCAAACAACTCGCCTTCTTCAACTGAGCGACATCATACTCATGATCATCAGTCAAAGGCATACCATGATACATCCGGATCTCATCCCTAGTCACATGAGGTAATGCCAAAAGAGTAATCAAACCGCCAAAACCAATCCGCCCGGCCTTCTTGGGATATTTCTTCAAAGTCTCTATTGAAAGCTCCACCCAATCAGGCACTACTGGCTGCGTAGGCATCAGACACCACAACAAGCGCGCATCATGAAAAGGAACCTTGTTCACCTCACCCTTACCCAGAAATGTCATATCAAGCACCTTGTGCCAAAGGCGAATACAAGGGTGCGGGATCTTGTAGTTGTACTCTCCACTTAGGTTGTTAAACTGGCATCCAGTAATAGCAAACCAGAAATCAAAGAAATCTTGACTCGCCGGCAAAGAATCCCACCCCTCAGTAGGTGGGGCGGTGACACCAAACAACCCTCTAATCTGCTCCTTGGTCACAGTACAAGGCTTACCACAAGCCTAGAAAGAAAGCACATCGCCACTAATAAGGAATGTAGACAGAAACTCAAGCACTAGACCTCGAAAAGTCACTACAGACAACTGCATTAATCTCCCTGGACCACCCTGCACAAGCATACGCTGGGTACAGTCTAACATCCCGAGCTCACTCAAAGTCTGAGCATGGAAGAACTTGGTAGAAATAATATCCATGTCTTTCAAAGCATCCCAAATCTTCTTTTGCCCCTTAGTAAGATCCCTCACTCGATGCGACATAATGCAATGCAAATAATCGAGTACAGAAGAGGAATTTACCGATTGATGAAACCCGGAGAGCTCTCTGACAAAAAACCGCGGGCGCGGATGCACGAGACGCGGTCGCGGAATGACAACAGAACGGAGTTGAAACCAAGGACCACCTGCGGGGGCGGGTCAGAGAGCTGCGGTCGCGGGTCCAGTGAATTTTTTCGTAGATCTTCGATCTGCACGAAGCTGTAGCGGAGAGGAATATCTCGAACGGCTCCGAGGCTGGTGGCGATGGCGACGCAAGAGAGATTGGTGAGGGAGCCGACTAGAACAGCAGCAAAGCGGTGGTGCGGGGCTGCGACGACGCCACGCTCTCGGCCCAAAACCGGATTTGGGAGACCAGACAGCAAGGAGCCGGAAAGCAAGAGATGGGGTCGGCGGCGCGGAATGAGGAAGAGCGGCCGACAGTGGTGCGAACGATGGTGCAGGGCGGCCGGTGGTATGGACGAAAGCGATGGTAGGGCCGGCGGCGATGTGCATGAAGATGATGATGGATGGGAGGATGAAGAAGGCCATCCGCGACTTTTAGGTCGCGGGATGGTGATTCTTTTTTCTTTCTTTTATTTTTTTTTTATTTTTTTTCTGAGCAACACACCTGATTCAGGCTATTTTGTATAGGTTAACTCTTGTATTTTGAGATGATTTAGAGAGTGTTTAGGTTAGTTTCGAGCGTTATTGTAATATGAAGACCGAAGACACAAGTTATGAAGAATCAAGAGTTAAAGAGCTTAAAGACGAAGATTCGCCACTGCATGGATATCGCGGTCGCGTTGTCTAGGACGCGGGCGCGGTCGCGTGAAGAGACGAATCAACCAAGACCATGAAGGCCGCGGTCGCGCTGTCTGTGGCGCGGTCGCGGTAGCAGCCGACTTAGCTTTTGACAATTGAAGACCGCCGCGGGCGCGGTGGTAACGCCGCGGTCGCGGTGCTGGCCGACTTTCATGCGGACGAGATTTTATGTTTTCTATCTTGTTTCCTTTCTTATCTATCGGTTTCCTTTCTTATCTAGTCCGAAAAGGTTGTTCTTTGGGGCTATTTAAGGGGAACCTTTCTAGGTTTTTAAGATATTCAATTCAGAAGACAATCAATTGTTCTTTCAATAAAGATTGGAGTTTTCTTTGTAATGGAGAACTAACACTCCTCTTGAGTTTATTCGATCAAGGAAGCTTTATTATGAAGTTGTGAAATTCTGGTAACCTCTTTATCCCTAGGTCTTTATTGATACTGATGTGCTTCATCCCATGATCTATGTTTGATTTTATGAGCCTGATCAACTTGTTTGATTGACTTAGATCTATTGTTTGATTTAAGATTGATTGTTGTCTATGCATCTTTCCTAATTCTCGAAACAACTCTATTCTAGGACCGTGGACTAGTTTAGGGAAGAGTATTCAATGGTTTAATTGTGCATGAGACTCGTAGCTTGATTGTATGATTTGATTTCCTAATATCCCTGTTCTCTATGCTAATTCTAGGTTAAGCGTCCTTGCCTAGGGTTATAGAATTGCTTGGACCGTGGACTTGCGATTGCTAATGATTGGGATTGGAATTGACCTAGGCATATAAAGAGGTGGATGAATTGATGATCAATGGATTAATAGAGTGGAATTGATTGGATAAACTCTACTTGATAACTTTGATTGAAACAACTTTCAAAATCCCCCTTTGAATACTTGCATGAAAACCATAAAATCTGACTTGAAACTGATTCTTTTGGGTTCGACCCCTTGCTTGCTCACTATACTGTTGTTTGCATGTTTGGGATTTATTTTTGATAAGGGAACAACGACTTTTCCCGAGTCAACACCCGTGACCGCGGGCAAGAACCCGAGGTCGCGGTTCTAGTACCTGTACGTCTGGATCTTCTATATTCGAAACGCGACCGCGGTTGCGCACCCCGTGGGCGCGATTCTACCACGGAATGTTCTTTCGATCCTAGTACCGGCATGTTAGCCCGAAAAGTTTTTTATTTTTATTGCCAATTAGAATCTCAAATTCGGGTTGCCTCCCGAGAAGCGCCTTTGGTTAACGTCGATGGCTCGACGCACTCATGATCGGACATCGTCAATGCCCTGAGCAATCTATCAAATACCTGTGAACAACTCTCATGCAATCATACATAGCACAAAGATGAATTGAAAGTGAATAATATATCATTAAGGCACCGTTTCAATTTATCAAAGTAACTAGAGAAGTTATGATCAGCTTGATTAGGATGGAACCAATTTGGAGTATTAGGTGGTTTTTCAAAGTATTCGTCAAAAGAGACAAATTCAATTTTAGCACTATCACCCATTTTAGGAATAAAATGTGAGATTTCATTAGGCAATCTACCACGCTCAAGGCCTATGTCAGCAACCAAAGGACAATCAATGGAAAATAAGGGAGAAGAGGAAAGGATACAGGGATCGTGATTGATCACCACCGAGGGCTCCACCGTAGGAGACATAGACATCTCTTCAGGCGGAAGGGAAACCTCCAAAACATCATTAGGCTCCTCCGTCGTGACACAATCAGGGTCATCCATCTCGTCATCCCATATCGAGTATTTGAGTGCTTTTGGAAGAAGTGGACTTGGCTTCTGGGAATCCGGAGGAAGAAGGCTCGGCTGCTCATGTGAGTCATCGTCAACAGCAGAAGATCCGTGCTCGCGGAAAGTGGGCCGCGGTCGCGGATCGTCAACAGGAACTGAGGCATTGGCCTCCACACACCCGCGGTCGCGGGAATGAGATCTGCGGTCGCGGGTCGTCTCTTCTTGGAATCTCTTTGCTTCTGCATAAAACACGCGGGCGCGGTGGCATGTGGCGCGGTCGCGGTCAGACTCCAGGGAATGGAATTCATCTTCTGTTGGATTTCCGCGGGCGCGGCTTATGGGCCGCGGTCGTGGAGCTTCCGTTGGATTATCAATATGAGCCTCTGTAAAGATTTCGCGGTCGCGATCCATGTGCTCCGGGCGCGGTGGCTCATCCGGAGAGTTATCTTCTGTGCCCAACCCTCCTCCACTCCTTAACGACATAGCACTTACATTCACCAGTGCTTGAGGAGTAAGGTTGATTTCCGCAGAAATCTCATTAATTTTCATCTCGAGCGCCGAGTTGAAGTCTCGGAATTTCCTCTCAAGCAACTCATTCATGTCCTCCAGTTTCTTAGAAAGACGCTCATCAGACGAGGGCATGTCAGGACAAGGAGCCATCTGACTTCTATTCTCCTCAGCAAAGTTCTCCACTATCTTAAAGTCTTCCTGGGGAGCTTTGTCTAGATAGGAGCCTCCACATGAAGCGTTCACTAATCTGTTGTAATAATAGCACATGACAAACATGATGTACTCAATAAGATCGTGATTTGTGAACCCATGGTCTGGATAACTAGCAACGAGCCTTTTGTAGCGATCAAGGTAATCGTACAGGCTCTCCCCGTCATGTTGTTGAAGATTGGCGATGTTCCTCTTAATAACTGCCCTTACTGGTACGGGAAAGTACTTGTCCATGAGTGCAACCCTCAACTGACTCCATGTTGTGATCCGCCGAGAGTCAAGGTGATTGTTTAATAGGAAGAAATACCATTCCTTAGCTGATCCGGTCAGAGAGAACGGAAAAGCTCGCATCTTGATTTGATCCTTAGTGACCTTAGCAGGCTTTATGCACAAACATACATGATCAAACTCTATAAGGTGTTTAATTACATCGTCATTATGCTGCCCGCTGAATCGAGGTAAAAGACCAATCATACTGGGTTTCAACACAAAGTCCACCCCTTCAGCTAGTGTGGGCTACTCAACAACCATCCTGTCTCCTGAAACCAACGACATCACTTGGGAAATAATTAGTAGCAAAGGTCTGGACCGTAAGATAGGTCCACACAATAGTCAATAAAAATACTAACACTAGAAAGAGACCAAAGATCCCCGGCAACAGCGCGAAAATTTGACTCAGGCAAAGTCGTTGTACCCAAAATCAAAGATAAAACCCAAACTACAAACTAAGTATAGCAAGTAAGTAAGGGATCAAACCCAAGAGAACTTAAGGCTTCTAGTATTAATAAATCTATCAACTAAAGATATGGGGGGTTTAGGAGAGAAATTTATACTAAACTAACCTAGAAAGCAAAACAAATAAACAAACAAATAAACAAACAAACAAATATTGGAAACAAGTGATATGGAGACAAGTTCATTCAAAAGACCCAGTCATGATATAATCCCTCGATCATAGATTCATGCATTGATTTCATTCACACCTATGGTTAATTCCTATCCTGATCATTAACAATCGCAAGTCCACGGTCCAAGCAATTCTATAACCCTAGGCAAGGACGCTTAACCTAGAATTAGCATAGAGAACAAGGCTATGCAGGATATAATATCAAACAATCAAGCTACGAGTCAATTGCAAGATAAAACAATCAATTCTCTTCTTAATCCTAGTTGCATAGACAACAGGTCTAGGTTAAGTTGTTTTCACAGATTAGTTTTGTCCACGGTCCAAACCTAATCAAACAATAGAAAGCTAATTAATTCAATAGGGTCTCGAATCCTAGAGAAACAATCAACAATCATAAGATGAAGCACAAGAGAATCAATATTAACCAAAGGATAGAAATCAATTACCAAAATCTCACGAGTTCATATAACAGAGTTTCTCCCTTGAACAAACCCAAGGAGACTAGCTCTCCATAACTAAAGAAGAATTGAAACTAAATTATGAATTATGAGTTATCTAGACCTAAAAACCCTATAAATAGTCTCGGAAAAATAATATCCGAAAATACCAAAAAGATATAAAGATAAAAGGAAACAAGATAAACCGCGGAAATTTCCGCTGGATGCCAACCGCGATCGCGGGTCACCCACCCTCGGTCGCGGGTCAAGGCGATTCTCGAACTTCAACTTCGCTGCTTCTACCGTGCCAGCGGCTGATCGCCCGCGGTCGCGGCCTGTTTTTCAAGTCTTCTCTGAGCCTTTGTTGCTATTCCGCGGTCGCGCCCTAGACTCCGCACCCGCGGTTCTTCTGCAGACGACTCTAATCTTCACAAAATCTTTACTTTACCAACTTCTGTGTCTTCGGCCTTGATCTAACAATTATGCCTAAAAGCTAGCCTAGAACACTCAAAAACATCCTAAAAACTACCAAGATAAGGCATACAAAAGATGGCGAATCACTCTCCAGCGCGCATTGATAGTTCTGGCTCCTTACAAAGTTTTCAAATCTGATTTTCTAGCGATTGAAGTTGCCGTCCGTCAGGCGCGGAGGCTTCACGCTAGAGATTCCAATCGGTTCCTTCTCCATTTTCACCTGCAACTCAACAAAAATTTAGAGTGCCTGCTCCGATACCAATTGTTGGATCGTTAGTATGAAACTGGGACGTCCTTTACTTAGGTAAAGGCGTCCTTAATAGGTGTAAGGACGTCCTTTAGTTGTGCAGCGGAAATGTAAAACTAAACAGGTGAACTTAGCAAGTATGGAACATAGTGATTTATAGAGGAACCACTCAAGACCAAGTAGTCCTTGAGTGTAAACCTCTACCTCCTTGGAGGATTTTTGAATAGATTTTTCCTTTCTTATTAAACGTCCTTACAACTGTACTGGCGAGTCTTTATAGTTCTTTGGCACTTAGTGTACGTCCTAAGTCCACTAGTAAAGGAAACCTCTAAGCCTACAACTTAAGCGAGTTTAATCTTCTAAAGGACTCTATCCCAACGTCCTACAGTACTTCGTAGGACTTCTCTCTTTTCTTTGGTTTTCTAGTTACAAACTGTTTTGGTTTGGGTTACAACTTTTCTCTCGATCAAACATTGAGTCTAGAGGAGTTCTAAGCTTGTTCTTAGTGTTCCTGATCGAGGTCGTTTTCTCTCTGAATTCTCTGAATATTCTTTGAAAGCGTTAGCGTCACAATAAATACCTTGGGGCTATTTTTAGGACTTGGGAAGGGCATCTTTACTCTTGGACGATCATGCCCTTCGTGGACGTGGCTACAGGATCTTCCTCCACGTAGTATGGCGGTGATGGAAGGAAGCTTCCTGTATCCAACTGTGATGGACTCCGCTACAGGATCAGCCTCCACGTGTTGATGAACTCTACTACAGGATCTGCTTCCACGTGGTGATGGACGCTGCTACAAGATCGGTCTCCACGTGTTCCGGATGATCAAATGTTGTCGAGTGATGTCATCCTGTCGGCTGATGAAAAATGACGCTTCTGAGTTGAAGCTCGCGTTCATACTTGTTTGGGACTGCGTCCTTGCTCAAGTAGTCACTTGGCTGGTCCTTACTTCTTGGTAGCTAGCGTCCCTTAACCTCAGGGACGTATATACACTTGTTGTCCTTTTTGTCACTGGCGTTCCTGAACACTTGTATAAATTTATTAGAATCAAAGTGAGTTTGTCATATCAAAACTAAGGGACAGTTGTGTGGGAACACTAACCAGTACGCTAGCGTCCCAACACAGTACGAAGAAGGCCTTGGAACTTCTTCATATGGATCTTTGTGGACCAATGAAGACGATGAGCTACGGTGGAAAGAGGTAGATGTACGTTCTCGTAGATGATTTTTCTCGATTCACTTGGGTTCTTTTCTTGCTAACAAAAGCAGATTGTTTCAACGCCTTCAAAATCTTCATCAAACAAGTGGAACTTGCTCTTGGGACGCCTCTGAAAGCTATAAGATCAAACCATGGGACGGAGTTTCAAAACATAGAGTTCCTGGCTTACTGTGAGCAACACGGCGTCTCCCACAACTTCTCAGCTCCAAGGACTCCTCAACAAAATGGTGTTGTGGAAAGAAAGAACAGGACGTTGGAGGACATGGCAAGGACTATGTTGCTAGCGAATATCGTCCCCAAGTACTTCTGGGCGGAAGCTATTGCTACTGCATGCTACATCATAAACCGTGCCATGATCCGTCCTTTGCTGAAGAAGACGTCCTATGAGTTGTTGAATGTAAGAAAGCCATGCATTGATTATCTTAAGGTGTTTGGATGCAAGTGCTTTGTTCACAACAACGACAAAGAAAGACTTGGAAAATTTGACGCAAGAAGTGATGAAGCCATATTCCTTGGAGACTCCCTCACAAGCAAAGCCTATAGAGTTTTCAACAAAAGGACTCTTAAGCTTGAGGAGAGTATTCATGTTGTGTTCAAAGAGAGTTCTTCCCACAAAGAAAAACCAAGTAAGAAAGAACGCTCTTCCTCACAACAACAGGACGACTCTGAAGACGAAGGCGAACTTTGGTCCTCTGGAAAGTACTACGTTCCTAAGGTTGCCAACACAAATCCAGAAGAAGTCTTAGTGGACGCTCTTAGTGTTGATCAAGGAGTTCCCTCTCTTAGTGAATCTCCAGTTCAACAAAATGTGGCCGAATCAAGTCAACAAGACGAGCAACGCCATGGTGTGGACGCTCTCTTTGTTGGATCGTAAGTCTGTTAGTGAAGGCGTCCTTAACTTGGTTAAGGGCGTCCTTATATGCAGCGGAAATTAGACTTAACAAGAAATGCAGTGAGATATTGAACACGAGTATTTATAGAGGAACCCCACTAAGACCAACTAGTCTTATGGGTAAACCTCTACCTCCGCTTGGAGGATTTTCAATAGCCGTTCCTTATCTTATTAGGAGAGAGTCCTTACAACTTAGGCGAGTCGTTACACTTCTCTGAGCTAAGCGTCCGTCCTTAGTCTCACTAGTAACACTCCTTTCCACCTAACGGGTAACCTAACTCTCTTAGCTTATAAGGAAGCTATCACTCACGTCTCTCTCGGTCCGTTGAGAGAGACAAACTACAACTCTAAAGATTTTGTGGTTTGTTTTAGATTTGATGTGGTTGGACTTTCTTTATCTTGCTTCAAGCTCACTTGATCTTCTTGATCTTCGTTCTTGTTCTTGAATGCTTTTGGAGAGCTTGAGAGAATTCTTCAAAGTCCACACCGCTATGCATACCCTTGAGGGGGTATTTATAGCGGAAGTGGTTCTTGTCCTCTAGCGTCCTCTGAGGCTTTGCAGGATCCTTGATCTTCCATCAACGGTGCGATGAGCCTCTTGAGGAAGTCAACTCTGTTGACGCTTGGGGAGCCTCCGCGTGGATAGGGGACCATCGCTGGGAAAGCGACATCTTTGCAATTGTCTACACATGCCTAGACAAGGGAAGCTTCCTTCTGAGGACTACGGCCGAGTATGATGTAATCATGTTGGGGCGGCCTTGATTTGAATTTGAACTTCATCCGTATTTTGGCGCGCGTCCCTTCTTGATGAGGACGCCGTCCCATCTGCGCATGGACTTCATCAATTACTTTCAGTGCTTGAAGTTCTGATGAAGTGCGTCCCTACAGAGTTAGGGACGGCCTTTCACTTGTTGTCTTTTTCGCTCATTTGTGTCCGTTGGACTTTCCTGAGATCAACACTTGGACAACTTATCAAATACCTTGAGTTTGTCATTATCAAAACAAGGGACGATTATTATTGGTTTAGATATTAATGACTTGCGTCCTTAATATCGTCCCAACAATTTCCCCCTTTTTGATGATGACAAACTCTTTCAAAAAATGCGCACAGAAGTAAAGCTTTTAGCATGAGAGTTTACACTTGATTTTCTTTTCAGCTTAGGTTGACATGCAACACATTCTTTTAAGTGCGTCCTATCTTATTCTTTACTAGCGTCCTTTGGACTTGGCCGAAATTCACCCTAAACACATGCTTTCTATGACAACTTAATAATAATCGCATCTCTACAAAACTATACTTCCCCCTTTTGGCATCATCGAAAAGGAGAACAAGTTGAAAATCATGCACGCACAAAATCATAACTAAAGAAAGGAACGCTTAGACAAGAATGAAGCACAAATGTAATGAACGTCATTCAAGAAAGCAGAGTACGATCATTACAAACATTCACAGATCGTGCAAAATGGGGACATCGTCCCAAAGTCTTAATAAAAACAAAAGAAATAGATAAACTTTTTCAGGGTTAGAGAGGAGGTGGAGTGATCATTTCTTGGGACGCTTGCCGAGTGCCTTGAGGTGTTGCTCCTGAAGATAGTTGTTCTGCGCAAGGAGCTCATTGTTGCGTTCAAGGAGTTCTGTATGGGTGTGGAGAGTGTCGTGAACCTGCTGAATTAGATCAATCATCATGCACTGGTTCTCGATCATCATGCCCATAAGATACTTCGTTGAATGCTTCTCAGCCTCATCAGGGACGCTCATACCATCGAGCTGGTCCTCTTCATCTGCAGCTTCATCAACTAGCGTCCCAACTACTTGAAGATTTTCAGTCTCTTGATCACCTTGAGCACTTTTAGCAGCAGCAGCGGCGGCTCTAGCTTGGCGTTCAGCTTCCTTTTTCTCCTTGGCCAGTTGTCGCTTTATTGAAGGAAGAGGCTCATCACACCTCAATTTGCCAACTGGAGGGAGGGTGATTTGCCTAACGTCCCAGTGGATCCCGAAAGTCTGTTCTGTTTTGGGGACGTAGAGGCTTTGCTGCTTCATTATCTGCTTGACCAGGCCTGGGAAGGGAAGAGAATGGCGACCGCCTGTGCACTTGCCCATGTGTTCCAAGATTACCCGCGACAAGTTGATTGGCTTGCGTTCCAAGAAGGCGTCCAGTAAGATACTATCTGTGATCTGGACGATCGACTTCTTTTCTTGGCAGGGGACGACCATGCGCACAATGAAGTGATGCGCAAGGACGCCCGTCTTGGAGAGGCAATGGGCGACCCTGTCCTTAGCCGCTGGCTGTCTCCCGTTGAAAATTCTGTTGAAGATCTCTTCTTGGGAGAAACGACCAAAATTTTTGTTGGGAAGGTCGTGCAGAGCATCTGGCGGAGAAGGACGCAGGCCTAGCATTCGGCGGACGGTACCCTCAGCAATTGAGTATTCGTCCCCGTCAATCTCGAACGTCCCCTGAGGCTTCCCGTTTACTTCTGATATTTCAAATTTGGAGTAGAAACGGAGAACCTGATCGGGGTCAACTTCCGCGGCCTCAGCGCCTAGGTGCGTCCATCCCTGGAACTCAAGTAGTTTCAAGAACTCGTGGCGCTGGTTCTCTTCCATGAATTGGGCGGTGAAGAGGAGCGGCGACAGAATCTTCTTCATGCGTTTCTGCTTACTGCCGTTGCTCACTATTACTTCATCACCGGCGTCTTCTTCGTCTCCGTCTCCCTCCTCGTCCTCAAGCTCTTCGTCCTGGAGAGGGGCATCCTCTTCATCAGAGGCCTCGTCCCTTTGTTCATGGGACTCGACCATTTCGGTGTCCTCAGCCGCGGACGCCTGTGCTGGAGGAGGCGCGTCCACAGCGAGAGTCCTTGCCAAGGACTCTGTAGGGACGGTTGAAGGAGGCGTCCCTTGGACTTGAGCAGATTCCTCGACGGCCTGAGCGGGCGGAGGAGGAGGGGGAGTTGAAGCTTTGGGAGGAGAGGGAGAAGGAGTTCTGATCTTGGCTTTGGTGGGGGCAGAGGAAGTGCTGGGTGGAGCCATGGAAATGGGCTTGACTTTGAGCGGAGCAGGGGGAGGAGGCGGCGATTTAGCAGGGGAGTCCTCAAGAGTGATAACTTTTGGTACAGCGTCCTTGGCCGGGACCTGTGTTTGAGGAGCGTCCTTTGTGACCTTCGGCATCGGCTTTGCCAGGTCTACCTCTATTTCCGCATCCAGCGGGTCCACAGAAGCGACAGAGGCAGGAGTAGCGTCCTCTACCCTTGGTGGAGGAGGAGGGAGTCGTGGGACTTCCTGTAGGCTCTGTTGGATCGCCGCAGCAATGGCGTCCTTTTCTACCTGTTCTTGCCTGGCCTTCTCCTCTTTTTCTATTTGCAGCTCGGAGAGGCGTATGGCTGCCATCTGTTACTCAGTAACGCCCTCGAGCTCAGCGGATGTCTTCAGGCGTCTCTTTGGGGCGGGAGGCGGGGAGGAGGTGACGGGTTTGGCTTGGGAGGAGGAGAGAGGGCCTTTAACTTGATGTGTGGAAGGGGAGGGGGAGGAAGGCCGTTTTCGTTTCTGTGAGGGGACGGAGCCGGCAGGAGCGACTAAAAACTCCAAGATGTCGGGGAGTAATTTAGCGAGCTCCTCCACAGTTCCGCCGAAGGAGTCAGAAATGATCCCTGGGCCCATGAAGGGAGGGTTTTTGTGATTGGTTTCTTTGAGGCGAGGTTGGACGTAGGTGACCATGAAATAGTGGAGGAGACGTTGGATTTTGGGAGGGTAGTCGCTTATGGACGCCCGTAGGCATATGTTGACGAGCGTCCTCGGCTCCTTTTCTAGCCAGTCCTCAACGAGTGGGTCGAGAGGAGGACGGCGCTTTGGTTGGTCAGGGAAGCCTTGAACGGTGCCTTTGGCAACGTTTTCCGACCCGGGCTTTGGTTTGAAGGGTTTTTCAAGGAACTGAAAGCGTTTGGGAGCGGGTTTGGATCGGGAATATTGGGCTTTTTGAGGAGGAGGTTGGGAGCGATGTTGCTGGGGAGGGGTGGTGGAGTGGCGGTGTTGGGTGGTTTGAGAAGAGGAATGGTGGCGAGGGGGTTCTTGGCGCCCAGCAGGTCGCCCTCTCGAGTCCATCAGTGACCGGCCTCTTACAAGAGGAGGCCTCGAGGAACTAGGGTTTTTCGCCGCCGAGGAGGGTGAAGGGTTCTTTGAAGCTCTCGTGTTTGCCATTTTATAGAGAAGGATTAGGGTTGAGAAAGTGATTTCGGGATTTGGGTTTGAAGATTTGAGAGCTTTGCTAAAATTGTGTAAACAGCAGAGGAGCGAAGAAGGGGTTTCGGAAAGCACAGGTGGGTATTTATAGGAAGAAGACGAAGTTGGACGGGCAGGGGTAACAGGGTCTTTACACTTGGTTTCCTCCACCCGCCTTCCCACATGTGGCTTTCTTCTTTGTTAAGAAACAAAGCTGTTGGACAACTGCAAAGGACTCTGACCTGGCGTCCTTTCAACACACAACACTTCACTACTCTGAACTGAACCACGGCGTTCCAACCACTGAACTCAAACTCTGAACTTAGAACTCTGTATGGACATCTCTCAGCTCTTGACATGCGTCCCTTTGATCACTTAGAACCGTTTTTGAAAATCAAGCAAGTACGTCCCGTAAGGAAAACAAAGAACGCTCATAGGACGCGTTTGCAAGATTCTCGGCTTGGGAAAGCTTAGAGTTCCCATCATTTCGGCTTGTAATGAGGGTAGGGTGATCAGGGATACTCTTGAGATGAAAAGCGAAATGAATAACGTTCAAAATATAAGCAAAACACATGTCTTAGACTAGCGTCCTTTCAAGATGACTTTAAATGCATAACACACTTTAAAAACAAGTTCTCAACAACACATAGCCAATCATAGAGGGAATAATAGAACGGGACTTGATTATTTAAAAGTTATCATCCCTAAGAGCAACCTGAGGTGCTCGAAGGGACGTCTATCAAGTGCTTTTGTGAAAATATCGGCCACTTGGTCCTCAGTCCTAACATGATCCACTTTAATTAATCCAAGTTCAACATTATAACGAAGAAAGTGATGTCTTATGTGAATATGCTTTGTCCTAGAATGGTGAACAAGATTCTTTGCAATACTTATAGCACTGGTGTTATCAAACAAGATAGGGACTGTGTTGAGGAACGTACCATAATCTTCAAGCTGGTACTTGATCCATAAGACTTGTGAGCAGCACGAAGCAGCAACAACGTACTCAGCTTCCGCGGTTGAGAGAGCCACGAAGTTTTGCTTTTTGGATCCCCAAGAGACAAGGCACGAGCCAAGGAACTGTGTCATGCCTGATGTGCTTTTCCTATCCACTACATGGCCAGCGTAGTCTGCGTCAGAGTACGCTACCAAGTTTAAGGACGTCCTTCTAGGATACCATAGGCATAGGTCATCCCGTCCCTTGAGGTATCTGAAGATTCTCTTGACCTCTTGCATGTGGGACTCCTTTGGATTTGCTTGGAAATGAGCACATAAGCATACAGCGAACATGATGTCGGGACGACTTGCTGTTAGGTATAACAAGGACCCTATCATTCCTCTGTAGAGCTTTTGATCTACACTCTTGCCTTCTTCATCAGCATAAAGGCGAGTGTTGGGGGAGATGGGAGTATCAATGGATTTTGAAGAGTTCATCCCATACTTCTCAAGCATTTCACGAATGTACTTCTGTTGGTGAATGCGCGTCCCATTTTTGAGTTGGGTGATTTGGAGTCCCAAGAAGAAGTTGAGTTCTCCTATGAGGGACATCTCAAACTCACTACTCATCAAATTCTTGAATTCCTCTACAAGTTTCATGTTAGTGCTTCCAAAGACTATGTCATCGACATAGACTTGGACAATCAAAACATCTTTAAGGACTTTCTTAAGGAATAGTGTTTTATCGATGTTACCTCGTGTGTACCCATTGGATAAGAGAAAGGACGCAAACCTATCGTACCATGCACGAGGGGCTTGCTTGAGTCCATAGAGTGCCTTGTCTAAGAAATACACATGATCAGGGAGATCAGCGTCCTCAAATCCTGGAGGTTGAGCGACGTACACTTCTTCTTTAAGCTTGCCATTGAGGAAGGCCGTCTTGACGTCCATTAGAAAAAGCTTGAATCCCTTGTGAGCGGCGTAGGCAATGAGGAGGCGAATGGCTTCAATTCTAGCAACAGGAGCGAAGGTCTCATCATAGTCGATCCCTTCCTCTTGTCTATAGTCTTGAGCCACAAGCCTTGCTTTGTTTCTTGATACGCGTCCACTCTCATCAAGCTTGTTCCTATAGACCCACCTCGTCCCTATTATATTTTTGTTTCTAGGACGAGGGACGAGGGTGCACACCTTGTTCCTTTCAAACTGATTAAGTTATTCTTGCATGGCTTGAATCCAATCAGCATCCTGGAGAGCTTCCTTTATGTTCTTAGGTTCAACTAAGGACACGAAGGCGTTAAAGGCACAGAATGCTATGTTGGCGTTAAGGGACTGATTCACAGCTGATCTTGTTTGAACTCCTTTTGACATATCTGAGATTATTTGATCTGTGGAATGAAGTCTTGAAAGGTTGGATCCCCTATGCGTAGTGTCTCTTAAAGGAGTACACCTAGGGTCCGTCCAATCGGACTCATCAGAGTCAAAGCCGTCATCTTCATTGGTTGGCTCAGTGTGTTCCCCCTCAGCTGGAGCGTCTACACTATGCCTTTCTCCTTGTTGACTTGACTCACCGGCGTCTACTTGGTTCAACGACCAAGTTTGAGAAGGCTCTTGTTGTTCACTAGGGACTCCCATTGAAACCTCATCGCGAGATTCAGGGGCGTTTCTAGGAACGTAATATTTGTCGGAGGAGCCTCTTGGTTCTTCCTCATCATCTTCATCATCGTCCCTTGGAAAGGAGCGACGTGCCTTCTTACTTGCTTCTTTCTTGTGAGAGGCATTTTCTTTGAACACCACATGGATACTTTCTTCAAGCTTAAGAGTTCGTTTGTTGAACACTCTATAGGCTTTGCTTGTGAGGGAGTATCCAAGGAATATTCCTTCATCACTCCTAGCATCAAATTTGTCAATGTTGTCTTTGCCGTTGTTGTGAATGAAGCATTTAGACCCAAAGACTTTGAGGTGTGAAATGTTTGGCTTTCTTCCATTTAAGAGCTCATAGGACGTCTTTTTGAGCAAAGGACGAATCATAGCTCGATTGACGATGTAGGTTGCGGTGGCAACGGCTTCTACCCAGAAGTGTTTGGGAACGCCGCTAGCCAAGAGCATCGTCCTTGCCATGTCTTCCAGCGTCCTATTCTTTCTTTCAACAACACCGTTTTGTTGAGGAGTACGCGGAGAAGAGAAGTTGTGGGATACTCCTTGTTGGTCACAGAAGTCAAGGAACTCTGAGTTTTTGAACTCCGTTCCATGATCTGACCTTAGGGCTTTCAAGCTCATCCCAAGTGCAACTTCTACTTGTTTGATGAAGATTTTGAACATCCCGAAAGCATCTGCTTTTGACACCAAGAAGAGAACCCAAGTGAATCTTGAAAAATCATCAACAATGACATACATGTACCTTTTTCCACCATAGCTTTGGGTTTGCATGGGTCCACACAGATCCATGTGAAGCAGTTCCAATGGCTTCTTTGTGCTCACTTCATTTTTGGATTTAAAGGACGATCTTGTCTACTTCCCTTTGATGCATGCTTCACATTGTTCAATTTGCTCAGGATTAATTCGGGGAAGTCCTCTTACAAGATCCTTTTGATGAAGTTTGAAGATTGTACTCGGCCCCGCATGTCCAAGATGTCGATGCCAGAGATCGGCGTCCACAGCAGAGACGGATAAGCACAACTTGGAAGCAGGCTTGAACCTTTGATTGAAGACGTAGACATTGTTTTCACGCGTCCCTTTGAGAATGACTTGATTTGTTTTCTTGTTGATGACCAGGCACTCCTTAGAGTCAAATGTGACTAGGTTTTCACCTTGATCACATATTTGGGAAACACTGAGGAGATTGAAGCCTAGTCCTTCAACAAGGCTGACTTTGGACGCACTGATGGTTTGATTTAACCTTGCGGTGCCCGTCCCTTGTAATTTTCCTTTGCCCTTATTGCCAAACGAGACAGTTCCTCCCGTGGCGTTTGATTTGATAGAAGTGAGATGGATCTGGCTTCCCGTCATATGATTTGAAGCTCCACTATCGATGATCCATGGGCTTCCCCTCACTTCCACCTGAAAAGAATAGTTAGTCCTTTGCGACCCAGGCAAGGTGGCCCCTACCTGGTTCGTTACAAGGGTAAAACTTCTTCATAGGCAAATGATCACAAACATTCACATCATTTGATCTTCTAGCATGCGTCCTAGGAGATCGAGTTTTAGCATTTGACGTACTAGCATGCGTCCTATTAGCAACGTTAGACTTGGCATTCTCATGAACATTTCTAGCCTTTCTTCCACTTTCAAGATCTTGTTTCAGCTTAAGACACTCGTACTGGTAGTGACCTCCTTTGCCACAATGCCAGCACGTCCTATAGTAGTTTCCAAGATAGTACTTTTTGTTAGGACGTTGAATTCTATTTTCTTTCAGTTTCTCAGGGTCCACTACCTTAGATCCTTTTCCCTTAGCAATATTCTTGTAAATTTTGTGACTGACAGAATTTGTGTAGTAGTCCTTTTTCCCTTTCTCACCACTCTCAAGAACTCTTATGCGTTCTTCCAGATTTTTTGTCTTTTCCCTCTCAAGCTCTAGTTCAGTCGTCTTGTTGGCCTCAAAGTCACTTGGGAGGGAGTTCTTTGATCCTGATTCATACCCTAGTCCTTTCCTGGCTGGAACAAAGACTATTGGATTCATAATTTCAGTTATTGGACTCTTTCCTAGAACTTTGACCTCGTCCCTAAGACTTGCGTTTTCTAGTGTTAAGCACACAATCTGACTTTTAAGGGACTTGACTTCTTCCTGAGAGGACTCCAATTGAAAAGACATGGTACTACAATTTTCACATTCCACAATAATATTTTCAGATTCAATTTCCTCAAAACTTTGTTTCATGGCATAACTTTCTTGCATGATTTGAGTGATCAACTTAATGAGCTTTGGTTTTGAACATTTTTCAAGAGAATTTAGCATGGATTCATGGGTTACCTCTTGCTCAGTTTCAGAGACGTCCTCTGGGGCGTCCTCCATAGCCATATAAGCCACTTGATTTTCTGGCTCTTCATCACTTGAGTCAAGGTCGTCCCATGCGCCACCAAATGCACTAACCAGCGCCTTTTCCTTCATTTCCTTTGATGATAGTCCTGTGGTACACTTCTTGGCCATATGTCCCTTTCTGTTGCATTTGTAGCACACTATCTCTTTCATTTCTGCCTCTGAAGGCTTGCGATTTTCCTTTTTGTAAGGCATCTTCATCCTTGGGACTTTGCCTCTTTTGTACCATGCACGAAGAGTTTTATGCAACAATGCTAGCTCATCTTCCTCAGAAATTTGTTCTTCCGTCTTTCCCTTGCGTTCTATTGAAGCCTGAAGACGAAGATTCTCTTGGTGCTCTTGAGTTTTGGCTTCTAGCATAGAGTTCAACTCTCTTTGCCTCTTGTAGTATTGCTCATATTCTGGCGTCCTAGCCGCGAGAGTTAGCGCCAACTCATTTGGAGAACTCTTTCCCATCTCTTCCAAATCTTGGTTTCTTCTTGCTTCATACCCTTTGAGTTTTCCATAGATTTCCTCCATGGATAGTCCTTTGTTGGCCTGATTTACCTTGAACGTCAACCTATCGAAGTTGCATGGTCCCGTGAGTCCATCTATTAGGACTTGAACCTTCGACCTTTGAGTGATTTCCGTTTCTTTGACACCCAATTGTTTCAACTTTGTTACAAGAGCCTCGAAACGGAAGGAATAGTCGGTGATGGTCTCATTTGGGAACATCTTGAATTTATAGAAATCCCTTTTTGCTTCCAGCTGGACATCTTCTTTCATCTCAGGCGTCCCAACATGATATTTCTCCAGGGCTTCCCATTGAAGCTTAGCAGTTGGGAGATTGCTCACACGGGTGGCGTCCCTTTCACATAGGGACGTTTGTAAGAAACAGATGGCCTTTGCATTTGCTTCCATAAGCTTGAACTCCTCAGGACCCCAATCTGCTTCCTTGTCCTTCTTTGTAGTAGGGACTTCGAGGTCACCATTCTTGATCACTAGCCAGCACTGGTAGTTTTGACTACGCACAAAGCATTCGAACCTTGTCTTCCACCGATTGAAGTTTCCATCGGTGAGGCGAGGAGGTTTTGCACTCGAGATACCTATGGGTTCCATCTCCATGATTCCTGCAACTCAAACTTAATCTAGAGCGCCTGCTCTGATACCAATTGTTGGATCATAAGTCTGTTAGTGAAGGCGTCCTTAACTGGGTTAAGGGCGTCCTTATATGCAGCGGAAATTAGACTTAACAGGAAATGCAGTGAGATATTGGACACGAGTATTTATAGAGGAATCCCACTAAGACCAACTAGTCTTATGGGTAAACCTCTACCTCCGCTTGGAGGATTTTCAATAGCCGTTCCTTATCTTATTAGGAGAGAGTCCTTACGACTTAGGCGAGTCATTACACTTCTCTGAGCTAAGCGTCCGTCCTTAGTCTCACTAGTAACACTCCTTTCCACCTAACAGGTAACCTAACTCTCTTAGATTATAAGGAAGCTATCACTCACGTCTCTCTCGGTACGTTGAGAGAGACAAACTACAACTCTAACTATTTTGTGGTTTGTTTTAGATTTGATGTGGTTGGACTTTCTTTTTCTTGCTTCAAGCTCACTTGATCTTCTTAATCTTCGTTCTTGTTCTTGAATGCTTTGGGAGAGCTTGAGAGAAAGTCTTCAAAGTCCACACCCCTATGCATACCCTTGAGGGGGTATTTATAGTGGAAGTGGTTCTTGTCCTCTAGCGTCCTCTGAGGCTTTGCAGGATCCTTGATCTTCCATCAACGGTGCGATGAGCCTCTTGAGGAAGTCAACTCTATTGACGCTTGGGGAGCCTACGCGTGGATAGGGGACCATCGTTGGGAAAGCGACATCTTTGGCATTGTCTACACATGCCCAGACAAAGGAAGCTTCCTTCTGAGGACTAAGGCCGGACGATGATGTAATCATGTTGGGGCGGCCTTGATTTGAATTTGAACTTCGTCCGTATTTTGGCGCGCGTTCCTTCTTGATGAGGACTCCGTCCTGTCTTGTGCAGGAACTCCACCAATTACGTCCTATCAAAGTTCCATGTTCACAAATGAGACCATCACCGACTACTCCTTTCGCTTTGAGGCCCTTCTAACTAAGTTGAAAAACTTGGGCGTCAAAGAAACTGAAATTACTCAGAGGATGAAGGTTCAAGTCTTGATAAATGGACTCACGGGACCATGGAACTTTGATAGGATGACGTTCAAAGAGAACCAGGCCAACAAGGGACTGTCCATGGAGGAAATCTATGGAAAACTCAAAGGGTAAGAAGCAAGAAGAAACCAAGATCTGGCTGAAATGGGAAAGAGTCCCCAGAATGAGCTGGCTTTAACTCTCGCGGCTAGGACGCCAGAGTATGAGCAATACTATCAAAGGCAAAGAGAGATAAACTCAATGCTAGAAGCCAAAACTCAAGAGCACCAAGAAAATCTTCGTCTTCAAGCTTCAATGGAACGCAAGGGAAAGACGGAAGAACAAATCTCTGAGGAAGATGAGCTAGCATTGTTGCACAAATCTCTTCGTGCTTGGTACAAAAGAGGCAAAGTCCCAAGGATGAAGATGCCCTACAAAAAGGAATCTCGCAAGCCTTCAGAGGCAGAAATGAAGGAGATAGTGTGCTACAAATGCAACAGAAAAGGACATATGGCCAAGAAGTGTACCACAGGACTTTCATCAAAAGAAATGAAGGAAAAGGCGCTGGTTGGTGCATTTGATAGCGCATGGGACGATCTTGACTCAAGTGATGAAGAGCCAGAAAATCAAGTGGCCTATATGGCTATGGAAGACGCCCCAGAGGACGTCTCTGAAACTGAGCAAGAGGTGGAAGTGAGAGGAAGCCCGTGGATCATCGATAGTGGCGCGTCAAATCACATGACTGGAAGCCAGATCCATCTCACTTCTATCCAAACAAATGCCACGGGAGGAACTGTCTCGTTTGGCAACAAGGGCAAAGGAAAGATCAAAGGGACGGGCACCGCAAAGCTGAATCAATCCATCAGTGCGTCCAAAGTTAGTGTTGTCGAAGGACTAGGCTTCAACCTCCTCAGTGTCTCTCAAATGTGTGATCAAGGTGAAAACCTAGTCACATTTGACTCTAAGGAATGCCTAGTCATCAACAAGAAAACAAATCAAGTCATTCTCCAAGGGACTCGTGAAAACAATGTATATATCTTCAATCAAAGGTTCAAGCCTGCTTCCAAATTGTGCTTATCCGTCTCTGTTGTGGACGCCGATCTCTGGCATCGACGTCTAGGACATGCAGGACCTAGCACAATCTTCAAGCTTCATCAAAAAGATCTTGTAAAAGGTCTTCCCCGAATTAATCCTGAGCAAATTGAACAATGTGAAGCTTGCATCAAAGGGAAGCAGACAAGATCGTCCTTTAAATCCAAAAATGAAGTGAGCACAAAGAAGCCTTTGGAACTGCTTCACATGGATCTGTGTGGACCCATGCAAACCCAAAGCTATGGTGGAAAAAGGTATATGTATGTCATTGTTGATGATTTTTCAAGATTCACTTGGGTTCTCTTCTTGGTGTCAAAAGCAGATGCTTTCGGAATGTTCAAGATCTTCATCAAACAAGTAGAAGTTGCACTTGGGACGAGCTTGAAAGGCCTAAGGTCAGACCATGGAACGGAGTTCAAAAACTCAGAGTTCCTTGATTTCTGTGACCAACAAGGAGTGTCCCACAACTTCTCTTCTCCGCGTACTCCACAACAAAACGGTGTAGTTGAAAGAAAGAATAGGACGCTGGAAGACATGGCAAGGACGATGCTCTTGGCTAGCGGCGTCCCCAAACACTTCTGGGCGGAAGCCGTTGCCACCGCAACCTACATTGTCAATCGAGCTATGATTCGTCCTTTGCTCAAAAAGACGTCCTATGAACTCTTAAATGGAAGAAACCCAAACATTTCACACCTCAAAGTCTTTGGGTGTAAATGCTTCATTCACAACAACGGCAAAGACAACATCGGCAAGTTTGATGCTAGGAGTGATGAAGGAATATTTCTTGGGTACTCCCTCACAAGCAAAGCCTATAGAGTCTTCAACAAACGGACTCTTAAGCTTGAAGAAAGTATCCATGTGGTGTTCAAAGAAAATGCTTCTCACAAGAAAGAAGCAAGTAAAAAGGAACGTCGCTCCTGTCTAAGGGACGATGATGAAGATGATGAGGAAGAACCAAGAGGCTCCTCCGACAAATATTACGTTCCTAGGAACGCCCCTGAATCTCGCGATGAGGTTTCAGTGGGAGTCCCTAGTGAACAACAAGAGCCCTCTCAAACTTGGTCGTTAAACCAAGTGGAAGCCGGTGAGTCAAGTCAACAAGGAGAAAGGCACAGTGTGGACGCTCCAGCTGAGGGGGAACACACTGATCCAACCAATGAAGATGACAGCTTTGACTCTGATGAGTTTGATTGGACGGACCCTAGGTGTACTCCTTCAAGAGACGCTACGCATAGGGGATCCAACCTTTCAAGACTTCATTCCACAGATCAAATAATCTCAGATATGACAAAAGGAGTTCAAACAAGATCAGCTGTGAATCAATCCCTTAACGCCAACATAGCTTTCTGTGCCTTCAACGCCTTCGTGTCCTTAGTTGAACCTAAGAACATAAAGGAAGCTCTCCAAGATGCTTGTTGGGACGATATTAAGGACGGCAGTCATTAATATTTAAACCAATAATGATCGTCCCTTGTTTTGATAATGACAAACTCAAAAGTATTTGATAAGTTGTCCAAGTGTTGATCTCAGGTAAGTCCAGTGGACGCACATGAGCGAAAAGGACAACAAGTGAACGGCAGTCCCTAAGCTGTAGGGATGCACGTCATCAGAACCTCCAAAGTTGAACGTAATTGGCGAAGTTCCTGCGAAGATAGGACGGCGTCCTCATCAAGAAGGGACGCGCGCCAAAATACGGACGAGGTTCAAATTCAAATCAAGGCCGCCCCAACATGATTACATCATCGTCCGGCCTTAGTCCTCAAAAGGAAGTTTCCTTTGTCTGGGCACGTGTAGACAATGCCAAAGACGTCGCTTTCCCAGCGATGGTCCCCTGCCCACGCGGAGGCTTCCCAAGCGTCAACAGAGTTGACTTCCTCAAGAGGCTCATCGCACCGTTGATCAAAGCCCAAGGATCCTGCCAAGTCTCAGAGGACGCTAGAGGACAAGAACCACTTTCGCTATAAATACCCTCCCAAGGGTATGCATAGCGTTGGTGGACTTTGAAGACTTTCTCTCAAGCTCTCCCGAAGCATTCAAGAACATCAACGAAGATCGAGAAGATCAAGTGAGCTTGAAGCAAGAGAAAGAAAGTCCAACCACATCAAATCCAATTCAAACCACAAATCAATTAGAGTTGTAGTTTGTCTCTCACAACGAACCGTGAGAGACGTGAGTGATAGCTTCCTTATAGCTAAGAGTGTTAGGTTACTTGTTAGGTTGAAATGAGTGTTACTAGTGAGACTAAGGACGGACGCTTAGCTCAGAGAAGTGTAACGACTCGCCTAAGTTTTAAGGACTCACTCTCAATAAGATAAGGGACGGCTATTGAAAATCCTTTCAACGGAGGTAGAGGTTTACCCATAAGACTAGTTGGTCTTAGTGGGGTTCCTCTATAAATACTCGTGTCTATTCTCTTATCTTGTTTCCTGTTAAGTCTATTTTCCGCTGCACTAAAGGACGTCCTTAACCCAGTTAAGCACGCCTTCATTAACGACTTACGATCCAACAATTGGTATCAGAGCAGGCGCTCTAGATTTTGTTGAGTTGCAGGTACAAGATGGACATGGAACCTATTGGAATCTCCTTTGTGAAGCCTCCTCGCCTGACGGACGGTAACTTCAACCGCTGGAAGATCCGCTTCGAGAACTTTTGCAGAAGTCAGAATTATCAATGCTGGAGAGTGATCATGAAAGGTGACCTTGTCGTCCCTGATGACAAGAAAGATAAAGAGGACGAGTGGGGTCCTGACGAGTTCAAGCTTTTGGAAACAAACGCTAAGGCAATATGCTTCCTTCAAGCGTCCCTTTGCGAGAGGGACGCCACCCGAGTTAGCAATTTGGCAACGGCCAAACTACAATGGGAAGCTCTTGAGAAGTACCATGTGGGTACGGCGGAGATGAAGGAAGACGTTAAGCTTGAGATCAAACGAGAGTTCTATGCCTTCAGAATGCTGCCCAATGAAACTGTCAAGGACTATTCATACCGCTTTGAAGCTCTTGTGACCAAGATGCGAAATTTGGGCATCCCAGAAGCTGAAATCTCAATGAGGAACAGAGTTGGAGTAGACATTGATGGTCTTATAGGGAAATGGAATTTTGATAGGACTACGTTCAAGGAGAATACAGCCAACAAGACCCTGGATATGGAAGAGATCTATGGGAAGCTGAGAGGCTATGAAGCAAGAAGGGAAGCTGATATGGCTGAATTAGCTAGGAACCCTCAGACAGATCTCGCCTTGATGTCATCAACCCCAGAGTACGCTGAGTATCTGCATCACCAAAGAGAACTTGCTTTAATGGTGGAAGAAAACAAAAATGAGAATCGTGAAAGGATGCGTGCACAAGCTCTAAGAGAAAAGGAAAGCAAAACTAAGGAACAACTCGAAGAAGAGGAAGAGCTTGCCCTTCTACACAAGGTTGCCCGCTTATGGGTTAAAAGGACCAGAGATTTCAAGAAATACAAGATGCCTTACAAAAAGGAGAGTCCCAAGTATACAGATGCAGAAATGAAGGAACTTACTTGCTACAAGTGTAACAAGAAAGGACACTTTGCCAAAAAGTGTACTACTGGACTAAACTTAAAAGAAATGAAGATGAAGGCCCTCTTGGGAGCGTGCGACGCCGCATGGGATAAAGTGAGTTCGGATGATGAAGAACCTGAAGGACCAGCGGCGTACATAGCCATCGAGGACGCCTCAGATAATGAACAAGTGGCGTACATGGCTGTGGAGGACGCCCCAGTTCTTGAAGAGGACGCTCCTGAAAGGGAACAAGAGGTAACTCGTGAATCCATGATGACTTCTTTAGAAAATTGTTCTAAGTCCAAACTTATTAAACTCATTGGCAAGATCATGGAAGAAAGTGTGATCATGCAACATAGAATGGATGAACTTGAACTTGAAAATGAAAATATTCTGGTTGAATGTGAGAACTGTGCTATAGTGTCTTTGCAACTAGAGTCCTCACGTGAAGAAACTAAGTCTCTGAAAACTGAAGTGATGTGCCTTAAACTAGAGAACGCCAAGCTTAGGGAAGAAGTAAAAGTGTTAGGAAAGAGTCCTGATAGTTGAGGAAGTTAGACCAATAGTGTTTGTCCCAGCCAAGAGAGGACTAGGCTATGAGTCTGACTCCAGGAACTCCCTCCCTAGCGACTTTGAGGCAAGCAAGACTTCAGAACTTGAATTGGAAAAGGAAAAGACCAAGAATCTCCTTGAAAGAATTAGAGTCCTAGAAAGTGGAGAGAAAGGTCAAAAGGACTACTACACTAACTCCACCAGTCATAGGATCTAAAAGAAAATTGCAAAGGGGGAAGGTTCAAAAGTCTGTGACCCTCAAAAGATGAAAAAGAACAAAATCCAACGTCCTAACAAAAAGTACTACCTTGGTACTTACTACAGGACGTGTTGGTATTGTGGACAAGGAGATCACATTAAATATGAATGTTTAAAACTGAAGAACGACATTGAAAATGGTAAAGCTGCTAGGACTAACATTGAAAATAAAAAGTCCGTCCCTAAGGCTAACCCTAGACGTCCTAGACGCTCTAAGATTTCTTTCCGAAAGCATGCTATTTCAAATGATGTGAATATAAGTGACTACATGCCAGAACCAATGTTCTATTCTTGTAACGAACCAGGTAAGGAACACCTTGCCTGGGTCGCCAAACACTAACTTTGGTTTGGCAGGTGGAAGTGAGGGGACGCCCATGGATCATCGATAGTGGCGCCTCGAATCATATGACAGGAAGCCAGATCCATCTCACTTCTATCCAAAGTAGCGCCACGGGAGGAACTGTCTCGTTTGGCAATAAGGGCAAGGGAAAGATCAAAGGGACGGGAACTGCTATTCTCAATCCGTCCATCAAAGCGACAAATGTCAGCCTTGTTGAAGGACTTGGATTCAACCTCCTGAGCGTCTACAAATGTGTGATCAAGGTGAAAACCTAGTCACATTTGACTCAAAGGAGTGCCTCGTCATCAACAAGAAATCAAACAAAGTCGTCCTCAAAGGAGTCCGAAAGAACAATGTCTACATCTTCAATCAGGAGTTCAAGCCAAAATCTGAGTTGTGCTTATCTGTGTCAAAGGAGGACGCTGACCTCTGGCATCGCCGACTTGGCCATGTTGGACCAAGCACAATCCTCAAGCTTCATCAAAGAAATCTTGTGAAAGGTCTTCCCCAAATTGATCCTGAGAAAATTGAACAGTGTGAAGCCTGTATCAAAGGAAAGCAAACAAGAACGTCCTTTAAGTCAAAGAACGAGGTCAGCACAAAGAAACCTTTGGAACTTCTCCATATGGATCTTTGTGGACCAATGAAGACGCTGAGCTATGGTGGAAAGAGGTACATTTACGTTCTTGTAGATGATTATTCTCGATTCACCTGGGTTCTTTTCTTAGCTTCAAAAACAGATTGCTTCAACGCATTCAAAGTCTTCATCAAACAAGTGGAAGTTGCGCTTGAGACGCCTCTCAAATCCATAAGATCAGATCATGGGACGGAGTTTCAAAACTCAGAGTTCGTGGCCTACTGTGATCAACATGGAGTCTCTCACAACTTCTCAGCTCCAAGGACTCCTCAACAAAATGGAGTGGTGGAAAGAAAGAATAGGACGCTGGAGGATATGGCAAGAACTATGCTTTTAGCTAATAGCGTCCCCAAGTATTTCTGGGCGGAAGCTATTGCTACAGCGTGCTACATTGTCAATCGAGCCATGATCCGTCCTTTACTGAAAAAGACGTCCTATGAGTTGCTGAACGGAAGAAAGCCTCGCATCGACTATCTCAAAGTCTTTGGATGCAAATGCTTTGTTCACAACAATGATAAAGAGAGACTTGGAAAGTTTGATGCAAGAAGTGACGAAGCTATATTCCTTGGGTACTCTCTCACCAGCAAAGCATATAGAGTTTTCAACAAAAGGACTCTAAAGCTTGAGGAGAGTATTCATGTTGTGTTCAAAGAAAGTGCCTCTCACAAAGAAAAATCAAGTGGGAAAGATCGCTCATACTCTAATCAGCAGGATGACTCCGACGATGAAGTTGACCTTGGGTCCTCTGGAAAATACTATGTTCCTAAGGACGCTTTTCAAAACCCTGAAGAAGTCTCAGTGGAAGTCCCAGTGCTGCTCAGGAAATTCTCTCTCGGAGTGAATCACCAGGTCAACTTGATGGTGCTGAATCAAGTCTTCAAGGTGAACAGCGTCAAGAAGTGGACGCTCAACCTGAGGGGGAACACTCTGAGCCTTTCAATGAAGACGACGGGTTTGACTCCGATGAATCTGACTGGACGGACCCTAGATGTACTCCTGCAAAGGACGATATTCATAAGGGATCCATTCTTTCAAGACTTCATTCAACAGATCAAATCATCTCAGACATGTCAAAAGGAGTTCAAACAAGATCAGTTGTGAATCAGTCCCATAATGCCAACATAACGTTCTGTGCCTTCAACGCCTTTGTGTCCTTAATTGAACCTAATAACATAAAGGAGGCACTTCAGGACGCTGATTGGATTCAAGCCATGCAAGAAGAACTTAATCAATTTGAAAGGAACAAGGTTTGGACCCTCGTCCCTCGTCCAAGAAACAAAAACATAATAGGGACGAGGTGGGTCTACAGGAACAAGCTTGATGAGAGTGGTCGTGTATCAAGAAATAAAGCAAGGCTCGTGGCTCAAGGCTATAGACAAGAGGAAGGAATCGACTATGATGAGACCTTCGCTCCTGTTGCCAGAATTGAAGCCATTCGCCTCCTTATCGCCTATGCCGCTCACAAAGGGTTCAAGCTTTTTCAAATGGATGTCAAAACAGCCTTCCTCAACGGCAAGCTCAAAGAAGAAGTGTACGTTGCTCAACCACCAGGATTTGAGGACGCTGATCACCCTGATCATGTGTACTTCTTGGACAAGGCACTCTATGGACTCAAGCAAGCCCCTCGTGCATGGTACGATAGGTTTGCGTCCTTCCTCTTGTCCAACGGGTACACACGAGGTAACATTGATAAAACACTCTTCTTAAAGAAAGTCCTTAAAGATGTCTTGATTGTCCAAGTCTATGTCGATGACATAGTCTTTGGAAGCACTAACATGAAACTTGTAGAGGAATTGAAGAACTTGATGAGTAGCGAGTTTGAGATGTCCCTCATAGGAGAACTCAACTTCTTCTTGGGACTCCAAATCACTCAGCTTAAAGATGGGACGCGCATTCATCAACAAAAATACATCCGTGAAATGCTCGAGAAATATGGGATGAACTCATCGAAACCCATTGATACTCCCATCTCCCCCAACACTCGCCTTTATGTTGATGAAGAAGGCAAGAGTGTAGATCAAAAGCTCTATAGAGGAATGATAGGATCCTTGCTATACCTAACGGCAAGTCGTCCCGACATCATGTTCGCTGTGTGCTTATGTGCTCGCTTCCAAGCAAATCCAAAGGAGTCCCACATGCAAGAAGTGAAGAGAATCTTCAGATACCTCAAAGGACGGGATGACCTATGCCTATGGTATCCCAGAAAGACGTCCCTAAACCTGGTAGCGTACTCTGACGCAGATTACGCTGGCCATGTGATGGATAGGAAGAGCACCTCAGGAATGGCTCAATTCCTGGGCTCGTGCCTTGTATCTTGGGGATCCAAAAAGCAAAACTCCGTGGCACTCTCAACCGCAGAAGCTGAGTACATTGCTGCTGCTTCGTGCTGCTCGCAAGTCCTATGGATCAAGTACCAACTTGAAGATTATGGTACGTTCCTCAACACAGTCCCTATCTTGTGTGATAACACTAGCGCTATAAGTATTGCCAAAAATCCTGTTCATCATTCTAGGACGAAGCATATTCATATAAGACATCACTTTCTTCGTGATAATGTTGAACTTGGATTAATTAGAGTGGATCATGTTAGGACTGAGGACCAAGTGGCCGATATTTTCACAAAAGCACTTGATAGACGTCCCTTCGAGCACCTCCGGTTGCTTTTGGGGATGATAACTTTTAAATGATCAAGTCCCGTTCTATTATTCCCTCTATGATTGGCTATGTTTTGTTGAGATCTTGTCTTAAAGTGTGTCATGCATTTAAAGTCATCTTTAAAGGACGCTAGTCTAAGATATGTGTTTTCACTTGTGTTTTTGAATGGTATTCATTTCGCTTTTCATCTCAAGAGTATCCCTGATCACCCTACCCTCATTACAAGCCGAAATGATGGGAACTCTAAGCTTACCCAGGCCGAGAATCTTGCAAACGCGTCCTATGAGCGTTCTTTGTTTTATCTTTACGGGACGTACTTGCTTGATTTTCAAAAATGGTTCTAAGTGATCAAAGGGACGAATGTTAAGAGCTGAGAGATGTCCGTACAGAGTTCTAAGTTCAGAGGTTGAGAACAGTGTCTGGGACGCCGTGGTTCAGTTCAGTGGTGTGTAGTGTTGTGTTGATAGGACGCCAGCTTGGAGTCCTTTGCAGTTGTGAGAAGTTTGAATGTTTGAATTTGGGAAGATGAACCGTCTTCGAGGAGCTTCAGCGAAGATCTCGGGATACGCGCGAACAGTGCTCAACAGCTGTGTTTCTTAGTAAAGAAGAAAGCCACGTGTGGGAAGGCGGGTGGAGGAAGCCGAGTGTAAAGACCCTGTTACCCCTGACCGTCCAACTTCGTCTTCTTCCTATAAATACCCACCTGTGCATTCCGAAAACCTTTCTTCGCTCATCTGTTGTTTGCACACTTATAGAAATCTCTCAAAGATCTTCACAATCTTCAAACGCATCCCGAAATCTCTCTCCAAACCCTAATCCTCCTCTATTTAAACCATCTCAAAAATGGCCAACACAAGAGCTTCAAAAAACCCCTCACCATCGTCGTCGGCGAAAAACCCCTCCTCCTCAAAATCTCCTCCGGTGAAAGGTCGGTCCTTAATGGAGTCCAGAGGCAGACCCTCCGGCCGCCAAGAACCCCCTCGCCACCAGTCTTCATCCCAGTCCACCCAACGCCGCCACTCCAACACCCCTCCCCAGCCCCTTCGCTCCCAACCTCCACCACAACGACAACAACCCCGCTCTCAATCCAAGTCCCAGCAAAAGAGGTTCTCATTTCTGGAGAAGCCCTTCAAACCCGAGCCTGAGCCAGACCAAGGGAACCCCGGTAAAGGCGCCGTTTTTAAACTTCTGTCCCAACCCAAACGCCGTCCTCCCCTTGACCCTCTCATTGAGGACTGGCTTGAAAAAGAGCCAAGGACGCTCGCCAACATCTGTCTGAGGGCGTCCACTCATAAACATCCTCCCAAAATCCAAAGACTCCTCCACTACTTCATGGTCACCTACGTCCAACCCCGCCTCAAAGAAACCAATCACACCAACCCACCGTTCATGGGGCCAGGAATCATTTCTGACTCCTTTGGTGGAACCGTGGACGAGCTCGCCAAACTGCTCCCGGATATAATGGAGTTTGTTGTGGCTCCTGCGGGCTCCGTCCCTTCCCAGAAACGCAAAAGGCCTTCCTCTCCCCCTCCGTCCAAATCGCTCCAAATTAAAGGCCCTTCTTCCTCTCCACCAAAGCCAGTCCCTTCCTCCCCTCCTCCCGCCCCAAAGCGACGCCTCAAGTCCTCTGCTCAACTTGAGGGCATCACAGATGAAGAAATGGCCGCCATTCGCCTCTCCGAATTTCAACTGGAAAAAGAGGAGAAGGCGCGCCAAGAGCAAGAGCTAGCAGAAAAGGAAGCCGTTGAGAAGGCGATCCAAGTGAGTATGCAGGACCTTCGTCAACTCCCTCCACCTCCTCCAAGGGTAGAGGACGCTCCTCAGGTCCAGGCCAAGGACGTTCCTCCAGTACAGGTCCAGGCCGAGGACGCAACCCTTGCTACGCTGCCGCCTCCTCCCTCTGCTCCGCTCAAGGTGAAGCCAATCTCAGTGGTTCCGCCCAGCACTTCATCCGCTCCCCCCACTAAAGCTAAGATCCGCACTCCTACTCCCTCTCCTCCTAGAGCTTCAACTCCTCCTCCTCCGCCTGCTCCGGCCGTCGAGGAAGCTGCTCAAGTTAAAGGGACGCCTCCTCCAACCGTCCCTACAGAGTCCTTGGCAAGGACTCCAGCGGTGGACGCGCCTCCCACTGAACAGGTGTCCACTGCTGAGGACACGGCAATGGTTGAGTTCCAAGAACAAAGGAACGAAGCCTCCGATGAAGAGGACGCCCCTTCCCAGGATGATGAACCTGAGGACGAGGAGGGAGATGGAGATGAAGAAGACGCGGGTGATGAAGTGATCGTGAGCAATGGCTCCAAGCAGAAACGCTTCAAGAAAATCCTCTCACCGCTTCTCTTCACAGCCCAGTTTCTGGCAGAGAACCAGCGCCAAGAGTTCTTGGACCTTCTGGAGTTCCAGGGATGGACGCACTTGGGCGCTGAGGCCGCTGATGTTGACCCTGATGAGGTTCTCCGTTTCTACTCCAAGTTCGAAATCACAGAAGTAAACGGGAAGCCTCAGGGGACTTTTGAAATAGATGGGGACGAGTATTCCGTTGCTGAGGGCACCGTCCGCAAAATGCTAGGCCTGCGTCCTTCTCCTCCGGATTCGCTGCATGATCTGCCTTGCAAGAACTTTGCCCGCTTCTCCCAGGACGAAATCCTCAACAGAATATTCAATGGGAGACAGCCAGCTGCTAAGGACAGAGTCGCTCATTGCCTCACCAAGACGGGCGTCCTTGCGCACCACTTTATTGTGCGCATGGTCGTCCCCCGCCAAGAGAAGAAGTCCATTGTTCAAATCACTGATAGCATTCTCTTGGACGCCTTCTTGGAACGCAAGCCGATAAACTTGCCCCGGGTAATCTTGGAACATATGGGCAAGTGCACAGGAGGCAGGCACTCTCTTCCCTTCCCCGGCCTGGTCAAGCAAATTCTGAAGCAGCAAGGACTCTATGCTCCTAAACAAGAGCGTTCCTTTGGCATTCATTGGAACGTCAGGCAAATCACACTCCCTCCCGTTGGAAAATTCAGGTGTGATGAGCCCCTCCCGTCCGTCAAGCGCCAAATGGAAAAGGAACGGAAAGAGGCTGAGCGGAAAGCCAAAGCTGAGAGGAGAGCTCAAGCTGCTGCTGTTGCTGAAACTGGGGAAGGCGATCCTGAAGCTGAAACTGTTCAAGTAGTTGGGACGCCAGCTGAGGACGCTGCTGATGAAGAGGACGAGCTCGATCGTATGAGCGTCCCTGATGAGGCCGAGAAGCACTCTACAAAGTCTCTGATGGGCATGATGATCGAGAACCAGTGCATGATGATAGATCTGATTCAACAGGTTCACGACACCCTTCACGTCCACACAGAACTTCTTGAGCGCAACAACGAGCTCCTTGCACAGAACAACCATCTTCAGGAGCAACACCTCAAGGCCCTTGGCAAGCGTCCACGCAAATGATCACCTTCTCCTTCTCTAACCCTGAAACAATTTATCATTTCTTGAGTTTTTGTTAAGAACATGGGACGCTGTCCCCGTTTTGAACACCATTTGTGAATGTCTGTAATGAACATACTCTTTTCTCATTCTGAATGCCATTCACTGCATTTGTGCTTCATTTTGTCTAAGCGTTCTTTACTTTAGTTATGACTTTGTGCTTACATGCTTTTCAACTTGTTCTCCTTTTCGATGATGCCAAAAGGGGGAAGTATAGTTTTGCAGAGATGCGATTAGCTTTAAGTTTTCATAGAAAGCATGTGCTTAGGGGGAATTTCGGCCAAGTCCAAAGGACGCTAGTTAGGAATAAATTAGAACGCACTTAAAAGAATGTGTTGCATGTCAACCTAAGCTGAAAAGCAAATCAAGTGTGGTTTCTCATGCTAAAAGCTTTACTTCTGTGTGCATTATTTGAAAGAGTTTGTCATCATCAAAAAGGGGGAAATTGTTGGGACGATATTAAGGACGGAAGTCATTAATATTTAAACCAATAATGATCGTCCCTTGTTTTGATAATGACAAACTCAAAAGTATTTGATAAGTTGTCCAAGTGTTGATCTCAGGTAAGTCCAGTGGACGCACATGAGCGAAAAAGGACAACAAGTGAACGGCAGTCCCTAAGCTGTAGGGACGCACGTCATCAGAACCTCCAAAGCTGAACGTAATTGGCGAAGTTCCTGCGAAGATAGGACGGCGTCCTCATCAAGAAGGGACGCGCGCCAAAATACGGACGAGGTTCAAATTCAAATCAAGGCCGCCCCAACATGATTACATCATCGTCCGGCCTTAGTCCTCAGAAGGAAGTTTCCTTTGTCTGGGCACGTGTAGACAATGCCAAAGACGTCGCTTTCCCAGCGATGGTCCCCTGCCCACGCGGAGGCTTCCCAAGCGTCAACAGAGTTGACTTCCTCAAGAGGCTCATCGCACCGTTGATCAAAGCCCAAGGATCCTGCCAAGTCTCAGAGGACGCTAGAGGACAAGAACCACTTTCGCTATAAATACCCTCCCAAGGGTATGCATAGCGTTGGTGGACTTTGAAGACTTTCTCTCAAGCTCTCCCGAAGCATTCAAGAACATCAACGAAGATCGAGAAGATCAAGTGAGCTTGAAGCAAGAGAAAGAAAGTCCAACCACATCAAATCCAATTCAAACCACAAATCAATTAGAGTTGTAGTTTGTCTCTCACAACGAACCGTGAGAGACGTGAGTGATAGCTTCCTTATAGCTAAGAGTGTTAGGTTACTTGTTAGGTTGAAAGGAGTGTTACTAGTGAGACTAAGGACGGACGCTTAGCTCAGAGAAGTGTAACGACTCGCCTAAGTTGTAAGGACTCACTCTCAATAAGATAAGGGACGGCTATTGAAAATCCTCCAACGGAGGTAGAGGTTTACCCATAAGACTAGTTGGTCTTAGTGGGGTTCCTCTATAAATACTTGTGTCTATTCTCTTATCTTGTTTCCTGTTAAGTCTATTTTCCGCTGCACTAAAGGACGTCCTTAACCCAGTTAAGGACGCCTTCATTAACGACTTACGATCCAACAATGCTGATTGGATTCAAGCCATGCAGGAAGAACTAAATCAATTTGAAAGGAATAAAGTTTGGACCCTCGTCCCTCGTCCGAAAAACAAAAACATAATAGGGACGAGGTGGGTCTATAGAAACAAGCTTGATGAGAGTGGACGCGTATCAAGAAACAAAGCAAGGCTTGTGGCTCAAGGCTATAGACAAGAGGAAGGAATCGATTATGATGAGACTTTCGCTCCTGTTGCTAGAATCGAAGCCATTCGCCTCCTCATTGCCTACGCCTCTCACAAGGGATTCAAGCTTTTTCAAATGGACGTCAAAACGGCCTTCCTCAATGGCAAACTTAAAGAAGAAGTGTACGTCGCTCAACCTCCAGGATTTGAGGACGCTGATCACCCTGATCACGTGTATTTCTTGGACAAGGCACTATATGGACTCAAGCAAGCCCCTCGTGCGTGGTACGATAGGTTTGCGTCCTTCCTCTTGTCCAACGGGTACACACGAGGTAACATTGATAAAACCCTATTCTTAAAGAAAGTCCTTAAAGATGTTTTGATTGTCCAAGTCTATGTCGATGACATAGTATTTGGTAGCACTAACATGAAACTTGTAGAGGAATTCAAGAACTTGATGAGTAGTGAGTTTGAGATGTCCCTCATAGGAGAACTCAACTTCTTCTTGGGACTCCAAATCACTCAGCTCAAAGATGGGACGCGCATTCATCAACAAAAGTACATTCGTGAAATGCTCGAGAAGTATGGAATGAACTCTTCAAAACCCATTGATACTCCCATCTCCCCCAACACTCGCCTTTATGCTGATGAAGAAGGCAAGAGTGTAGATCAAAAGCTTTACAGAGGAATGATAGGGTCCTTGCTATACCTAACGGCAACTCGTCCCGACATCATGTTCTCTGTATGCTTGTGTGCTCGCTTCCAGGCAAATCCGAAGGAGTCCCACATGCAAGAGGTCAAGAGAATCTTCAGATACCTCAAGGGACGAGATGATCTATGCTTATGGTATCCCAGAAGAACGTCCCTAAACCTGGTAGCGTACTCTGACGCAGATTACGCTGGCCATGTGGTGGATAGGAAGAGCACCTCAGGAATGGCTCAATTCCTGGGATCGTGCCTTGTATCTTGGGGATCCAAAAAGCAAAACTCCGTGGCTCTCTCAACCGCGGAGGCCGAGTACGTTGTTGCTGCTTCGTGCTGCTCACAAGTCCTATGGATCAAGTACCAACTTGAAGATTATGGTACGTTCCTCAACACAGTTCCTATCTTGTGTGATAACACCAGTGCTATAAGTATTGCTAAAAATCCTGTTCACCATTCTAGGACAAAGCATATTCACATAAGACATCACTTTCTTCGTGATAATGTTGAACTTGGATTAATTACAGTGGATCATGTTAGGACTGAGGACCAAGTGGCCGATATTTTCACAAAAGCACTTGATAGACGTCCCTTCGAGCACCTCAGGTTGCTCTTAGGGATGATAACTTTTAAATAATATTATTATTCCCTCCATGATTGGCTATGTCTTGTTGAGAACTCGTTTTAAAGTAATGAATTTATTTAAAAGTCATCTTTAAAGGACGCTAGTCTAAGACATATGTTTTGCTTGTGTGTTTGAACGGTATTCATTTCGCTCTTCATCTCAAGAGTATCCCTGATCAACCTACCCTCATCATAAGCCGAAATGATGGGAACTCTAAGCTTACCTAAGCCGAGAATCTCACAAACGCGTCCTATGAGCGTTCTTTGTTTTATCTTTACGGGACGTACTTGCTTGATTTTCAAACATGGCTCTAAGTGATCATAGGGACGCGTGTTAAGAGCTGAGTGTTGTCCGTTCAGAGTTATAATTTCAGAGATTGAGATCAGTGTTTGGGACGCCGTGGTTCAGTTCAGTGTTGTGTGTTGAAAGGACGCCAGCTCAAAGTCCTTTGCAGTTGTGAGAAGTTTGAATGTTTGATTTTGGGAAGGTGAACCGTCTCAGAGAAGTATTAGCGAAGATCTCGGGATATGCGCTAACAGTGCTCAACAGTTGTGTTTCTTAGCAAAGAAGAAAGCCACGTGTGGGAAGGCGGGTGGAGGAAGCCGAGTGTAAAGACCCTGTTACCCCTGACCGTTCAACTTCGTCTTCTTCCTATAAATACCCACCTGTGCACTCCGAAAAACCTTCTTTGCTCCTCTGTTGTTTGCTCACTTCTAGAAATCTCTCAAGATCTTCAAAATCTTCAAACGCATCCCGAAATCTCTCCTTAAACCCTAATCTTCCCCTATATAAACCCTCTCTCAAATGGCCAACACCAGAGCTTCTAAAAATTCGTCACCCTCGTCGGCGGCGAAAAACCCTAGCTCCTCGAGATCTCCTCCGGTGAAAGGCCGGTCTTTAATGGAGTCAAGGGGCAGACCTTCCGGCCGCCAAGAACCCCCTCGCCACCATTCTTCGTCTCAATCCACCCAGCGTCGCCACTCCAACACCCCGCCTCAGCCACAAAAATCCCAACCTCCATCTTCAAGGCCCCATTCTCACTCTTCCTCCAAACCCCAACAAAAACCTCATCCCTCTCAATCTAAATCCCAACCCTCTCAGAAACGGTTTTCGTTTCTCGAGAAACCTTTCGTCCCAGAGCTAGAACAAGGGGCTGCTAGCAAAGGCGCCGTCTTTAGACTTCCGGCCCAACCCAAACGCCGTCCTCCTCTTGACCCCCTCATTGAGGACTGGCTTGAAAAAGAGCCAAGGACGCTCGCTAACATCTGTCTACGGGCTTCCGTCAACGACCACCCTCCAAAAATCCAACGCCTCCTCCACTACTTCATGGTGACCTATGTCCGTCCCCGCCTTGAGGAAACCAACCACACCAACCCCCCATTCATGGGGCCAGGCATCATTTCCGACTCGTTTGGTGGAACCGTGGACGAGCTCGCCAAATTGCTCCCTGAGATAATGGAGTTTGTCGTGGCTCCTGCGGGCTCCGTCCCATCTCAAAAACGTAAAAGGCCTTTGATGTATGACACCGCTAGAAGAGATCTCTTCGACGTCACACAATCGCAAACGGAACCGATGGATCTAGACCTTGCACCAAGTCGAGTCTTGAACTTCTCAAATCGAACACAATCAACGAACTCACAAGATCGAACAATTGAATGAATCAAAACCAAACATGCATAAATCAAACTAGTCTCAATGTCGACAATCTCAAAGGCGCAGGAAGAGAACTCTGTTCTCCTCTCAATCTACGCTGAAAAACAAAGAAGGGAAAATTAAAGTATTTATTCTATCCTAGAAAAAGAAAATCCTAAATTATTATCATAAGATATAAATAATATCCCATAATAATAATTGCAAATCTAGAAACCCAAAAATATGGAAATAGCTCGAAACTAATAAAAGGAAACAACTTTTCGGACGCGTCGGACGGACCTCAGGTTCGACCCTGGGGGGGTCGATATCGACCCCATGGGGGTCGATCCTGAGATGAAGGAATGCAAGCCCTCAGGCTCGACCCTGGGTGGGTCGATCTCGACCCCTTGGGGGGGTCGATCCTGAGGGTGATCTTCACGTCTTTAGGCTGCTCGTTGGGCTTCTTGCAAGCAAGTGACCCACTTCGTCTTCCTCGGCTCTTCCATTCTTGAAAAGAGACACTTGAGCGCAATGGATGTTCCTTGGATGATCTTCTTAGCTCGGCTTCTCGTCATTGGACCTTGAATTGGAGCCGTCATCAATTCTTCAACATCTCGTGGATCTTCCTCATCTTGTTTGCTATCATTCTCCTCCACTAAATGTTGAACCGTCCTCGGTTCAATGTCAGAGTCGTCATCGGGTATGAATGGTGACAAATCCGAAACATTAAACACAGGATGGACGCCATACTCATCGGGCAACTCCAATTCATAAGCATTCGGTCCAAGCTTCTTGATCACTCGAAAAGGTCCATCTCCCCTTTGCTTGAGCTTGTTGTTTCGAGCATGAGGGAAACGTTCCTTTCTTAAATGCACCCATACAAGATCACCTTCTTCAAAGATCATCTCCTTCCTTCCACGATCCGCAAGCGCCTTGTATCTCTCGGCCTTGAGCTCCAAATTCCTCCTTGTTTTTGGCGGCACGCCTTGCTTCATCAATGGCTCGTGCTTGGTTTCGCCTCACTTGATCCTGTAAAACTTCATGGGGAGATAGGGGTAGAAGAGTGAATCTCCTCCCACAATGGTTAAAAGCATAGGTATTAAGGTATCCATCATATATCACTTTCATATCAAACAACCATGGTCTACCTAAGAGAATATGAGTGCATTCCATTTGAGAGACATCACAAGTAATTACATCCTTATAAGAGCCAATGGTAATATGCACATCACATGTATGAGTAATGAGTTGAGAAGCACCCGAATTAATTCCATTTAAACCATATTGTAGAGTACGCAATTTAGTAGGAAGTTGCAAGTCATGAACCACTCTAGCATTAATCAAGTTGCAACTACTACCACTATCAATAATCATGTTAATGCATTGATTGCGTACCGTACACCTAGTATGGAAAATGGTCTCTCTTTGGTCGGTTCTGGGGGCTTCTTGAAGGGCGAGGACGTCCTTTTGATTGACATAAGCATAGGCTTGTTCCATTTCGGGTTGGACGAATTCCTCCTCATAAGACTCGCCATTAGTTTGCTCCTCCTCCACTTGCGTTGGCACTACCTCCTCCTCGGCCTCCTCATCATCGGTGACATAGCCTTGAGTGGTGTAGTAAACCGCTTTGGAGTTGGTGCAATCCCGAGCAATGTGGCCTCTTCCTTGGCACTTGAAACATTTCACCTCACTTGGGCGTTGGCTTTGAGAGTTGCCAACGGTCGGTTTCCTAGACACATTCGCCTCATTTTTGGTTGAGCTTGTGGCTCCCCGAGGCTGGAAAGAAGGATTAGAAGAAAAAGTTTTTGGATTGGAACTCGGAGTAGGTGTGTACCTTTTTTGAAGAGTCGAACCCCATGCTTGTTTCTTCTTCCTTTGAAGTTGATTGTAGAAGAGTTGTGCCGCATTCACTAGCCTTGTTGGATCCTCGATTTGTAGGCACTCCACGCCATCCCTCACTTCTTGATTTAATCCAGCCAAAAATTGAGTTCTAAGGGATTGTTGTGTGTGATGAATCCCCGCCTTAAAACTCACATTTTCAAGCTCATTGAAAAACTGAATGGGCGTGTGAGTTCCTTGCTTGCACATGGCCACGCGCAACCTCATTTGCTCGATATGTTGCTCGGGCACATATTTCTTCTTCATCAAATACTTGAGCTGATTCCAAGTCTCGATTCTTGGCCATCCTCTCCTTTGGCGTTCCTCTTTTTGGCGGTACCACCAAGCTCTAGCGGAACCCCTTAGATGAAGGGACACCACCTCCACCTTTTCCGTCTCATTGTAGCCAAGATGCTCCAGCACATGGTGGGTGTCTTGCTCCCACTCCAAGTACTTCTCCGGATCAAGTTCACCGTCGAAGTGCTCTACTTTGATCTTGACATCACGCCTCGGTGCTTGTGGGAGTGCGCCATGGTGAGTGTTGTTGCGGATGGCGTTCTCTCCCACAAAGCAAGGTAGTGGCATGTCTTCGGGTCTCTCCACTTCTCCATAGAAATTGCTTCCCATAACACCTTGAAGCGACGTGTTAGGCACATAGGTCGTTTGCCAAGTGGAGGGCAAATCGTCCCATGAGCCTTCCTCGGCGTGCATGTTGGTTGGTTTGTAGGTCGCCTTGGAGTTGTATGGACCCTTCATGGAGCCGATCCTTATGGCACCGGGTTGTGACAATGGCGTATAGCCATACTTGGATTGATGCGCCTCGTCCGGGTAGGGCGTCGAGCCAATTTGCACCTTCAAGCTAGGATTGCTCACACCCTCATACCCGTCCGCCAAGTTCTTGCCTTTGTTGGATGCTATTGGTGTGGAATAAGGCTGCAAAGGCAAAGAAGTCATAGGCACACATGCTGAACTAGTAACCAAAGGCATTGACGAAGGGTTTAGAGAGACATCACCCGATTTCAATTGGACAACGGGGTTGACTTGGCTCATCGACTCGTTCGTCGCCTCCTTAGACGCACTCGTACCCGCCAATGTTCGTAAGGTAGCTTGTACTCCCAACATCATGTTGGTCAAGGTGGACATTTGGTCATTCATCTCACCAATCCGAGAATTTATGGAGTCAAATTCCGGTTTGGTTGCCTCCAAAGTTACCGCCGTAATTCGTGGGTACCTTAGCGTCAAAGCATCTTCCACAATTCTAGCAATGTGGCTAGCCGAGATCTTGTCTCCACCCGAGTCCGCGGTGGACTTCTTGGTTTCTTCACTATCCGACATCCTGAAGTAGCAAACAACACCGACAAGTAAAGTATTCAACGAGTTCTAGAGCTACACCTTGTCAAGTCAAAACTTGTTCTTGCTCAATCACAATTGAGAATTTAGTTCAATTAGGTAACTAAGCAAGCTTTCAACTAAAGGTGGGAAACGCAAAGAGGTTTCAAGTAAGACAATTGAAAAGCAATTAAACACAATGCAATTGTTCACAAGAGAATCGAATTCCTTCAAAGTGAATATGCAATTATGATATGCAACTACAAGCCTAAACAAAGGAATCAAAATGCAACAATGTAATGATTTTTTTTTTTTTTTTTTGAATGCGCTCTACTAGTAGGGTAGATCACTTTCTTTTTTTTTTTTTTTGTTTGATTTTTATACACAAGTTACTAACTTGTGTTGAAGTAATGCAAGAACAATGCAACTAACTTGTTAGGCTACTAGCCTTAGAAAGAGTGATTTATGCTACCAATGAAACTACTAGGAGCTTAGAAAGAAAAGCAAGACATGATGCAAATTTCAACCTTCGTAGCCATCAAGTAAGACATAATCATGCAAGACATAATCAACTTCTACTATGTGGAACTTTCTAAAGCAAACAATATGCAAGTAATTGGTTTAATTTGACTTAAATCCAATCAATCAAACAAGAATCTCAAAGGTTGGTTTAATCCTAGTTGGTAGGTTACCTAGGGTTTGCCAAATTTCGAACCAAGGGAGTACTAAGGGCACGGCTGGGCTGGATACACGGCACAACGCAATTGCTTGCGTCGCAAGGTAGGGCACGCAGGTCGTGTTCGGTAGTCCCTATGCAAACGAAACGCAAAAACCTAGGGCGAACTAGTGGAGGATTGAACCAAACACACAATTGCGAAATAAGAACGAGAATTATAAGACTTAACTCGATGTAACTCAAGGTCGGATGACTCTTGATACCACTTGATGTATGACACCGCTAGAAGAGATCTCTTCGACGTCACACAATCGCAAACGGAACCGATGGATCTAGACCTTGCACCAAGTCGAGTCTTGAACTTCTCAAATCGAACACAATCAACGAACTCACAAGATCGAACAATTGAATGAATCAAAACCAAACTTGCATAAATCATACTAGTCTCAATGTCGACAATCTCAAAGGCGCAGGAAGAGAACTCTGTTCTCCTCTCAATCTACGCTGAAAAACAAAGAAGGGAAAATTAAAGTATTTATTCTATCCTAGAAAAAGAAAATCCTAAATTATTATCATAAGATATAAATAATATCCCATAATAATAATTGCAAATCTAGAAACCCAAAAATATGGAAATAGCTCGAAACTAATAAAAGGAAACAACTTTTCGGACGCGTCGGACGGACCTCAGGTTCGACCCTGGGGGGGTCGATATCGACCCCATGGGGGTCGATCCTGAGATGAAGGAATGCAAGCCCTCAGGCTCGACCCTGGGTGGGTCGATCTCGACCCCTTGGGGGGGTCGATCCTGAGGGTGATCTTCACGTCTTTAGGCTGCTCGTTGGGCTTCTTGCAAGCAAGTGACCCACTTCGTCTTCCTCGGCTCTTCCATTCTTGAAAAGAGACACTTGAGCGCAATGGATGTTCCTTGGATGATCTTCTTAGCTCGGCTTCTCGTCATTGGACCTTGAATTGGAGCCGTCATCAATTCTTCAACATCTCGTGGATCTTCCTCATCTTGTTTGCTATCAGCCTTCCTCCCCCCCTCCGTCCAAATCGCTCCAAATAAAAGGCCCTTCCTCCTCTCCGCCAAAGCCAATCCCTTCCTCCCCCCCTCTTGCCCCAAAGCGACGCCTCAAGACCTCTGCTCAGCTTGAGGGCGTCACGGATGAAGAAATGGCCGCCATTCGCCTCTCTGAAATCCAACTGGAAAAAGAGGAGAAGGCGCGCCAAGAGCAGGAGCAAGCAGAGAAGGACGCCGTTGAGAAGGCGATCCAAGCGAGTCTGCATGGAATTCCTCAACTCCCTCCACCTCCTCCAAGGGTAGAGGACGCTCCTCAAGTCCAGGCCAAGGACGTTCCACAAGTACAGGTCCCGGCCAAGGACGCTACCCCTGCTCAGCTGCCGCCTCCTCCCCCTGCTCCGCTCCAAGTGAAGCCTATATCAGTGGTTCCGCCCAGCACCTCTTCTGCCCCTCCCATCAAAGCTAAGATCAGAACTCCTACTCCCTCTCCTCCTAGAGCTTCAACTCCTCCTCCTCCTCCGCCAGCTAAGGCTACCGAGGAAACTGCTAAAGTCCAAGGGATGCCTACTTCAACCGTCCCTACAGAGTCCTTGGCACGGACTCCAGCGGTGGACGCGCCCCCTACAGAACAGGCGTCCGCTGCTGAGGACACTGAAATGGTTGAGTTCCAAGAGCAACGGAACGACGCCTAAGATGAAGACGACGCCCCTCCCCAGGATGAGGAACCTGAGGACGAGGAGGGAGATGGAGATGAAGAAGACGCTGGTGATGAAGTGATAGTGAGCAATGGCTCCAAGCAGAAACGCTTCAAGAAAATCCTATCACCGCTCCTCTTCACCGCCCAGTTTCTGGAAGAGAATCAACGCCAAGAATTCTTGGAACTACTTGAGTTCCAGGGATGGACGCACTTAGGCGCTGAGGCCGCCGATGTTGACCCTGATGAGGTTCTCCGTTTCTACTCCAAGTTTGAAATCACAGAAGTAAACGGGAAGCCGCAGGGGACGTTTGAAATAGATGGGGACGAGCACTAAGTTGCTGAGGGCACCGTCCGCAAAATGCTAGGCCTGCGTCCTTCTCCTCCAGATGCTCTGCATGATCTGCCTTGCAAGAACTTTGCCCGCTTCTCCCAGGAAGAAATCCTCAGCAGAATATTCAATGGGAGACAACCAGTTTCTAAGGACAGAGTCGCTCATTGCCTCACCAAGACGGGCGTCCTTGCGCATCACTTCATTGTGCGCATGGTCGTCCCACGCGAAGAGAAGAAGTCGATAGTCCAGATCACTGACAGTATCTTGCTGGACGCCTTCTTAGAACGCAAGCCGATAAACTTGCCTCGGGTCATCTTGGAACTCATGGGCAAGTGCACAGGAGGCAGGCACTCTCTTCCCTTCCCCGGCCTGGTCAAGCAAATTCTGAAGCAGCAAGGTCTCTATGCTCCTACACAAGAACGTTCCTTTGGCATTCATTGGGACGTCAGGCAAATCACACTCCCCCCAGTTGGAAAAGTCCGGTGTGATGAGCCCCTTCCGTCCGTCAAGCGCCAAATGGAAAAGGAACGGAAAGAGGCTGAGAGGAAAGCTAAAGCTGAGCGGAACGCTGCTGCTGCTGCTGCGACTGAGGAAGGAGATCCTGACGCTGAAAATCTTCAAGTAGTAGGGACGCCAGCTGAGGACGCTGTTGATAAAGAGGACGAGCTCGATGGTATGAGCGTCCCTGATGAAGCCGAGAAGCACTCTACAAAGTCTCTGATGGGCATGATGATCGAGAACCAGTGCATGATGATTGATCTAATTCAGCAGGTTCACGACACCCTCCATACCCACACAGAACTTCTCGAGCGCAACAACGAGCTCCTTGCACAGAACAACTACCTTCAGGAGCAGAATCTCAAGGCTCTCGGCAAGCGTCCCCGAAAATGATCACCTCCCCCCTCTCTAACCCTGAAACAATTTATCTTTTCTCTTGTTTTTGTAAAGACAATGGGACGCTGTCCCCGTTTTGGAACTTTTGTTGAATGTCTATAATGATTGTACTCTATCTTTGTTGAATGGCGTTCCCTACATCTGTGATTCATTTTGTCTAAGCGTTCTTTACTTTAGTTATGACTTTGTGCTTGCATGCTTTTCGACTTGTTCTCCTTTTCGATGATGCCAAAAGGGGGAAGTATAGTTTTGCAGAGATGCGATTGTCTTTAAGTTGTCATAGAAAGCATGTGTTTAGGGGGAATTTCGGCCAAGTCCAAAGGATGCTAGTTAGGAATAAAATAGAACGCACTTAAAAGAATGTGTTGCATGCCAACCTAAGCTGAAAAGAAATTCAAGTGTAGTTCCTTATGCAAAAAGCTTTACTTCTGCACCTATTATTTGAAAGAGTTTGTCATCATCAAAAAGGGGGAAATTGTTGGGACGATATTAAGGACGTCAGTCGTTAATATCTAAACCAATAATAATCGTCCCTTGTTTTGATAATGACAAACTCAAATGTATTTGATATGTTGTCCAAGTATTGATCTCAGGTAAGACCAGTGGACGCACATGAGCGAAAAGGACAACAAGTGAACAGCAGTCCCTAAGCTGTAGGGACGCATGTTACCAGAACTTCCAAGGCTAAACGTAATTGGTGGAGTTCCTGCACAAGATAGGACGGAGTCCTCATCAAGAAGGAACGCGTGCCAAAATACGGACGAAGTTCAAATTCAAATCAAGGCCGCCCCAACATGATTACATCATTGTCCGGCCTTAGTCCTTAGAAGGAAGCTTCCTTTGTCTGGGCACGTGTAGACAATGCCAATGACATCGCTTTCCCAGCGATGGTCCCCTACCCACGCGGAGGCTTTCCAAGCGTCAACAGAGTTGACCTCCTCAAGAGGCTCATCGCACCGTTGATCAAAGGTCAAGGATCCTGCAAAGCCTCAGAGGATGCTAGAGGTCAAGAACCACTTCCGCTATAAATACCCCCTCAAGGGTATGCATAGCGGTTTGGCTTTGAAGACTTTCTCTCAAGCTCTCCCGAAGCATTCAAGAACAAGAACGAAGATCAAGAAGATCAAGTGAGCTTGAAGCAAGAGAAAGAAAGTCCAACCACATCAAATCCAAAACAAACCACAAAACAGTTAGAGTTGTAGTTTGTCTCTCTCAACGAACCGAGAGAGACGTGAGTGATAGCTTCCTTATAAGCTAAGAGAGTTAGGTTACCTGTTAGGTGGAAAGGAGTGTCACTAACAGACTTACGATCCAACATTTACGCTGATGAACAAGGGAATGACGTTGATCAAAAGCTTTACAGAGGAATGATTGGCTCTTTACTCTATTTGACCGCAAGCCATCCCGACATCATGTTTGCCGTTTGCTTATGTGCACGCTTCCAAGCGAGTCCAAAAGAGTCCCACATGCAAGAATTCAAGAGAATCTTTCACTATCTTAAGGGACGCGATGATCTCTGCCTTTGGTACCCAAGGAAGACGTCCTTCAAGCTTGTTGGCTACTCGGACGCTGATTATGCTGGTCATGTGATCGATAGGAAAAGCACTTCGGGAATGACATAGTTCCTTGGTTCATGCTTAGTCTCATGGGGATGTAGGAAACTATTCCTATTCTTTGTGATAATACAAGTGCTATTGAAATTGCTAAGAATCCTGTTTTTCATTCACGCACAAAGCATATTCATATAAGGCATCATTTCCTGCGTGATAATGTTGAACTAGGACTTATTAGTATGGGGCATGAGAGGACTGAGGACTAGGTAGCTGATATTTTCACTAAGGCGCTTGATAGACGTCCCTTTGAGCATCTCAGGTTGCTCTTGGGGATGATAACTTTTAAGTAGCAAGTCCCGTTCTACTATTCCCTCGATGATTGGCTATGTTTAGTAGATTCTAAGTGTTTAAGGACTATCATGCATTGAATTCATATTTGCAAGGACGCTAGTCTAAAACTTCATGTGTTTGCTATATTGGAACGCCGTTCAATTTCTCTATTTGTCTTGAAAAGAGTATCCCTGATCACCCTACCCACATCATAAGCCGAAATGATGGGAACTCTAAGCTTACCCTAGCCGAGAACTTTGCAAAAGCGTCCTATGAGCTTCATATTTTCTTTTACGGGACGTACTTGCTTTGTTCTCCAATGGTTCGCAAGGTGATCACAGGGACGTTTGCTTAGGTTCTTGGTTTGCTAAAAGAGGTAATTGTGTTAAGTCAGAGAGGACGCTAGTTGTTCAGTGTGGGACGCCAGTTCAAACTTGATCAGATTTGAGAAGAAGTTGAAGCGTCATGAGATTTAAATTTTTAAACGTTTGAACAGAGACAGTCGTAACCGCTCAAGTCTTAAGGGGGAAGTTTCGCCATGTGTTGCATAGGGATTCAGTGTAATATGTACCATTGTGCCACCGTTTTCTCTATATAAGCTCTCAACAGTCTCCATCATTCATTTATTACGCTCAACAACTTCCCTGCTCTCAAATTGCTCTGCCCTCTCTCTAAGTCTCCGACGAGTTTCTCTCTCTAAATTCAATCAGAATCATGTCTTCTCTTCTAAGGAACGTGTCCGGATCATCTACCGGCGGGAAGAAGAGAAAGCTGGTGAAGTCCCATACAATAGAGAAGCCGAGGCAGATTGCTCAAGACGAGTCACTGTTGGAGTTCATCAATAAGAAGCCAAAGACTCTCTGTAAACTGATAAGGGAACGCATGAACAAAGAAGATGTTAGGAACGACGCTCAGAAACGAAAGAACTATGAGACGTTCCTCAACAGGTTCATACTTCCCGTCCTTCACAAGCTCAACTACCAAGATCTACCAGGCAGAATGGAGGACGTTCTGTTTTTCTCTCAGTATGGTGGTGTGAATCTCTCATCTCTTCTTGACCTTATTCCCTATCTCTACAACGCCGTCCTTCCGGACTTCCCTATGTATCCAAGTGAATCCCCAGCGTTCCGCATGTTTGGGAATCGCTTGCCAAGTCCCTCTCCCACACCTCCTCAAAGAACCACAAAATCCATCTTACCCACAAAACGCTCTACTCCTCCTCCGTCCCCCCTCTCAAAATCTTCCAACCCCAAAACCTCCAAACCAACCCCACAAAACCAACCCTCCCCTCAAATCCAAACATAATCCCATCTCCCTGTGGACGCTGAGCCTCCAACAGAGAATGAATTAGATGCTCATGACGCAGGTGAGCCGTCCCAAGAACAGACTCATGCTGAAACTAAAACTGCCGCTTCAGGTGGCAATGATGAAAATGTCCAAGGCACAGAGGACGTTGGTGCCAAGGACGGTGTAGAAAACGAGTATGAGGACGAAGAAGATGATGATGATGAGGACGATGAATCCGAGTCCCCCAAGCACAAAGGGAAAAAGAAGAAGGATGATGACGAGCCAGTCAACATTCTCGGTTCCCTGATTTACTCGGAGGACTGGCTCGCCTCGTTTAACAACAAAGAAGTAAATGAGTTTCTTGATTTGTTGCGCTTCCAAGGCTGGACAACAGTGGGACCTCAACCAGTAGAAATTAACAATGATCAAATTAGAGCGTTCTTCAAGCATCTTCGATTCAAATCCAAAGACAGTACTCTTCATTTCAAGATTGATGATGAGCCCGCTTCTGTCACAGAACGCCAAGTCCGTGCCTTCATGGGTCTAAACACTAAAAAGCCGCCGTCTAATGCTTTGAGTTCTTTACCTGAAAACGGCTTTGAAATGGAGGACGACAAGGAAGTCTAGCTGCTTGATTGAATATTCTGTGGCAAAAGGCCCTATGGGACTGACAAGGTAGCAAACGTCCTTTCTAAGGTTGGGGCAATATCACATTACTTCATATGTCGTGCTATACTGCCAAGGCAAGAGAAGAAGTCCGTCGTCCTTGCAAATGATTGCATCTTGCTGGACGCCTTCCTCTCCCGCCGTCCCATCAACTTAGCCCGAATCGCAATGCAACATATGGCTAAGTGTGGGAGGAAGAGGCATGCCCTACCATACCCAGGACTTGTTAAGCTGATTTTGAAGTCTCAGAACGCCTATGATGAGTCTGCTCCTCACGAAATGCTAGGACTGAACTGGGATAAGAAGCGAGGACTGCTTGAAATCAGGAATTTAGAGGAACTACCGTCCATCAGAAAGCAGTTAGAGGCTGAGGAAGCAGAAGCTAAGAAGAAAGCTGAACAAGAACGGCTTACTCAAGAAGTCGAACATGAAAGATTTGCTTCTGAGAGTCAAGATCAAGAGGACGCTGTCAACTATGGCGTCCTTGACCAAATGCTCAATGCAAACTCCCCTCCTCCAACCTTGCCTCATGTGGACGCTCCCTCCTCTAGTGCTGGTCTTGCTCCTATTCCTCCTCCGGAGAACCCAAAGCTGTATCCTCCGCAAGAACTCATGGCAGCCATTCTCCATAACCAGTGCATCCTGATTCAAACGCTCAAAGAGTCTCCCGAACTTCATGAGAAGCTTCTTCAGTTCTTCCAAGACTCAAGCAGACGTCCCCAATGATTTCCGTCCAAACCCCTTGATCCCTTATCATTATATGCCTTTTCTTCTTTTGTTTGAAACACTATGGATTGTAAAAACGTACTCTAATTTCTCTTTGATGGCAAGTTCCAGTGTTTTGCATGCATATTGATTGTTTAAGGGTGAAATCTATATCTCTGCCTTTAATTGTGTTTTTGTGCTAACGTCCTTATTCACTTGTTATCCTTTTCGATGATGCCGAAAAGGGGAAGTGTAGTTTTGCAGAGATGCGCTATATATTAGTTATCTAGAATAAGCAAGTGTAAAGGGAGAACTATTAGTGAAAGGTCTAGGACGCCATTTTTACAATCACGGCAAGGGCAACGGGTTTTATTTTCTCTGTTTAGATGTTTTCTTGCAACATTCAAGAACAACTCAAGGCCCTTTGTAAATTCAGGTTGAAATCTATATCTTGAATACATCCAGTTTCGATCTATCCTGAAAATTATATCATGTATTCACAACAAAAAAAAACAATATTTCAAAACTAAGAATATAACACATACATTATATATATATATTGAGAACAATAGCGTATTTGCTATGACAACTTGAATAAAAAAACATACTGGATATATATCTCAATGCTTAATCTATACAAAAAAATTTAAGACAATGAAATGTAATTAGCACGTGCCCCACACACACATATATATATACATCGAAAGCCAGGGTTCCGGATCCAAGAAAAAACACGTTTGCGTGAGAAGAGTTAGCGGAGGGATCGAAGTGAAGACGACCAGAATCCATGGCGGGTGAATATATAACCAGCTAAAGTAATCACAGAAAGAAAAGCACTGTCTTTGTACTTTTTTTGGTCGAAAACTGTTTCTGTACTTTAAATACTACCAAATATCGATGGAATTGGAGTGATTAAGAGAGATCTCAATCGAAGAAGAGGAGATGGATGATATATATAATGTAAGTATTAAAAGTGCATGAGCTTATGGCAGAAGAAGCTGGTGACAACTCACAGGAGAAAGAACATTATTATTTTAAGATGGATAATATATATTGTAGCCTTGTAGGGGTCTCCAACGGGCATATGCAAAATCTCATCATTACCAAGTCATCGACGATTGAATAGATGTGAATGTAGAAGTTAAATAATTTTTATTCATGAGTGTTGCCTTTAATACCTTAATCTTGAAATTTATAGGTCTCGATGACTTTTAAAGGATGATCAAACCAATTTGCCGGCAATTTTCCTCCTCTTCAATGATCAAACCAATTTGCCGGCCTTCTCACGTATGTACGTGTAATTAGGGCAAGGCAATAAGTGCAGTTGCCCTTCTCATATATCTATGCCGGTAAATTTTGCTTTTGCAATTAGTTTGTTTACTAAATAAATATATGATATTTTAGAATAGTTTTGGCCTATGTTGTTGTATGGTTGGGTAGAAATATTATATACACAAAGACAATATCTTTTAATTAATACTCCCATATGTATTAATATTCTATTCATATATTAGTAGATTTTGTATTATTAGATCTAGGGTCATATATATCTTTGTATACAGTATACTTGTAACTCAAGCTATCTTATGGTTATCTTGTAATCTATATATACCATATTTGATCAATAAAATACATTTTAGTTTATTCGGTCAAAATTATCTCTCTTAAACTTTACATATACTCGTAAAGACAGATTGTTTTAATTAAAAGGCTTAAGAAAAGAATTTATATATTAGGATAATATATTATTATTCTTATTCTTATTATTACCAAATATATAACCGATTCCTTGAATTTTTGTATCATGTATACCACATAAATGTATATATAATTTTTTCTTTTTCAAGTCACCAAATTATATATGATTTTACTTTAGATTAAATTGATTAAATTTTAAAAAAGTTTTGTATTATAAAATATATACATATATCCATATAAGTTTATTTCAAAACAATATTGCTTGTGTTTCTTAATAATAATGTTAAACCATCAACAAATATATCAATTTAAGTTATATTACGTATACTAAATTATTTGAATGTATCTAAATTCTATCTATAGAATAATTTTTATATATTATTATTTAATCTATGATATTAATTTAGCCCATATTTTGTATAATATAAATTTTAATTTCTCTTTAACATCATATATGATTTTGTATTTATCTTCTTGATTTTGTTTGATACTATTCTTTTCTCTTTGCTTCTTTTTTTTTCCAAAATTGTATTTCTATTTTTAGTATTTGTTGATACCAGGAACCGTCAACGCGGTAAGACCACTCCATCAAAACAAAATATTCCTAAGTGTAATGTTCTCAAACGGTGTCAAAACCCAAAATTTTGCGGCCATCGCGATCAGTGTACGCCCCTTTCCAAAACAATGATTCCCTCCATAGCAGAATCCCTCAGAAGGCAAAGACCCGTTAATCATGTCTACATCGCGGGTATGAGCATGTTGCCCGCGAAGAGGGGCGGCAACGTCCCATCCAGACGAGCGGTGGGCGGCAACGTCCCATCCATTCAAGTGGGTGGGCGGCAACGTCCCATCCAGATGAGCGGTGGGCGGCAACGTCCCATCCTGGCCTCCCATTGGCCGATCTCGCGGCCACCGCTCTAAGAACCAACCAGAGAGCGACACGTACCTAGGCGGCATTCATCCCACATCGACATCTCGCTCATTCTCAAACAAACGGAGAAGGAGTGGAGGGCGGGGATGCGGGGATTATAGACAGGGTGGGTGCCGGGGAGGGCGGAGAAGGAGGAGGAGAGGGCGGGGTCAAAGGCCGTCGTTCTTGGCTAGACGGGCTTCTGGTTGTGGCACTGTATCCAGGAGAGCTGGCTGCCGGTGCCACAACTAGAAGCCCGTCAAGCCCAGAACGGCGGCCTTTGACCCCGCCCTCTCCTCCTCCTTCTCCTCCCTCCCCTGCACCCACCACAATATCTCGATAGCTAGGGCTGTCACCGCGATTATCGTCGCATGTAATGTCTGTATTCTACCAGTTATTGTATGAATATGAATAAGACGAGACGACTCTCCTACGCTGTCCAAATTATGAAATTATCGTTCGGGAAAATCCCCAAGTTGCCGCTCTCGCTTGGGGTTGACCGCTAAGGCTCGCGATGCGCGTAGGCGCGCTCGAGCTGGGTTTCACCCCTCGCAGTCGCATGAAGCCTTAAAACATCAAAACTCCACAATCATCGTTAGGGAAAATCGCCAAGTTCCCTGGGTGTCTAACTCAGGCAAAGTCGTTGTTCCCTTATCAAAAATAAATCCTGAACATGCAAACAACAGTATAGTGAGCAAGCAAGGGGTCGAACCCAAAGGAATCAGTTTCTAGTCAGATTTTATGGTTTTCATGCAAGTATTCAAAGGGGGTTTTGAAAGCTGTTTCAATCAAAGTTATCAAGTAGAGTTTATCCAATCAATTCCACTCTATTAATCCGTTGATCATGAATTCATCCACCTCTTTATATGCCTAGGTCAATTCCAATCCCAATCATTAACAATCGCAAGTCCACGGTCCAAGCAATTCTATAACCCGGACGCTTAACCTAGAATTAGCATAGAGAACAGGGATATTAGGAAATCAAATCATGCAATCAAGCTACGAGTATCATGCACAATTAAACCATTGTGGTGCCCACGAAGAGGGGCGGCAACGTCCCATCCAGACGAGCGGTGGGCGGCAACGTCCCATCCATGCAAGTGGGTGGGTGGCAACGTCCCATCCAGACGAGCGGTGGGCGGCAACGTCCCATCCTTGCCTTGCATTGGCCGATCTCGCGGCCACCGCTCCAAGAACCAACCAGAGAGTGACACGTACCTGGGCGGCATTCGTCCCACATCGACATCTCGCTCATTCTCAGCCCAAATCCCGGCTATAAATAGCGAGTTTTGTGCCCAGAACGAGGATCGAAACCTCGTGAAACACACACTTTAAAGCTCGAGCTAAGATCATTGTTGTAATCCGATACACACAACGCAATTGAGAACCCTTGTTTACTCTTACAATCTCACAGCTAATACAAAAGCACCCTTCACCCTACTCTCATCGCGTTAAATGCTCTTAGCCGAAAAATATTCTCCATATTCTCGTCTATTGACTCGATTGAAATCGAATCATTTGCACTCATCGCGTTATAATCGTTCCGGTGTTTTCGGCATTCAACAGTATTAAAGATGAAATTGGTAATTTTTCACGACAGAATTATTTCAACGTGAAAATGGTCTCTCATAAAAGTCCAATTTTAGTGAGAAAATCAAACTTTCGTCATCGTTAAACTATGCGGAATATATGGCGACAAAGTAATTATCTCCTCATCGAATGTTTTTTAATGAGGAAAATATTCCTCGATAAATGCTTCAAAATTTGTCGTTGTTGACTTCGTACATTACATTACAAAATTATTGGTACAAATAGCGATGAACCAAAATATTTGTCGTTGTTAGTAGTGTATAGCAAGGAATACAAGTTTCTCACTAAAAGTAAAGTTACTTTTAAAGAGAAATTTGTATGTTCCTCGCCAAAAGCTTCATTTAACGAGGAAAATAAAATTCTCGCTAAAAAATTGGTCACAAAAAAGCCTTTTTGCTGTAGTGCGTCTCTCACTATACGTCGTGAGAGACAAACTAAATTTCTAACTCTTATGATTTGGTTTGGAGTTGATGTGGTTGGACTTTCTTTCTCTCGCTTCAAGGTCACTTGATCTTCTTGATCTTCGTGCTTGAACTTGACAGCTTTGGGAGTGAGCTCGAGAGAAAGTCTTCAAAGTCCACACCGCTATGCATACCCCTTGGGCAGTATTTATAGCGGTAGTGGTTCTTGTCCTCTAGCGTCTTTTGAAGCTTCTGTAGGATCCGTCGTCTTCCTTCAACAGTGCGATTTGCATCTTGAGGAAGTCAACTCTGTTGACGCTTGGGAAGCCTTCGCGTGGTCAGGGAACCATCTCTGGGAAAGCGACATCTTTGGAATTGTTCACACGTGCCTAGACATAGGAAGCTTCCTTCTGAGGACTACGGCCGAATGTGATGTAATCATGTTGGGGCGACCTTGGTTTGAATTTGAACTTCGTCCGTATTTAGGCGCGAGTCTTTTCTTGATGAGGACGCCGTCCTATCTACGCAGGGACTCCATTCTTTAGTTCAGCTCTGGAAGTTTTGATGGAGTGCATCCCTACAGCTTAGGGACTCCCGTTCACTTGTTGTCCATTTCACTCATGTGCATCCTCTGGACTTACTTGAGATCAACACTTGGACAACTTATCAAATACCTTTGAAGTTTGTCACTATCAAAACTAGGGACGATCATTATTGGTTAGATATTAATGACTGGCGTCCTTAATATCGTCCCAACAATTTCTCCCTTTTTGATGATGATAAACTCTTTTAAACAATGCACACAAACATAAAGCTTTTAGCATGAGAGAGTACACTTTATCGTCCTTTGATTAAGGTTGGCATGCAAATCATTTTTTCAAGTGCGTCCCAATTTATTCCTAAACTAGCGTCCTGTGGACTTGGCCGAAATTCCCCCCTAAACACATGCTTTCTATGATCACTGAAAAAATGAACGCATCTCTGCAAAACTATACTTCCCCCTTTTGGCATCATCGAAAAGGAGAACAAGTGATAAAGCATGCAAGCACAAATTCATAATTAAAGGAAGGAACGCATAGACGCAATGAAATGCAAAGTAATGAACGTCATTCAAGAGAAATAGAAGGCAAAAACAGCCAAGTACGATCATTAATTACAAGCACACAAATTGTTCAAAAGGGGAAAGCGTCCTAAGGTCTTAACAAAACACACAAAGATAGAATTTTTGTTTTTAGGAGTTTGGAAAGGAGGAGTGATCAACGCGGACGCTTGCCAAGAGCCTTGAAGGTCTGAGCGTGGAGATCATTAGACTGCGCCATCAACTTATTGTTGCGACCCAAGAGATTTGTGTGCTGATGGAGAGTCTCATGAACATACTGGATAAGGTCTATCATCATGCATTGGTTCTCAATCATCATCCCCAGCAAGTACTTCTGAGAGCACTTCTCAGCTTCAGTAGGAACGCTCTCAGGCTCTTCTTCATTGGCGTCCTCAACATCAACCGGCATCCCAACAACTTGTAAATTTCCCTTAGCATCCCCTTCAGCAGCAGCAGCAACAGCTTCCTGAGCAGCCTTGAGCTCGGCCTCTTTCTTTTCTTTGGCTAGCTGCTTCTTAACAGATGGGAGCTCCTCATCATATCTCATCTTTCCAACTGGAGGAGCGGTAATCTGCTTGACGTCCCAATGAATGCCGAAAACCTTTTCTTCTTTGGGGTCGTAGAGGTCTTGCTGCACCAAGATCTTCTTGACTAACCCAGGGAAGGGGAGCGAGTGGCGACCACCTGTGCACTTGCCCATTTGCACAATGGATTTTTTCTCTTGCCTTGGGACGACCATGTGCACTATGAAGTGATGCACAAGGACGCCCGTCTTGGAGAGCACGTGAGCCACCCTGTCCTTAGCAAGTGGCTGCTTACTATTAAAGATCTTGTTGAAGATGTCTTCTCGGGGAAAGCGGCCAAAACTCTTGTAGGGGAAGTCGTGAAGAGCCTCTGGAGGGGAAGGACGCAGACTGAGCATATTGTAGACGGTACCGTCTGCAATAGAGTACTCGTCCCCGTTGATCTCAAAAGTCCCTTGAGGCTTTCCCTTGACCTCGGACACCTCAAATTTTTAGTAGAAGCGCAGATTTTGGTCCGGGTCAACAGTTGCAGCTTCAGCTCCCAAGTGCGTCCAACCCTTGAAGTCCAGCAAATCTAGGAACTCTGTGCGGCCATTCTCGTGGAGGAAGTTGGCGTCAAACAAAAGCGGCCCCAGAATTTTCTTGAGCCTCTTCTTCTTGTTGCCATTGCCGGTCACTATCACATCATCGCCGGCATCTTCCTCGTCTCCTTCTCCCTCCTCGTCTTCGTTTTCGTCATCATGAGGAGGAGCATCGTCTTCGTCAAAGGCCTCGTCCCCATGGTATTGGGACTCAGCCATCTCCACGTCTTGAGCATTGGAGGACGCCTCTACTTGGACATTGTCGTCGTTGTTGGAGTACGGATCTTGGCCTTTGTTGGAGGAGCAGAGGTACTAGGCTTTATCACAAAAATAAAAGCAGGGGCGAGCGGAGTTGGAGGAGGAGGTTTTTTAACCGGGGAGTCCTCCACTTCAATGATAGTGGGCGCAGCGTCCTTGGTCTGGACCTGCAGAGGAGGAGCATCCCTTTGGACCTTTGGCATCGGCTTTGCCAGGTCCGCCTCAATCTCTGCTTCTAGCGCATCCACAGTAGTAACAGGAGCGTCCTCAGTCCTTGGTGGAGGAGGAGGAAGAGCGATCACCTGCTTGCTCTTTGAGGACGCCTCAGCGGCGGTGTCCTTCTCAGCTTGGGCCTTCTTGGTCATCTGCTCTTTTTCTTCATTGAGCTCGGAGAGTCTTATTGCCGCCATCTGCTCATCAGTGACGCCTTCAAGCTTTGTGGACGACTTGACGCGCCTTTTGGACGCGGGAGGAGGTGTAAGAGGAATTGGCTTTGGTTGGGAGGAAGAGGAGGTTTTGAGTTTAAGCTTTTGAGGGGGAGGAGGAGAGGCTTGCCTTTTTCTCTTCTGGGTAGGGACGGAGCCAGCAGGCACAACCAAAAGGTCCGCCTCAAACTCCATTATGTCGGGAAGTAGTTTGGCCAGTTCATCAACCGTCCCACCGAAAGTGTCAGAGATGACGGCAGGCCCCATGTAAGGAGGGCTTGTGAAGTTGGTCTCCCGGAGGCGGGGCTGGATGTATGTGACCATGAAGTAGTGTCTAGGCGTTGGATTTTTGGTGGGTGGTTTTGTATGGACGCCTTGTGGCATATGTTGTCCAGGGTCTTGGGATCCCTTTCAAGCAAGTCCTCAATTAGGGGGTCAAGGGGAAGACGGCGCTTGGTTTGAGCGGGGAGTCCTCTGATTTGGGACTTGGTTGGACTCCCTTGCTCAGGCTCAGGGATGAAGGGTTCATTTAGGAATTTGAAGCGTTACTGTGGAGATTGGGATTGGCGTTGAGATTGAAGATGGGATTGGGATTTTTGAGGTTTTGGAGGGGTGGTGGAAGGGCGGCATTGGCTAGATTGAGAGGAATGCTGGTGGCGCGATTGTTCTTGTCACCCAGCATTTCGCCCTCTGGCATACACTATTGACCGGCCCTTCACCGGAGTGGTTTTTCTCGCCGCCGAGGATGACGGAGAGGGTTTAGGGTTCTTTGAGGTGCAAGTATTGGCCATTTGAGATTTTGAGAGAGGTTTTATAGAGAGGATTAGGGTTGAGGGATGGTGTAAATTTTGGAGAAGGTAGATGATTGGGAATACTGTCTCTTGTTATTCCACGGGAAAGAATTACAATTTATAGGGACTACACTGGCTTAGGGCCCAAGGAATAATATATCTACAAGATTAATCAAATCTAAATACAAAATATATCTAATACTCCCCCTCAAGTTGGAGCATGTAAATCTACAATGCCCAACTTGCCCACAAGATGTAGAAATTGTTGTTTCCCTAAGGCCTTAGTGAATAAGTCAGTTGGTTGGTCAAATGTACGGCAATGCAAAGTTACAATCTGACCGTCTTGCACAAGATCTCGAACAAAGTGACAATCAATCTCAATATGTTTAGTGCGCTCATGGAAAACGGGGTTAGCCGCTATATGAATAGCAGCCTGATTATTACAAAAAAGATGCATATGAATAGAGTGAGAGACTCCCAAAGATCGTAAGAGAGACTTCAACCAAACTATCTCACAACAGGCTGCTGCCATCGAGCGATACTCAGCTTCAGCAGAAGATCGAGATACAGTATCTTGTTTCTTGGTTTTCCAAGAGAGTGGAGAAAGACCAAGAGACACATAATAGCCAGTTACTGAACGACGAGTGATCGGGCAAGCGGCCCAATCAGAATCACAATAGGCTATAAGCTGGTGTGAACTACTAGAAGATAAGAACAACCCTTGTCCAGGATGACCCTTAAGGTAGTGAAGAACCCGGAGGGCGGAGTTCCAGTGATCGACAGTGGGAGATTGTAAGAACTGGGCGAGAGTGTGCACAGAGTAACATATGTCAGGTCGAGTGATGGTAAGATAGATAAGACGACCAACTAATCTGCGATATCGATCAGGACTCTCAAAAGGTGGGGCTGCCGATGTTGCAAGTCTATGTTGTTGCTCCATAGGAATCGCTGCAGGCTTAGCAGCTAGTAGTCCTGTTTCAGAAAGAATATCTAGAGTGCATTTCCGTTGAGAGAGAAATATGCCAGAAGGATTACGAGCAATCTCAATCCCGAGAAAATACTTACGTGACCCTAGATCCTTCATATAGAAACAAGAGCTTAAATAGTCTTTGAACCGACTAATGGCGGAAGAGTCATTGCCAACAATCAAAAGATCATCAACATAGACAAGAATCTGAATAGTAACAAATTGAGTCCCATAGGAGAACAAAGAGTAATCGGCTCGGCTTTGACGAAATCCAAATTTGCGAAGGGCACTAGAGAGTTTAGCAAACCAGTTTCGTGGTGCCTGACGCAAACCATAGATCGACTTCTGTAACTTGCAGACCTGGCCAGGAAGACCGCGAGAGTAACCCGGAGGCATCCGCATATACACTTCTTCATCCAAATCACCATGTAGAAAAGCGTTGTGAACATCCATCTGATGGAGTTCCCACCCTTTAACTGCTGCAACTGATAGGAAAACCCGAACAGAGACCATTTTGGCAACCGGTGCAAATGTTTCATTAAAATCGATACCTTCGACTTGGCGATTTCCAAGAACAACCAATCGAGCTTTATATCTTTCAACCGAGCCATCAGAGCGGTATTTTATACGGTAGACCCATTTGCATCCAATGGATTTCTTGTCAGAAGGCAAGTCAGTAATTTCCCAAGTGGAGTTACGTTCAAGTGCTTGTAGTTCAGCATCCATAGCAGCCCGCCATTGAGGAGAACGAGCTGCTTCACTATAAGAGCGAGGTTCGGTGTCAGCCTGAATGGCGGCGAGGAACCCGATGTGATCTGAGGAGAATCGAACACAAGATACAAAGTTTGAGATCGGAAAACGTGGCTGAGAGGAAGCCGATTGAACTGTATTACAGATGAAATCACGAAGTCTGACTGATGGTTGAGGAACTCGAGTGCGACGACGAACTGCAGGCTGGTCGGAGGCATTGCTATTAGCGGAGTCGTCGGACGCGTCAAGCGACCCATGGACTAGTGATTCAGCTGGTGAGACATCAGAATCAGAAGGTAGTCGTGGGGACGTCGACGGAGTAGCAGGTGGAGAAGATGTAGGTGTAGCCGGTGGTGGGATTGATGGAGCCAGAGAACTCCCCATATCGGAGGGCGACGGAGGAGCAGGATCCTCAAAAACCGATGGCGACTGAGCAGAGATCAGATCTGATGTTGTACCAGGCAGAGTGGATGTTTCAGCTGAGTATGGAAATCGGTCCTCATAGAAGACAGCATCTCTACTAACAAAGGCGGTGTGAGTATTAAGATCAAACAAGCGCCAACCTCGCTTGCCCACTGGATAACCGATAAAGATGCACTTCCTACTGCGAGAAGCAAACTTGTCTCTGTTGCGGGGAGCCTGAGAGGCATAGCATAGGCAACCAAAGACACGGAAATAATTATAAGTGGGTTTTCGGCCATATAACAATTCATATGGGGTTTTACCGTCTAAGAGAGGCGACGGAGTGCGATTAATTAAGTATGCAGCTGTCAACACGCAATCACCCCAAAATTGTATTGGCAAATGAGCTGTGAAGCGAAGAGCACGAGCAACATTCAGCAAGTGCCGGTGTTTACGTTCAGCTCTTCCTTTCTGTTGCGGAGTATAGGGACATGTGGTTTCAAAAAGGATTCTAGCGTCAGCGAAGTATGCTTTTAAAGGCAAAAATTCAGTACCATTGTCTACCCGGACACGTTTTACAGTAGTTTGGAACTGAGTAGTAACCATTGCACAAAATTGACGAATTAATTTAGGAACATCAGACTTAGAAGCTACAAGATGAACCCAAACGTTGCGGGAGTAGTCATCCACAACTGTCAAAAAATAAGAAGCGCCACTTGATGAAGCAGTGCTATATGGACCCCAAACATCACAATGAAGTAAGTCAAATATATTATAAGCTTTATTCATACTATCTGAAAAAGGAGACCGAGTTTGTTTCGACATATGACAAATGTCACAAGGTTTCAATGAATGTAAAGAGCTACTAGCAACATCAATGACAGAAGTAGAGGATAAAACGGAATCCGAAGGATGTCCGAAACGATAATGCCAACGTTCAGCAGACACTATAGCAGAAGCAACTGCAGTTGAGCCAAACGTCCTGAGCCAGTAAACACCACCGCGTTGTTCACCCAAACAATCACTGTCCTTGAGTCTATGGCCTGTAGGATGCACCAATTGCAGTCAAAAGCACTCGGCAAGTCAAATCACGAGTCAAACAAGCGAAGGACAACAGATTGCAGCTCAAGTTAGGAACAAACAAAAATCGGTCAATACGATAATCACCAAAATAAATGGTTCCAGCAGTCAAAGTAGCAGAAACAACCCCATCGGGTAAAATAATAGTAATTGAATCAATAGTATGAATGTTGGATAAAAGACTTCGATCACCTGTCATGTGAAAGGAAGCACCGGAATCTAGAATCCAAGGTAAAGGAGGCTTACCACTAGAGTCAGATGGATCGGATTTATTGTTCAAAGAGTTGTTGAATTGTACCACAGACTTCCCTTGGTCATCAGAGAGGTGCTGTCCAAAAAAGGTCCGATCCTGAGACGTGGGAGCTGATATATTTGGTGCGCCAATAGGATGGGAGGGGTGGACAGCAGCGACAACAACTGCACTACGGCCACGCCCACGACCTGCGTGAGTTTTTCAGCCTTGCGACGCTCGCGTAGTTCCTTGGCCCAGTCCGGAACACCAGTGATCTGAAAGCATGTCTCCCGCCCATGACCAGTACGCCCACAGTGGGTATAGACCAGAGAACGACGATCGACAAAATTCCCTGTCGAAGAGTTGTTCGTTGAAGGCGCACCAGATGAAGAAACAGGAAATCGACGAGCTGCAAAAGCCACTGAGTCGGGTTGTGACTCCCGTTCCTTCATAACAGACTTGACCCGTTCATCTTGAACGACCAAGGAGTAAACTTGACTCAAAGGTTTCAACGGTTCTTGAGCCATAACGTTTGAACGCACAGTTTCATAAGCATCATCAAGTCCAATAAGAAATTGATGGACTTGATCTTCGTCACGGTCTTTTTGAATTAGAGTATTCAGATTGCAGGTGCACTTCCCACACGAGCAAGTTCGAGGAGGTTTGTAAGTGTACAGTTCCTCCCAAAGTTTCTTCAAAGCACTATAGTAATCTGCAACAGATTTACCATTCTGGCGACAATTAGCTATATCAGCATGAATTTGTAAGACCCGTGGACCGTTTCCAACAGAGAAGCGTTGAGCAAGGTCATCCCAGAGTTCTTTGGCAGAGTCGAAATAGGTCACGGAAGATCGGAGGGATGAATCAATGGTCGGAATAATCCATCCTACAAGCATCGAGTTTACCGTATACCAATCTTCATACTCGAGTGTACCCGTAGCAGGCAGCGGAATCGAGCCATCCAGAAAGCCAATTTTGCGTTTTGCACGAAACGTGTGACGAAGAGTCGTCGTCCATTCACGATAGTTATCAACCTTGAGAACAACCGGGCAAATAGTGAGACCCGGGTGATTGGAGGGATGAAGGTAATACATAGAGGAGGGATCCAAAAGAGGTCTCTTATCACCGGATTGAGAAGCAGATTCCTTGCCATCAGTAGACATTGTAAAAGAAGATAAGAAAATAGTTCAAAGCACCGAAATAACAGAGGTCGATGGCAGTAGAGAACTGCGAATGACAGGACTGAATTTCAGTAGGAAAAAAAATTTGAGGAATTTAGGGTTAGCTCCGATACCATGTAAATTTTGGAGAAGGTAGATGATTGGGAATACTGTCTCTTGTTATTCCACGGGAAAGAATTACAATTTATAGGGACTACACTGGCTTAGGGCCCAAGGAATAATATATCTACAAGATGAATTAAATCTAAATACAAAATATATCTAATAGATGGTGATTTCGAGATCTGGGATTGAAGATTTGGAAGATTTTGTGAGAGATTTCCGGATATGGGAAAACAACAAAGAGAGCGAAGAGGTTTATCAAGGATAGCAGGGGCGTATTTATAAGAAGAAGACGAAGGCAAAGAGGCAGGGGCAACATGGTCAGTTGCTTTGGCTTCCTCCGCCCGCGTTCCCACACGAGGCAAACTTCTTCGCTAAGTAAACAGTTGTTTTGCACCATTGCACAAATCCCGAGATTTGAGTTCAAAAACTCTGCGCCGGTTTACTCTCCCTTACTCAACTTTCAAACTTTTCACAACTGCAAAGGACTCTGTCTTTGCGTCCTTTCAACACAAAACACTGCTTCTCTGAGACTGTAACACTGCGTCCCAAAACTGATCTCAACCATTGACAAGCTTCCATTTAATCACTTAGAACCATTTTTGAAAATCAAACAAGTACGTCCAGTAAAGTAAAGTTAAAGAAGGCTCATAGTGATACGTCACGAACTGGGGCATTTTCTTTTGGCGTCTCCACACCGTCTCGGCCGCGTCCTGCGATGCCCGATGCCCGCTTTGTGCCACGCCCCACGCCCGGTGCCCGTTTCATGCCCCGGCTCTCGGCGCCCGGCGCCCGCCTTTTGCCGCGCCACACAGCGCCCATGGCCTCGCTCCAAGCCTTCGGTGCCGCGTCCCATGGCGCCACGGCTGAGCCCTCTCCGGAGCCTACACGCCTACACACCAAGTGAGAGGAAAGGCCCATGTTGGGCCTAAGTGAAGAAGCCCGCCAAATCCAAAGTGGGTTCGAGCCAAGCCCAAAGTCTAGAACGATGGCTCAACGTTTTGGCCCATGAAGGCCCAATTTTGTAATAGAAATAGTATTTTTATTGTATTTAATTTTCAAGTAATTTCTAGAATATAAATAAGGTTATTAGGTGAGTAGCTTGGGCGGCAAGCTTCATCCTTGGAGAGCAAGGCATCCAAACCGCCTCATTACTCTTCCTTGGGCTCCAAGCAAGCCACTCCGAGCCTCGCCTATAAATAGCACGCTAGGTGCCCATTTGTTAGATAAGCTTAGAACTTGAACTTGAAAGACTTTTGTCTCTTTCGGGTTTTGGGCTTTTTCTCCTTCTCCCTTGGCGCGTCTATGACCCAAGGGAGGGATGGGAGGTCGGCCTTGTTCGATAACAACAAGGTCCTAGTCCGGCGCATATGGGTGAGAGTCCCATGGCGTGATCGGCTGACTTGTTCGAGTCATCTCTCAAATATTTGTCTTTTGGGGTTCTTGGGTTGTACGGACTAGTTCCTGATCCTTGATCCCCTTAGTCGATCCCTCTTGCGAGGGCTCAACTACTTATCCTTTTAATTCAAGTTGAAGTTATCCACAAAAATTGTGTCTTTGCTCATACAAATACACGCCCAAAAATAGTCCCATCAAACCCAATCGAGCCTTATTGTTCCAATCGAGTATAAGAGAGCTCCTTCGACCAGAGAAGAAACGATCCTTTGAGTCCGAGACCCGTTAACCCGGGTCGGGACTCATCATTTGGTATCAGAGCTCCATTCGAGTAAAAGAGAACTCCTTCGACCTGAAGAGTAAACGATCCTTTGAGTTCGAGACCCGTTAACCCGGGTCGAGACTCATCATTTGGTATCAGAGCCATTCGAAGGAGTTCATCAAAAGTGTAATGTTCGAATATATTACTTGCAATTTTCAATTCTTTAGTTGCTCGTGCCTTCACCTAATATCCCTTCAAGCCTTTACCCTTTAGACCTTGATCCTTTTCCTATCCAATCCTGTTTTCGTCTTTGGGGTCTTGAAGAATTGGTTTTTGCAAGTTCAAAAAAAAAAAAGAGAGTGCAAGAAAGAAACAGAAGAAGAACACCAATTTCCTAACCCTTTCTTGGATCCCAAGTTTGAGTTAGAAAACTAATTTTTATCCCTTCTTTTTGTCCAAATTTTGGGTTTATTCCAATCCTTGAATAATACCCTTTAAACCCATTGAGTAGAGTCTTTGCTTGGCTTGCAAATCTCGAGTAAAACCGTGCTTTCCTACTATCCTCTTTAAAACTCAAGTTGAGGTTGTCCTTATTTTACATTAAATTCTTCTATAAAACCTCATCCTAAAACCGAGCCAAATAAATGGTTGCTTTGGTCCCAAGTTTTCATTAAACCTCACAAGGAAGCCATTGCCAACCAATTAATTCCTAAAGTCGGCCAAAATCCTCTTCCGAGCTCATTGATTGAGCCGACTTCTTACAAAAAAAGGTTAGCCGAGTTTTCTCATTTTTCACTAGTGAAAAACCTCAAAACTCACCTTCATTAACCACATTAAAGCCTCATTTTATTTCAGCCTCATTAAAGCCATTACTTATCCACCAAGCTTATCTTTTAATTCTACCAAAAGCCTTTTCATTTCTCACACATTCAAGATGATTAATTGGCTTTAAGAGATAATTCTTTAAGGCCAAATTTTATCAAGCAAGACACCCTTTGCCATTTCATTCATCATTTCCCTCCAATCAAAACGTCACACTTTAGTTCAAGAGGGGCGTTTTTCTTGTTGATAAGGTGTGTTAAGACACAACTAATTGCACCACCCTCTTTAATCTTCATTCATCCACACATTACACTTCTTTGTAAACCAAAACAACCCATTGCTCTAAATTGTAAGGCTTTTGGCGTCCCACAATTAAAGAGAGTAAAGAGAGGGTTGATTTGTGTCATCTTTTGGTCTATAAATTCAAGCCTTAGTCCACAAAATTCTTTATACCTTCCAAAGCTCCAAAACTGACCCTTGAGCCTATCATCCTAGTGTGAGCCGACTCCATAACCTTTCCCGACCAACTAGGATTTGAAAGTTGTAGGTTGGTGTCTATCTAAAGCCCACAAGATGATCCGAACTTCCATCAAGAGTGCGACTTCCATCCAGGCTAAGGGACGTGTCCAAGAGCAAGAGTTCAAGCCCTTAGTGGTTCGGCCAAGGCCGAATGCCACCCCTTCTATGTGGTTTTCACGTCCTGTGGCATGGCTCGACGGGTAGAAGTGGTCGAGTTGTCAAGTGATGAAGAGAAGGGAGGCGCGGAAGCCATGGAAGTGATCGACATCTCAAGTGGTGAGGAAGGAGAGAGTGAGAAGAATGTGGAGGTTGTGGACCTTGTGAGTGAGAGCGAGTCCTTAGGGGTTTCGGATGAGTGGATGAACGATGAGGAATTCTAAATCGAAGTGTGGGGCTGTTTGAATGAAAGTGACTAGGATGAGTACCCGAGTGGTGAAAATGAAAGTGAGGAGAGCACCGAGGGGTACGAGAGTGATGGAGAAGACATGGACGAGGAGAGTGGGGAGGGAAGCGAGAGTGAGCCCACCATGGACACCGAGAGTGAGGGGTCTAGTTAGATGGTGGACATTGATCGAGGGCGAAGATCCTAACCCCCATGGGTCCGAGGGTCCCGTGAATGTCTTGGATGACTATTTGGACTTAGCGGATCTTTGGGGCGAGGACCTAGATGCGACTGTCCTCCATGAGGTCGCGGCTCAAGCTCTCAACGTCGGGTGGGATATGGAGCCGTATGTGGAGCACCACCTTCCCATGGAGGTGGGAGAAGCGTTGGTGGCCCAAGGGGTCACACATGAGGAGCCGGTTGGGGGCTCGAGGTTCCCGAGGAGCCGCCAATTCCTTGCATTATCCAAAGGCGGAGCCTCTTTTATAACCGAGGCATGGTGCTCGGAATCGAGTGCATGGTCAACATTGATGGTGGATGTGGCTCGAACTTGGTGTCTACGCTTGTAGTCGACCGAGTGGGGCTGCGTCCTATGTGCCTCGCCAAGCCATACTCGCTCGAGTTGTTGCACGAAGGGGACTCCGTGGCGGTCACGCACTACATGTCCGTGCCACTCAGCATCGGCCCATACCATGACTTAATAAATTGTGATGTTGTCCCTATGCAGTCCACGGATATTCTACTCGGGCAACCATGGCAATGGGACCTCGATGTGCTACACAACGGTCGTTGGAACACACATCATTTCACCCACGACGACCAACTTATCACCCTCCGGCCCATGCACCCGAATGAAGTGGAGCCACTCTTAAGGCGTGGACCCGCCCGGCTGAGTCACCACGCCCGAGCCAACTACAACGTCAAGCGCAAGGATTCGTGGTCGAATCCTCCACAAGAAGGGGAGGATGATACGTCACGGACCGGGGCATTTTCTTTTGGCTTCTCCACACCGGCTCGGCCGCGTCCCGCGATGCCCGGTGCCCACTTTGTGCCGCGCCCCACGCCCGGTGCCCGTTTCATGCCCCGGTTCTCGGCGCCCGGCGCCCGCCTTATGCCGCGCCCCACGGCGCCCATGGCCTCGCTCCAAGCCTTCGGTGCCGCGTCCCATGGCGCCACGGATGAGCCCTCTCCGGAGCCTACACGCCTACACACCAAGTGAGAGGAAAGGCCCATTTTGGGCCTAAGTGAAGAAGCCCGCCAAATCCAAAGTGGGTTCGAGCCAAGCCCAAAGTCTAGAACGATGGCTCAACGTTTTGGCCCATGAAGGCCCAATTTTGTAATAGAAATAGTATTTTTATTGTATTTAATTTTCATGCAATTTCTAGAAGCTAAATAAGGTTATTAGGTGAGTAGCTTGGGCGGCAAGCTTCATCCTTGGAGAGCAAGGCATCCAAACTGCCTCATTACTCTTCCTTGGGCTCCAAGCAAGCCTCTCCTAGCCTCGCCTATAAATAGCACGCTAGGTGCCCATTTGTTAGATAATCTTAGAACTTGAACTTGAAAGACTTTTGTCTCTTTCGGGTTCTAGGCTTTTTCTCCTTCTCCCTTGGCGCGTCTATGACCCAAGGGAGGGATGGGAGGTCGGCCTTGTTCGATAACAACAAGGTCCTAGTCTGGCGCGTATGGGTGAGAGTCCCATGGCGTGATCGGCTGACTTGTTCGAGTCATCTCTCAAATATTTGTCTTTTGGGGTTCCTGGGTTGTACGGACTAGTTCCTGATCCTTGATCCCCTTACTCGATCTCTCTTGCGAGGGCTCGACTACTTATCCTTTTAATTCAAGTTGAAGTTAGCCACAAAAATTGTGTCTTTGTTCATACAAATACACGCCCAAAAATAGTCCCATCAAACCCAATCGAGCCTTATTGTTCCAATCGAGTATAAGAGAGCTCCTTCGACCAGAGAAGAAATGATCCTTTGAGTCCGAGACCCGTTAACCCGGGTCGGGACTCATCATTTGGTATCAGAGCTCCATTCGAGTAAAAGAGAACTCCTTCGACCTGAAGAGTAAACGATCCTTTGAGTTCGAGACCCATTAACCCGGGTCGAGACTCATCACATAGGACGCGTTTTCAAGCTCTCGGCTTAGGTAAGCTTAGAGTTCCCATCATTTCGACTTATAACGAGGATAGGGTAATCAGGGATACTCTTGAGATGAAAAGAGAAATGAATAGCGTTTAAAACACAAGCAAAACACATGTCTTAGACTAGCGTCCTTTCAAGATGACTTTAAATGCATGACATACTTTAAAACAAGTTCCCAACAAGACATGGTCAATCATATAGGGAATAATAGAACGGGACTTGATCATTTAAAAGTAATCATCCCCAAGAGCAGCCTAAGGTGCTCGAAGGGACGTCTATCAAGTGCTTTCGTGAAAATATCGGGCACTTGGTCCTCAGTCCTAATATAATCCACTCTTATTGATCCAAGTTCAACATTATGACGAAGAAACTGATGTCTTATGTGAATATGCTTCGTTCTAGAATGGTGAACATGATTTCTGGCAATACTTATAGCACTAGTATTATCACACAAGATTGGGACTGTATCAAGGAACGTACCATAGTCTTCAAGTTGGTACTGGATCCATAGGACTTGTGAGCAGCACGAAGCAGCAGCAACGTACTCAGCTTCCGCGGTTGAAAGAGCCACGGAGTTTTGCTTCTTGGATCAAGTACCAACTTGAAGATTATGTTACGTTCCTCAACACAGTCCCTATCTTGTGTGATAACACCAGTGCTATAAGTATTGCAAAGAATCATGTTCACCATTCTAGGACAAAGCATATTCACATAAGACATCACTTTCTTCGTTATAATGTTGAACTTGGATTAATTAAAGTGGATCATGTTAGGACTGAGGACCAAGTGGCCGATATTTTCACAAAAGCACTTGATAGACATCACTTTCTTCGTTATAATGTTGAACTTCGTTACTGGACGCCTTCTTGGAACGCAAGCCAATCAACTTGCCGCGGGTAATCATGGAACACATGGGCAAGTGCACAGGCGGTCGCCATTCTCTTCCCTTCCCAGGCCTGGTCAAGCAGATAATGAAGCAGCAAAGCCTCTACGTCCCCAAAACAGAACAGACTTTCGGGATCCACTCGGACGTTAGGCAAATCACCCTCCCTCCAGTTGGCAAATTGAGGTGTGATGAGCCTCTTCCTTCAGTAAAGCGGCAACTGGCCAAGGAGAAAAAGGAAGCTGAACGCCAAGCTAGAGCCGCCGCTGCTGCTGCTAAAAGTGCTCAAGGTGATCAAGAGACTGAAAATCTTCAAGTAGTTGGGACGCCAGTTGATGAAGCTGCAGATGAAGAGGACGAGCTCGATGGTATGAGCGTCCCTAATGAGGCTGAGAAGCATTCAACGAAGTATCTGATGGGCATGATGATCGAGAACCAGTGCATGATGATTGATCTAATTCAGCAGGTTCACGACACTCTCCACACCCATACAGAACTCCTTGAACGCAACAATGAGCTCCTTGCGCAGAACAACTATCTTTAGGAGCAACACCTCAAGGCACTCGGCAAGCGTCCCAAGAAATGATCACTCCACCTCCTCTCTAACCCTGAAAAAGTTTATCTGTTTCTTTTGTTTTTATTAAGACTTTGGGACGATGTCCCCATTTTGCACGATCTGTGAATGTTTGTAATGATCGTACTCTGCTTTCTTGAATGACGTTCATTACATTTGTGCTTCATTCTTGTCTAAGCGTTCCTTTCTTTAGTTATGATTTTGTGCGTGCATGCTTTTCAACTTGTTCTCCTTTTCGATGATGCCAAAAGGGGGAAGTATAGTTTTGTAGAGATGCGATTGTTATTAAGTTGTCATAGAAAGCATGTGTTTAGGGGGAATTTCGGCCAAGTCCAAAGGACGCTAGTAAAGAATAAGATAGGACGCACTTAAAAGAATGTGTTGCATGTCAACCTAAGCTGAAAAGAAAATCAAGTGTAAACTCTAATGCTAAAAGCTTTACTTCTGTGCGCATTTTTTGAAAGAGTTTGTCATCATCAAAAAGGGGGAAATTGTGGGACGATATTAAGGACGCAAGTCATTAATATCTAAACCAATAATAATCGTCCCTTGTTTTGATAATGACAAACTCAAGGTATTTGATAAGTTGTCCAAGTGTTGATCTCAGGAAAGTCCAACGGACGCAAATGAGCGAAAAAGACAACAAGTGAAAGGCCGTCCCTAACTCTGTAGGGACGCACTTCATTAGAACTTCAAGCACTGAAAGTAATTGGCGAAGTCCATGCGCAGATGGGACGGCGTCCTCATCAAGAAGGGACGCGCGCCAAAATACGGATGAAGTTCAAATTCAAATCAAGGCTGCCCCAACATGATTACATAATACTCGGCCGTAGTCCTCAGAAGGAAGCTTCCCTTGTCTGGGCACGTGTAGACAATTCCAAAGATGTCGCTTTCCCAGCGATGGTCCCCTATCCACGCGGAGGCTCCCCAAGCGTCAACAGAGTTGACTTCCTCAAGAGGCTCATCGCACCGTTGATGGAAGATCAAGGATCCTGCAAAGCCTCAGAGGACGCTAGAGGACAAGAACCACTTCCGCTATAAATACCCCCTCAAGGGTATGCATAGCGGTGTGGACTTTGAAGACTTTCTCTCAAGCTCTCCCAAAGCATTCAAGAACAAGAACGAAGATCAAGAAGATCAAGTGAGCTTGAAGCAAGAGAAAGAAAGTTCAACCACATCAAATCTAAAACAGACCACAAAATAGTTAGAGTTGTAGTTTGTCTCTCTCAACGGACCGAGAGAGACGTGAGTGATAGCTTCCTTATAAGCTAAGAGAGTTAGGTTACCTGTTAGGTGGAAAGGAGTGTTACTAGTGAGACTAAGGACGGACGCTTAGCTCAGAGAAGTGTAACGACTCGCCTAAGTTGTAAGGACTCTCTCCTAATAAGATAAGGAACGGCTATTGAAAATCCTCCAAGCGGAGGTAGAGGTTTACCCATAAGACTAGTTGGTCTTAGTGGGGTTCCTCTATAAATACTCGTGTCCAATATCTCACTGCATTTCCTGTTAAGTCTAATTTCCGCTGCATATAAGGACGCCCTTAACCCAATTAAGGACGCCTTCACTAACAGACTTACGATCCAACACCCTCAACAAGACTAACATTGGACGCTCTGATGGACTGATTCAATTTTACGGTGCCCATCCCTTTGATTCTTCCTTTGCCCTTGTTTCCAAACGAGACAGTTTCTCCCGTGGCACTATATTGGATAGAAGTGAGATGGATCTGGCTTCCTGTCATGTGATTTGAGGCGCCACTATCAATGATCCACGGGCTTCCTCTCACTTCCACCTGAAAAGAAGAGTTAGTTCTTTGCGACCCAAGCAAGGTGTCCCTTACCTGGTTCGTTACTGATGACAGGCCCGATGTGCTATACCAATTCTAAGGATAGGGCCCTGGGTCAATCAACAAAAGAAATTTGTATCACGACCCCGTTGTAGTACGATGGTCGAGGTCGATCACAGGGAATTATTTCATGCGCGTTTGAACGGTCGATTTGTCTAACACAAACACAATGGGAAGAGAAAACACACGAAGAAACTCGGGACCGAGGTTGTCAATCTCGGGACCGAGATAGATAGGCACAAACAAAGTCGGGCTCGAGGCTAGGGGACTCTGACACGACTCAACAATCAATACGAAAGGGAAGAAACAAGCTAGGCTAAGGAGATCCTAGGGCTAGGGGTTCATGCCAACATCAACTTCACATGCTATCATATAGATCAATGAACTAGAGACTTCCATCTTAGACATAGATCAACAAATCCAATCAAATCATGCCATTAATCTCATGGAACTACGCTCACGCATTCATTCAAGCCAAATGACTCTTTATCTACTCTTACTCCTAGGTTGTCAATCTAAGAATCTTGCTCATAAGGTAAATAGACATGGATCAAGGCAATCAAGTCATGAAATTGGTTCAAGCACATGCAATTGAGTTGGGGTTTTCGCCCCCTACCCTAAGATCAAGCTAACTACTCACTAATCATGGAATTCAAACTAGCAATTATCAAAGACCATAAGCAAATCATGATTCATGCAAGCCAAATCCATAATTAACAAACACAAAATCAAAGCCAACTTGAATTAAACAAAGGAAGAATTCTTACAATCTCAACTCCCGCTCCAAGCCTAAGGGTTTCTTTCCTCTCCAAGGAAAGGAATTCACCCAAATCCTCCTCTAGATCTTGGGTTCTTTCCCTCCCTTGGAGAAGAGTCCACCCCCTTCTTCCTTCTACCCTCTCAAACGACCCTCTCTACTCTCTCCCAAAGTGTATGTGATTCTAGATGATCCCCCAAATGAGAGATTACAAGGGTTTAAATAGAGATTATTCCCCCTACTACAAAGACTAGATTACCCCTCTAAACTCCTTGGGCTCCAAGGCAAGTCCTTGTCCTCCAAGGCTTCTAGAACTCCTTGATCTCCAAGGCTTCTAGACTCCTTGACCTCCAAGGAAGCAAATACAATTATGGGAATTAACAAGAAAATCCCAAAAAGAAAGGAATCCGGAGCCACGACCGACATGGATCGACACGGAGGAACCTCGGGCCCGACTTGCTTCAACCTCGGTCCAATGGCATGTCTTTGATGAACCTCGGGCCCGACTTGCCACACCTCGGACCACCACCTCGGGCCACCATGGTACCTCAGGCCCGACTTGCTGGGTACCTCGGTCCTAAGGCATTTTTCAGCTTGTTTTGCTCCGTTCTCTCTCGTTTTAGCTCCGATTGACTCGATTCTTTCGCCATTCTCTTCGTCTTCACTTGAGGCTTCTTTCCATGCATTGTTAGCTCCATTTTAGCTCTTTTTCCATCCTTGAATTCCTCCATCATGCCATGCTCCAATCTCCATGATTCTTGCTCCGAAATGCCTATAAAACACACAAAACGCGCATAGTCTCCGAATCTCATAGAAATACGGGAACTAAGCTAAAAAGGGACAAAACACATAATAAAAGGGACTAAAGACACATATTTACATAGGTAATAGACCTATAAAACACTACCAAAATGAGAGACATCAGAATACCCCATACTTAAACTTGCTTGTCCTCAAGCAATAACTTTGTAAGCAAGACCGAAGCACAATCTTCAACTAAAGCCTCATATGAAAAATCAAGTAAGCACAAGTGATAGACATGCTAGCAAGATTACGTCATCACACATGATCAAGTGTTCAAGGAACAAAGTCTATGCAACAAAGCCTCACTTTAGGTATGTGGAAATGTGTATCACTCATCATGTGTTTAGGCTTGAAAATGAACACTCATACTCAAAAATCATGCAAGTAAAGACTTTACTCTTGAAGCTAATATCACCAATTCCTCCACCTAGAGATGCCTATTACAATGCACACAAATAATATGAACTAGCCTCAATGGAGGTCCTCAAAGAGGTTACATTCGGCCGGGTTGTAATGGGGCTTTTGGTGTTTCTCAAGGTGGGAATCATTTTGGTCTTGTGGTGCTTATAATGGGGATTGAACTTTCTAGTCTCTCACCAACTCACCAAATTCTTCCACTTTCAACTTTCACTCTTCCAAAAGACTTTGATTTTTCTTTTTCTTTTCTTTTCTTTCAACTTTCAACCCACATTTCACTTAGAATTCCACTTCATCCTTGCACTACACTTTTTGTTGGATTTTTTCACACTTTTTTTTTTGGATCGACTTTGAATTCATATCGGCCCGAGGTCACTTTGAACTCGGTCGGTGCCCATTTTCTTTCACTTAAGCACTTTGCTTTCATTCCACTATTTTTTCCAACTTTTCTTTCTTTCTCTTCTACAAAGATGCACTGCCCACTTGATTCATAACTCCATTCTTTTCCCTTCACCAAAGAGAATCTCAACTCTCCAAATACTCTTCCAAACCTCTCACTAAAGTCCAATCCCATAAGGGTCAAGTCATATAGGCTAGGAATCATATATTTGAGGAGTTTCAAACAAAGGTCTAAGGCTAAAACGGGGCTACAAACAATGGTTTCTCTTCAAGGTAGGATATGGAACATTTTGTGACTAAAATGAAATAAAGTTCAAATCAATGTGACAAAGCATAGAACAAATCTCATATTGGTCTTGGAAAATAGATAAACACCTCAATAACAAGTATTACTTAGCATGCTTGAGCTAATCACACAAGAAAAATGAGGGATATGCAATATGAACAAACATCCCTAAAATGGCCAAAAATAATCTCACAAGGTTCACTCTAGCTTAGTTGCATCAAAACTCATCCAAGAACTCATGTGCTCAATAAAAACATGCAAGATATCACATCACATTAAAAGCAACATCCATTTAAAGGCTAAACTATCCAAAAAATATGCAAAGGACTTTACATGCTCACATCATCATTAACCTTCTTTGAACATCTAAGATGGGAATTCCTAGTCCAAAACAAAATCTTTTTGACATTTTTACACGAAATTTTCGAATTTTTAGGGATTTTTTCAAAAAATTTCTCAAACAAAAAACAAACAAACTCATCCATTCATGCCACAAAATTCAACCATCATTCATCATGCCACTAACCCAAAATGAAACATCCCATAAACAAACACAAACAAAAAACACATGGAACTATGAGCTACTAACCCACCCCATACTTAAAATTTTGATGTCCTCATCAAAAGAAATCAAAACTCTAAAGTAAAGAGAAGAGTCAAGAGAGCTCACAATTTTCCTTATTCTTGCATGGCATTTTGAGGCTTAGTTCGCCAAAAGGAGAGCCCATGTGGCCCTTACTTCTTCACTTGGGTCCATCTTATCATAAAACTTTTTCACTCGATGACCATTTACCCGAAAGATCCTTCCATCATCACTTATCAATTCTACCGCTCCTTGAGAAAGTATTTGATGTACCACAAACGGTCCGCTCCATCTTGTTCGAAGCTTACCCGGAAAGAACCGAAGTCGTGCATTAAAGAGAAGAACCTTGTCTCCGACTTGGTAGGTTTTGGGGACCAACTTCCTATCATGCCATCTTTTAGTCTTCTCTTTATGCAACTTGGCGTTTTCGTAGGCCTTCAAACGCAACTCTCCTAACTCATGTAGGTCTAGGTGCCTCTTCTCTCCGGCAAGATTTATATCCCAATTCATCTCTTTGAGAGCCCATTTAGACTTGTGCTCCAACTCTACCGGCAAATGGCAAGCCTTGCCTTAGACTAAGTTGAACGGTGTAGTCCCTAAGGGTGTCTTGTAAGCCGTTCTATAAGCCCATAGTGCATCATCAAGCTTAGATGACCAATTTTTCCTTGACTTAGACACCGTCTTCTCCAAGATAGTCTTGATTTGACGATTTGAAACCTCCACTAGCCCACTTGTTTGAGGGTAATAGGGAGTAGCAACTCGATGAGACACCCCATACTTAGTCAACACATTCTCAAAGCATCTCTCAATGAAGTGTGGACCACCATCACTAATAAGAACTCTTGGCACACCAAATCTAGCAAAGATGTTACTCTGTAAGAACTTCATCACAACTCTTGCATCATTAGTCCTTGTTGGAATGGCTTCTACCCACTTAGAGACATAATCAACGGCCACCAAGATGTATTTGTACGGGCCCGATGTTGGAAATGGTCCCATGAAGTCGATCCCCCATACATCGAAGAGCTCCACCTCTAGCATCCCGGTTTGTGGAGTCTCATGTCTCCTTGACAAATTCCCCTCTCTTTGGCACTCCTCACATCTCTTCACATACTCATGCACATCCTTAAACATGGTCGGCCAATAGAAACCGCAATGAAGAATTTTAGCCATGGTCTTTGAACTCTTGGTGTGCCCTCCGGTTGGCAAAGAATGGCAATGGCGAATGACACTTTCAATCTCCTCACTTGGAATGCACCTTCTATAGATTCTATCACTCCCTTCCTTGTATAGGTATGGATCGTCCCAATAATATTGCCTAGCATCATGTAAGAATTTCTTCCTAGCCGAGTAAGACAAATTTGGTGGGATCACTCCCCCTACAACAAAGTTAGCAAAGTCCGCAAACCAAGGGGTGACCCGTCGTTTCACGGTCTCAATAGATAGAAGACAAGTAGGAGGTGGAGATTTAATCAATTGAGAACGAGAAGGAACGGAAACCGAGTGAAGGATCTTACTTGATTTCATGGACCGACATTGCAAGGTATTGAGCCCGATGTGTGAGGATGTCGATCTGGTCGAACAAGTGCATATTGCTTCTTGGACCGACGTCGAAGACCTCGGGCCCGAGGTACTGGGCACCTCGGTCCGACGTTCCATACTTCTCGCCCGATGCTCCGCCTTGGTCGATCCATCCTTTCTCACCTTCTTGCTACTCATTAGACCTTCATCTGCCCTCATGTTATCTATTTCCACCCCATCCTCCATCTCATTCATGTACTCCACGGGCAACCGAGATAGATGATCGACCACCAAATTCTCCGAACCCACCTTATCCTTGATCTCATGGTCGAACTCTTGAAGAAGGAGCATCCATCTTAAAAGCCTCGGCTTTGCATCTTTCTTTTCCATGAGGTACTTGATTGCCGCATGATCCGTATAGACTACCACCTTAGATCCCACAAGATATGACCGGAATTTTTCGAATGCAAACACCACCGCTAGGAATTCCTTTTCCGTAGTTGTGTACTTGCATTGAGTTTCATCCAAGGTTTTACTTGCATAATAGATGGCATGCAATTTTCCCTCCTTTCTTTGCCCAAGAACGGCTCCCACGGCAAAATCACTTGCATCACACATAACTTCGAAAGGAAGACTCCAATCGGGTGACGCCATGATGGGTGCCGAAACCAAAGCATCTCTCAACCTATAAAAAGCACTCATACAATCCTCGGAAAATTCGAAGGGAACATCCTTCATTAAGAGGTTAGACAATGGTTTTGAGATTTTAGAGAAATCTTTGATGAAGCGTCTATAGAAGCCCGCATGACCTAAGAAACTCCTAACATCACGGACACAAGTAGGTGGGGGAAGTTTTTCAATTATCTCGATCTTAGCCCTATCAACTTCGATTCCTCTACTAGAAATGAGATGCCCTAGGACTATTCCTTCCTTAACCATAAAATGACATTTTTCCCAATTAAGCACAAGGTTAGTCTCTTCACATCTAGCCAACACTCTATCCAAATTAGCCAAGCAAGTATCAAAAGAGGAACCATAGACCGAAAAGTCATCCATGAATACTTTCACTATTTCCTCTACCATGTCGGAGAAGATAGACATCATGCACCTTTGAAACGTTGCCGGAGCATTACACAAACCGAATGGCATGCGTCTATAGGCAAACGTTCCATAGGGACATGTAAAAGTCGTCTTCTCTTGATCATCGGGGTGAATAGGAATTTGCCAAAATCCACTATACCCATCAAGGTAGCAAAAGTATTCATGTTGAGCTAATCTTTCAAGAACTTGGTCAATAAATGGAAGGGGGAAATGATCCTTACGAGTTCCACTATTTTACTTTCGGTAATCAATGCACATGCGCCATTTTGTAGTGGTTCTAGTAGGAATCATTTCTCCTTTCTCATTTTGAACTACGGTTAATCCACCCTGCTTAGGAACTACATGCACGGGACTAACATATTTGCTATCCGAAATTGGGAAGATGATTCCCGCATCCAACATCCTAAGTATCTCACTTTTAACCACTTCTTTCATGTTAGGATTTAATCTTCTTTGTGGTTCGATAGTGGGTTTATGGTTGTCCTCCATGTAGATCCTATGCATGCAAATTGATGGTGAAATTCCCTTTAGTTCCTCTAATGAATACCCTAAGGCTCATCTATGCTTTCTCAAGACCTTTAACAATTTAGACTCTTCCTCATCGTTCAAATTAGCATTCACGATTACGGGCAATGAAGAGTTAGGACCAAGGAAGGCATACCTCAAATCCTTTGGAAGCTCCTTTAGTTCATGTGAAGGCTCCGGTGGTGCTTGGTTTTCCTCCGTTTCGGCTTTGAAGACCTCCAAGTAAGACATCCCACGCTCCACCTTCTCATCTTCCTCTTGATTAGCAATCACCCCTTCGTTCTTCACTTCAACTCCATAGGGTGGTGGGATGGCTTTCAACTCTAGCTTCCTTGTAATTGGCTTGTTAGATATGACTTCCCATTGTACTCCACTTGGAAGAAATTGGACCATCTTGGCTTCTCTATGCAAGGCTTCCTTCGAAGTGGGTTTGAAGGAGAAATCGAGCTCCACGCCTCCAAATTCAAGGGACAAGTGACCCTTCTTCACATCTATCACGGCCCCTACCGTAGCAAGGAATGGTCTTCGCAAAATGATAGGCTCACCCGGTACTTCTAACATGTCAACCACAATGAAGTCGGCCGGAACATAATGTCCTTCCACACATACCGGATAGTCCTCTACCACTCGAATTGGCTCAATTGACGTCCCATCGGCTATAGTTAACCTCATGTTAACCGGCGCAATAAGACCCATAGCGGTTGACTTCCATATGGTGTATGGTATCACACTTGTACTCGCCCCAAGGTCACATAATGCTTGAAACTTTCGTGACCCAATGCCCACGGTGATGGCAAATCTTCCGGGATCACCTAGCTTTTGAGGTAACTCTAGGATTTTGACTTCATCTTGCATCTCCACAATTGACCTTTTCTTACTCAAGATTTCCTTCAAGAACTTTGCATATGATGGCATTTCACTTAGAGCATCGGTGAATGGAATGGTGATGTTCAAGCCTTGCAAGAGCTTTAAGAACCGCTTGAACTTGCCCTCAACAATCTCCTTGGGCTTCTTCAAAGGGTATGGAAGAGTAGTAGCACCTTGCTTCTTGCTTGGATCCACCTCCTTGGACCGATCTTGGCTTCTCTCCACATTTTCATCTTGGATCGACATCGGATCGACGTCAGGACCGACTTCTGGAACCTCGGTCCTGGGGCAGAGTGCATCTGGGTAACTCGGGCCGACATCAGGGCATGTCGGGCCCGACATGGGTTCCACCTCGGTCCAACTCAGGGGACCTCCTTCATCTACCGGATCGACGTCTGGGCACGTCGGACCCGAGGTGCTGGGATCCTCGGTCCGACTTCCTTCTTTTGCTCTTGGAACTTGTGGCTCGGGTAAACTCCGTCCACTCCTCAATCCTATGGCTCGAACTTCATTTTGTTGTTGTTGCGCACGGGGATTCTCCTCGGGTCGGCCCGGGAGTCTCCCTTCCTCTCTTGGAAGTTGATTTGCCATGTGAACAAATTGGTTGTCCACTTGTCTTCTCCACACACTAAACTCCTTGAATTGGGTCTCTATGTTGGTGACTTGATTCTTCAAATCTTGAGCCCATTGTGGTGTTTGCTCATAGAATCCCGGAGGTCGGTAGGGTGGTGGTTGGGCCCTTGGCTCGGCTTGGTTGAAGTTGTTGTTGTAGCCACTAGTTTGGCCTTGGTTCCACCTTCCTCCATTGTTGAAATTGGCTCTCCCTCCGAAGTTCATTTGAACATAGTTGGGCTCTTCAATTTGCTCGGCCAATCGGACTTGGCGCTCATTTCGGCATTCTTGGGCTCCATGCTTCAAAGAACCACACTCTTCACATGCTCTTGTGTTTTGCTTTTGGTGATAGAGCCTCTTCATCTTGTTCAACTCATCCTCCAAGAATTGGATCTTCACATCATTATCGACTTCTTCACTTTTGGGATCGTAGAGCCTCTTTGGACCATCTCCATGGACTCTCACTTCCTTGCTCACTTGATTGACTCCATACATGGCCTCATAATCCGAAAGCTTGTCTAGCAATTCCCACGCTTGCTCTGGAGGCAAGTCAATGAACCCACAATCGGTATGGAGGTTCAATTTATCCTTGGTGGCAGGGTTGATTCCTTGGAAGAAAATGTCTTGAAGGACATAGGGTTGTTGACCATGTGTTGGACACGCCCTTAACATTTCTTTGAACCGGTCCCATGCCTCGAAAAGTGGCTCGTGAGCTCCTTGTTGAAAGCTAGCAATCTTCCTTCTAAGCTCCGTCGTCTTGGTGGGCGGGAAGAACTTCATCAAGAATGAGTCGTTGAGAGCCCTCCATGATGTGATAGAACGAGGTGCTTGGCTCTCCAACCAATGCAAAGCTTTGCCTCCCAAAGACCACTTGAAGGCTTTGAGTAGCACATACTCAAGTGTATCATCGTCCGTCGAGATGGTCTCACAAAGATCTTTGAATTGCTTCACATGCTCGATCGGGCACTCATTCGGTCTCCCTTGGAATTGCTCTCTCTTGATGAGTGAGAAAAATTGAGTTTTGATCTTAAAATTCTTTGACACCTCCGGCAAGACGATGGCCGGTTCCGGCACCTTCAATTCCGGATGCATGTATTGTCTAGCATTCCGGGGCTGAGTGTTGATTTGAGCCTCCAACCTCATCCTTTGCTCCCTCTCTCTACGGGCCTCGGCATCTCGGTTCGCCAGTTCAAGTTGCATTCGAGCCATGTCGGCTCTCATCCTTTCGAACTCCTCATCTCGGGCTTGGTCCGCCATCCTCTTCTTCTTTCGTGCTTGTTTTAGAATACTCTCCGGATCACACACAAAGTCGAACTCAAGTGTTCCTCGGACGGAACTAGCTCGCATGCACCTACAACCAAAGACACAAACAAAAACCGAATTAAAACAAACAAGGGGTTTGGGCTAGTCCCTCACCTTAATCACTACCAAATCAAAGACTCAACAAAAGGGTACCTCAAACAAGTAGAACTCCCCGGTAACGGTGCCATTATGATGACAGGCCCGATGTGCTATACCAATTCTAAGGATAGGGCCCCGGGTCAATCAACAAAAGAAATTTGTATCACGACCCCGTTGTAGTACGGTGGTCGAGGTCGATCACAGGGAATTATTTCATGCGCGTTTGAACGGTCGATTTGTCTAAAACAAACACAATGGGAAGAGAAAACACACAAAGTAACTCAGGACCGAGGTTGTCAATCTCGGGACCGAGGTAGATAGGCACAAACAAAGTCGGGCTCGAGGCTAGGGGACTCGGGCACTACTCAACAATCAATACGAAAGGGAAGAAACAAGCTAGGCTAAGGAGATCCTAGGGCTAGGGGTTCATGCCAACATCAACTTCACATGCTATCATATAGATCAATGAACTAGAGACTTCCATCTTAGACATAGATCAACAAATCCAATCAAATCATGCCATTAATCTCATGGAACTACGCTCACGCATTCATTCAAGCCAAATGACTCTCTATCTACTCTTACTCCTAGGTTGTCAATCTAAGAATCTTGCTCATAAGGTAAATAGACATGGATCAAGGCAATCAAGTCATAAAATTGGTTCAAGCACATGCAATTGAGTTGGTGTTTTCGCCCCCTACCCTAAGATCAAGCTAACTACTCACTAATCGTGGAATTCAAACTAGCAATCATCAAAGACCATAAGCAAATCATGATTCCTGCAAGCGAAATCCACAATTAACAAACACAAAATCAAAGCAAACTTGAATTAAACAAAGGAAGAATTCTTACAATCTCAACTCCCGCTCCAAGCCTAAGGGTTTCTTTCCTCTCCAAGGAAAGGAATTCACCCAAATCCTCCTCTAGATCTTGGGTTCTTTCCCTCCCTTGGAGAAGAGTCCACCCCCTTCTTCCTTCTACCCTCTCAAACGACCCTCTCTACTCTCTCCCAAAGTGTATGTGATTCTAGATGATCCCCCAAATGAGAGATTACAAGGGTTTAAATAGAGATTATTCCCCCTACTACAAAGACTAGATTACCCCTCTAAACTCCTTGGGCTCCAAGGCAAGTCCTTGTCCTCCAAGGCATCTAGAACTCCTTGATCTCCAAGGCTTCTAGACCCCTTGACCTCCAAGGAAGCAAATACAATTATGGGAATTAACAAGAAAATCCCAAAAAGAAAGGAATCCGGAGCCACGACCGACATGGATCGACACGGAGGAACCTCGGGCCCGACTTGCTTCAACCTCGGTCCAATGGCATGTCTTTCATGAACCTCGGGCCCGACTTGCCACACCTCGGAGCACCACCTCGGGCCACCATGGTACCTCGGGCCCGACTTGCTGGGTACCTAGGTCCTAAGGCATTTTTCAGCTTGTTTTGCTCCGTTCTCTCTCGTTTTAGCTCCGATTAACTCGATTCTTTTGCCATTCTCTTCGTCTTCACTTGAGGCTTATTTCCATGCATTGTTAGCTCCATTTTAGCTCTTTTTCCATCCTTGAATTCCTCCATCATTCCATGCTCCAATCTCCATGATTCTTGCTCCGAAATGCCTATAAAACACACAAAACGCGCATAGTCTCCGAATCTCATAGAAATACGGGAACTAAGCTAAAAAGGGACAAAACACATAATAAAAGGGACAAAAGACACATATTTACATAGGAAATAGACCTATAAAACACTACCAAAATGAGAGACATCAGTTACATGGGTACAACTCTCTCATGGGCAAATAATCATATACGTTCACATCATTTGATCTTCTTGCATGCTTCCTAGATGATTGATTTTTAGCATTTGGCACACTAGCATGCGTCGTATCATCAGATTTTGGCTCAGCGTTCTTTCTACCGCTTCTAGCGTTTCTTCCATTCTCAAGATCCTTCTTTAACTTAACACACTCATGCTGGTAGTGACCACCTTTGCCACAATGCCAGCACGTCTTATAATAGCTTCCGAGATAGTATTTCTTGTGAGGACGTTGAATTTTATTCTCTTTCATTTTCTCGAGATCAACTACCTTAGAACCTTCTCCCTTGGCAATTTTTTTGTAGATCTTGTGGCTAGTGGAGTTTGTATAATAGTCATTCTTTCCTTTCTCACCACTCTCAAGGAATCTTATGCGTTCTTCTAGGTTCTTGGTCTTTTCTCTCTCAAGCTCTAGCTCTGTGGTTTTGCTAGCTTCGAAGTCACTAGGAAGAGAGTTCTTTGAGCTAGATTCAGACCCTAGTCCTTTCCTAGATGGGACAAAGACAATAGGTTTCACAGTTTCGGTCATGGGACTCTTTCCTAGGACCTTCACCTCATCCCTAAGATTAGCATTCTCGAGTTTGAGACATACAAGCTGAATTTTAAGGGACTTTACTTCTTCTTGAGAGGACTCTAGTTGAAAAGACACAATGTTGCAATTTTCACATTCCACAACAATATTTTCTGACATTGCATAGCTTTCTTGCATAACTTGAGTGATGAGTTTGATGAGCTTGGGTTTAGAACACTTGTCAAGAGAGCTTATCATGGTGTCGTGGGTTACCTCTTGTTCAGCTTCAGAGGCGTCCTTAGGAGAATCTGGAGCGTCCTCCATGGCCATGTATGCCACTTGGTTAGACGGTTCTTCATCATCTGAGTTGATGTCGTCCCATGCGGCCTCATAGGCACTAATCAAGGCTTTCTTCATGAGATCTTTTGCTAAAAGTCCTGAATTGCAGTTCTTAGCATAGTGACCCTTCTTGTTACACTTGTAACATGTCAATTCCCTCATTTCAGCATCTGACGGCTTGGGAGTTTCCTTCTTTTAAGGCATCTTCATCCTTGGGACTTTGCTTCTTTTGGCCCATGAACGAAGAGTTTTGTGTAAAAGGGCTAGCTCTTCTTCTTCAGCAATTTGTTCTTCCGACTTTCCTTGTCGTTCGATCAATGCCTGAAGGCGAAGATTTTCTTGATGCTCTTGAGTCGTGGCTTCTAGCATCAAGGCCAATTCCTTTTGTGTTTGGTGGTATTGTTCATGCTCCGGCATCCTTACGTTAAGAGTCAAAGCTAGTTCATTTTGTGGACTCTTTCCCATTTTTAACAAGTCCTGATTTCTTCTAGCTTCGTACCCTTTAAGCTTTCCATAGATCTCCTCCATGGACGGTCCTTTGTTGGCTTGGTTTTCTTTCAACGTCATCCTATCGAAGTTCCATGGTCCCGTGAGTCCATCTATCAACACTTGGACTTTCATTCTTTGAGTGATCTCTGTCTCCTTGACACCCAAGTTTTTCAACTTGGTTAGTAACGCTTCGAAGTGGCTAGAGTAGTCAGTGATCATCTCATTTGTAAACATCTTGAATTTGTAGAAGTCCCTTTTTGCTTCAAGTTGGGCGTCCTCCTTCATCTCGGGCATCCCAACATGGTACTTCTCAAGAGCTTCCCATTGGAGCTTAGCAGTTGCTAGGTTGCTCACATGGGTAGCGTCCCTTTCATAGAGGGACGTTTATAAGAAACAGATAGCCTTGGCGTTCGTTTCCATGATCTTGAACTCTTCGGGACCCCATTCCTCCTCTTTGTTAACCTTGGCAGCAGGGACTTTGAGGTCACCGTTCTTTATCACCAGCCAGCATTTGTAGTTTTCACTTCACACGAAGCACTCAAACCTGTTTTTCCACCAGTTGAAGTTCCCGTCTGTGAGGCGGGGAGGCTTTATGCTTGAGATACCTATAGGTTCCATCTCCTTGTTTCCTGCAGCTCAAACACAATCTAGAGCGCCTACTCTGATACCAATTGATGGATCGCAAGTCTGTTAGAATATGCGTCCTTAACTGGGTTAAGGGGGTCCTTAGATGCAGCAGATAGTAGACTTAGACAGGAAATAGAATATGATAATGGACACGAGTATTTATAGAGGAACCCCACTAAGACCAACTAATCTCATGGGTAAACCTCTACCTCCGTTGGAGGATTTTCGAATAGCCGTCCTTATCTTATTCAGAGAGTCCTTACAACTTAGGCGATCGCTGTTACAATTCTCTGAGCTAAGCGTGCGTCCTTAGCCTCACTAGTAACACTCTTTTCAGCCTAACAAAGTAACCTAACTCTGTTTAGCTATAAAGTAGCTAAATACACATGTCTCTCACTATACGTCGTGAGAGACAAACTAACTTTCTAACTCTTTTGTGATTTGGTTTGGATTTGATGTGGTTGGACTTTCTTTCTCTCGCTTCAAGGTCACTTGATCTTCTTGATCTTCGTTCTTGAACTTGAAAGCTTTGTGAGTGAGCTCGAGAGAAAGTCTTCAAAGTCCACACCGTTATGCATACCCCTTGGGGGGGTATTTTTAGCGGTAGTGGTTCTTGTCCTCTAGCGTCCTTTGAAGCTTCTGCAGGATCCATCATCTTCTTTCAATGGTGCGATTTGCATCTTGAGGAAGTCAACTCTGTTGACGCTTGGGAAGCCTCCGCGTGGTCAGGGGACCATCTTTGGGAAAGCGACATGTTTGGAATTGTTCACACGTGCTCAAACATAAGAACCTTCCTTCTGAGGACTACGGCCGAATATGATGTAATCATGTTGGGGCGGCCTTGGTTTGAATTTGAACTTTGTCCGTATTTAGGCGCGCGTCCCTTCTTGATGAGGACGCCGTCCTATATACGCAAGGACTCCATTCTTTAGTTCAGGTCTGGAAGTTTTGATGGAGTACGTCCCTACAGCTTAGGGACTCCCGTTCACTTGTTCTCCTGTTCACTCATGTGCGTCCTCTAGACTTACCTGAGATCAACACTTGGACAACTTATCAAATACCTTTGAGTTTGTCATTATCAATACTAGGGTCGATCATTATTGGTTAGATATTAATGACTGACATCCTTAATATCGTCCTAACACAATTTCTCCTATGACATAATCAATTGCATCACATATAAGACAAAATCAACAATCGTGGCAATCAAATCAAACAATCTAGCTTCCAACTCTAAGCACAAGCCGCTCCAATTCTAACCGTGTATAAAAGAAATAAGCAACCGACGAACATCAGCGCAACCCAATAGTAAAAGAAACGAGAAGTAGCAATCAATAAGAACACATAAGTATTAGAGAACAAGAGAACAATTGTGGACCTTTGGATGACAATCAAATGGATGACTCAAATTAAATACTCAAATTCAAAATTAAACTCACATCCCTTAATTATAGCTACTAGTACGTATTTTCGAATTTGACAAAAAATTAAAAAAACATTTTCGGATGAGATACGGTGAAAATCTGCCTTTTTTATTTTATCTTAGTTTACCATTTTCTATCCAATTAACCCATCTTTCTCGTAGCTTTCCTTTTTTTCGGTCGATACTCTCAGCTTCCCTTTTCATTAAAAATCGCTTATATATTCTCAAACCAGATCCCCGACTTCTCTCGACCCAAGTTGGCGACCACCACCGGAATCGCACCACCACCGCTCGCCCTCACGGTTCCGCTCGCAGCACCGCTCGCCCTCACAATTCCACTCGCCCTCATAGTTCCTCAAGCGCACCAAAATCTTGACTTCGCTCGACCCAATTTCGCGGCCACCAACGGAATCGTGCCACCACCACTCGCCCTCAATTTCGTGGCCACCACCGGAATCGAGCCCAAATTTCGCTCTCCCTCACACTTCCACCGCCATTAAAACCCTAAAAGGTAAACCTTTTACCCCTTTCCAGTTTATTTTTGCCCAGATCTGAGATATTGGTTTGTTTTTACCCGTTTCCACCCAAATTCCGATGGAAAGCACCCTCACTGTGGTGATGTTTGTTGATTTTGGTATGGATCCGAATTGTTGAGTTTTTTGAGAACTTGTTCTAGTACCGATTTTGATTTGATTTATGCATGTATTGACTAATTTCCGATTGATTTTTCAGTAAGTTTTCAATCGGAATGGCACCGAGAAGAAAGCAATTGGCAAAAGGTCATTGTTAATTCGTCTCGAGAACTTTGAAGTCCGTTTAGGCGATATATACAACATATATAAGTAGTATATAGAGATTATGAAATATGCAATAAGCTCTATAGAGAAGTATGATATGATTTGAATTATTTAAAATAGTTTGGCACTGAAAATTTGACAGTATAGTAGTCGGTGGTCTAAGTTGTTTTCAATTTTGTACATATACAAATATTTAAGCTATATATACAAGAAAACTAGTGTTGTTATACACATTGTTTATTAATGCATATACAAAAATTACACTCGTATATACTTGTACTAAACCTGTATATACATCTTTCAACTTATATATACAATATTCATTTCAGGACAACCACCGAGAACCGAGCCATCCGAGTCAAACTCAGCTGCCTCCGACAAATCAACAAGCATATTTGAGCATTCAAGCGATGGGTAGTTGGTGGCGATCACATTGAATTTATCAATTTATTCATTATGTTTTTTATGTCTTAATTGATTGAGGAATATTTGTTTCAATGCAGCTCCTACAACTCGTCCAGCTCCTTCCACCATTAGCAAGAAGAGGAAGTCTCAGGCTGAGTTGGATAACGAGGACGATGAAACTCTTGCCAGTCGGATCAAAGGGTTGAGCCAGAACATGACTGACAAGGGGAAGGGGAAGGCTAGACAAGATGTGGCTGAAGAGGTCAAGCCAAAAACAAAGAGACGAGCACCTGCATTTGAGAGCATAAAATACAGATCTTCATAATCCTTTATTATCGAAGCATCAAAGCTTATGACCGATGCTCCGAAAGCTGCTGTTCGTAGGATTGGCTTGGGCAGCCTACTAGATCTATCCTTTTCCGAGATTGCACGGTTAGTACTACGTTTTTCCATATTTGATGTGATTCATATATAAACCATTGTTGGAATACTTTCAGTACACACATGCATCACATATACATATACACATATTGCACACATATATATACAGTTTCGAGGCGATATATATTGACTGTGTGGTTATATATGTTTTAGAGGGCCGTATATACATGATTACATTGTATGTTAATTTATACACGATTCTAAGCCATATATACATGTTTACATTGCTTATATACATGAACCGTGACCAGAATGCTGGTCTGATATATACATGTCTGAAATGAATTATATACATGTTTTGAATGCATATATACGAAACTAGAATGCATATATACATGTCTGGAATGCATTGTATACATGTTTTGAATGCATATATGCGTATATACATGTTTAAAATGCGTATATACAACAATTAGAGGCCGTATGTACTGAAATTGTGTTATATATACACTGTTTACATATACATATACATTGTTTTGTACTAAACTTTAATGTGATTTCGATGCATAGGCGCCTTGGACTTTGGCTGGTCAAGAATTTTGATGCGAGGAAAGCCGCCATTTTTATGGAAGACGGAGGCATGATTGAAGCTCGTGAATTGAATGTTCACATATGCTTGGGGCTTCCTCGCGGTGGAAAGAAGATGAGCAGGATCCCGACCGATAAAAACAAGGATCTCATAAAGGATTGGAGGGCCCACATCGCAAAGGAAAGCCATGGATTTAGCTTGAGGCCTGCTGAACTGTTTCAGGCAATGTTTTTCAAGAAGCTTGGTGATAAAGGAGCAATAGAGGATCCTGATGCAATTAGTGCTCGAAAGAAAAGGTATAAAGACATGAGGGTCTTTCTTCGGGATTATGTTATTCTGGTCCATTCTTGCATATTCGAGCCTCATCAATGTGGATCCGTCAACCAAAATTTGATTTTACCGTTGGAGGTTGTGGATGATATGGGGAACCACAACAACAGTGGGTTCGTCATAGGCTGTTTGGTAAAAGCTAAAGAGAAGTGGGAACCGAATCCATCCAGAGAATACTTTCGAGGACCTTTCATGTTTTTGACGGTTAGTATTTAGTTCACATCTATTCTGTCTTATTTTTTATAATTTGCAATAATAATGTTGTTTGGTTGTTTTGTGCAGATTTTATACTTAGACGTGTTGTCAACTAGAGTTCCAGAGATGTTGTTAAAAGGTCTATGCCTGCGTATATTGGTTGGACGGACGAGGCGGTGAAGTCTCGAGAGAAGTTTGAAATAAAGCATGGCGGCTTTGGTATGGGAGTGGTTGAAGAAAGGCAAGAAGTCAGCTCGGCGGATGTTAACGTCTGTCCAAGCATGCCTAAACCCAATGAACAAACTGATGCTGCGCATGAGGACATACCACTTGAGGGGATGATGATGAGGCATCTTTTAAACTTTACTCACTGTTACTTCATTATATGTTATTGTATACACGATTCGAAGCCATATATACATGTTTACATTGCTTATATACATGAACCGTTACCAGAATGTTGATTTGACATATACATGTCTGGAATGCATTATATACATGTTTGGAATGCATATATACATGTCTCGAATGCATTAGAGACAATCTTCGAATGCATATATACACGTGATTATGCTATATATACAGTAAATGTTTGACACATACAATGGTTTTGTGTGTTGTTGTATAATCAGGGATTGTACAAATCACTTGGGCAAGATTTCAGGGATTTTCTACGTCTTGTGGTTCGTATAGAGGACAAGTCTAAGAAGGTCCGTCAGAACAGGTTCTCCGTTGCCATATCTGAAGCCACCAAGAGTGTATGGGGAGCAACTTCTGGCGCATTGTCTCAGGTCAATATTATTTTGATTTCTTTGTTGTATATACATCTTACACACATACATATACATGATTCATATCTTGTGTATCCAAGTTGATGTTCCAACCCAGTTTCAAAAGGCTTGCCAGGCTGACGTGGATAACTCTTGGACTGTTGTAGAGCACGAGCAAGTCATGGAGGACTACGAGGTTGCATTAAAGGGGCGAGATACTCTAGTTGATACAAGTTTCCCGGACCTGTTTGGCCTCATCACAGCTGATTTCCCTCAAACTCCACCTGTTGTCTCTCCAAAAATAGAACACAACGAAGAGGGTGGTATTCAAGGAGAGATCCAGGTTAATTCTATAGTCCTGCTATTGAATTATCAATGTTAGGTAATCACGTAAAATTAAGTTGCTTTTTTTATTCGATTTTTCAAGAAAATCTGGACAACTTGGATGAGGTTTCACGAGAAAACCTTGATGTTAGTGGTGGTGAGACAAGTTTGCACGAGAAAAACAAAGAGGTATTAAATAATATTTAATCACATTATATATGCAAGTATACACGTTTTCAATTCCATATACATGTCTATATTGCGTATATACATGAATCATGCACATATAACTAATTTGTTAGATTTGGTGCATTGTTTGTTTGGAATGCCTTTCATACATGGTTTGAATGCATATATACATTCTGGTCCATTGTCCCTAGAAATCAGATATGTTGGCATGCATATTTACATATTTTGAATGCATATATACATATTCAAAAAGACTATATACATATTGTGAATGCGATTATACATGTTTAGAGATAATGTGTTTTGTACAATATAACAATGTTGTATTTGTTCTATATACGCAGACCGCCTCCTCTCCTACAGAGGGCATCAATGTGGCGGACCAGGTTGTGCAAGAGGTCCTTCACCACGATGATGTCGATGTATGTTGTACTCATGCACACCTGAACTCATATGCATTCTAGTTCAATTTTGATGATGCAATATGACATTGTTCCCATATACAGGTGAATCAGGTCGTGGAAAACATTATCCAAGACGTGGTGGCTAGCAAAGACGCCCCAACGACTAAGGATATATGGAGGAGAAGCCAAGAAGTTGGACGAAGATCCAAAGGAGCCACCCAAGGTCGCAGCTGCTCCTTCCAGGGTCGAGCCACCCAAGGTCGTAGTTGAGACTTCTAAGGTCGAGCAACCCAAGGTGGTAGCTGCTTCTTCCAAGGAAAAGGGAAAGCAACTGATGGTCATTGATAAACCGGTAAGCGTCAGGAGAAGCGAAAGAATTGAGAATTAATGGACATCAAAGTTATTGTTTTTGACTATAAGTTGTAATAGACTTTAGGGAAATTTGCATTTAACCACCCCTTATTTTACACTTGTTACATTTAACCACCCTTTATATTTTTTTGTACACTTAACCACCCCTTATTTGTAAATAGTTGTATTTAACCACCCATTTTACAAAAATGGTATTTTTTCAAAAATAAATGACATATTTGCTCTTATTTTTAATTTTTGTTATATAAAAATAAAAGAATTATTAAGCTCATATAGCATCTCCCAACTAAAAAAATTAGTTTAGGTTCCTAAAGCTTTTCTAAGTTGTATAGTTGGTTCTCGAATTGTATCTCCCTACTAAAAAAATATTTTTGAATCCTAACACTTCTCTAACGTTGTACAATTTTTTTTGTTGAGACCCGAGCTGAAATCAATGGGTCAAAGAAAGACTCGACTAGGTCATTTATTGTATAAAACTTGAAATTCAAGATCTGATGGGTCTACCCGAATCAGTGTTTTGTAAAAATAGTATATCCTTCGTAATTGAATAGTTTAAATAATTTATTATTAAGATGGATACATAAATAATACAGAGTACTTTTTTACTTTATTATAATAATTAAATAAAATTAATTCTATTAATAGTTACGTAAATCCAAATTCATACGAACCTGAAGTGAACCAACCTGAAATGAACCAACCGGAACATGTAATAGAGGGAAAAAATTTATTATATAAACTATGGGTGGTTAAGTGCAACTATTTGTAAATAAGGGGTGGTTAAGTGCATGAAAAAATATAAAGGGTGGTTAATGACAACAATTTGTAAATAAGGGGTGGTTAAATGCAAAAAAAAATATAAGGGGTGGTTAAATACAACAAGTGTAAAATAAGGGGTGGTTAAATGCAATTTCCCCTAGACTTTAATATGTTATTTCAAATTATATGGTAAGACCGTATGTAATCGCCACTTAATTACAATTATGTGTCTCATACTAGTAAACCTTTTAATTCATGATTGTAGACTAATTGTTAAACCTTTTTTACTATAAGTTGTAATCGACTAATTGTCTCACTAGGGTTATACATTACTTTATGCATAATATACATTACCTTAGCTGTAATATACACATCCATAGCATAGATATACACATCACAGGTTAATAGTGACATAGTTATGTATTAAAACCTGTGATATTTTTCTAAGTTATATATACAACTGACAATAACGTATATACTAAATAATCCTTATTATATGCTTATATTATTACATTTTATTTCTCGTTTTATTTCAGATTATATGTCTACGTTTTTTATAGTGGATTGATATAGTAAACAATATTATATATTCCTCTTATATGTACAGAGAATAGATGACCCTCACGATTTCGTTACCTCGATGCATATAGATAAAAAGGTTGGTAAGAGGGCATCAAAACTGATACGTGACAACCTTCGAGTGAAGGTCTCCACGCGTTAAAGTGCCCAAGGATATGGATCTCGGATTGGTATGCACAGAAATTGTTGATCAAGTTGATGATTGAGCGAAGAGAAGTTGTTGAAGAACAAGAGTGCAGCGGATTTTTGAGTTGCTCGAATTGCTTGAATCAAGAAGATGATTTTGGGGATTAAAAACCCAAGGAATCAACTTATCACATGTTAATTACCAGGTTCCAATCTGATTTTATTGAATGGGAAATTGTGTTTAAATAGAAAAACTAGGAAGCCAAAATTCTATCTCTAACAATGATCCTAAAGATAGAATTTTGCTTTGATTGGAAAAGAAGCTATCTAATTAAATCTAGATAAGAAAACTAAAAAGTTAACAAACTAAGTCTAACAAAATCATAAAACCCAAAAATATGAAAGATAAGATAATATCCTAAAGATAGAAATAAGAAAACTTAAAGATTCCCGTAAAATCTTGTACTACTCTCAGTAAAACGCAATTTGGATGATCGTAATTTCGGATTCTCATCTTGACGTCAACTACGAAGTTTTAGATCATTGAATAAGCTTTCCAACGCATCTTGATTTGTCTCGAGATCATTTCCCTAGCAAAAGTTATGTCTGTTTTACTGAATAATACTCACGCTGTGACGAGAACTTGAACTTCCGAAATTGCTTGAATTTAATTCTTTTTCTTGGTGGCCTAGGACGCCATTGATGAACATAATCAAATGATAATTTCAGATCCGTGAACACCTTCTTAAATTTAAATGACCGGGATCTTAGTAAAGGTCTTGGTCTTTGGCCTCCATTCGTCTTCAACGAATCATTCGCTTGGATCCTCGCTTGATTTATATCATTCTCCCCTTTTTGAATTCGACTTGTCCTCAAGGCGAAGTTGGTAAAGAACAAAAGGACGTGGTATGAATTCTCTAAAATAAGGTCTTCATTGAATTGCATAGGCACCAATTCAAGCACGCTTTGACTTACCATAGTTGTGTTGTTTGTTGATATCTCTTCTTCCTTCTCAACCATGGCGCGCCACAAGTGGGGTTGCCTTTGGTACCTCCTTGGGTTTCACATTGACCTATGTTGATACGTGATTTCCAACCCTTTGGTACCTCCTTGGTTTTCACATTGACCCATGTTGATACGATGAGTTGAAGTTGTTTCATTGAATTCTTTACATGAGTTTGTTGAATTCTTCTCTACACCTTTCCACAAATCGAGGAAGATTTGTAGCCAAGTGGAGGAGAATGATGCAAGAATGTCATATATGTCTAGGAAGAGGGAGTTGGAGGTCATTCGACGAGCTAAGCCAAGACATTTCCATAAGTCACGCGCTTTCAAGTTCAAGAAGGTCTTCAAGTATGGAAAATTATCTTTTCAATGCTATCAAGTCACACGTCCAAGGCCTCCACGAAAAAAATGATACAAATAAAGGGAGGTTCCAAGCGAATGATTCCTTAAAGACGAATGGAGGCCAAAGACCAAGACCTTTACAAAGATCCCGATCATTTAAATTTAAGAAGGTGTTTATGGATCTAAAATTATCATTTGATTATGTTCATCAATGGCATCCTAGGCCACCAAGAAAAAGAATTAAATTCAAGCAATTTCGGAAGTTCAAGTTCTCGTCACAACTTGAGTATTGTTCAATGAAACAGACATAACTTTAGCTAGGGAAATGATCTCGAGATGAATCAAGATGCGTTGGAAAGCTTATTCAAAGATATCTACAACTTCATAGTTGACATCAAGATGAGAATCCGACAAGACGATTGTCCAAAATGCGTTTTAATGAGAGTAGTACAAGATTTTACGAGAATCTTTAAGTTTCCTTATTTCTCTCTTAAGGATATTATCTTATCTTTCATATTTTCGGGTTTTATGATTTTGTTAGACTTAGTTTATTATCTTTTTAGTTTTCTTATCTAGATTTAATTAGATAGCTTCTTTTACAAGCAAAGCCAAATTCTGTCTTTAGGATCATGGTTAGAGGTAGAATTTTGGCTTCCTAGTTTGTCTATTTAAACACAATTTCCCATTCAATAAAATCATATTGGAACCTGGGAATTAACTTGTGATAAGTTGATTCCTTGGATTTTTAATCCCTAAAATCATCTTCTTGATTCAAGCAATTCGAGCAACTCAAAAATCCGTTGTACTCTTGTTCTTCAACAATAACTTCTCTTCGCTTAATCATCAACTTCATCAACAATTTCTGTGCATACCAATCCGAGATCCATATCCTTGGGCACTTCAACGCGTGGAGACCTTCACTCGAAGGTTGTCACGTATCAATTGGTATCAGAGTTGGGCTCTGATACCAATTGATACATGACAAATTGATTTCTGGTGGATAAAGCAACTTGATTTCCAACCCAAAATCGCTGGGCTCTGATACCAATTGATACGTGACAACCTTCAAGTTGAAGGCCGCCACTAGTTTACGTGCCCAAGGATATGGATCTCATGTTGATGTGCGCAAAATTGTTCTTAAAGTTGATGATAAATGGAAGAGAAGTTGTTGTTGAAAAACAAGAGTGCAACAGAATTTGGCAGCTCGAATTGCTTGAGTCAAGAAGATAATTTTGGGGATTAAAAACATAAGGAACAAACTTATCACAAGTTAATTCCCAGGTTCCAATCTGATTTTATTGAATGGGAAATTGTGTTTAAATAGAAAAACTAGGAAGCCAAAATTCTATCTCTAATAATGATCCTAAAGATAGAATTTTGCTGTGCTTGGAAAAGAAGCTATCTAATTAAATCTAGATAAGAAAACTAAAAAGTTAACAAACTAAGTCTAACAAAATCATAAAACCTAAAAATATGAAAGATAAGATAATATCCTAAAGATAGAAATAAGGAAACTTAAAGATTCCCGTAAAATGTTGTACTACTCTTAGTAAAACGCATTTTGGACGATTGTCTTGTTGGATTCTCATCTTGACATCAACTATGAAGTTGTATAATTTTGAATAAGTTTTCCAACACATCTTGATTCGTCTCGAGATCATTTCCCTAGCCGAATTTATGTCTGTTTTACTGAATAGTACTCAAGTTGTGACGAGAACTTGAACTTCCGAAATTGCTTGAATTTAATTCTTTTCGTGGTGACCCAAGACGCCATTGATGAACATAATCAAATGATAATTTTAGATCCATGAACACCTTTTTAAATTTAAATGATCGGGATCTTAGTAAAGGTCTTGGTCTTTGGCCTCCATTCGTCTTCAACGAATCATTCGCTTGGATCCTCCCTTGATTTGTATCAAAAACCATCCGATTTTGATAAAATCCCTTCTTATGAGAGAATATTAGATCCTACGGGGAGGCAGAACACAAAACAGGCTAATTTATCATTGTACTTAAGCGCCAAGTGTGCGAACGAGTAAGTATATAATTATACTTGCATTGAATATATATTATATTGTTTGTTGCATATTATAATTGTTTCAATTTGAAATAACCGTGAGGTTGTATATTTCAACGATGACATACCATATAATGGAGAAGAATTCAGATCTCTGCTTTGCAAAGTCCAACATTTGACGATTTCAATAATCGACTTGTAGTGTAGCCTCTTGAACACAGGTGAAGGTAGACGGCGTTCATCGTCTCCTAAGAGGCTATTCGCGTATCCATCGACAACTGTAAGTATATTACGATATAGAAATATCGATGATATATATACTTCAGTTTACCGTGTATATACAAGTCGACAGTGTTTCAATTTTTTGATTTTTAAGCGATTTGTGAATTGTAGGTTTACTCCATTTGCGATCGCGGTGACAAAGAGTTCCATGAGTCATATGCCCATTTCAAACAAGGATTGGACTCGGTGTTGGCGTCTGGTTACACTAGCATTACACTCGTCGATGTAGATCTTGTAAGCACCTTCTATCCTATCAAAGTTTTATTTTTACCTGGTATATACAATCCACATGTACATATTTCTGATATGTCCCAATTTGAACATGCATGGAAAACTAGGTATTCTTCTCCTTGCGTATCCAAGAACATTTCTATCAAGTTTGCTACCACTTTATGAAGGAGTCTATTGAGATCATAGACAATTCGTCCTCGGGAGATGCTGACCTGAATGGAAAATATGGTGGCACTGTCCCTACACTGGTATGTAATGATGTTTTAAGTGATTATGGACATGTTATTGAATTTTAAATAGCATAATTTATTCATTACATACGAGTTTAATGATTTATAGACTAGCATGTTTGTCGATTATATGCGAGATATGGGGATACATGAACGTGCTAGTATATTCGAGGGGATGGACGCAACTGTATTAAAGATGAAGTGGTGAAACGATCAGAATAAGACCGACTGTGGAATATTCTTGATGCGTCATTTGGAAACGTACAAGGGGCATGAGTTGAGAAGCTGGGATGCTGGATTCAATTATGCACCTAAGACCATAGTGCATGTATTGCGCTGGAAATACACTCATTCAATCCTCTCATGCGACCTTAATCAGATCTGGCCTGAATTCATCAAAAAGGCGCGTAAAAATGCTACTAAGGTTGCTGCCAGAAAGAAGATGAATAAAGCAAAATTATATACATTTGAACATATGTCGTTTCTTTTTGGTATTAGCATTAATACACTCAATTTTTGAATACCGTTAGTTGTTTGTTATGTTTTCAAACACTTGTTACTTCATCCTGTTTTTTTATCATTGCAACCAGTATGCATGATGGGTGCGTTTGTATATATATATATATCTTAATATCATGTATATACAAAATAAATCACGGATGTCATAAATTGTGGGTATATGATCCAAGTATATTCGAAATTAAAATATGTACATATTGTTCACTATATATACATTTAATAGTGTTGTATATACATACTGGTATCATTATATACACTATTATGTATATGACCATCATTAGAGATTCACACGTCTCGTACGTATTGTTTACTATATATAAATGTAATTGTACTCTATATACATAATGGTATCATTATATACACTATATGGTTACACGATTAAACATATGTATAGAAATCGTTAAGTGATGTATTAACATCAATTGATTCATCTTTTGTTGAACAATAATAGTCTAAACTAGAATGATTAAATCTCATTAACAAAATGTGTCTACTAAATACATCAATTTCAACATTAAATGCTATTCAGAGTCAGATCCAGACAACGGCTTATTCATTTTGCAATTTCTACTATCATGCCCTGAATACTCCCCACAAGTCTTGCATTTTCGCTTTTCCTTTTGCTTTTGTGTTGCGATTGCATCTTCTTTTCCACTAAGTATTCTTCTACCACCTGTTCCGCTGCCCTTGTTTTTAGCTTTGAAGGTGGCTTGACAATAATTTCCTTAGGTCTTGAGACACCAACAATGATATAATTCTACGTCATTAATTTGCACACGCAGAATATGTAATGTATATATAATGTACAAAATCGTATATATAACTTATAAACATGTGTATACCTGCGAAATTCTCGATCATCTTATCCAACGTATTTGCATCTATACCAGCAGTGCTTTTTCCTACTTTGTATGAATTCTCGATTTCTACCAATTTACCCAGCAGATCTGTCAACATGTCTTTGTCATCTTGTGCTAACCCAATGCAATTTAGCACAACAGACCAGACTTGCCCTACTAGAGCTTGATTGCTTTCATGTATATTACTTTGTGTCAACACAAACCTGGCCCACTAACCATCCTTGTGGCACCCTTCCTCCAACATGGAAACAACACAGAATCTGGAATTTTATTCTTTCTCAATGATTTAAGGGCGGTGAATATATGTCTGCAATGAATACCAACTTTGTCGAACATCAAGCAATTGTATTTGGTCAGTTCATCAATTACATGGTACTCTACATTGAAGAGATCATCTCGACCCTCGCGTATTATGTAGTATTATGTAGTACAAGTGTAATTCAGGTATATGACACGTGTATTGGGTTTGTTTAAGTAATACCTTCTGTCTTAGACTTGACATTGCACACTCAGGTCTAGGCATATATCTCTTTCTGAACTTCAGTCATCACCGTAAGTGTGTAATACTCAGTTGCATGTCTTTCGATACCAAGCGGAGTTTTGAATTCTGGTTGTTTGGTGTCTGATTCGACATCATTCTTGACCTGTACATGTCGCTGGCTATCCATTGCAATATCGAATTGCATCAACAACTCAACAAGACTAAATTTGCTGCTTGAATACCTCCCAAAGAAACTATTCTCTGATTCAGATATTAATGTTGTTCTAATTAATCCTCCTTGTTGTGTTTCTCTGAAGTATGCATGTATCCAAGATGTTCTAAGAGCGTACATGTTTGAAAACCACTGGTTTTTGCTAAGTTTATAATCAATTATAAACGTCTTCCATCCATCCTCAAACTCACTTATTGTGAGGTTGTCAGACCAAACCAACTTCCACAAACGCGATCTGAAACTACTAGAATTTATCTTTTTTGATCCCACCTTGACTGACACCTTCTCCATTATATGCCACATGCATAGTCTGTGTCTCATCTTCATAAAGACATGTGTTAAATACCATTGTTATCAAAACGTGTACATACATTGATGCCATATATACATGATTAAATAGTAAATAATTCTAAAAACAAGCATATCATTGATTTTCAACACTTATGCATAATTTGATGCTATATATACATAATAAGATATTCGGAAATTATAATATACATTTGCAAAAATATCAAGCAATAATACAGATTAGCAAAGATTTATACATGTATATCAATAAGGCAACTGTATACAGATATACGACATGTATATACAAACAACTTTATGGATCACAGGTTTATGTATGATATAGGTCATGGGCATAGAATTGTTTATAAATTACGTTATATGTACAATAATGAATACGTTATATACCGGTCGTGTACAAGAATGAAATACAAACCTTTTCTATTGCAATTTCATTGCCGGATCTTGATCAGTGACCAGAATAGTTGGATCCTTTTGCTGCATTGCACTCTGAAAATGTTTGAACAACCACGTATATGACTCAACATCTTCCTTCATCAGCAAGCCACATGCAAACGTGACACTTTTCCTATGGTTATCCATCCTTGTGAAGAGAGTGAAAACCATACAATATCTGCAAACATTAAACATGTATTTAGGGATCAAGTTAATGTATATAACCATGTACAATAATGTATATATCTTACTTATTCGTCCGATAAGTGGAATCAAATGAGACCACGTCTCCAAAGGCTGCATAGTTCCTTCTCGCAATTGAATCACACCAAAATAGCCTTTTCAGCTGCTCGGACTCATTCACATCGTATTCAAAGTAAAAAGAACTGCACAAATCCTTTTTCTTTTTCAACCTATCTATCACCATATGAGCATCAGCAATATTGATCAATGACATCAAATCATGCTTGAAATTCTTGAAATCAGACTACATCGCTTCAACATGACTGCTTCCGCCTTCCATCTCTTTCAGTATCTTGTAGGACTTCACGGGTCCTAAATTCTCCTTTGCATAACTCAGCATGAACTTCTGGTGCCCGATGTTCAACTTTCTGTTTGCTTTTAAAAAATGGCGGGTATAATAAGGAATCAACTCATGATTATGACGTTCTTCAAAACAATGCACTCTATATAAGCCATCTGCATTTATCTTGATCATGAAGCGTGCGTCACAACCAATTTTGTTAGAAGAAGTATTACGTACGCCTGATCCATTATCCGATGGATTCCAACTTTCCATTGCGCATCGATAATACTTCTCCTTAATAACATCAGATCTGGGCAGCTTTCTACTACTACTACTCGCTTTAGCATCAAACCCAGATCATTTGGCATACTCACGGTAGAATTTTTCAGCATCACCAACTGTGTTGAATACCATACCTTTCGATGGTATGAATTCTTTTGGACATCGAGGTACCCACATATTGTGACCGTCGTCTCCCCCTGTTTGTATACAGTCTGCCCCATAAACTGACTCCTCATCTACAAACTCATTCTCATTTTCCTTTTCACCATCATCATCATCAACATCTGACATGTATAAATTCTCTTCATTTAAATAACTGAATTCATCCCCCTCGGACCCTGAAAATTGTATTAAAAAATACGTCATGTATATACAACAACACAATTTGTATATATGGTGATAGTACATGTATATAGACATACATAAGGGGTGTACGGAGGTCAATTACATATGTTGACGTAATACATATATCATATACCCTAATAAAGATGTTTTATACATTCATCAGGATGTCATATACATTATTATTGTACACATATATCTCTTACTCTTTAGGAATAGGTCACACAAACAATCCAACCAAAACATCTTGATTATATACATTCGTCAAGTTGTCCTATACATGATTACTGTACATATATACATCTTGATCTATATGAAAAGGTCACATACACAATACAGCCACAACAAATTTTGTATATACATTCCTTAGGTTGGTTTATACGGCATTGATGTACATATATACATCTCGATCTGTAGAAAAAGGTCACATAAACAATCCAGCCACAACATCTTGTTTATATACAATCAGAAGGTCGTCATATACATGATTACTGTAGGTATATACATCTTTATATAAATAAATAGGTCACATGCACAATATAGCCACAAACAAATTCATATATACAATCCTCAGGTGGTCATACACACAATTAATGTACATATATACATCTTAATCTATAGAATTAGGTCACACAAACAATCCAACCACAAAAAAAATCATATATATACACTTTTAAGGTCGTCATATACATGATTATTGTACATATATACATCTTTATCTGTATGAACAACCCACATACACAATACAACCACAAAAAAATTGGTATATACATTCCACACAACAAATTTCGTATATACATACATCAGGCTGTAATATACATTATTATTATACATATGTACATCTTGATCTGTAAGAATAGGCCAAATAAACAATTTACACATGAGATAACGACATATACTAAATCAAAACAATCATATACACGATGAAAAAATTATATACAAAAATTACTTGATGCCATATTTATACGATTACCATATGGCAACGTGGTGGTCTGTGGTGTTTTTAGCGGCGTGGTGGTTCGATGTGGTGGTTGCAACATGGTGGTCTGTATGTATTCCGACGGCTAATAGGTGTCGGCGTAACTCCTGTAGTCACAAAACATGTATTCACGATCAAAGATGAAGGTGGGCGGTAAAAGTTATAGCAATTGAAAAACACAAAACCTGCGCAATGGAGGCTCACGAACCACCACGAGTTCGGATCTACGCAATGGAGGGCGGCGACTTTTTTTATGAGGGCTCGCGGTCGGTTCTGCGCAATGGAGGACGTTATGCCCAATGGGGGACGTCGAATCTGCGTAATCTGCAATGGAGGACGCCGAATTTTGGAGCTGCGTAATCTACAATGGAGGATGCGAATCTGCAATGGAGGATCTGCGTGTTTTTTTATATGGGTAATTTCTATATGGCAATTTGTTATTTTCCAAACGGCTCTTCGATTTGACGTACCCCCGAATCTCGTTATAGCGCACCCCCTTTGTCCATTAAAAAGGGATGGACGGTTCATACATGACCACTGAAAACTGGTGGACAAGTTAATATTGTCCATACATTTTCAATGGCCGGGTGTTTCATCAATTTTAGTTGAAGAACCTTGTCCAACATCTTTTAATGGGCCTTAAATTTTCGTCCATGAAAAACATATGGACCTTTAAACGTTGTCCATGATATTTGTATGGACATATCGCGTTTTTCCATGTATTTATAATGGACGATTTATCAGAATGTGAAAAGTTGAAAATCACATCTCTATAACATTACTTAACCCACCACTAACACATTTTAATCGAGTATAGCATTACCTAACCCACAACTAACACATTTTAATTGAGTCATGTGTTTGGTGTTATGAAAATTGATGGTACTCGTGTGTTTTTCTTTAAGACATTTTCAACCACATTATTCAACATAATAACGTACAACACTTATTATAAATGAAACAACATAAGAAACATAAAGCACATAGAAGTCATACAACAACATAGAACAACATCCACATTCCAACAAACAAACCATAAAATGTCACATAAGGGCCAAGTACCATCATCACACAACAACCAAAGCATGAACCTATTGTCCACAATCAATTAAAAAGACATCAAACATAGACGCTAACAAAGGACTCAATTGTTTTCCACCGTAATCTTCACTTGTGTCTCCACTTCAACATCTATATTAGTTGGGGGTTTCTTCTCTAACGCAGCCTTGAGTTGTTCGACCTCGGTTTCCAACTCTGCAATCCTGTTACGAAGGATCTCTTCCTTGCGTTCAGCTACCATAAGCTCTCCATTCTTGTCCCACACTTGATGTCTTATTTCAGTCTTTTCCTTCCTCAAGTCTTTGATTACTTTTTCGAAGAGCTTTGGGGTATTACATTCAATAAAACTAATCTCCATTAGTATCTCGATATATGAATCCAAGTCATCCTCCTTTTCTTGCTCTTCGTTACGTGGACAAAAGTGATGCTCATACTTTCGTATATCACCACTTTGGTAGCTAAAGCAATCAAAATCAGAGTTGTTCATCCTATATACACAAAAAAGAAACCTAGTTGGTTAATCAATGACATACATCTCTGAAACAACAACTCCCATAAACAACAAGTCCCATAACAAACAAATTCCTTAATAGATTGTCCCCTTAAACAACAACTCCCATAACGAAACATTGGCACAAACACCCTTCACAACAAATAAATTTCCCTCGAATATCGAACACATGGACAACAATGTACCAATCAATGCAAGTATCCATAAAGCTAATGCAATTTCTATTTCAAATTATGTCGTTTGTAATCGAAAACCCTAGGCGGAAAAATTTAAGGAAACCATAGCGAGCAAAAAATGGAGCTTGACACCAAGGAAAAGCAATTTCACCAAATAAAAAACCAAACAATCAAATCCAAGGAGACCAATTTGAGCACAAAAATCCTAAATTCTAACCTTAGGGTTTATACTTGGAAGAAGTGGCTCGGCTGCTAGGTGGTGGCTAATGGCGGGGCGTGCGGATCAGAGTTGGCGGAAGAGCGATGCGTTGGGGGAGGAGATTTATTCGTTCTCTCAAAGGGGCTGGAAGAGGATGCGTTGGAGGAGGAGATATGTTCGTGTGCGAGGATGAAGAGGGGTAAACCTCTCTATATGTGCGTGAGAACCAGATTTTAGGCTGCGTCAATATGCCATTAAAAAGGGATGGACAGTTCATACATGTCCACAGAAAACAGGTGGACACTAAACTTTCGTCCATGGTATTTTTATGGACATATCGACTTTCTCCATGTACTCATACGAACGGTATGTCAGAGCGGGAAAAGTTGAAAATCACATTTAATAACTTGACTTACCCACAACTAATACATTTAATTGTGGGTTACGATGGTCAAGACATTCACAAGTCCTCTTGGTTTACAACAATTTGGCTGTAAAAAAATTTTGAGTACTCTTCTACATTCTCTCACAAAATCATAGAGTGATATGTGGAGGTCCACAACAATATAATGTTGTACAAAGAGTTGAATGTCGGTTTGGAAGATATCTCGATTAATTATTCTCAAAATGACGTATGTTTATGTTGTTTTTCTATAGAGGTGTAGCTTTAGTTATTTTTTGGGTATTTAAGCTATGTTAAGGTTTAGGATTTAGGGTTTGATGTTAGGATTTAGGGTTTAGATATCTACAATGTTTTAGTATTTGGGGTTTAGGGATTGAAGGTTTAGGGTTTATGTTAGTATATACACGTAAAGATTTATACTTTTGTTGTTCAAGGGCCGTGCGTTTGACGATAGCATTTGCGGTCTAGCTTGTCATTGTTTCCTCCATTTAGTTTAATTGGATAAATATACTTTGTCCATCGGAGTTATGTGGACGGTTATAGTGTGTATGGAGTAAGACTATGGACAAATAAATTACGACCATTATATTGTTGTTGATGTGTTTGAACCAAGCTGATCCTGAGGTATATATTGGAGTTGAGGTTGGGGACACAACTTGGAATGTACAACATGAGGACCTTACACAACAAATGTTTTATTCGTACGACTACTCTTGGGACAATGATGTCAGAACCCATATTGAGGGCGACTCTTCAAGTGGTTTGCATTAGACAGATAACACTTTTCATCAAATGCAACAGTCCCCAAATGTGTATCCACCTTCAACTGGTAATGATTGGGATAAAAATAATCCTATTGAATTGGCTTAGTTTGAGATTTCCATTTATTCTGAAATGTTTGCAACAGAGCAAACGTTCTCTAACCGTGATGAGGTACTTGATTTAGTGAGATTTATCAGACGAAAAAACCAAATGTGCTTAGTGGTATGTCGTGTGCTCAAGAGTACTAGTTCTACGCTTGGAAAAACATGGATGGCATGTGGAAAACATGGAAAATACACTCCAGTGAAAGGAGAGGATGAGATTATAAAGGCAAAAAAATGTAAATGTCCTTTTACTTTCCAGTGTTAAGAGGCTACAAGAGGTGCATGGAAGGTTAAAGTTGTATGTGGCAAGCATAACCATCCTCTTGAGAAAAGTTTACATGGGCATTCATTTGTCGGAAAATTGATCAAGGTAAAGTATGAACTGACGAGAAGATTAACTCTTAACCGATGCTCTGCAAAACAGATCATGTGTGCACTAAAGGCTGATGAGACGAATCTCACAACGTATAAACAAGTGTATGATGCTCGCTGAGACTACCAGACTAGGATACCATGAGCGACACCAAGTGAGACCGGGAACATCTAGCATAAGTCATATTATGTGGACTCATCCATAATCATTAGCTCTGTTAAAGGCATTCTCAAATGTGTTGATTCTCGATTCAACATACAATACAAACAGGTATATAATTCTCCTCTTTTTTGTTACTAATTTAATTCCTTTTTTTTAATTTGTGATTTATTTATTCATTCTATTTGAGTTTGTTATTACTTAATCGTATATCATGGTTGGATTCAAATTTACATAGGTACCATGTCCCTTGCTTTGAAGTAGTTGGATTTACATCCACTTGGAGGAACTTCAATATTGCGACTGCATTCATAAGTGAAGAGAAAGAGGAGAATTACACTTGGGTTGTCATTAAGATAAAAGAGTTGTACACAATCATAGGAGAGTCACGAACTGCGATTGTAACTGATCGAGAGATGGCATTGATTAATGCAACTAAAAAAGTCTTTCTAGATGCAATGCACTTATTGTGTCGTCGACATGTGTATAAGGATATAGAGAATAAAGCAAAGAAGATATGCGGTCATGATTCTTCTAGAACTAATTTTGCAAATGATTGCAGAAATTTATGGTTGTCAGCTACCGAGGAGGTATACTTAAAGCATTTGGCACTTATTCAATCAAAATGGAGACACGTGCCTAAATTGCTTGCATATCTTACGGCCACTTGGCTCTACAATCATAAGAAAAGACTTGTCTCAGCTTAGACGGACATTGTAGCTCATTTTGGCAATCACACCACAAATAGGTATTTCATGCTGAGTTATAAATGGGATGTCATCTTGTTTTGTTGTAACTAAGCTCACTTCCTTGCTACTTCGCTATGTTTGACTGTTGTAGGGTCGAAGGTGCTCATGCTATGCTAAAAATGTTTCTTGGCACTCATACTTATGGATTGAGTGGTGTCTTTATTAGAATGCACTCGTTACTTACCATACAGATTGGTGAAATTAAGGCTTCTTTCGGAAAGTCCCGGTCAATCTCAATGTCATTCGCTTCAACTCTAGAAGTCTTCAAACTATTACAACACGTTGTTTCCGACAAGTGCTTGGAATTTTTAATGAAAGAATACAAGCGGTTGTCTGCCACATGTCAGTTCACTACGGATTGTGCATGCCTACTGCTAGTTACACATGGACTGCCTTGTTTCCATGAACTTGCACGATATGTGGCTGTGAAGAAACGTGTTCCTCCTAGTGTTATTCATGGTTTTTGGAGGCAACTAGAAATTAGTGTTGATGTGAGGAACGGGGACGACGACACATGCAAGTGTCGGGTTGCAAGATGCATGATGGAGGATTTTTATCACCATGAGTTCCCTAACCTACTAGTTGATTAACAACACCGGTATGCTAGAACTGTTTATGAATGGACGCATCCACAATTGACAAGTTTGGAAGAACCGAATATGGGCAAGGGCAAGGGTCGTCCCAAAAAAAACAAGGTTCCATGCCAGAGATGGCCTTCTTCGTGGGAGTATACTAATTCTGACACAACACCTCCCAAAAAATCTCGAACTAGGCCTCCTGAGTCGCCTCGTACTCCAATTATTCCATCATCTCGAAGGTCATCATCTACAGGTAATTGAAAACTCGTACTGAATAAAATACTTGTTCTACACATGAATAGTAAACGTTAGCTTCTGACTTTATAGGTAGTCATTTGGAGAGTATTGTACCAAATACTCCTTGCACGCTATCTCCCCTATCATTGAGTGAAGGAACTCCAAGAGGTAAATTTATTTTAATAAAATTCAATTAATAGAATGTTTTATGTCTACAACGGTGAAAATGGGGTTATCCAATGTTACAAAAAAGACGTTTGACACATCTCGCACATCAGCTGATATGCATGCTCTATATCCACCCCCACATGTGAGTTGAACAATGTATATAATTTTGCGGAGAAGTTTGATCGTTCGTCACTATGGCCTTTTGAAGGATTTTTAAATTGGTGCAGTTATATGTCCGTATGCATACGCCATACCCACATACATCAACCCATTTGTGATTGGCTATGTTGATGTCATCAGTGATGGAAATTGTGGTTACAGATCAACACGTAATTTCGGGTGGCCACAAGAAGATTGGACATTTGTCAAAACAACCTTATATAATGAGTTAAACAAGAGGAAAAGGTTGTATGCCCCGACATTCGTACACCAATCAGTTGACTATAATCTGGAGGCACTACAACATATTTCAGAGGGTTTTTCTTCTATGAAGACTTGGCTATCTCTTCCGGAAATGGGGTTTTTGGTTGCAACTGCGTTTCAAAAGGCATTTGTTTCGGTGGGAGCTTGCTAGCGCACATTTCTTCCTCTAACTTTGACACCTGGATACACTTGTGCTGATATCGAAACATTCTCCATTTGCCTTCTGCCAGATGTGCCGCATTATATTTTGGTATGTGAGGCTATATATTTCGTTTAGGTTTTGTGAAGACATGTTTTCAAATCATATCAATATTACAACATTATTTTTCGTCCTTGTAGGTAGAGTTAGATGCTCGTTCACCATTGATAGAATTATACACTTTATGACACACAACTTCTCAAAGAGGTGTGTTGGATCGTAAGTCTGTTAGTGAAGGCGTCCTTAACTGGGTTAAGGGCGTCCTTATATGCAGCGGAAATTAGACTTAACAGGAAATGCAGTGAGATATTGGACACGAGTATTTATAGAGGAACCCCACTAAGACCAACTAGTCTTATGGGTAAACCTCTACCTCCGCTTGGTGGATTTTCAATAGCCGTTCCTTATCTTATTAGGAGAGAGTCCTTACAACTTAGGCGAGTCGTTACACTTCTCTGAGTTAAGCGTCCGTCCTTAGTCTCACTAGTAACACTCCTTTCCACCTAACAGGTAACCTAACTCTCTTAGCTTATAAGGAAGCTATCACTCACGTCTCTCTCGGTCCGTTGAGAGAGACAAACTACAACTCTAACTATTTTGTGGTTTGTTTTAGATTTGATGTGGTTGGACTTTCTTTCTCTTGCTTCAAGCTCACTTGATCTTCTTGATCTTCGTTCTTGTTCTTGAATGCTTTGGGAGAGCTTGAGAGAAAGTCTTCAAAGTCCACACCGCTATGCATACCCTTGAGGGGGTATTTATAGCGGAAGTGGTTCTTGTCCTCTAGCGTCCTTTGAGGCTTTGCAGGATCCTTGATCTTCCATCAACGGTGCGATGAGCCTCTTGAGGAAGTCAACTCTGTTGACGCTTGGGGAGCCTCCGCGTGGATAGGGGACCATCGCTGGGAAAGCGACATCTTTGGAATTGTCTACACGTGCCCAGACAAGGGAAGCTTCCTTCTAAGGACTACGGCCGAGTATGATGTAATCATGTTGGGGCGGCCTTGATTTGAATTTGAACTTCATCCGTATTTTGTCGCGCGTCCCTTCTTGATGAGGACGCCGTCCCATCTGCGCATGGACTTCGCCAATTACTTTCAGTGCTTGAAGTTCTGATGAAGTGCGTCCCTACAGAGTTAGGGACGGCCTTTCACTTGTTGTCTTTTTCGCTCATTTGCGTCCGTTGGACTTTCCTGAGATCAACACTTGGACAACTTATCAAATACCTTGAGTTTGTCATTATCAAAACAAGGGACGATTATTATTGGTTTAGATATTAATGACTTGCGTCCTTAATATCGTCCCAACAATTTCCCCCTTTTTGATGATGACAAACTCTTTCAAAAAATGCGCACAAAAGTAAAGCTTTTAGCATGAGAGTTTACACTTGATTTTCTTTTCAGCTTAGGTTGACATGCAACAAAATCTTCTTCATGCGTTTCTGCTTACTACCGTTGCTCACTATTACTTCATCACCGGCGTCTTCTTCGTTTCCGTCTCCCTCCTCGTCTTCAGGCTCTTCGTCCTGGAGAGGGGCATCCTCTTCATCAGAGGCTTCATCCCTTTGTTCATGGGACTCGACCATTTCGGTGTCCTCAGCCGCGGACGCCTGTGCTGGAGGAGGCGCGTCCACAGCGAGAATCCTTGCCAAGGACTCTGTAGGGACGGTTGAAGGAGGCGTCCCTTGGACTTGAGCAGATTCCTCGACGGCCTGAGCGGGCGGAGGAGGAGGGGGAGTTGAAGCTCTGGGAGGAGAGGGAAGAAGGAGTTCTGATCTTGGCTTTGGTGGGGGCAGAGGAAGAGCTGGGTGGAGCCATGGAAATGGGCTTGACTTTGAGCGGTGCAGGGGGAGGAGGCGGCGGTTTAGTAGCGGAGTCCTCAAGAGTGATAACTTTTGGTACAGCGTCCTTGGCCGGGACCTGTACTTGAGGAGCGTCCTTTATGACCTTCGGCATCGGCTTTGCCAGGTCCGCCTCTATTTCCGCATCCAGCGGGTCCACAGCAGCGACAGAGGCAGGAGTAGCGTCCTCTACCCTTGGTGGAGGAGGAGGGAGTCGTGGGACTTCCTGTAGGCTCTGTTGGATCGCCGCAGCAATGGCGTCCTTTACTGCCTGTTCTTGCCTGGCCTTCTCCTCTTTTTCTATTTGCAGCTCGGAGAGGCGTATGGCTGCCATCTGTTGCTCAGTAACGCCCTCGAGCTCAGCGGATGTCTTCAGGCGTCTCTTTGGGGCGGGAGGCGGGGAGGAGGTGACGGGTTTGGCTTGGGAGGAGAAGAGAGGGCCTTTAACTTGATGTGTGAAAGGGGAGGGGGAGGAAGGCCGTTTTCGTTTCTGTGAGGGGACGGAGCCGGCAGGAGCGACTAAAAACTCCAAGATGTCGGGGAGTAATTTAGCGAGCTCCTCCACAGTTCCGCCGAAGGAGTCAGAAATGATCCCTGGGCCCATGAAGGGAGGGTTTTTGTGATTGGTTTCTTTGAGGCGAGGTTGGACGTAGGTGACCATGAAATAGTGGAGGAGATGTTGGATTTTGGGAGGGTAGTCGCTTATGGACGCCCGTAGGCATATGTTGGCGAGCATCCTCGGCTCCTTTTCTAGCCAGTCCTCAACGAGTGGGTCGAGAGGAGGACGGCGCTTGGGTTAGGCAGGGAAGCCTTGAACGGTGCCTTTGGCAACGTTTTCCGACCCGGGCTTTGGTTTGAAGGGTTTTTCAAGGAACTAAAAGCGTTTGGGAGCGGGTTTGGATCGGGAAGATTGGGCTTTTTGAGGAGGAGGTTGGGAGCGATGTTGCTAGGGAGGGGTGGTGGAGTGGCGGTGTTGGGTGGTTTGAGAAGTGGAATGGTGGCGAGGGGGTTCTTGGCGCACAGCAGGTCGCCCTCTCGAGTCCATCAGTGACCGGCCTCTTACCGGAGGAGAGCTCGAGGAACTAGGGTTTTTCGCCGCCGAGGAGGGTGAAAGGTTCTTTGAAGCTCTCGTGTTTGCCATTTTATAGAGAAGGATTAGGGTTGAGAAAGTGATTTCGGGATTTGGGTTTGAAGATTTGAGAGCTTTGCTAAAATTGTGTAAACAGCAGAGGAGCGAAGAAGGTGTTTCGGAAAGCACAGGTGGGTATTTGTAGGAAGAAGATGAAGTTGGACGGGCAGGGGTAACAGTGTCTTTACACTTGGTTTCCTCCACCCGCCTTCCCACACGTGGCTTTCTTCTTTGTTAAGAAACACAGCTGTTGGGCACTGTTTGCGCATATCCCGAGATCTTCGCTAAATCTTCTCTAAGACGGTTCACCTTCCCATTTTCAAAATTCAAACTTCTCACCACTGCAAAGGACTCTGACCTGGCGTCCTTTCAACACACAACACTTCACTACTCTGAACTGAACCACGGCGTTCCAACCACTGAACTCAAACTCTGAACTTAGAACTCTGTATGGACATCTCTCAGCTCTTGACATGCGTCCCTTTGATCACTTAGAACCATTTTTGAAAATCAAGCAAGTACGTCCCGTAAATGTTGGGACAATGTTAAGGACGCCTTCAGTAATTAACATTGTGCCTAGCGTCCCTTAGTTTTGATATGACAAACTCGCCCTGATCTAATAAAGTTGTCCAAGTGTTTCAGGAACGCATGTTGAAAAGGACAACAAGTTGAAGAATAGGTAGCTGTCCTTAGGAAGTAAGGACGCTACATCCTTCAGTGAACGGCTTGGTAAAATACAAACAAGGACACCGTCCTTAATCATTACACTGGAGTCCTTCAAAGCTGGCTGACAAAGTGACATCACCAGACAAGCTTTGATCATGATCTCCACGTGGAAGAAGATCCCGCATCCAAGCCTAACGGAATTGCCAGTAGGCTTCCTTGATCATCAGAGCAACACGTGGAAGCCGATTACTGTTGCAACGTCCCCAAGGGCATGATTGTCAGAGATAAAGTTGCCCTTTCCCAACGTCACTATAAATACTCCCCAGAGTATTTATTGTGAAGTGACGCTTCAGAGAATATTCAGGGAATTTCGTTAGTCGCTCAAGAACACCAAGAACACCAAGAACAAGCTCAAGAACAAGTGAGACTTAGGTGTTAGATCGAGCGAGAAGCGTTCAACAAAAACACAAATTGTTTGTAATAGAAAAGAACAAAAAGAGTGAGAGAGTCCTTACGACGAACTGCAAGGACGAGGTGATAGTATCCTTTAGAGAAATTAAGTTAGGTTACTCTACAGGCTTAAAGGGGTTGTTACTAGTGGACTTAGGGACGCCAGTCTATGTGCCAGAGAAGTGTAACAGCTCGCCAGTGTATTGTAAGGAAACTTAATAAGAAAGGAAAAAGCTATTACAAAATCCTCCAAGGAAGTAGAGGTTTACACTCAAGGACTAGTTGGTACTTGAGTGGTTCCTCTATAAATCAAAAGCGTTCCTTACTTATTGTCTTAACCTGTTTAGTCTTTTGATTTCCGCTGCGAACCAAGGAAGTCCTCGATCCTTATTAAGGACATCCTGGTGAAGGACGACCTTAACTCTGTTAAGGACGCCCTTGTATTTCTGACTAACGATCCAACAGTAAAGAAAACAAAGAACGCTCATAGGACGCGTTTACAAGATTCTCGGCTTGGGAAAGCTTAGAGTTCCCATTATTTCGGCTTGTAATGAGGGTAGGGTGATCAGGGATACTCTTGAGATGAAAAGCGAAATGAATAACGTTCAAAATATAAGCAAAACACATGTCTTAGACTAGGGTCCTTTCAAGATGACTTTAAATGCATAACACACTTTAAAAACAAGTTCTCAACAACACATAGCCAATCATAGAGGGAATAATAGAACGGGACTTGATTATTTAAAAGTTATCATCCCTAAGAGCAACCTGAGGTGCTCGAAGGGACGTCTATCAAGTGCTTTTGTGAAAATATTGGCCACTTGGTCCTCAGTCCTAACATGATCCACTTTAATTAATCCAAGTTCAACATTATCACGAAGAAAGTGATGTCTTATGTGAATATGCTTTGTCCTAGAATGGTGAACAGGATTCTTTGCAATACTTGTAGCATTGGCGTTATCATACAAGATAGGGACTGTGTTGAGGAACGTACCATAATCTTCAAGTTGGTACTTGATCCATAAGACTTGTGAGCAGCACGAAGCAGCAACAACGTACTCTGCTTCCGCGGTTGAGAGAGCCACGGAGTTTTGCTTTTTGGATCCCCAAGAGACAAGGCACGAGCCAAGGAACTGTGCCATGCCTGATGTGCTTTTCCTATCCACTACATGGCTAGCGTAGTCTGCGTCAGAGTACGCTACCAAGTTTAAGGACGTTCTTCTAGGATACCATAGGCATAGGTCATCCCGTCCCTTGAGGTATCTGAAGATTCTCTTGACCTCTTGCATGTGGGCCTCCTTTGGATTTGCTTGGAAACGAGCACATAAGCATACAACGAACATGATGTCGGGACGACTTGCTGTTAGGTATAGCAAGGACCCTATCATTCCTCTAAAGAGCTTTTGATCTACACTCTTGCCTTCTTCATCAGCATAAAGGCGAGTGTTGGGGGAGATGGGAGTATCAATGGATTTTGAAGAGTTTATCCCATACTTCTCAAGCATTTCACGAATGTACTTCTGTTGGTGAATGCGCGTCCCATCTTTGAGTTGGGTGATTTGGAGTCCCAAGAAGAAGTTGAGTTCTCCTATGAGGGACATCTCAAACTCACTACTCATCAAATTCTTGAATTCCTCTACAAGTTTCATGTTAGTGCTTCCAAAGACTATGTCATCGACATAGACTTGGACAATCAAAACATCTTTAAGGACTTTCTTAAGGAATAGTGTTTTATCGATGTTACCTCGTGTGTACCCGTTGGACAAGAGAAAGGACGCAAACCTATCGTACCATGCACGAGGGGCTTGCTTGTTGGGACACTATCAAGAACGCTTCGTACTTGTTAATGTTCCACACAACCGTCCCTTAGTTTTGATATGACAAACTCACTTTGGTTCTAATAAAGTTGTCCAAGTGTTCAGGAACGCCAGTAACCAAAAGGACAACAAGTGTGTATGGGCGTCCCATAAGCTTAGGGACGCTAGCTAACAGGAAGTAAGGACCAGCCAGAGACTACTTGAGCAAGGACGGAGTCCCAAGCAAGTTGGAACGCAAGAAAGGAGTCCTTACTCACTAGCCGACAAGATGACATCACTCGACAATGTTTGATCATCCAAGGACACGTGGAGACCGATCCTGTAGCAGAGTCCAACACTACGTGGCGGACGATCCTGTTGCAGAGTTCATCAACACGTGGCGGCCGATCCTGTAGCGGAGTTCATCATACACAGCTGGATACAGGAAGCTTCCTCATCACCGCCCTACTACGTGGAGGAAGATCCTGTAGCCACGTCCATGAAGGGCATGATCGTCCCAGAGAAAAGACGCCCTTCCCCAAGTCCTATAAATAGCCCCTAGGCATTTATTGTGACGTTAACGCTTTCAGGAATATTCAGAGAGAATCAAAGGAAAGCGACTCACTCAAGAACACGAAGAACTAACTCAAGAACTCAAGAACAGTGCTAGAACTTGTGTTAGATCGAGTGGGACTTGTAACCAAATCATAAAACAGTTTGTAACAGAAAAACTCAAAAAGAGAGAGAGAGTTCTGCGAAGTACTGCAGAACGTAGGAATAGAGTCTTTTGGTAGATTGAACTAGCTTAAGTTGTAGGCTTAAAGGAGTTCTTTACAAGTGAACTTAGGGAAAAGCTAAGTGTCAGAGAACTGTAAAGGCTCGCCAGTACAACTGTAAGATCGTTCAATAGAAAGGAAAGAACTATTCAAAAATCCTCCGAGGAGGTAGAGGTTTACACTCAAGGACTACTTGGTCTTGAGTGGTTCCTCTATATTTCACTGCGTTCATCTATTATCTGTTTAGTACTTAATTTCCGCTGCATTACTCAAGGACGCTCCTACTCCTCGTAGGGACGCCTAACCAAAGGACGCCTTTACCAAAGTAAAGGACGTCCCTCAGTACTAACGATCTTTGCCTTTGGTACCCCAGGAAGACGTCCTTCACGCTAGTTGGTTACTCGGACGCTGATTATGCTGGTCATGTGATTGATAGAAAAAACACTTCAGGAATGACACAGTTCCTTGGTTCATGCTTAGTCTCTTGGGGATCTAAGAAACATAACTCTGTGGCGCTTTCAACTGCGGAAGCTGAGTACGTTGCTGCTGCCTCGTGTTGTTCACAAGTTATCTGGATCAAATATCAACTAGAGGACTACGGTATCAATCTTGAAACTATACCCATTCGTTGTGATAACACAAGTGCTATTGAAATTTCTAAGAATCCTGTTTTTCATTCACACACAAAGCATATTCATATAAGGCATCATTTCTTGCATGACAATGTTGAACTAGGACTCATTAGTATGGAGCATGTAAGGACTGAAGACCAAATAGCTGATATTTTCACTAAGACACTTGATAGACGTCCCTATGAGCATCTAAGGCTGCTCTTGGGGATGATAACTTTTAAGTAGCAAGTCCCGTTCTACTATTCCCTCAATGATTGGCTATGTTTTGTAGATTCTAAGTGTTTAAGGACTGTTATGCATTAAATTCATCTTTGCAAGGACGCTAGTCTAAAACTTCATGTGTTTGCTACTTTGGAACGCCATTCAAATTTTCTCTATTTTGTCTTGAAAAGAGTATCCCTGATCACCCAACCCTCATTATAAGCCGAAATGATGGGAACTCTAAGCTTACCCCAGCCGAGAACTCCGCAAAAGCGTCGTATGAGATTCATATATTCTTTTACGGGACGTACTTGCTTTGTTCTCAACTGGTTCGAAAGGTGATCACAAGGACGGTAAGTTGGTCGTTGGTTTGCTTGAAGAGGTCAAATTTTGCTAAGTATGAGAGAACGCTCAGTGTTTGTTGGAGAGGACGCAAGTTCAGTTTTGAGGAGAAGTTGAAGAGTCAGAAATTTGAACTTTTGAAAGTGTGAACAGTGACCGTTGCTTTTGCTCAAATCTTAAGGGGGAAGTTTTGCCACGTGTCGCACAGTAAAACAGTGGTATTTACCATTTGTGCCACCGCTTCCTCTATATAAGGCCAGAACAGTCACAATCAAATTTATTACGCTCAACCACTTTCTCGCTCTCAAATCTGCTCTGACATCTCTCTAGAACTCCGGCGACTTTCTCACTCTAAATCTCACCTGAAAAATGTCTCAAAGACAGTTGAACGTGGTCGGATCTTCTACCGGCGGGAAGCGAAGAAAGCTTGTGAAGTCCCACTACATAGAGAAGCCAAAGCCCATTGTTCTTAATGAATCTCTACTGGACTTCATCAACAAGAAGCCCAGGACGCTGTACAATCTAATCAGGGAACGCATACAAATGCCAGAAGTTAAGAACGATGCAGTGAAAACAAGGAACTATGAGACGTTCATTGAACGCTTCGTCGTCCCAAGCCTCCACAACACAGACTTCAAAGACCTACCTGGACGGATGGACGACGTGCTCTTCTTCTCTTAGTTTGGAGGTGAGAATCTTGGCCCTCTACTTGAGCTTATCCCAGACTTGCACAATGCAGTCTTGCCCGAGTTTCCTATGTACCCAAGGAACTCCTTAGCCTTTCAAATGACCAAGAACCGTGTGCCAAGTCCCTCTCCCCCATCTCCTCAAATCCCAACCATCACCACCAAAAACATCCTCCCGTCCAAACGTTCAACCCCCTCATCTCCCCTCTCAAAATCATCAAAACAAACCTCCTCTAACCCAACACAAATCGTGGATAAATTTCCACCACATTTAAAGGAGGGACGCTCCAAGAAAGTTCACGACCCAAGGCCCCTAAAAAAGGCCAAGACCTCGAGCGTCCCATCCTCCAAACCCTCCACAAAAAGGCCTAGCACCACAAAAAGGCCATCCAACCTTTCCAAGGAATCCACTCCTCCCCCTCAACCCATCTCAATCGTTCAACTCCCCACTCCCCCTCCGTCCCCTCAACCATCCATGAAAAATGCCCTTATTCCATTTCCTCCCAAACCCTACTCTCCTCTTAATCTTGCCAACTTCCCCACAGCACCGGCCCATATCTCGCCCCCAAAAGATCCCGAGACCTCCAAATCCCGCCGTCCCTCCTCCGAAAGTGGACCAGAGGATGTTGAGAAGCGTCCAGCCCTTGAGCGCACCTTCAAACGCCGCAAAGCTGGCGAATCTCCAAAGGTGCTCATGGTTCAAGCTGCTCCAGAGCCTGAGCACATCTCCTCCTCCTCCTCTAGCTCATCTGAGAGCCACAGAGGAATGCCTCAAGAAATTGCTGAAGGAGTCTCCCCTATTATTGATGTCGTTGGGGACTCCGATGATGAGGCTGAAGGAGTTGAGAATGCTCCAGCTGAGCATCAAGTGGCTGAGGACGCTGGCGAGCACCAGGTCCCTCAAAAGGACGCCGAGCCAACTCTTTCTGAAGAGCTCGAGCGTGATGCTCAGGAAGTCCCACCCTACAACCAATCCCTCCCCATCCTCAATCCCTCCCAAGCTCCACAAGAAAACCCCTCCCCCACAATCCAAACAGAATCCCATCAAGTCCCCGCGGACGCTGAGCCAGGAACAGAAAATCAATCAGAGGCTCAGGACGCTGAGGGCACGTCCCAAGGTCAGACCTCAGGTGCCGATCAAGCCACAGCTGGTGGCGATGCAGAAAAAGAGCAAGGCACAAAGGACGCTCCCTCCAAGGACGCTTCTGACAGTGACTCTGAGAACGCTGAGGAAGAGTCATATGATGATGAGGACTCTGAGTCCCCCAAGGGCAAGCGCAAAAGAAAAAATGCTGATGTGCCCGGTAAAGTTCTTAGCCCGCTAATTTACTCTGAAGAGTGGCTAGCCTCCTTCGATGATGAATCCGTTCAGGAGTTCCTCGAGCTTCTGAGATTCCAAGGATGGATGAACGTTGGCCCTGCGCCGACCATTGTCGACAAAGAACAGGTAAAGGCGTTCTACAGGGATTTGCGCTTCAAAGCAAAAGATGGCTCCCTCCACTTCAAAATTGAAGGTGAGAAAGCCTCAGTAACAGAACGCCAAATCCGATCCTTCATGGGTCTAGGTCCACGCAAGCCACCGTCCGATGCCCTTAGCTCACTTCCTGAAGGCGGATTTGAAACAACAGATCAAGAACTACCTCTTGTTGAGCACATCTTTCAGGGCAAAAGGCCAATGGGACTTGACAGGGTAGCTCACGTTCTGAGCAAGGTTGGCGCCATCGTTCATTACTTCATATGTCGCGCCATACTTCCAAGGCAGGAGAAGCGTTCAATTGTGCAAGCACATGACATTATTCTCATTGACGCTATCCTAGAACGCCGCCCAATCAACTTAGCCAGAATTGCTATGCAACACATGGCCAAGTGTGGAAGGAAGAGGCATGCCTTGCCATACCCTGGATTAGTGAAGTCCATCTTGCAGTCCCAGGACGCTTATGATGAGAGCGCTCCATCTGAAGAACTTGGCTTGAAATGGAATGCTAAGAAGGGACTTGTCGAGATAAGGCACAATGAAGAGTTGTCGTCTGTGCTAAAACAGTTAGAAGCTGAGGCTGAGGAAGCCAGACTGAAAGCTGAGGAAGAACGCTTAGCTGCTGAGGCTGAGGCCGCAAGGCTTAATTCTACGTCTCCAGAGTTCCCTCAGGACCAAGAGCCCGCAGTAGATTTTGCCACTCTTGATCAAATGCTCTTGGGCACTTCTTCTCCTCCATCTCTTCCAACGGACGCTCCCTCTTCGAGTACAGGTCACGTGCCCCGTTCTGCCCCTGCAAACATTGCCCAGCATCCTCCCGCAGAACTCATGGGCGCAATAATGGACAACCAGTGCCTCATCTTCTCTGCCCTAAAGGACTTTTCCTCTGCATTCTCCAAGGCTGCTGAACTTCAAGAACAACTGCTCAAGTTTTATCAAGACCAGAGCCGTTCTAAGTGATTGTCACCACCCCTTTAATCCCCTATTATTTTTCTTTTGCTTCTTTTGAACTTCAAACACTATAATCTTGGTTTGTAATAACCGTACTCTTACTTCCGTTTGAATGACAATCCTTTGTTTGTGTTCACATGTGTGTTTAAGCGTTCCACTGCCTTTAGTTATGTGTTTGTGCTAACGTTCTTATCACTTGTTATCCTTTTCGATGATGCCAAAAGGGGGAAGTGTAGTTTTGCAGAGATGCGCTATAAAATAGTTATCTAGAATAAGCAAGTGTTAAGGGGGAACTATTAAGTGAAAAGTCTAAGGAACGCTCATGCTAGAATAAAAGAGAACGCTTAGAAAGTTTTCTAGGACGCTACTCTCTCCTTAAAATCCAAAAGCTAGAGAATCAAATATTGAAAACTTGTGCTTATTAAAATTTCTCTAAGTGTTAGAGCACGCCTCTAAGTTTTCATGCATGCTAAATTACAATGTCAAAACTTATTTGCTAAAGAGTTTGTCATCATCAAAAAGGGGGAAATTGTTGGGACGCTATCAAGAACGCCTGTGTACTTGTTAATGTTCCACACAACCGTCCCTTAGTTTTGATATGACAAACTCACTTTGGTTCTAATAAAGTTGTCCAAGTGTTCAGGAACGCCAGTGACCAAAAGGACAACAAGTGTGTATGGGCGTCCCATAAGCTTAGGGACGCTAGCTAACAGGAAGTAAGGACCAGCCAGAGACTACTTGAGCAAGGACGGAGTCCCAAGCAAGTAGGAACGCAAGAAAGGAGTCCTTACTCACTAGCCGACAGGATGACATCACTCGACAATGTTTGATCATCCAAGGACACGTGGAGACCGATCCTGTAGCGGAGTCCAACACTACGTTGCGGACGATCCTGTTGCAGAGTTCATCAACACGTGGCGGCCGATCCTGTAGCGGAGTTCATCATACACAGCTGGATACAGGAAGCTTCCTCATCACCGCCCTACTACGTGGAGGAAGATCCTGTATCCACGTCCATGAAGGGCATGATCGTCCCAGAGAAAAGACGCCCTTCCCCAAGTCCTATAAATAGCCCCTAGGCATTTATTGTGACGTTAACGCTTTCAGGAATATTCAGAGAGAATCAAAGGAAAGCGACTCACTCAAGAACACGAAGAACTAACTCAAGAACTCAAGAACAGTGCTAGAACTTGTGTTAGATCGAGTGAGACTTGTAACCAAATCACAAAACAGTTTGTAACAGAAAAACCCAAAAAGAGAGAGAGAGTTCTGCGAAGTACTGCAGAACGTAGGAATAGAGTCCTTTGGTAGATTGAACTAGCTTAAGTTGTAGGCTTAAAGGAGTTCTTTACAAGTGAACTTAGGGAAAAGCTAAGTGTCAGAGAACTGTAAAGGCTCGCCAGTACAACTGTAAGATCGTTCAATAGAAAGGAAAGAACTATTCAAAAATCCTCCAAGGAGGTAGAGGTTTACACTCAAGGATTACTTGGTCTTGAGTGGTTCCTCTATAATTCACTGCGTTCATCTATTATCTGTTTAGTACTTAATTTCCTCTGCATTACTCAAGGACGCTCCTACTCCTCGTAGGGACGCCTAACCAAAGGACGCCTTTACTAAAGTAAAGGACGTCCCTCAATACTAACGATCCAACATTGCTTGAGTCCATAGAGTGCCTTGTCCAAGAAATACACATGATCAGGGAGATCAGCGTCCTCAAATCCTGGAGGTTGAGTGACGTACACTTCTTCTTTAAGCTTGCCATTGAGGAAGGCCGTCTTGACGTCCATTTGAAAAAGCTTGAGGAGGCGAATGGCTTCAATTCTAGCAACAGGAGCGAAGGTCTCATCATAGTCGATCCCTTCCTCTTTTCTATAGCCTTGAGCCACAAGCCTTGCTTTGTTTCTTGATACGCGTCCACTCTCATCAAGCTTGTTCCTATAGACCCACCTCGTCCCTATTATATTTTTGTTTCTAGGACGAGGGACGAGGGTCCACACCTTGTTCCTTTCAAACTGATTAAGTTCTTCTTGCATGGCTTGAATCCAATCAACATCCTGGAGAGCTTCCTTTATGTTCTTAGGTTCAACTAAGGACACGAAGGCGTTAAAGGCGCAGAATGCTATGTTGGCGTTAAGGGACTGATTCACAGCTGATCTTGTTTGAACTCCTTTTGACATATCTGAGATTATTTGATCTATGGAATGAAGTCTTGAAAGGTTGGATCCCCTATGCGTAGTGTCTCTTGAAGGAGTACACCTAGGGTCCGTCCAATCGGACTCATCAGAGTCAAAGCCGTCATCTTCATTGGTTGGCTCAGTGTGTTCCCCCTCAGCTGGAGCGTCTACACTATGCCTTTCTCCTTGTTGACTTGACTCACCGGCGTCTACTTGGTTCAACGACCAAGTTTGAGAAGGCTCTTGTTGTTCACTAGGGACTCCCATTGAAACCTCATCGCGAGATTCAAGGGCGTTCCTAGGAACGTAATATTTGTCGGAGGAGCCTCTTGGTTCTTCCTCATCATCTTCATCATCGTCCCTTGGACAGGAGCGACGTGCCTTCTTACTTGCTTCTTTCTTGTGAGAGGCATTTTCTTTGAACACCACATGGATACTTTCTTCAAGCTTAAGAGTTCGTTTGTTGAACACTCTATAGGCTTTGCTTGTGAGGGAGTATCCAAGGAATATTCCTTCATCACTCCTAGCATCAAATTTGCCAATGTTGTCTTTGCCGTTGTTGTGAATGAAGCATTTACACCAAACTTTGAGGTGTGAAATGTTTGGCTTTCTTCCATTTAAGAGCTCATAGGACGTCTTTTTGAGTAAAGGACAAATCATAGCTCGATTGACGATGTAGGTTGCGGTGGCAACGGCTTCTGCCCAGAAGTGTTTGGGAACGCCGCTAGCCAAGAGCATCGTCCTTGCCATGTCTTCCAGCGTCCTATTCTTTCTTTCAACAACACCGTTTTGCTGAGGAGTACGCGGAGAAGAGAAGTTGTGGGATACTCCTTGTTGGTCACAGAAGTCAAGGAACTCTGAGTTTTTGAACTCCGTTCCATGATCTGACCTTAGGGCTTTCAAGCTCGTCCCAAGTGCAATTTCTACTTGTTTGATGAAGATTTTGAACATCCCGAAAGCATCTGCTTTTGACACCAAGAAGAGAACCCAAGTGAATCTGGAAAAATCATCAACAATGACATACATGTACCTTTTTCCACCATAGCTTTGGGTTTGCATGGGTCCACACAGATCCATGTGAAGCAGTTCTAATGGCTTCTTTGTGCTCACTTCATTTTTGGATTTAAAGGACGATCTTGTCTGCTTCCCTTTGATGCATGCTTCACATTGTTCAATTTGCTCAGGATTAATTCGGGGAAGTCCTCTTATAAGATCCTTTTGATGAAGTTTGAAGATTGTACTCGGCCCCGCATGTCCAAGACGTCGATGCCAGAGATCGGCGTCCACAGCAGAGACGGATAAGCACAACTTGGAAGCAGGCTTGAACCTTTGATTGAAGACGTAGACATTGTTTTCACGCGTCCCTTTGAGAATGACTTGATTTGTTTTCTTGTTGATGACCAGGCACTCCTTAGAGTCAAATGTGACTAGGTTTTCACCTTGATCACATATTTGGGATACACTGAGGAGATTGAAGCCTAGTCCTTCAACAAGGCTGACTTTGGACGCACTGATGGATTGATTTAACCTTGCGGTGCCCGTCCCTTGTATTTTTCCTTTGTCCTTATTGCCAAACGAGACAGTTCCTCCCGTGGCGTTTGATTTGATAGAAGTGAGATGGATCTGGCTTCCCGTCATATGATTTGAAGCTCCACTATCGATGATCCATGGGCTTCCCCTCACTTCCACCTCAAAAGAATAGTTAGTCCTTTGCGACCCAGGCAAGGTGGCCCCTACCTGGTTCGTTACAAGGGTAAAACTTCTTCATAGGCAAATGATCACAAACATTCACATCATTTGATCTTCTAGCATGCGTCCTAGGAGATCGAGTTTTAGCATTTGACGTACTAGCATGCGTCCTATTAGCAACGTTAGACTTGGCATTCTCATGAACATTTCTAGCCTTTCTTCCACTTTCAAGATCTTGTTTCAGCTTAAGACACTCGTACTGGTAGTGACCTCCTTTGCCACAATGCCAGCACGTCCTATAGTAGTTTCCAAGATAGTACTTTTTGTTAGGACGTTGAATTCTATTTTCTTTCAGTTTCTCAAGGTCCACTACCTTAGATCCTTTTCCCTTAGCAATATTCTTGTAAATTTTGTGACTGACAGAATTTGTGTAGTAGTCCTTTTTCCCTTTCTCACCACTCTCAAGAACTCTTATGCGTTCTTCCAGATTTTTTGTCTTTTCCCTCTCAAGCTCTAGTTCAGTCGTCTTGCTGGCCTCAACGTCACTTGGGAGGGAGTTCTTTGATCCTGATTCATACCCTAGTCCTTTCCTGGCTGGAACAAAGACTATTGGATTCATAATTTCAGTTATTGGACTCTTTCCTAGAACTTTGACCTCGTCCCTAAGACTTGCGTTTTCTAGTGTTAAGCACACAATCTGACTTTTAAGGGACTTGACTTCTTCCTGAGAGGACTCCAATTGAAAAGACATGGTACTACAATTTTCACATTCCACAATAATATTTTCAGATTCAATTTCCTCAAAACTTTGTTTCATGGCATAACTTTCTTGCATGATTTGAGTGATCAACTTAATGAGCTTTGGTTTTGAACATTTTTCAAGAGAATTTAGCATGGATTCATGGGTTACCTCTTGCTCAGTTTCAGAGACGTCCTCTGGGGCGTCTTCCATATCCATATAAGCCACTTGATTTTCTGGCTCTTCATCACTTGAGTCAAGGTCGTCCCATGCGCCATCAAATGCACCAACCAGCGCCTTTTCCTTCATTTCCTTTGATGATAGTCCTGTGGTACACTTCTTGGCCATATGTCCCTTTCTGTTGCATTTGTAGCACACTATCTCTTTCATTTCTGCCTCTGAAGGCTTGCGATTTTCCTTTTTGTAAGGCATCTTCATCCTTGGGACTTTGCCTCTTTTGTACCATGCACGAAGAGTTTTATGCAACAATGCTAGCTCATCTTCCTCAGAAATTTGTTCTTCCGTCTTTCCCTTGCGTTCTATTGAAGCCTGAAGACGAAGATTCTCTTGGTGCTCTTGAGTTTTGGCTTCTAGCATAGAGTTCAACTCTCTTTGCCTCTGGTAGTATTGCTCATATTCTGGTGTCCTAGCCGCGAGAGTTAGCGCCAGCTCATTTGGAGAACTCTTTCCCATCTCTGCCAAATCTTAGTTTCTTCTTGCTTCGTACCCTTTGAGTTTTCCATAGATTTCCTCCATGGATAGTCCTTTGTTGGCCTGATTCTCCTTGAACGTCAACCTATCGAAGTTCCATGGTCCCGTGAGTCCATCTATTAGGACTTGAACCTTCGACCTTTGAGTGATTTTCGTTTCTTTGACACCCAATTGTTTCAACTTTGTTACAAGAGCCTCGAAACGGAACGAATAGTCGGTGATGGTCTCATTTGGGAACATCTTGAATTTATAGAAATCCCTTTTTGCTTCCAGCTGGACATCTTCTTTCATCTCAGGCGTCCCAACATGATATTTCTCCAGGGCTTCCCATTGAAGCTTAGCAGTTGGGAGATTGCTCACACGGGTGGCGTCCCTTTCACATAGGGACGTTTGTAAGAAACAAATGGCCTTTGCATTTGCTTCCATAAGCTTGAACTCCTCAGGACCCCAATCTGCTTCCTTGTCCTTCTTTGCAGCAGGGACTTCGAGGTCACCATTCTTGATCACTAGCCAGCACTGGTAGTTTTGACTACGCACAAAGCATTCGAACCTTGTCTTCCACCGATTGAAGTTTCCATCGGTGAGGCGAGGAGGTTTTGCACTCAAGATACCTATGGGTTCCATCTCCATGATTCCTGCAACTCAAACTTAATCTAGAGCGCCTGCTCTGATACCAATTGTTGGATCGTAAGTCTGTTAGTGAAGGCGTCCTTAACTGGGTTAAGGGCGTCCTTATATGCAGCGGAAATTAGACTTAACAAGAAATGCAGTGAGATATTGGACACGAGTATTTATAGAGGAACCCCACTAAGACCAACTAGTCTTATGGGTAAACCTCTACCTCCGCTTGGAGGATTTTCAATAGCCGTTCCTTATCTTATTAGGAGAGAGTCCTTACAACTTAGGCGAGTCGTTACACTTCTCTGAGCTAAGCGTCCGTCCTTAGCCTCACTAGTAACACTCCTTTCCACCTAACAGGTAACCTAACTCTCTTAGCTTATAAGGAAGCTATCACTCACGTCTCTCTCGGTCCGTTGAGAGAGACAAACTACAACTCTAACTATTTTGTGGTTTGTTTTAGATTTGATGTGGTTGGACTTTCTTTCTCTTGCTTCAAGCTCACTTGATCTTCTTGATCTTCGTTCTTGTTCTTGAATGCTTTGGGAGAGCTTGAGAGAAAGTCTTCAAAGTCCACACCGCTATGCATACCCTTGAGGGGGTATTTATAGCGGAAGTGGTTCTTGTCCTCTAGCGTCCTCTGAGGCTTTACAGGATCCTTGATCTTCCATCAACGGTGCGATGAGCCTCTTGAGGAAGTCAACTCTGTTGACGCTTGGGGAGCCTCCGCGTGGATAGGGGACCATCGCTGGGAAAGCGACATCTTTGGAATTGTCTACACGTGCCCAGACAAGGGAAGCTTCCTTCTGAGGACTACGGCCGAGTATGATGTAATCATGTTGGGGCGGCCTTGATTTGAATTTGAACTTCATCCGTATTTTGTCGCGCGTCCCTTCTTGATGAGGACGCCGTCCCATCTGCGCATGGACTTCGCCAATTACTTTCAGTGCTTGAAGTTCTGATGAAGTGCGTCCCTACAGAGTTAGGGACGGCCTTTCACTTGTTGCCTTTTTCGCTCATTTGCGTCCGTTGGACTTTCCTGAGATCAACACTTGGACAACTTATCAAATACCTTGAGTTTGTCATTATCAAAACAAGGGACGATTATTATTGGTTTAGATATTAATGAATTGCGTCCTTAATACCGTCCCAGCAAGGTGCTTGGGGGTTGGACGAACATTTCAGATCAAGATTTCAACTCTAAAAGGATGATGTAACTGATCGTCATGAAGTGTTTGGTTGTACGGTCATTCCGATCTCTGATGATTAAGGATTCATATGTGTAAAAACTATCTAAGCGTATTTCAGCCTTCTCTCTAAGAACTTGGTCGAGACGTTGTGTCCAAGGAAAATTAATGGACACTCCTAATTAATCCACAAACAACTAATGGACACATATAGACTTTCCACCACAAGTTAATGGACAAAGCTAATATGTCCATAAAATTCGTTGGGACATGTTTGTGTTGTCCAGACAAACTTAATGGACGTGGATCTTAACTCGTTCCATTCCCCACCCATGTCTCCAGACGTCAACCCGGCCGAGACGCCGACCAAGTAGTTGGGCGGGTTGCCATCTGTTTTGGTGAGGTGTGTTCATGTATGTTGTCCACAGCAAACTAATGGACATGACCCAAACGTTCTACAACAAGTTAACGGACAAAGCTAATATGACAACAAAAATTTTATGGACACTTTTTTCTTGTCCAAAAAACTGACTAGACGTGGATCTTAACTCGTTCCATTCCCCACCCATGTCTCCAGACATCAACCCGGCCAAAACCTCGACCGAGTGTTTGGGCGAAATGCAATTTCTGTTTTCATGAGGTGCGTTCTTATAGTGGGCGTTATATTCGCGTCCATAGAAATAGGGTGAATGTGCATATATAGCCCCAAAAATTTGGATAGAAAATGATCGTTCAGAACATTAACTACATAAAAAGGTCAGTCTACCACCACCAATCTTACATATTATGTTCGATCCACATAACAACACGTAATCATGTTCCAATGTTTAAGCATAACCAAAAGTGGGATCATAGTTTAGCCAAATCCGAAGATCCATCTCCACGTGGAAGGGTCCATCTCCACGTGGCCTTAGCTTAGATTTCCGAAGATCCGGAAATCGATCCTTGCGTAGATGCAGCCATACGAGATCTCCAGGTTCAAACAACACTTCTTTCCGCCCTTTGTTGGCTTGTTTGACGTACTCTTGCGTACGTTTCTCGATTTGTAGTCTTGTACTTTCGTGGAGTACTTTGATTTTCTCGGCTCTATCCAATCCTTCATGATTTTCTTTATCTTTGAGAGATAGAAGCACAAGATCTAAGGGTGTGGTAGGATTCTTGCCATAGACGACCTCAAAGGGCGTCCTTTTGGTGGTTGAGTGGACTGAACGGTTGTAAGCAATTCTATGAAGGCTAGACATTCCTCCCACCTGCGTACGTTTGTCCGCAATAAAGAACGTAGCAATGCACCCAAAGTACGATTAATAACTTCGGTTTGCCCGTTTGTTTGCGGGTGACATGAGGTAAAAAATAGTAATTTAGTTCCCATCTTAGCACATAGAGTCTTCCAAAAATAGCTAAAAAATTTAGCATCCCTATCAGACACAATAGTCTTGGGATCACCGTGAAGTCTAATTGATTTCATGGAAGAAAAGGTCAGCCACATGGGTTGCGTTATCAGTTTTATGGCAAGCTATGAAGTGAGCCATTTTAGAGAACCAATCAACCACTACAAATATTGAGTCATGCCTCCTCTTGGAGCGTGGCAATCCTAACGCGAAATCCATGGAAATATCTTCCCAAGGAGTGTGTGGAATGGGTAAGGGTGTATACAAGCCATGGGGGTTAATTTTGGATTTTGCTTGTAAACAAGGAACACATGATGGACAGAATTTCTCCACATCCTTAGACATACGGGGCCAATAGAAATGTTCCTTTAGAATTAACAAAGTTTTTGCAGCCCCAAAATGCCCCATTAACCCGCCCCCATGAGATTCATGCACAAACAACCTACGGATGGAGCTATCGGGTATGCACAGCTTATCCCCTCTAAACAAGTAGCCGTCATGTATGTAGTATGCTTCTTTGCTCCTAGAGAGAGCATCGGCCACCACATTTTCTTTTCCCTTTTTGTGTTTAATCCTGTATGGAAAAGATTCAATAAATTCCACCCACTTAGCATGCCTCTTGTTCAAGGTGGCTTGCCCTCGAAGATACTTAAGAGCTTCGTGGTCCGAATGTATAACAAATTTTTTGGGACATAGGTAGTGCTACAACGTTTTAAGGACCCGAACCAACGCTAAAAGCTCATGATCATAAGTAGGGTACCTGAACTCAACCCCATTTAGTTTTTCACTATAGTATGCCACCGGCCGGCCTTCTTGCATTAGCACGCCTCCTAACCTGACGCCTGAAGTGTCACACTCGACTTCGAATGTTTTGGCGAAGTCGGGTAGGGCTAGTAAGGGCGCGTTGGTGAGTCTTTCCTTGAGAGTTTCAAAAGCTCTTAACTGATTAGGCCCCCATACAAAGGGAACACTTTTCTTTGTGAGCTCGGTGAGTGGATTTGCGAGAGTGCTAAAGTCTCGCACAAACCGGCGATAGAATCCATCCTACCCGAGGAAACTCCTCACTTGAGTCATGGTGGTTGGTGTAGGCCACTCCCGAATAGCCTTAACTTTACTTTCATCAACCTGCACCCATGTCTTGCTCACAACAAATCCAAGGAAAACAACATGATCGGAGCAAAAATGGCATTCGCCAAAGTTAGCATATAGTCGTTCTCGTCTGAGCACTTCTAAGACTTGCTTTATATGTTGCACATGCTCATCGAGGGTTCGACTTTAGATCAATATGTCGTCAAAATATACCACCACAAATCGACCAATGAATGCTCTAAGTACATGATTCATGAGTCGCATGAAAGTACTCGGAGCATTTGTAAGACCGAAGGGCATGACTAACCATTCGTACAAACCTTGCTTGGTTTTGAATGCGGTCTTCCATTCGTCGCCTTCTTTCATTTAGATCTGGTGATATCCGCTATTGAGGTCGATTTTAGAAAAGAGGTTGGACCCGTGGAGCTCGTCTAACATGTCATCCAATCGCGGAATGGGATGGCGGTACTTGACGGTGATGTTGTTGATAGCTCGACAATCTACGCACATGCGCCAACTACCATCTTTTTTGGGCACCAAGATAACGGGCACAACACACGGGCTCAAGCTCTCCCGTACATATCCCTTATCCAACAAGTCTTGAACCTGCCTTTGTAACTCTTTGGTTTCGGTGGGGTTAGTACGATAGGCGGCGCGGTTGGGTAGGGTAGCACCGGGTATAAAATCTATTTGGTGCTCTGTCCCATGAAGAGGAGGTAGTCCACTTGGTGTTTCTTCGGGAAACACATCCTCGAATTCTTTTAAGAGGGAAGAAATCTTCGGAGGTAAAGCTGCTAAATCACTTTCAGCAAAGAGATTATCTTTAAAGACGAGGATTAAGCACATATTTTTTCCCTTGATGGCTTGGTGGACTTCTCGCCCTCGGGCTATCATGAGGTGTTTGGAGCTTCCTTCAAAGGCCTTAAGCTCCATATTCTTCTTTTTATTAGTTTGCCTTCTTAACTCATTGGAAGCTTGGTCGGTGGCAACCTCATGTGGGGCTAGAGGGTTTAATGTGATCTTCTTGCCCTTCATATGAAAGATATACTTGTTGGACACCCCTTGATGAATTACAACCCGATCATACTGCCATGGGCATCTAAGAAGTAGGTGGCAAGCCATCATTGACACCACGTCACATACTACCTCAATGTCATAAGTTCCAATGGGAAATTTGATCTTGGCATGCTCCTTTACCATCACGGGCTCATTAGAGTTGAGCCAATGCAATGAATAGTGCACCCTTCGTGGAGTAATGGGGAGGTTGAATCGAGCCACTACCTCGGCGTCTACAAGATTGCTACAAGAGCCCGCATCTATAATAACGCTACACACCATGCCTTGAATGAAACAACGGGTATGAAAGATATTTTCCCTTTGTGACGGTATGCTCGGGGATTCACTATTCAGCAAGGTGCGTTGGATCACGAAGCAATCACCCGTGACGGGGACTACATCAAGGTCTTCTTCATCTTGGCCATCTCCATTGGCATCGTCAACCCCCTTGTCCTCGGACTCATACTCCCCGGCGGCATTAAGAAGGATTTGCCGCTGAGTTGGGCAATTCCGAACAAAGTGCCCTCGGCCTTGGCACTTATAACACCTAAGGTCCCTCGTTCGGTTGGAGGGTTCCTCTTTTGAAGGAGTGACCGTACTTGGAGGGTCCTTCTTTGTCATAGCAGAGGTTGTTTTTGATTTGGACTCTCGGCCTTCACTCCGTTTTTGTGGTTGAGGGTTGGACGAAGACTTGGCCCCCATAGATCGATTACTATTTTCAGTCCGCCTTTTGTGAAGACTTTGGTGGATTGGGTTGGTATAATGGAGAACTTCATCGATATTAGGGTTGGGTTCAAATCGTTGCATCTCCACGCGGTAGGCCAAGTCGGAGTTGAGCCCGCCAATGAATTTGGAGACGATGTAGCTCTCCGAAAATTGTACTTGGGACCTAAACAACAGGTGGCTAATGTCCTTATAGTACTCGTCCGGTGTCCGACTGCCCTGTTTCACTCGCTCCAACTGAACTTGGATACGAGATTCATAGTCATTGGGTACAAAGCGTTCCCGCATGACTCTCTTAAGCTCTTGCCATGTAGTAAAAGGATCCGCCCCGCGATACCGCCTTTGTTGTTTTAGATCCTGCCACCAAGATTGGGCGAACTCGGTGAAATGTATGGTGGCCAACGCCACACGTTGGTTAACATAGTATTGGTAGTAGTAAAAAACTTCTTCGGTCCTCGTCTCCCAATCTAGATACGCCTCGGTGTTAAAGGATCCGGCAAAGGGTTGAACTTGGAGTTTAACTCCATGGGGTTGCTCCCTTCTATGACCGTGGATCTCTTGCATGTTCTTGTGCACTTGGTCTAGGTGAGTACCTCTTTCCGGAAGGGCGTTGGGGTTAGGCACTTGCCGCTGTGGCTCGTTTAGGCCACCTCCCGGCCCTCGGTCTAGGTGCACGTTAGGTCAGGGCAAGCGGCGCAAGAACTCGCCTGGTTGATCCGGGTTGCGAGGTGGGGGCAATTTGTTTGCCAACTCGGTTGCCGCATTCCGTGGCGCATTCTCACGAGATTCGTTGTGAGATTCCTCATTTTGGTTATTTGCCTCGTGTACATCCTCTTCTATTTGTTCTTCGCTCTGGCGTTGTCCTAGGACCTCATTAGATTCTTGTGAGTTGTTTGGAAGGAGGACACTAAGCCTATCTTCAATGGTCCTTAGGATTCGGTTAGTTTGCTCCTTCTCCTATCGTACGACATCTAGCAAAGATTTAACACTTTGTTGAATGAGTTGTACAATACGCTCCTCGGATATGATAGTACTTGAGGAGGGACCGCTCGTCTTATCCATGTTAGTTTATGAAGACATGATTCACAAGCAAGAAACACGCAACTAGTTAAGGTTAGCTTAATCCAAATGACACACTTGTGTTTGGACTCAATGTGTTTGCTCCGTTTTTGTGGTTCTCACTCACTCTTCTCCAGTTTGCTTTGATATAGTCTCTGCCAAGAAACACCAAGAGATTAGAAATATTTGAGTCAACACTAAGGATTTGTCAATCAAAGGTACTTTAAGACAAGCCAAAAACGAGCTTATCGGCGAGTATTTACAATCTCTGAACTTCCTTTTGATAAGCTCAACGGTAGGGCATAAAGAAGACACGAAGGTAGAGAGCAAAGGACTCTTATAAATTCACACAATATTCGTGTGTATATGTATATATATATATAGTTTGAAGATAGAAGTCGCTTCTTTTCACGACTTGACTAGAGAAGTATAGGATTATTTCTACCTTACTTCTCTCAATTTTTTTTGTAATACTTTCTAGGCCCGATCTTTCTTGATCTTTTTTTTTGACGAAATTCGATCACTCACTTCTGAGATCACCCTCCTTCTTTTCGAAAGTAAACTTTATTTCTTTGGATCAAAAGTTTTAGGATAACAAGAAGGGTTATAGGCTGGCCAAAGACAAGGCTGAAAGTGTTGAGCAAATCAAAAGCAAGTATGAGAGAAAGCAATTCGTACCCCCACAAGGAGCTCGCTTCGACACACTCTGATACCAAATGATGGACGCAGCCTTAGGATCAACTCGAATCTGGTTCGAAGGAGTTCCAACGGACTCGAAATGAGTGGAGGTGCTCTTGATTTGAGATTGTATGAGGTTCAAAATGATTTATTAATAAGATGACAGAATGTGTGTTTACAATGGAAAGGTAACGAAAGAGTTTAGATGAAAGAAAGGACTAAACGGAATGATCAAGCTAAGGATTCAACAAGAATCGGCTGAAGCTAGAAGTTAATCGAAGGGAACTCACCCGGCCCAATCTCGCTTGAGGAGAAGAGACCGGATGAGTAAAGCTTAAAGCTCTTTTTATTCAAATCAAATCTACCAAAAATGAGATGCCTAGTGCCCCTTTTATAGGGAAAGGTAGGGGCGGCAAGCTTGGAGCCCAAGGAAGAATTTAATGAGGCGGTGAAGTGCCTTGGTCGCCAAGGTGTATGCTTGCCTTCCAAGTTAAGCGTCTTCAATAGGGGCGACTTGATGGCCGTGCATTGATGACGTTATTGCTTGCGGTCCAAGGTGTGTCTTAAATGCCGTAATAGGAACCTTGCGCTCCAAGTATGTTGCTTGGACGCCAAGGCATGCCATTAAAGATGAAGATGGGCCGTGGCTAGCTACTTTTGGTGGGCTCTTGTTGGTGTGGTTTGTTTCAAGTGGACTTGGCCCATGAGTTTGTAGTAGTATGAATGGGCCAGCTTGTACTCCACTCATTGGGGCGTGCAACGTTGATAGGCCCTCATTAAGAGCTTCTAGTAGGAGTCGAGCCCTATGGCGTGTGATGGGGCCAAGCGTGGCCGGTCCGATCGGTGGTGGCTCTTCCGAGTTAGCTACGGTCCATAAATCATGATGTGGCTCGGTCCGTGACACATCATAAGTTTCATCATTTTCTTCCTCCACATCTTCATCACCCCCATGACCACTAGCACCACCCAACATAAAATCAAATCAAAATGAAGGCTCTTCACTGCCGATAGTCGTGAGCTCTCGAACAGCAGCCATAATGTCATCACGTAGGCCAACGGGAATATCCGTTCGAGTGGTCGTATCTAACCATGGCTGAAAAATAGATGCAGCTCGATAGATACGCTTCACATACATAATACATGTAAATAGAGATACCAAGTTGAAACACTGAAATTTGAAATGCGAAACAAGAGAAATACCTTCGATTCAGCCCACTGTCTTCTAGGAGCGATGGCTTCTGGATGATGTCGTGCTTTTTAGTTAGATTTCTCAAGTTGTTTTCTAGTTTGTTTTGCATGTTTTCCTTTATGTTTGTGTGCTTTGCATAAGGTTTCGACTCTCTTTCGAGAGTTGGAGTCGTTTGTGTATTTCGTGTTTTGTAGGTATTTGGAGTGTTTAGGAGAAGTTCTCGAGCTATTTGGAGTATTCTAGGAGGTGGTGTTTTGTTGTGGTTTTCAAGTGTCAAGTAGTGAAGTCAAGTGGAGTCTTTTCAAGGATTTCAAGGATGGATCTTCAAGATAAAAGGTGCTTCAAATGGAGCTACAAGAAGTCTAAAAGGAACCCAAGAAACATCGAAAAAGAGACCCCGAAAGAAGGCTAGCAATGGAGCAAGTTCGAGCGAAAACACGAAGAAAACATGATCCTGTTGTAGGTCAGGGCCGACCTCCCCATGGTCGGCCGCGACCACCCTGAGCTGCGATCAAGAAAGGGTCGGCTGCGATGTGCCCATGGTCGGCCCGTGTGCAAGCCTTGCCGCTCAAGTAATGCCTTTTTGCGGGAGTTTCGAATTTCGAAATAAAGTGTAGCCTTCAAAGTTGACTTTCTTTTTGTACCTCTATTTAAGGGCCTTTGAGCTCCTTTTCTAGGGTAAGCTTTGTTTTGTGGGGTGGGAGGAGAGCTAGGTTAAAGAAGGGGGGAGGGGGGGGGCTCTCTCACACTCTCCCTCTTAGGGAGGGGGGTTGGCTTTGGTCTTAGGTGGGGAGAGGAGGAAGATGGAGGAGGATGGTTTCTAGGAAGAAGTGTGGGATTTGCCAAGTTTGTAAGTTTGGATCTTGTTTAATTGAAGTTGTTTGCTTTCGATTATGTCTCCTTCTTCTCTTTTGTTGTTTGTGTGCTTGATTATGGGTGAGTAGTCTTCTTGCTAGGGTTGGGGTGCAACCCACCATGAGATTGCATCTTGGATCTTGATTCTAGATCTATGCTTGACTTGTAACCTCTATCCTTCAATCCTCCTTGCATGCTTAATTCCTTAATGAAAATTGGGGCATGTTCTCTTTTGCAATCAAATTGAAAGATTATGTTGTGAATCGGAACTATTTGGGTGAAGATGAAAGTTAAAACCCTTAGACAACAAGTTGGATTGCATATTAACATCTTCATGAAAGTTGAGATCTTAATGTGTTCAATTGTGGCGAAAGTCACCCATGAGTTGGATTGCATGTCAATATCTTTATGAGAGTTCAGACTTTGATGTGTTCTTTGTGACGAAAGTCACCCACAAGATTACAAGTTGAGTTGATCCTTTATCATTGTTTAAATGCATGATTATGTTGTGGTGAATCCCTTCCCCTAGTTGTTCCCCCTTGTTTTTACGAAGCAAATTTCCGTACCCAGATAGGTCGGCTGCGACCTCCTCCAGTAAGTGTTTCTAGTGTGTTTTTACGTTCTGTTGAAGGTCGGCTGCGACCTCTTCCTGAGACGTGTGATTTGTGTTTGTTTGGGACTTATCACCAAATGCGTTCTTGGCTTATACCAAGCAGGGTAGTCAGAAGAGCATTCAAATCCATATGTAGTCGGAGGACCCATTGCTTGTAACGAAATGCGATGGTGGGCGGTGGATTTCCATGCAAACAAAGATCCCTCGTACTCAACTCTGTAACCACCCACCTCAACAACTCTAATGGCATGTTTTGACATATTCATAGGCAAGGGAATATTTTGAACGTGTTGATACTGCCTACTCGACCTATCCAGCATATACGGCTCATGGATCTCCAAGAAAGATACCACTCCGTGCAACCTTGAAACAGCTAGGTGCCCTTTGGAGTCCAACTTGCCATAAGGAGACCAATCAACCTATCAAAACAAAAAATTATATAATGTATTCACTAATGAACAATATAATGTCATATCAATTGTTTTTATGCCAAGTTATTATCATGTCGTAGAATACTTACATCATATTCTGTCATTTGATCAAGAGCATCCCTATATCTTGCCAACATCTTCTTAGGATCTGTCACCTTTAACTTATTGACCCACCGCATAGCACGTGGTTCCTTGCTACTACCCCTTGTCGAAGAAGCCACATGACGAAATTTCGGGATATAATGATAAATCTAAGACTACATGATTTTTAGTATACGATATAGTATTAAACAATTGATACAATATATTCGACCAAAACAGACTATTGATACAATATGAATTAATTAGAATATATTAGTTAAGCTGTAATACCTCAAATAAGGTCAGACATCCAGCAATTTGTTTGCACTCTTTTCTCGAAGCCTTGCCCAACTGTTGATACAAGTAAGATAAGGTCGCTGAGCCCCATGACATAGCTGACACTGCCTTAGGATCTTGAACGACAAAGAAGTATGGAATTGGCAACCAACATTGGGATTTGTCGGTGGATAGTATAGAGCCGATCAAATACATGAGGAAACTAGAAGCAATAATCTCGCACTTCCTAGCAACTGTCCTACGCATACAATGCTCCTTCAATGTAGAGTATGAAATTCCATGTTTTTTGGCATCATCTTCAATGATAACTTCATATTTCATATGAAAGAGTTCTGCAAATCGTTTGGCCTCAACATCCTTTTTCAGTTTAGGTTCCTGATCCGCCACGCTTCTCCACAGATTCTCAAACCAAGTATGTAATAGACGTCATGCAACGTAATCGTCATTTCACCCCAAGGCATGTGAAAGGAATTTGTCTCCGGGTGCCACCTTTCAACGAATGCATTCAGAAGTGGATGATTGATGGTGTCATACATGATATGTTGCAAGTGAGACAACCCACTTTCACGAACAATATCGCACTAAGTTGCATCAGTCAACTCCCATTCCTTCAGTTGTGACTTTCTTTGTTGGGGCTTAAAGGATCACGCCTCTATGAACAAAATTTTGAAGCATATATTATATCATTATCGACTATTATAGAATTCGCTAGACAAATCCTGAACAATCATAGAAAATAAGTGGACATTTATATATTGTTCACCAAAATCAAATGGACATATATGACGTGTCCATCAGTTTTTTATGATGAACGTTGCTTTGCCCATTTATTTATAATGGTCAGTGTAAAAATGATGACTGCACAGATTCTCGGCTAGCCCTTAAAGAAGAAAGCGTAATAAGGGTCAGTGTAAAAATGTGTTAACTCACCTTCTTTCTTCGAATAACATCTGCAACATATGCTTCAAAACTAATAAGAAGCTCTGAAATTTGTGGGCCCCCCGTCACGGACTTTTTCAACTTAGGATTGAACATCTTGTGACTTCTCTTCTGACCTTTATATTGTTGTGCAGCTCCTTTTTCACCCTCTTCATCGCAATGAGAATCAGACTCTTCATTAGACTCAAATGCGTCATCTTGCTGGGCTTCACGAGTATCTCTCAAATAGTCATTACATGGAAGATCTTGACCCCTATTGTCCTCATGAGTATAGCTCTCAACAACATCTCACAATGGAACTTTAGTCCCTAAACCATCACCTCCACCAACATCATCGACAGCTATTAGAAATATATTATATTGTATTTGATGTATAGATAAAATAGAAAATGCCTTGTCATTAATTATGTAAAGTCGTATATAAACTTGAGTTTGTGATCAATAGATGTCGACTGACACGAAGGTTGAAGACATGTCCGGTGTCAAACCTGCCAACTCGCCGTTTTATCTCCATCCCTCGGATCATCCCGGGATGAAAATCTCTCCAGTTGTTGTTGGACCCAGAAATAATCCAAGCAGGAAGCAACCCTTTACCCAGAGAAGTCCCAATGCCTTGCAACTACAAGATACTGTTCGACTCAGGTTCTAGGCGAAGAAGTATCAATACATAGTCAAAGAAGTATCAAGACCCGATTAGTACTTCTTTGCTACCTCTTCAGAGTAAGACAAGACTTGCGGCGAAAGGAAAGTCGGTTGAAGAAGATAGATCCGAGGCAACAAGATAGAATCTTTCCAAGATATCTTCTAATATATGATAGATTCACTGCCATAATGGATAAAGAATATCCAAGATATAAGATAGATTTTCCGGAAGACTTGTTGGTTAAGATAGATTTATACCTTGTATAAGATAGAATTCCTACCTTTTGTCTATAAATACCCATGTAAACCCACGAAATTGGTGAGGATAGATAGAGGATCATAGCATATCACATCAGATTACACACCATAGCCCTCGCCAGAGGCATGCACTGTAAACCCTAGAAGGGGGGTCATACCTTCATACATCCATTGTAAACCCTAGAACGGGGTACCATGTTTTTACACATTCATACGCTTTTCTCATCAATACAAACACGATTTTCGTCCGTCTCTTTGATTTATTTCGATCTAGGCCCGATTTAAGCCAAAGTTCTTCCTTGGCTAAATTTTGGTTCAAACAATTTGGCACCCACCGTGGGGCCGAAGATCGATACAATCATCAAAGGACCAAAGTCTCCACCTTTCTTGATCGAAAGACACAATATCAGGACTGGAAAACACCCATCCTGACCCTCTCGCTACGGGAACAACAGAAATCACGAAAATCAAAGCACCAGATCGCGAGACGAAGAGATAGCAGAACTCCGAAAAAGTCCCAAAGAAGTTCCGAAGAAGTTTCAAGCGATCAGCGAAGCCAGGAGTGGGGTGATCATCAAAGCGACATCGATGATCATCAAACCAAAGCAGGGGATGATGCAATACTAGGGTTTGATATGCAAAACATCAAAGCCACGTGCTTCGTTATCTCCTCGTCAAATTTCCAGAGCAGGGAGAATTCTTTCTCCCATTCAATTCATTATATTACGTTTCTATATTTTAATTATGAAAACCTCATGCTAATAATTGAGTACAATCTGGTGGTTTGTCAAGGGAAGCAAGGCAAGCCAATCGTTCATTGTTGGTCGCTAAAGAGCCTCTAAGCAACAACAAGGCGGATCGGACCAGTACTTAGCAACCTGGACGCAAACGGTCAAGTCGATCCTTCCGGATCACGTCTTCCATCCTTCATACACTGGTTTCCTCGTTCCCTCATCTCACAATTCATTCCGTGTTTTGCTTCTCTCTTCTAAAGAGTTCATATTTTGCCTTATTCCTTGTTTGATTATAATTTTTCTAATATGCCGCTAAAAGATAGATTTTCTTTCTTAATTGCGCATCTTATAAATATCGACCTTTTATACTTATACGTATTTGTTGTTCACTTTACATGACACGTCATCCTAACTTGGATCGCGGGTGACAACACCAACGAGGAAGATTACGAAAGGCGCACTAGATCGGCCTAGACACGGCCATCAAAAAGAAGGTCGTTGAGCAAATAGACATCATGGTCGATCAAATCACCAGGGACTGCAGCCCGTGAAATCCGAAGCATCAGACGGCTTCAGAGAAGCTCCAAAGAATCTCCATTCCAAGTAAGCCCACGTACAACGGGACCACATATCCTCATGAACACGTGGCAATATACAAGCAGAAGATGATGGCAAGCGCAGTCCCCTACCATTCCAAAGAAGCTATGATGAACAGGGGGTTCGACACAACCCTAACAGGGCCATCCCTGACTTGATTCATTAATTTCCCACGCGGGAGCATTCAGTCCTTTGTGGATCTCTCGGATACTATTTCACTCTCAGTTCACCTCTAGTCGAAAGCAATCCAACGATCTCTACGAGGTACTTCTAAAGTCCCAAAGATCCACCAGAGAATTCACCAAACCATTTCAACCGGGAAAAAGTCTCAATCCAGTCTTGCGACATCACCACCACCTTCGCTAGACTCCCTTAAGCTTAACATCTCTACGGACAAGCTCCTACGAAATATGACCAAGCTTGGGGAATACGTGAGGTGGCCAAGAAAAGATAAGGCTCCAAAGGCTAATAGAGATACCACCAAGTGGTGTGACTACCACGAGTATCATGGGCACCGGAATCGCGGCTGCATCATGCTAAGAAAAGAGTTGTCTCGTTTAATCATCGAGGGGCGGATCAAGGACTTGGCGCCGGACGCCCAAGTTCCCAAAGAAGTACTGAAGAATCTCCAGCCCGAGCGCTAGGAAAGGCGAGATGCTCCAACACTAGACAGAGCGGTCAACATGATATCCGGGGGATCAAACATATGTAGTTGACATACTCAGCAGCGAATCGCCATGACAAAGAAAGCGATTCTTGGCCGACCCCAACCATCGGGGCACGCCATCAGGCATCAGGAAATCATCAGGACAAGCCATTGTGTTCGACGACACCGTTGCAAAAAAAAAAACTCCTTCATAATCGGGCAAGGCACACATTGCTACCGTGTAATGCCCTTCGGCTTGCAAAACGCCAAGGTTGCTTTCCAACGATTAATCAATCAGATGTTCTGTAGTCACATTGGATTAGTACGGGAAGGGGAACGCAATAACACCGATACCCAAGGCCACATTCGCGGGACGCCGTGAACACATTACATCCTAAGGACTAAACTTATGGATCCAAAGGACGCCTAATTATAAGCAATTATGCACGGACCTTTGCAGTACACAAAGCGTAAAGACTTGGAAATCTTTTCAGTGTCAAATTAATGCGCCATGGGAGAAAGCCACATAACACTTTCCCCGGATGCTGATCTACTAACGCATCCATACACACACAGATGCGTCCTTGGACAATCTCCATGACCATCGCCTCCCTCTAAATTTGCTAACTAAAGCAAATAAAAGGGTACTAGCAAAACAACATATATATAAGCGCCATACCGTGGCGACGAAGCTCAATACGAGTAAACATCACATCCCCTACAACGGGCGATACTTCTCTCGATATTCTCCAGATATCTACTTATACTAACATTATTTCAAAGTTACTTTATTTTAGTGCAGGGACAATACTGAAAGAAGCGCTCCATACAAGGGCGTCGAAACAAAACAAACATACACCCAATCAGGGGTTCGCTTTTGTTTACTCAACGAAGTTAAGTCAAATAAGCGACAAGGGAAACAGTAGAGCCACCCTTCAGTGGCTGGGGTCGAAGAAGCTGCCTCGTCTGAAGGCTCCTCGCCATCGACTTCCTTAATTGCGCCGGCATCATCGCTGGTTAAACATACGTAAAGATTCACCAGAAATGGCTCAGATGAACTCGCTAATCACGCGTCAGTACTTCTCTGGTCATTCTTTGGTTAAATGACAATTTTATCTAGCCATGCCAAGTTAGTAATCGGTCAGCGTACGAAGATTGCACATAGATCCTGCGTTCAAAGAATCATTCTATCATCATGGGGTCAACTCAACCTCATAAATCAGACCCGTCATGACGAAGGAGGTTGGGGTCCATTACTGTTGAAGTATTAGTCTTGAAGAATCTCCAGGCGAATCTCCATCAAATACTAACGCAACCATGCTAACAACCATGTTGAACAAACACTACTTCACCTTCATAGCTTCTCACAGCTTCACTTCCCAAGCGCAATACAACTCATCGAGTATTCGCTATCTTACGCGAAGAATCTCCGATGCAGACATTAAAAACAGTCAAGTGTACTACCTTAGGAGTACCTTCGGGACATAGCTTCCAAATACACAAGCTCTCTATCCGAGACGTGTACCTTCAGTTTCTCAAGTATCGCCTTTGCACGACAGCGAGTGTAAGCTCTTGGTTTGTGATTTCAGTGGAGTCTATGCTATGGGCTAGCGACTTCGATCAGGCTAACACCCGATGCTCACGGTTATCGTCAAGTTAGCATGCCCAAGGCTACATAACTTCGATCACACCAACGCTGGCGGTAAGAAGCTTCGATCATGTCCGTGCCTATAGCTGACAACTTCGATAGAGTCCGTGCCTCTAGTAAACACTTTTGTCACGAAGACGTCTACTGTCCAGAAAGTCAATCGCTTATATCGAACGAACAACTCTTGCAAATAGCGAAGATTCGTATCAAAGGCGTGAAATCCATCTTGCCCGTCTCGTCGCCTCAACGACCAAGATGAACTTGGGGTATTGTTGGACCCAGAAATAATCCAAGCAGGAAGCAACCCTTTACCCAGAGAAGTCCCAATGCCTTGCAACTACAAGATACTGTCCGACTCAGGTTCTAGGAGAAGAAGTATCAATACATAGTCAAAGAAGTATCAAGACCCGATTAGTACTTCTTTGCTACCTCTTCAGAGTAAGACAAGACTTGCGGCGAAAGGAAAGTCGGTTGAAGAAGATAGATTCGAGGCAACAAGATAGAATCTTTCCAAGATATCTTCTAATATATGATAGATTCACTGCCATAATGGATAAAGAATATCCAAGATATAAGATAGATTTTCCGGAAGACTTGTTGGTTAAGATAGATTTATACCTTGTATAAGATAGAATTCCTACTTTTTGTCTATAAATACCCATGTAAACCCACGAAATTGGTGAGGATAGATAGAGGATCATAGCATATCACATCAGATTACACACCATAGCCCTCGCCAAAGGCATGCACTGTAAACCCTAGAAGGGGGGTCATACCTTCATACATCCATTGTAAACCCTAGAACGGGGTACCATGTTTTTACACATTCATACGCTTTTCTCATCAATACAAACACGATTTTCGTCCTTCTCTTTGATTTATTTCGATCTAGGCCCGATTTAAGCCAAAGTTCTTCCTTGGGTAAATTTTGGTTCAAACAGTTGTGCTCAAGAGTAACAACTATCAGGATTGGGAATTGTTCTTTCGTAACGCTCTTCGAGCCAAGAGAAAGTTGGGGTTTATCGATGGATCCATTACCAAGCCAAACGACTTGGGCGACATGGATGATTAGTGGAGTGTAAATGGTAATGGGCTGGATAATCCAGTCGCTTGAAGAATCAATACGGCGAGTATTACATACTTCGACACAGCAAAGGAGTTGTCGGACGACCTACAACAACGGTATTCGATCGGGAATGGTCCACGCATTCAACAATTGAGATACAATTTGTCTCTATGTGCTCAAGGTGGACAACCAATTGCTACATACTATGGGATGTTGAAAAAAATATGGGATGAGTTGTCTTTGTATGTGAAGGACATGAGGTGTTCTTGTGGAAAGTGTGTATGCTCTTGGTCAACGTCTGCTGTTGAAGACAGAGAAGAAGAGAAAGTTCACCAAATTTTAATGGGGCTGGATTCAAACTTTGTAATAGTACGATCCCACATCCTAGCCCAAGAGCCGTTACCAAAGTTGAACAACGTGTACTCTTGGCTGATTCAAGAGGAGACTCAACAAGCTGCATCCAAGAGTCGTGAAGAAAAATACGCTGATGGCGGCGCTTTCGCTGCCCAAGGTCGCGGGTCTCATCCCGAGAGGAGAGACGGCGACAAGCGTGATCAGGTTGTTGTGGGCGGTAGAAAGCGTGATGGAGAATCAGACCGAAGAGGATCTGGCCGTGGACGAGGAGGGCGCCCCGACAGCGAGCGTCCGACTTGTTATCATTGCGGTGAAATCGGGCATATGCAGCGCACTTGCTACAAGATGCACGGGTATCCCGAGTGGTGGGTCGGAGACCGTGACAGCTCTAACGGTCAACAAGAGCGACGTACAAGTTCTGATGGGGGCCGTGAGCGTGGCCGCGGGCGCGGTGGCATCGCAAACGCTGTGCAACATGGCCTCGGTGAGGGCTCGAGGGTGTCATCTTTTTTTGCTCAAGATCGGACCGGGACAGGTTTGTCGGAAAATCAGTTTGCTACTCTTCTGAACCTATTCCAGTCCACTAATAATGGAGCGTCGTCCAAACTCTCGGGTATGTTTAATTTTATATATGTGGATTTTGGATATCGGGGCTTCATTTCATATGACCGGTAATGCATCATTGTTACATGATTGGATCGAGGTTCCGTCTTCGACAATATTGCTTCCTGATGGTTTGTCTGCTGTGGCTAAGACGGCAGGAAAGTTGACTTTGAGTGATGATCTTGTGCTGGCTAATGTTCTATACGTACCCAATTTGCATTGCCATTTAATATCTATTGCCCAATTGTTGAAGCAGTGTAATTGCATCGTGACCTTGACTGATAAGCTGCGTATTGTACAGGACCGGGCTTCGATGAGGCTGATTGGTGCGGGTGAAGAGCGTAATGGCGTGTACTGGCTTCGTGTGGTGGCACCGACTGCATATACTTCATGGTTAGAGACAGATTCACCCGCCCTTTGGCATTCTCGTTTTGGACATCCTTCTTTGTCTATTCTTCAGCATGTGCATGACATTAAAATAAACGGTTCCCTCGACCCGTGTGATAGTTGTCATAGGGCGAAACAAACTCGTACCTCTTTTCCGATTAGAAATTCCTATGCCTTAGACATTTTTGATTTAGTTCACTGTGATGTATGGGGTCCTTATCGAACCCCGACTATCTTTGGAGCACATTATTTTTTGACTCTAGTTGATGATTGCTCTCGAGGTGTTTGGTTATTTTTAAGGAAGAATAAAAGAGAAGTTGGCAATCTTATTGAGAACTTTTGTGCTATGATTGATCGTCAATTTGGCAAAAAGGTTAAAAAAATTAGGAGTGATAATGGAACCGAATTTATGTGTCTTCGATCATTCTTTGAAAAATCTGGCATTCTTTATGAAACTTCTTGTGTTGGAACTCCCCAACAAAACGGTCGAGTCGAGCGTAAACATCGGCATATTTTGAATGTGGCTCGTGCTCTTCGCTTTCATGCTAATTTACCGTTACATTTTTGGGGTGATTGTATTCTCACTGCTGGATATTTGATCAATCGAACCCCTACGTCTTTACTTAAGAATAAAACACCTTATGAGATAATCTATGGGCGTCCCCCGAATTGTGAACATTTGCGTACTTTAGGTTGCTTGTGCTATGCTTCAGTTATTCCATGAAACAAAAACAAATTTGCTTCTCGTGCTAGAAAATGTGTTTTTTTGGGCTATCCGAATGGTCAAAAGGGTTGGATAGTTATTGATTTGGAAACTAAAGAACGGTTTGTTTCGTCTGATGTCATTTTCCATGAAACACATTGATCGGTCCGGGTGTGGTGGTCAAAATTTAAATTTATAAACCGAACCTCACTTGTAGTAAAGAGGTAGGGTGTCGAACACACGGGAGTTCGTGTGTTGAGAGTACCCGAAAGACTAAAAAGGTGTAAAAGAAAGGCAAAATAAAGGAAAGCGGAAGAAATCACCTCGGACCGACACTAGTCACTTCGGTCCGAGGGTGGATCGAGGTTGTTTTGGCCGGGACCGACGTGGTTCAAAGTCGGGCCCGATGTACTGGTAACTCGATTTAGCAAAAATTGGTAGATCGGTCTTGGGTTTTTGGGTTCCCTCCCTAACTAGACTTGAGTAATTCCACCCCAATTCAACCAATAAGTGTTGATCCTTGTGAAATCGAGGTTGCCCACCTTCGATCTCTCCACTCTACACTTCGACCCAAGGGAGTTTCCACTCTCCTTCAATGTTAGGTCTAGTAATTGAGTAAGAGATGCTCCCGCTCACTCTTACCAACCACAAGCCCTATGTCCCTTGTACCCACAAGAGAATTGAAGCTTAGTGTAGAGAGGATTCCTAGATCAAGCACTCAAAGGCTATGGAATTGGGGTTTCTTACCCAATCCTAGCTAGGGGATTCCCCCATAGCCCAAGACTATGGAATCTACTCCATAAGATAAGAGTAAAGAGCAAACAAAAGGGAAAGCAAGCAAATCTCAATCATCAACATCAATCCAAACTCAAATTGCATTCAAATTCAAAGTGGTTCACAAGATCCAAGTCTTATCTCTACTAAAATCAAAGCAAATCAAATACAAACACACTCGAACTCTCTCTTCTTCTCCACCGATTTCCTCCTCTCTTCCTTCTCCTCTCTTCTCCTTGCTCTCCAAGTCTTCCTTGAGCCTTTGAGAGTGATTTGGTGTGTGTTTGTTGTCCCCCCTCTCTAATGATCACTAATCACCTCAAATTATCCACCTCCTTGGATTGGGGACCAAGGAATTCCCAATTTAGAAAAGGGCAAATGTGGAAAGTCACTAAAAATATGCCTTGGGGAACAATCCTCTCAAATGCCGACTTGGATCGACACGGAGGAACCTCGGGCCCGACGTTGGAAACATCGGTCCGAGTCACTGGTTGCTCAATCTCGGGCCCGACGTGGTGGTGCTCGGTCCTGGGCCTCGATCCTTGTTTTCTTCTTGGGTTTCCTTTGGTTCTTCTTCATTCTTGGCTTGGCTCTCCCGCTCCTTAGCTTGGCTCCTTCATAAGCTCCTCCTATGTGTCCTCATTCTTGCCATTTTCCCTACAAAACAAAGCAAACTCGCATAGTTTCCGAATCTTAAAGAAAACCGGGAACTAAGCTAAGAAGCAACGAAATTAACAAAGAAAGGAATGAAAAACACATATTTACAAGGGAAATTAACTACTATGACACCTCCAAAACAAGAGACATCACACATTTTCCTTATAAGATTGCAACTCCCATGACTGACCAAGCTAATGAATCCGAAAATGTGCATGTATCTGTTTTTGATTTACCTAGTCCTCTGGCCCCAATGCAAACGGATGACAGGGGGAGTGGGGTTCAATCTCCTCCTGTGCCCGTACAAGACCCGGACCCTAGCCCCACAAATGGCCAATCGCAGACAGACGATAGGGGGAGTGGGATTCAATCTCCTCCTAACACTGTTCAAAACACTTCATTACCAAGTCCCACAAACGACCAATCGCAGATGGTCGACGGGGGGAGTGGGGTTCAATCTCCTCCTGTTACCATTCAAGCCCATGTCCGTCGCTCTACCAGTGATCGTATGTTGGGACGCTATCAAGAATGCTTACGTACTTGTTAGTGTTCCACACAACCGTCCCTTAGTTTTGATATGACAAACTCACTTTGATTCTAATAAAGTTGTCCAAGTGTTCAGGAACGCCAGTGACCAAAAGGACAACAAGTGTGTATGGGCGTCCCACAAGCTTAGGGACGCTAGCTAACAGGAAGTAAGGACCAACCAGAGACTACTTGAGCTAAGCGTCCGTCCTTAGTCTCACTAGTAACACTCCTTTCAACCTAACAAGTAACCTAACACTCTTAGCTATAAGGAAGCTATCACTCACGTCTCTCACGGTTCGTTGTGAGAGACAAACTACAACTCTAATTGATTTGTGGTTTGAATTGGATTTGATGTGGTTGGACTTTCTTTCTCTTGCTTCAAGCTCACTTGATCTTCTCGATCTTCGTTGATGTTCTTGAATGCTTCGGGAGAGCTTGAGAGAAAGTCTTCAAAGTCCACCAACGCTATGCATACCCTTGGGAGGGTATTTATAGCGAAAGTGGTTCTTGTCCTCTAGCGTCCTCTGAGACTTGGCAGGATCCTTGGGCTTTGATCAACGGTGCGATGAGCCTCTTGAGGAAGTCAACTCTGTTGACGCTTGGGAAGCCTCCGCGTGGGCAGGGGACCATCGTTGGGAAAGCGACGTCTTTGGCATTGTCTACACGTGCCCAGACAAAGGAAACTTCCTTCTGAGGACTAAGGCCGGACGATGATGTAATCATGTTGGGGCGGCCTTGATTTGAATTTGAACCTCGTCCGTATTTTGGCGCGCGTCCCTTCTTGATGAGGACGCCGTCCTATCTTCGCAGGAACTTCGCCAATTACGTTCAGCTTTGGAGGTTCTGATGACGTGCGTCCCTACAGCTTAGGGACTGCCGTTCACTTGTTGTCCTTTTCGCTCATGTGCGTCCACTGGACTTACCTGAGATCAACACTTGGACAACTTATCAAATACTTTTGAGTTTGTCATTATCAAAACAAGGGACGATCATTATTGGTTTAAATATTAATGACTGTCGTCCTTAATATCGTCCCAACAATTTCCCCCTTTTTGATGATGACAAACTCTTTCAAGTAATGCGCACAGAAGTAAAGCTTTTAGCATGAGAAACTACACTTGATTTGCTTTTCAGCTTAGGTTGACATGCAACACATTCTTTTAAGTGCGTTCTAATTTATTCCTAACTAACGTCCTTTGGACTTGGCCGAAATTCCCCCTAAGCACATGCTTTCTATGAAAACTTAAAGCTAATCGCATCTCTGCAAAACTATACTTCCCCCTTTTGGCATCATCGAAAAGGAGAACAAGTTGAAAAGCATGTAAGCACAAAGTCATAACTAAAGTAAAGAACGCTTAGACAAAATGAAGCACAAATGTAGTGAATGGCATTCAGAATGAGAAAAGAGTACGTTCATTACAGACATTCACAAATGGTGTTCAAAACGGGGACAGCGTCCCATGTTCTTAACAAAAACTCAAGAAATGATAAATTGTTTAAGGGTTAGAGAAGGGGGAGGTGATCATTTGCGTGGACGCTTGCCAAGGGCCTTGAGGTGTTGCTCCTGAAGATGGTTGTTCTGTGCAAGGAGCTCGTTGTTGCGCTCAAGAAGTTCTGTGTGGACGTGAAGGGTGTCGTGAACCTGTTGAATCAGATCTATCATCATGCACTGGTTCTCGATCATCATGCCCATTAGAGACTTTGTAGAGTGCTTCTCGGCCTCATCAGGGACGCTCATACGATCGAGCTCGTCCTCTTCATCAGTAGCGTCCTCAGCTGGCGTCCCAACTACTTGAACAGTTTCAGCTTCAGGATCGCCTTCCCCAGTTTCAGCAGCAGCAGCAGCTTGAGCTCTCCTCTCAGCTTTGGCTTTCCGCTCAGCCTCTTTCCGTTCCTTTTCCATTTGGCGCTTAACGGACGGGAGGGGCTCATCACACCTGAGTTTTCCAACGGGAGGGAGTGTGATTTGCCTAACGTCCCAATGAATGCCAAAGGAACGCTCTTGTTTAGGAGCATAGAGTCCTTGTTGCTTCAGAATTTGCTTGACCAGGCCGGGGAAGGGAAGAGAGTGCCTGCCTCCTGTGCACTTGCCCATATGTTCCAAGATTACCCGGGGCAAGTTTATCGGCTTGCATTCCAAGAAGGCGTCCAAGAGAATGCTATCAGTGATTTGAACAATGGACTTCTTCTCTTGGCGGGGGACGACCATGTGCACAATAAAGTGGTGCGTAAGGACGCCCGTCTTGGTGAGGCAATGAGCGACTCTGTCCTTAGCAGCTGGCTGTCTCCCATTGAATATTCTGTTGAGGATTTCGTCCTGGGAGAAGCGGGCAAAGTTCTTGCAAGGCAGATCATGCAGCGAATCCGGAGGAGAAGGACGCAGGCCTAGCATTTTGCGGACGGGGCCCTCAGCAACGGAATACTCGTCCCCATCTATTTCAAAAGTCCCCTGAGGCTTCCCGTTTACTTCTGTGATTTCGAACTTGGAGTATAAACGGAGAACCTCATCAGGGTCAACATCAGCGGCCTCAGCGCCCAAGTGCGTCCATCCCTGGAACTCCAGAAGGTCCAAGAACTCTTGGCGCTGGTTCTCTGCCAGAAACTGGGCTGTGAAGAGAAGCGGTGAGAGGATTTTCTTGAAGCGTTTCTGCTTGGAGCCATTGCTCACGATCACTTCATGACCCGCGTCTTCTTCATCTCCATCTCCCTCCTCGTCCTCAGGTTCATCATCCTAGGGAGGGGCGTTCTCTTCATCGGAGGCTTCGTTCCTTTGTTCTTGGAACTCAACCATTGCCGTGTCCTCAGCAGTGTACACCTGTTCAGTGGGAGGCGCGTCCACCGCTGGAGTCCTTGCCAAGGACTCTGTAGGGACGGTTGGAGGAGGCGTCCCTTTAACTTGAGCAGCTTCCTCGACGGCCGGAGCAGGCGGAGGAGGAGGAGTTGAAGCTCCAGGAGGAGAGGGAGTAGGAGTGCGGATCTTAGCTTTAGTGGGGGGAGCGGATGAAGTGCTGGGCGGAACCACTGAGATTGGCTTCACCTTGAGCGGAGCAGAGGGAGGAGGCGGCAGCGTAGCAGGGGTTGCGTCCTCGGCCTGGACCTGTACTGGAGGAACGTCCTTGGCCTGGACCTGAGGAGCGTCCTCTACCCTTGGAGGAGGTGGAGGGAGTTGACGAAGGTCCTGCATACTCGCTTGGATCGCCTTCTCAACGGCTTCCTTTTCTGCTAGCTCTTGCTCTTGGCGCGCCTTCTCCTCTTTTTCCAGTTGAATTTCGGAGAGGCGAATGGCGGCCATTTCTTCATCTGTGACGCCCTCAAGTTGAGCAGAGGACTTGAGGCGTCGCTTTGGGGCGGGAGGAGGGGAGGAAGGGACTGTCTTTAGTGGAGAGGAAGAAGGGCCTTTAATTTGGAGCGATTTGGACGGAGGGGGAGAGGAAGGCCTTTTGCGTTTCTGGGAAGGGACGGAGCCCGCAAGAGCCACAACAAACTCCATTATATCCGGGAGCAGTTTGGCGAGCTCGTCCACGGTTCCACCAAAGGAGTCAGAAATGATTCCTGGCCCCATGAACGGTGGGTTAGTGTGATTGGTTTCTTTGAGGCGGGGTTGGACGTAGGTGACCATGAAGTAGTGGAGGAGTCTTTGGATTTTGGGAGGATGTTCATGAGTGGACGCCCTCAGACAGATGTTGGCGAGCGTCCTTGGCTCTTTTTCAAGCCAGTCCTCAATGAGAGGGTCAAGGGGAGGACGGCGTTTGGGTTGGGACGGAAGTTTAAAAACGGCGCCTTTACCGGCGTTCCCTTGGTCTGGCTCAGGCTTGGGTTTGAAGGGCTTCTCCAGAAATGAGAACCTCTTTTGCTGGGACTTGGATTGAGAGCGGGGTTGTTGTCGTTGTGGTGGAGGTTGGGAGCGAAGGGGCTGGGGAGGGGTGTTGGAGTGGCGGTGTTGGGTGGACTGGGATGAAGAATGGTGGCGAGGGGGTTCTTGGCGGCCAGAGGGTCTGCCTCTGGACTCCATTAAGGACCGACCTTTCACCGGAGGAGATTTTGAGGAGGAGGGGTTTTTCGCCGCCGACGATGGTGAGGGGTTTTGTGAAGCTCTTGTGTTGGCCATTTTTTAGATGGTTTAAATAGAGGAGGATTAGGGTTTGGAGAGAGATTTCAGGATGCGTTTGAAGATTGTGAAGATCTTTGAGAGATTTCTATAAGTGTGCAAACAACAGATGAGCGAAGAAAGGTTTTCGGAATGCACAGGTGGGTATTTATAGGAAGAAGACGAAGTTGGACGGTCAGGGGTAACAGGGTCTTTACACTCGGCTTCCTCCACCCGCCTTCCCACACGTGGCTTTCTTCTTTACAAAGAAACACAGTTGTTGAGCACTGTTCGCGCGTATCCCGAGATCTTCGCTGAAGCTTCTCGAAGACGGTTCATCTTCCCAAATTCAAACATTCAAACTTCTCACAACTGCAAAGGACTCCAAGCTGGCGTCCTATCAACACAACACTACACACCACTGAACTGAACCACGGCGTCCCAAACACTGTTCTCAACCTCTGAACTTAGAACTCTGTACGGACAACTCTCAGCTCTTAACATTCGTCCCTTTGATCACTTAGAACCATTTTTGAAAATCAAGCAAGTACGTCCCGTAAAGATAAAACAAAGAACGCTCATAGGACGCGTTTGCAAGATTCTCGGCCTAGGTAAGCTTAGAGTTCCCATCATTTCGGCTTGTAATGAGGGTAGGGTGATCAGGGATACTCTTGAGATGAAAAGCGAAATGAATACCATTCAAAAACACAAGTGAAAACACATATCTTAGACTAGCGTCCTTTAAAGATGACTTTAAATGCATGACACACTTTAAGACAAGATCTCAACAAAACATAGCCAATCATAGAGGGAATAATAGAATGGGACGTGATCATTTAAAAGTTATCATCCGCAAAAGCAACCGGAGGTGCTCGAAGGGACGTCTATCAAGTGCTTTTGTGAATATATCGGCCACTTGGTCCTCAGTCCTAACATGATCCACTCTAATTAATCCAAGTTCAACATTATCACGAAGAAAGTGATGTCTTATATGAATATGCTTCGTCCAAGAATGATGAACAAGATTTTTGGCAATACTTATAGCGCTAGTGTTATCACACAAGATAGGGACTGTGTTGAGGAACGTCCCATAATCTTCAAGTTGGTACTTGATCCATAGGACTTGCGAGCAGCACGAAGCAGCAGCAACGTACTCAGCTTCTGCGGTTGAGAGTGCCACGGAGTTTTGCTTTTTGGATCCCCAAGATACAAGGCACGAGCCCAGGAATTGAGCCATTCCTGAGGTGCTCTTCCTATCCACCACATGGCCAGCGTAATCTGCGTCACAGTACGCTACCAGGTTTAGGGACGTCTTTCTGGGATACCATAGGCATAGGTCATCCCGTCCTTTGAGGTATCTGAAGATTCTCTTCACTTCTTGCATGTGGGACTCCTTTGGATTTCCTTGGAAGCGAGCACATAAGCACACAACGAACATGATGTCGGGACGACTTGCCGTTAGGTATAGCAAGGATCCTATCATTCCTCTGTAGAGCTTTTGATCTACACTCTTGCCTTCTTCATCAGCATAAAGGCGAGTGTTGGGGGAGATGGGAGTATCAATGGGTTTCGATGAGTTCATCCCATATTTCTCGAGCATTTCACGGATGTATTTTTGTTGATGAATGCGCGTCCCATCTTTAAGCTGAGTGATTTGGAGTCCCAAGAAGAAGTTGAGTTCTCCTATGAGGGACATCTCAAACTCACTACTCATCAAGTTCTTGAATTCCTCTACAAGTTTCATGTTAGTGCTTCCAAAGACTATGTCATCGACATAGACTTGGACAATCAAGACATCTTTAAGGACTTTCTTTAAGAAGAGTGTTTTATCAATGTTACCTCGTGTGTACCCGTTGGACAAGAGGAAGGACGCAAACCTATCGTACCATGCACGAGGGGCTTGCTTGAGTCCATAGAGTGCCTTGTCCAAGAAGTACACATGATCAGGGTGATCAGCGTCCTCAAATCCTGGTGGTTGAGCGACGTACACTTCTTCTTTGAGCTTGCCGTTGAGGAAGGTTGTTTTGACATCCATTTGAAAAAGCTTGAACCCTTTGTGAGCGGCATAGGCGATAAGGAGGCGAATGGCTTCAATTCTGGCAACAGGAGCGAAGGTCTCATCATAGTCGATTCCTTCCTCTTGTCTATAGCCTTGAGCCACGAGCCTTGCTTTATTTCTTGATACACGACCACTCTCATCAAGCTTGTTCCTGTAGACCCACCTCGTCCCTATTATGTTTTTGTTTCTTGGACGAGGGACGAGGGTCCAAACCTTGTTCCTTTCAAACTGATTAAGTTCTTCTTGCATGGCTTGAATCCAATCAGCGTCCTGAAGTGCCTCCTTTATGTTCTTAGGTTCAATTAAGGACACAAAGGCGTTGAAGGCACAGAACGCTATGTTGGCATTATGGGACTGATTCACAGCTGATCTTGTTTGAACTCCTTTTGACATGTCTGAGATGATTTGATCTGTTGAATGAAGTCTTGAAAGAATGGATCCCTTATGAATATCGTCCTTTGCAGGAGTACATCTAGGGTCCGTCCAGTCAGATTCATCGGAGTCAAACCCGTCGTCTTCATTGAAAGGCTCAGAGTGTTCCCCCTCAGGTTGAGCGTCCACTTCTTGACGTTGTTCACCTTGAAGACTTGATTCAGCACCATCAAGTTGACCTGGTGATTCACTCCGAGAGAGAATTTCCTGAGCAGCACTGGGGACTTCCACTGAGACTTCTTCAGGGTTTTGAAAAGCGTCCTTAGGAACATAGTATTTTCCAGAGGACCCAAGGTCAACTTCATCGTCGGAGTCATCCTGCTGATTAGAGTATGAGCGATCTTTCCCACTTGATTTTTCTTTGTGAGAGGCACTTTCTTTGAACACAACATGAACACTCTCCTCAAGCTTTGGAGTCCTTTTGTTGAAAACTCTATATGCTTTGCTGGTGAGAGAGTACCCAAGGAATATAACTTCGTCACTTCTTGCATCAAACTTTCCAAGTCTCTCTTTATCATTGTTGTGAACAAAGCATTTGCATCCAAAGACTTTGAGATAGTCGATGCGAGGCTTTCTTCCGTTCAGCAACTCATAGGACGTCTTTTTCAGTAAAGGACGGATCATGGCTCGATTGACAATGTAGCACGCTGTAGCAATAGCTTCCGCCCAGAAGTACTTGGGGACGTTATTAGCTAAAAGCATAGTTCTTGCCATATCCTCCAGCGTCCTATTCTTTCTTTCCACCACTCCATTTTGTTGAGGAGTCCTTGGAGCTGAGAAGTTGTGAGAGACTCCATGTTGATCACAGTAGGCCACGAACTCTAAGTTTTGAAACTCCGTCCCATGATCTGATCTTATGGATTTGAGAGGCGTCTCAAGCGCAACTTCCACTTGTTTGATGAAGACTTTGAATGCGTTGAAGCAATCTGTTTTTGAAGCTAAGAAAAGAACCCAGGTGAATCGAGAATAATCATCTACAAGAACGTAAATGTACCTCTGTCCACCATAGCTCAGCGTCTTCATTGGTCCACAAAGATCCATATGGAGAAGTTCCAAAGGTTTCTTTGTGCTGACCTCGTTCTTTGACTTAAAGGACGTTCTTGTTTGCTTTCCTTTGATACAGGCTTCACACTGTTCAATTTTCTCAGGATCAATTTTGGGAAGACCTTTCACAAGATTTCTTTGATGAAGCTTGAGGATTGTGCTTGGTCCAGCATGGCCGAGTCGGCGATGCCAGAGGTCAGCGTCCTCCTTTGACACAGATAAGCACAACTCAGATTTTGGGTTGAACTCCTGATTGAAGATGTAGACATTGTTCTTTCGGACTCCTTTGAGGACGACTTTGTTTGATTTCTTGTTGATGACGAGGCACTCCTTTGAGTCAAACGTGACTAGGTTTTCACCTTGATCACACATTTGAGAGACGCTCAGGAGGTTGAAGCCAAGTCCTTCAACAAGGCTGACATTTGTCGCTTTGATGGACGGATTGAGAATAGCAGTTCCCGTCCCTTTGATCTTTCCCTTGCCCTTATTGCCAAACGAGACATTTCCTCCCGTGGCGCTACTTTGGATAGAAGTGAGATGGATCTGGCTTCCTGTCATATGATTCGAGGCGCCACTATCGATGATCCATGGGCGTCCCCTCACTTCCACCTGCCAAACCAAAGTTAGTGTTTGGCGACCCAGGCAAGGTGTTCCTTACCTGGTTCGTTACAAGAATAGAACATTGGTTCTGGCATGTAGTCACTTATATTCACATCATTTGAAATAGCATGCTTTCGGAAAGAAATCTTAGAGCGTCTAGGACGTCTAGGGTTAGCCTTAGGGACGGACTTTTTATTTTCAATGTTAGTCCTAGCAGCTTTACCATTTTCAATGTCGTTCTTCAGTTTTAAACATTCATATTTAAAGTGATCTCCTTGTCCACAATACCAACACGTCCTGTAGTAAGTACCAAGGTAGTACTTTTTGTTAGGACGTTGGATTTTGTTCTTTTTCATCTTTTGAGGGTCACAGACTTTTGAACCTTCCCCCTTTGCAATTTTCTTATAGATCCTATGACTGGTGGAGTTAGTGTAGTAGTAGTAGTCCTTTTGACCTTTCTCTCCACTTTCTAGGACTCTAATTCTTTCAAGGAGATTCTTGGTCTTTTCCTTTTCCAATTCAAGTTCTGAAGTCTTGCTTGCCTCAAAGTCGCTAGGGAGGGAGTTCCTGGAGTCAGACTCATAGCCTAGTCCTCTCTTGGCTGGGACAAACACTATTGGTCTAACTTCCTCAACTACAGGACTCTTTCCTAACACTTTTACTTCTTCCCTAAGCTTGGCGTTCTCTAGTTTAAGGCACATCACTTCAGTTTTCAGAGACTTAGTTTCTTCACGTGAGGACTCTAGTTGCAAAGACACTGTAGCACAGTTCTCACATTCAACCAGAATATTTTCATTTTCAAGTTCAAGTTCATCCATTCTATGTTGCATGATCACACTTTCTTCCATGATCTTGCCAATGAGTTTAATAAGTTTGGACTTAGAACAATTTTCTAAAGAAGTCATCATGGATTCACGAGTTACCTCTTGTTCCCTTTCAGGAGCGTCCTCTTCAAGAACTGGGGCGTCCTCCACAGCCATGTACGCCACTTGTTCATTATCTGAGGCGTCCTCGATGGCTATGTACGCCGCTGGTCCTTCAGGTTCTTCATCATCCGAACTCACATTATCCCATGCGGCGTCGCACGCTCCCAAGAGGGCCTTCATCTTCATTTCTTTTAAGTTTAGTCCTGTAGTACACTTTTTGGCAAAGTGTCCTTTCTTGTTACACTTGTAGCAAGTAAGTTCCTTCATTTCTGCCTCTGTATACTTGGGACTCTCCTTTTTGTAAGGCATCTTGTATTTCTTGAAATCTCTGGTCCTTTTACCCCATAAGCGGGCAACCTTGTGTAGAAGGGCAAGCTCTTCCTCTTCTTCGAGTTGTTCCTTAGTTTTGCTTTCCTTTTCTCTTAGAGCTTGTGCACGCATCCTTTCACGATTCTCATTTTTGTTTGCTTCCACCATTAAAGCAAGTTCTCTTTGGTGACGCAGATACTCAGCGTACTCTGGGGTTGATGACATCAAGGCGAGATCTGTCTGAGGGTTCCTAGCTAATTCAGCAATATCAGCTTCCCTTCTTGCTTCATAGCCTCTCAGCTTCCCATAGATCTCTTCCATATCCAGGGTCTTGTTGGCTGTATTCTCCTTGAACGTAGTCCTATCAAAATTCCATTTCCCTGTAAGACCATCAATGACTACTCCAACTCTGTTTCTCATTGAGATTTCAGCTTCTGGGATGCCCAAATTTCGCATCTTGGTCACAAGAGCTTCAAAGCGGTATGAATAGTCCTTGATAGTTTCATTAGGCAGCATTCTGAAGGCATAGAACTCTCGTTTGATCTCAAGCTTAACGTCTTCCTTCATCTCCGCCGTACCCACATGGTACTTCTCAAGAGCTTCCCATTGTAGTTTGGTCGTTGCCAAATTGCTAACTCGGGTGGCGTCCCTCTCGCAAAGGGACGCTTGAAGGAAGCATATTGCCTTAGCGTTTGTTTCCAAAAGCTTGAACTCGTCAGGACCCCACTCGTCCTCTTTATCTTTCTTGTCATCAGGGACGACAAGGTCACCTTTCATGATCACTCTCCAGCATTGATAATTCTGACTTCTGCAAAAGTTCTCGAAGCGGATCTTCCAGCGGTTGAAGTTGCCGTCCGTCAGGCGAGGAGGCTTCACAAAGGAGATTCCAATAGGTTCCATGTCCATCTTGTACCTGCAACTCAACAAAATCTAGAGCGCCTGCTCTGATACCAATTGTTGGATCGTAAGTCGTTAATGAAGGCGTCCTTAACTGGGTTAAGGACGTCCTTTAGTGCAGCGAAAAATAGACTTAACAGGAAACAAGATAAGAGAATAGACACGAGTATTTATAGAGGAACCCCACTAAGACCAACTAGTCTTATGGGTAAACCTCTACCTCCGTTGGAGGATTTTCAATAGCCGTCCCTTATCTTATTGAGAGTGAGTCCTTACAACTTAGGCGAGTCGTTACACTTCTCTGAGCTAAGCGTCCGTCCTTAGTCTCACTAGTAACACTCCTTTCAACCTAACAAGTAACCTAACACTCTTAGCTATAAGGAAGCTATCACTCACGTCTCTCACGGTTCGTTGTGAGAGACAAACTACAACTCTAATTGATTTGTGGTTTGAATTGGATTTGAAGTGGTTGGACTTTCTTTCTCTTGCTTCAAGCTCACTTGATCTTCTTGATCTTCGTTGATGTTCTTGAATGCTTCGGGAGAGCTTGAGAGAAAGTCTTCAAAGTCCACCAACGCTATGCATACCCTTGGGAGGGTATTTATAGCGAAAGTGGTTCTTGTCCTCTAGCGTCCTCTGAGACTTGGCAGGATCCTTGGGCTTTGATCAACGGTGCGATGAGCCTCTTGAGGAAGTCAACTCTGTTGACGCTTGGGAAGCCTCCGCGTGGGCAGGGGACCATCGTTGGGAAAGCGACGTCTTTGGCATTGTCTACACGTGCCCAGACAAAGGAAACTTCCTTCTGAGGACTAAGGCCGGACGATGATGTAATCATGTTGGGGCGGCCTTGATTTGAATTTGAACCTCGTCCGTATTTTGGCGCGCGTCCCTTCTTGATGAGGACGCCGTCCTATCTTCGCAGGAACTTCGCCAATTACGTTCAGCTTTGGAGGTTCTGATGACGTGCGTCCCTACAGCTTAGGGACTGCTGTTCACTTGTTGTCCTTTTCGCTCATGTGCGTCCACTGGACTTACCTGAGATCAACACTTGGACAACTTATCAAATACTTTTGAGTTTGTCATTATCAAAACAAGGGACGATCATTATTGGTTTAAATATTAATGACTGCCGTCCTTAATATCGTCCCAACACAGAGGAAAGCGACTCACTCAAGAACACGAAGAACTAACTCAAGAACTCAAGAACAATGTTTAGACCTGAGTTAGATCGAGTGAGATTTTGTACCCAAACCACAAAACAGTTTGTAACCAAAAAGGAAAGAGAGAGAGTTCTGCGAAGTACTGCAGAACGTAGGAATAGAGTCCTTTAGTAGATTGAACTATAGCTTAAGTTGTAGGCTTAAAGGAGTTCTTTACAAGTGAACTTAGGGAAAAGCTAAGTGTCAGAGAACTGTAAAAACTCGCCAGTACAACTGTAAGAACGTTCAATATAAAGGAAAGAACTATTCAAAAATCCTCCAAGGAGGTAGAGGTTTACACTTAAGGACTACTTTTTCTTGAGTGGTTCCTCTATAATTCATTGCGTCCATTACTTACCTGTTTAGTACTATTTCCGCTGCACTACTCAAGGACGCTCCTACTCCTCATAGGAACGCCTAACCAAAGGACGCCTTTACCTAAGTAAAGGCCGTCCCTCAGTACTAACGATCCAACAATTGGTATCAGAGCAGGCGCTCTAGATTCTTACTGAGTTGCAGGTAAAAATGGACATGGAACCTATTGGAATCTCTTTTGTGAAGCCTCCGCGTCTGATGGACGGCAACTTCAACCGCTGAAGACTAGGTTTGAGAACTTCTGTAGAAGCACAAATTATCAATGCTGGAACGTGATCAGAATAGGTGATCTTAAAGTTCCCGATGACAAGAAAGACAAAGAGGACGAGTGGGGTCCTGATGAGTTCAAGCTAATGGAAACAAATGCTAAAGCAGTGTGCTTTCTTCAAGCGTCCCTCTGTGAAAGGGATGCCACAAGAGTTAGCAATCTCCCCACAGCAAAACAACAGTGGGAAGCTCTTGAGAAATTTCATGTGGGAACTGCAGAAATGAAAGAGGACGTCCAGCTGAAAATCAAAAAGGAGTTCTATGCTTTTAGTATGTTGCCCAATGAAACGGTCAATGACTACTCGTACCGTTTTGAAGGTCTTGTCACCAAGATGAAGAACTTGGGTATTCCAGAATCAGAGATCTCCATGAGGAACAGAGTTCAAGTAGTTATTGATGGGTTGACTGGTGTTTGGATCTTTGATAGGACGACTTTCAAAGAAAACACAACCAACAAAACTCTAGATATGGAAGAGATCTATGGGAAGCTCAAGCAGTATGAAGAAAGAAGAATCTCCGACATGGCTCAGCTAGGAAAGAATCCTCAAACTGATCTTGCTTTGGCGTCCACAACACCAGAGTACGCTGAGTACCTACGCGGCCAAAGAGATCTAGCATTGATGATGCAAAGCAAATCAAAAGAAAAGCTTGAGAACTTGCGTTCCAAAGAGAAAGAAAGCAAGTCAAAGGAAGAGATTGATTCAGATGAGGAACTGTCTCTTATACACAAAGCTCTCAAGTACTATAACAAGAAGAACAAGCATAGCAACAATAACAAGTCGTACAAAAAGGAGAGTCCCAAGTACACAGAGGCTGAAATGAAGGAACTCACATGTTACAAATGCAACAAGAAAGGACATTTCGCCAAAAAGTGTACTGTAAGAACGTCCTCCAAGGATAAGAAGAAAGCTCTTATTGGAGCATGCACAGCTGCATGGGATGATCTCAGTTCAAGTGATGATGAACGTGAAGATCAAGTTGCATACATGGCAGTGGAGGACGCCCCAGTTGTTGAAGAGAACGCCTCAGACAATGAACAAGAGGTAACTCACGATTCCATGATGCGTTCCTTAGAAAAATGTTCAAAACCAAAACTTCTTAAACTCATTGGTAAAATCATGGAGGAAAGTCTTGTTATGAAAAGAAGAATGGATGAACTTGAAGATGAAAATATTGTAGTTGAATGTGAAAACTGTAATTCAATGACTATTCAACTAGAGTCCTCATGTGAAGAAACTAAATCCCTAAAAACTGAACTTGTGTGTCTCAAACTTGAGAACGCCAAGCTTAGGGAAGAAGTGAAAGTTTTGGGAAAGAGTCCCATAGTTGAGGAAGTGAAACCAATAGTCTTTGTCCCAGCTAAGCGTGGACTAGGTTATGAATTTGATATTAGGAACTCTGTCCCTAGCGATTTTGAGGCTAGCAAAACTTCAGAACTTGAACTTGAAAAAGAGAAAACCAAGAATCTTCTTGAAAGAATTAGAGTCCTAGAAAGTGGAGAAATAGGTCAAGAGGACTACTACACCAATTCCATCAGTCATAAAATTTACAAGAAAATTGCTAAAGGGGACGGCTCAAAGGTGTGCAATCCCCAACAGATGAAGCAAAACAAAATTCAACGTCCCAATAAGAAGTACTACCTCTGTACTTATTATAGGACGTGTTGGTACTGTGGACAAGGTGACCACTTCAAATATGACTGTGTGAAACTGAAAGAAGATATTGCAAGTGGCAAAACTGCTAGGACTAACAATGAAAATGCCAAGTCCGTTCCAAAAGCTAATTCTAGGCGTTCTAGACGATCTAAGAGTTCTTTCCACAAGCATGCCATTTCTAATGATGTTAACATAAATGATTATGTGCCAGAACCAGAGTTCTATTATTGTAATGAGCCAGGTAAGGAACACCTTGCCTGGGTCGCCAAGAACTAACCTTGTTTTGGCAGGTGGAAGTGAGGGGACGCCCATGGATCATTGATAGTGGCGCCTCAAATCATAAGACAGGAAGCCAGATCCATCTCACTTCTATCCAAAGTAGTGCCACGGGAGGAACTGTCTCGTTTGGCAACAAGGGCAAGGGAAAGATCAAAGGAACGGGAATTGCTATTCTCAATCCGTCCATCAAAGCAACAAATGTGAGTCTTGTTGAAGGACTTGGCTTCAACCTTCTTAGCGTCTCTCAAATGTGTGATCAAGGTGAAAACCTAGTCACATTTGACTCAAAGGAGTGCCTTGTTATCAACAAGAAGTCCAACAAAGTTGTTCTTAAAGGAGTTCGCAAGAACAATATCTATATCTTCAATCAAGAGTTCAAGCCTAAATCAGAATTATGTCTATCTGCTTCAAAGAAGGACGCTGATCTCTGGCATCGCCGACTTGGCCATGCTGGACGAAGCACGATCTTCAAGCTTCACCAAAGAAATCTTGTGAAGGGACTTCCCCGAATTGATCCTGAGACTGTTGAACAGTGCTAAGCCTGTATCAAAGGGAAGCAAATAAGAACGTCTTTCAAGTCCAAGAACGAAGTCAGTACAAAGAAGCCTTTGGAACTTCTCCATATGGATCTTTGTGGACCAATGAAAATGTTGAGCTACGGTGGAAAAAGGTACATTTACGTTCTTGTAGATGATTTTTCTCGATTCACTTGGGTTCTTTTCTTAGTGTCAAAAGCAGATTGTTTCAATGCGTTCAAAGTCTTCATCAAACAAGTGGAAGTTGCCCTTGAGACGCCTCTCAAAGCCATAAGATCAGACCATGGAACGGAGTTCCAAAACTCAGAGTTCCTGGCCTACTGAGATCAACATGGCGTCTCGCATAACTTCTCAGCTCCAAGGACTCCTCAACAAAATGGAGTTGTGGAAAGAAAGAACAGGACGTTGGAGGATATGGCAAGAACTATGCTCTTAGCAAATAGCGTTCCCAAATACTTCTGGTCGGAAGCTATTGCCACATCATGCTACATCATCAATCGAGCCATGATCCATCCTCTCTTGAAAAAGACATCCTATGAACTGTTAAATGGAAGGAAGCCTCGCATTGACTATCTCAGAGTCTTTGGTTGCAAATGTTTCGTTCACAACAATGATAAAGAAAAACTTGGAAATTTTGATGCAAGGAGTGATGAAGCCATATTCCTTGGGTACTCTCTCACGAGCAAAGCATATAGAGTTTTCAACAAAAGGACTCTAAAGCTTGAGGAGAGCATTCATGTTGTGTTCAAGGAGAGCATTTCTCACAAAGAAAAATCAAGTAAGAACGAACGCTCCTCCTCACAACAACAGGACGACTCTGAAGACGAAGCTGAAGATTGGTCCTCTGGAAAATACTATGTTCCTAAGGACGCTGCTCCAAATCCTGAAGAAGTCTCAGTAGACGTTCCCAGTATCATCTAGGGAGTTCCTTCTCGTAGTGAATCTCCAGTTCAACAGGATGTGGCTGAATCAAGTCAACAAGGTGAGCAACGTCAAGGTGTGGACGCTTTCTCTGAGGGGGAACGCACCGAAGACGATGTTCAAAGTGATAGTGATGAATCTGATGAAGAGGTTGATCCAAGATTTGCTCAATTATTTCAAAGGGAGTCCCGCTTCTATAGGGACCACCCAACATCCCAGATTGTCTCAGATCCTTCTCAAGGAGTTCAAACAAGGTCAGTTGCAAGCAAGTCCCAAAGTGCAAATCTAGCGTTCTATGCGTTCAACGCTTTAGTTTCTATGGTGGAACCAAAGAATATCAAAGAAGCACTTCAAGACGCTGACTGGATTCAAGCAATGCAAGAAGAACTCAACCAGTTTGAAAGAAACAAAGTATGGACCCTCGTCCCTCGTCCCAAAGGCAAAAACATCATAGGGACGCGCTGGGTGTTCAGAAATAAGCTTGATGAAAGTGGACGTGTGTCAAGAAACAAGGCAAGACTGGTGGCTCAAGGTTTCAAGCAAGAGGAAGGCATAGACTATGATGAAACCTTTGCTCCTGTTGCTAGAATTGAGGCCGTTCGTCTTCTTATTGCTTTTGCCGCCCACAAAGGATTCAAGTTATTTCAGATGGACGTCAAGACTGCCTTTCTCAATGGAAAGCTAAAGGAGGAAATGTATGTTGCTCAGCCGCCTGGCTTCGAGGACGCCTCTCACCCAGATCATGTGTACTACTTGGACAAAGCGCTTTATGGACTCAAGCAAGCCCCTCGTGCATGGTACGACAGGTTTGCGTCCTTTCTTTTGTCTAATGGCTATACAAGAGGTTCAATTGCTAAGACATTTTAATTGCCCAAGTCTATGTTGATGATATAGTCTTTGGTAGTACTAACATGAAACTTGTAGATGAGTTCAAGTCCTTAATGAGTAGTGAGTTTGAGATGTCCCTCATTGGAGAACTCAATTTCTTCTTGGGACTTCAAATTAATCAACTCAAAGAAGGGACGCGCATTCATCAACAAAAGTATGTCCGTGAAATGCTTGAGAAGTACGGGATGAACACGTCCAAACCTGTTGCAACACCTTGTTCTCCCAACTCGCGTCTTTACGCAGATGAACAAGGGAAGGACGTTGATCAAAAGCTTTACAGAGGAATGATTGGCTCTTTGCTATACTTGACCGCAAGCCGTCCCGATATCATGTTTGCCGTTTGCTTGTGTGCACGCTTCCAGGCAAATCCAAAGGAGTCCCACATGCAAGAAGTCAAGAGGATCTTTCGCTACCTCAAAGGACGCGATGATCTTTGCCTTTGGTACCCCAGGAAGACGTCCTTCAAGCTAGTTGGTTACTCGGACGCTGATTATGCTGGTCATGTGATTGATAGAAAAAGCACTTCAGGAATTGCACAGTTCCTTGGTTCATGCCTAGTCTCTTGGGGATCTAAGAAACAGAACTCTGTGGCGCTTTCAACTGCGGAAGCCGAGTACGTTGTTGCTGCCTCGTGCTGTTCACAAGTCATCTGGATCAAATATCAACTAGAGGACTACGGTATTAATCTTGAAACTATTCCCATTCGCTGTGATAACACAAGTGCTATTGAAATTTCAAAGAATCCTGTTTTTCATTCACGCACAAAGCATATTCATATAAGACATCATTTCTTGCGTGACAATGTTGAACTAGACCAAATAGCTGATATTTTCACTAAGGCGCTTGATAGACGTCCCTTTGAGCATCTAAGGCTGCTCTTGGGGATGATAACTTTTAAGTAGCAAGTCCCGTTCTACTTTTCTCTCAATGATTGGCTATGTTTTGTAGATTCTAAGTGTTTAAGGACTGTTATGCATTGAATTCATATTTGCAAGGACGCTTGTCTAAAACTTCATGTGTTTGCTACTTTGGAACGCCATTCAAATTTTCTCTATTTTGTCTTGAAAAGAGTATCCCTGATCACCCAACCCTCATTATAAGCCGAAATGATGGGAACTCTAAGCTTACCCTAGCCGAGAACTCCGCAAAAGCGTCCTATGAGCTTCATATTTTCTTTTACGGGACGTACTTGCGTTGTTCTCAACTGGTTCGAAAGGTGATCACAAGAACGGTAAGTTGGTTATTGGTTTGCTTGAAGCGGTAAAATTTTGCCAAGTATGAATGAACGCTCAGTGTTTGTTGGAGAGGACGCCAGCTCAGTATTTGAAGAGAAGTTGAAGAGTCAGAATTTTGAACTTTTGAAAGTTTGAACAGTGACCGTTGCTTTTGCTCAAATCTTAAGGGGGAAGTTATGCCACGTGTCGCACAGAAAATCAGTGTTATTTACAGTCGTGCCACCGCTTCCTCTATATAAGGCCAGAACAGTCGCTCTCGTTCATTTATTATTCTCAACCACTTCTCTGCTCAGTTCAGGCTCTGACTTCTCTCTAGCTTTCCGACAACTTTCTCTCACTAAAGCTCATCTGAAAACATGTCTCAAAGACAGTTGAACGTGGCCGGATCTTCTACCGGCGGGAAGCGAAGAAAGCTTGTGAAGTCTCACTAAATCGAGAAACCAAAACCCATCGTTCTTAATGAATCGTTGGTGGACTTCATCAACAGGAAGCCAAGAACCCTTTACAACTTAATAAGGGAACGCATGGACTTGCCAGAGATCAAGAATGATACAACGAAGACTAAGAACTATGAAAGGTTCATTGAACGCTTCGTCGTGCCAAGTCTTCACAAAACCAACTTCAAGGACTTGCCAGGACGGATGGACGACGTTCTCTTCTTCTCTCAGTTTGGAGGTGAGAATCTGGGTCCTTTACTTGAACTTATACCTGACCTCCACAACGCCGTCCTTCCTGAATTCCCTATGTACCCTAGGGACTCCTTGGCCTACAAAATGCTCAAAGCAAGAGTGCCAAGTCCCTCTCCCCCACCTCCTCAAATCCCAACCATCACCACCAAAAACATCCTCCCGTCCAAACGTTCAACCCCCTCATCTTCCCTCTTAAAATCATCAAAACAAACCTCCTCTATCCCAACACAAATCGTGGATAAATTTCCACCACATTTAAAGGAGGGACGCTCCAAGAAAGTTCACGAGCCAAGGCCCCTCAAAAAGGCCAAGACCTCGAGCGTCCCATCCTCCAAACCCTCCACAAAAAGGCCATCCAACCTTTCCAAGGAATCCACTCCTCCCCCTCAACCTATCTCAATCGTTCAACTCCCCACCCCTCCTCCGTCCCCTCAACCTTCCAAGAAAAATGCACTTATCCCTTTTCCTCCCAAACCCTACTCTCCTCTAAATCTTGCCAACTTCCCCACAGCACCGGCCCATATCTCGGCCCCAAAAGATCCCGAGACCCCCAAATCTCGCCGTCCCTCCTCCGAAAGTGGACCAGAGGACGTTGAGAAGCGTCCAGCCCTTGAGCGCACCTTCAAACGCCGCAAAGCTGGCGAATCTCCAAAGGTGCTCATGGTTCAAGCTGCTCCAGAGCCCGAGCACATCTCCTCCTCCTCCTCTAGCTCATCTGAGAGCCACCGAGGAACGCCTCAAGAAGTTGCTGGTCAAGCTTCCCCTTTTATAGATGTCGTTGGGGACTCCGATGATGAGGCTGAAGGAGTTGAGAATGCTCCAGCTGAGCATCAAGTGGCTGAGGACGCTGGCGAGCACCAGGTCCCTCAAAAGGACGCCGAGCCAACTCTTTCTGAAGAGCTCGAGCGTGATGCTCAGGAAGTCCCACCCTACAACCAATCCCTCCCCATCCTCAATCCCTCCCAAGCTCCACAAGAAAACCCCTCCCCCACAATCCAAACAGAATCCCATCAAGTCCCCGCGGACATTGAGCCAGGAACAGAAAATCAATCAGAGACTCAGGACCCTGAGGGCACGTCCCAAGGTCAGACCTCAAGTGCCGATCAAGCCACAACTGGTGGCGATGCAGAAAAAGAGCAAGGCACAGAGGACGCTCCCGCCAAGGACGCTTCTGACAGTGACTCTGAGAACGCTGAGGAAGAGTCAGATGATGATGAGGACTCTGAGTCCCCAAAGGGCAAGCGCAAAAGAAAACATGCTGATGTGCCCGTCAAAGTCCTTAGCCCGCTCATTTACTCTGAAGAGTGGCTAGCCTCCTTCGATGATGAATCCGTTCAGGAGTTCCTCGAGCTTCTGAGATTCCAAGGATGGCTGAACGTTGGACCAACGCCGACCACTGTTGACAAAGAACAGGTGAAGGCGTTCTACAGGGATTTGTGCTACAAAGCAAAAGATGGCTCCCTCCACTTCAAAATTGAAGGTGAGAAAGCTTCAGTAACAGAACGCCAAATCCGGTCCTTCATGGGTCTAGGTCCACGCAAGCCACCGTCCGACGCTCTTAGCTCACTTCCTAAAGGCGGCTTTGAAACAACATATCAAGAACTGCCTCTCGTTGAGCACATCTTTCAGGGCAAAAGGCCAATAGGACTTGACAGGGTAGCTCACGTTCTGAGCAAGGTTGGCGCCATCGTTCATTACTTCATATGCCGCGCCATACTTCCAAGGCAGGAAAAGCGTTCAATTGTGCAAGCACATGACATTATCCTAATTGACGCTATCCTAGAACGCCGCCCAATCAACTTAGCCAGAATTGCTATGCAGCACATGGCCAAGTGTGGAAGGAAGAGGCATGCCTTGCCATACCCTAGAGTAGTGAAGGCAATCTTTCAAGCCCAGGACGCTTATGATGAGAACGCTCCCTCTGAAGAACTTGGCTTAAAATGGAATGCTAAGAAGGGTCTTGTCGAGATAAGGCACAATGAAGAGTTTTCCTCCGTGATCAAACAGTTAGAAGCTGAGGCTGAGGAAGCCAGACTGAAAGCTGAGGAAGAACGCTTAGCTGCTGAGGCTGAGGACGCAGGGCTCAATGCTACGTCTCAAGAGTTCACTCAAGACCAAGAGCCAGCAGTAGACCTTGCCACTCTTGATCAAATGCTCTTGGATACTTCTTCTCCTCCAGCTCTTCCAACGGACGCTCCTTCTTCAAGTACAGGTCCTGTGCCCCGTTCTGCCCCTGCAAACATTGCCCAACATCCTCCCGCCGAACTCATGGGTGCAATAATGGACAACCAGTGCCTCATCTTCTCTGCTCTAAAGGACTTGTCCTCTGCGTTCTCAAAGGCTGCTGAACTTCAAGAACAACTGCTCAAGTTTTATCAAGTCCAGCGCCGTCCTCAGTGATTGCCGTCCACCCCTTTCATCCCCTATTATTTTGCCTTTGCTTCTTTTGAACTTCAAACTTTATGATCTTGGTTTGTAATAACCGTGCTCTCATTTTGTTCGAATGGCAATTCCACTGTTTGCTTGCATGTGTGTGTTTAAGCGTTCCACTGCCTTTAGTTATGTGTTTGTGCTAACGTTCTTATCATTTGTTATCCTTTTCGATGATGCCAAAAGGGGGAAGTGTAGTTTTGCAGAGATGCGCTATAAAATAGTTATCTAGAATAAGCAAGTGTTAAGGGGGAACTATTAAGTGAAAAGTCTAAGGAACGCTCATGCTAGAATAAAAGAGAACGCTTAGAAACTTCTCTAGGACGCGACTCTCTCCTTAAAATCCAAAAGCCAGAGAATCAAAGATTGAAAACTTGTGCTTATTAAAATTTCCTCAAGTGTCAGAGGACGCTTCTAAGTTTTCATGCATGCTAAGTTCCGATGTCAAAACTATTTTGCTGAAGAGTTTGTCATCATCAAAAAGGGGGAAATTGTTGGGACGCTATCAAGAACGCTTGCGTACTTATTAGTGTACCACACAACCGTCCCTTAGTTTTGATATGACAAACTCACTTTGATTCTAATAAAGTTGTCCAAGTGTTCAGGAACGCCAGTGATCAAAAGGACAACAAGTGTGTATGGGCGTCCCACAAGCTTAGGGACGCTAGCTAACAGGAAGTAAGGACCAACCAGAGACTACTTGAGCAAGGACGGAGTCCCAAGCAAGTAGGAACGCAAGAAAGGAGTCCTTACTCACTAGCCGACAGGATGACATCACACGACAATGTTTGATCATCCCAGGACACGTGGAGACCGATCCTGTAGCGGAGTCCAACACTACGTGGCGGACGATCCTGTTGCAGAGTTCATCAACACGTGGCGGCCGATCCTGTAGCGGAGTTCATCATACACAGCTGGATACAGGAAGCTTCCTCATCACCGCCCTACTACGTGGAGGAAGATCCTGTAGCCACGTCCATGAGGGGCATGATCGTCCCAGTGAAAAGACGCCCTTCCCCAAGTCCTATAAATAGCCCCAAGGCATTTATTGTGACGGCAACGCTTTCAGGAATATTCAGAGAGAATCAGAGGAAAGCGACTCACTCAAGAACACGAAGAACTAACTCAAGAACTCAAGAATAGTGTTTAGACCTGAGTTAGATCGAGTGAGATTTTGTACCCAAACCACAAAACAGTTTGTAACCAAAAAGGAAAGAGAGAGAGTTCTGCGAAGTACTGCAGAACGTAGGAATAGAGTCCTTTAGTAGATTGAACTATAGCTTAAGTTGTAGGCTTAAAGGAGTTCTTTACAAGTGAACTTAGGGAAAAGCTAAGTGTCAGAGAACTGTAAAAACTCGCCAGTACAACTGTAAGATCGTTCAATATAAAGGAAAGAACTATTCAAAAATCCTCCAAGGAGGTAGAGGTTTACACTTAAGGACTACTTGGTCTTGAATGGTTCCTCTATAATTCATTGCGTCCATTACTTACCTGTTTAGTACTATTTCCGCTGCACTACAAAAGGACGCTCCTACTCCTCGTAGGAACGCCTATCCAAAGGACGCCTTTACCTAAGTAAAGGCCGTCCCTCAGTACTAACGATCCAACATCGTACCCTTTCCGTGAAGTTACGTGATTTTGTTTGTAATACCATGCGAAAACAGGACGCTCCATCGTCTTCTTCACCTTCACAATTGGTCTCGTCAGGTACCTCCTATCCCATAGCTGATTATGTCTCTTATGATCATTTTTCTACTCGGCATCGTGCTTTTATTGCTGCTGTTCAGGCTACTCCAGAGCCTACTTGTTTTTCAGATGCAGTTCGTAGTCCTCATTGGAGGGAGGCTATGAAGGTTGAGATTGATGCCCTAGAGCGGAATGGCACCTAGACTCTTACTGATCTTCCTAAAGGGAAGAAACCGATTGGCTGCAAATGGGTATTTCATATTAAGTACAGATCTGATGGGTCCATTGAGCGGTATAAAGCTCGTCTGGTTGTCCTTGGGAACAATCAGAAGCATGGGATTGATTATAATGAGACATTTGCCCCTGTGGCAAAGATGGTGTCTGTAAGAACTTTTTTGGCTGTTGTTGTTGCTCGTGATTGGGAACTCCATCAAATGGACGTTCACAATGCCTTTTTGCATGGTGATCTTCATGAGGAGGTGTACATGAAACCTCCTCCGGGTTTTTCAAGTTTGGATGTTGGTAAGTTCTGTCGTCTTAATTGGTCTTTATACGGTCTACGCCAGGTGCCACGAAATTGGTTTGCCAAATTAGCATCTGCACTTCGTAAGCTTGGTTTTGTTCAGTCTTTGGCCGATTACTCTCTGTTCTCTTATTTTCAGTCTGGTATCTGCCTTCATGTGTTGATTTATGTTGATGATTTGATTATTGCCGGGAATGATTCTGCCGCTACCACTCGATTCAAGGATCAACTTAGTTCTTCCTTTCATATGAAAGATCTGGGTTCCTTGACGTATTTTCTATGGATTGAGATTGCTCGTTCCTCCGAGGGTTTGTTTTTGTGTCAGCATAAGTATACTTTGGACATTCTATTTGAGGCTGGACTTCTTGCAGGTAGACCTTGTGATTTTCCTATGGAACAAAATCACAAGCTTGCTATTTCACAAGGACCACAATACTCCGAGCCAGATCAATATCGTCGTTTGATAGGTCGTCTCATCTATTTGACCATCACTCGGCCCGAGATTTGTTATGCAGTTCACACTTTGGCACAGTTCATGCAGAGACCTACTTTTGATCATTGGGATGCTGCTATTCGTGTCCTCCGTTATCTTAAGAGTCATCCCGGTCAAGGGATTTTGCTTCATCGATCTTCTAGCTTAGCGTTGACAGCTTTTTGTGATTCTGATTATGCTTTATGTCCACTCACTCGGCGTTCCATCACTGGTTATTTTATTCAGCTCGGAGCTTCTCCCGTTTCTTGGCATACCAAGAAGCAGAAGACTGTCTCCCGATCGTCTATAGAAGCCGAGTATCGAGCTATGGCTGCTGCTTGTTGTGAGTTGTTATGGCTGAGATCATTTTTGACTTCTCTTGGCGTTCGTCTTCGTTCTCCCATGAGATTATTTTGTGATAGTCAAGCAGCATTACATATCGTGGTCAATCCCGTTTTTCATGATCGGACGAAGCATATTGAGGTCGATTGTCATTTTATTCGTGATTTGATTCTATCAGGTGCAATTCAGACAACTCATATTCGGACTCATTCTCAGCCAGTTGATATCTTGACCAAATCTCTTGGCGCTCAGCAGTTTCAGCATCTTCTTAGCAAGTTGGGCATTTGTGACCTTCATGCTCCAACTTGAGGGGGAGTATTAGAGATATATTATATTGTCTTTGATGTATAGATAAAATAGAAAATGCCTTGCCATTAATTATGTAAAGTCCTATATATACTTGAGTTTGTGATCAATAGAAGTCAGTTTTTGACGGGACAAATTAAATCTTCAACACCGTCACCATGAGAATCTTGGCTCGGGAGACCTTCCTAACCTCTAGAAGCCACATAGGCAGCACCATCAATGTCTCGAGCAGGACTCCCCTTTTCTTTAGCTGAGGGCCCCGAATCAGTCCTGCGTTTACAACGACGCGTCCAAACAATCGTTGCTCGCGCTGATGCTGTGATTGGCTTACACCCCTTAAGCTTGGATTCCTCCATTTTCTACACTAACAAACAAAATAAATATGAACAAGATAGGAAAGAGACAGCAGGATTTTTGCTTGCATCTTTCACAAGAGTATCAAAAAAAACCCTATAATAATCAAAATAAATAATTCCGACTTGATAAGCAACTTGATATGCATGTAACCTCTCTTTTAAAACTGTGTGTGCTAGGGTAGCACGGAAGCAAAAAGGAGAAAGCATCTTCAAGAAAAATAAGATACAAGGAGTAAGATAACAATAGCAAAGTGGCCCTAGCAAGTAGGAATAACTACCAACACCTGGGCACACAATTTGCAAGTTACTTCACTGTATCTATTAGATGATAATAACATGATAGATTATTAGAACAATGATTGCATGAGACAATTGTCACTACTACAATTCAAGGTTTTAATAGCGGTCAAAACCGCTACCAAATGATCTAAAAGCACCACTATAGGCCTAAGGTGGCGGTTGAGGAACCGCCCCATCTGCTGCCGTTGTTATAGGTCTATAGTGGCGGTTTATATAGGTAAGGCGGCGGTGTACACATGTAAAATAAAACCGCCGCAATAGAGTATATCACCGCTACTATATCATCTGAGCTGGCGGTTTTTGTCCTATCTTTTGCAACAATTATTTTGACCTATTCTGGCGGTTTTTAAGCAATGACAGCGGTTGTACAAGCTATTGTGGCGTTTTTTTAACCAGATGCAGCGGTTTCTCTGATCAATTGTGGCGGTTTTGCTAGTCAATATAAAGGGTCCTTCACCAATTGTGGCAGTTTTAATTATGTATTTTAATATAATATGACATGCTTATTTTGTGTACATACTTGTTAAATTAAAGATGATATCATATAAAATGATCTTTTACATACACACAAAAGAAAAAATCTCAAAAATTAATGATGAGATATCATTTGTATTAGTATTAAACCGTCATCATTTACATTGAGAATTTTAACAACTTCAATTTGCTTTTAAGCTAAGTGTTCACAAAAAGAACAAGCAATTTTAAGTTGTACATGTCACAAGCTAAGAGCGAGTTTCAAGAATCAGCTTGCTAGATTACAAATTAATTAAGAACCTGCCACAAAATGAGCTTGCCCTTATTGTATCTCATCAAACCAAAAGCAGCTGCAAAATGATATAAATACAAATAGGTATATATGTAGATCACCTTCAAAAACTACAACTCAATTTGCTTAATTTTCTTTCTTCATGCACTACTTTTATAGGAGATAATAACAAGGTCAAATCAAGAATATGCCTAAAGTTAGGATAATAAGCATTAGACAATTAATCAAGACTAACATCATCCAAAAGAAGCAGTAATGACAGCTAACACAATAATAAGGCTAAATCAAGCAAATGCCTTAACCTTGGTTGATGATGCTAAGATACATGCCTTCGTGATCCATACATCAATCATGGATCCATCATTTCAAATATATACTATCACGTTACTATATTTTCATTTATATAAAATAATGCTCGATCAAATATCCCTAGCTACTTTATAGATAAACAAGCACACCATATACAACTTCAAACACAGAATCTTAAAATGACTTACTTGACTGCATAATCTTGGCCACACATTACCATTCTCCTGACCACCTAATTCATTTTATCTTTGTAGAGATCAAATAAAATATTCTAAGTTTCTCTCTTCATTTAAAATACATCCAGCAATTAAAAAAAAGAATGATTTCAGAGGCCCTTAAAATCCATCCTAGCCTAATTCATAAAAGCTAGAAAACAACACAAGGAAGCCAGATCAAAAGATTAAAAGAAATGGAAAGAAGACTTACAGAGTATTATTAACTTTAAGAAGGTAAAAATGAGAATTCAGAGCACATTACACTAGTTTCCCCAGCATCCGTTACTTTAAGACGAGGATACACCTCTACATAAAGTGTTTTAGAAATTGCACCCTGAGAAATCACTTTCCTTGGAAGTGGAGGCCATCCTTTGTACCTAAACGGATCACATATATTTCATCAAAGCTATATATAATTAAGCTGATATAAAAGAAGTAGACGAAGCAGAGATTCAAAATTTTCAAGTATAGACTAAAAAAACAAGATGCATTGAACTTAGTATCTGCTTCTATTAGTCAATAAATATCTTGCAAAGTTACGTACATCAATTTGCTCAGAAAAGGGACATTAACTATACCAAACAAAACTGCTAAAATATCCCTTTTACATTCATAAAACAAGAATCAAGAATAGAAAAAGTTTTCAAGGATACAATTCCTGGTAAGCATTGCAAAAAAAAGGAATGCAAACATTTGATTATTTAAAGCTGTATATGTTACACTTCCACACGCTGCTTACAAAAACATGGTCATTGTTCTGATAAATGTGAAGCCGTTTAAGATGACCTTTGACATTTCATCATTTCAAGGAATGTTAATATATTGCTAGATTTGACACACTGTGTAAACGGAAAATGCAAAACAATTGATCCCACTGGATAACAAATATATGGATATCCCCACTCCAAGAAGACACAATTATGTTTGAACTACACTGAACAAAAATCAAATAAAGGAACGGATAAATGTTAACCAAAAAAGAAACTAATGCATGATATCAGACCCCCACCTTTCTTTGTTTATATTCTGAAGTATACTCTCAACAGAGGCATGCTGGCTGATAAGTTTCTAAGCTGTCAGCCCGCCAACACCTAAGAGAGATTGCTAAAGACAGTGAGAAAATACATTCATAGATAGCAGAAAGAAACAAACAACAAGAGCTTGAAAGATCGGTAATGCAACAACCTTAAAGTAATGTACAAGTAAAAGGTTACGAAAAAAGCCATATATTAGTTTATAACAATACTGAATAACTGGTATGTATGCTCCTAGGATACCTTTAATACTATCACAGTAGTCACAGCTAGAAAGAATGCATACGTCCATGAATTGATCCATAGTAAGATTAAGCTCATCCAAAATCTGAAACAAATCAGCCAATGAGGTAGTCAGAACACAGATATAGATCTTTAGTACGAAAAAGAATTTTTCCTCATCACCTTTGCCACTTCAGATTCCATAACTGGAACTTTTCTTAAGCTTGGATCCATTACATGATATACAAACCTAGGAGCACCAAAAGTTAGAGAATCCATATCTTCTAAAGCCACAACATAAACCTGAAACAAAGGAATGTATCAAGCACATAAATACGAACATATCAGACAACAAAATGATCATTAAGTCACAACAAGCTCCACCAATTAATTATACGTTCTCAGATATTTGGTTCAAAGCTTAAAGTTACAACTAAAGCTCATTGGTAAAATTAAAGGAACGACTTTATGTAGAAAAATAAAATTTCCTCGTCGGTGTCAATCACAAAAAAGGCCGTACTATGCAGAGTAAAGAAGCAGGGTTGATAAGAGATGAAAATTGTTGGATCGTTAGTATTGAGGAACGCCCTTTACTTGAGTAAAGGCGTCCTTTGGTCAGGCGTCCCTACGAGGAGTAGGGGCGTCCTTGAGTAATGCAGCGGAAATAAAGTACTAAACAGGTAATAATGAACACAGTGAATTATAGAGGAACCACTCAAGACCAAGTAGTCCTTGAGTGTAAACCTCTACCTCCTTGGAGGATTTTTGAATAGCTTTTCTTTATATTGAACGTTCTTACAGTTGTACTGGCAAGTCTTTACAGTTCTCTAGCACTTAGCTTTTCCCCAAGTCCACTAGTAAAGGACTCCTCTAAGCCTACAACTTAAACAAGTTCAATCTCTTAAAGAACTCTATCCCTACGTCCTACAGTACTTCGTAGGACTCTCTTTCTCTTTTTGGGTTTTTCTGAATAGAAACTGTTTTGGTGTTTTGGTTACAAATCTCACTCGATCTAGCAAAAGTCTTAGCACTGTTCTTGAGTTCTTGAGCTAGTTCTTCGTCTTCTTGAGTGAGTCGCTTTCCTCTAATTCTCTCTGAATATTCTCTGAAAGCGTTAGTGTCACAATAAACGCCTTAGGGCTATTTATAGGACTTGGGGAAGGGCGTCATTCTTCTGGGACGATCATGCCCTTCGTGAACGTGGCTACAGGATCTTCCTCCACGTAGTATAGCGGTGATGGGAGAGCTTCCTGTATCCAGCTGTGTGTGATGAACTCCGCTACAGGATCGGCCGCCACGTGTTGATGAACTCTACTACAGGATCGTCCGCCACGTAGTGTTGGACTCTGCTACAGGATCGGTCTCCACGTGTCCTTGGATGATCAAATATTTGTCGAGTGATGTCATCCTGTCGGCTAGTGAGTAAGGACGCTTGGCTTTGCGTTCTTACTTGCTTGGGACTCCGTCCTTGCTCAAGTAGTCTCTTGCTGGTCCTTACTTCCTGTTAGCTAGCGTCCCTAAGCCTAGGAAACGCTTTACACACTTGTTGTCCTTTTGGCACTGGCGTTCCTGAACACTTAGACAATTTTATTAGAATCAAAGTGAGTTTGTCATATCAAAACTAAGGGACGGTTGTGTGGGCACACTATCAAGTACGCAAGCGTCCTTGATAGCGTCCCAACAATTTCCCCCTTTTTGATGATGACAAACGCTTCAGCAAAATAGTTTTGGCATTGAAACTTTAGCATGCATGAAAACTTAGAAGCGTCCTCTAACACTTAGAGAAGTTTCAGCAAGCACAAGTTTTCATTCTTTGATTCTCTAACATTTGGATTTTAAGGAGAGAGTCGCGTCCTAGAAAATTTTCTAGGCGTCCTCTTTTATTTTAGCATTTATTCTAGCAAGGCGTTCCTTAGACCTTTCACTTAATAGTTCCCCCTTAACACTTGCTTATTCTAGATAACTATTTCATAGCGCATCTCTGCAAAACTACACTTCCCCCTTTTGGCATCATCGAAAAGGATAACAAGTGATAAGGACGTTAGCATAAAAACATAACTACAAGCAGTGGAACCCTTAAACAAACACATGCACACAAACATTGAATTGCCATTCAAACAAAAGGAGAATCATTGTCATTACAGATCAAGTGTTTAAAAGATAAAAGAAGCAAAAGCAAAAAGATTGAGGGATAAAGGGGTGGAGGACGGTGATCACTGAGGATGGCTCTGGTCTTGGTAGAACTGAAGGAGCTTCTCATGAAGTTCAGCCGACTTTGTGAATGCCGAAGATAAGTCCTTGAGAGCTGAGAAGACAAGACACTAGTTGTCCATAATAGCACCCATAAGTTCTGCAGGAGGATGCTGGGCAGGATTAGCTGGGGCAGAGCGAGGCACTGGACCTGAACTAGAAGAGGGAGCGTGATACAAGAATGATAGAGAAGATCATGAACCGACAAACAAGGCCAAGACCGTTCCACAAGTCGCGAGCATTCAAGTTCAAGAAGGATTCATGGAGGAAGACGAGCTCAAGAAGAAGGCCTTTACCATTCAAGAAGTCCCGAGCATTTAAATTCAAAGAAGCCTAGGAAGACGAAGTGGGTCACTTACTTGCAAGGAGCCTAAGACGAGCATCCTAGAAGGAAGATCCTCTCTGGATCGACCCCCCAGGGGGGTCGAGATCGACCCTCCCAGGGTCGAGCCTGAGGGTCATCCGGACGCGTCCGACCGGTTTCCTTGTTAGCTTGCGTCCCAAGCTGTTTCCTTTTATTGTTTATCAAACTATTTCCATATTTTGGTTTTCTAGATTTGTAATTATTATTATGAGATATTCTTTATATCTTATGATAATAATTTAGGATTTCTTTTTCTAGGGTAGAATAAATACTAGAGTTTTTCCTTTAATTGTTTTTCAGCGTATTTTGAGAAGAGAATAGAGTTCTCTTCCTGCGCCCCTTTGTGACCTGCGTCCTTTGAAACTCGAGTTTGGTTTATGAAGTATTGGTTTGATTCATTCAAGAGTTCATTCTTGCGAGTTTGTTGATTGTGTTCCGATTCGAGAAGTTCAAGGCTTATACTTGGTGCAAGGTCTAGATCCGTTTCCGTTCGCGATTGTGTGACGTCAAGGAGCCATCTTCTAGCGTGCCATACATCAAGTGGTATCAGAGCTCAGCCGATCTTGAGTTACACCAAGTTGAGTCGAGTTGCTTTTGTCAACAATCTGCGAACTACGTCGACAACAGAAATCTGCCATCGTTCGTCGTCGTTTCTGAAATTTTCGAAATTTGTTCTGAGGTAATTTAGAAAATATGATTACATATTCTTGTAGAGAATTTCGATACGAGTCTAGGCATATAAGATTCGTCGAAATCGGAGTTCGTTTGACCCCTGAAAAGGTCAAAATACCAAGCTGTGTTCTAGAAACCCTAATTGGCCGCCGAGAGTTTTTGCTTGCTTGGAGCCCAAGTTTGGTCTTTGTTTGTCATCCATGAAACTCTAATGTCTCAAGTTGATATTCCGAGTCAAATTGATCTCTTTTTTGGAGATTATGATCCGTATTCATATTTTTCTTGGGAAGAGAATACTAATGCTTGCTTGGAGTATCATGGCTATGATGGTCTTTCAGGGTTCATGGCAGTTGTTGATGCTTTTCGAGGTGATGCTTATGATTGGTGGATGAATGATCTTTACCAACATCGTCTCTATGGTCTTGATCACATTGTTAGTTGGAATCAACTCAGAATTGTGATGAGAATGCAGTTTGTGCCACTTGAGCAAGCTAGACGATTAGAGATGTACAACAAGTGTAAGCAAGGGTTTGCTCGTTCCCCTCTTGATTATTTCATGGAGCTTGAAGAGTTGCTTAATTTTGTTGGTTTGTCTCTTAGTCTTGAACATCTTTGCTCTCGTTTCTATGATAGTTTGAATACCATATACCGAGAAGTCTTAGAGCACCAACCGAGAGATGATGTGAATGAGTTGGTTCGGGCTGCTATGAAATTTTACTATGCTGCTCAAAGGGCTGAGGAACGTGAACTTGCATGGACTGCAAAAATAGTGGCTCCACCTCAAGTGGAGGAGGAGAAATCAGTTTCCTTAGTTGAGGAGGAGGCTGCCACCATAGCTGAAGTTACCGAGTCTTCACCTTGCATCGACGCGCCTGAAATTGTTAGCACGGTTCAGCAGGAAATACTCGTCCAATTGCCTTCAAATTTTGTGGAGCATTGTGATATTGATGCTGAAAGCTCTCTGCAAAATTTCAGCCAGTTTGGAGGTCGTTTTCTTATCGAACCATGCAGCTTGTCTTTTAGCGCTCTAGCGTCGTCCTTGCTTGATTCTTTTGATCTTGTGCTTGATGATTGCTTTGCTTATTATCATCCAGAGTATGGAGCTGAGTATGAGGTGAGTTCTTTGCAAAAGTTTGAGTTCTTCTCTACACCTTTCGACAAATCGAGGACGATTTGCAGTCAAGTGGAGGAGAATGATACAAGAATGATAGAGAAGATCATGAACCGACAAACAAGGCCAAGACCGTTCCACAAGTCGCGAGCATTCAAGTTCAAGAAGGATTCATGGAGGAAGACGAGCTCAAGAAGAAGGCCTTTACCATTCAAGAAGTCCCGAGCATTTAAATTCAAAGAAGCCTAGGAAGACAAAGTGGGTCACTTACTTGCAAGCAGCCTAGAAGGAAGATCCTCTCAGGATCGACGCCCCAGGGGGGTCGAGATCGACCCTCCCAGGGTCGAGCCTGAGGGTCATCCGGACGCGTCCGACCGGTTTCCTTGTTAGCTTGCGTCCCAAGCTGTTTCCTTTTATTGTTTATCAAACAACAACAACAACAACAACAACATATACCCAGTGCCTCCCGCAAAAGCAGGATCTGGGGGGTCAGGACGGGGGCATTCCAAACCTAGATGAAATGCGCCCAAAAACGACCCAAAAGACAAAGACCGGCCTACTCAACAACCTACTACAAAGAGTTTAGAAACCAACAACTAACCAAAACTACTAAAAAGACTAGAAGAAAGAAGAAAGAAAACTAATCAAGAAAAGAAAGACTAGGCTATAAAAATGCTATACATAAGCGAGAGACTGACGGCCAACAAAAGAACGGCCGACTCCACTTAGCTCCACCAGCAAGCTGACTAGCTGTCTACTACACTGATCTTCTCCCTCCAACTCTTTCTGCATTGTGCCAACTCCTCTGAAATCCCTAAAAGCCTGAAATCCTGTTTTATGCTGTCCATCCAGCGCTTCTTCGGACGGCCTCTACTCCTCCGGCAAGCCCCTAAATCCAAACGCTCGCATCTCCTGACTATTGCTTCTGAGCTCCGCCTCTGGACATGTCCGAACCAACGCAGTCTTGCTTCTCGCAGTTTGTCCCCTATACTAGCCACCCCAAGCTTGCCTCTAATTTCTTCATTCCTAATCCTGTGCATCCTCGTGTGTCCACACATCCATCTAAGCATCCTCATCTCTGCGACTGCAAGTTTCTGCTCTTGGGCCTTAGTCGTCGGCCAACATTCTGCTCCATAGAGAATTGCAGGCCTTATAACAGATCTGTAGAACTTTCCCTTAAGCTTAAGAGGAACTTTCTTATCACATAAAACCCCAGAAGCTGCCCTCCACTTTTGCCACCCTCTCTGAATACGCGACCTAACATCCTCATCAATACAACCATCACTCTGCAGAACTGAACCCAGATACTTAAACTTATCCTTCTGTGCAATGGTCTCCCCTCCCAGCTGAACCTCACTCCTAGGCTCAATTTCCTGCCCAAAAAGGAACTCGACATATTCTGTCTTGGAGCGACTCAGTCTAAACCCCTTAGATTCTAGTCTCTCCCTCCAAGTATCCAGTTTGCTATTTACTTCAGCTCTGGAATCCTCCACCAGCACAATATCATCTGCAAACAACATACACCTCGGAATCTCTCCCTGAATATCCCTAGTCAGAACATCCAGCACTAGCGTGAACAGAAAGGGGCTCAGAGCTGACCCTTGGTGAAGACCCATACTCACCTCAAAATACTCTGTATCACCACCTAGAGTACAGACACTCGTCCTCGATCCCTCATACATATCCCGAATGATTCTGATAACAGTCTCTGAAACTCCCTTAGCTTCTAAGCAATCCCAAATCAACTTTCTAGGGACCCTGTCGTAGGCCTTCTCTATATCTACGAACACCATGTGCAAGTTTTTCTTTCTCTCCCTGTACGCTTCTGTCAGCCTTCTCAACAGATGGATAGCCTCAATCGACGACCTCCCTGGCATAAAACCGAACTGGTTTTCTGACACATGCACGAGGCCCCTCAGTCTCAACTCGATTGCCTTCTCCCACACCTTCATCGTATGGCTAAGGAGTTTTATACCTCTATAGTTGTTACACTGCTGGATATCTCCTTTGTTCTTGTAGACTGGGATTAACTTACTCAGTCTCCATTCCTCAGGCATCTTAGCCGTCCTTAAGATGATGTTGAACAAAGTCGCTAGCCACTCCAAGCCTTGCATGCCCATGCACTTCCAAACCTCAACAGGAATCTCATCTGGTCCTACAGCCTTTTTACTGCTCATTCTGCGGATTACCTCACTGACTTCTATCCTTGAGAAACGCCTGAATAAAGGAGGATTAGCCTAGTTGCCTGCAGCTTGCTGACTCTCCATCGACTCGCCCCCCTCGTTAAGCAGGTTGCAGAAATACCTCTCCCACCGCTTTTTGATCCCAAAATCATCCACTAGTACGTTTCCAATTTCATCTTTGATACAACGTACTCTGTCGAAATCCGAGCTCAACCTATCTCTTGCTCTCGCAAGCCGAAACAAAACTCGCTCACCACCCTTATCGTCGAGCGCCTTGTAGAGGCTCTCGTAAGATTTCTCCTTAGCAATAGCCACTGCCTTCTTTGCTTCCTTTTTCGCAAATCTGTACTCTGCTGCCCTCAATACTCTATCTGAGTCGCTACTTCTCAACCAAGCTCTGAAAGCTAACTGCTTGCCTCTTACCTTCTCTTGCACCTCTTCATTCCACCAAGCGACTGACTTCCTGAATCTCGAACTGCCTCTCGACAAACCCAAAACACTACACGCTGCTCTGCGAATACACTCCGCCATCTTACCCCACATCTCATCTGCATCCCTCTTTTCCTGCCAAGCCCCTTTTGCGTCGGCTTCCGCAAAGATCCTATCTTTCAGACTCTGTCCATTATCCTCTGATAGACGCCACCATCTGATTCTCGGTTGCGGCCTACTGGACCCCTTTCTCTGAATACCCAAAGACTTAAAATCCAAAACCAACAGCTGATGTTGCGTCGAGAGACCTTGATAAGAGATCACCTTGCAATCCTTACACCCTCCTCTGTCCACCCTTCTAACCAAGAAATAATCAATCTGAGATTTACTCGACGCGCTCTGAAAAGTGATCAACTGCTCCTCTCTCTTCCTGAACCAAGAGTTAACAACTATACAGTCAAATGCATCTGCAAAATCCAACAAAGCTCGCCCACCCTCATTTCTGACTCCGAACCCAAAGCCTCCATGCACAACCTCAAACCCATCCCTAGCCTCCCCAATGTGCCCATTGAAGTCCCCACCAACGACTACTTGCTCCGAACTCGGAACGCTCCTCATCAGGCCATCCAGGTTCTCCCAAAACAATCTTTTTTCCTCCGCACTTAAGCCTCCATGAGGGGCATAAGCGCTAACAACATTCAGAATCCTGTTCCCCAAGACAATCTTAATCAACATTAAGCGGTCGTTAATGCGCTCCACTTGCACCACATGATCCCTCAACTTCCTGCCGACTAAGATACCAACCCCGTTTTTACTACTGTCACCTCCTGAGTACCACAATTTCCAACCATCGATATCTCTAGCCTTCCGACCTTTCCATTTAGTCTCTTGCAAACAAGCAATCGAAACCCTTCGTCCTTGAAGAATCCTGACCAACTCAATGGACTTCCCTGTAAGAGTGCCCACATTCCAAGAACCTACTCTCACATCACAACCCACTCTGCTGACTCCACCAATTCTCCCCGACTGAGACATTATGAGAGCTGAACCCACAAAGCTAATCTCCCCTGCGGAGAGCACGATCCGTGCACACAAAAACAAAGCACACCCAAAACACACACAAGCGAACCAAAACAACAACCCAAAGCCGAGGGCACAATGCAAAAACACTAAAGAAAGGTCACGAAGAGGTTCACTGCCACAAACGAAGGGTTCACTACCGCAACCACACCAAAAACAGATTGCAAAGGGCCCACAGACAACCAGACGAAAGGTAAAAACCCAAAAAACAGCATGCAACACACCCAGCAACTAGCAACAACAGATTAATAACACAAGAACCAACACACTAGAGGGGAAGGAGAAGATAGCTGGACAAGGAAACAAAGGCAAGCAAAAAAAAAAAAAAAAAAAAAAAAAATCCTCCAAACTAAAACCACAAGGACTAACCAACAATGAAGGCAGCAAAGGCAACAATCAAGGCAGCAAAGGCAACAAAAATCCACCTCCCAAGCCACAGAGATCAGCCAAAAAGACCAAGTAGCAAGATAACCAAAATGAAGGAAAAGGATGACCACGTATCACACAAAAATTAAGCAGTAAAGGAGACCAACCAGCTCAATTAACCACAGATTAACCCAAATTAGCCCAAAAACAAGCAAAAACATCTACAAAAATCGAAGGCAGTATCAAACCAGAAATAGGGAAATTGGGTTTAGGGAAAACCACCGGATGGCGCCAACGCATGACCTGGGCGGGCGCGGACTGCGGGAAGCCGGCGGGAGGGAATCCGGCTGGAACCGATTGGTCGCGGACGCTCGCAGAGCCTGGCGGACGGCGGGCGTTGGAGCCGGCGTCGGTCAACTCGTTGGGAGGCGGCGGACGACGCAAGCCTGGGCGAGGATTGACCGACTGCCGTGCGAAGGGAAACGACGGGAATCGACAGGCGCCAAGAAGAGGCTATGAAGGCTAGGGGCGAAGGGGCTAGGGGGGGGGGTGCCGGATCTGGAGGGTGGATCCGTGCCGGACGGGGGGAGCGATGAAGGCGACGGGCGGTCGCCGGACACCTCACCGGAGAAGGGGCTAGAGGCTAGGGCGAACGAACGGGCGAATTGTCAGAACGGGCGAATTGTCAGAGCGGGCCGATTTCAAAAAGCCAAACGTATAAAAGAATCGTAAAATCCCCGGATGTCGCCGAGAAATCGTAAAATCGACAGGCGCCGAGAAAAAGCCACCGGATGTCGCCGGAAATAGTTTGTTTATCAAACTATTTCCATATTTTGGTTTTCTAGATTTGTAATTATTATTATGAGATATTCTGTATATCTTATGATAATAATTTAGGATTTCTTTTTCTAGGGTAGATTAAATACTAGAGTTTTTCCTTTATTTGTTTTTCAGCGTATTTTGAGAAGAGAACAGAGTTCTCTTCCTGCGCCCCTTTGTGACCTGCGTCCTTTGAAACTCGAGTTTGGTTTATGAAGTATTGGTTTGATTCATTCAAGAGTTCATTCTTGCGAGTTTGTTGATTGTGTTCCGATTCGAGAAGTTCAAGGCTTATACTTGGTGCAAGGTCTAGATCCGTTTCCGTTCGCGATTGTGTGACGTCAAGGAGCCATCTTCTAGCGTGTCATACATCAGAGCGTCCATGTGAGGTAAAGAAGCCGGAGGAGAAGACGCCCTCATGAACTGATCAAGAGCTTCAAGATTAACTACGGGCTCTTCCTCGTTGACAAACTCTTGATGCATAGAGGCAAAGCGTTCCTGTTCAGCTTCAGCGGTGAGCCGTTCTTGCTCAGCTTTCTTTCTAGCTTCCTCAGCTTCAGCTTCTAGCTGTTTGATTACAGAAGGCAGTTCCTCGTTATGTCTTATTTCTATCAGTCCCTTCTTTGCATTCCATTTCAGTCCTACTACTTATGTGGGAGCATTGGCATCATATGCATTGTGGGACTCTAGGATCAGCTTTACTAGTCCAGGGTATGGCAGAGCGTGTCGCTTCCTCCCACACTTAGCCATATGTTGCATTGCAATTTTGGCAAGATTGATGGGACGGCGTTCGAGAAAGGCGTCTATTAGAATGATGTCATGGTTTTGAACTATAGAACGCTTCTCTTGCCTGGGAAGGATGGCGCGGCAGATGAAATAGTGTGCAATGGTGCCGACTTTGCTCAACACGTGAGCTACCCTGTCAAGTCCATAAGGCTTTTTGCCTTGAAACACTCTCTCAATCATAGCATTTTCTTCATCCTCTGTCATCTCAAAGCCGTTCTCTGGAAGTGAACTTAGAGCGTTGGACGGCCGCTTTTGAGTGCTAAGTCCCATGAATTGACGGACTTGGCGTTCTGTGACAGTTGCCTTCTCATCATCTATTTTGAAGGAGAGAGAGCCATCTTTGGACTTGTAGCGAAGACTCTTGAAGAACGTCCGGACCTGTTCTTTATCGACCTCTGAAGGAGCAGGTCCAACTGTTAACCAGCCTTGAAACTTTAGAAGCTCAATGAATTCCAGGACGTCTTTGTCTTTGCGGAAGGACGCGAGCCACTCTTCGGAATAGACCAAAGGGCCTAGAACGTTAACAGGGGCTCCGTCGTCCTTGCGCTTCTTTTTGCCCTTAGGAGACTCAGAGTCCTCATCATCAGAACTCTCTTCTGCATCATCAGCGTCCCTAGATTCTTGTGCAGCTTCTTTCTCAGTAGAGGCGTCCTCAGTGCCTTGATCATTTTCTTCAGTGCCACTAGGTGCGGCCTGTTCATTTCCTGAGGAGGCTCTGCCTTGGGATGGTTCTGCTGCATCCTAGGCCTCTATTTGTGTTTCAGTTTGGGGCTCAGCGTCCGCCGGGACTTGGGATTCTGTTTGGATTGAAGGGGAGGGTTTTTTTTGTGGAGTTGGTTGGGGGTTGAGGATTGGAAGGGTTTGGTCATAGGGTGGGATCTCATTGGCATCACGCGCGAGTTCATTAGAAAGAGTGGGCTCGGCGTCCTTTTGAGAGACCTGGTGCTCGCCAGCGTCCTCAACAACTTCAACAACCTCAAGGGTCTCTGCCTCATCTTGGGAGTGCCCAGTGACATCAATAAACGGGGAAGACTCACCAGCAGGAGTTCCATATTGACTTTTCTCAGAAGAGCTTGAACTGGAGGAACTTGAGGAGGAGAGGGGCTCTGGTTGCGGAGCGTCCTTGACTAGCAACACCTTAGGCTGTTCACCAGTTTTGCGACGGAGAAAGGTATGCTCAAATGTGGTACGCTGCGCGACATCCTCCGGGCCGCTTTCTGAGGAAGGACGACGGGACCTTGGAGTCTCGGGGTCCTTTGGAGATGGGATATGGGCCGGGTCGGAGGGAAAGTTGGCGAGATTGAGAGGGGACAAGTTTGGGTTAGGTTGGAACGGTATAAGGGCATTGTCCCTTGTTGTTGTGGGAGAACGGGGAGGAATTTGGAGTTGAACGATTTTAAGAGCTTTTTGAGGGGGAGGTGTGGATTCTTTTGAGAGGTTGGAGGGGCCTTTTGTGGAGGTTGACCTTTTTGTGGAGGAGGGAACGCATGAGGACTTGGCCTTTTTGAGGGGCCTAGGATCATGGATCCGTTTGGAGCGTCCCTCCTTATGATGTGGTGGAAACTTGTCCACTATTTGTGTGGGTTTTGAGGAGGTTAGTTTGGAAGATTTTGAGAGGTGGGACGATGGGGCAGGACGTTTGAGAAGTTTCTTTATTGTGACGGTGGGAATTCGAGGAGGAGGGGGAGAGGGACTCGCCAAACGGTGTTTTAACATTTGGTAAGCGGGAGAGTCCCTTGGGTACATAGGGAAATCAGGTAGGGTTTGATTGTGTAAGTCTGGGATAAGATCAAGTAAAGGAGCTAGATTCTCACCACCAAACAGTTGGAAGAACAGCACATCCTCCATCCGGCCAGGCAGGTCGTGGTAGTTGGTGTTGTGCAGGCCGTGGATGACGAAGCGTTCTATAAACTTTTCATTGTTCCTCGTCTTTTCAGCATCCTCCTTGACGTCTGGACGGTCCATTCGTTCCCTGGTTAGCATGTACAGGGTTTTGGTCTTCTTGTTGATGAAGTCCACGAGTGATTCGTTAAGAACGACCTATTTGGGCTTCTCAATAGTGTGGGACTTCACCAACTTTCTCCTCTTCCCGCCGGCAGAAGATCCGGCAGCGTTCCCTAGTAATTGAGACATGATTCTGATGACTTGTAGAGAGAGAAACTCGTCGGAATTCTAGAGAGAGGTGAGTGCTGTTATTAGAGCAGGGACGTTGTTGAGAATAATAAATTCAGAGAGCGACTGTTCTGGCCTTAAGATTTGAGCAAAAGCAACGGTCACTGTTCAAACTTTCAAAAGTTCAAAATTCTACCTCTTCAACTTCTTCTCAAAAACTGAACTGGCGTCATCTCTTACAAACACTGAGCGTCCTCTCAAACTTAGCAAAAATAATTACTTCTTCAAGCAAACCAATAACCTTGACAACCGTCCTTGTGATCACCTTGCGAACCATTTGAGAACAAAGCAACTACGTCCCGTAAAAGAAAATATGAAGCTCATAGGACGCTTTTGCAGAGTTCTCGGCTAGGGTAAGCCTAGAGTTCCCATCAGTTCGGCTTATATTGAGGGAGGGGTGATGAGGGATACTCTTTTCAAGACAAATAGAGAAATTTGAATGGCGTTCCAAAGTAGCAAACATATGAAGTTTTAGACTAGCGTCCTTGCAAATATGAATTCAATGCATGATAGTCCTTAAACACTTAGAATCTACTAAACATAGCCAATCATCGAGAGAATAGTAGAACAGGACTTGCTACTTAAAAGTTATCATCCTCAAGAGCAACCTGAGATGCTCATAGGGACGTCTATCAAGCGCCTTAGTGAAAATATCAGCTATTTGGTCTTCAGTCCTTACATTTTCCATACTAATAAGTCCTAGTTCAACATTATCACGCAAGAAATGGTGTCTTATATGAATATGCTTTGTGCGTGAATGAAAAACAGGATTCTTAGAAATTTCAATAGCACTTGTGTTATCACAGCGAATGAGAATAGTTTCAAGATTGATACCGTAGTCCTCTAGTTGATATTTGATCCAAATGACTTGTGAACAGCACGAGGCAGCAGCAACGTACTCGGCTTCTGCAGTTGAAAGCGCCACAGAGTTCTGTTTTCCATTAAGAAAGGCAGTCTTGACGTCCATCTGAAATAACTTGAATCCCTTGTGCGCGACGAAGGCAATAAGTAGACGGACTGCTTCAATTCTAGCAACAGGAGCAAAGGTTTCATCGTAGTTTATGCCTTCCACTTGCTTGAATCCTTGATCCACCAGTCTTGCCTTGTTCCTCGACACGCGTCCACTTTCATCAAGCTTATTTTTGAACACCCACCGCGTCCCTATGATGTTTTTGCCTTTGGGACGAGGGACGAGGGTCCAAACTTTGTTTCTTTCAAACTGGTTGAGTTCTTCTTGCATTGCTTGAATCCAGTCAGCGTCCTGGAGTGCTTCCTTGATGTTCTTTTGCTCCACCATAGACACAAAAACATTGAAAGCACAAAAAGCTAGATTTCCACTTTGGGACTTGCTTGCAGCTGACCTGGTTTGAACTCCTTGAGAAGGATTTGAGACGATTTGAGAAGTTGGGTGGTCCCTAGAGAAGCGGGACTCCCTTTGAAACAATTCAGCAAATCTTGGATCAATGTCTCCATCAGAATCATCACTATCATCTTGAGCATCGTTCTCAGTGTGTTCCCCCTCAGAGAGAGCGTCCACACCTTGACGTTGCTCGCCTTGTAAACTTGATTCAGCCATATCTTGTTGAACTAGGGATTCACTTCGTGAGAGAACTCCCTGAACAACACTGGGAACGTCCACTGAGACTTCTTCGGGATTTGGAGTAGCGTCCTTAGGAACATAGTATTTTCCAGAGGACCAATCTTCAGCTTCGTCTTCAGAGTCGTCCTGTTGTTGTGACGAGGAGCGTTCTTTCTTACTTTGTTTTTCTTTGTGAGAAGAGCTCTCTTTGAACACAACATGAATACTCTCCTCAAGCTTTAGAGTCCTTTTGTTGAAAACTCTATATGCTTTGCTGGTGAGAGAGTACCCAAGGAATATGGCTTCATCATTCCTTGCATCAAACTTTCCAAGTCTTTCTTTGTCGTTGTTGTGGACAAAACACTTGCACCCAAAAACTCTTAGATAATCAATGCGAGGCTTACTTCCATTCAACAACTCATAAGACGTTTTCTTCAGCAGAGGACGGATCATGGCACGATTGATGATGTAGCAAGCTGTAGCAATAGCTTCCGCCCAGAAGTACTTGGGGACGCTATTTGCCAAGAGCATAGTCCTTGCCATGTCCTCCAACGTCCTGTTCTTTCTTTCCACAACTCCATTTTGTTGAGGATTCCTTGGAGCTGAGAAGTTGTGAGAAACGTCATGTTGATCACAGTAGGCCAGGAACTTTGAGTTTTGGAACTCCGTCCCATGGTCTGATCGTATGGCTTTGAGAGGCGTCTCAAGGGCAACTTCCACTTGTTTGATGAAGACTTTGAAGGCATTGAAACAATCTGCTTTTGACACCAAGAAAAGAACCCAAGTGAATCGAGAAAAATCATCTACGAGAACGTAAATGTACCTCTTTCCACCGTAGCTTAGCGTCTTCATTGGTCCACAAAGATCCATGTGAAGAAGTTCCAAAAGCTTCTTCGTACTGATTTCATTCTTGGACTTGAATGACGTTCTTGTTTGCTTCCCTTTGATACAGGCTTCACACTGTTCAACTTTCTTAGGATCAATTCGGGGAAGTCCTTTCACAAGATTTCTTTGGTGTAGCTTAAGGATTGTGCTTGGTCCAGCATGGCCAAGACGGCGATGCCGGAGATCAACGTCCTCCTTTGAAACAGATAAGCATAATTCGGATTTGGGCCTGAACTCTTGATTGAAGATGTAGACATTATTTTGGCGTACTCCTTTGAGAACAACTTTGTTGGACTTCTTGTTGATGACTAGGAACTCCTTTGAGTCAAATGTGACTAGGTTTTCACCTTGATCACACATTTGGGAGACGCTAAGAAGATTCAAGCCAAGTCCTTCAACAAGACTGACATTTGTTGCTTTGATGGACGGATTGAGAATGGCAGTTCCCGTCCCTTGGATCTTTCCTTTGCCCTTGTTGCCAAACGAGACAGTTCCTCCCGTGGCACTACTTTGGATAGATGAGAGATGGATCTAGCTTCCTGTCATATGGTTTGAGGCGCCACTATCAAGGATCCATGGGCGTACCCTCACTTCCACCTGCCATAACAAAGTTAGTGTTTGGCGACCCAGGCAAGGTGTTCCTTACCTGGTTCGTTACAGTAATAGAACTCTGGTTCTGGCATGTAGTCATTTATATTCACATCATTTGAAATAGCATGCTTTCGGAAAGAGTTCCTAGAGCGTCTAGAACGCCTAGGATTAGCCTTAGGGACGGACTTAGCATTTTCATTGTTAGTCTTAGCAGCTTTTCCACTTTCAATGTCTTCCTTGAGTTTTAAGCAATCATATTTGAAGTGATCTCCTTGTCCACAGTACCAACACGTCCTATAATAAGTACCAAGGTAGTACTTCTTGTTGGGACGTTGGATTTTGTTTTTCTTCATCTTTTGAGGATCGCAAACTTTCGAACCTTCCCCTTTAGCAATTTTCTTATAGGTCCTATGACTAGTGGAGTTAGTGTAGTAGTCCTCTTGACCTTTCTCTCCACTCTCTAGGACTCTAATTCTTTCAAGAAGATTCTTGGTTTTCTCTCTTTCAATTTCAAGTTCTGAAGTTTTGCTTGCCTCAAAGTCGCTAGGGAGAGAGTTCCTAGTGTCAGACTCATAGCCTAGTCCTCTTTTGGCTGGGACAAACACCATTGGTCTAACTTCCTCAATGATAGGATTCTTTCCTAACACTTTCACTTCTTCCCTAAGCTTAGTGTTCTCTAGTTTAAGACACATCACTTCAGTTTGTAGAGATTTGCTTTCTTCACATGAGGATTCTAATTGCATAGATGTTGTAGCACAGTTCTCACATTCAACCACAATATTTTCATTTTCAAGTTCAAGTTCATCCATTCTATGTTGCATGACCACACTTTCTTCCATGATTTTACCAATAAGTTTAATAAGCTTGGATTTAGAACAATTTTCTAAGGAACTCATCATAGATTCACGAGTTACCTCATTTTCAGATTTCGGAGCGTCCTCCTCAACAACTGTGACGCCCTCCATAGCCATGTACGCTACTTGTTCATTATCAGAAGCGTCCGCAATAGCTACGTATGCCACTTGTTCATCGGGTTCTTCATCCTCAGAACTGACATTATCCCATGCAGATGTGAACGCTCCAATGAGAGCCTTTGTCTTCATCTCTTTTGAGGACATTCCCGTCGTACATTTTTTAGCAAAGTGTCCTTTCTTGTTACACTTGTAACAGGTAAGTTCTTTCATCTCTGCCTCAGTGTACTTGGGACTTTCTTTCTTGGGCATCTTGTGTTTGTTGAAATATTTGTTTCTTTTGCCATAAGAACGGAGAGCTTTGTGAATAAGAGCAAGTTCTTCTTCTTCATCGAGTTGTTCCTTAGACTTGCTTTCTTTCTCCTTTAAAGCTTGAACGCGCATCTTCTCACGGTTCTCATTTTTATTGGCTTCCACCATTAAAGCAAGTTCTCTTTGGCGACGCAAATACTCAACGTACTTTGGTGTTGATGTCATCAAGGCCAGATCTGTCTGAGGATTCCGTGCCAGCTCAGCCAAATCAGAGTCCCTCCTTGCTTCATATCCTCTCAGCTTCCCGTAGATTTCTTCCATGTCTAGAGTCTTGTTAGCTGCATTTTCCTTGAACGTGGTTCTATCAAAGTTCCACTTTCCAGTTAGTCCATCAATGACCACTTGAACTCTGTTCCTCATTGAAATTTCAGCTTCTAGGATACCCAAGTTCCTCATTTTGGTGACAAGAGCTTCAAAACGGTATGAGCAGTCCTTAACTATTTCATTTGGCAATATTTTGAAAGCATAGAACTCTCTTTTGATTTCGAGCTGAACGTCCTCCTTCATCTCAGCAGTTCCTACGTGGAATTTTTCAAGGGCTTCCCACTGTTGTTTGGCAGTTGCCAAATTGCTAACTCTAGTGGCGTCCCTTTCACAAAGAGACGCTTGAAGGAAGTATATAGCCTTGGCATTTGTTTCCATCAGCTTGAATTCATCTGGACCCCACTCGTCCTCTTTGTCTTTCTTGTCAACAGGAACGGTAAGGTCACCTTTCATGATCACTCTCCAGCATTGATAGTTCTGACTCCTGCAGAAGTTCTCAAACTTAATCTTCCAGCGGTTAAAGTTGCCGTCCGTTAGGCGCGGAGGCTTCACGAAGGAGATTCCGATTGGTTCCATGTCCATCTTGTACCTGCAACTCAGTAAGAATCTAGAGCGCCTGCTCTGATACCAATTGTTGGATCGTTAGTACTGAGGAACGCCCTTTACTTGAGTAAAGGGGTCCTTTGGTCAGGCGTCCCTACGAGGAGTAGGGGCGTCCTTAAGTAATGCAGCGGAAATAAAGTACTAAACAGGTAATGATGAACACTGTGAATTATAGAGGAACCACTCAAGACCAAGTAGTCCTTGAGTGTAAACCTCTACCTCCTTGGAGGATTTTTGAATAGCTTTTCTTTATATTGAACGTTCTTACAGTTGTACTGGCGAGTCTTTACAATTCTCTGGCACTTAGCTTTTCCCTAAGTCCACTAGTAAAGGACTCCTCTAAGCCTACAACTTAAACTAGTTCAATCTCTTAAAGAACTCTATCCCTACATCCTACAGTACTTCGTAGGACTCTCTTTCTCTTTTTGGGTTTTTCTGAATACAAACTGTTTTGGTGTTTTGGTTACAAATCTCACTCGATCTAGCAAAAGTCTTAGCACTGTTCTTGAGTTCTTGAGCTAGTTCTTCGTGTTCTTGAGTGAGTCGCTTTCCTCTGATTCTCTCTGAATATTCTCTGAAAGCGTTAGTGTCACAATAAATGCCTTAGGGCTATTTATAGGACTTGGGGAAGGGCGTCATTCTTCTGGGACGATCATGCCCTTCGTGAACGTGGATCTTCCTCCACGTAGTATGGCGGTGATGGGGAAGCTTCCTGTATCCAGCTGTGTGTGATGAACTCCACTACAGGATCGGCCGCCACGTGTTGATGAACTTTGCTACAGGATCGTCCGCCGCGTAGTGTTGGACTCTGCTACAGGATCGGTCTCCACGTGTCCTTGGATAATCAAATATTTGTCGAGTGATGTCATCTTGTCGGCTAGTGAGTAAGGACGCTTGGCTTTGCATTCCTACTTGCTTGGGACTCCGTCCTTGCTCTAGTAGTCTCTTGCTGGTCCTTACTTCCTTTGAGCTAGCGTCCCTAAGCCTAGGAAACGCTTTACACACTTGTTGTCCTTTTGTCACTAGCGTCTTGAACACTTGGACAATTTTATTAGAATCAAAGTGAGTTTGTCATATCAAAACTAAGGGACGGTTGTGTGGGCACACTATCAAGTACGCAAGCGTCCTTGATAGCGTCCCAACAAAAATTAAGTCCAAGAAAATTTTGTAAGAACAAGACCTAATGTCACATAAAAAACCCGCATATCAAGGTCAGATTTGAGAGCAGCAACATCATCAAAAGACATGACATGGAAGAGAAGGAAAGTTATTGAGTTAGCCATAAATTTCAGAGCACCTAAACTTGTTTAAACAAAGAATTTCTTTAGTACTAATGCATATCACAAATGCACAAGTATTAATGCTAAACAAGGGAGTAAAGGAAGTCTAAAATTATACAAGCAAAGACATGCAAATCCTTTAGAAGACAGCCTGCTACGCATCTTGTCCACAACAACGGATGATAAATCAATGCAAGTGATATCAGTAATCCCATCCTTGTACATGTCGTCGCTCATTTGAGAGTTCGCACACCCCAAATCCAACACCTAGTAATGATTTTCATCATCCATTCCGCCAGAAACTAACCAATTATTCAGTGAACTTAAAAAGGGGAAATCGAAGAAAGTAAAGAGATAGGAGGTTACGGAGGAACTAGAATGGATGTTCTGGAGGAGAAGGTGGCGGAAATGGGAACTCCAACACCTAGTAGTCCTGCAACCATTCATAATGCTCCTCTTTCGAAAACCTCTCGTCCCTTGGAAAATTTGCGAAAGCAATTAAGGTGAGCCGATAGAGAATGAGAAAGAGATAGACCCGACTTTACATACGGAATCTTCGGCCTCGGTCTCCTCTTCCTCAACCTCTACCCTCTCGCTCTGAGCTTGACCACCGAATTGATTACAGGGCTTGTGTTTCTCGATCCGGTCCGGATTCGTGGCCGGGGAAGGTGAGGGAAATCGGGGCTTCTCAAGGCAACGGTTGCGGAGGTGAAGGTAGCCGAGCGCAGGGTTTCATTGAAGAGCAATTTCCCTGGATTTGCCTCGTTGCTCTCGCTCTCTAACCCTAATTCTAAATTTCCCCCACATGTTAAATTTTTGGCTCCCCCGCTTTACATTAAAAGCCCGCTTTTTTTTCATCCTTCAACACCGCCCCTATAGATTAAAAGAACCGTTGCAATATCTACAAAATAAAAAACTACCCCCAAAACCCGCCCCTATAGCTTAAACCGCCCCCAAAACCCGCCCCTATAGCTTAAACCGCCCCCAAAACCGCCACATTTGTCCAACCGCTACCACAGCCTGCCGGAATAGGTCTTAATTGTAGTAGTATGTGTACAATCTACCATTAATCGGGTTTAGATTCGTTTAGAGAAAAAAAAATCAGTTTGATATTTGTATGTAAACTTGCTTCTTTTCTCCCTCACTCAAAAGACAGAGATTAATCATCCATTGTAAATTACGAAGAACGTTTCTGTGAACTTCAACAACACTAAAATTGCTACATGTACATTAAAGTAGCGAATTCGAATGTGGCCCCTTCACAAAATTAACCCAAACATATCTAGTTCTGCAGCTGAATCCTTTCGGCATGAAGCCATACATTAACCCAAACATATCTATTTTCTTCTTCTTGAGAACTAGAATGCTTATACCTCAAATGTGCTTAATCATCCCAAGGCGAATGGGATGATTAAGCATCTTACGCCTGTGTCTCATAGTTGTTGAGTCATATGATGCAACCTCGCCTTCGTAGAATCTATTAAATAGACAAAAGGATAAATATTATAAAGCTTAACCTAAGCACAAGCCAATGAGGACAACCCAAGTTAAGTTACTGATTAACCCAAGTATAAATTGGACTCATGGCGATAGAAAAACCTCATGCATTCAACTCGATATCCTCAATTGGAATTCACCAAAACCTAATCATTCTACAACAAGGACGAATGAAAATTCGATATCACATCAAGAGTATACAAAAGACCAGAGAAACTGTTGGGTGTAAGGAACTAGTACCTCCAACAAGTGCAGGGATAAGGAACTTCGCTTCAGTTCTATACTTTTTGGTTTGAACAGCTATACTGGCATAAGGAACTTCGCTTCTTGTAGTGTTATTAGATAATGCTTAACAATTTGTTAAACAATTATTAATCTCACCTTGTAACATTATTACTCTCACCTTGTATCCTTTCAGCATGAAACCATGAAGTTTTGCAGCTTAATACAGCCTATAAGCATTCTAGTTCTCAAGAAGAAGAAAAGACATAATTTCAACCCAAAATTACCAGTACAATCTCGCACAGAATCCACTACTCCCAAATTTGAAAAAAATTACCATCGGCGAAGCCCTAATAAATCAATACGATCCGAAAGAAGAGTGAGAGAGACGGCTTACCAAAGAGGAAGAGGGTCGTTAGGCGGTGGTGGCGGTCGTCAGGCGGTGGCGAAAGAGGAAGATGGTCGAGAGAGAGCCTAGTTGAGAGCGAAGAGGAAGAGCGCAGTCAGGGAACGAGAGGGAGAGCGAAGAGGGAGAGCGCAGCGGGGAACGAGAACGACGTTTGAAGCCCCAAAATGAGAAGGGCAAAATCGTAAAATACCCACTTTTATACCTGCGTTATTTCGAAAAAAAGGGTGCGTCAAAACGCAACACCCTTTCCAAAATTATGTTGTTGGTGGTTACAAGGATCATGGGAGAAAATCTCTCCTATTTTAGTTTTTTTTCTATTTTCTTATTAATGGATATTATAGACACTAATCCCAGCATCCATTACAAATCTCATCCGATGGATGAGATTTGTTCTCTATAGAAGCTTGTTCACTATAGAACCTACCTCTATATGTCAAGTACTATTAACTACTAGACAATTAAATAACCCAGCTAGTTCACACCAATTTAACCTCTATTCTATGAACTCGTGACCTCCAATTCGATATATGGTAGAAGATGCTGAGCGGATTCTTCCATCACTTCAAATATTTCTTCCTTTGTATATGTTTTTGGTGAAGGTGGCAAGTACTACAAACACAATATAAAAAAAAATATCATGATTTTGGCAACTTTATATGAAATGACGAATGTCACGTGGAGATGGGATAAGAGCCTCTCAACAACTGAAGAATCAGATATGGCAAAAAAAACTGAAAAAAGTAGCCTACTCTTAACATTAAGCAAACACATCATAATGGTAGATGAGCCTAGTCAGGAAATACTTGAGATACTACAAGAACATAAGTAAATAGTACGAAGGATTGCACAAACTTAAGTAATGGTCTCATTTTAGCTAAAGAGAAAAATGTACTCATTCAACTGCATATTTATATGAGAAAACACAAATTATGCCACCCAATCAACACAAACTCAGCTATTTCTGAAAAAACATATTTTTGTATCATGCATTACATGCCTGTTGAAACTGCTTTACTTAGTTTAGTTCTCCAGATTAAATATCTATTGGGAAAAAGCACCTCAATTTCAATAAAAAAAAGCACCCATTGACAAGAAGTGAGAAAAACACAGCCACACACAACTAAAAAAATTCCACAAAACAAAAAAACTAGGACTTAAAATAACAAACTAAACAAGGGATTCAACCAATTATCTAAACAAAACATAATACTTAATTTAATAACGTACCGAAGTAGGGATTTCTGTCACACCAGCTTGCACTATGTCTCTAATGAATCGACAAACAAACCAACCAGATGAAAGGGCATCATTTTGCTCAGGGCACTTGCATAGGGAAGGAAAACGGTTATATCAATCATCATTGTATAACAAACATAAGGAACCGGTTAATGTATCAACATACACTAAGCCTATAAGGTAGAACTCGATAACAAAATTACTGTATAAATTTTTTTTCGTGCACATCAGAACATACTCGAGTTAAGTATTGGCTGAAATAAAGTTTGTGCACATCGAAACTTACTCGAGTAGATAACAAACAATAAGAACTTTAGTCAAATCTAATTTGTTTTTTTGGTGAGTTTTGTCTTGTATTTCTAGTTAGCTAGGTAGGTTTGCATGCGTGACACGATGATCCTTATCTTGAAGAATATCATGCAAAATCAAAATAATGTGAAAAGTTGACTCATCAATCAATAGACACTAAGCCTTCCAAGCATAAATCAACATAGTGTGTTAATTTTAAAGCTGGACCAACAAACCTAATCATGTAATTCTAATACTTTTTCATCTAAAATACTTCCTCCGTTTTAAAAAACATGGTCTTTTAGACAAATTAGGTTGTTTCAAAATACATGACCATTTCATATTTTTTCCCTACTCTTTCCATTTATACCCCTAATAATTAACTTTATCATAATCATTACACTTTTTCATATTTCTCTAAACAAATAATTAACTCTACATTCTATAGGGGTAATATAGGAATAACATTTTTTTCTTAATATATGTGCAATGTCTAAATGGTCATGTATTTTGAAACGGAGGGAGTATTAATTAGTCAAATTATTAAACGTTAACTAAAACCACACAACCAGAAGTATATTTTTACCTTTTCAAAATGACCATGTCCTTGTGCCAGGCAATGATATTTTCTTAGAGCATTTTCTGACAGCAAAGGAACCTTTTTAGTGGGAAATGACACATTTGCATTTTCCTCCACAATTGTGTCAATCGTCACCTTCAAACAATTAGCTCCGAACTGTTTTCCAAAGAGTATAGTGGTTTGCCCAGCCGTAGGAATAAAAGCATGCCCTTTGGCTACCAAATTTGATCAATTAGGCCAAGCTAGTGAGCATTTTTTTTGTTGAATCGTGCAACTATAAAATGTAAATGTAAGTAAATAGGTTTAAGAATGGAATGATTTTCAAACTGTTCAGTTATAAATAAGGGGTACCTCCGATGGTTCCATACAAGGAGAATCTCTCATCGTTACATCACGATCTATATTGGGTGATTGAAATTCTTGTTCTTCATGGCTAGCTGGTGGTGATACATGAGCCTAGAGTGATGACCCTTGACTCTCCATTTGCTTGAGATGAATTTCGAACTCTTGAATTCATCGTTTCATCTCAACCATTTGACCTATGAGTGTGATCACCTCTTGTTGGGAGGAAGTCCTCTTAGTTGAACCGAAGTACTTCTTAGCGCCAACACCAAATCCAACACCCCTCAATCTACCAGGATGTTCTTCGGTCCCCAATGCTAATGATAAAACATCTTCTCTACTGGTGGGATGTATGATGCCTTGAGATTGTTGTTCTAATAGCATATCCTACGAACCACGTTGGTATAAACTTAGAATAAAATAAGGCATACTGAAATTATTCGCGTTGGTATAAAATTGAATCATTGAACAAGAAGTATTAAAACGCAGATAAAACACTTACAATTTTATCAGCGATTTTCCTCGTCTCCGGATCTGCAAAAGTTCCATCCGGTTCAGATCTGGCAGCTTTCCATGATTGTGCCCTGCCTAACAAATTGGTCCCTGGATCCAACATATTTGCAATCAACTAAAATAAAAGCAGTAGATAAAGTTTATTAAGTATTCTTAGATGATTTTATAATCCATTCATTAGAAATAGTTCAATTACCATCAATTCTCATAAGCGATCATATCCCATGCTTGAAGATCTTAGGGGTACTTCCTTTTCTTTGAACGCTCACAATTCGCTTTACTTTATTCCTGAAAAATACAAATACCAAATCAAATGCATGAAGTTAACATATATTACCTTGTTCGCATGTAATTCGAACATAAATTCTTTACTTGGACCTGAAACTTCTTAGTGCATCGATGTTGTATGAATGTAGTCCAATCATCTTGATCAACATAATTATAATCTAGCGGAGGCTCAACACGATAGTTGCCGGTTTTCTCATCCTTGATCGTCTTTCCAAGATTTTTTTTGAAAGTTGTCCACTTAGACCAAATAAACTCAAGGATCAATTGTCTATCCACTCTATTAGAAGGGAAAGTAAAACAATTCTGCAAAGTCAAAACAAAAAAAGTATGAAGATGTTTACATATTTGTTCTTATACATCTATAGTGTATATGCTATATGAAATACAATATCTGGTTTGTTGGAACCTGTCTCCAATCCGGGTATGCAATAGAAACCCGCTCACGAGTTAGTTGGCCAAAGTAACTTTGTAAAAGCGATTTGTTTTTCCCGATAAACTTTCCGATAGGATTGACTTGTACCATAATTTTCTTTGTGTTCTCACAAGATAATAGCTTGACTCTTTTATGTGTTGCGGATCCTCTCACATGTGTCAAGAAGCGTCAACAAGATTCATCACGTCCTTTTTGTCCACGACCCTTACCAACTGCATCTTTACCTTTGTGATTTTTAGAAGACGGTCATTTCTTCACTCTATGTCCCCTTCATTTACAATAAAAGGACCAGAATATATTTAAATAATTAGGCATATTATACATATATGTATCATAAATGGCGACTGTATTTTGATATAAAAATAGGAATATTGTGCTAAGGAAGAGCTTGTCAATCTTGAATCAATAAGTAAGGAAAACAAAGAACTTCTTTGTTACGGAGTCAATCATGCAGAAGTCAACTACAAAAGCAAGAAAGTCATGGAGGGTAGAGACAAAGAAGAACGAATTGGTCAATCTGTACCATTTAGAATTTCAGAGTAAAGATTAGCTAGTGCTAATGATGAGTTATAGTCTTGAAATTCATCGCACTCGAAATTATATAATAATGATTACCATTCAGGCATTTAGAGTAACAACTGAAATTATATAATAGCAAAAAATCAAGGGCTTACTGGCTTACGACGAGAACAGAATAGAACCTAACCACGAGATCTGTCGCACTCGGCCACGAGAAGATGAAGAAGAAGACGGGCCAGACGGCACAAGAGGTGGAGCAGGCAGCATGGACCTTCGTCGGTTCGTCCAGATCTGTCAAACTACCTACATACAATGAGAGGAATTGATTAAGTATGGTAGAGTAGGCGTTACAAGGGCAGAGGGCTTACATACGACGAGTTCGACGACGTTGACGAGACTCCTCTGGTGCGGTGTTACGGGGCAGAGGGCATAGGACTTAGTCCCGGACAGCGGCGATGCCGAGGTTGAGGCAGCGAGTCAGGTTCTGCTTCGCCTAGCTGAAGAAGAAGACGATAGAAGAGGCCGGTGCGTTGCGAGCAGTCACAGGTGGTCCGGTGCGGGCAAGCGGCCGCCGGTTAGTCCCGGAAGGAAACCCTAGGTCTTTCGCCCGAATCGCCGTCGTGGACTCGTCACTCAGAAGAAGAGAATGTAAAATGGTAAATCTGTAAAAAGTAAAAACCCTAAAGTAAAGTAGTAAATACACTAAACATGTACGCAGATAAGTGTGAAAACAAAAAAATATTTTTTTATGAAAAAAGCGGAGAGAGCCTTATTTCCCCTGCCTTGGGCAGGTCTTTCTATTGTTGATTTCTTTTTCCTCTATTAATTGTTATTCCTTTTCTATGTTCTTCACGTACATAAGCCTGAGTATCATCATCAACATTTGCACCAAATGATGGCATTATGACTATAGCTTGAACCAAATCACTTTCTCCTTCATCGCACTCATTTTGGTCCCTCCATTTAGATGATATCACCACTGACCATTTTGGATGTTTTGGGTCCGGGACAAAGAATACTTGTTTAGCTTGAGATGCTAAAATGAATGGATCATTCTTATAACCCACCCTACTCAAATCAACACAAGTGAAGCCTAACTCGTCAACTTCTATGCCATTAAAGTTAACCCAGTTGTAAAGAAAATCCGCCACAGTGAACTCCAAATAGTTAAGCTCCCATATTTCTTCGATGACTCCGTAATATGACGTACTAGCTTGAATAGGGTTCTTGTCTTTTGCACTAGAGATATGCATTGCTTGAGCAACCAATGTAACACCACTATTTTGCATTGTACTGATACTGTCACGGCAGATTGTGTAAAACGTGTAGCCAATTATCTCATATGCAGGAAAAGACTCTACATTAAAAAGAGGCCCTCGTGACAACGCCGTCAAGGTTTGTGAGATAGGCTGATTAGAATCTGCAATCTTTGAGCACAACCATCTGACAAATGAAGCATTGTGTTGATCTATTATCCACTTCTCACTCTTACAAGTTGGATGTTGACTTCTTAAAAAAGACATGTGCTCTGCCACATATGATTATACTTCTTCGCTATTATGAAGGACGTATAAATGAGCCTGTGACCACAACTCTCGAGATATTACTTGCATCTTAAAACCAGCGATACCCCTACCTTCAACAACCTCATCCTTTATTGGCTTAGGAAGACCAATGACTTCAATATCAGATAAATATAGAGCAAAAAATTCAGTCGCTTCTTCCATAATATACCGTTCAACCAGGGGCGGACGTACATGGGGACCAGAGGGGGCAATTGCCCCGGCTGGAATTTTGCAATTTTTTAATATATATATCTGCCTCCGTTTCAAAATAATTGTCTAAATAAGATTTGTATATATATTAAGAAAAAAAATGGTTTTCCTATATTATCCATATCAATGTAGAATTAATTATATTAGTATAAAAAATATGGAAAACGTATATGATTACGATAAAATTAATTATTAGGGGTATATATGTAAAGAGATGGGAAAAATATGAAATAGATAAATATTGTAAAAATAACAAATTTTGGTGTTATGAACAACTATTTTATAACGAATGGAATATTAAAAGAATATATATAAATAAAAATATTAGTCATACACCTTAATTGAAACGAAGTTATGTTGGTCGTAAAACAAATTATAAGAAAAGATGGTGAAATGTATGTTTAGTGAAAAATATTAAATATTAGCTAAATTTTTAAAAAAGAGATGGATTTTTGTGTATAATATTTCTTGAAATCCACTTTGGGTTTAATAAAAACTTAAATTTGCGTAATGTTCTTTACTCAAATTAAGACTAATTTTATACTTGGATTAAGCTATTTCGGGTTTATTCCATGCTCCAATATTAACACATTGATTAAATTTCTAACTTGTTTTAACGATTATACTTAAACTAAGCTATGCGCCCCCCTCTGAGATAATTTCCTGGGTCCGCCACTGCGTTCAACCATACAACCTTCAGGACGAAATTAATCTATTCATTACTTACCCTTTGAGTACTTTCATGTATCGCTCAAAAGGATACATCCACCGCAAGTATACTGGTCCACACAATTTGACCTCTCGAACAAGGTGGATTGTCAAGTGGACCATTTTATCAAAACATGACGGAGGAAAAATCATGAATCTCGAGTTCACATATAGTCAACACAATATCATTTTGCAGAGAATTCAACTCATGAGGATCGATGACCTTACTGACAAATCTTCTTGAAAAAGAAACAAAGGCGAGTAATAGCATTTCGAACATGCTTTGGTAGAATTTCACGAATGGCAATAAGCAAAAACTCTTGCATAATTACGTGACAATCATGAGATTTCATACATTGAAGCTTTCTGGCTTTCAAATTCACTAGACTTTTTAGATTTGCTGAAAACCCATGTGGAACCTTTACACCCTGGAAGAACATACAAAAGTCATCCTTCTCCTTCTTCGAAAGAGTATAGCACGTAGGAGGTAGATAGGTACGATTTGTGGTCACTTGCTCTTTAAACTCTAGTCTAATGCCCATATCAACCATATCCTTCCTGGCATTTGCACTGTCTTTAGTTTTTCCCGGCACATTGAGTAATGTGCCTAGCAAGCTATCACAAACATTCTTCTCAATATGCATGACATCTAAGTAGTGTCGCACATATAAGTGCTCCCAGAATGAAAGAGAGAATAATATTGACTTCTTTTTTTGGGTTCTCCTGTTTCTTACCAAATGGAACATTAGGAACATTTAACTTAGACATAAGTTGTTGAGTAGTCAATGGTTGAGGAGGTAGATCTTCTTCGGACTTTCCATTAAAGGCCTTCTTCAATTCAGGATACATGTGTGCTATTGGTAAAAATCGATGACTATCAAGGTAAACTGTCTTTTTATTATTCTCCAACCAAGTATTAGCCGTACGATCTTCACATATAGGGCATGCTTGCTTACCATTAATAGTATAACCAGATAGATTACCGTATGCTGGAAAGTCATTAATCGTGCAGAACAACATTGCTTGCATACAAAAAGTTTCTTTTCCATATGCATCATAAACTTCCACGCCACGATCCCACAAAAGCTTCAAATCTTCAACAAGCGGAGCCAAGTAAACATCAATATCATTTCCAGGTTGCTTCGATCTAGAAATCAACAGTGATAACATCATATACTTGCGCTTCATGCATAGCCAAGGAGGAAGATTATAAATGACTAAAATAACAGGCCAAGTACTGTTGGGCCCAGAATTTCTTCACAAAAGTATCGAGACCCGGCTGAGACTTCTTTGATACTTCTTCAGAGCACAGCGAGAGACGACGAGGACCGAAGTCGGTTAGACAAGATGAAGTTAAAGATATAAGAAAGATCTTTTCAAGATATTTCGTTGGGATTACGATTAGTTAGAATCTTGTATTTTCTTATCTTTTCCCATAAGATAGATCGATCCTAAAGGGCACTATAAAACCCGATTGTAAGCCTTAGGGCAAGAGGATGCTTTTTACGCATTCAATCATACTTTGAATACAATTCACGAACTTTTACATCGTTCGTCTTCTTCGTGATTCCCCTCGATCAGGCCCGATTTAGGCCAGGATTCCCTTGGGTGAATTTTGGCTCAAACAGTTTGGCGCCCACCGTGGGGCCGTGATCGGAACAATCACGCAAAAGACACACTAACTCAAGCTCCCCGGCGACAATGTCAGGCGATGGAAACGAGACACCAAAAACTCCCCTCGCCGACCACGGCAAGGATCCCGTGCTCCCTGAGAACCGGTCGCAAGACGAAGAGATGACCGACCTTAGAGAACGGATGCAACTCCTCCAAAAAGAGCTGAGCGACCAGAAAAGCTTCTACGACGCCCATGTGGAACGCCTCACGCGAGAAAATAGTCAGCTGAAGCAACAATACGAGGTTATCGCCACGGGCCGCCGATCTCTCCGTGTCAGTCGCCGCACCGACGGCATAGTGAGAAGACTTGACTTTGGGGCGGGCGAAGGAACCTCCAAAGGGGACGAAACTCTGGACGCACGTGACAAGACACCAGTGTTACCAGAAGATGCCCCAAAAGCTTTCGCTCGACACCGCCGCGAAGAAGACCTCCTTGACAAGGACCCGCCAAGATATCCCCGGTCAGAGGTTAGGAGACACCGAACACCACCTCGGGATGCTTGGCCGGACAGGGGAGAGACCGATGAAGAGGATTTCGAAAGGGGGGGCCCAGAGACCTCGACGCAGCCATACGAAGGAAGGTAACGGAGCAGATGGGGGTCATCGCTGATCAACTCCGGATCGGTCGAAAAAGTTTCCAACCTTTGGAACCAGAAGCCCCCGATGGTTTCGACGAGTCCCCTTTCTCCCGTCGCATCACCAGAGTGGAAATACCAAAGAAATTCACCGTGCCGAATATGACTCCATACAATGGTACCGCCGATCCTGACGAGCACGTCGCGATCTATAAGCAGAAGATGATGACAAGCCCGGTCCCGTCATACTCCAAGGAGGCAGTGATGTGCAAGGGGTTTGGCACAACCTTGACAGGTCCGGCACTGACTTGGTTCATAAAGCTGCCACGCGGTAGCATCGGTTCCTTCGCCGAACTATCGGACTCCTTCCGCACCCAATTCGCCAGTAGCCGCAAATTCGAGAAGCAATCCAGCGACCTCTACCGGATCCGTCAGAAACAACACGAGACTACCAGGGAATTCCTAGAACGGTTCAACCGCGAAAAAGTCTCGATAGAGTCTTGTGACGTTACTACCGCAGTGAAGGCATTCAGGCAAGGGGTCATCCCCGATGGTGGCCTATACAAGGAACTTACCAAACATCCCTGCTACACCTTCGAGGAGGTTCAAGCCAGGGCCTTGGCCCACGTCAGGTTGGAGGAAGACAGGACCTTGCGTAAAAGAACCTCAGAGTTCGAGAAGTACAAGAAGAGAGACTCAACTGACGGCCGTAAGAGCTCGCTCGATCAACGAAAAGATCGTCGAGCACACCCGTATCCGCGCCCTAGCCACGGACAGGTGAACGCGGCCAGAGCGCGACAAGCGGACGATCAATACCGCGACCCGCCGCCACCATCATTAGAATCACTCAAACTCAATATCTCCACGGATAAGCTTCTGCGGAACATGGCAAAACAAGGGGAATACGTGAGGTGGCCTCGGCGGGACAAAGCCCCAAAAGCAGACAGGGACACCACCAAGTGGTGCGATTACCACGAGTATCACGGCCATTGGACCCGAGACTGTATCATGCTCAGAAAGGAACTGGCCCGCCTTATCTCAGAAGGGAGAATCAAGGATGTAGCACCAGATGCTCAAGTGCCTAGAGAAGTAGTGGAGAATCTACAGTCTGAGCCAAGGAAAAGGAGGGATCCCCCAACGCCCGACAGAGTAGTCAATGTCATCTCAGGGGGTTCAAGCATCTGCGGCCTCACGTACTCAGCGGCAAAGCGGCACGCACGCGCGCGCAAGCAGCGACGTACCGGTGGGGGTTCATCCGGATCCGCTATTGTCTTCGACGACAACGATGCGGACTTCTCAGCCGAACCCCACCACGACGGCCTGGTGATCTCCCTACATACGGGGAACGTTCTGATGAAGAGAATCCTAATTGACACCGGTAGCTCTACCAACCTCATGACACTAGATGCTTTAAAAGAGATGGGGTTGTCCGAGAACGACATCCACAAGCATCCGGTTCCATTGGTGGGTTTCAGCGGCGAAGTTAAACACACAGTTGGAGACATTTCTCTCACTACCTTCGCCAAAGGGATTAATATGCAAGTCAATTTCCTCGTAGTAGATTGCCCCTCTTGCTACAATGTCATCCTAGGACGTCCATGGCTGCACGACATGAAAGCCGTCGCGTCCACCTACCACCAGACGGTGAAATTCTCGACCCCCTGGGGGGTAGAGGAAATCCGCGGGGATCAACGGTTAGCTAGGGAGTGCTACAAAGCGGCCCTCAAACCAACCACCCTAAGACCGTAAGCATAACAATTACAGAGCGTCACCCCTCCACCTGCGCAAATCGAGACCGAAGAAAAAGAGGAGGAGGCGACTCTCGAAGAAGGAAGGGTGGTGAAGATTGGAGAAAAGTTAGAGCCAACCCTAAAAGAAGAATTAGTAGAGTTCCTGAAAAGTCACCAAGAGTGCTTCGCTTGGAGCCACGAGGATATGACGGGGATCGACCCCTCCATCATCACTCACAAGCTCAATGTCAACCCCGAACATCCCCCTGTTAAGCAAAAGAGGCGGAGGTTCGCGCCGGATCGGGTCCAAGCGATCGAAGAAGAAGTGAAGAAGTTGTTAGAAACAGGAAAGATCAAGGAGGTGAAGTACCCAGATTGGCTGGCCAACGTGGTGGTGGTACCAAAGAAGAACGGAAAGTGGCGGGTGTGTGTGGACTTCACCGACCTCAACAAAGCCTGTCCCAAGGACTCATTCCCGCTACCGCACATTGACACCATGGTAGACGCCACGGCTGGGTACGAACTACACACCTTCATGGACGCCTTCAGCGGCTACCACCAAATCCAAATGGAGCCCCAAGACCAAGAGAAGACCTCCTTCATCACAGGACAAGGCACCTACTGCTACCGAGTGATGCCATTCGGTCTTAGGAACGCCGGCGCAACCTACCAGCGACTGGTCAACCGGATGTTCAAGGACCAGATTGGTAAAACCATGGAGGTATACATTGACGATATGGTGGTAAAGAGCACAGAGAAATCCCTACATAGGGGCCACCTTGAAGAGACCTTCAAAATCCTGGAGAAATACAACATGAAGCTAAATCCGCAGAAATGCATCTTCGGGGTACAGTCCGGTACTTTCCTAGGGCATGTGGTGACCAAACGGGGGATTGAGGCCAGCCCAGACCAGGTGCGAGCAATCGCCTCCCTGAGATCCCCCCGCAGTGTGAAAGATGTACAAAAGCTAGCCGGAAAAATAGCTGCACTAAACCGGTTTATCTCCAAATCCTCGGACCGGTGCCGGCTATTCTACGAAGTTTTAAAGAAGAACAAGAGTTTCCAGTGGACCGAAAAACACGAAGCCGCCTTCGAAGAGCTAAAGAAATATTTCGCCAACCCCTTGCTATTGGCCAAACCGGTCCTTGGAGAAGTCTTACAGCTCTACATAGCAGTATCAGAGAATGCCCTGAGCGGGGTACTAGTTAAGGATGAAGAAGGCCTACAAGTACCAGTCTACTTCGTAAGCAGAACCATGGTACCAGCAGAAACGCGCTACTCCCCCACCGAGAAGTTGGTGTTAGCAGTAGTGATGTGCTCAAACAAACTACGGCCGTACTTCGAGTCTCACACCATCGTAGTCCTGACAAACTACCCACTCCGACAAATCATGCAAAAGCCTGAATTCTCGGGGAGGATGGCAAAGTGGGCGATCCAGCTGAGCGGATACGACGTCAGATACGAGCCCAGGAGAGCAATCAAATCACAAGTTCTGGCTGACTTCGTTGCCGACTTCACCCCAACCCCCGAAGAGAGAGTACCCGAAGAGGTCCTAGCTACCTCCAACGATGATGCAAAAGAAGAGTGGCTACTGCACACCGACGGGGCCTCGAACGTAAGAGGAGCAGGGCTTGGGGTTGTCCTGAAGTCGACAAAGGGGGATCTGATAGCCCAGGCAGTGAGATGTAATTTCGAAGCAACTAATAACGAAGCACTCATATTCGGCCTAGAGCTAGCTGCTGACTTATCCATAAAGAAAATCAAGGTACGCGCCGATTCCTTGCTCATCATCAACCAGATCTTAGGGGTCTTTGAAGCTAAGGACGACAGGATGATCAGCTACCTCGGGATAGTCAAAACACTATCCGATAGGTTTGACCAAATCGAGTTCGAGCAAATCCCTTGTGAGCTAAACGCTCCAGCCGACGCCCTAGCAGGGCTAGGATCAACCTTGGACCCCCGAGAGTTCAGCAGCGTGCCTCTAGTCCACCTTCTGCAATCAGCCCTCGTTGAGGCATCAGTAGCGCAGAGCAAGGATCCTCCCCCGGAAACTGGGGTATCACAGAAGTATCAAGACCTCGACGGGGCGAGAAAAGATGGCGAAGCCAGCTGGACAAAACCATACCTCGATTGGCTTGTCAAGGGGGAAGCTCCTAAAGATAAAGACGAAGCCAAGGCCCTGAGGTCAAAGGCTACGCGCTTCGCTATCGTTGACGGGATCCTATTCCACAAGTCAGTAGCGGGTTTCCTTCAACGTTGCATAGAGAAAGAAGACGCCGAAGAGGTCATGAGAGAAGTCCACAGCGGAGACTGCGGTAACCACACTGGGGGTCGCAGCTTGGCCAATAAAATCCTCAGGCAGGGGTGGTATTGGCCCACCATCCGTCATGACGCTAACAAGTACGCCCAATCTTGCGACGCATGCCAGCGCCACGCCCCAGTACCTCACCAGCCACCGGAAGTCCTCCACCCGTCGATAACTCCCTGGCCCTTCATGAGATGGGGAATGGACATTGTAGGGAAACTACCCCCTTCCACGGGGCAGAAGGTTTTCTTCCTGGCTATGACGGACTATTTCTCCAAGTGGATTGAGGCAGAGGCTTTCCAGGAAATCAAAGACAAGCAGGTCATCTCCTTCATAAAAAGAAACATCTTGAGCAGATTCGGAGTGCCCGCAGAGATCACTTGCGACAACGGCTCCCAGTTCATAAGAAAAAGGATGCGCGACTTTTGCAAGGCTTGGAATATTGACTTGGTCAACTCCACACCTAGATACCCTCAGGCTAACGGCCAGGCCGAAGCAAGCAATAAAGTCATCATCAACAACTTGAAGAAGCGGTTAGCAAAAGCCAAGGGAAATTGGGCAGAAGAGCTACCTTTCGTCCTGTGGGCCGACCGTACTACACCTAAGGGCGTGACCGGCCAAACACCTTTCTCCCTGGTACATGGTTGCGAAGCCGTCATACCGGCCGAGGTTACGATGCCCACCGCTCGCTACGGACTCACAACATCCGCAGGTAGCAAAGAAGAATTGGAGGCTGACCTGGACACGGTCCAAGAGCTCAGAGAAGTAGCACATGCACGTATCTCGAAATACCAGCAGCAGGTCGCAAGGAGCTACAACAAGAACGTTCGCGTTAAGTGCTTCCAAGAGGGAGATTGGGTCTTACGCAAAGTATTTCAGAACACCGCGGAAGCCAATGCCGGTAAACTGGGACCAACTTGGGAAGGGCCATATAAGATCATCAAGGTAGCAGGAAATGGAGCATACCAGTTGGAGTCCAGAAACGGAGAGGCAGTCCCCCGAAGCTGGAACGCAACGCACCTAAAGAAGTATTACTTCTAAACTCAGCTGTTCACAATAAAGTTTCAGTACCTTCCTTAGCATTAGTTTGTGAGACTTCTTTAGGACCTAGTTATTTTCTTTTCAAATAAGAGACTCCGGGGTCTTCACCCCCGACGTCGATGCACTGTTTCTTTATTTCTTTTCATATACGATCTAGGATCACTACCAATAATCGGGCCTATTGTAACAGAAAAATTGTAATGGTTTTTGGTGGCGTTACAATAGACAATCTAGGGTAATGGTTTTACTTAAATGGTAACGGTTTGAAATGAAAATTACAAAGGTAATGGTTTTTGATAACAGTTGTAGACTACCGTAACATATCGAAATAACAAAGGTAATGGTTTTTGAAATGAAAATAAATGTAAATAGTATAGTAACGGATTGCATTACACTTGTAACACATCTTGTAAAAGGTCCAAATTTTCACGGAGTGCGCCAAACCAAAAATATTACCTCCAATTTTATTTTTGTCAAAAATCAAAATTACCTCCAAAAAAGATTAGGGTATTCAGCAATCTCCTCCTTTCTCCCTGTCCCTAGCCTCTTGGCTTTCCTTCTCTCCCGACCTCCTCGCCAGGCCCCTCACACCCCTCTCGCCGGCGATTCCCACCGGTAACCCAGCGCCGCCGACGTCCCTACTCGCCCTCGCTCTCTCTCCACCCGCTCGATCTCGCTCGACATCTCCGTCCCCTCACCTGCTACCCGACCCCTCGCACCCCTCTACACACCTGTTACAGCAAATTTGTTAGAAATTGTACACGTCAGCTAATAAGCTTGGTGAGTGTTTAGTTTGACACATCAGCATGTCTGTTGCTGGTGTGATTTAAGGAGTGACGTGAGAGAAATACATTCATTAAGACAAGTTGTTGTATTCTTCAAACTAGTTCAATGTACAGAAAAGCGATCTCAAGCAACTCATTGATTCATTGAGACTTGAGGTTTGGGAGTTGTTGTTGATTCATTGATTCCCACTTATCTCAATTCATTCCCTACTCATACCTCCCAATATTTCCCTTAACATTGGTATCAGATTCAGGCGTTTCTTGGACATTCCAGATGACAGAGACAAGATCGCAAGCAGCAGCGAGGGAAATTGACGAATTGTTGAGTTCGAAACTCGCTTCAATTGAAGGTCGTCTGGAGGAGAAATTGGATGGCAAGATCAACAAGATCGATGAAACGTTCAAAGCAAGAATTGCGGAGATGTTCGAAGCTTTCCAGACCTTCACCAACAATGGAGCTTCGACATCCAATCTGAGGAATCGGCAACTTCCGCCGGGAGAAGCGAGACAAAATCAGGCGTCGCCGATCATTCTTCAGTCGCAAAATCAGATTCCGATGGCAATTCCATTGAACAATCAAGATGGTGGGAGAGCACGAGCAATGATTGGTGGAAACCCTAACTTGGGGTATTCGGGATTGACTCGCTTGTCTAGATTAGATTTTCCTAAGTTCAACGGTGATGGGGTGCGTGACTGGATCTTTAAATGCGACCAGTTCTTCCTCATTGATCGGACTCCTGAGGATATCAAAGTCAACCTAGCCTCCATTCACATGGAAGACAAAGCTGCAAGTTGGCATCAATCGGTGATGTTATCAGATGAAAACCGAGGTATGATTCTTGACTGGAATTCTTATAAATGTTTGTTGATGGAGCGATTTGGGGAAGTAATAGATGATCCTATGGCTGAATTGATGAATTTGAGGGAGACAGAAGGAATTGTTGCTTATAATGAGAAGTTTGAGATGATCAGGACTAGAGTACGATTGTCAGAGGACTATTTGGTTAGTGCCTATTTAGCGGGGTTGAGAACAGATACACAGATGCATGTTAGGATGTTTCAGCCTCGTTCGATTAGACAGTGTTTTTCTTTGTGCAAGCTGTATGAATTAGCTCATCCAAAAATGGTGAGTTCTACAACCTCTTTTCAAGGGAGAAATGGGTTGGTAAGGAAGGAAAGTAGCCCATTGGTTGTTAAGAACAGTGAACCAGTCAAGAAAGATGGAAATAGTAGTACTCTAAAGAAATTTCTGACACCAGCTGAGTTGAGTGAGAGGAGGGCAAAAGGCCTTTGTTATTTGTGTGATGAACCGTATACACATGCTCATTATATGCAGCACAAGAATAAACAGCTATTTGTTATGGAACTGGATGATGCTGAGGTGGAGGAAGTACCAGTGGATATGGAGCCACAGGATGTTCAGATTTCTGTAAATGCAGTGGCAGGGGTGTCTAATTACAGGACTATGCGGATTAAAGGGATGCATGGGAAGAAGGCTCTTTTTGTTTTAGTAGATACAGGTAGCACACATAATTTTTTGGACTTGTCTGTAGCAGAGAAACTGGGTTGTAAACTCACTCCAGCAGGATTAACTAAGGTGTCTGTTGCTGATGGTAGTATTGTGGATGTTAAGGCAAAAGTGGAAGGATTTGAGTGGAATTTTCAACATGTTCCATTCAAAGCGGATGTTATGGTCATTCCTTTAGGTTGTTGTGATATGGTTCTTGGAGTCCAGTGGCTAGAGACTTTGGGTAGAATTGTGTGGGACTTCAAACGTTTAACAATGGAATTCATGGTCAGTAATAAGAAGCTTCTGTTGCAAGGATTACAAGCCGGTTCAGTAAGAGAATTGAAGGCTCTACAGCTGAATAAGATCGGAGTTCATGATGCACAGTTGGCTATGATATGTGTGAAGTCCATACAGGAATCTCAAGAAAGCTGTTTGGCTATCTCTGTAAAGGAAGAGAAGGGCTTGCCTATGTGTATTGAGCAGTTATTGGTAGAGTTTGATGATATTTTTCAGGAGCCAAAAGAGTTACCTCCATTTAGGACAGGCCATGATCATAGAATCACCTTGATGGATGGAGCAAAGCCAGTTAATCAAAGGCCATATCGGTATGCAATTTATCAGAAGAATGAGATTGACAAAATGGTGCAAGATATGCTTCAGTCAGGGGTCATACAAGCCAGCTCCAGCTCCTATGCTTCACCTGTGGTTTTGGTCAAAAAGAAAGATGGGTCTTGGAGGTTATGTGTAGACTACAGAGGGTTGAATGCTTCTACTGTAAAGGATAGATTTCCAATTCCATTGATTGAGGATTTGATGGATGAGTTGGGTGGATCTAAGGTTTTTTCAAAAATTGATTTGAGGGCTGGTTATCACCAAGTGCGTATGCATACTGATGATGTCCACAAGACAGCTTTTAGGACTCATAATGGGCATTATGAGTACTTGGTCATGCCCTTTGGCTTGACAAATGCTCCAGCTACCTTTCAAGGGTTGATGAATGCAATTTTTAGGAATTTCTTAAGGAAGTTTGTTCTCATTTTTTTTGATGACATATTGATATACAGTGCAAGTCTCTCTGAACATGTGAATCATTTGAGAACAGTCTTTGAAATTTTGCGAGCCAATACATTGTTTGCCAAGAGAAGTAAGTGTGATTTTGCTGTTAAAAGGATTGAGTATCTAGGTCAATATATTTCTAATGAAGGGGTTGCTACAGATCCTAAAAAAATTGAGGCTGTTAAGCAGTGGCCAGCACCTAAGAATGTTAAGCAGTTGAGGGGCTTCTTGGGTCTATCAGGCTATTATAGAAGGTTTGTTAAGAACTATGGTGTAATTGCTCGTCCATTGACAGAGTTGCTTAATAAAGATAGTTTTGATTGGTCTACAGAAGCTGAATCAGCATTTCAGAAGCTGAAAGTTTCTCTTTGCTCTGCACCTGTATTAGCCTTGCCAGACTTCAGTAAGAATTTTGTGGTTGAGACTGATGTTTGCAGTTATGGGATTGGAGAGGTACTAATGCAGGAGGGTCACCCCTTGGCATATATTAGTAAACATCTCAAAGGGAGACAACTGAATTTGTCAGTTTATGAGAAAGAATTGCTGGCTGTGATTTTAGCTGTGCAAAAGTGGCGCCATTATTTGCTCACTGGTCATTTTATCATAAAAACTGATCAAAAGAGTTTGAAGTATCTATTGGATCAAAGATTAACTACTCCAACACAGCAGCAATGGTTACCTAAGTTATTGGAGTTTGATTATGAAATACAGTACAAGCAAGGCAAAGAGAATTTAGTGGCTGATGCGTTATCCAGGGTAGAAGGTTCTCAGATTGCTGCAATGGTGGTCTCTACATTAGAATCTGAGTTGTTGTAGAAAATTAAAGAGTGCTATCAGTCAGACATCAAGTTGAAGCAATTAATTGAGCAGCTTGAAAAAGATGCTTCTGCGAAGAAACATTATTCTTGGATGCATGGTCAGTTGAGAAGAAAGAGTAAGCTGGTGATAGGAGATAATGTGGAATTAAAAAATCAGATTTTGCAATGGTTGCATTGTGCAGGTACTAGTGGGCATTCGGGAAGAGATGCTACTATACAGAGAGTTAAGGGGTTGTTTTATTGGAAAGGGCTTGCCAAGGATATCAACCATTTTATAAGAAGTTGTGTGGTTTGCCAGAGGAACAAGTATGATACTGCTGCTTACCCAGGTTTGTTACAACCATTGGATATTCCACATCAGGTTTGGAGTGATATTTCAATGGATTTTATTGATGGGCTACCAGTCTCTTTTGGCAAGTCTGTCATTTTTGTGGTGGTGGATAGATTAAGTAAAGCAGCTCACTTTATGGCATTAGCGCATCCTTATTCTGCATCATCAGTGGCTCAGAGTTTTTTGGACAATGTTTTTAAGCTTCATGGGTTTCCTGCTTCTATTACAAGTGACAGAGATGCTGTTTTTCTGAGCAAGTTCTGGCAAGAGTTGTTTGCTTTGCAGGGGGTTGATCTTCATTTTTCTACAGCCTATCATCCACAAACAGACGGACAAACTGAGGTAGTGAACAGGTGCTTAGAAACATATTTGAGATGCATGACAAGTGAGAAACCTCATCTTTGGAGTAAATGGTTGCCCTTAGCTGAATGGTGGTACAACACCACATTCCATACCTCAACTCAGTTGACCCCTTATGAGGTAGTTTATGGTCGAGCACCACCTACACATTTGCCTTATTTGCCGGGAGAGAGTAAGGTGGATATGATTGATAGGAGTCTTCAAGAGAGGGAGAATATGATTCAGATTCTGAGGTTCTTTTTGATGAGAGCAAGGCATAGGATGGAGCAATTGGCAAATAAGCACAGGAGTGAAAGAAGTTTTGAAATAGGAGAAATGGTGTATGTTAAACTTCAGCCCTATAGACAGCAAAGTACAGTATACAGAGGGAATCAGAAGCTGGCTCCAAAGTATTTTGGACCTTATGAGGTCATTGATAAGTGTGGCAAGGTTGCATACAAGTTGAAGCTGCCAGCCTCTTCTCGCATTCATCCAACATTCCATGTGTCGCAATTAAAGAAGCATATGGGGAATGATGTTGTAGCTTTGGATTTACCTTCAGTTGAGCAGGATGTTCATATCAAAGAACCTGAACTGATTTTAGACAGAAGAATTGTCAACAGAAAAGGTAAAGCAGCCACACAAGTTTTGATCAAGTGGAAGGGTCGATCAGATGATGAAGCTTCATGGGAGTTCTATTATGATTTGCTTGAGAGATTTCCTAGGTATAAACCTTGTGGACAAGGTTTTTTTAGGGGGGGAGATTTTGTTACAACAAATTTGTTAGAAATTGTACACGTCAGCTAATAAGCTTGGTGAGTGTTTAGTTTGACACATCAGCATGTCTGTTGCTGGTGTGATTTAAGGAGTGACGTGAGAGAAATACATTCATTCAGACAAGTTGTTGTATTCTTCAAACTAGTTCAATGTACAGAAAAGCGATCTCAAGCAACTCATTGATTCATTGAGACTTGAGGTTTGGGAGTTGTTGTTGATTCATTGATTCCCACTTATCTCAATTCATTCCCTACTCATACCTCCCAATATTTCCCTTAACAACACCCCCCTACGCCCAGGCCTGACTCACCTTTCGGAGCTCCACTCCTTTCTCCCTCTACCCTCGACGTCGACATCGCCGACTCCCTGATCCGCCTCGTCTTTGCACGCTTCCCGATCTGCCTCGTCTTCGCCGGCTCCTCGATCCGCCTTGTCTTCGCAGGCTGCCCGATCCGATCCGCGGTGTCGAACGCCCCCCAAGGCCTGACCACCTCCCCCTTACCCCCCGGTTCCCCGGACTCCTCCTCCATCTCCTCCGCCCACACCTTGCACGGCTTCTCCGCCAAACCCTATCCCTCCCGACCCCCACTCACCCCCCGAACCCCTCCAATCGCACGCGATATGGTGTCAGTCTCCGTAAGGTCGTGAACAAGATGGAAGTCAGCCAGCACAGCAAGTATTTTTGCAAGTTCTGTGGCAAGGTAATTTCCTGATTTCACTCTTTGTTGAGATGTCTTTTGAATCTCAAAAGAAGATGATATGGTGATTTTGTTTTCGAGTTTCAGTATGCTATGAAGAGGAAGTCTGTGGGGATTTGGGGGTGCAAGGATTGCGGAAAGGTTAAGGTTGGTGGCGCCTACACTTTGAAGTATGCAATTTAGATCTCTTTTTCCGAGTTTGATTTTCGTATCTTTTGAATCTGAATTGGTTTTTGATTTCAACGTTGTTTTTGTTGTTGTGGACAGCAATACTAGTGCGGTGACGGTGAGGAGCACGATCAGGAGGTTGAGGGAGCAGACAAAGAGTTAGAAAAATCAGTTCTACTCTATTCTGAGTTCTCCTTTTGAATTTTCATCCATATATGAGGAGACCTTTTGTTTGAGGGTTTACAATTACAATCAAGTCTTTTTTGATAATATGCTTGGTTTGGTGCATTTGAATATCTGATTTGGGTTTGCTGTCTTTTGTACTGTTTTCTGAATGTTCCACCCAAAATGTTAGCAAAGCTCATGAATTTAGGGTTGGTTATCCAAATTCTAAACACCTCTAGGAAAATGCTAAACTCCTGAAGTTGTTCAGCTATAGTATTGTTGCAGAATGTTGGTTAGTGTAGTATTTGCCACATTAGAGCTAATTCATAGCTAATAATTAGTCGAGACCATTGAAGAGAGATCACCAATGTTAATCTTGTCCTTCTTCGTGTTCTCGCTACGGTTTGCTTTGATATCCAGATTCCAGGTTTTGTTTTTTCGCTATAATTGAATTTGATCAAGACCGTTGCTTCGAGAGTAGACATGCTGTAGGAGTTAGAGGGAGGGATAGGAATAGGATGCTTGTGTTTGGAGGATCAATTTCTTTTGATCACTGGTTTTCCATATTTGCATCAGTTGCTTAGTGTTTCATATTTGGAAAGTAGAGACTTGATTATTGTTTTTCTGTAATTTGCTGTCACTTTTTGCATCTTGTTCGAGAGCTACTCTATATCACCCATTTGCTAGTTAAGGAGATTTTAGTTAGCAATGCAGAGCTATGGTTATCTGGGTTTAACTTTACATGATTCTATTTTGTGCATTATGCAAGCAGAGCTTAGTGAATTTGGTTTCTCAATTTAGTGCGTAGTGAAGCAATAAATTGGAAAATCTAAGGAGTTGAATTTGGTTTCTCAATTTAGTGTGAATTAGTCCTATTTTAACAAATGTGTGCAATTTAAAATTTCTTCCTATTTCAGTTTAGTGCTTAATGAAGAATAAGTCTGGAATGTGCACAAATGTGCACTATTTTAATAAACAATGTGAATTAGTTTCTATCCAATAAAATAATACTTTATAAGATTCTTATGATCATCCCAGCATTTAGTTATTTGATCTCTGTTTTCGTAACTTGTTTGGTTAAGATTCTTATGTAATTTGTCTGTCTTGACTTCCCATCATAGGTTCCTGTTTTGGAAACACCTGAGGGTGCCGTCTTTGAGAGCAATACTATTGCCTGTTACAGTGAGCTCTTTTCACCAACTTAGTTATAAATGCAAAAGAGTTCTATGCTTTCTGGAATTTTCCTTGTGTCCGTGTCTTACTTTTTGTTTTAGTTGGCTAAAGCATTCTTAAAGATTATAACATGGCTGATTGGAGCCTCTCTGCTTGTAGGATTACTGGGAATTTGTGTTATTGTCTCAACATTTGAGTTGAAAAAAGAGGCTTTCTCCCTATTTGTCCTGGAATTTAGAACTAATTGTTGCATGTTTTCCATGTAGTGGTTCGCTCGAATGCCGACATCACTCTCTACGGGTTTTCCCTGATCGATTATGTAAGTGAGTTGGTGCATTTTTTCTGATTAGTTTACAGTTTACTCTGTGTTGCCTTTGAATTGTTTCTATCCAATAAAATAAAATAATTTCTAAGCTCTTATTGCTTATCATGTTGATTGGGTCGGTGGGCCATATATGCATGGCTAATCAATACTATACTCCACTTCTCAATAATAATTAATCAATCAATTAACAGTCAAATAACATTAAGTAAAATGGATCTTTTTTTTTTTTAGCAAAGCAATCCCATTTCAATAAAACATATTTGAGTAAAATGGATCTTATATCCTTTCAAAACCATATTTGTTTTTACATGTTAACTTGTTAAGTAATTAGAAAATTAAGATTCATCAAAAATTAGAAAATTAAGAGAGTTTTATAACCATATTTGATCTTAGAATGTTTGCCTGAGTTTTTTTTTGGGGTAGAATGTTTTTGTAAGTTCTTTTTACTTTTTGTTTACTGTGTATATTTTTTATGCTTGCAATATGGATTTGGCACACGTCGTGAGGGTGAATCTTCATCAATGGGCTAATCAAAGTTCTTTTTTTGTGGTTCACTTTTTAAATTTGACTTCAACAAGCTAGTCTGAGCTTAAATATCTCTCGGTGAGTCACCATTCCAATTTATTATTATTATATTTATCGGTTGTTTGATCATGATTAAGTATTCGATTTTCATTATTTAAACTACATGTGAATATATATCCTTTTTGTTGCTACTTGATCATGATTAGTTTTCGGTAGCAACTACATTAAGTATATTTTCATTATGTATTGGTTGCTACTTGATCATTATAAGTTCGTGAGTTTTTCATCATTTTACTTGCATGTGTACGTATATAAAGCATTGGTTTTGCTGCTTGATCATGAGTCATTACTTAACTTAGATGTGTATATACATGCATTGGTCTGAGCTTAAACTACATGCATGGTCTTAACTTAGAGAAGTAACTAAGCCAGTTCTGTATATTTTTAAAAATACAGAAATGTCTTCTAATTGGTATGAGTTTCCTTAATGGAGTAATGAATTCGAAGAAGGTTTAGACAACTACATTGAAGATGCTGAATTGCATCCCACTACACAGGTATGTTTTCTTAGCTACTGTTGCTTGATCTATCTTGTTTTGGCTGAATTGATGATGCTGAGTCTCTGGCTGACTTGATATTGTTGAGTTTCTTATTCTTGATCCATTTGATGATATTGAATTGCTTATAAATGACTGAGGTTGAATTGCTGATTTGATGATTTGGAGCTCAATGAAGTGTTGATGCTAAATGGATGATCGATTTGGAACTCAATGTTGCTTAATTTGATGTTGTATTGATGTTGCTGCATAAATTGCATGATTTGAATTCAATGATCGAACCTGAATTCTGCTGCTTAATTGATGTTGATGATGATGCTGAATGGATAAATTGGAACTCAATATATCCTGACCAATGTTACTTAATTGATCGATTTGAATTGATGATGCTGAATTCAATGATTTGGAACTCAATGAGCTTGAATAATGTGGCTTATGACAGGACGATGGTGATGCACAAGAAGATGATGCAGAAATCTGATTTGGTGATGATGGCGGTGACTGATTATTAGCATTATATGTACTAGGAATGCTATTGTTGATTTTCGGTATTATGGTTGCATCTCTACTAGTGCATGGTGTACTATGAATTGAATGACATGGTAGTTAGCTTTTGTATGAAGACTTGTGGATATGATATATATGTAGCTAACTCAGCTTGCACTAGATGCAAGCTAGCTAGGCTAAGTTAACTTTTGTATATACTTTCTAAAAATATTAATATGTAAGCTTCTTTTGTTTAAATCCTGTTGAACATATTTCTTACAGGTTGATTAATAATATAATTAATCAATAAAATATATTTCAATTTCAAAATGTGATATATGTACAAAGGTCACACTTATATAGTTTAAAGTTACGCTTGTGTATTTAGTGAACAAGGTAATGGTTGTATGTGCAAACGTAATGGTTTTATCAATTGTAATGGATTTTTAACCTACCGTAACGGTTGAATTATGGGAATACAAAACCATTACCATAGATAAAACATCCGTTACGTTAGATTTATGGTAACGGCAGCGGATGTAACGGCTTAAAATTTACAAAAAAGTGTTACAGTAGACCTATTGTAACATATTTTTGCCTTAGTGTAATAGTTATACGACGTTACAATAGGCCCGATTATTGGTAGTGGATTTGTTTTGGTTAATGATTTGATATGTTTCGTGAGAACACAACTCTCCCACAACTCAAAGTCATCTCGCACAGAACATCCTCACGGTCATAACTTATGCGCGACCAAAAGCGCTTTACTCAAATCAACCACTGTACGTTCGCATGGTTGTACCGTCTAAATAAGACGATGTCGTCACGCATACAACGTGATGAAGTAACCCATAAGTTGGTTACCCCCCATCTAAGTCCAATCAACGTAGTCACATTGGATTAGTGCGGGAAGGGGAACGCTATAGCACCGATACCCAAGGCCACATTCACGGGACGCCGTGAACACATTACATCCTAAGGCACCACCCTTATGGATCCAAAGGATGCCTAAACATAAAACGAGTATGAACGGCCCTTTGCAGCAAACCAAGCGCAATAACCGAAAGCCTATTTCGTAATAATTATGCGCTGGGGAGGAGTCACATAACGCTTTCCCCGGATGCTGACCTACTAACGCATCGAAAACTATCAAACATTAACAACCAAACGCGCACAAAATGCATCACAAGACAGGTAATCAAAAGCGCCATACAGTGGGTGTCAAAACGATTAAGTCTAATATTTTCCGGCCTACGGCCGAAAATATCAGAATAGTACTGGCTCGATAGCCAAAAAAGTATTGAAAAAGTCTCAAACAACCAGAAGTCTTAGAAACTAGCAGAGGAGCATAAATTGTGCATAAGAAAAGGGCAGGGGTGATCAATCATCATTCGGGCTCGCCCTCCCTTCAGTCTTGTCCTTGGCGTCCCCATCATTGGCATCTTCCTCACCACCAGTGGCCGTACCACCATCTTCAGCGCCGGGGTTCTCAGCAGCGGTACCCGGAGTTCCGGCCTCCTTGGTCTTCTCCGAGTCTTCCTCCTCGGCCACCTGTTCGGCAGTCTCAATAAACTCTTGGCCTGGGGGAGGGTTGCAGGACGGAAAATACTCTTCTAGGGCTTCCTGCTCTGTGGCCAACACCCAGTTTTCTCCTCTTCCCTCTGCCTGGTCTTGAAGAAGTTCCACCCGCGCCTTCAGAGTATAATACCCGGCCACCTGGGTCACCACCTCCGAAAAGTACTTAGCAGACTTCTTCGCTTCGCGCATCCAAGACTCCAGTGAGGCCTTCTCAGCTTGAAGGTCCTCCACCTGAATCGACAAGGAGTCGATGGTCGATTGGAGTTTACGGATCTTCCTCTCGGAGGCAGCGGCAGCGTCTTTGGCACTCTTAGTATCGGCCTCCAGCTTCGACAACTCCTCATGAGTGCGGTTGTTGGTCGCCATGAGCTCTTGAAATGCCTGCAACAAGCACGACCTGCTAAGTACGGGGTATCGAAGAAGTATTAATAAAATATGATAGAAAAGATTGACTTACCAGTCTAAGGGTAGTTCCCACATGGCTAAAGGCTGCATCAAGGGGTAACGGTTGGAACTCAGCTTTAATATTGGGGGAAAGCTTGTCGCCGAAGGCACTCAGAAGGTCCTTCGGCTCTCTCTTCTTCGCGGCAGGGGATGGGGTCTCGTCAGTCCTCTTGCGCTTTGGCGGTTGAGATTTCTTTGAGTCTATGGAAGGAGTCGGGGATGCCAGAGCCTTGATCCCACTGGATCTCAATCTCTTCACCATTCCAGCGGCAGACATGTCGATCTTGGCACCTACACCAACCCACCAGTCAGCAACTATAACCCAACAAGGAATCTGGAGATATAGGGTTCCAAACGAGCAGATTCAAACCTGATTTCTTTCCGGATGAGCTCGCCATATCAGATGATGTTGGGATCTTATTTATCTCGGTTTCGTCCCCAGATTCCAACGCCTCCACCTCCTCCGCGGGTTCCTCAGGGGCGGGTTTGATCTTTTTCGGCTTGCGTTTTTCAGCTTCAATCTTCAGTAATCGTCGGCAGATACCTGTATCCGTACTCCTGGAGTTGATTCCCACCGGTACTGCACAAAGAAAAGAGACAACCTAGGTTGGAGCTAGTTGCAACATAAAATCAAGGGGTTAATAGCGAAGGAAGGCACGGGGCCTTACGAGATGTGTTCCATCCATCTCGAAAGACTGCTAGCACGTCGTCATCTACGCCCCTTAGGGATTCTAGCTCGATGAAAAAGAACCGAGCTTGCAGGTTACGAGAGGGCATTTTGGTCTTGGGAATCAGGGGGTTCTGGACATCCCGGGCGTGAAGGGTGATCCTACCAGCTCTCTGGGGGACAATTTTGTAGGCGAAGAGAAGCTCTCCCATAGTCATCTTAAGACCCCGTTGAGTAGCAAGTTCATCAATTCTAGCCAGCGTGCGCCAGGTCGTGGGAAGGATTTGACAAGGGGAGACTCTCAAGGTATAGATAAACTCTCGAACAAACTCGGAAAAGGGAAATTTCAAACCTATGGAGAACGGGTAATCTAGAAAGCACACCCAACCCTTTCGCACCCAATCGATCCTTTCGATCGTTGGAGCGTGAAATCGGGTTCCATGGGGGAAACCCCCAAATTCGACCCATTCAGCGATTTCGTCTCGGGTCATGGTACAAGGAAGAAGGTCTTCTTCGCCGAGGGCTTTAGAAGAGGTGAAGGTAGATCTTGGAGCCATGAAAAACGAGAAAGAGAAAGCGAGAAAGGGTAGGAGTAGTACCTGATGCTCGGAGAAGCGAGGAACAGAGGAAGAAGAAAGGAGGATGAACACAGTCGAGGGCGGAAATGGCAAAGGAAGATAGAGAAGGAGGTTTAAGAGATTTGCAAAATCCCGAAAACCGAGGGTTGACTGCAGTGTCAAATCAAATAAATGCACCGTTCGAAATTTGAAAGGGTTCAGAATCCAAACGTTACATTTAGGGGTATTGTTGGGCCCATAATTTCTTCACAAAAGTATCGAGACCCGGCTGAGACTTCTTTGATACTTCTTCAGAGCACAGCGAGAGACGACGAGGACCGAATTCGGTTAGACAAGATGAAGTTAAAGATATAAGAAAGATCTTTTCAAGATATTTCGTTGGGATTACGATTAGTTAGAATCTTGTATTTTCTTATGTTTTCCCATAAGATAGATCGATCCTAAAGGGCACTATAAAACCCGATTGTAAGCCTTAGGGCAAGAGGATGCTTTTTACGCATTCAATCATACTTTGAATACAATTCACGAACTTTTACATCGTTCGTCTTCTTCGTGATTCCCCTCGATCAGGCCTGATTTAGGCCAGGATTCCCTTGGGTGAATTTTGGCTCAAACAAGTACTATGCATGCTAGATTGATTCCCATGGGGGTTCACCCCATCTATTGATAAATCAAGACGCAAATTCCTCCCATCACAGCCAAAATCAGGAAATTTAGTATCAAAATTAACCCATTGAGCAGAATCAGCTAGATGCCTTATTAGACCATCGGACTTCCTATCCTCCACATGCCATCTTAGATTTTTTGCATCTATAGCATTTGAGAATAAACGTTTGAAACGAGGTATAATAGGAAAGTACCATAATACCTTTGCTGGGACACCTTGTCTCTTGTACCGTGATCGGCCACAATAAGGATTCGGACACTACTCAAGTGAAGAAAATTCATTCCGGTACAATACACAATCATTAGGACAAACATGGATTCTTTCATAACCCATGTTCAAGGATCGAACTAGTCTCTTGGCCCTATATGTCGAATCTGGAAGCACATTACCATCTGGTAAAATATCCTTTAAGAGCATTAGTAAAGTTGTGAAACTCTGATCTGTCCACCCGTTAGATGTTTTCAAATGGTACAACTTCAAAGTTGCAGACAATTTAGTGAATTTGCTACATGAAGCATATAAGGGTTCTAGTGCATCTCTTTTTATTTCATCAAGCATACCAGGACGATCAAGAAAGTCCTCTGCAACAACATGTATAATTTCTTCCAATTGATCAACTTCTAAATTTGGCTCATCCATTGTATCCACATTAAATGTATGCTCCTTTTCACCATGACGCGTCCAACAAGTGTAGCTTAGATCCGTTCCATGTACAATCAAATCATCTCGTAAACCATTAGCATCCTTCCATTTTGCATTTAGACAATCTTTACAAGGACAAGGAATTTTAGAAGGATTTTTAGCATTTTGCAAGGCAAACCTAATAAATTCCTCCACACCATCTTCATACTCTTGTGTCAAACGATCAACAAAGATCCAACTTCTATCCATTGCCTACATAAGTAAGAAAACAATATGAAAAAACAAAATCAAAATTGATGATCAAAATTGATTAACTTGATAGGAGAACAGAACAAAGTGTAAAAACTCTCACAATTGATGAAGGCAAAGAATACAAATCAGAAATAATTAATATGCACCCAATTATAAGTCAAAATAACAGCTTACTTAAGGGATGAAAGGAAATTAAAATTACAACCCAAGGAATTGCACTGCCTACTATGGAGGAAAGGATGGTGTTGATTGCCCCGCAAGCAAGTCGAACAAATTGCCTTCATAAATCTATCAAAACAATATACAGCTCCGTAAAATATATTTATCCAATTCGATTTTTAAAAAAACACGCATACCGGACGTCTATCAAACCGGTATGAATTGGTTTATAAGGTACTCGGATACCTGTTTTTTACATATCCGGTATGGGAGGTTAAGCCTTGCATATCGAAATTTTATAAAACCGGTATCCAAGAGCATGAGTTTACACCGGACTTCCTAAAAATTGGTATAAATGTGTTTTTTTTAAACGGACATGCATACCAATTTTACACAAAACCGGTATGCGAGTGCTAAACAAGATACTCCCTCTGTCCCATAATATAAGGCCCGTATTCCTTATTTTGCGTCCCAAAAAGATCTACCCATTTCTAAAATTTTCCTTATATATACTTTCCCTTTCTCTCAATTTTACCCTCACTTATTAACCTAAATTCCCAAAATACCCTCATCTAATATATCCCCGCCCCACCCCACCCCAACCCTAATCCTACCTATTCTGCCGCCCCCCACCCCCAATTCACTCTTCCCATCTCTCTCATTTCTCCCATTTCACTCTTCCCATCTCTCTCATTTCACCCATTTCAATCTCTGCCTCTCAATCTCCCTCCCAACTCTTTCGAGCTCTCTCTCAATCTCTTCCCCTCTCTTCCCCTGTGAGTTTGTGACTGCCAAGTGCTCACTTTGCTTCTCACCATGAGTACGAACTCGGCAGGATCCTTGGATCCGGATGTCATTTTCGCCGATGGCTCCTCCGAAGAGCTATCTGGATCGGACCCCGACGCCTTCTACTGTCCCGAGGGGAGCGATTGTGTTTGGGCTCCAAACTGTGAGAGGAAGCATTGCCACACCACTTCGCCGGAATCCATGGAAACGGTGCAAGGAGATCCATGGGATGAGGGTTGTGACGACGGCGTTGTTGAGGAACCAAGCAAAAAAGCCAAAAAAATATCCGATGAAGAGGTTGTTCATCCTGCCCCCTCCGATTCAGATGCCTGAATCGCTCGATGAGTATACTGCCCCCTTTATTTTGCCTTAATTCACTTGTATGTGCTTTATTTGTTGTGGATTTGAGTTAATTGTGTCACTTGTGCTTGCATGTGGTTTATTTGTTATGGATTTGGCCTAATTATGCTCAGATGTGCTCCTATGTGTGTTAAACTCCTTGTTTGTAATCTGGAATATGCGTGTTTAGCAGTGAACTGATCATAATCTGCCTCTATGGGGTTAACTCCTTGTTTATGCCTCTTTGTGTTCAGATGTGCGCCTATGTGTGTGTTAAAATCCTTGTTTGTAACCTGAAATATGAATGAGTAAATGCCCCTCTGTGTTTACATGATTTGATGTGGTACATTGTGTAAATGTGTGGAAATGCCCCGTTGTGTTTTTGAATTGAGTTGTGTGAATTGCATATATGAGAGTTGTGTGTGAAAGCTATCCATTTGTTATCTTTTCATGAATTATGCTATAGTTTGGTCAATTGCATGATTGCTGAATTCTGAAGGTTACTTTTTTTTCTAAAATTGAGCCATTGCTTGCTTGAATTCTGAATTTATTTACATCTTTGAATGGCATATATGAAATCATGAGCTTGAATTTGCTTCATTCTAAATTTATTCACAATATAAAAGCATGTTTAACATTTGATTTCATGATTTCTGAATTTGTGCTTCTCAATTGCATATTTACATGTATTTGCATGATTACTTCCCTGCATATATGATTTCTGAATTCATTTTATGACTTGCTTTTGAATATGAATCCTGACCTGAATGATTCCTGAATGAATTTTTGTTAATGGAAATGTATCTGATTGATTGCATGCTTGATGTTCCCATTTATTTACATTTCTAAATGGCATATATGAAAGCATGAGCTTGAATTTGATTATTTTTGAATTTATTCACAATATGAAAGCATGTTTAACATTTGTTTTCATGATTTCTGAATTTGTGCTTCTCAATTGCATATTTACATGTATTTGCATGATTACTTCCCTGCATGATTTCTGAATTCAGTTTGTGACTTACTTCTGAATATGATTCCTGACCTGAATGAATCCTGAATTAATTTTGTTACTTGCTTCTTTATTTCATTGATTGCATGCTTGATGTTTCCATTTATTTGCATCTCTGAATGACATATATGAAAGCATGAGCTTGAACTTGAGTCATTCTATGCATGTGTAACATCTGTTTTCATGATTTCTGAATTTGTTTTCTTACTTTGCTTGTCCTAGTTTTCTGAATTTCTTTATAACTGTACATGCATGCATAAAATCAATGATGAGAGCCTTCATTAACTGAGATACAAGTCCCAATTTTTGTTAGTACACTAATATGTCATAGGAAACCGGTTTATCTTTAACTGAATGTGTCTCACTAGTATGTTTGTGTTGTCAACTTTGAGTTTAAGTCTGTGATGGTTGGAGCCTTGAGATTATATACATGTAATCAATGATGAAACACACTACATAACTTAGACATGACTCAAACTGAATGACAACACCAATGTGCTTGGGACACTAGTTGATTTAAACTGAATGAGGCCTATCTGGTATGTTTGTGTATTGTCAAAGGGATTTGTATCAGTGATGAATGGGGGCAGTCTGAGATTAATAGGAATGTCATACATTGCATGCACATACATCTGCATTACATTCATCCTTACTACATTTACAAAATATTTGCACTTGGCTTTACAAAAAGTTTCACAAAATATTTGATTCAGTCTTCAAAGAGTTTCTCAAAATTTAGTTTTTCCTCCTTAGTTCTCCCAGTTTAAGCTTTGCACTGCCTTTCATGTCTTCTACATCACCAAATCATAATCTTCTTCATCTTCTTGGTTTGCATCTTCTGTGTGTTGGCCTGCATTTGATGTTCCTACACCTTTTGTTTCATAGCCATTTCCTCCATGAACTGTTTCCCATGCTATCATAACTGCATGTAATGGTGCTTGAACTTGAGTCTCCAACATGCCTTGTCTTGCTAGTCTGTTCTTGCCAACATGTGGAATGTCATATTCATTTCCTCCTTGGTTTTTCATGATTTCATTCATGCAATACTGAAGGGTCATCCACACACTACCTAGGGTTTTTGCATCTAGCTCATAGTAGGCCTCATACACTGCCTCTAGCATTTCATCAACATCTTTTGGCATTTTTTTATGCATAAGTGATTGTATGCTTCTAAAAAAACCCAAATCCAAGATGTTCAAATCAGGACTATTAGGAGGTTGTTGCACTAGAATGAATGTGAAACCCTCTTGTTGGTAAACTTGCTGCCATTCTTCATCTTCTTGTGTGATATGAGCTTTAGCATTATCCAGTTGAATGAAAATAACATTGTGTTGACCATCCTGTGGCCACTTGGCTTTAATAGCTGGCACAATCTCATGTATGAGCATGTTTCTTGTGACTGTCCTATTGATTGACTCCACCAACTTGGTCACTAGTGTACCCTTTTGTCTGTTTTTAGATTATCTCTTTGCTGGCTCTTTGTATGTGAATGGAAAAATGCCTATTTTTCCATCAAAATTGCATTCTCCATTTGCATTATATCGTGGTCTAGCCACTGCAGCTATAAACATGACCTTAGGAATGAACTTTGATGAGATTGCACTTCTGTACTTCCCCTTTTCACCATTGGATAGATATGTCCTATGTGTCTTCTTACTGAGGTTGAACCATTTTTCATCTATATGCACATAGTCATACATTGCTTTGTAGTGTGTTTTGGCCTGTGGTGTGTCCCCTGGAATCATGCTTAATATCCACTGTAATCTAGTGATCTTATTTGCTGGTTTCAAACCTAGATGTAGTGGGTTGGTGTGTGGCTTGATTGCTCCTCTCTTGATCATTATATGAATTGTGCTCTTTGAAACTTGTGTGTTGGTTGATAAATTGGTTGCTAAGTCTCGAATGCATGATCTCTACCCCATGTGTAAAGCTGTAATAGCATCAATTGGCACCTCTACTCTCTTTCTGCCTGACCTGTGGTACATAGTTGAGACATTCACTAGTACACGTTTAGCTATAGATAGCACATTATAGATAGCGGTTGTCTGAGCGCTATCTTTTGAATACCAAAACATAGCGTCTTGTTATTAAAACCGCTAAGATTCATATTTTTTTCTCTTTTTAATAATATAATTTAAGCTTCATAGCGGTTCCGTTGAAGAAGTGTTGTAAACTTGTAAATACGGATAACACTTTTTTGAAAAGCGCTATGGATGGTTTTATTAAAAAAAACAAAAACAAAATAGAATTGAGTAAACTTGGCGCTAACCCTAGCTAGCTTTACTCTGCGCGCTTCACCCTGCTAGCTAGCTTGCTCTCTCCATCTGAGAAGCCTCCGTCGAAGGTGCCTCCGGGGTCATCTCCTCACGTCGGCAGGTACAATCTCGACTTTTAATTACCTTTCTATGTAGACATTTGATTTTGAGTAGCAAATCCACACATTAGAATGAAAATACAGATTGGGGATTTTTTTTGAGCGTATTAAGGGTTTGGGTTGGGTGACTTTGCTCCTCTGATTTGAATCTCCTCACGTCGGCAGGTACAATCTCCTCTGATCGTCACCGTCTTCGTCTTCGATCTCGTAGCCTTCGGTCTTGCCATCGGTGCTGAGCAGAGAAAGAGCACTATAAGTTCCACCACTAAACCTCCCGTGTTTCGCTTCTCTCATGCTCTTCTGCTTTCTCCTGTTCTTCTCTCCTGTGAACCTCTAATATAGTTCAAGTGCTGATTTTGAAATCCTGCGTTTTTGTCAAATGTCACCAGTTCTTATAGAATTTGCTGATGAGATTTTGATCTCCCAAATTGTTGAAAGAATTTGAGATGTAGAGGCGAAATTGATATGCATGTTATCATTTTGATCTCCCGAATTGTTCAAGTAGAATTGGTTGAAATTAGGAATTATAGATCTACAAGGTTGCAAAAACTGAGCTGATGGGAATGCCAGCTACATGTTTGATGAAATTCCCCACTCAAAACTCGCTTCTCCTTTAAGTATATTAAAAAAATATGATACTGATAAGGCCCAACTCTATATAGCTCTTATTTTCTAGGCCACCCAGGCCAACTCATAGCTAACTCTATATAGTACATAGCTACATTTCCACTACGTTCTAACTTTTTAATAAAATTAAATAATCCACTTTATAGCCTTTGCATTATTGTACTGTATACCAATTCATTCAATCACTTAGTCACCTTTTTCATGTCTTGACAAAATTGTTTGGATTTTCTACAAGGATTTTGAAGCCATACATAGAGATGGAATAAGTTACATTCTATTGTTACACTTACTCTGTCTTATCAATTAAAAGGAAGCAAAGCCAGATTCACCGTCATGGTGTGATCCACCAGATTGTTTTTATATGGTTTTTATATGGTTATTTTTTTACTCCACATTCAATAATCGGAACCTGCTATGAGGTTGTCAATCTGGTATGTAATTAAAAAATTAAAACATTTCCATTTCCAACTCTATTCATACTGTATGCAATCATAGTATTATATTTTGAGATGATTCTTTCATTACCATATCCCTTTTAGCTTCAAATGTGAGCTACTGATGTAGATAAAGCATGATGATGTGCTTTATGGTTGTCAATATTGTGGGTATCATCCTCTAATTTTGTTTTCAAGTCATTAAACTAGGCCTACATATCCTAAATTGAACATCATTTAGCAACTTCTATTTGATATAACATATCTAAATGGATACCATAGCTCAGATTTTTGAATTCTCTTGAGAATTTGTTTTGCAGGTTTTTTCAGCTTTGGAAAAGTACACAATTAGTACCTTTGAGAAAACAACAAGGTTCCAGGTTAGTACCTTTGATATTTCAGTAACAAGAATTTTTAAGAACCATCTGGCTATTGTGTTCTCCACTTACATATCGCACTACATGTTTAAAAACCTTATTAACCAATCAATCATACTTAATTAAAATTGCAAGCTAAACTAAATAATTGTAATGGGGGCTTGTTGATATATCTGATGTTCTTATAACTGCTCCACATATGAACACTGTAATGAGAAAGATACACAAACTAAAATTATTTTTCTATAAAACTTCAGAACAAAAAATACAGAAAGTACAAGGCACTAGTTACAAAATTCTAGTTAGCTAAATCCATCAGGAATTATTGGAAACACTGATCTCAACGGTCAGATCTTTAACTCCAGAACCTTTTAGCCCAGAAATCATAAAAACCCTATGGAAAAAAAAGATATTAGATATGATGCAAGAACATATTTATAAAATTTTCAATATGATTGTTGCTCTTGTAGTGGTTTCTAATACACTTTTTTTATCAGTATTTATAAAAGAATATGGATCGAAATTGGATGTCTGCTAGTCGCCTTTCCAAGGAGTATGATAGAGGAGTGAGTGAGTTTATACAATTTGCACTTCTGAATAGTAAAACTCCTGGAAAAATTTTATGCCCATGTAAAAGATGCTTGAATGTAAATCTAAAAGCTCCAGTCGACGTGAGAGATGATTTGTTTATCTATGGAATTGATCCATCTTATACGCATTGGACGGATCATGGGGAAACAAATTATGCATCCTTTGGTATGGATGCCATCTCTGAATCATCTGAGTCTGAAGGAGATCGGCTTGAAGAAATGGCGCAACTAGTTGCAGAAGACTTCCATGGTAGTTCTGGTATTCTAGATGATCTGTTGATGGATGCTCGAGAAGCTCTTTATCCAACATGTACCAGATTCACAAAGTTGTCTGCTGTTTTGAAACTGTTCAATCTAAAAGCAACTCATGGATGGACTGATGTTAGTTTCACAACCTTGCTTCAACTTCTAAAGGAAATGCTACCAGATGAGAATGTGCTTCCAGAATCTACATTTGTCGGAAGGAAAATGTTATGCTCTGTTGGTTTGAAATATGAGAGAATTCACGCGTGCCCAAACGACTGTGTACTATACAGAAAACAGCATGCATCCCTTGATCATTGTCCGACTTGTGGTGAATCACGGTATAAGAGAAACCTTATTCCAGCCAAGGTTACATGGTACTTTCCCATCATACCACGTTTTAGACGTCTTTTTGCTGATGTGGAGGATGCAAAAAAATTAAGATGGCATGCTGATGAGAGGGTGTCAGATGGTAAGCTCAGACATCCAGCAGATTCCACACAATGGGTAAATTTTGATGATCAGTTTCCTGAATTTGGATGTGAAGTGAGAAACCTACGTCTTGCATTGTCAACTGATGGAGTGAATCCACATTCTAATCAATCTAGCACTCATAGTATTTGGCTAGTTATTCTTGTAATCTATAATCTTCCACCGGGGTTATGCATGAGGAGAAAGTATATGATGCTGTCTATGTTAATTTCTGGACCAAGGCAACCCGGAAACGATATAGATGTTTATCTAGCACCATTAATTGATGATTTGAAACTCATGTGGGATGAGGGAGTAGAAGTTTTTGATGCATATGGTAAAGAAAGTTTTCAGTTGCGTGCAATGTTGTTCGGTACAATAAACGACTTTCCTGCATACGGTAATCTGGTTGGTTTTCCCGTCAAGGGCTATTATGCCTGTCCAATTTGTGAGGATAACACACATTCTCGATGGCTGGAAAATTCAAAAAAGATGGTTTACCTTGGTGGTCGCCAATTTTTACCGATAAATCATAGGTATCGAAAGTTAAGAAAAGCCTTTGATGGTGAAGTGGAAGAAAAAAGACCCCCTCAGCCCATAACCATGGAGCGACTTTTGGCTAAATTGAATGCGTTGAATGTGACTTTTGGTAAGAAAAGTGATAAGTCACAACCTGCAAAGCGTGCCAAAGGTCGTCCTAGTTCATCTAACTGGAAGAAGAAATCAATTTTTTTTCTCTCTTCCGTATTGGGAATGCTTATATGTAAGACACAATTTGGATGTCATGCATATTGAGAAAAACATATGTGACAGTCTCTTGGGCACGCTATTGAATATTCCAGGAAAGACCAAAGATAACAAAAATGCCAGATTAGACATGGCTGCAATGAATATCAGACCAGAATTAGTACCAAAAGAAAGAGGAGGACGTACATATCTTCCACCTGCCAGTTACACACTCTCAAAAAAAGAAAGAGATAAATTTTGTGCTTTTTTCAGTAAGATAAAGGTTCCTTCAGGCTTTTCAGCAAATGTCCAAAGTCTTGTCAATTTAAAAGAGGCAAAACTTCAAGGAATGAAATCTCATGACTGTCATATTTTGATGCAAGAATTCTTACCAATTGCTATTCGTGGCATTCTAGCTAAAGACGTTAGAAATGCCATCACCAGACTTTGCTTCTTTTTTAAGAAAATATGTAGTAAAGTGATTGATGTGAATGATTTGGATTCCCTTCAAAGTGATATCGTCCTCACAATTTGTCAGCTTGAAATGTATTTCCCTCCAACATTTTTCGATATAATGGTTCACTTGACAATTCATCTAGTTAGAGAGATCAAATTCTGTGGGCCAGTGTATTTGAGATGGATGTATCCATTTAAAAGATACATGAAAATACTAAAAGGGTATGTGAAGAATAGATCTCGACCAGAAGGCTGCATTGTTGAGCGATATATGGTTGAAGAATGTATGGAATTTTGCAATGGGTTTCTATCCAGAACTGATGCCATAGGCCTTCCTAGGACACTTAAGGAAGATTTAACCGAAGGAAGAGGTACAACAGGTTTTAGAGTTCAGGAAATTTCAAGAGAAATGTGGCAACAAGTTCACTTATATGTTCTGCATAATAGTGTTGAAGTTGAGCCGTTTGTACAGGAGCACATGGCTTGTGTTAGAAGGCAGAATTCAAACTATAAAAGTGAAAAATGGATGAAAGATGAGCACAATCGCTTATTTATTCAGTGGTTTCGTGATCGAATAAATCAGCTATGTACAAGTTCAGCAGATTCAGTTTCTTCTACATTATTAAGATTGGCTCAAGGACCTCTTTTTCACGTGTCATCATTCTCAGGATATCAGATCAATGGTTGCACTTTTTACACAAGTTTTCATGATGATAATAGTACAAATCAGAATAGTGGTGTAACTCTTGTGGCTGAATCGATGCTTATATCAAGTGCAAAGGACAAAAATCCTATTCATGCAAATGTGTCGTACTATGGAGTTATTGAGCAGATATGGGAGATGGATTATATCGACTTCAAGGTGGCAGTGTTTGGCTGTAAGTGGGTTAATATTTCCAACGGCGTGCACATTGATGATCTGGGCTTCACTCAAGTTGATTTGAATAGGGTGGGTCATAAGGATGAACCATTTATATTGGCATCACAAGCGAAACAAGTTTTTTTTGTACCTGATCCATCAAATTCAAAGTGGTCCATTGTGTTATGTGCAAAAGAGAGATATCATAATGATTTTTTAGATGAAGGACATAATGAATTGATTCGAAATTCTGTCATAATGCCGTCCCTTGAGACCAATGTTAATGAAAATGGGATATACATGCGTGTAGATCATGAAGAAGGAATTTTGATTGGAAAGAAAAAACGTCCTAAAAGAAAAAGGCATACAAACTAAAGGTATGGATTACAAGAATGCTCATATTATACTTCCTGCTAGCTCTTTACAGTTTTTCAGCATGTTTAACATCTTTACAGCAAAACATGTATGCATCTAAATAGGATATCAAAATAAGATGAATTCAATTTGCACCTGCCATCCTATCTTCAAGTCAACCCTGTCAAAGTAGATTAAATCACTAAATTCATTAGATGAATTCAATTTGCACTTTGCAGCTTGAGTCTTTTGCGAAATAAATTTTGCAAGACAGCAGCAAGAACCACTAAGAATTTTCAGAATTGTTATGTATTTTCCCAAAATACTTTTGAAGTCATAATTAGAAGTAAACAAAGAAAGAAAAATAGGCATTCCAATTACTTCAGGAATAGGTCTTTGGATTTACCTAAATGCTAACAAGTAGAAAAAAGACAAAATCTGTAACTTCACTTTAATAGGCATGCCAATTTCTGACTTCATTGTTTGTTCTTTCTGACTTCACTTTAATACTTGGTATGGATTTTCTTATAGCAAAATGGCTAGTTGTGAAGACACGAATGGTCTCACTGGTGTGTCAAGTGATCAATGTGTTGAACCTGAACCTTCAGTACAGAAGCGCAAAGTAGGATCTAAGATGATAGCTAAGATAAAGAAGCTGACTTCTGGCGGGAAGAAAAAGATTCCAGTGAAGTGTAACAGATTTGGCAAAGGAGTGAACAAAAAGACTTCAATAATGCAGTCCTATATCGGTTTTTTGGCTCGTAGAATGGTTTCAATTAACTACAAGACATGGAAACATGTGCCAAAAAATGTAAAGACGGGTATCTACAAAACCTTAGAGGTAATTCACTTAAAACCATAAATATGTTAGTTTGCAGGGCCTCTCAGTGGGATTTTTCTTATTGTAATTTAAGTTTCACTGGGTATGCTCTCTCAAATGTGATTTAAATCTGAAATTTTCAGAGTGCTTTCGATATCCCTCCCTTGTTGACAGAGAAGATGATTATTAGAAGTGCTGGTGATAAATGGAAAAACTTCAAATGTACTTTGGGCAAGTTAATAGTTCATGAAGGTGTATTTCGTGCAGAGCCTCCTCCACAGTATTCTTTTATTGATCAGAAATCTTGGGAAGAATTTGTTCAAAATCGATGTACCAAGGAATTTCAAGTCATGAGTGATTCAGTAATATATAAAGTTACATGTGGTATTATTTTAATCTTCCTTTCTACATAAATCATCATGCTTTTACCTATGTGTAGGATTTAGCAAACGTTAATGTTGAGCATGCAAAAAAGAATAAGTATCCTTACAGGCTTTCTAGAAAGAGTCTTGCAAGGCTAGAGTATCAAGAGGTAATAGTATTATGACCTTGTATGATGAATACTTTAATTTTTTTGTACAGCTTTAAGACCTATGTTTGGTTTGCAGTTGAAAAGACGAAAATTGGATCCAGCCATACATTCAATTCCAAGAGCTGAGCTGTGGAAATTAGCAAGGCAAGATCACAAAGGATTATATGCAAATCAAGAAACATACGACATGGTTGAGAAGATTGTGAGTGTTCTGACTCATTATTGGATTGTATTGTTTTTTTTATATATATTTTGCTTGTTTTAGTGGCTTCTTTAATTTTTTGATGGGATAAATTTCTGTGAGTATTCTCTTGAAATTTTTGTAGGACTTGTACACTGATCAAGTATCTCAGGGCACAATCACACTTGGACCAACTGAAGACGTGCTAACATTAGCCCTGGGCAATGATGATCATAGTGGCCGAGTCAGGGGTGTGGGCTTTGGAGTTACTAAAAAGACCTACTTTGGGGTAACTAAACCAAAAGATTCAGCATCTAAACAAGAGGTTGCTGCACTTAAGGATGAGATTGCAATGCTTAAGGAACAGGTTGCAAATTTAACAAGGCACATGATGAAACAAGGAGGTTCACAAGTAAAAGAAGGTTCACAAGCACAAGAAGTTTCACAAGTACAAGGAGGCTCACCAGCACAAGGAGCTTCACAAGAGGTTTCAGAACCTTTGAATAAAAACAGTCCTGCGCCATCCAATTGTGATCCACAAGTAGAAAAACGACAAGTATGATTTTCTGATTTTCATGATTTCTGCTGTGTCTGGATGCAAGAAATTTGATTATAAGTATGAATTTCTATTGCCAACACCCATTAAATAACTTTGAGCTTGATAAGTATGAATTTCTGTTGTGTCTGGTTGTAAGAAATTTGGTAATAAGTATTAATTTTTGTTGTGTATGTTTGCAGGAAATTTTGAAAAAATGTACTTTGTTTTGGCCTGATAAGGAACATGAGGTGGCTAAAGGACGTGCCTTTATCCCTCAGGAAGGATACACCTCAATGCTTCATTGCCAACAATTGGATTCTAATCAGGTGTTAAAGGTCAATTTAGACACTGTTTTACCCGGATGTGGAGCTGTGTTAGTGCCATTCCCAAATGAAGAGGTCAGATGTCTGGCAAATGCCCCAGGGTATATCATTGGATGGCCAACAACATTAGTTGTCATTGAACCGGTAAGTTGCATTGCCATATTTTTGTCTAATGTAATATTCTGTTGGACTGTGATCAATCTAAACTCTGAGAAATATGGGAACAGATGCATGTTTTTTGCTAGAAAAGTTGAGATCTTGAGAGATTCTAAATAAATCTAGATGTAACAATTTGGCCTGAGGATGCTTTTTATTCTTTTGTGGGTTAATAATATATTTTGTTTTAGGATTCTGCCCAAAGCTCTAAAGGTAGTACAACATCTAGAGTTCAACAAATGCAAGTGGACACTCAGACATCGTTTCAACCACATCAACAATCTGAATTGGTTCAACGGTATTTGTCACTTTTATCAAAAAACAACCACTTTGTGATGGAGATTGCAGTGCCAAAAGAAATCGTACATCACACTCACAAATTGTTCATGAGAAATGATGAAGTTGTTAAGTGCCTAAGTGACAAGAAACTTGAAGCTGCACATATAACCTTTTATATGAAGTAAGCATTACAGAATATTGTTTTTAGCAATTCCAATTTCGTTTTTTTTGGTATTTGAAAAAACAAATAGGTAACTATGCATGTGAAATATGCCAGATTCTTGCATGATACTTACAAGCCGAGCTCACACTCATTTCTTTGTCCATCACGCTTGGGTGCTCTACGAGATAAAAAAGGAAACATTGTCCAACCTAAAGACGACAAGTTCGATACGAGGGCAATATATTTGACCTCCTCAATATGTCAACCAAATGGAGTTGAACGTCTATGGCTCGCTCCATACAATGGAGGGTAAGTTTTGTGATGTGTTGTATTTTACATTATGCTTCTTTTGTGATGTTCTGTATTTTGGCGTGATTAATCACTGATGATTGAACCAATGCTTGTTCTGAAAATAACTAGTCTATGGACCAATGCTTGTTCTGTATTTTGTGATGTTTTATATTTTTCTGTATTTTGTGATGTTCTGAAAATAATTAGTCTATGGTCTGTTCTGTATTTTGTGATGTTCTGTATTTTCTGCATTTAAAAGTTGACTGGCTGGATGCTTGGCATGATTAATCACTGATGATTGAGTATATTCATGTTTCCTTCTATTTTTTTTAGAAATCATTGGATGCTTGGCATGATTAATCCACAATTGGCTAAAGTTTACTGGCTAGATCCTTTAAGAGGAGCTCCTCCATCAGATTTTGTTAAAATGTGCACAACGTAAGTGTTCTAACTTAATATGCAGATGATAGTACGTATATACTACATAGATAATAATTCAAATATTTTATGATGTAGTGCATTGAATATCTTTCATGTTAAGATGCTCAAAGCAAAACCTCCTTCAACCATATCTTGGATAACTATAAAGGTTAGTCATTTTCATTATTTTCAAATCAGTTTTTTAGATTAATTATTTTCATGCATCTTATAATTGTATTTCTGTGTTTTTTTGTAGAAATGTCCTTCTCAAAAGGATGAAAGTCCATGTAGTGGTCTTTTCATATGTCGAATGATGAGAGATGTTATTGAAAAAGGTGCCAAAGTTATTCCGGAAACGGTATGTCTAATGTATTTAACAGTTTGGTTTTGGGTTTACCACTTTCTAAACCATACAAATGGGTAAACGTTATCCTATGTTACAATAAGTTCATGTCCTTAGTCCATGCCCATTAAATAGAGAGCTGAAATGCATAAATATATTTTAGAGTACTTGTAAATTGATTTTGGCAACAGATGCTGCTCACAATATTATACCAAGAATCTGTTTAAGATTTTAGATCGAGGAACAATTTAACCTGATGTTAGGTGCACAGAGTGTAGTCAAGGAATTCTCAGTTTGCAGCTTCAAAATCTACCACTTAGATTTCAAGTAATAGAAGTTGTATTAATTTTAGAAAATGACATGTGGATGAGTTCGTCCCCATGTTTTCTGAATTTAGATACATGTATATATGCTACTATAACTTATATATATTTTACACTAGTTTTTCATATCAGAATTTTAATGTTCTCTAATTTGTACACATGCAGTACTTTCCAAACACAGCTGACTCTTACACACAAGGACAACTCAATGAGATAATGGAGGAGTGGTTGAGACATCTTGATCCTCATTTGCAAATGATTGTCTAAGAAGGTTTGATGCAAGAAGTCAGGTTTACATTTTGAAAATTTTATTGCCAGTGGTGGATAGCTAAGGTAGACTAGGTGGATTTTGGTTGAAGATACTAGCTTATGCTTTAATTTTTTGTAAGGAAGGCTTAAAGAACTAATGCTAGTTAGTAAACTTTGCCACTTTTTGTATGTGAACTATGAAATTTTAGGTTTGCTTTGTTTTTCCTTTCTATGTACCAACAGCTGCAGAATGATGTCTGTATCAGCTGCATTTTTTGGATGATGTTTAATTAGAATTCAAATATATATATATGGATTTAATGTTTTATGGGTTGTTGGAATGTTGTTGAATAGAAACTGCATGTGTGTGTAATGCGTAATACCAAAAAAACTGCAGCTGCTGCCTGCTATAGGTATACAAAAAAAACAGGATGAAAATTCGAAAAGAAAAAAAATACAAGCATAGCGTTTTATACGAAAAAACCGCTATGAATAAAGCCACAAGGATAGTGAGGAAAAAATAACATACATAGCGCTTTTCTTCAAAAAGCGTTGTGAGATTAATGACATACATAGCGCTTTTCTGTCAAAAGCGCTATGTATGAAATCACACGCATAACGCTTTTTGTAAAAAAGCGCTGTGTATGTCTCATAATTTTTTTATCTTAAAAAATATAAGCATAGCGCTTTTCTAAAAAAAGCGCTATGTATTTTATGTTTTATAACACTTTCAGAAAAGCGCTATATTACTGTCTCACAGTGGTTCCATAGATAACGCTTAAATAACCGCTATACGCTTCATAAAAAAGGCGCTATGCTAAAGGGTCCTATGTAGTAGTGATTATACATCTGATTTTGTTCCCTTTGTTTTTTTGCTATGCTCCATAATCTGGTTATGCTCCTCCTTCCGACATTAAATGTTTGTGTTGCCTCATTAATTGCCCCATGTTGAAGCTTGCCATTTGTAGTTCTCTCTACAAGCCATAAAACAATATTCATTCTGGCATGTGTGTTGAGCCTTTTCCTTAATTCCTGTTGATGAGTAGTTGCCCCTACATTTATGCCTTCCTCTATATCCGTCTACATTGATGACTGTGTGCTAGTTGTTCCTGTTCCTATTTCTTCTTCTTGATGAAAGAGGAAATCATCTGCTTCACTACTGTCCCCACCAGGCGGCTCATTAAGATCAATGTGGAAAGGAGGAGGAGGCTCATTCAAATCAAACTCTGAAGGCATGTGGAATCAGGCAGTGATGCAATATTCCCTTTGTTTCTTTGCTTTTGTAATTTTGTTAATGTTGAATGAAGTTTTCTGTAAACACAGAGCTGTAAAGTGTGTTTTTTGTATTTTGTAATGGTGTGTAAGGGGCAGGTAGGGGCAAAAAAGACCACTTAAAAGTGGTGATCCTAGGGAACTTTAATCAAGGGCTCAGATTGAATATGTGTAAAAAAACTTCCTTCTCTTTGTATGCAGATTGCCATGATATCCACTTTAAAGCCTTCTTATTGGTTACTTCTTTCCCTCCACCATTTCCCAATGTAAAGTTGCTGCTTTTTTCTTTTCTTAAAAACTATGCACAAAGTCAAATGGGCCTTATAATATGGGACAGAGGGAGTATCATATTTTTTTACCGGTATCAAATTTTTGGTATCCATCTCCCACTTGTGTACTAGTGTAAACTGATATCTAGAAATTGATAGATAATATTTTCATATGAGAATTGGAATGCTATATATATTCTTATTACTTATAGAAACATACGAGCAGGGGTAGAGGATGATTTTTTTTAATAGTACTTAGAATTAACTAGTGAGTGTGATTTTGTTTTCTTTTTTCAATAACGCTTAGAGTTATGGATCGGTCGTGGATGCAAAAAATACGTAGTTCTGATGAATATGCAAAAGGGATAGAGGAATTTATTAGATTTGCATTGGAGAATGGTGTTAATCCAACTAGAATGATATGCCCCTACAAGGATTGTTTTTACTCTATGAAAATTAAGGTTGATGAAGTTAGAGAACATCTAGTGTTTCATGGTAATATTCAAGATTACACTAGATGGAAATGGCACGGGGAGAAAACGTCTAGGCACTCTACAAGCTGTGAGACTGCTAACAAAGACGTGTTTGATACTTTAGAAGATGATAGATTAGAGGATATGATGCATGATGTTGAGGAGAATTTCATTGACAATCCACACAAGTTTCATGATTTATTAAAGGATGCGTAGTTGCCGTTATATGTCGGGTGCACGAAATTTACTAAGATGTCTGCTTTGTTAAAACTGTACAATATCAAAGCAAGATATGGATGGAGTGATAGAAGCTTTAGTACACTACTTGAGCTAATCAAGGAAATTCTTCTAGAGGGAAATACTCTTCCAGCTAGTACGTATAAGACCAAAAAGCATAGGCGGAACTATTGCATGGCCAGTGGGGGCCATGGCCCCCCGCACCAAAAAAAAAATTTAGTAGTAAATAGGTAAGAGAAAAAATTATATGTATATAAACCATGGAGTTTCCTAGTATAGTTGGCCTCCACAAGGAAAACAAAGAGATTTTATTAACTAGAAATTAGGAAAGTGACCCCACAAGAAAAGCCTAAGAAAAAACAATAATTGAAAAGTTGAGAGAATTTGAAAAAATATCGTAGGATTTGAAGCTAATTACTCTTCTATTCTCCCCAATTGATTCTCCCTAATTGAATTGTACCGTCTTGTCTTGTCAGTTGTCACATCTTTCCAAACTCATCCCCCCCACCTTACTATTCATCATCAGAGGTAACTTTTGCTTGCTTTTTGATTTGTATCTCTACCGTATACATTCTCAAATCTCCATTTTTATGTCAAATTAATTGTTTTTCTTCTTTTGGTTAGGATTAATTAAGTGTATCTTCATCATAAGTTCACAATTACACTGCTTAATTCCAAATCAAATAATTAAGCATCTCATTGTACGTGAAATTTGTAAAAGCTATGTAAGAAAATTTTATTTTTATTGTGTGTTGTAATGTTATGTTTGCTATCATTTTTTTTTAATTGACTATTGACTTTGTCTGATTTAATTGTAAAATCATGGGTAAGGAGCCTAAGATGAAAACAATTCACTCATTCTTCAATAGAAAAGAACTAGATGGTAGTGCAACTTCCAGTGTCAATCCTATAGACCATCCTTCTTCAAATCCTCCAATTATTGAAGAAATTGAGTTAGAAACTATATCATGTGAGGTCAATGACAATAAAGTTGATACTTCTGGTATTGAGCGGGATCCAAGAAAACGTCCAAAGATTTGGGAGTATCCACCTAACAAGTGTGATGAGATCAGACGAGCTTATTTGAATCTAGGCCCATATCAAATTCGTCTTTCTGAATATCCTAAGTCTGGAAAGAAGCATCTTCGTCGGTTTCAAGAATCCTGGTACACACAATTTTCTTCTTGGCTTGAGTATTCTCCTTCTGAAGATGCTGCATATTGCTTGTCATGTTATCTATTTACTACGAAACCCATTGGCAGACCTGGTTGGGATGTGTTTAGTGTGAAGGGATTCAAAAGTTAGAAGAAAGTGAATAATGGAAAGTGTTGTGCTTTTTTGATGCACATTGGAGATGATTCTTTATCGCCTCATAATAAAGCAGTGCAAGCTTGTGAGGACTTGTTGAACCAATCAATGCATATAGACAAAGTAATCAATGCACAAAGTCGCGAGCAGATTCAAAGTAACCGATTGCGAGTCAAGACTTTTATTGATGCAATTCTTTTCCTTTCAGCTCAGGGTTGTGCTTTCAGGGGTCATGATGAAACTGAAGAGTCACATAATCACGGTAATTTTATTGAGTTGATTAAGCTTTTGACTTCTTATAATGAAAACGTTGCTCGTATAGTTTTAGATAAAGCTCCTAAAAATGCCAAGTATATATCACCTCTCATTCAAAAGGAGCTTCTACAAGTCATTGCTAGCAAAGTAAGAAGCAGGATCAGATGACATCGGGGATTCTAAGTTCTGTATTATTGTTGATGAGGCTCAAGATGAATCTAAAAGAGAGCAGATGGCTCTTGTATTGAGATTTTTTGATAAAGATGGGTTTATACAAGAGCGTTTCTTTGATGTCTCTCATGTTCTAGACACAACTGCTACAACACTAAAGGATGAAATATGTTCCATTCTGTCTCGTCATTCACTTGATATTCAGAATATTCGCGGGCAAGGGTATGATGGAGCAAGCAATATGCGCGGTGAGTGGAACGGGTTGCAATCATTATTTACCAATGATTGTCCATATGCATATTATGTGCATTGCTTTGCACATAGGTTACAATTGACTCTAGTTGCTGCTACTAGAGAGGTAATCCCAGTTCATCAATTTTTCACAAAGTTGAGCTTTGTTATTATTGTTGTTTCTTCATCAAGTAAACATCATGATCAATTGCAAGATGCTCAAATGGAAGAAATTGCATATTTGTTATCTATTGATGAGCTTGAAACTGGAAAGGGAGCAAATCAGATAGGTAGTTTGACAAGAGCAGGAGATACTCGGTGGAGTTCACACTTCCATTCTCTATGCAGCCTATTGAGATTATATGGTCCAACACTTGTAGTGCTTGAGAAAATTGAGAAAGAAAGTCTTGTTTATCCTCAACGTGGAGATGCTAATGTTGCTTACAAAATGGTTACTTCATTTCAATTTGTGTTTCTTCTCCATTTGATGAAAGAGGTCATGGGCATCACAAATGATCTTTGTCAAGCTTTGCAAAAGAAAAACCAAGACATTTTAAATGCGGTGCATTTGGTTTCAGATACAAAGGCATTGATCCAAAAACTCAAAGATGCTGATTGGGAAGGTTTTCTTAATGAAGTCATTTCATTTTGTAGCAAGTATGAAATAAAAATACCTAATTTGAGTGCTCCTTATTTTGAAGGTCGGAGTCGTCGACGCAAAAGAGATGTGACAGTGAAGCATCATTTTGAGGCTGATATATTTTATGTTGCTATTCATGTCCAACATGAGGAGTTGAATTGTAGGTTTGGTGAGTCTACTATGGAACTCTTAACTCTCAATAGTGCTTTGGATCTCAAGATTGGATACAAATCATACAATGTTGATAACATATGTATGTTAGTTGAGAAATACTATCCAGATGATTTTACTGATCAAGAGAAAATTAATTTGAGATACCAATTGAGGTCATTTGAAGTAGATGTGCACAACCACCGAGAATTGCAATCATTATCATCAATTTCTCAACTATATCGGAGACTAGTGGAGACTGAGAGGATAAGTAGGTATTATCTTATTGATAGATTGATTAGACTTGTATTGACTCTTCTTGTGTCTACAACAACTAGTGAAAGAGCATTTTCAGTGATGAAGATCCTTAAAACAAGGCTTAAAAATAGAATGGAGGATGATTTTTTGGCAGACAGTATGTGCATTTATATTGAGAAGGAGATTGCTAAGAGTTTTAATTCTGATTGCATACTTGATGACTTTGTCTCTTTGAAAGAGCGTAGAGTTTAATTTAAGTAATTGTTATGTTTCTACTAGAAGTTGTACTCTTTTTATAAGAACTATAAGATGTACTTTGATTATGTCTAGTGGAAAAAAATTTCCCCCCCCCCTATTACTTTTGTTCTGGTTCCGCCTATGCCAAAAAGATTTTGTGTTCAATGGGCATGAGCTATGAAAAAATACATGCATGCCCCAATGATTGTATTTCGTACCAAAATGAACATGCCTTAGTGGATAGCTGCCCCAACCAGACTGTGATGAACCACGCTACAAGAGGAAAGGTGTTCCATCTAAAGTGTTGTGGTGTTTCCCTATCATCCCAAGGTTTCGACGCTTATTTGGGAATCCAGAAGATGCAAAAAAGTTATATTGGCATGCAAATGGAAGAATAAAAGATGGTAGAATCCGACACCCAGCAGATTCTAAACAATGGCAGACTATAAACAAATTGTACCAACAGTTTGGAAATGAGGATAGAAACTTGAGGCTTGCTTTGTCCGCCGATGGGATGAATCCTCACGATAACCTAAGTACAAGTCATAGTACCTAGCAAGTTGTATTAGTGATTTACAATCTACCTCCATCATTGTGTATAAAGCGGAAATACATGATGTTGACTTTGTTAATTTTTGGGTCAAGACAACCCAAGTTTGAAATCGATGTTTATTTGAGGCCTCTAATTGAAGATTTGAATGTCTTATGGGGGGAAGGGATAGAAGTATTTGATGCATATCGCAAAGAGAATTTCCGACTTCGAGCTATGCTGTTTTGTACTATAAACGATTTCCCAGCCTACGGTAACCTTGTTGGATATACTACAAAAGGATATCTTGCATGTCCAACTTGTGGAAAGGACACTGCCTCACATCGTTTGAAAGAATGTAGTAAGATCGTTTATGTGAGGAATCAAAGGTTCTTGCCAACAGACCATCGATATCGAAGGCTCTGCAAATCTTTCATCCCCTCTGAACCTGAAAATGGAAGCGCCCCGATCCCATTAAGTGGAAAAGAAGTGTTGAATATTGTGGGAGATATAGAAGTTAGATTTGGTAAAGCTAGGGTTGGGCAAAATCCGGTCCGGACCGGATTTTTGGACCGGACCGGAAGGATCCCCCGGTCCAGGGAATCCAGGGTTGCCGGTCCAGGTCCGGTTCCGGTTCGGTCCCGGTCCAGACCGGAAATTAAAAAAAAACGTTTTTTCTAGGTTTTTGTTTACTTTCACAGTTTCACTTTTACATGTTTGGATCCTTGCTTCTCCATCCCGATTGCACGCCGCCCTTCTCACTCACGACTGCACGGTGCCCTTCTCCATCGCCATCTACGTCGGCGGCCCGGCGCCCTTCGCCTCCCTCTCCGCCGGTCCTTCGGCCTCACCGCCCCGGTCCTCGTCTCCGTCGAGCTCGTCTCTGTAGAGTTCCTCTCCACAATCCGTCGAGTTTGTCTCCGCCCTGGTCCCCGGTCCCCATCTCCGTCGAGTTCGTCTCCGCAGTCTGTCGACTCCGCCCCGGTCCCCATCTCCGTCGCGTTCATCTCCGTAGTCCCTCGACTCTGCCCCGATCCCCATCTCCGTCGAGTTTGTCTCCGCAGTCCGTCGAGTTCGCAGTCCGCCGGTTCTCCCACCTCGAGTTTGCAGTTCGCCCACCTCCCGGTCACTGCTGAGTTCTCCTACCTCCCGGTCATTGCTGAGTTCGCCCACCTCCCACCGCCAGTCGCCCACCTCCCACCGGCCACCACTAGTTTAGCCATTTTCAACTTTAAGGTTTTCTGTTATGGATCTTCTCCGATTTGGATGCTTTGTTACTGATTGGATATGGATGTTTGGATCTACTGATTGTGATCGATGATTAGTGCTCAAACTCATCCGGTGAGAAAAAGACACAGAAATGAGAAATCTGTTCATCCGGTCCAATCCGGTCCTACCCGGACTGGGACCGGGTCCGGTCCCCGGTCCACATTTTTTTGTGTTCCCGGTCCCGGTCCGGTCCGGTCTTGGACCGGTGCCCAGCCCTAGGTAAAGCCACCTTGAATGATGCTTTTGTGTAGGGGTGGCAAACGGGCGGGTCGGGCGGGTTTCGGGCGGGTTGTTCGGGTTTCGGGTTGTTCCACGTTATACTCAATTGTGAGTAATCGGGTTATCGGGTTTTATCGGGTCGGATCGGGACAAGTCGGATTCTCAATTGTCGGGTGTTGCGGGTAATCGGGTTGAAATAGATGAGTTGTTTCGGATTTTGGACAGGTCGGGTCCTAACAAAGTCGGGCTTTAGATTGAATCGGGGTTTTCCATGCGGTCAAATCGGGTTTCGGTTAAATTGGGTTTCAATTGAAGCGGGTTCCAACTGAAGCGGGTTTCGATCGGGTTGGGTTTTGATTAAGCCAGATTCATCGGGATTTTCAATGTGGTCGGATCGGGTTTCGGTTGAATTGGGTTTTGGTGGAAGCAGGTTTCAATTGAAACGGGTTTCGATTGGGTTGGGTATTGATTAAGCGGGATTTCATATTTAATCGACTTTTTTCAATGCGGTTGGATCGGGTTGCAATTTCAAGAAATGCATTTATTTCCTTCGATTATTTTATGGAAATTTATATATGTTTAGAAGATGTATCTATGTGTCATATTATATGTATATAATTAATTTGATCATGTTTATTATTCCAGACATACTTTCCTATTTTTAAAACTTTATTTGGTAATTTACTTTTGCTGTTCCGTGAAGATTTTGTAAGTGAGACTAGCGGACACACTTGTTAACGTTGCACGTAACTGCGAATGATGTTACTTGTTATCTTTATGTTTTTTGAATATTTGTTCAATATCATTCATAAAAAAATTTATACCTAAAATATTTTTTCCCTAAAAAAAAAGACAAAGAAAGTTTTCAATTATAAATTTAAAGACACGTGTAAGGTTGTCATTTTAGGTATTGGGTATAATCAAGTTAGGTGGTTTTGGGTTCGGGTTTAAGCGGGTGCATGTATAATCGGGTTCAGGTTATTTCGGGTGTCGGGTATAATCGGGTTCGGGTTGTTTCGGGTGTTGGGCGCACACAGGTTCGGGTTTCTCGGGCATCAGGTTGGTATCGGGTTGATGTTCTCGGATACGGTCGGGTTCGGGCTTTACTTAATCGGGCTACATCTATGTCGGGTCAAATTGGGTTGGGTCGGATCGGTTTCAATTTTAAATTTATAATTTTTTTCGGATAACGATCGGGTCACGTGTCGGGCGGGTCAGGCGGTTTTCGCGGGTCGGGGCAGAATTTGCCACCGCTACTTTTGTGCATGGTTGGAAGAAGAAATCTATTTTTTTAACTTCCTTATTGGAAAGATCTTTATACGAGACATTGCCTTGATGTTATGCATATAGAGAAAAATATATGTGTGAGTCTGATTGGTAAATTGTTAAATATTCCTGGTAAAACCAAAGATGGCTTGAAAGTTAGACAAGATTATGAGAAGATGGGGATTAGAGCAGAGTTGCATTAACAAGATAGGGGAAAACGTACATTCTTGCCACCCGCATGCTATAGTTTATCTAGGAATGAGAAAATGACTTTTTGTGATTTTCTTCATGGCATAAAAGTTCAAGAGGGTTACTCTTCGAATATGAGGAATTTTGTGTCAATGAAAGACTTGAAACAAGTAGGCTTGAAGTCGCACGATTATCATGTACTAATGCAACAACTATTACCCGTAGCTATTTGTTCCATATTGCCAAAGCATGTAAGACATACCATAATTAGACTTTGTTTCTTTTCCAAGAAACTATGTAGTTAGATTATTGATCCTAATGAGTTCCAAACTCTACAAAATGACATTGTTGCTGTACTCTGTGAGATGGCAATGTACTTTCCACCCTCGTTTTTCGACATTATGGTGCATCTAGCCGCTCATCTGGTGAGAGAAGTAGAACTCTGTGGTCTGGTTTATCTGGGTTGGATGTATCCATTTGAGCGGTATATGAAGGTGTTGAAAGGCTATGTTATGAATCGTCAATATCCTGAAGGTTGTATCGTTGAGCGGTATATATGGAACGAAGGATTTGACATGAGTTGGTAAGAGAACGAATCTGAATTTTATTGAAAAGATAAGTGTTTGTTGCTTGTGTGGATGAACTCACCAAAAAAGAATCAAACAATTCGACAGAGATGAATACACCCAATCAGGATTGGTTGGCCTTGATGAACTCACAAGGAAAACCACTTGATTATACACCCCAAGTGGTAGGTTGGGGTGTATAATCTATCAAATACAATGGCCAAGAGGGCCTTTTGTAATAGCAAAATGAGTAGCTAGAGGCTCTTGAAGGGCAACCTTCGATGGAGGAGAGCAAGGGACTTCTCTTGATGGAGGGACGTCCACTTGGATGGTCGGCCAACGTTTAGGATTGAAGAGGAGGTGACATCATGGTGGTGATGTCATGGAGATGATGAAGGGTTGATGTCATAAGGTGGAGTGGGCTTGGGCCCACTTGCATCATCCGTCAGGCCGGCCTAATGGAGCAAGGTATATGGGGTCGCGGGCCAAGGCCGCGATGGGGCTGCGGGCCAAGGCCATGGGCCGCGATGCATGCTAATAAAAAATGCATACTAATTATATAAGCAAAAAACATACTAACCTGCGCGATTCTTAACCGACGACCCGAGAGCATGACAATCCTAGGTTGAGAAGAGTCCCCACAGACGGCGCCAATGTTGAAGCCCGAAAACCTCGAACTAAATACGGGACAAAAATTATTGAACTCTCGGGCCTTTCGGCGCGCTAGAAACGGGCTCGTCTTACTTCGAGCTCTCCCACCCCCTGCGTATTATTTTATTCTCTTTTCGGAGGCTTATAAGACCTTTATCCCATAAAATAGTGCGAGCTCCTCGGAGACTCAAACACGTCGGGGCCTGTCCTTCGAGAACACGTCTCGGGACTCGGCCTTTTTCCGATCCCTTAAACTTTGCCTTACACCTCCCATATATAAGAAATGGAGCTGCCTGCTTACCTTTGGTTTGGTCGATGTGGGATAGAAGGGTTTATGCCCAAATTGCGATGGTGGCCCTCCAAAAGGCCTTAATCGCGAAATGGGCCCTCAAGAAGGGCTTAATTACGATATTGTAGATTCATGTTTTAATCACACACCAACGCTTACTTAGCGCGTTTAAAACGTGCTTTGGTGCTTTAATCTTTGTCCTTACTATTATTCATCTCGTGCGTCAACGCGATGACAGATCCGGGTATCAACAGTAAGGACTCACATTATAAAAGTATAAGGAAGTCATTCAAAATCCTCCTCGGACCCATCTAGATTGGTTGGTCTAAGTGGGCTTCTTTTATAAATTTTGTGTTGTCCTTACTTGTTTCGTACTTGCTTTTACTCTGCTTAAGTTTATTCCGTTTCATAAGGACGCCCTCCTAGAGAGTGTCCTTAGTCCCTTAATCTAGTAACGATCCAACACTAATAACATTCAACACATTCCCGTTGTTTCGGGCCACTTGATTCCTAACATAGGTATCTTTTGAAAATTCACAAATGAACAAGGGCAATGCCCTTCTATTTTCGTAGTTATTCATGGGAGTAGGGCTGGGGGGAAACGTAACCAAAAACCGATCACCTTTTTCGGTTAAGCATATAAAAACCAAAAAAATCGACTACGGTTAACCGACTGAATCTTTTACTACCTGCACGGTGAATAGGCCGAATGTTTTTCCACTTTTTGCTAACGCAATCCCCTTCCATTTCTATCGTTATAGTCGCGAGTAGGGCTGGGAGTAGCTGCTGCAGTTACGTCTGTCATGTCGAAAGCAATGGATCCTCGCGTTTGGCACAAGGTCGCCGCTCTCTCTGGTAAATTCGCTGAACACCCCTCTCAATTATGATCTCGTTCCGCTTTTCTGAAGGGGACTCCCCGCCATTGCTTGATCCAAAACAGGAGTAGCAGCTCTGGGATTGGGTACCTATGGCGCCCACGGTTTCAAGCCCAAAGACCCTTCCTACAAACAGGCAATCCCTCTCTCCTCTCGTCGATTTGCGGTTCTTGGTCCCCTAATTCGGACTCTTCTTTTGGGCAGGTTTGGCAGACGGCTTCTCTCTACCATTTGGTGCACACGGCAGCACTTTTAGCTGCCCCTATCACTCGCCATCCCAACATTGTACACATTTTCCCTCTTCTTTAACTCGTTGCTCATCTTTTTATCCCACATTTACCTTTTTCCGTTGATTTTTCTCCTATTTCGTCATGTTTGTAGTTTGGTGGTCTACTCACGGCTGGTATTCTGGGTTTCTCTGGCACGTAAGTTATATTTGCCTTAATGCTGATATTTGCTTTGAAATATATATATATATTATCATGTTTGGTCTCTGTGATTTGTTCCTTTCCCATTTCCCTTTGTAAGTTAAAGCCTTCAAATTTGAAGTATTTAATTGTTTTTAAGGAGAAGAGCTTAGGCTGATGATTGCTGACATTTTTCCATTGTATTTTCTAGATCTATTAGGCCATTTACAATTGTTGCCGTTTGATATGCTTTTTAGTTCAATGAGTATAGTATTGCTTTACTGGTCTAGATGTATATTGCATGTATTAGTACTTTACTATTGAGGTTTCTATCAGGGTTTATGGTTTAAATTTCTCTCGAGTTACCATTGGGAATACAGATCATCTACTTTTCTTTGTCAGTTTAAAAACAATCTGTTCCTACAATTTGATAAACAAGCTTGTGGGAACTGCTGGATCAAACTTGAAAGTGCTTCTATAAATTATCATTAGCTTGTTAAGAACTTAGAAAGGACATTCGGGTTTTGGGAGCAGAGGAATTTTGTTTCACGTTGGACAAAAACCTCATTTTGTAAGCTCACTGTTTTTTGTTCGTTGAGCTTCTAATGATATAATCATATCTTTTCTGTGGTGAATAGTTGGATATGCTGGTGTGTTTGCTAGATCTTAAGCTTTTGGTGTTGATGTCTGCACTAGTATTTGCTTATGGTTGCATATGGAAGAACCCAATCCCCAACCATGAGCATAGAAAGATTTTTATTTCCCTTTTCAATAGATTCTTTTGAAATTGGTGAATTAAATAACAAAGCTGTGGCTAATCCACATTTTTTGTGTTGAGACATTCATGCTATGCTTGTAAAGAAACTCTTAGGATGATGCACTGGCTTGAGAACTTCAGCTGATCCTGGCTTGTACACGTTTCAATTGCCATGAGTTTTTTTTTTCTTATAAATATTCAGTCATGATTTAATCCCTTGGAACAGTGACAAGAAACTAGCTGTGATCCTTGTTGGGTTAACTAGGGTAATTGAGGTGCTTTTTTATAAGCATTTGGTCCGAGCTTGCTTTGTGGGAAATGAAGAAATCACAAATACCTGCCTCTGCAATGAGCCAGGCAGATTTGCATCCTTTAATTTTCTGGAAAGATTGATACTTTTGCGCTACGTTAAGCGAAAATGATACCACACATAATATAGGTCTATGTCTTTCCCCTCGGTACCCCTGCATTGTAAAATTATTCCCTTGTACCATATGTGAGCTAAAACCCTAGACACACTAGTACACTACCACTTCAATTATCGATGTTTTAGTTTTTATTTTCAAGAGTCGTTATGTATTACTAATAGGGAAAAAATGGCAGGTGTTATGCTGTGGCATACCTAGAAGACAGAAAATACGGGAGATTGGCGCCATTTGGTGGCTTTGCGTTTATTGGCGCTTGGGCCTGCTTGCTCATCTGAACCCTTCAAGTGAAGGGGCGCCCATGCTCTCCTTCAAACCTTCTGCCATGATACCTACGAGTCCATTTCTCTATATACAACGACGTATACTCAGATATGCTTATGTCAAAAAAACTGTAATGATGCGCAGTTATGTACTAAGAGGCTTTATGCTGGGCAGTAAATGTCAGTGGTTCTAAATCTGGCATGCCTGTGGAGCCTATATAAACCTGAACTTGCTTCTGCTAATAAATTTGCCCTTCTTCGCTGCAACTTAAGCTCGGTGTACCCGGTGACAGGTGACGTACAGCATCGTCTCCAACCAGAATTATTGGTATTTAGTACAACGTTCATCTGTCACGTAATTACAATGTTTAGATAGCTGGAAACACATGCTTCCAACGAGGCTCATGCCACATTGCCACATAACGCAACAAGCTTGTGATTGTTGTATGGAACTTCTAGTTTTTGCCCCATCAATTGCTACTGAGGGTCTGCTCTTTTGAGCATTCATAAAGGCACTTTTAATTATAAATAAAAAACAAATCCCGACTCCAACATCTGTATCATTTCCCCTAATCTTACAAAAGTTAATGGTGGTAGAAGAATATGAAAGATGGTAGGTTTTTTCTCTTGCCGGCTGGGCCACATGCCCGAGGTTTGCCAACGAAGGTGGATTCCTCGTTTTAAAAAAAAGATGAATAAATTTGTTGGTTCTATACAATCTCTTACTAATGCAGACCCTTGATGTGAAATTGTCAATCATTTGCTATGACATTTCATCCCTTGGGATTACGAATCAACAAAAAAAGTTCATTTACATTGAGGTTGCACTTAAAGAATACAAAATAAAAACGATAAGGGTATCAGAAAAACAAGCATGGGCGATCCCAACCTACAGTTTATTGTGCTGTATAAATACGTTGCAAGATCTGGAACAATCACAAATCCCCCGTTAGGACTTCAGCTGTTGTACATAAAGCATATATAGATAATTTCTCTTGTTTTTCTCAGTATACCGGCCCTCCAATTCATTTGCCCCAAAGTCTAACCTATAAGCTGCTACAAATTCACTCTCCTCCTGCCTGATCATAGACCATCAGCTGACTCCTGGCTGCAGCAGAGGGAAAAAAGTCCAGCTGCTCGAGGGCCCGTCGTCTTTATCAGCACTGTCAAACTTGAACTCCTTGACAGACCCGAGTGAAGCAGAAGATTGTCTGTGCTTGCTGTTATTGTTTTCCTCTTGCGGATTGTTTCGTTCAGCTATTTCAGTTTCAGCCTCAAGACAAGTCGGTACAACATGTTCGAACGAGAGTCGTTGATCAACTACCACCTCATCGGTTTCTGACCCATGTTCTGAGTTGGCAAGCGATGCCAACTCCGAGATTTGGTTCTCCAGTACGAGACTATCTCGGGATTCAGGTGCCAGGCCGTCCGGTGTCAAAGATCCTGAGCCTAGCCTCGAGCCCCATTTTTGGTTTGTGGTGAAATTCTTAGACTCGAACAACTTCGAGGCGTCTGCTATACGGAATGCAAGCAGTGGGTGTTTAACTGGGTAAGGGGAAGACGTGCCAGAGGTTGAGTTCACTGAGCCAGGTGATATGAGATGACCAGCCGGGCTTCCAGAGTAGAGTTGATGGAATTCATAGTATGACAATCCATTCTTCTGGTTGGGCCCACTGTTTCTTCGGGCTCGGTTAAGAGATGAAGTGAGTAGCTGAGCAAAGGGCACCTCGGGTGAGGAAGGCGTAGTCATTTGAACAGGCTCGGGATGTGGAGTTACAGCAGCAGTTGATGGTTCAGTTGTGAAGGTGGAGAAGACAGGCGGTGAAACCAACTGGGTCTCATAAGCATAGGGGCCAGTGGCAAAGACGTTTGCGGGCCCAGAAGGAGAGTAACTGTTGACTGAAAGAGAAGCCATGTTGACAGGTCCACCGGGTGACTGTATAGCAGTTGAAGGATCTGATCTTAGGAAAGATGCAGGTGATGATGGCGGTGCCACAAATGGTATTGACATTGGAGTTGAGTGATTTGGATTTTCACCCGTTCGAATTGTGTTTCCATGAACTATTGTTTCGGGAACGAGAACAGCGTGATCAACCCGTTTGCTGCTCTTCTGAGACCCGAAACACGAGTATAGACTCCAGCAGCCTCCCCAGTTTCTTTTCTGCAAACACGTAGGAAAGAACAATATCACTTTTATATTGCAATATAACCATATGAGTTTGCTGCTGATAAAGGCAAGTGCATAAAACTAGCCTTAAGACTACAACACACAGATTTATGTTTGTAATTTACAAAATGGTATCTGAAAGTACCACAGGAAGTGAGCTGAGAAAGATATGATGTAGGTATGTATATTGAGCAAATGAAATTGCAGTATTGTTAAAAGAAAAAGGGGAGTGTAAAGCATCAGTCATGAATCACAAATGAAACTCCAGATCAAAAACTGTTGTCAAAGAATACTTGATATTAGCACACATTAACGACATTGGAACTTGAAAGGGTGGTTAATCTGGTTTGCTAGAGACATAGGACCGATCATATCTTCCTTTTAACTAACGCAGGGTTTCCCTCAACAAGGCCCACTTCACTGGTTTACGGAAAACACTCATAGGATGATATGACATACACAGATAAAACCAAGCTAGAGAGATAGGACCAAACAAACGTGTTCCTGACTCTGCATTTTTTACCAAAAATCCAAAATAGGCCAATGCAGTGGCATAAGAACTAAGCCTGTTGTGCTGCTATATGTACTAGGAATCACACGCTGTTCAAATACAATATCAAATTAAGCTGGTACATTCGAATAACAAACTTATGTTGGTCCTAATACTGTAATTCTTTTACTAAGAGCCAAAAGGTAATATTTAATGCAATTATAGTGCCTAATTCTTACTCCGTATAACTTTTTCAGACAAGATAACTAGGAGCAAAATAGTCTTGATATGAAACAAAAGTTAAACATTGAACAAGCTGGTTTAACGCTCCCTCGCTGAACAATTTCCCTAATCCTTGCCATGCTCTAGACTTCAAAAGTTCAGGAGTGGAGAATTTCAACTTGATTCATAATTCAACCACATGAGTGATGAGGTGCAGTGAGAAGAGTTAAGGCACCACCAAAAAGGGGAAAAAAATGTTTCTACTAGCTCTCCAATCTCCTAATTGCTGGACCGTAGCATCAGAAAATAGCTAATTCCATGTTGGCTGGGAGCATGGTCTTTTTTGGAGGATAAGAATCATGATATTGACTCATGCATGCTAACAAACACACTACCATAATAATTCATAGCTGACCTGACTGGTACTGTATTCAAAAAGTGATTTTTTTCATCAACATTCACAATCTCCAAGAACAGTGATCTACTAATCACTTTTTCCACGGAGGAAGACCGTCTTTGACATGTCTAAGGCCAAAATCACTCACTTAAGGCTAAACTAGTTCTTACGTTTACCAATTTACAAGCCGAAAAGCATCAACCACACCCTTACAACAAAGGCATCATTAGCTGAAGTGAAAAGATGCTTTTACGCTGCTGCTGCGGTTGAAAGATATCAAAGCTGAAGTTTGCACAACAAACAGCTAAAAGGCAGCATATAATAATATAATCGATGACTAAAAGAAGCGCAAACTTCCATTTCAGATCTATCTCCGATATCAAGGCAAAGGCTATTAATAAAGCACTTTTTCAAGTCTAATAAGCATACAGTGTCCAAATCCTAAGCCACCAATTCACGAATTTGAAGTCGAGAGCAATCATCATATAAAAAAACATCGACATCGTCCCGGTATAAAATGGAACACACAACTCTGAAATTGAGGTCTTCAAAAACATTATATATATGTGCACAGTCACACAGCGGACAAAACAGCTCAGGGGAAGCATTTCATTCACAAGTTCAAGATTCAAACTCCAAAACTAGAGAAATTGAGCAGCGAAATCGGGATTGCAACTTGTAAATCTGACCTGAACTGATGCGGAAGGCTGAACTCTGCTCTCGGCAACGACTATGGCCGCCGCAGCTGCATTCACCGTCTCTACGCTGTCGGCCATCCTCCACTTTTCTTCAATTCTGAGCTATGGCTCTTTCGGGATTCGAGGCTCTCGAAGCCACAAGTTGTCACGACTGCAGAAGTTTTACAATCCCCAAAATAATTGTATCCGAATTACGCGATCCAGAGAGCTCGAATCTTAAGATGCCTAAATACAGGAATTTCGAGTTAGAGAGTTAAATCCGAAGAAGAAGAAGAAAAGGGGAAAAAAGGAAATTCGAATTCTCTATCCATCTGGTTAGCTCATCCTTCTCTCTTGGTGTCCACTGTTAATATTTAGTTGCAAGTGGGGACGAACACGTAAATTAAAATAATAATGATAATGATAACAACTATGATGCGTGAATAATGAACCAAAATGTTTTCCATATTAAATTAAGAAAAAAAACATTTTTCAAACAGTAAAACCATTCTAATCAACAAACCACTATTGCAGTTTTCGATAAATAAACTCCATGAATTTCACCCCACAATACTCGGAGTGATCACACATTCACACCTCATTCAAATTTATATACTGTACCATACCCTAAACCTCTATAAAATAATACTTGATAAATTAATAAACATCTTAATTTAATATTTTTCTATGGTCCTGACTTGGGCTATTGTAAAATTTGATGATTTTCGATAAGATAATAAGATAATAAATTTTTTAAAAAACCACTATAGAGATATTAGGTCCCAATAAAATCATAAATTAATAATTATCGTATAAGGAATGTACAATAATACCAAAAATCTAAAATTTAGTTGGAAATTGTCCATATTTTATTTTTAGTAAATATTTTAATAGTTTGGCTATACTTTTATGATTTTAATAGTTGGTATTATTTTTTATTCAATAACAATACTTGGTATTATTTAATTGGAAATATTTCTATTACGAAAATATCTATATTCACCGGGGAGGTCCAAGCTATATGCATTAGGCCCGACACACTGAATGACTCGGAATGGGCCATCTCCATGCGCATCTAGCTTGGACTTGCGCTTGTCCGGGAACCTCTCCTTCCTTTGGTGCAACGACACAAGATCACCCACATCAAAACGTTGTCCTGGCAAGGACAACCACAAGCAAGAAACAAGAAAATTCTCAACAAGCAACAAAGAAATCAAGCCACTACCAAGCAAGCAACAACGGCTTCCCAAATGCAAAGCTTTCAAAAGTTTATCAAATCAATTCAAAGCTTCACTCAAGACATGGTTCAATTAAGCTCATCAACCAAACAAAGAAAAATAAAAGGAAAAAGCTTGGGTTGCTTCCCAAGGAGCGTTTGTTTAAGGTCGTTAGCTTGACCATGACGCCTTCTCAAATGCTTAGATCAATCATTGTCAACGCCCTCGATAACCTATCAAAACTTTGTGAACACATGTCACAAAGGTTTAAGTAGCCCAATGATGGTTTAAAAATGAATAATATAGCATTTAAAATCCATTTTAACCTATCAAATAAGCTAGCACTACTTTCATGAGATGGAATATGTTGAAACCAATTTTGCTCGGCTGATGTCTTCTCAAGATATATATATATTATGGATCAAAGCTCTTTTGAACACTTTTCTCAAAGGTAACCTCATAATAATCTCTAGATTCCACTTTAGTCTCTAAACATGGGTTTTCATCATGCAAATCTTGAATGACAAGGCGTGAGAAATTAGGGAAAAACATACATGGGGCACCTAAGATCGAGAGAGGAGATTCCCAAGTAGAGAGCATAGAAGGAGGCTCCATTGGTGAAAGGCACACTTCGATGATGTGATCTTGCTCATTTCTTTCATCATCCTCTAATTCATCATCAAAGAACCTCTCATCCTCTAATGAACAATCAAAGAACCTCTCATCCTTAAATAGATCACCCATCTCTTTCAAAGCATCGGAATTCTCCATCTCATCACCCCGCACGGGAAAGGATCCATCAAGCTCATTGAGTTCTATAGGCTCATCCACGTCGACAATGTCGTCCTTTGGAACATCTAACTCATGGTCATTGGATTCCAATATGACGTCTCCCGTTTTCTCATACTCATAGAATGGGTAAGTGGTTGTTAAGTGGAGAGAAGAGTGACACCTTTCACAATGCTCCACAACCAAGCTATTGACTTTGTTGGCAAGATCCTCTACCAAACTCTCAAGATAAGCATAAAGAGTTTCAGCCGGTTGAGGAGTCGGTGGAGATTCAACTTGCACACACTCATCGCTCATGGAGCAGAAGAAGTCCCAACATTCATCACTTCCCATGTCCCCTAATCTCTCCTTACTCATGTACATGGCCAAATCAAAAGTTGCGGGATTCATACCCTCAACTATGCACTTGTACAACTCAAACTTGTGGTATTGATAACCCCATGCACCATGTTCTTGCACCACTTGTAGAAATCTAGAGTAGTACTCATGGAAGTGCTAGTGATTAAGTCTCCACATACTCAAGGTCTAAGAAACCTATAATCACAAACAAAAAGAAACAAATCAAAAGCAAAAAGGACCTAGTCTACCGGTTGTAGAAAAACACCAAAACTAGCAAAAGTCCCCGACAACGGCGCCAAAAACTTGATAGGTCCTAAACCTACACCTTAAGTGTATGGTTCAGCTGTAGTATTATCAAGGTGTCGATCTCTAGGACTTATGTAGCAATGGTTGAACCGACAATCATGTAGATAGGCATAAAGAGGGCAATTATGGAATGGATGGATGAAACTTAAACTAACAACTAGCAAACAAGAAGAACAAGCAACAAGATGATGCTAATTCAATGAGGGAAAGGCAATCCTAGAGCTAAGGTGCTCACACAATGAACCTAGGCAACACATTGTAAGAATGCATGATTTTTGGTTAAACTTTGGTTTGGAGGAAACTACCTAATCTCTTTATCTAATCCTTATGGGACCAAACAAATGTGCCAGAATACAGTAAATCATCCACTCTCGTGGCTTGACAACCCGGGACTAGGCCCTTTGGGCGCTATGGGTCGGTTCAAACCCTCATCCACTATCGTGGCTTGAGTGAGCAATCCAACTCAAGCCTCTATCGGTAATTCTTCCTCTCAAGAGGATCCCAAGACAATTCTCATTGAAAGGAATTTTTAATCATTCAATCCTATCTTTCAACTGGGGGATAAGGTCTCTCAACACAAACCCACATCTAGCTTCATATTAACAATCTAACCTCTCGGTCTCAATCATCAACAAGACTCAAATCCATAAGCAATTTGGCATTAAGCACATAGGATTGAAACAAACCTCAATTAAATCTCTACTCATGCAAGCAATTCAAAGTCTACCTAGAATCCATTGAGTTTTCCCCAAACCCTACGATTTGGGAATCTAGCTAAGCATAAACATGGAAAACAAAGGAAATGGAAGAAGAAAAGAGGAAATCCATACCAAACTTCAATCCATTGATATAAAAGGCAAGAATCTAAATCATCTTCTCCAATTCTTCACAAAACAAAGAGCGCTTTAGTGGAAAGCTCGGCGTTCGCGGTACAAAGTTCATGATACAAAAATTTTTTGGTTCATTCTATTGGTTCGGCTAATAAAAAATCCAATTTTGTTAGTACTCTTCCAAGAGGAAGAAGAAGTATTTATACAACCCCTAAAAGGAAAAGACCTAGAAGTGGTAAAGAGGGGTGCTGTCGCGCTACCCTGACCGATACCCGTCCAGGTAGTGCACTGGAGGAATAAGAGACGCGAAGGCTGGAATTAGGGGCTACCCGGGCTAGTACCCGGCTGGGTAACCCACTAGAGCTTTGCTTGGCTTCGGTTTGGGCAGGGAAGCCTACCCGGGCTCGTACCCGGCCGGGTAACACTACCCTGGCCACGACCCTGCGACATACCAGCCCATGTAAGGACCTGGATGTACGTCCGGGCTTGCCTTCTTGCTTCGACTTCTCGGCTCTTGTCATGCTCGGCTTTCAATTTGCTTCTTTTGGCATCTTCTCGGGCCTCTCCTTGACTCCGTCTTCGAGCTAATGTCGGCTTCTTGAGCTCCTCTTGATCTCCCATCACCAATTCACCTCCGTTTTTACCTGAAATTCACAAGAAAGGCGTAGAGTCCGAACCTAGAAACCAAACCGGAAACAACTAAAAGCCTAGCCTAAATTGGAGAAAAGAAAACCAAAACATAATCAAACATGAGCTAATATGTGTAACACCCCAAAATTATCTCGGGAATGCTACACGCCAATGACCTTGGATTTCACACCCAAAGCCACCCAAGGCTTATACAGTAACAAAATCAAAAGAATAATTTCCAAAATTCATGAATAGATCTCAAAAACTTATATTGTCTTACAATCCAAAACGGTAAATGTGAATGATTAAAACAAAAGTGCGGAAGTGCTTTGTAATAAATAATCCTTACAATAAAAGTATCTTATTTCTTCTCAAACAAATTCAAATGAAAAATAACCTTGCAGGAAATACTCCAAGTCTTCAACTCACTCCTCTTGAGACTCCAACGGCTCGAATCCTGATGTGCCGCGACGTAAATACAGTAGACACCAGCCGACCATGCAAGGAAAGAAAACGGTCGGTTAGTCTTTTGACAAACTAAGCAAATGGGTTTTAGAAAAGCGGTTCTTATGGTTAGACTCCACTATTAGTATTAAATACCGAATGAAAGCCGGTCAATAATCTAATAATGAAGTATCCCCATCGAAGGTAAGAAAAGAAATATGCTCAAGAAGAAAGATAGGACGCCACACGAGGTGGTTCCTTAAGCGAAGTATGCGATTGTTGGGAACTTATTATTCACACAAGTTTTCGAAAAACCTCCGTCGAGTGATTGGGTCTACGACCAACCTCACCGCATAATAATTGTACGATTCAGATTGGAAAATAGACTTGGTCAATCGGGAGTAAGAACGGTTTTCCAAGTTGCACTAACCGCCCTGGTTCATTAATTATGTGCATAGGCACTTATCTTACTTACTTCCAAAACGGTACATTCAGGTTGATAGCTTTTAAAATAACAGATTCGACAATGGTCGAAACAAAACGAAGGAGATCTCAAGAATTTAATAAAGCACTAGCTAGGTGCAATCACCCCTCATATTCGGATGAGGCGGCACGGGAGGGTTCTAGGGATGCTCTCAATTCTGATTTCCGCTTAGGGTTTTGGGAAATATTAGGCTCCGAATCAGGGGCGGTATTTGAAAGTGGTAAGAGATCTTGATCATATTTGACATGAATAATATAAGGGATTCGTATGGGAATGATGATAATATGATATCTTCATCTTTCCTTGAGGGTTAATCCACGATTTTGGGGGAAATATCTTGATCAAATCGGGTAAGATAAGACATGGTGTTTGAAGGAAGGAAAGAAGAAGAAGATAGAAGGGATCGTGGCTGCTAACCCCTTTTTTAATATTATTTATGAAATTGGCCCAAAACTTTTAAATTGTGATAAATATGCCCTTTCTCATAATAATTACTCTGAAAACAAATTTCTTATTTAGTTAATTTAATTCCTTTTCCTTACATATGCATGTAAGTATGTTTATAAATTTCATTCATTCATTTCTTCATTTTGTTTTCATTTAAAAAAAGGTTCTTTCTTTCTTTTTAGTATAATATCCTTTAAAACAACATTATTGTATTCTTTTGTTATACTTTTCTAAGATCCAAACATAAATATACTCTCTTTTAGTGAAAGCTCACCTCCGATTTTATTATCTTAAAATACTCATTCTAATTTAATATGGTTTATTAGTTTTATCTTCCAATGATGTTTCATATAGTTTTATTCTCATGTTTTGAACACTTTCTTTAGCATAGGTTAATAGGTACATGACCTATTGATATGAGTTTAAAAGTATTATCATGGTATTATCCATTCTTATTAAATTTGCTATTTAATAAATAATGTCAATACTTTTATTCATGGAAAAAAAAAATTTGTTAAGGGAAATTACAATAATAACCTTTTCAAAAAAGAGGGCTATTACAATATGCGTCCTAGGCATGGACTATGCAAGCCATCAACTAGCTACTATGATCAATTGACTTGAGCCAAGAACTCAAGGAAGCTCCCTTCTCAACCTATCAATCACAAGGAGAACGTGAGTGTCATGCAACTAAGGAGCGGAAGAGATGTCACTCGTCAAGAAGGTGGTTCTGAGGAGAAACCGTGCCCGCCCTACGAGTACCGCGCCAACGGTATCTCCGTAGAACCAGAGGAGTCGCGATGTGATTAAGATCCGCATATGCGGTCTCTTGGCCACGCCCGCGGTATGGCCCTAAGGGAAAACTTCAACGCCCTGTTGGAAAATTGCGAGCATGCCTTCAAGAACCACGCACGCGGTTACGAAGATGAAAATTCCCAAAAACCATGCCCGCGGTTGGCTCTAGAGGAGGACGACGGCTACATGCAACCGTATTTTCCACCTCTTAGCTCGTACAAGCCGGAGCCCCCATTCCCCGAGGCATTGAAGGATACGAGGAAGCCCGCAAATGATAAGGAGATCTTTGAGACATTCGTCAATTGTCAAGTAAATATCCCTCTCCTTAACCTTATTAAGAGCATTCCAAGATTTGCTAAGTTTTGAAAGAGCTATACACAATTAAGAGAAAACAAAGTGAGAAAGGTAAAATAAAAACGTAGCTCTAGTGGAAAACAAATCTTTAACTAGCAAAACTGAAGATGCTAATTCTATACTCCAAAAGCAATTGGCTAAAAAATGTGGAGATCCAAGAAGACTCACCGTTCCCATTACCGTAGGAGAAACAAAACATGAGCATGCCATGCTAGATTTAGGAGCTTCTATTAATATCCTTCCTTTATCCATGTACGCAGGTCTAGGTCCTTTACAAGACACTAATATTACTATTTGAGCTGGCTGACCACTCGAATGTGAACCCGAAAGGGATAGTGGAGGATGTATAGTGCAGCTAGAGGGCTTGAAATTTCCTGCAGATTTCTATGATATGGAGATAGGAGAAGGGAGATACGACCTAGTTTTGTTGTTGGGTCGTCCATTCATGACAACCACCAAGATGGTTATAGATGTTGCCAAAGGATTGCTTTCCATGGCACATAGTGATAAGGAGGTCCAGTTCCACATTGATGAGGATCCCTTTTGAGCTTAACGATGTCGAGCAATCGACATTAAACAAAGGCTTTGCTTGGGTGGCAACCCAAGGATAGTTTGATTCTTCTTCCCTCTTTGTTTTTCTTTCTTAGTTTAGATTATTTCATTTTCTGGAGACTAACGTGCAAGTATGACGTCTAAAAGGACGTTTCTGGTGTGAAACCGTGCCCGCGGCAGCCATACCACGCTCGCGGTAGACCACTAGACCCATCTTGACGAACAGGTACTAGACCCACGCCCGCAGCAATCATGCCGTGCGCGCGGTTTGGCCTGTTGTACTCTCAAAAAAAAAAAGAAAAAAAAAGGACAAGTCTATCTTCCATCTCATCATTCTATCTTCTATCATCTCTCTATTGCACCATTCTATCTTTACCATCCTTCTATCTTATCCATCACTTTCTATAAATTCTTTCCATCCCCTTTTGGAATTCTAGTGTTCTGGCTATGTGAAAAGCCTAAGTATGGGGGAGATTTGTTTCCCCGCCTATTCTCATTGAGGCTCGAGTTCCTGAGTTCACAAATTCCAAAGTCGAGACGAGCCCAACAATCCCGAGAGCCGGCACGGACAAATTCGTGTTTGCGAAGAAATTGGTAATCACAATCGCCCATGACCGTGCCCGTGCCTCCTTGGTTGCGCCTGTGGTTGCTCTCCAGAAGTTAGTTTTGATCTCGGCCTTGAAACCACGATCGCGCCCCTTCCACCGCGCGCGCAATTTGCATGCGGAGCGGTATTCCAAAGTCTTTTCGTCCATTCTTTCTACACCTTTGAAGAGTTCTTTCATTCCACCCCTCTTCTTCATATGTGAGTCTTCTGATATACCTTCCTCCTTGCTTCTATCCTTGCTCCTAGCTTCATTGAGGACAATGAAGGATTTAAGTATGGGGGAAGGAGTACCCGCTACGCTTATCCAAGTCAGTATAGTTAGTTGTTTTTGCCTCGATTTGCTTCAGATTTTTTATTTTCTTCTTTTCATGGAGCACTTGCACCATACCCTTTTGCATAATAAAGAAGATAAGAAATAGAAAAATCCACAAAATTTTGAAAAAAGGCTTAAAAATCCTAAGATGAGTCGAAAACCAGAAAGGGCGGCTTAGGTAATTAATAAGCAGGTAACCCGGACCAGCATTAGGTTGGGGTTGATGTCCATCTTTGATGCTTTGTTTTTAGGTCTTTCTTAGGTTAGATTAGAGTTAGTTTCCTTAGTTTTTCCTTAGTTTCTCCTTAGTTTTGGAGGCTTTTAGCTTAGTTCCCGCATTTCTATGAGATTCGGAGACTGCGTGTTTTTGTGTGTTTTGTAGGCCTTTCGGAGCAAGAATCATGGAGATTGGAGCATCATGGCGTTATGGAGGAATTCAAGGATGAAAAAGGAGTCAAAATGGAGCTAAAGATGCACGGAAAGAAGCCTCAAGTGAAGACCAAGTGAAGGGAGAAAGAATCGAGCCAAACCGAGCCAAACCGAGAGAGAACGGAGCGAAGAAAGCTGAAATTTGCCTTAGCCCCGAGGTATGGCAAGTCGGGCCCGAGGTCCATGGTAGACACTATGTCGGGCCCAAGGTGTGGAAAGTAAGGCCGGAGGTACCTGGAAAATTTGCCATTGGACCGTGGTAGAAGCAAGTCGGGCCCGAGGTCTCTCCGTGTCGATCCAGCTCACCGGGCTTTGGATTCCTTTCTTTTTGGGATTCTCTTATTAATTCCCAACATTGTATTAGAAGCCTTGGATATCAAGGACTCTAGAAGCCTTGGAGATCAAGGAGTCTAGAAGCCTTGGAGATCAAGGAGTCTAGAAGCCTTGGAGAGCAAGGAGTTTAGAAGGGTATTCTAGTCTTTGTAATAGAGGGAAAAACTCTATTTAAACCCTTGTAATCTCTCATTTTAGGGGGAGAAAAAGGGATAGTGAATTGGAGAGGGAATAGAGAGTGAGGTTTGAGAGAGTAGAAGGAGGAAGAAGGGGGTGGACTCTTCTCCAAGGGAGAGAAGAAACCCAAGATCTAGAGGATTTGGTTGAATTCCTTTCCTTGGAGAGGAAAGAAACCCTTGGCTTGGAGTTGGAGTAGAGATTTGTAAGAGTTCTTCTTCCTTAGTTTAATTCAAGTTTGTTTTGGTTTTGTGTTTGTGTCGTTGATTGTGGATTTGACTTGCATGAATCATGATTTGCCTATAGTCTTTGATGATTGCTAGCTTGAATTCCATGATTAGTGAGTAGTTAGCTTGATCTTAGGGTAGGGGGCGAAAATACCAACTCAATTGCATGTGCTTGAACCAATTTCATGATTTGATTGCCTAGATCCATGTCTATTTGCCTTATGAGAGTCGAATAGGAGTAAATAGAGAGTCGATTGACTCAATGGGAAAGTGGAAAGTCAATTGGCTTGATTGTATGCAAAAGCCTCTAGTTCCTTGAGATTAATGGCATGATTTGATTGGATTTGTTGATCTATGTTCAAGGCGAAATCCTCTAGTTCATTGATCTATGTGATAGCATGTGAAGTTGATGTTGGCATGAACCCCTAGCCCTAGGATCCCCTTAGCCTAGCTCGTTTTTCCCTTTTGTGTTGATTGTTGCGTTGAGCCCGAGTCCCCTAGCCTCGAGCTCGACTTCGTTTGTGCCCATGTACCTCAGACCCGAGATTGACAACCTCGGACCCGAGTTGCTTCGTGTGTTTTCTTCCCTTTGTGTTTGTGTTAGATAATCAACCGTTCAACGCATAATCCATAATTCCCCGTGTTCGACCTCGGCTACCGTACTACAACGGGGTCGTGATACAAATTGATTTGTTGATTGACCCAGGGCCCTATCCTTAGGCCGGGCCTGTCACCAAATTGGCACCGTTGCCGGGGAATTATTGTGATTGTGCGTTTGTTTGGTTGATTTGTTTTGGGTAAGGGACTAGCCCGAACCCTCTTGTGTTATTTGATTTGTTTCTTTTTGTCTTTTTTGTAGGTGATTCCATCTCGTTCCAGAACATGATCTCTTGTGGTACTTCATGAAAGGTCTTTGTTATGGAGACAGGATTCTGATACTCGCTTCTTGTGGAGATTCTTACCTAGACAAATCTCCCCATGAAGTCTTTCAAATAGTGGAGAACTTTGCTGACGGGACTAGAAGTCAGAAACCTCCTTGCCTTAACATGCTATCGGTTGAGGAAAATCTCTCCAAGAAAGTGGAAGAGATGGTGAGGGAGGCAGTCCGGAATCAGATTCGAGACCTAACCTCTACAATCAAGGATCTTGCTGAGAAAATCAACCATTCTCCTCCGGCACTGGTGAATGTGAGTGCTATTTCATTGAGGAGTGAACGAGAGCTGGGCACAGAAAATAGCTCTCCAAAGGAACCACCGTGACCGCGCCCGATGGATCGCGACCACGAAATTCCTTCACTAGCTACTGTTGAGAATTCCGTGGACGAGCCGCGACCGCGCCCGATAGACCGTGACCGCGGAAATCCACCAGAAGCTAAATCCGATTCTCTGGAGTCAGACCGCACCCACGCCACACCCATCGCGCCCGCTTTTACGAAGATCTCGGAATTCCGAGAATGTTGATGTGCCACGACTGCGCCAGTTGGACTGCGCCCGCGGTATCACTCCAGAAGCGGACGATGACTATATTCGCCCGGATTTTCCCCCTTTCAGTTCCTACAAGCCACTTCCACCATTTCCGGATTCTCTCAAAGACACAAGGAAACTGGCGAGCGACAAGGAATCTTCGAGACATTCTCCAAATGTGAGGTCAATATCCCTTTACTCAAACTTGTTAAAAGTGTTCCTCGCTTTGCTAAATTTCTACAAAATATGTGCACAATTAAAAGGTTTAAAAAATTGAAGGGAAAACATAAGGAGTCTGTCAAAGAACATGAATGTGTGTCTGCTGTTTTTCAAAAGTGCATGCCTAAAAAGTGTGGTGATCCAGGAGTGTTTGCTATTCCTTATGTTATTGGTGATACTAGGGTAGAAAATGCTATGCTTCAATGTCATGTCTCATGCTGTCTATAAATCTTTAGGTCTAGGACCTTTGTAGGAAACCGACATAATAGTGCAATTAGCTGATAGGTCCACTATTCGTCCGAGAGGCTTGGTTGAAGATGTTCTTATCATGCTTGGTTCATTGATCTTTCCTGCTGATTTTTACGTGCTTGACATGAATAATGATTCACTTACTACTCCATTATTGATTGGTCGTCCTTTCATGAAAACTGTTAAAACATGCATTAATGTGAGTAAAGGCACGTTAACTATGGAATTTGAAGGAGAACAAGTTGAATTCAATGTCACTGAAGCCATGAAATTCCCTTCTGATGATCCTTTGCTATGCTCTATTGATGCTCTTGATCCTTTAGTGTAAAATTACTTTGACCAAAATCATGATGATACACTGAAATCTGCCATAGAGTATGATGTAAAATCTTCTAATGTGGAATTTGTCTTGTCTGTTGAGATGAATGATGTTGTTAGTAGCATGAATAGGAATGAGAATGATGTGTTGGCCATTGGGCCCCCGCTACTAACCTTCCCGAAAGAGGAACTTGTTCCCTCTATAGTGCAAGCACCCGAGATCGAATTGAAGCAACTCCCTGAGCATCTCAAATATGCTTTTCTTGAAGAGAAAGAAACACTTCCTGTGATAATCTCTAGTAAACTTTCCATGGAGCAAGGAGAGAGATTAGTGAAAGTTCTTCAGGAGCACAAAACTGCACTTGGATGGACCATTGCAAACAGTAAAGGGATTAGTCCCTCGACATGTATGCATCGGATCCTCGTGGAGGAAGGGGCAAAGCCATCTAGACAACCACAACGACGGTTGAATCCGCCCATGATGGAGGTTGTAAAGAAGGAAGTTCTCAAGCTATACAACGCAGGGATGATCTGCTCTATCTCTGATAGCACTTGGGTGAGCCCTACCCAGGTGGTACCTAAGAAAGGAGGGATCACTATAGTGGAGAACAATGATGAAGAAAAGGTTCCTCAAAGATTGCAAACAAGGTGGCGTGTCTGCATCGACTACAGGAAGCTTAATGTAGTGACTCGCAAGGATCATTTTCCTCTACCATTCATAGACCAGATGGTTGAGCGACTTGTAGGCCGCTCTTACTACTGCTTTCTTAATGGCTACTCAGGATAGTTTCAGATTGCCATTGCGCCAAAGGATCAGGAGAAGACAACATTTACCCTTTTGGTACTTTTGCGTATCGTAGAATGCCTTTTGGATTATGTAATGCCCCAGGTACCTTCCAATGGTGTATGGTTAGTATCTTCTCTGAGTATATTGAGAATTTCATTGAGGTCTTTATGGATGATTTTATGGTTCATGGGGATGACTTTGACTCTTGCTTGAACCATTTGACACTTATGATCAAATGATGCGTTGAGACCAATTTGGTTCTCAATTCGGAAAAGTGCCACTTTATGGTTGAGCAAGGGATCGTCCTCGGACACATAGTTTCATCTAATGGTATTGAGGTCGATAAAGCGAAGATTGACACCATTCAATCTTTGCCTTATCCTACTAATGTCCGCGAAGTGCGTTCCTTTCTTGGTCATGCAGGGTTTTACCGCAGGTTCATAAAAGGCTTCTCTAAGATTGCAGCTCCCCTTTGTGAGCTTCTCAAGAAAGAAGAAACGTTCACCTTCACAAAGGAATGTCAGGACGCGTTTGATGCTCTCAAAACTGCACTCACTAGTGCACCCATAATCAAGGCTCCTTATTGCTCACGTCCCATTTGAGATCATGTGTGACGCAAGTGACTATGCTGTGGGAGCCGTTCTTGGTCAAAGGGAAGCTAGAGTCCCATATGTTATATATTACACTTCCATGACCCTGAACGATGGTCAGAGGAAGTACACCGTTAGAAAGAAAGAGATGCTCGTAGTAGTGTTCGCCTTGGAGAAATTCAGACAATACCTCTTGGGCACTAAGGTGATCATCTACACCGATCACGCGGCTCTTCGTTATCTAATGACGAAGAAGGAGACCAAGCCACGATTGATAAGATGGGTCCCCCTTCTAAGTGAGTTTGACGTCGAGGTGCGAGACAAGAAAGGTGTTGAGAATGTGGTGGCTGACAATCTGAGTAGGCCACCAAACAAAGGAGAGAAACCGGAAAGCCAAGAACAAATCAAAGGGGATTTCCCCGATGATACATTGTTCGAGGTACATTCTGGACTTGAACCGCGACCGCGTTGCTCGTGCAACGACTGCGGAAATGAGGCAGAAGTTGATGATAATTCTGGTATTGATCCGCGACCGCGCCCGATGGACCGCGACCGCAGAAATCATGCAGAGGCAGATGCTGGTTCTAGCAACGAACCGCGCCCGCGGCAGGACCACTGATCCTGCGGTATTAGCGCCCAGATCCGGTGGATGACACTCGGAATGAGGAGTCCGTGCTCGGGATTCAGAATTTCCAACCTTCGTACGCCAATTTCGTGAAGTTCCTCGTATCGGGAGAATTGCCACCTCATTACACCCGAGCTCAGAAGGATAAGATTCGCAGTGAGGCACGGTTTTATGTCTGGGATGAGCCATACTTGTGGAAGCATTACGCAGATGCTAGCCTCAAAGTCACTAGGTAAGAAGTTCTTAGAACCGGATGGGGAGTTGTATCCTAGACCTCTCTTGGCAGGAACGAATTGGATAGGTTTTACAGATCGGTTGCAGGAGCCTTCCCTAGGATCTTGATTTCCTCTCTATGCTTAGCGTTCTCCATTTGAAGACACGCCATCTCCGATTTTAGGGACTTAGAGGATTCTTGCGAGGACTTTAGCTTTTTAAACATTTTGTCACAACCCTCACATTCAACAACAAAGTTTTCAAACTCTTCTTTAAGCAGGTCAAGGCATTCTTTCATAATATAGCTTTCTTACATGATTTTAGCAATGAGTTTAATAAGCTTAGGCTTAGAACATTTGTCAAGAGAACTTATCATGGAGTCATGAGTTACCTCCTGTTCAACATCTGGGGCGTCCTTGGGAGCATCCTCCATTGCCATGTAGCACGTACTTTCTGACGGTCCTTTATCATCAGAATTAATGTCGTCCCATGCAGCTTCATAAGCACCAATTAGTGCTGGTTTCTTTAACTTTTTCCCGGTATAGCGGTTCTTAGCAAAATGACCATTTTTGTTACACTTGTAACAGGTCACTTCCTTCATCTCCGCCTCAGTGAGCTTGGGACGTTTCCTTCTTGTACGACAAATTCTTCCTTGGCACTTTGCCTCTCTTTACCCAAGCACGAAGGGTCTTTTGCAAAAGTGCCAACTCATCGTTCTCAGCGTTCTCTTCATCAGTCTTATTGTGTCTCTCTATCATGGCCTTGAGTAAAGTGTTATCTTGATGTTCCTTAGTCTTAGCTTCAACCCTTAGAGCCATTGCCTTGTGAGAATCTTCTTCTTGTTCAAGTTTGTCTTGAGTCCTTCTCGCCTCACACGCCACCAACTTTCCATAGATCTCCACCATTGACAGTCCTTTGTTAGGTTGATTCTCCTTAAAGGTAGTCCTGTCAAAGTTCTAGTCTCCCGTTAGGCCATCAATCAACACTTGGATTCTCATCCTCTGTGTGATTTCTATCTCAATGACTCCCAAGTTCTTCAACTTGGTCAGCAAGCCTTCAAAACGGAATGCGTAATCGGTGATGGACTCATTTGGAAGCATTTTGAATTTATAGAATTCCCTCTTGACACTCAATTGGACGTCTTCTTTCTTTCTAGAGTCCCAACGTGATATTTTTCAACTGCTTCCCATTGTAGCTTGGCAGTTGACAAGTTGCTCACACAGGTAGCGTCCCTCTCACAAAGGGCAGTTTGTAAGAAACAAATGGCCTTAGCGTTTGTTCCCATCAACTTAAACTCTTCGGGACCCCAATCCTCTCCTTTGTCCTTTTTGGCAGTAGGGAATTCCCTCTTAACATTGTAACTAACGTCCCTTGGTTTTGATATGACAAACTCACTTTGATCTAATAAGTTGTTCAAGTGTCTCAAGAACGCAAGTCATGAAAAGAACAACAAGTTGAGTAGCCGTCCTTAAGGTTTAAGGACACTACTAATTTGGATAAGCGACTTGGCATGATTCTACAAAGGACGCCGTCCTTTATCATTACACAGGAGTCCTCTCAAGGCTGGCCGACAAGGTGACATCACCAGACAAGCCTTGATCATGATCACCACGTGGAAGCAGATCTTGTACACCACTCCATCATCACGTGGAGACCGATCCTACAACCAAGACCAAACGGTAATTGCCAGGAAGCTTCCCTCATCAGTCCCAAAGACACGTGGAAGCTGATCTTGTAGCAACGTCCCAAAGGGCATGATCGTCAGAGAATGACGCCCTCCCCTAGGTCACTATAAATACTCTTCTAGAGCATTTATTGTGACTTGACGCTTCCAGAGAATATTTAGAGCATATTGTCAGTCACTCAAGAACAGCTCAATAACACGTGAGACTTAGGTGTTAGATCGAGTGAGAAGCGTTTACCAAAACCACAACTGTTTGTAAGAGAAAAGAACAATAAGTGAGAGATAGTCCTTACGACGAACTGTAAGGACGTGCTAATAGCGTCCTTTAGGAGATTAATTTAGGTTACGATTACAGGCTTAAAGGGGTGTTACTAGTGGACTTAGGGACGCATTCTAAGTGCCAGAGAAATGTAATCACTCGCCAGTGTAATTGTAAGAACTCTTAATAAGAAAGGAAAGAAGCTATTACAAAATCCTCCAAGGAGGTAGAGGTTTACACTCAAGGACTAGTTTGGATTTGAGTGGTTCCTCTATAAATCAAAAGCGTTCCTTACTTATTCCATTTACCTGTTTAGTCTTTTATTTCCGCTGCAACTGAAGGAAGCCCTTAATCTTTATTAATGACGCCTCAGCCAAGGACGCCCTTAACGTTGTTAAGGACACCCTCTTTGTTGACTAACGATCCCAACATTAAGTCAGTTGAATGGGCGTCCTTAACAAATTTAAGGGCGTCCTTAGGTGCAGCGGAAATAAAAGACTTAAACATGAAAACAGATAAGATAAAGGACTTTGGGATTTATAGAGGAACCCCACTAAGACCAACTAGGCTTATGGGTAAACCTATACCTCCGAGGAGGATTTTTGAATAGCCGTCCTTATCTTATTAGAGAGAGTCTTTACAAAGTACAAGCGAGCGGTTACAATTCTCTAAGTCTAAGTATGCATCCTTAGCCTCACTAGTAACTTCTCCTTTTGCCTAACATATAACCTAACTCTCTTTTCTATAAGGTAGTTAAACACTCACGTCTCTCACAATACTTCGTGAGAGACAAACTTTCTTTCTAACTCTTTGGGATTTGATGTGGTTGGAGTTCTTCTTCTCTCGAGTCAAGCTCACTTGATCTTCTTGATCTTCGTTCTTGAGCTTGAATGCTTCGGGAGTAAGCTTGAGAGAAATCTTCTAAGTCCACACAGCTATGCATAACCCTTGAGGGGCATTTATAGTGGTAGTGGCTTTTGTCCTGTAGCGTCCTCAGAGATCACTGCAAGATCTGTCGTCTTCCTTCAACGGTGCGATTTGGATCTTGAGGAAGTCAACTCTGTTATCGCTTGGGAAGCCTCCGCGTGGTCAGGGGACCATCTTCTGGAAAGAGACTTCTTTGGAAGTATTCGCACATGGCCAGACATAAGAAGCTTCCTTCTAAGGACTATGGCTGATTATGATGTAATCATGTTGGGGCAGCCTTGGTTTGAATTTAAACTTCTGCACAGTTTTAGGCGCGCGTCCCTTCTCGATGAGGATGCCGTCCTAATCTCGCAGGGACTCCATTCTTGTTCAGCTTTGGGTATTCTGATAGAGTGCGTCCCTATTGCTTAGGGACTCTCGTTCACTTGTTGTCCTTTTTCACTCATGGGCGTCCATGGGACTTACTTGAGATAAGTACTTGGACAAACATTAAATACCATTGAGTTTGTCACTATCAAAACTAGGGACTTTCATTATTGGTTAGATATTAGAGACTGGCATCCTTAATATCATCCCAACACAAGGTCGTGTGCCTTGTGAGCGCTTCTATCCAAGGTGCCAACGACGACTCCTAGGGCAGACACAAGGGCGTCGGGCGAGTGCCTCACTTAGCCGCCAAGCGTGTGCCTTAGCGTGCCCCATTTTGGGCCGCTACTAATCCATAGTTAGTTGTTATTCTCATTTGTTATCTAGTTGGTATTTTGAGACATATAATTCTAGGTGGTTATTTCTTTACTTAGACAACTCATTGCAATTGCATTTTCTTCTCCAAGTAATAGAGAGAAAATGAGAGCATTGGCTTTCAATTGGTGTGTGCATTCGCAGCTTGGTTTGCTTTAATTTGTGTCAATCTCATCGAAGGTTTGTGCTTATCAGCAATCACAAGCCCCTTTCTCGTTCTTCAAGGCTTGTTCCTTGTTCTATGAGATCGTAAAGGTTGGTTACTTGTCCATTCGATTGGTTTCTTGTCTTCTTAAGACAAGGGTTTTCTAGTTGTCTCAAGTAGTTGATCTTCTAGTCCATTTTGAGTCGTTTTCCTTATTCTTTGTTGGGTGTGATTGTGTTTCTTTTCAGTCATTGTTTCCATTGCTCTTGTTGAGTCGTTCTTTGTTTGTGTTCATTTCTGACCATTGTTTCCTTGTTCTTGTTATTTAAGGTGTGTACGTCGAAGATCGGGCATCACGCAGCTTAACCCCACATCAAATTGAGATTACTAACCAGATTTGTCGACACACAATCTGTTTCCTTCGAGTCAATCCATTCATTAAGAGTCCAAAAATCACAAAAACAGTCATTGTGAAATCAGGTCTGATTAATCCAATCTCGTTTTAATTATTCTTGAGATTACTAACCAGATTTGTCGCTTGTTGTAGTGGTTTGTTTCGCTCCCAACCAAACACCCTTAACTCAGTCCAAACCGCCACCCTTGCACAACCACCGACCACCTTAGCCCACCACCTCAATATAATTAAAACGCCCACCATCCTTCAGCCACGTTTTTATTGGGTTTATTTGTAGTTTTTTTATTTAAATTAAATCAATTTTCAACTACTCCTACTCATAACTCCTACTCAGCCTCTTATATTTGAGGTTGACTTTCAAAGCTGAGCAACAAACTCATTTTCAGCCATAAAACCCACGCCCACCTCCTACTTTGTAGCAAGACTCATTCAAACTCATTCCCACACTTCTCCCAACGTCCAAGTCACACCCACCTCTTACAATTCAGCCGTGAAGACCAAATCATCCCCACAACCAATCCAACGTCCATAACCATATCATTTCTTGCACGTATAATTTGTACTTTGCACTAGCATTTTATCTTGCATTTATTTTGTGATTATTTCTGATAAAAAAAATGGACATTCAAAAAAAAAGTCAAAAAAAAAGAGAATCAGAGATATCTCTTAGTCAAGTGTTATTACATTCAAGTGGAAGTGTCGTCTTCTTTTCTTCTCATCTCTTGGAGGCCATTGAAGCTACCTTACCTCCACAAAGAGTTACTTACCCTTGTTCTACAAACCACACCAAGTGATACTCTTGGTTTAGGAAATCAAGGCGTGAGAAGGCTTATTCAAGGTTTGGTTTCTTCCTTTTTATTCCATCTTTCTTTGTTTATAATCGAGTCATTCTTTTCTTCCACAACCTATTCTTCTTCTCGTGTGTTGTTCCACTAATGTAAGAGTTGAATTTGATCCTTCTCAAAGCAGATTGAAACAACGAGCTTGATCACGCACAAGAGAGTGAAAGCAAGTGAACCACTAGCGAGCTTGCTTTGGTTAATGTCCAAGCTCACGAGTTTGCTTCTAGTGTGTGTTCGTTAAGATGTCGTAGGAAGAAAAAAATTCAAATGGTTCGGATCCCATCCAGGCCCGAGGTGCTCAACATATTGATAGCCCTCAGCAACAATGTGGACATCATCACTCGAGGCTTGGTAGCTCTAGAGACTAGGCCACGACAAGACCCCATGTCACCACTTTCCACCCAACCGGCCGATCCTAGCCGTGACCAACAATAGGCCACCCCAACGGGCAACTGGTCCATGGATGCTAACTTGGCATCCACATGCAACCAACATCAAGATAGAAAGGAAGTAAACCTTGACCCTCCTGGTATCTTTGCTCATAGAGTACCTCTAAATCAGTTTCCCTCTCCCATAAGAGAAAGGCACCGCCCTACTAATGATTACCAATCATTTCAGGCACAAAGAAGAGCTCAAGGGCGCGAAGATCAATATGAGGACTTTGACAGGAGTTTCAAGAGGATGAGGCTTGGGAGCGCAACTCTATGCGTGATGAGAGAGATAGGCACCCAAGGATGCCCCGAGAGCCTAAGTAAAATGGTGTTAGCAAGGTGAAGCTGAAGATACCTTCCTTTGTGGGAAAGTGTGATCCAGACGTGTACATGGAGTGGGAGATCAAAATTGAGCAAGTTTGAAATTGCAACAACTTCCCCGAGGCAAAGAAGGTACAAGTCTCTACCCTTGAATTCAATGTTTATACACTAATTTGGTGGGATAACCTTATGAAAGAAATGAGACGAGCCCTTGGTCCACGAATAGCCACATGGGAGCAAATGAAAGCTTTGATGACAGGCCAATTTGTGCCCCAACATTATGCATGAGAGCTAAGGCAAAGGTTGGAGAACCTAAGGCAAGGTTCTATGGGTGCCGAGGAGTGCTTTAATGCCATGCAAGTGGCCATGTTAGGGGCCGATGTGGTTGAAGATGAAGGGACCACAATGGCTATTACCTTTATATCTTGTGTAGGCGGGCATGATTCCGACATCAATTAGTTAGCATATCTTATTTATTTCGTTATCTTATTAATTATGTCTATCCATATTTATTATGCTTTATCCTTTTATTAGGGTATTTACTCTAGATTAGGATAATATTTATGGAGGAAGATCTTATCCTTAGATGGGATAAGATATTGGTTGACTTGGGGGGCAAGGAATCGCCTAACCCTAACCCTAGGCCCGGCCGGCCGGCCCATCTAGGGAGCCCCCTGCGCCTGTCTCCCTTCCTCTATAAATACACATGTATTCGCCATGTGCCTGGGAAGTTCTAGCCCATTCGCTCTGCCTGACGCCTTTAATCGACATTGCACTTATTGACGTAAGCATCGGAGGTGGATTAGGGGTCGCTCGCCCCTATGTCCATTGATTTGCAGGTCATTGAAGACGAAGAGGCGCGTAGAGAAGAAGATCATTGAAGAGGGAGTTGAAACCTGTACACCGTCATATTTTGTGTACTAACATTTGGCGCCGTCCGTGGGGAACGAACAGGTTTTCAACCTTCGTAAACCCTATACGAAAATCATTGTTGATTATCGATCCAATGAAAACCCTAGATTGGGGGCAACCCCAATCACAATCGCGTGTACGTATCGAGGGAGAATCGATGCTGACATATGCAATGGAGAAACTACGTACGTAGGCGAAATATTTAGGCAATTAGTTAACTTTGTTAATTAAGCCAAATCACGTACGTACGAGGGCAAAACTGACGCGAATCAATGAAGACCTCGAACCACGTACGACGAGCGCTCGTCACCAACGCAAGACCCGCCCTTGCAGAACAACGACGCCGGTCCCGACGCCCGACGAGCCCTCCGACGACGTCACGTGGCGGTGCGCACCGCCGCCACGGCCGTCTCTTGGGGCTCGTACGGGACCACTCATTGCGAAACCGGCCCATCTTGACCGTACACAGCGTTTGCGCGGCCGTTCGAGGATGCGACGGATGCGGCAGCGCTCCTAGTCGTAGCCCCAGCGTACGTGCGGAGATCGACGAGGCGGCTCGGCGTGGGTCCAGAGAGGAGGCTGATGGGATCTCGTGGTGGCCTAGTGATTCACCATCTTTTGTATGCCTTATCTTGATTTTTTAGGAGGCTTTTGAGGGTTTTAGGCTAAGTTTTAGGCTTTAGTGTTGCATTGTGGCCGAAGACTCAAAAGTGTGCAATTTGAAGATTTTGCTGGAAGTCGTCTTTGCGTGTTTTCCGCGGGCGCGGAGCTTAGGCCGCGGGTGCGGTGAGACGACAGAAGAAGAAGATTGAAGACCCGAAGGCCACGGGCGCGGTACACTTGCCGCGGTCGCAGTAGAAGCGGATTGCAGGATTGTTGACTAGGCGAAGGCCGCGGTCGCGGCGGTCATGGCGCAGTCGCGGTGGCCACCGACTTCAACAAGACGCGGGAGCTATCTTTGTGCCGACTTTCCTATTATCTTATTTTATTTTCGGATATTGCTTTCATCCCAAGACAATATTTAAGGGATTGTAGGTTGTTTTGTTTAGAATCTTGGAACCTTTGTTTGAAGACTTGAGTTTTATGAAGATTATGGAGACCTAAACCTCTCTAGGGTTTGTTCATCAATGAAGCTTTAATTGATTAGTTTGTGAGATTCTAAATCCTTTTCCTATTTTTTTGGTTATTATTGATTCTCTTGTGCTTAATTACATGATTATTGATTCTTTCTCTAGGAGTAATTAACCTATTGAATTGATTGATCTTCTATTGTTGGAACGGGTTTGGACCGTGGACAAACCTATTCTGTGAAAACAACTTAAACCCAGATTTGTTGTCTATGCAACTAGGCTTTAAGAAGAGAATTGATTGTTTGCTTGTGAAATTGACTCGTAGCTTGATTTCTCTTGCATGCATCCTATTTATCCTTGTTCTTAATGCTAATATTGATTTGAGCGTCCTCTATCATTGTTAAGTATTTCCTGGACCGTGGACAGGAAATTAGTCAAGATTAGGATTGGAATTAACCATTGGATTAAGAGGAATTGGTGTGAATCAATGATCAAACGACTCTTTTAAAGTGGATTTGTTGAATGAACCTGTCTTTAGTACTTTGATTGATCTTGTGAAACTGTCGATTTGTCTTCTTGTTTTGGTGATTGAAACTCTCTCATTGAAATCCCCCTCTTTGTTCTTAGTTGGTATAAATATTAGGCTAAATACCTTAAGTTCTCTAGGGTTCGATCCCATACTTGCTCACTATACATAGTTTGTGTGTTTGGGTTATTTTTGACTTTGGATACCACGATTTTACCCGAGTCAAATTTTGGCGCCGTTGCCGGGGAACTTAGGTTCTATTTAGTGTGATATTTGTGTTGACTATTGTGTGGACCTATCTTACGGTCCACACCTTTGCTACTAATTTCTTTGCAAGTGTTGTCGTCGGTTTCAGGAGACAGGATGGCCGATCAAACGATCAGGCAACAACATGCTCCGAACCTCGAACAACAACACATGACTGTTGAGTACCCCGCGCTAGCTGAAGGGGTAGACTTTGTGGTGAAACCTAGTCTGATCGATCTGTTGCCTCGGTTTGGTGGGCAGTCTGATGAGGATGCAGTCAAACACCTTACGGAGTTTGAGTATGCTTGTCTAAGCATGAAGCATGTCGGAGTCACTATGGATCAGATCAATATGCGAGCTTTTCAGTTTTCTCTGACCGGATCAGTGAGGGACTGGTATACCTACATATTAAACAATCCACACTCCCAGCCAATCACAACATGGAGTCAATAGAGGGTTGCATTCTTGAATAAGTACTTCCCTATTTCAGTGAGGGTAGCCCGGAAGAAAGAGATCTCCGAGTTTAATCAACAAGATGATGAAAGCTTGTACGATTGCCATGAGCGCTACTAAAGGATCCTTGCTAGGTGTCCATGCCATGGGTTTCCAGATGCCGAGATCGTATGGTACTTCATGAATGGTATTGATCGTCAAGTCGAAGATCTGATTCTCGCTGCATGTGGAGGTTCCTACTTAGACAAATCCCGCCGTGAATTCTTTCAAATAGTGGAGAACTTTGCTGAAAGTACTCGAAGTCGGAACCCTCCTGGCCTTAACACGCCATCATCTGAGGAGATTCTCGCCAAGTCAATGAAGGAGATGAATGAGTTATTTGAGCAAAAACTCCGAGATTTGAACTCAGCGGTTGTTGGGCCTAGATTTTCCTCGTTAAAGTATCGAGACCCGATTGAGACTTCTTCAGTACTTCTTCAGAGCACAGGGAGAGACGGTGAAACATTAAAGTCGGTTAAGCAAGATAGAGTTAAAGATATATGATAGATTTCTTCAAGATATTTAGTTAAGATCATGATTAGTTAGAATCTTGTATTTTCTTATCTTTTCCCATAAGGTAGAACGATCCTAAAGGGCGCTATATAAACCGATTGTAAGCCCTAGGGTAAAGATATGCTCTTTTACGCATTCAATCACACTTGGAATACAATTCAAGAGCGTTTACGTCTTTCGTCTTCTTTGTGATTCACTACGATCAGGCCCGATTTAGGCCATAATCCCCTAGGGTGAATTTTGGCTCAAACAGTTTGGCGCCCACCGTGGGGCCGTGATCGGAACAATCACGCAAAAGACACACACTGACTCAAGCTCACCGGCGACAATGTCAGGCGATGGAAACGAGTCACCAAAAACTCCCCTTGCCGACCACGGCAAGGATCCCGTGCTCCCTGAAAACCGGTCGCAAGACGAGGAGATGACTGACCTCAGGGAACGGATGCAACTCCTCCAAAAGGAGCTAAGCGACCAGAAAAGCTTCTACGACGCCCATGTGGAACGCCTCACGCGAGAAAACAGTCAGTTGAAGCAACAATACGAGGTTATCGCCACGGGCCGCCGATCTCTCCATGTCAATCGCCGCACCGACGGCATAGTGAGAAGGCTCGACTTTGGAGTGGGAGAAGGAACCTCCAAAGGGGACGAAACTCTGGACGCTCGTGACAAGACACCAGTGTTACCAGAAAATACCCCAGAAGCTTTCGCTCAACACCGCCGCGAAGAAGTCCTCCTTGACAAAAATCCGCCAAGATATCCCCGGTCAGAGGTTAGGAGAACCCGAACACCGCCTCAGGATGCTTGGCCGGACAGGGGAGAGACCGATGAAGAGGATTTCGAAAGGGGGAGGCCCAGAGACCTCGACGCGGCCATACGAAGGAAGGTAACGGAGCAGATAGGGGTCATCGCTGATCAACTCCGGATCGGTCGAAAAAGTTTCCAATCTCTGGAACCAGAAGCCCCCGATGGTTTCGACGAGTCCCCTTTCTCCTGTCGCATCACTAGAGTGGAAATACCAAAGAAATTCACCATGCCGAACATGACCCCATACAATGGTACCTACGACCCTGACGAACACGTCGCGATCTATAAGCAAAAAATGATGACGAGCGCGGTCCCATCATACTCCAAAGAGGCCGTGATGTGCAAGGGGTTCGGCACAACTTTGACAGGTCCGGCGCTGACTTGGTTCATAAAGCTGCCACGCGGTAGCATCGGTTCTTTCGCCGAACTATCGGACTCCTTCCGCACCCAGTTCTCCAGTAGCCGCAAATTCGAGAAGCAATCCAGCGACCTCTACCGGATCCGTCAGAAGCAACACGAGACTCCCAGAGAATTCCTAGAACGGTTCAACCGCGAAAAAGTCTCGATACAGTCTTGTGACGTTACTACCGCAGTGGAAGCATCCAGGCAAGGGATCATCCCCGATGGCGGCCTATACAAAGAACTTATCAAGCATCCCTGCTACACCTTTGAGGAGGTTCAGGCCAGGGCCCTGGCCCACATCAGGTTGGAGGAAGACAGGACCTTGCGCAAAAGAACCTCATAGTTTGAGAAGTATGAGAAGAGGGGCTCAACCGACGGCCGTAAGGGCTCGCTCGAACAACGAAAAGATCGTCGAGCACACCCGTATTCACGCCCTAGCCACGGGCAGGTGAACGCGGCCAGAGCGCGACAAGCAGATGATCAGTACCGCGACCCGCCGCCACCATCATTGGAATCACTCAAACTCAACATCTCCACGGATAAGCTTCTGCGGAACATGGCGAAACAAGGGGAGTACGTGAGGTGGCCTCGGCGGGACAAAGCCCCAAAAGCAGACAGGGACACCGCCAAGTGGTGCGACTACCACGAGTATCACGGCCATTGGACCCGAGACTGTATCATGCTCAGGAAGGAATTGGCCCGCCTTATCTCAGAAGGGAGAATCAAAGATGTATCACCAGATGCTCAGGTGCCGAAAGAAGTAGTAGAGAATCTGCAGCCCGAGCCAAGGAGAAGGAGGGACACCCCAACACCCGACAGAGTTGTCAATGTCATCTCAGGGGGTTCAAGCATCTGCGGCCTCACGTACTCAGCGGCAAAGCGACACGCGCGCGAAAGCAGCTTCAATCACCCGCGACGTACCGGTGGGGGTTCATCCGGATCCGCTATTGTCTTCGACGACAGCGACGCGGACTTCTCCGCCGAGCCCCACCACGATGGCCTGGTGATCTCCCTACATATAGGGAATGTACTGATGAAAAGAATCCTAATTGACACCGGTAGCTCTACCAACCTCATGACATTCGATGCTTTGAAAGAGATGGGGTTGTCCGAGAACGACATCTACAAGCATCCGATTCCATTGGTGGGTTTCAGCGGCGAAGTTAAACACACAGTAGGGGACATTGCTCTCACCACCTTCGCTAAAGGGATTAACATGCAGGTCAATTTCCTCGTGGTGGATTGCCCCTCTTGCTACAACGTCATCCTAGGACGTCCATGGCTGCACGACATGAAAGCCGTCGCATCCACCTACCACCAGACGGTGAAATTCCCGACCCCCTGGGGGGTAGAGGAAATCCGCGGGGATCAACGGTTGGCTAGGGAGTGCTACAAAGCAGCCCTCAAGCCAACCACCCTTAGACCGGAAGCATAGCAATTACAGAGCGTCACCCCTCCACCTGCGCAGATCGAGACCGAAGAGAAAGCGGAGGAGGTGACTCTCGAAGAAGGAAGGTTGGTGAAGATTGGAGAAAAGTTAGAACCAGCCATCAAAAGAAAATTAGTGGAATTCTTGAAAAGTCACCAAGAATGCTTCGCTTGGAGTCACGAGGATATGACAGGGATCGACCCCTCCATCATCACCCACAAGCTCAATGTCAACCCCGAACATCCTCCTGTTAAGCAAAAGAGGCGAAGGTTCGCGCCAGATCGGGTCCAAGCGATCGAAGAGGAAGTGAAGAAGTTGCTAGGAACAGGGAAGATCAAAGAGGTGAAGTACCCAGATTGGCTAGCCAACGTGGTGGTGGTACCAAAGAAGAACGAAAAATGGCGGGTGTGCGTGGACTTCACCGATCTCAACAAAGCCTGTCCCAAGGACTCATTCCCGCTACCGCACATTGACACTATGGTAGACGCCACGGCTGGGTACGAGCTACTCACCTTCATGGACGCCTTCAGCGGCTACCACCAGATCCAAATGGAGCCCCAAGACCAAGAGAAAACCTCCTTCATCACAGGACAAGGCACCTACTGCTACCGCGTGATGCCGTTCGGTCTTAGGAACGCCGGCGCGACCTACCAGCGACTGGTCAACCGGATGTTCAGGGACCAGATTGGTAAAACTATGGAGGCATACATTGACGATATGGTGGTAAAGAGCACAGAGAAATCCCTACATCAAAATCCTGGAGAAATACAACATGAAGCTAAATCCGCAAAAATGCATCTTCGGGGTACAGTCTGGTACTTTCCTAGGGCATGTGGTGACCAAACGGGGGATTGAGGCCAGCCCAGACCAGGTACGAGCAATTGCCTCCCTGAGATCCCCCCGAAGTGTGAAAGATGTACAAAAGCTAGCCGGAAAAATAGCCGCACTAAACCGGTTTATCTCCAAATCCTCGGACAGGTACCGGCTATTCTACGAAGTCCTAAAGAAGAACAAGAGTTTCCAGTGGACCGAAAAACACGAAGCTGCCTTCGAAGAACTAAAAAAGTATTTCGCCAACCCCTTGTTGTTGGCCAAACCGGTCCTTGGAGAAGTCTTGCAGCTCTACATAGCAGTATCAGAAAACGCCCTGAGCGGGGTACTCGTTAAGGATGAAGAAGGCCAACAAGTACCAGTCTACTTCGTAAGCAGAACCATGGTGCCAGCAGAAACACGCTACTCTCCCACGGAGAAGTTGGTGTTAGCAGTGGTAATGTGCTACAACAAACTACGGCCGTACTTCGAGTCTCACACCATCATAGTCTTGACGAATTTCCCACTCCGACAAATCATGCAAAAGCCCGAATTCTCGGGAAGGATGGCGAAGTGGGCGATCCAGCTAAGCGGTTACGACGTCAGATACGATCCCAGAAGAGCAATCAAATCACAAGTTCTGGCTGACTTCGTTGCCGACTTCACCCCAACCCCTGAGGAGGGAGTACCCGAAGAGGTCTTAGCTACCTCCAACAACGATGCAGAAGAAGAATGGCTATTACACACCGACGGAGCCTCGAACGTAAGAGGAGCGGGACTCGGGGTTGTTCTAAAGTCGACAAAGGGGGATCTGATAGCCCAGGCAGTGAGATGCGATTTCGAAGCAACTAATAACGAAGCTGAATACGAAGCACTCATATTCGGCCTAGAGCTAGCTGCCGACTTATCCATAAAGAAAATCAAGGTACGCGCCGATTCCCTGCTCATCATCAACCAGATCTTAGGGGTCTTTGAAGCTAAGGACGACAGGATGGTCAGCTACCTCGGGATAGTCAAAGCACTATCCCAGAAGTTCGACCAAATTGAATTCGAGCAGATCCCTCGTGAGCTAAACGCTCCAGCAGACGCCCTAGTAGGGCTAGGATCAACCTTGGACCCCCGAGAGTTCAGCAGCGTGCCACTAGTCCACCTTCTGCAATCAGCCCTCGTTGAGGCATCAACGGCGCAGAGCAAGGATTCTCCTCCGGAGACTGGGGTATCAAAGAAGTATCAAGACCCCGACGAAGCGAGAAAAGATACCGAAGCCAGCTGGACAAAACCATACCTCGATTGGCTTGTCAAAGGGGAAGCTCCTAAGGATAAAGACGAAGCCAAGGCCCTGAGGTCAAAAGCTACGCGTTTCGCTATCGTTGATGGGATCCTATTCCACAAATCAGCGGCGGGTTTCCTTCAACGTTGCATAGAGAAAGAAGACGCTGAAGAGGTCATGAGAGAAGTCCACAACGGAGACTGCGGTAACCACACTGGGGCTCGGAGCTTGGCCAATAAAATCCTCAGGCAGGGGTGGTATTGGCCCACCATCCGTCATGACGCTAACAAATACGCCCAGTCTTGCGACGCATGTCAGCGCCATGCCCCAGTACCTCACCAGCCACCGGAAGTCCTCCACCCGTCGATTACTCCCTGGCCCTTCATGAGATGGGGAATGGACATAGTAGGGAAGCTACCCCCTTCCACGGGGCAGAAGGTTTTCTTCCTGGCAATGACGGACTATTTCTCCAAGTGGATCGAGGCAGAGGCTTTCTGACTCGGCTAAAGTCGTTGTGCCAAGATCAAAGATAAAATAACCCAAACTACAAACTAAGTATAGCATGCAAGTAAGGGGTCGAACCCAAGAGAACAAAGGCTTCTAGTACTAATATATTTATCAACTATAGAAAAGGGGGGTTAAAGAGAAAGATCTAAACTAAACTAGAAAATAAATAACAAACAAATAAACAAACATGCAAATATGGGGAACAATTGATAAGGAAACAAGTTCATTCAAAAGATCCACTCATGATATAATCCCTCAATCATAGATTCATCCATTGATTTCATTCACACCTATGGTTAATTCCTATCCTGATCATTAACAATCGCAAGTCCACGGTCCAAGCAATTCTATAACCCTAGGCAAGGACGCTTAACCTAGAATTAGCATAGAGAACAAGGATATGCAGGATATAATATCAAACAATCAAGCTACGAGTCAATTGTAAGATAAAACAATCAATTCTCTTCTTAATCCTAGTTGCATAGACAACAGGTCTAGGTTAAGTTGTTTTCACAGATTAGTTTTGTCCACGGTCCAAACCTAATCAAACAGTAGAAAGCTAATCAATTCAATAGGTTAATTACTCCTAGAGAAACAATCAACAATCATAAGATGAAGCACAAGAGAATCAATATTAACCAAAGGATAGAAATCAATTACCAAAATCTCACGAGTTCATACATCAGAGCTTCTCCCTTGAACAAACCCAAGGAGACTAGCTCTCCATAACTAAACTAAAAACCTAACTTGTGAAAGAAGGTAGAAGGTAGAATGTATATTGTGAATGAATAAAACCTAGGGAGGACTCCTCCTTATATAGCCCAAGGAACAAGCTCCACGAGATAGATAAGGAAAGAGGCAAAAGATAGAAAAGGAAACAAGATAGAAAGATTTCGGCCCGCTTCGAATTCGGCATCACCGCGGTCGCGTCGCTCACACCGCGCCCGCGCTTTTACGATAGAGAAGAGCAAGTCGGTCTCGGCAGCCACCGCGGTCGCGTCGGCCAGGCCGCGGTCGCGGAATCTCGACAGAATCGCTGGTGTCACTTCGGAGGCTGTTTTGACCATCTTCGGCTTGGAATCTGACTTCGGTGTAAAAAAGATGAATTGAAGCCCTTGAAGTTAGCTTTCCAATGGCACCGGAATCAGCTCAATCCGACCTCCTTATCTCCAGATATAGCCTTCGCAAGCAAGTGGTGTCGCGCAGACAGCTCAAAACGCCTTAAAACTCTTGAATCTTGAATTCTTGTGTCTTCGGCCTAGATATTACAATTACCACAAACTCTAACCTAAACACACTCAATATAGCCCTAAAATACAAGAGTTAACATATACAAAATAGGCCGAATCAAATTCCCCCATACTTGGATCTTGCTCGTTCTCGAGTAAGCTCAAAACAAATATAACAAGGCAGCACATCTAAGATCTCAGGAAATACAAGGGAAGATAAAAACACTCAACTCACAACCCGAACCCAAAATATAGAGAAATCATGAGCATAAAACAATAAAGCTCAAACACACACCTCACAACAAGATATAACACTCAAGCTCTAAAAAGATGAAAGAGAGCAACCTAGGATCTACCCAAATCTAACATGTAAGCCCCAAAGTCCCCAAGCAAGAATGATCCTAAAACACTCGAATTTTACCGCTCAATTCTGCTTAGGCGCCCTTTCGGGTTTTCACCTAACCGCTCTTTTCATTTTTCTCAAGGTGTGCTCACCAAAACTCACAACTCTCATGAACCTCATATTACCCCAGCCTAATGCTGGTCCGGGTTACCAGCTTATTACCTGAGCCGCCCTTTCGGGTTTTCGACTCATCCCAGGATTTATATGCCTTTTTTCATTATTTATGGCTTTTTCTATCTTTTTCTTTTTCTTTCTTTCTTTATTATGCAAAAAGATATGGTGCAAGTGCTCCATGAAAAGAAGAAAATCAAAAATCTGAAGCAAATAGCTAACTAAGCTAACTAGGATAAGCGAATGCGAGTACTCCTGCCCCCATACTTAAATCCTTCATTGTCCTCAATGAAGCAAAGAGAAAGGATAGAAGCAAGGAAGAAGGCATATCAGAAGACTCACAAACGATGAAGAGAGGTGTGGAATGGAAGAACCCTTCATAAGGTGGTAGAATAGACAGCTTCGTAATTCCAATTGGATGGCAATCCGCGGGCACGGCACTAGGGGCGCGGGCGCGGTATCGCTGCAGAGGGCGGAGTCATCCTCGGTTGGTCACCGCGGGCGCGGCTGATGGACGCGGGCGCGGTACTCGTGCAGGGACGAGGTTTTGACTTCGTCTTGAGAAACGTAATGTGCAAGCAACCTTCGTATCTTGGCTCGTCTTCTTGGAAGATGGAATAATACTTGAACTCGAGCCGTGGAGAAGAAGTCCTGGGGAAACAAAGCTCCCCCATACTTAGGCTTTAACACATAGCCAAAGAATGGATGTACAAAGATGAATGGAAAGAAGAAATCGAAGATGGATAGAATGGATATAGATGGATGGAAAATATAGAGGTAGAATGGGACCAAGAAGTCCTCTTTTTTCTTTTCTTTTTTTTCCGTTTTTTTTTTCCTTTTTTTTTCTCTCTCTTTTTTTTTAACCGAACCAAGGGGCCTCCGCGGGCGCGGCGTGAGGACCGCGACCGCGGGGGTCTAGTACCTGTACATCGGGGGTCTGGGCTTGACCGCGACCGCGGTGTGGTTGCCGCGACCGCGGATTTGCACCAGAAACGTCCTTTCGGACCTAGTACTTGCACATTAGTCCGAAAAACGAGAATAAACCTAAGCTAGGAATCGAAAAACAATCTATCTAAGCCTTGGGTTGCCTCCCAAGCAGCGCTATTGGTTAACGTCGTTAGCTCGACGTCTTCATGATCGGACATCGTCAATGCCCTGAGCATCAAATCAAAGTCCTGCACAGCTATCTTACAACAGGACACATAACATATTGACAAATTATCAGGAAATAAGAAATAATTCAAACTCCTTTTTAACCTATCAAACATGCTTGAGCAATTAGGGTGAGATTTTCTAGAGTGAAACCAATTAGGTGATTTATGTGATTTTTCAAAGTATTTATCAAAGCAAGCAAATCTCCTAATTATGTTATCACTTTTATCAAATAAAAAATAAGAGAAGTCATCAACTACCCTATCATGCTCAAAAATTGAATCCTTAACAAAAGATTGACATGCCAGAACAAAGCAAGGATCAAAGGAGAGAGAAGAAGTAAAATAAAGGATATAGGGATCATCCAAACTGATTTCCGGAATCTCGGAACCGACACCTTGAATGTTGGAATTCGGGACATCATTGACAAAACCCTCGTGGAGGGAAGGTGGCGGAACAACTTCTTCAGGGGCCGCGGGCGCGGTTTGTGGGCCGCGGTCGCGGCACTCGTCCAGGGGCAGCTCCTCCGTTCCTGCGTCGGAACCGCGGGCGCGGTACGGTGGCCGCGGTCGCGGATCATCCGCTGAGAGATCGTCGTGAGCTTCTGTAGGGATTCCGCGGTCGCGGTCTGCCTCACGCGGTCGCAGAATAGCAACAGGAGCGTCATTCGTTATGCCCAACTCTCGTCCACTCTCCAGTGACACAGCACTTACAGTCACCAGTGCTTGAGGAGTAACATTGATCTTTTCGGAAATCTCCCTCATTTTTAACTCGATTGCCAAGTGCATATCTCGGAGTTTCCTATCAAATAGCTCATTCAACTCCTCCAGTTTCGTAGAAGGTTGTTCTTCAGCTGGTGGCTTGTCAGGGCAGCGAGGCATCCATCTTTTGTGATCCTCAGCAAAGTTCTCAGGAATCTCCATGGAAGGGAATACGAAAATTTCTGACGGTGAAGAAGAAATCTCTATAACAGCATCTGGCTCCTTCGGCGAGTCATCAGGCTCGTCGTTGTCACTCCAGGAGTCACCATACTGAAGGAAATACTCCTCTTCTGTCATTACATATCATTCCTCCTCAGGCTCAAGCTCGGAAGCTTGATCTATCAAAATCGAGGGCGAAGCCTCCAATGCAATATCTGGAACCTCCACTTGCTCCAAACCATCTAGGAATTCACTAAATATTGCCCAATCCTCTTCTTCTGTGGTCTCGTCATCCTGAGGGGACTCTTTCTGCCATATGAACTCGAGCATGGGGAGCCCCTCAGGCATTGAGATAGGGTAATCGAGCTTTACAACCGGACACGGAACATTGTCGGTGAAGACAGGATCGCCATGAAGAACCGGTGGACCGATCTCCTCGGGGGCCGCGGGCGCGGTTTGTGGGCCGCGGTCGCGGTTCTCCTCCAGGGGGGATCCTCCGTTTCTGTATCCGAACCGCGGGCGCGGTCCAAGGGGCGCGGTCGCGGTTCTTGGTCAGAAAGCTGTCCGGCATTAAGCTTGTCCTGCAGCAACCGACTCTCGTCGAACATGGCCATGAAAATTTCAAATAGTTCCTTCTCAGGTCTCAATTTGGCATATCCTTTCTCAGTCCTGCGATACACCTCTTCCTGCATCTCCAATGTCATGCCACTACGGATTTCTAGGCTCAGATCATACGCACAGACATAGACTCCACGAGCAGTTAGGTCAATTGCCTCATCTAGAACTCTCTCAAAATAGTCACAGAATGGTTCACCCTGCAACTGCTTAAACTCATAGAAAGGCATCAGAATATACAAGTGCGGACCGTAAGATAGGCCCAGACAAAGTCAATAAAAATATTAATACTAGAAAGAACCCAAAGTTCCCCGGCAACGGCGCCAAAATTTGACTCGGCTAAAGTCGTTGTGCCAAGATCAAAGATAAAATAACCCAAACTACAAACTAAGTATAGCATGCAAGTAAGGGGTCGAACCCAAGAGAACAAAGGCTTCTAGTACTAATATATTTATCAACTATAGAAAAGGGGGGTTAAAGAGAAAGATCTAAACTAAACTAGAAAATAAATAACAAACAAATAAACAAACATGCAAATATGGGGAACAATTGATAAGGAAACAAGTTCATTCAAAAGATCCACTCATGATACAATCCCTCAATCATAGATTCATCCATTGATTTCATTCACACCTATGGTTAATTCCTATCCTGATCATTAACAATCGCAAGTCCACGGTCCAAGCAATTCTATAACCCTAGGCAAGGACGCTTAACCTAGAATTAGCATAGAGAACAAGGATATGCAGGATATAATATCAAACAATCAAGCTACGAGTCAATTGTAAGATAAAACAATCAATTCTCTTCTTAATCCTAGTTGCATAGACAACAGGTCTAGGTTAAGTTGTTTTCACAGATTAGTTTTGTCCACGGTCCAAACCTAATCAAACAGTAGAAAGCTAATCAATTCAATAGGTTAATTACTCCTAGAGAAACAATCAACAATCATAAGATGAAGCACAAGAGAATCAATATTAACCAAAGGATAGAAATCAATTACCAAAATCTCACGAGTTCATACATCAGAGCTTCTCCCTTGAACAAACCCAAGGAGACTAGCTCTCCATAACTAAACTAAAAACCTAACTTGTGAAAGAAGGTAGAAGGTAGAATGTATATTGTGAATGAATAAAACCTAGGGAGGACTCCTCCTTATATAGCCCAAGGAACAAGCTCCACGAGATAAAGCTCTTGCGGGGCTTGAACAAGAAGGAGGAGAAGACGAAGGGGAAGGAGGATGGGCTTGTTGGGGCGTCCCAGGAGGTGTGCAATGTGGGTGTTGGATCGTTAGTACTGAGGGACTGCCTTTACTTTGATAAAGGCGTCCTTTAGTTAGGCGTTCCTACGAGGTGTAGGAACGTCCTAGAGTAATGCAGCGGAATTTAAGTACCAAACAGGTAAGTAATGAACGCAAATGAGTTATAGAGGAACCACTCAAGACCAAGTAGTCCTTGAGTGTAAACCTCTACCTCCTTGGAGGATTTTTGAATAGTTCTTCCTTTATATTGAACGTTCTTACAGATGTACTGGCGAGTCTTTACAGTTCTCTGGCACTTAGCTTTTCCCTAAGTCCACTAGTAAAGGACTCCTCTAAGCCTACAACTTAAGCAAGTTCAATCTACTAAAGGACTCCTATCCCTGCGTTCTGCAGTACTTCGCAGAACTCTCTTTCTCTTTTGGTTACAAACAGATTTGTGATTTGTTTACAAGTCTCACTCGATCTAACTCAGGTCTAAGCACTGTTCTTGAGTTCTTGAGTTAGTTCTTCGTGTTCTTGAGTGAGCCGCTTTCCTATGATTCTCTTTGAATATTCTTGAAAGCGTTAACTTCACTATAAATGCCTTGCGGTATTTATAGGACTTGGGAAGGGCGTCATTCACGTTCTGACGATCATGCCCTTGTGGTACGTGGCTGCAGGATCTTCTTCCACGTATGATGGCGGTGGTGAGGAAGCTTCCTGTATCCAGCTGTGTGTGATGGACTCTGCAACAGGATCGTCCGCCACGTAGTGTTGGACTCTGCTACAGGATCGGTCTCCACGTGTCCTTGGATGATCAAATGTTGTCTGGTGATGTCATCCTGTCGGCTAAAGAGTAAGGACGCTCTGCTTGCGTTCCTACCTGTTTGGGACTACGTCCTTGCTCAAGTAGTCTCTGATCGGTCCATACTTCCTGTTAGCTAGCGTCCCAAAGCCTATGGGACGCCCATACACACTTGTTGTCCTTTGTTAGATGAGCGTTCCTGAACACTTGGACAACTTTATTAGAATCATAGTGAGTTTGTCATATCAAAACTAAGGGACGGTTGTGGATACACTACCAAGAACGCAGGCGTTCTTGATAGCGTCCCAACAGTTTCCCCCTTTTTGATGATGACAAACTCTTCAGCAAAAAGTTTTGACATTGGAACTTAGCATGCATGAAAACTTAAGAAAGATCATTTAGCACAAGTTTTCATTCTTTGATTTTCTAGCTTTTGGATTTTAAGGAGAGAAAAGCTTCCTAGAATTATCTAGGCGTTCTCTAGTTTATTCTAGCATGGCGTTCTTTAGACCTTTCACTTAATAGTTCCCCCTTAACACTTGCTTATTCTAGATAACTAATTTATAGCGCATCTCTGCAAAACTACACTTCCCCCTTTTGGCATCATCGAAAAGGATAACAAGTGATAAGAACGTTAAGCACAAACACATAACTAAGGGCGGAGGAACGCTTAAACAAACACAATGCAAGCAAACCATGTAATTGCCATTCAAACCAAATGTAGAGTTATTACAGACAATGAGCACATAGTGTTTAAAGTTCACGAGAAGCAAAAGCAAAATGATAGGGGATAGAAGGGGTGGTGGCAATCACTGAGAACGGCGTTGTGCTTGATAGAACTTGAGAAGTTCTTCTTGAATTTCAGCAGCCTTGGAGAACGCGGAGGTCAAGTCCTTCATAGCAGAGTAGATGAGGCACTGATTGTCCATAATGGCGCCTAGCAGTTCCGGAGGAGGATGTAAGGCGGGATTAGCAGGAGCAGGACGGGGAGCCGGACCAGAGCTAGAAGAAGGGGCGTCCACAGGAGGGTCTTGAGGAGGAGAAGGAGCCAGCAACATCTGATCAAGAGCAGAGAAGTCCATAGCAGGCTCTTCTTCGTGTACACCTTCCTGAGACGGATTCGCCTGGCGTTCTGCTTCAGCAGCCAGGCGTTCTTCTTCAGCTTTTTGTCTCGCTTCCTCAGCTTCAGCCGCTAACTATTTTAGCACGGACGGCAGCTCTTCATTGTGCCTTATCTCAATGAGACCTAATTTAGCGTTCCACTTCAGCCCGAGTTCCTTTGACGGAGCGTTCTCATCATATGCATCTTGGGACTGCAAGATCGCTTTCACAACTCCAGGGTAAGGCAAGGCGTGCCTCTTCCTTCCACACTTGGCCATATGTTGCATTGCAATTCTAGCTAAGTTGATTGGACGGCGTTCAAGGATGGCGTCTATGAGTATGATGTCTGATGTTTGCACAATAGAACGCTTTTCCTGCCTTGGAAGAATGGCGCGGCATATGAAGTAGTGAACGATTGCACCAACTTTGCTCAGAACGTGAGCTACCCTGTCCAGTCCAATCGGCCTTTTGCCTTGGAAGATGTGCTCCACTAGAGGCAGTTCCTCGTCAGTTGTCTCAAAACCACCTTCGGGAAGGGAGCTGAGAGCGTCAGCTGGAGACTTGCGAGAACCCAGACCAAGGAAAGAGCGCATCTGGCGTTCTGTAACGGAGGCTTTCTCTCCGTAAATCTTGAAGTGTAGGGAGCCATCCCTTGCCTTGTAGCGCAAGTCCTTGTAGAACGCCTTCACCTGTTCAATGTCGACAGTTGTTGGCGCTGGACCGACGTTCTGCCAGCCTTGGACTTGAATGAGCTCGATGAACTCCTGAACGGCTACATCATTTTCAGCAAAGGAAGCCAGCCATTCTTCGGAGTAGATGAGAGGGCTTAGGACTTTAACGGGCACATCAGCGTTCTTCCTTCTACGCTTGCCCTTGGGGGACTCAGAGTCCTCATCATCATTATCAGACTCGTCCTCTGCCCGCTCAGAGTCACTGTCAGAAGCGTCCTTGGAGGGAGCGTCCTCTGTGCCTTGATCTGTTTCAGCATTGCCACCAGTTGTGACTTGATCGGCACCAGCAGAGGTCTGACCTTGGGACGTGCCTTCAGCGTCCTGAGCCTCTGATTGCTGTTCTGTTGTTGGCTCAGCGTCCGCTGGGACGTCACGGGACTCTGTTTGGATTGTGGGGGAGGGGTTTTCTTGTGGTGCTGGGGTGGGGTTGAGGACGGGGAGGGATTGGTTGTAGGGAGGGATTTCCTGGTTGTCACGCTCGAGCTCTTCAGAGAGAGTTGGCTCGGCGTCCTTTGGAGAAACCTGGTGCTCGCCAGCGTTCTCTTGTACTTGGTGCTCAGCGGGAGCACTCTCAACTGCTTCTACCTCATCATTGGAGTCGCCAATCACATCGACATCCTGAGGCGTCCCTTCTTTATCAGACGAGCTGGAGCTGGAGGAGGAGGAGACATCCTCGACTTGTGCAGGCACGTCTTTGGCGAGGAGAACGCTGGGTTTCTCACCAGCTTTCCTCCGGCGGAACGTGTGCTCAAACGTCCGCTCGGTCTCATCCGGGCCACTGGAGGAAGAAGGACGACGGGACTTGGGAGTCTCAGGGTCCTTAGGCGGGGAGATATGGGCCGGGGCGGATGGGAAGTCGGCCAGGTTGAGGGGAGAGAGGGTTTGGGGAGGGAAGGGGATGAGAGCGTTCTTCTTTGAGGGTTGAGGGGAGCGAGGAGGAGTGGGGAGTTGTGTGATTTTGAGGGGTTGGGGGAGAGGAGTGGATTCTTTGGAAAGGTTGGACGGCCGATTTGAGGAGCTTGGCCGTTTTGAGGGGTTTTTGGGTTGGGGGACGCTTGAGGACTTGGCCTTTTTGAGGGGCCGTGGGTCATGTACTTTCTTAGATCGTCCCTCTTGGATATGAGATGGGAACTTGTCCACAATCTCGGTTTGTTTTGAGGAGCTTGGAGGAGCGGGACGCTTGGCAGGCAAGATTTTGTGGGAAGTGATGGTAGAAATTTGAGGTGGGGGAGAAGGACTAGGCACCCGTCTTTGGCTGGGGTACATGGGGAAGTCCGGAAGGACGCATTTGGTTAGGTCAGGGATTAAATCAAGGAGACTATCAAGATTCTGACCTCCATAAATTGTGAAGAACAAGACGTCCTCCAGGCTGCCTGGCAGGTCCTTGTAGTCGTTCTTTATCAGCCCGTGCCTCACAAAACGGTCGAGGAACTTCTCGTAGTTTTGTGTTTTCTCCTGATCGTTCTTCACGTCTGGCTTGGCCATACGTTCTCTGATCAGCCTATACAGCGTTTTTGGCTTCTTGTTAATGAAATCCACGAGGGACTCATCAAGGACGGGCTGCTTTTGCTTCTCAATAGTGTGAGACTTTATCAGCTTTCGCCTCTTCCCACCGGCTGAAATTCCGGCCACGTTCATGTGCCTTTGAGACATTCTTCCGGTGAGATTTTAGTGAGAGAAAGTCGCCGGAGTTTTAGAGAGAAGTCAGAGCTTGAACTGAGTTGAAAGGTGGTTGAGAGCAATAAATGAACGAGAGCGACTGTTTTGGCCTTATATAGAGGAAGCGGTGGCACAAGTGGTAATTAACACTGTTTTACTGTGCGACACGTGGCAAACTTCCCCCTTAAGATTTGATCAACGGTCACTGTTTATACTTTCAAAAGTTCAAAATTCAAATTTCTGACTCTTCAACTCCCTTCTCAAAATCTGAACTGGCGTTCTCAACTACAACCACTGGCGTTCTCACATACTTAGCAGATCTTTGACCTCTTCAAGCAAACCAACAACCAACTTACCGTTCTTGCGATCACCTTGAGAACCATTTGAGAACAAAGCAAGTACGTCCCGTAAAAGAAAATATGAAGCTCATAGGACGCTTTTGCAAAGTTCTCGGCTAGGGTAAGCTTAGAGTTCCCATCATTTCGGCTTATAATGAGGGTTGGGTGATCAGGGATACTCTTTTCAAGATAAATAGAGAAAATTTGAATGGCGTTCCAAAGTAGCAAACACATGAAGTTCTAGACTAGCGTTCTTGCAAATATGAGTTCAATGCTTAACAGTCCTTAACTACTTGGAATCTACCAAACATAGCCAATCATTGAGAGAATAGTAGAACGGGACTTGCTACTTAAAAGTTATCATCCCCAAGAGCAATATGAGATGCTCAAAGGGACGTCTATCAAGTGCTTTAGTGAAAATATCAGCTATTTGATCCTCCGTCCTAACGTGTCCCATGCTAATGAGTCCTAGTTCTACATTGTCACGCAGGAAGTGATGCCTTATGTGAATATGCTTTGTGCGTGAATGAAAAACAGGATTTTTTGCAATTTCTATAGCACTTGTGTTGTCACAGAGAATAGGAATAGTTTCAAGATTGATACCGTAGTCCTCAAGTTGATATTTGATCCAGAGGACTTGTGAACAGCACGAAGCAGCAACAACGTACTCGGCTTCCGCAGTTGAAAGCGCCACAGAGTTCTGTTTCTTTGATCCCCATGAAACTAGGCATGAACCAAGGAACTGTGCCATTCCTGAAGTGCTTTTTCGATCAATGACATGACCAGCGTAATCAGCGTCCGAGTATCCAGTTAGCTTGAAGGACGTCTTCCTGGGGTACCAAAGGCAAAGATCATCGCGTCCTTTGAGGTAGCGAAAGATCCTCTTGACTTCTTGCATGTGGGACTCCTTTGGATTTGCTTGGAAGCGTGCACACAAGCAAACGGCAAACATAATATCTGGACGGCTTGCTGTTAGGTAAAGCAAAGAGCCAATCATCCCTCTATAAAGCTTTTGATCAACGTCCTTTCCCTGTTCGTCTGCGTAAAGACGCGAGTTGGGAGAACAAGGTGTTGCTACGGGCTTGGACGTGTTCATCCCGTACTTCTCAAGCATTTCACGGACATACTTTTGTTGATGGATTCGCGTCCCGTCTTTGAGTTGGTTAATTTGAAGTCCCAAAAAGAAGTTAAGTTCTCCAATGAGTGACATCTCAAATTCACTACTCATGAGGGACTTGAACTCATCTACAAGCTTCATGTTAGTGCTACCAAAGACAATATCATCAACATAAACTTGAGCAATCAAAATGTCCTTGTGAACTTTCTTTATGAACAAAGTTTTATCAATTGAACCTCTAGTGTACCCATGAGACAAAAGGAAGGACGCAAACCTGTCGTACCAGGCACGAGGAGCTTGCTTGAGTCCATAAAGTGCTTTGTCCAAGAAGTACACATGATCTGAGTGAGAGGCGTCCTCGAAGCCAGGCGGCTGAGCAATATACACTTCCTCCTTTAGCTTTCCATTGAGAAAGGCAGTCTTGACGTCCATCTGAAATAGCTTGAATCCTTTGTGTGCGGCAAAGGCAATAAGAAGACGAACGGCTTCAATTCTAGCAACAGGGGCAAAGGTCTCATCATAGTCTATGCCTTCCTCTTGCTTGAATCCTTGAGCCACAAGTCTTGCCTTGTTCCTTGACACACGTCCACTCTCATCAAGCTTATTTCTGAACACCCAGCGCGTCCCTATGATATTTTTGCCTTTGGGACGTGGAACTAGAGTCCAAACTTTGTTCCTTTCAAACTGGTTGAGTTCTTCTTGCATTGCTTGAATCCAGTCAGCGTCCTGAAGTGCTTCTTTGATATTCTTTGGTTCCACCAAAGATACAAATGCGTTGAACGCACAAAAAGCTAAATTTGCACTCTGGGACTTGCTTGCAGCTGACCTGGTTTGAACTCCTTGAGATGGATCAGAAATAATTTGAGAAGTTGGGTGGTCCCTAGAGAAGCGGGACTCCCTTTGGAATAGATGAGCAAATCTTGGATCAAGATCTCCATCAGAGTCATTACTATCATCTCGAGCATCGTCTTCAGTGCGTTCCCCCTCAGAGAGAGCGTCCACACCTTGACTTTGCCCACCTTGTTGACTTGATTCAGCTACATCCTGTTGAACTGGAGATTCACTATAAGATGGAACTCCCTGAACAAAACTAGGAGCGTCCACAGAGACTTCTTCAGGATTTGGAAACGCGTCCTTAGAGACATAGTATTTTCCTGAGGACCAATCTTCAACTTCATCTTCAGAGTCGTCCTGCTGTTGTGACGAAGATCGTTCTTTCTTACTTGCTTTTTCTTTGTGAGAGGAACATTCTTTGAACACAACATGAATACTCTCCTCAAGCTTTAGAGTCCTTTTGTTGAAAACTCTATATGCTTTGCTGGTGAGGGAGTACCCAAGAAATATGGCTTCATCGCTCCTTGCATCAAACTTTCCCAGTTTTTCTTTGTCATTGTTGTGAACGAAACACTTGCAACCAAAAACTCTGAGATAATCGATGCGAGGCTTCCTTCCGTTCAACAACTCATAGGACGTCTTCTTCAGCAGAGGACGGATCATGGCACGGTTAACGATGTAGCATGCTGTTGCAATAGCTTCCGCCCAGAAGTACTTGGGGACGCTATTAGCCAAAAGCATAGTTCTTGCCATATCCTCTAGCGTCCTGTTCTTTCTTTCTACAACGCCATTTTGTTGAGGAGTCCTTGGAGCTGAGAAGTTGTGAGAGACACCATGTTGATCACAGAATGCCAGGAACTCTGAATTCTGGAATTCCGTCCCATGGTCGGATCTTATAGCTTTGAGAGGCGTCTCAAGGACAACTTCCACTTGTTTGATGAAGACTTTGAAAGCCTTGAAACAATCTGCTTTGGACGCCAAGAAGAGAACCCAAGTGAATCGAGAAAAATCATCTACAAGAACGTAAATGTACCTCTTTCCACCGTAGCTCAGTGTCTTCATTGGTCCACAAAGATCCATGTGGAGAAGTTCCAATGGCTTTCTTGTACTTACTTCATTCTTTGACTTGAAGGACGTTCTTGTTTGCTTCCCTTTGATACAGGCTTCACACTGTTCAACCGTCTCAGGATCAATCCGGGGAAGACCTTTCACAAGATTCCTTTGGTGCAACTTGAGAATTGTGCTAGGACCAGCATGGCCAAGACGACAATGCCAGAGATCAGCGTCCTTCTTTGAAGCAGATAGACATAGTTCTGATTTGGGTTTGAACTCTTGATTGAAAATGTAGATATTGTTCTTGCGAACTCCTTTCAGAACAACTTTGTTGGACTTCTTGTTGATGACGAGACACTCCTTTGAGTCAAATGTGACTAGGTTTTCACCTTGATCACACATCTGAGAGACGCTAAGAAGATTGAACCCAAGTCCTTCAACAAGACTCACGTTGGTTGCTTTGATGGACGGGTTAAGAATAGCAGTTCCCGTTCCCTTGATCTTTCCTTTGCCCTTGTTGCCAAACGAGACAGTTCCTCCCGTGGCACTGCTTTGGATAGAAGTGAGATGGATCTGGCTTCCTGTCATGTGATTTGAGGCGCCACTATCAATGATCCATGGGCGTCCCCTCACTTCCACCTGCCAAAATAAGGTTAGTTCTTGGCGACCCAGGCAAGGTGTTCCTTACCTGGTTCGTTACAAAAGTAGAACTCTGGTTCTGGCATGTAGTCATTAATGTTCACATCATTAGAAATGGCATTTCTGTGGAAAGAACTTCTAGAACGTCTAGGACGCCTAGAATTAGCTTTTGGAACGGACTTAGCATTTTCATTATTAGTCCTAGCAACTTTCCCACTCTCAATGTCTTCCTTTAGTTTTACACAATCATGTTTGAAGTGGTCACCTTGTCCACAGTACCAGCACGTCCTATAGTAAGTACCGAGGTAGTACTTCTTGTTGGGACGTTGGATTTTGTTTTGCTTCATCTTTTGGGGATCACACACCTTTGAACCGTCCCCTTTAGCAATTTTCTTGTAAATTTTATGACTGGTGGAATTGGTGTAGTAGTCCTCTTGACCTATTTCTCCACTTTCTAGAACTCTAATTCTTTCAAGGAGATTTTTAGTTTTCTCTTTTTCAAGTTCAAGTTCCGAAGTTTTGCTAGCCTTAAAGTCACTAGGGAGAGAGTTCCTAGAGTCAGATTCATATCCTAGTCCTCTTTTGGCTGGGACAAAAACTATTGGTTTTACTTCCTCAACTATGGGACTCTTTCCCAAAACTTTCACTTCTTCCCTAAGCTTGGCGTTCTCGAGTTTAAGACACACAAGTTCAGTTTTTAGGGACTTAGTTTCTTCACATGAGGACTCTAGTTGACTAGTCATTGAATTACAGTTCTCACATTCGACTACAATGTTTTCATCTTCTAGTTCATCCATTCTTCTTTTCATGACAAGACTTTCCTCCATGATTTTACCAATAAGCTTAAGGAGTTTTGGTTTTGAACATTTTTCTAAAGAACGCATCATGGAGTCATGAGTTACCTCTTGTTCATTATCGGAGGCGTTCTCTTTAACAACTGGGGCGTCCTCTACTGCCATGTACGCCACTTGATCATCGCGTTCCTCATCACTTGAACTGAGATCATCCCAAGCAGCTGTACATGCTCCAATGAGAGCTTTCTTCTTTTCCTTGGAGGACGTTCCCACAGTACATTTCTTGGCAAAATGTCCTTTCTTGTTGCATTTGTAGCATGTGAGTTCCTTCATTTCATCTTCTGTGTATTTGGGACTCTCCTTTTTGTAAGACTTGTTCTTGCTACTATGCTTGTTTTTCTTGTTGTAGTATTTGAGAGCCTTGTGAATAAGAGAGAGTTCCTCATCTGAGTCAATTTCTTCCTTTGACTTTCTTTCTTTCTCTTTGGGACGCAAGCTCTCAAGATTTTCTTTGTTTTGCATCATCAATGCCAGGTCTCTTTGTCCACGCAGGTATTCAGCGTACTCTGGTGTTGTGGACGCCAAGGCAAGATCAGTTTGAGGGTTCTTTCCTAGCTGGGCCATGTCAGTGATTCTACGTTCTTCGTACCCCCTGAGCTTCCCATAGATCTCTTCCATATCTAGAGTTTTGTTGGCTGTGTTTTCTTTGAAAGTTGTCCTATCAAAGTTCCAAACTCCAGTCAACCCATCGATAACTACTTGAACTCTGTTCCTCATGGAGATTTCTGTTTCTGGAACGCCCAAGTTCCTCATCTTGGTGACAAGGGACTCAAAACGGTACGAGTAGTCATTCACCGTTTCATTTGGTAGCATAGTAAAGGCATAGAACTCCTTTTTGATCTTCAGCTGGACGTCCTCTTTCATCTCTGCAGTTCCCACATGAAATTTTTCAAGAGCTTCCCACTGTTGTTTTGCGGTGGGGAGATTGCTAACTCTTGTAGCATCTCTCTCACAGAGGGACGCTTGAAGAAAACAAATAGCTTTTGCATTGGTTTCCATCAGCTTGAACTCATCAGGACCCCAATCGTCTTCTTTGTCAACTTTGTCAGCAGGAACTTTAAGATCACCTTTTCTGATAACATTCCAGCATTGATAATTTGTGCTTCTGCAGAAGTTCTCAAATCTAATTTTCCATCGGTTGCAGTTGCCGTCCGTCAGACGCGGAGGCTTTACGAACGAGATTCCAACCTGCTCCATGTCCATTTTTACCTGCAACTCAGTAAGAATCTAGAGCGCCTGCTCTGATACCAATTGTTGGATCGTTAGTACTGAGGGACTGCCTTTACTTTGATAAAGGCGTCCTTTAGTTAGGCGTTCCTACGAGGTGTAGGAACGTCCTAGAGTAATGCAGCGGAATTTAAGTACCAAACAGGTAAGTAATGAACGCAAATGAGTTATAGAGGAACCACTCAAGACCAAGTAGTCCTTGAGTGTAAACCTCTACCTCCTTGGAGGATTTTTGAATAGTTCTTCCTTTATATTGAACGTTCTTACAGATGTACTGGCGAGTCTTTACAGTTCTCTGGCACTTAGCTTTTCCCTAAGTCCACTAGTAAAGGACTCCTCTAAGCCTACAACTTAAGCAAGTTCAATCTACTAAAGGACTCCTATCCCTGCGTTCTGCAGTACTTCGCAGAACTCTCTTTCTCTTTTGGTTACAAACAGATTTGTGATTTGTTTACAAGTCTCACTCGATCTAACTCAGGTCTAAGCACTGTTCTTGAGTTCTTGAGTTAGTTCTTCGTGTTCTTGAGTGAGCCGCTTTCCTATGATTCTCTTTGAATATTCTTGAAAGCGTTAACTTCACTATAAATGCCTTGCGGTATTTATAGGACTTGGGAAGGGCGTCATTCACGTTCTGACGATCATGCCCTTGTGGTACGTGGCTGCAGGATCTTCTTCCACGTATGATGGCGGTGGTGAGGAAGCTTCCTGTATCCAGCTGTGTGTGATGGACTCTGCAACAGGATCGTCCGCCACGTAGTGTTGGACTCTGCTACAGGATCGGTCTCCACGTGTCCTTGGATGATCAAATGTTGTCTGGTGATGTCATCCTGTCGGCTAAAGAGTAAGGACGCTCTGCTTGCGTTCCTACCTGTTTGGGACTACGTCCTTGCTCAAGTAGTCTCTGATCGGTCCATACTTCCTGTTAGCTAGCGTCCCAAAGCCTATGGGACGCCCATACACACTTGTTGTCCTTTGTTAGATGAGCGTTCCTGAACACTTGGACAACTTTATTAGAATCATAGTGAGTTTGTCATATCAAAACTAAGGGACGGTTGTGGATACACTACCAAGAACGCAGGCGTTCTTGATAGCGTCCCAACAGTGGATCGGCCGGAGAAGAGGCCGGATAAATTGAGGTCCGGGCTGACGACGTGGATGGTGGCGAAGAGGCGACAAAGACGTTGAGAGGTAGTCGGCATGGTGGGAGGAGGTGGGGGAAAGAGAAGGTGATGACATGGAAATGATTTTTAGGTTTTTAATTTATATGAAATGAATTTTAAAAGTAAATATACGTGGCAATGACATGTACATTATGTGGCACGTTATGTGGCACTGACATGGAAATTAATCCAACGCGTGAGGTGCATGGAGGATAGAAGGTACTCAATAGAATAGGAATATATAAGTAGAGGTGTTCAATAGAACATTTCGAAGTAGGGGAGGCCGTTTGCACAATTTTGACAAGTACGGGGGGCCGTACATGTATTTTGCCGGGAGTTGAAACCTGTACACCGTCATATTTTGTGTACTAACATTCTTGCATCCATATTTAGCTAATGAGATTGATTTGATCCCTACTCTACTATGACTGACATCTTTCATTTAGCTTTGAAAGTAGAGAGGAAATGCAAATCCAAGAATCAAGGAGGGAGGAGCACGGGCAACTAGTCTAATTCATGGAGAAACAGCCGTGGCCAGGCCACGTCTTATGGAAAGGAAGGCCCACATCCTAAAGAGAGAGGGAGCACATCCGGTGCCTATAGTGACCAAGCTTGCCGAGCTAAGCCTCCCACGAGCAACACACCAACCTACAATAAGGGCACCACTGGTGGAGCTTCGGCAGCTCCTCAGGGGAGTACTTCTATCTCTTCTTCTAGAGCTAGGGACATTGTGTGCTTTAAGTGTCATGGTAGAGGGCACCTGATGAAAGATTGTCCAAAAATGAAAACACTTCTAATCAATCATTTAGGCCAATATGGATCTGAGGAAGAAATTGATGATTTGCAAGAAACGAGCTAGCCTAATAATGATGAACTCCCTGAGAATAACATTGATGATGAGATTGAGTATGAATAAGGAAAATCTTTAATTGGTGGGCACAACATGCATACAAAACCAGGCCCATATGATGATAATCAAATAGAGAACTTATTTCATACTCGATGTTTGAGTAAGGGTAAAGTATGCAACATGATTATAGATAGTGGTAGTTGTTGTACCATTACTAGTCTTAAAATGGTACAAAAACTTCAATTATATATGACTCAACACCCTAGGCCCAATAAATTGTACTAGATGAACGATTGTGGTGAGTTGAAAGTGAACAAGCAACCGCACATTCCTATTAAACTAGGGCATTACGAGGATGTTATTCTTTGTGATGGTGTTCCTAGATAGGCTTGTCACATTTTATTGGGTCATCCATGGAAATATGATAGAAAGGTCACACATGATGGATTCACCTACCTGAACACCTTCACCCACAATGGCAAGACCATAGTGCTCAAACCCATGGCACCTACCCAAGTGGCCGAGGAGTTTGACAAGAAGAAGGTAAGTAAGGTAAGTGGAGATGGTGAGGGAAAGAAGGGGATGGCTCGGGGTAAGACGAGCTCACCTAACAATGACCCACCCTCAATCGCGCTTTTGGCTTCCAAAAGGGAGCCAGAGGCCGAGTACGTGGATGGACAAACAAAACTCATGCTCTTGTGCAAGGAGTTGAGTTTGTTAAGTGAGGAGCTTAAGGCTTCTTTGCCCCCAACTATTTTCAGGCTCGTTGAGGAATACAAGAACATGTTTCCCAATGAGATACTGGCTCTTACCCCCAATTAGAGGAATTGAACATCAAATTGATCTCATTCCCGGGACGTCTTTACCAAATAGACCAGCCTATAGTATGAACCCCAAGGAGACCCAAGAGGTCCAATCCCAAGTCCAAGAGCTATTAGATAAGGGATACATAAGGAAGAGTCTCAACCCTTGCGCCGTTCCAGTGTTATTAGTACCCAAGAAAAACAACACATGGAGAATGTGTGTCGATTATAGGACCATTAATAACATCACGGTCAAATATAGGCACCCCTTTCTTAGACTAGATGACATGCTAGATGAATGGCATGAAGCCACCATGTTATCTAAAATTTATTTAAAAAGTGGCTATCATCAAATTCGATTGAAGGAAGGGGGATGAATGGAAGATAGCTTCAAGACCAAGTTTGGTCTATATGGAGTCATGTCATTTGGGCTCACAAACGCACCGACCACTTTCATGTGTTTGATGAACCGTGTATTGAGGCATTATATAAGGAAACTTGGTGTAGTATACTTTGATGATATTCGTGTGTATAAGAAACCCTAGAAGAGCACAAACATCATTTGATGGAAGTTCTCTCTACTCTATGAAAAGAGTGCTTGTATGCCAATTTAAAGAAATGCGAGCTTTGCACTAATCATGTCACTTTTCTTGGTTTTGTATGAAGTTCCAAAGGACTAAAAGTGGACGAACCCGAGATAAGGGCAATCCAAGAGTGGCCAACGCCTACCTCCATTGACCAAGTCAAGAGCGTCCATGGCCTTCCAAGCTTCTATAGGCGGTTCGTGAGGGATTTAGCACCATTGTTTACACCCTTGAGCGATATCACTAAGAAGAGGAGCGAGTTCAAGTGGGAGAAGGCATAAGAGAGGGCTTTCAATTCCATAAAGTGGAGACTAAAGCAAGCACCATTGTTGGCCTTGCCCGACTTCACACGTCCATTTTAGGTGGAGTGTGATGCAAGTGGCATTGGTATTAGTGGAGTTCTCATGTAAGAGGGTAAACCTATAGCCTTTTCTCTAAAAAATTTGAAAGGAGCATGTTTAACTTACTCTACATATGACAAAGAATTGTATGCATTGTTTAGAGTACTTAAAATATGGCAACACTACATATGGCCTAGAGAGTTTGTTTTGAAAAATGACCATGAATCCTTAAAGAATTTTATGAGTCAAGACAAATTGGATATGAGGCGTGGTAGATGGATGGAATTCATAGAGACATTTCCATATGTCATAAATTACATTAAAGGGAAAGATAATGTTGTAGTCGATGCTTTATCTCGTCGCCATATATTGCTTGTTTCACTGGATTCTAGAGTGTTAGGTTTTACTTACATTCGTGAATTGTATGAGCATGATATCGATTTTGGTGATGCTTTTAAATGATGCATGCATAAAGGTTCGGATGAGAAGTATTGCATTTATGATGGATTCTTATTTAGAGTTGATAAAGTTTGCATTCCTCATTGATCTTTGCGTTTATTGCTTGTTGAGGAAGCCCATAAGGGCGGTCTAATGGGACATTTTGGAAGGGATAAAACTTATCATACTCTTAGGGCTCTTTTTTTTTGCCACACATGCTTACGGACGTTGAAAATGTAGTTAAGCGTTGTTTTGATTGTTTAAGAGCCAAGTCTAGTTTGATGCCACGTGGATCACACACCTCTTTGCCTACGCCTATAACCCCTTGGGAGGATTTATCCATGGACTTTATAGTAAGGTTGCCTAAGCCTACTTCCAACAACTTGTTCGGGAAGTAGGAGTATCGAGAAGTTGCAAATTTTAAATCGATGGAAAACTGAAGACATTTTCTACAACTCCTTTGTGGACACCGAGATCAGAAACACACTCCTTTGTGGACACTTAAATGAAAACAAGGACTAGCTTACCTGTTAACTTTAATCCATGTAACTTTAAGTGTTTCCTTTTTCTTCTCGTCAAGCTTTGTAATAACATTTTTGATTTTTGCCTTGTTGTTTGAGAAACATAAAGTAGTAAGTCTGGCTCTAGATTCAATATACCCCTAAAAATGAAGAGAAAATAAAAGAAGAAGAAGAAAATTGCAGCAGCAGACCTCAATGATCTTCTTCCTTAATATTAGATCATTGTACTCATCTTCTGCTTTCTCGAAAATTTCCATAATTTTCTTATTGACCCTCTTTTCTAGACTGGAGTAAAAAATTGATATTAAAAAGAAAAACAATTGATACAGAATATGGATGTTGGCTACATGAAGCATATCCATTATGGCAAAATGTATGCATTCATCTTAAGCCTTATAAATAATAATACAAATTTCAAGAAATAAACTAGGGTATTCAGCAAAGCATAAAATAGCTAAATAAATGAAGTATCTAAAATGTAAACCTTAGACGATGCCCGTAAATTTACCTCCTTTTTCTTCATTAAGCACTGAAGGCAACACGATGAGATGCATTGGCACGCAACGGATTTTTAGTGTTAGGAAGCCAACACGCAAGCATCAAGTAACTTGGCTCTGCATGATGGTAATAAAACCCTTCCTACAAAATTCACAACATCAGAGGAACAATCATAAACAACATGCAATTACCCCCTTTATCAACAACATACGACAGTCGATTTACTCATTCAAGAATTAGGAATGCAATTTACACAACATGCAATTGAATGAAGAAAAATGGAGAGATTACCAACTAGGTCCAATGGGAAACAGAAGACCTAAGTAAAGAGGAGAAAGCCTGAGGTTCGACTGGGCGTTGCATTTCAACAATGACGCTATTGTGCTCGTCTTCAGTGGTCGGAAGCAACTAATAGCCATAACATATGTAGAGGAGGAGCGTGTCGCCACCGCCATAGGGATAGTAGGGGCAGGCCCTTCCCCGGCTGCAAAGGTGGAGGATGCTGCTGTTCACGGACGAGTTCGTCATTCTGTAGCCGAACTTGGTCGTGAAGACTTTGATTTGGGCATTGTTGAGGCGGAAGGCGGTGGCATGGGAGTCGATCTCAGATCCGTGGTCCGAATCGAGGAGGATCCCGCTGTTCCTGATGATGGCACATGAGGAGTACCTTTTCCGGCGCCCGAGGAGGCGTACTCGATCAGTGAGGAGGCTGCCTAAAGAGCGACTGTGGGTGTCAACAGCTAGCGGCGGTCAAGCGGCACAAGAGGAGGAGGGGTGTTCGATTAGGAGACAAAACCCTAAACTCCTAAATTGCAAAACTTAGGGTGTGCCGCAAAATTTATTTATTTATTAATAACAAATGTCTTTTAAGACGCTTTATCATAAACGTGTCATCCGTGTATGTTATGGTAAGACACTTTTTTAGAAAAGCTTCCTTCGTGTATGTTACCTTAAGAAGCTTTTTCATAAAAACGCCCTCCGTGTATATTAAGTTAAGGCACATTTTCAGAAAAGCGTCATGATATATATGTTACTTTTTTATATAAAATGATTTAACACAACATAGCGCTTTTTTAATATATAAGCTTCTTCCGTATTTGTTTAATAAATGCGCTTTTCACAAGCACCCTAATATTTCCGCGTTATAGAGTGAATTTTGTAGTAGTGTTTGTGTTTTTATTTTTCTTAAACGTTTTGTTTTCCTAAATTCTCAACAAATGACAAGCTGAAAGGGTAGATGCGCGCAGTGTTAGTTCATTGCACTAACACATTTCTTTGCACATGAATTGATTGCACTAACGGAGTCGTACGTGTGCTAGCTACATAAGGGGTTCTCGTGATATTTGATCACGAATATACGAATATACGAATGTACAAATATTAAAATTAAATATATGAATATACGAACGCGCCGGTCCCCTAATCTGCATGGCCACTTCGAGTTAGACCTATCGTACCCTACGTCTTAGTCGCGTGATGAAGATGTAGGTGGGGCATTTTTTAGCGGGTAAAGTTTCGTCATCTTAATTATGCTCGCTATCTTTCCCCATAGAGGTAAATTTATTTATTATGTTATTTTCTATCTATAATTGCTTATTTATTGTTAATTAAATCGTAGTAGTTATCCATCATATGGAAGGTTTCATCTTTTTAATAAGATAGAATTATCGGTTGAAGTGGGTAGCAAGATGTCGCCTGCTTTGGGATTTAATTTTCGACTCCCAACCCTCTGTCTTCCATTATAAAAACATGTCTTCTCCATGTAGAAGGATCAATCTCTTAATACCCTGAATAAGCTGATATTCACTGAACATTCTAGCATTCTTGTATTTTCGTGTTCTTTACGTTCGATGCTCAATCGGCGACTGCTTTTCTGACTTAGGCATCGGAGGTGGATTAGGGGGTTCTCACTCCCTTTGTATATTGTTTTGCAGGTTCTATGTCAAGTAAGCGGTTGGAACGGAAAGTGAAGGAAAGAGTAATTAATTAGTGTATTAAAGCTAAATTTTTGTGAACGAACAATAAAGGACAAGTAACGAGGGAAAATAATGTAATTGGTTGGTTATAATTAACATCATTAAAAAAATAATCATCAAAATCTTTCATGTTGATGACAAACAATGAAACAAACACACACGTAGATACATATGGTGATAATGGAACAACAATCGATCATTTATTTTCTATGGATCGATATATTTGCACCTCAGATTTAAATGTATATATTATTATTGTTTAACGGCAGCACATATTTGTATGTTATAAAGTCTGTCATTTAATTTTCATTTGAGGTAGGGATTATCCTTATTAGTATATCGGCAATCCTTCCGAATCTCTCCTCCAGATCCAGTGAGAACTCCGATTTCGCCCATCCTGGCCATGGCCAACGCCAACTCCAACTTAAAATCTTGAAACCCAACTGCATATTCTTGGGTCAACTGCAGGGTGTCGTTACCGTAGAGCAGCTGCTGGTCAACGCCAAGAACAGCCTGTTTATTGAGGACCCTCTTGTAAAAGCTCACGTCCAGCTTGTGCTTGGGCCCTGATTCCGGGTTCATGTACACCATCCCTTCGTGTTCCCCGCTCCTCGTCTTCTTGGGACACTGCTTCATCAGGTCGTCTCGTAGGTACTGGTCCATGCTCAGGTCCGCCTTTCCTGTGCCTTGGAAGTTGTATAGTCGGTCTGTTATGAACCCACACCTCGCTTTTCCTAACGAGTGAAGTCCTAAGAGGGTTGCCATGTCTTCAACGTCTAGGCCTCTTGATTGGAAGAAATCAAGTGATTGCTGCCATGAAATGGAGGGGGAAGGAAGATCTACGGCTGAAGCCTTCGAAGAGAATCCGTCTCTTCTACCTGTTCGGATTATATAGGATGGTCCTCCAGCCTGCAACATATGTATGTATGCACAAGATAACGTTCATTAGTACTTAAAATGGACGGAATATATATATAGATGGATAGTTTTGAAGTTGATCGAAGGAAGAGTGGTGGATGGAGGGATATATTGACCAAGCTGATGGCATCTCGTGTGGCTAGGTTGAGAATATCAGAGCAGGAGACGGCGCCCGGGCACATACTCTCTAGACCTTTCTTGATCCTCTCAACAACGGAAAAGCCTCCGAGCCCTACATTCTGAGCCGCCTGTCGTTCTGAGCCTGCTCCTTCCAACAGTATGGATGCATCGCAACCCTACGTACGTACAGTTTGCTTATGGATCAATCGTCAATATGTATAATGCAGTTTACTATATGAATGTACGTGTATATATAGATCGATGTCATGCCTGCATGCATACACTGCACGTACAGATCGACGTAAACGTAAGTACGTACCGTGACAAAGCAATCAGAGTAGAGCAAGCGTGCGAGCTTGGGTGCAAGACTGGCGTCTTTGGCCATGTAAACCTTCATTTGGAGCTTCACGTACGCCTCTACGTTGTCGCATATGTTGTGCTTCTTGTAGAATTGACGTAGCAGACCGCTTTTGGGCAGAAAAACGCCTCCTTCGGTCGCCATGGCTGCCAGGGCAATCACGCCAAAAACAACCACAACCTCCGCTGCAACTCTCGCCATTGCTTAAATTAGACTCTTAATTACTTGTTGCTACTTTATTTGGCTCTTCAGGGTACATATGGAAGTCTAAGACTAGCCGGCAATTTGCATCTTTAAATAGCCGATTTGGTTGATTAGTCTATTAATTAAGTGCATGTCAGAAGTCTGGCTTAATTAACACGTCATTAATTAGTCGAAAATTGGTATACTAGATATGCATGTTTTACTTAATCTTGGAATATTGGACATTCAACCAATTGGCGCCATGTTATGCTACCTTGTAGGCCAAGTGTTTGGCACATGTTAATTACGCCTCAGCTCGCTTATGACTTACGTGCAAATATATATGCAAAATCCCTTAGGACTTCCAATTCCTTAATTAACTATTGGTTTATGGCCATTCTTTTTCTTGTTAGTAGCATCATTAAGCTAGCTTGCTGGTCAAAGCTACCTAGCTTATGGTTGTTTGGAGAAGCTAGCCCTAATTAATGATGACTAGATGCTACCCGGGCATGATCGAATAAACAAGGCCAACCGTCTGACCGTCTCCCTCCAATATCTATCTATCTATCTATCTATCTATTACTATATACTAAAGCGGAAGCAAATTCCGTCACCATATTGCGCCACATCACCCCTTTTATTAAAATAATATATTTTATTTAAATTCTTTTGTCATCTATTAAATTCGAAAATTTATCTTTCTACTCCATACTTGAAAATTTTATCTTTTGTTATCTGTTAGATTGGAAAATTTTGTATTACGTAAAAAAAATATACAATTAGCATGTACAATTTTTTATGTTTTCCAAAAGCATGTACCTACATGGTACATCTTTTCCAAACGCATGTACGCACATGGTACAAAATATATACAGTTTTAGCTAAGATATATATATATATATATCTTAATTATATCTTTATAAAAAATTCTCCTAATCTTTACCCATCTAGAACTTCTTTCCTTTAAATACACCTCTCATTCACTCATTTTTCTACAATTAATCTACATTTCTCTATACCATTAAAAAATATACACTTTTAGCTAAGATGTATATCTTAAAATAATATGTACCATTTAATTATTATTTTTTAGTAAGTATGATACTATATTAATCCAAGTGTGTATTTTAAATTATTGATTGATTTATATAATTTAGTTTATAAAATTTAATTTTGATTTCAATAAATGTTTATCAATTTTTTATAAAAAATAATAATTCATCACATCTTATTGCATTCTTCCTCGATATATATGTTTATATATGCATAAATATATATATATATATAAATACAATATTTTTATATCGATATTTGATGATATACGAGAATTATGTTATTTTATAATCTAAAAGATACACTCTTTTTAAAAGAAATTAGACATATGATAATAATTGTAATTATCATATACAGGATAATAAAAAAAAAACACCCCGTACAAGGTGCGGGTCCTTTAGTAGTTTAAGATTAAACGCGCTCGTACTATCGTGGCATGGTCGAATAATAATGTTAGTATACGAAAATTCGTCTTTAATACACTAATTGATTGCTCCTCCATTCACCTTCAATTCGCTCTCTCCTCCATCAATGACCTAGAATCTTGCAAAACAATGGACAAAGGGGGTGAGGACGCCCTGATTCACCTATGATGCCTAAGTCAGAAAAGCAATTGTTTGAGTCGAGTGTCGAGGGTAAAGGATGATAATTGCGAGAAAAGCTAGAAGATGCAAGTTGCAAGTTACCTCTCCATACATGGCGCGTCCCTGTATTTATAATGGGAAAGACAAGGTAGAGGCAGAATAATTCTATCTCTTGCGATTACTTACTAACTAATTCAACAATAATTCTATCTTTACGATAAGATAGAACCTTCCATCATAATTGCTTAACCGCCTCTTTAACTTTAATAAAATAATTTAAAGATAAAAAGCATAATTAATAAAACACCTTTATGGCAGAAGATAGAGAAAATATTTATGGCGATTAATTTACCTACTCACAATGCCCCACCCTGCAATTAGATCGAATATAAGATGAAGGGGTATATAAGTCCTATACGTAGTGATCATGCGGGCGAGGAGTCTCCACATGCGTGCGTGTGTGCGATTGCGCTCTACATATCCGCGCACATACGTAAAGTCTGTTAGAACGATGAACTAACGTTGTGCTATAGATTTTTTTTGAAACTCAAACTAATGCAAAGAACAGACTTTTACTTAAAATAAACGTGAATCTTATGATCCTAAGGACTGAACTAAAAAATAATAACCTAAGGGTTTCATTAAAAAACCACGAGGGAAAAAGAGTATCCTATCTAAAGGGTGGGCTAGGTTGAAGATGAAATATCCGTAGAAAATATCCAAACTAATGAGTACAATCTAAAAGTTGGTTATTAGATTATGACACTTGCTATTTTGGGAGATAATGATATTAAACAGATGTAATTAATTGCATGTGAATGAAAGACTTAATGTCTTATAAAAAAAAGTCTAATGGTATAAAATTAGTCTATATATATTACTTTCTTTCTAATATATATATATATATATATATATATGTTGGGACGATATTAAGGACGTCAGTCATTAATATCTAACCAATAACGATCGTCCCTTGTTTTGATAATGACAAACTCAATGGTATTTAATAAGTTGTCCAAGTGTTGATCTCAGGTAAGTCCAGAGGACGCACATGAGCGAAAAGGACAACAAGTGAACGGCAGTCCCTAAGCTGTAGGGACGCACGTCATCAGAACTTCCAAAGCTGAACGTAATTGGCGAAGTTCCTGCGCAGATAGGACGGCGTCCTCATCAAGAAGGGACGCGCGCCAAAATACGGATGAAGTTCAAATTCAAATCAAGGCCGCCCCAACATGATTACATCACGTTCGGCCATAGTCCTCAGAAGGAAGCTTCCCTTGTCTGGGCACGTGTAGACAACTCCAAAGATGTCGCTTTCCCAGCAATAATCCCCTACCCACGCGGAGGCTTCCCAAGCGTCAACAGAGTTGACTTCCTCAAGATGCACATCGCACCGTTGATGGAAGATCAAGGATCCTGCCAAGTCTCAGAGGACGCTAGAGGACAAGAACCACTTCCGCTATAAATACCCCCCAAGGGGTATGCATTGTGGACTTTGAAGACTTTCTCTCAAGCTCTCCCGAAGCATTCAAGTACAAGAACGAAGATCAAGAAGATCAAGTGAGCTTGAAGCAAAAGAAAGAAAGTCCAACCACATCAAATCCAAAACAAACCACAAAATAGTTAGAGTAGTAGTTTGTCTCTCACAACGGACCGTGAGAGACGTGTGTGATAGCTTCCTTATAGCTAAGAGAGTTAGGTTACTTTGTTAGGTGGAAAGGATTGTTACTAGTGAGGCTAAGGACGGACGCTTAGCTCAGAGAAGTGTAACGACTCGCCTAAGTTGTAAGGACTCTCTCTTAATAAGATAAGGACGGCTATTGAAAATCCTCCAAGCGGAGGTAGAGGTTTACCCATAAGACTAGTTGGTCTTAGTGGGCTTCCTGTCTAAATACTCGTGTCCATTATCTTATCTCGTTTCCTGTTAAGTCTATTTTCCGCTGCATCTAAGGACGCCCTTAACCCAGTTAAGGACGCCCATTCTAACAGACTTACGATCCAACAATTGGTATCAGAGCAGACGCCCTAGATTAAGTTTGAGTTGCAGGAAACATGGATATGGAACCTATAGGTATCTCTAGTGCGAAGCCTCCTCGTCTCACCGAAGGAAACTTCAATTGATGGAAAACAAGGTTCGAGTGCTTCGTGCGAAGTCAGAACTACCAATGTTGGCTGGTGATAAAGAACGGCGACCTCGAAGTCCCTGCTGCTAAGAAGGACAAGGAAGCAGATTGGGGTCCAGAAGAATTCAAACTCATGGAGGCAAACGCCAAAGCCATCTGCTTTCTACAGACGTCCCTCTGCGAAAGGGACGCCACCCGTGTGAGCAATCTTCCTACTGCCAAGCTCCAATGGGAAGCTCTGGAGAAGTACCATGTTGGGACGCCCGAGATGAAAGAGGACGTCCAACTTGAAGCTAAAAGGGACTTCTACAAGTTCAAAATGTTCACAAATGAGACCATCACCGACTACTCCTTCCGCTTTGAGGCCCTACTAACCAAGTTGAAAAACTTGGGTGTCAAAGAAACGGAGATAACCCAAAGGATGAAGGTTCAAGTCTTGATCGATGGACTCACGGGACCATGGAACTTCGATAGAATGACGTTCAAGGAAAAACAAGCCAACAAAGGACTGTCCTTGGAAGAAATATATGGAAAGCTTAAGGGATACGAAGCAAGGAGAAATCAAGACCTGCTGGAAATGGGAAAGAGTTCCCAAAATGAGCTGGCTTTAACTCTTGCGGCAAGAACGCCAGAGTATAAGCAATACTATCAAAGACAAAGAGAGTTGAACTCAATGCTAGAAGCCAAAACTCAAGAGCACCAAGAGAATCTCCGTCTTCAGGCTTCGAAAGAACGCAAAGGGAAGACCGAAGAACAAATATCTGAAGAAGATGAGTTAGCCCTGCTTCACAAATCTCTCCGTGCATGGTACAAAAGAGGCAAAGTCCCAAAAATGAAGATGCCTTACAAGAAAGAAAGTCGCAAACTTTCGGATGCTGAAATGAAGGATATAGTAGCAACAAATGCAACAAGAAGGGACACATGGCCAAGAAATGTACCACAGGGTTAACATCAAAAGAAATAAAGGAAAAAGCTTTGTTCGGTGCGTTTGAGGGCGCATGGGACGACCTTGACTCAAGTGATGAAGAACCAGAAAATCAAGTGGCCTACATGGCTATGGAAGACGCCCTAGAGGACGTCTTTGAAACTGAGCAAGAGGTAACTCATGAATCTATGCTAAGCTCTCTTGAAAAATGCTCAAAGTCTAAGCTCATCAAACTAATCACTCAGATCATGCAAGAAAGCTATGCCATGAAACAAAGTTTTGAGGAAATTGAATCCGAGAATATTGTTGTGGAATGTGAAAATTGCAATACCATGTCTGTTCAACTAGAGTCTTCTAAGGAAGAAGTCAAGTCCCTTAAGAGTCAGCTTGTGTTCCTAAAGCTTGAAAATGCAAATCTTAGGGACGAGGTGAAAGTTCTAGGAAAGAGTCCCATGACTGAACCTGTGAATCCTATAGTCTTTGTTCCAGCTAGGAAGGGACTAGGGTATGAATCAGGCTCAAGGAACTCTCTTCCCAGCGACTTCGAAGCTAGCAAAACAACTGAACTAGAACTTGAGAAGGAAAAGACAAAGAACCTAGAAGAACGGATAAGAGTCCTTGAAAGTGGTGAGAAAGGCCAAAGGGACTACTACACAAATTCCACTAGCCATAAAATCTATAAGAAAATTGCTAAGGGAAATGGCTCTAAGGTGGTTGATCCTGAAAAAATGAAAGAAAATAGAATTCAACGTCCTAACAAGAAGTACTACCTTGGAAACTACTATAGGACGTGCTGGCATTGTGGCAAAGGTGGCCACTACCAGTATGAGTGTCTTAAGCTAAGACAAGATCTTGAGAATGGCAAAAAGGCTAGACGTAATAATAAGAATGCCAAGTTAAAATCTTCTACTAGGACGCATGCTAGTGTGACAAATGCTAAAACTCGATCTCCTAGAACGCATGCTAGAAGATCAAATGATGTGAATGTTTATGATCATTTGCCTATGAAGAAGTTGTACACATGTAACGAACCAGGTAGGGGCCACCTTGCTTGGGTCGCAAAGAACTAACTCTTCTTTTCAGGTGGAAGTGAGAGGAAGCCCATGGATCATCGATAGTGGCGCTTCAAATCACATGACTGCAAGCCAGATCCATCTCACTTCTATCCAATCAAATGCCACATGAGGAACTGTCTCGTTTGGCAACAAGGGCAAAGGAAGAATCAAAGGGACGGGCGTCGCAAAGCTAAATCAATCCATCAGTGCGTCCAAAGTCTTTCTTGCCGAGGGACTAGGCTTCAATCTCCTTAGTGTTTCCCAAATATGTGATCAAGGTGAAAACCTAGTCACATTTGACTCTAAGGAGTTCCTGGTTATTAACAAGAAAACAAATCAAGTCATTCTCAAAGGGACTCGCGAGAACAATGTCTACGTCTTCAATCAAAGGTTCAAGACTACATCCAAGTTGTGCTTATCTGTCTCTATTGTGGACGCCGATCTCTGGCATCGACGTCTTGGACATGCTGGACCTAGCACGATCTTCAAGCTTCATCAAAAGGAACTTGTAAGAGGACTTCCCCGAATTGATCCTGAGCAAATTGAGCAATGTGAAGCATGCATCAAAGAGAAGCAGACAAGATCGTCCTTCAAATCCAAAAATGAAGTGAGCACAAAGAAGCCTTTAGAACTCCTTCACATGGATTTGTGTGGACCCATGCAAACCCAAAGCTATGGTGCAAAAAGGTACATGTACGTTATTGTAGATGATTTTTCTAGATTCACTTGGGTTCTTTTCTTGGTGTCAAAAGCAGATGCTTTCGGGATGTTCAAAATCTTCATCAAGCAAGTAGAAGTTGCTCTTGGGACGCGCTTGAAAGCCCTAAGGTCAGATCATGGAACGGAGTTCAAAAATTCAGAGTTCCCAGACTTCTGTGACCAACAAGGAGTCTCCCACAACTTCTCTTCTCCAAGAACTCCTCAGCAAAATGGCGTTGTTGAAAGAAAGAATAGGACGCTAGAAGATATGGCTAGGACAATGCTCTTGGCCAACGGCGTCCCCAAACACTTTTGGGCAGAAGCCATGGCCACAGCTACCTACATCATAAATCGAGCCATGATTCGTCCTTTGCTCAAAAAGACTTCCTACGAGCTCCTAAATGGAAGAAAGCCAAACATCTCGCATCTCAAAGTCTTTGGATGTAAATGCTTCATTCACAACAACGGCAAGGACAACATTGGGAAATTTGATGCTAGGAGCGATGAAGGAATATTTCTTGGATACTCTCTCACAAGCAATGCCTATCGAGTCTTCAACAAACGGTCTCTTAAGCTTGAGGAAAGTATCCACGTGGTGTTCAAAGAAAATGCTTCTCACAAGAAAGAACCAAGTAAGAAAGAACGTCGTTCCTCTCCAAGGGACGATGATGAAGATGATGAAGAAGATCCCAAAGGCTCCTCTGACAAGTACTACGTTCCTAGGAACGCCCCTGAGACTCGCGATGAGGTTTCAATGGGAGTCCCTAGCGAACAACAGGAGCCCTCTCAAACTTGGTCGCTCAACCAAGTTGATGCTGGTGAATCAAGTCAACAAGGAGAAGAAAGGCATAGTGTGGACGCTCAACCTGAGGGGGGAACACACTGAGCCTTTCAATGAAGACGATGGCTTTGACTCCGATGAGTCTGATTGGACGGACCCTAGGTGTACTCCTGCAAGAGACGCCACTCATAGGGGATCCAACCTTTCAAGACTTCATTCAACAGACCAAATCATCTCAGACATCTCAAAAGGAGTCCAAACAAGATCAGTTGTGAATCAGTCCCATAGCGCCAACATAGCGTTCTGTGCATTCAACGCCTTTGTGTCCTTGATTGAACCTAAGAACATAAAGGAGGCACTTCAGGACGCTGATTGGATTCAAGCCATGTAAGAAGAACTCAATCAATTTGAAAGGAACAAGGTTTGGACCCTCGTACCTCGTCCGAGGAACAAAAATATAATAGGGACGAGGTGGGTCTATAGAAACAAGCTTGATGAGAGTGGCCGCGTTTCAAGAAACAAAGCAAGGCTTGTGGCTCAAGGCTATAGGCAAGAGGAAGGAATCGACTATGATGAAACCTTCGCTCCTGTCGCTAGAATTGAAGCCATTCGCCTCCTCATTGCCTATGCCGCTCAGAAAGGGTTCAAGCTTTTTCAAATGGACGTCAAGACAGCCTTCCTCAACGGCAAGCTTAAGGAAGAAGTGTATGTAGCACAACCTCCAGGTTTTGAGGACGCTGATCATCCTGATCATGTGTACTTCTTGGACAAAGCACTCTATGGACTCAAGCAAGCCCCTCGTGCCTGGTACGATAGGTTTGCGTCCTTTCTACTGTCCAATGGGTATACACGAGGTAACATTGACAAAACTCTGTTCTTAAAGAAAGTCCTTAAAGATGTTTTGATTGTCCAAGTCTATGTCGATGACATAGTATTTGGGAGCACTAACATAAAACTTGTAGAGGAATTCAAGAACTTGATGAGCAGTGAGTTTGAGATGTCCCTCATAGGAGAACTCAACTTCTTCTTAGGACTCCAAATCACTCAGCTCAAATATGGGACGCGCATTCACCAACAGAAATACATTCGTGAAATGCTTGAGAAGTATGAAATGAATTCGTCCAAATCCATTGATACTCCCATCTCCCCCAACACTCGCCTGCATGCTGACGAAGAAGGCAAGAGTGTAGATAAAAAGCTCTACAGAGGAATGATAGGGTCCTTGCTATACCTAACGGCAAGTCGTCCCGACATCATGTTCATTGTATGCTTGTGTGCTCGCTTCCAAGCAAATCCAAAGGAGTCCCACATGCAAGAGGTTAAGAGAATCTTCCGATATCTCAAAGGACGGGACGATCTATGCCTATGGTATCCCAGAAGGACGCCCCTGAACCTTGTAGCGTACTCTGACGCAGACTACGCTGGCCATGTGGTAGATAGGAAGAGCACATCCGGGATGTCACAATTCCTTGGTTCAAGCCTTGTGTCTTGGGGATCCAAAAAGCAAAACTCCGTGGCCCTCTCAACCGCGGAAGCTGACTACGTTGCTGCTGCCTCGTGCTGCTCACAAGTCCTATGGATCAAGTACCAACTTGAAGACTATGGTACGTTCCTCAACACAGTCCCTATCTTGTGTGATAACACCAGTGCTATAAGTATTGCCAAGAATCCTGTTCATCATTCTAGGACGAAGCATATTCATATAAGACATCATTTCCTTCGTGACAACGTTGAACTCGGATTAATTAGAGTGGATCATGTTAGGACTGAGGACCAAGTGGCCGATATTTTCACAAAAGCACTTGATAGACGTCCATATGAGCACCTCCGGTTGCTTTTAGGGATGATAACTTTTTTATGATCAAGTCCCGTTCTATTATTCCCTCTATGATTGGCTATGTTTTGTTGAGAACTTGTTTTAAAGTGTGTCATGCATTTAAAGTCATCTTTAAAGGACGCTAGTCTAAGACAGATGTTTTGCTTATCATTTGAACGTTATTCATTCCGCTTTTCATCTCAAGAGTATCCTTGATCACCCTGTCCTCATTACAAGCCGAAATGATGGGAACTCTAAGCTTACCTAAGCCGAGAATCTTGCAAACGCGTCCTATGAGCGTTCTTTGTTTTATCTTTACGGGACGTACTTGCTTGATTTTCAAAACTGTGCTAAGTGATCAATGGGACGCTTGTTAAGAGCTGAAGGATGTCAGAAAAGAGTTTCAAGAATCAGAGGTTGTGATCAGTGTTTGGGACGCCGTGGTTTAGTTCCGAGTAAAGCAGTGTTGCGTGTTGAAAGGATGCCGAGACAGAGTCCTTTGCAGTTGTGAAAAGTTCGAAATTTGAAAATAGGAAGGTGAACCGTCGCAAGATTTTGAACGCCAATCTCGGGATTCGTGCAAACAGTGCTCAACAGCTGTGTAACTTAGTAAAGAAGAAAGCCACGTTCGGGAGCGCGGGTGGAGGAAGCCAAGTGAAAGGACCCTGTTACCCTTGCCCTTTCCACTTCGTCTTCTTCCTATAAATACACTCCTGCTACCACTGAAAAACCTCTTCACCCATTTCATCTGTTTGCCCATATCCGGAAATCTCTCTCAAAATCTCTCAAATCCCCTCAACAGATCTCGAAATCTCCCTCTCCGAACTCCAAATCGAGAAAGAGGAGAAGGCGCGCCAAGAGCAAGCTGAAAAGGACTCCATCGCTGAGGCGATCCAGAAGAGCCTGCAGGAAGTCCCACGACTCCCTCCTCCTCCTCCAAGGGTTGAGGACACAGCTCCTGCTTCTGAGGCTGCTAAGGATCCGCTGGAAGCAGAGATTGAGGCGGACTTGGCAAAACCAATGCCAAAGGTCCAAAAGGTTGTTCCTCCCACACAGGTCCCGGCAAAGGACGCTGTGCCCATTGTCATTTCAGTGGAGGACTCCCCTACAAAGCAAATGCCTCCTCCTCCTGCTCCGCTCAAGGTCAAGCCCATCTCAGTGGCTCCGCCCAGCACCTCATCTGCCCCCGCCATTAAAGCAAAGATAAGAACTCCCACTCCCTCTCCTCCCAGAGCTTCAACTCCACCTCCTCCGCCAGCTCAGGCCGTTGAGGAAACTGTTCAAGTCCAGGGGACGGCTTCTGTTGAAGTCCCCATCGAGTCCTTGGCAAGGACTCCAGCTGTGGACGCGCCTCCTCCAACTCAGGCGTCCACTGCTGAGGACACAGAGATGGTCGAGTCCCATGAGCAAGGGGACGAGGCCTCCGATGAAGACGATGCTCCTCACCAGGATGAGGATCATGAGGACGAGGAGGGAGACGGTGAAGAAGAAGACGCTGGTGATGAGGTCATTGTGAGCAACGGCAGCAAACAGAAAAGGTTGAAGAAAATTCTGTCGCCACTCCTCTTTACCGCTCAATTCTTGGAAGAGAACCAGCGCACCGAGTTTTTGGAACTGCTCGAGTTCCAGGGTTGGACGCATCTTGGTGTAGAGGCCGCTGAAGTCGACCCCGAACAGGTTCTCCGCTTTTACTAAATGTTTGAAATATCCGAAGTAAAAGGGAAGCCTCAAGGGACGTTCGAAATTGATGGGGACGAGTACTCAATTGCTGAGGGTACCGTCCGTAATATGCTCGGTCTGCGTCCTTCTCCTTCGGATGCTCTTCATGACCTGCCCAACAAGAACTTTGGCCGTTTCTCCCAGGAAGAGATCTTCAACAACATATTCAACGGGAGACAGCCAGTTGCTAAGGATAAGGTTGCCCATTGTCTTTCCAAGACAAGCGTCCTTGCGCATCACTTCATAGTGCGCATGGTCGTCCCCCGCCAGGAGAAGAAGTCCATGGTCCAGATCACCGACAATATAATATTGGACGCCTTCTTACAGCGTAAGCACATCAACTTGCCGCGGGTTATCTTGGAGCACATGGGCAAGTGCACCGGAGGACGCCACTCACTCCCCTTCCCAGGTTTGGTCAAACAGATTCTGAAGCAACAAGGCCTCTACGTCCCCAAAACAGAACAGTCGTTTGGAATTCACTGGGACGTTAGGCAAATCACCCTCCCCCCAGTTGGCAAACTGAGGTGTGATGAGCCGCTCCCATCAGTTAAGAGACAACTCGCCAAAGAAAAGAAAGAGGCTGAACGCAGAGCTAAGGCCGCTGCTGCTGCTGCTAAGACTGTGGAAGGTGATCCTGAGGCTGAAAATTTGCAAGTAATTGGGACGCCAGTTGAGGACGCCGACGCTGAAGAAGAGGACGATGAACTCGATGGCATGAGCGTCCCTCATGAGGCTGAGAAGCACTCCCAGAAGTATCTGCTTGGGATGATGATCGAGAACCAGTGCATGATGATTGATCTAATCCAACAGGTTCACGACACTCTCCATCAACACACAAAACTTCTGGAACGTAACAACGAGCTCCTTGCACAGAACAACTATCTTCAGGAGCAAAATCTCAAAGCCCTCGGCAAGCGTCCTCAAAAATGATCCCTCCTCCCCTTCTACCCCTGAAACAGTTTAACTCTTTTTATGTCCATTGTGTTAAGACTTTGGGACTATGTCCCCATTTTGGAACATTTTGTGTGTGTAATGATCGTACTCTCTTCGTGAATGCAGTTCATTACGTTTGTGATTCATTTTGTCTAAGCGTTCCTTTCTTTAGTTATGCCTTTGTGCTTGCATGCTTTTCAACTTGTTCTCCTTTTCGATGATGCCAAAAGGGGGAAGTATAGTTTTGCAAAGATGCGATTATTATTAAGTTGTCATAGAAAGCATGTGTTTAGGGGGAATTTCGGCCAAGTCCAAAGGACTCTAGATAAGAATAAGATAGGACGCACTTAAAAGAATGTGTTCATGTGTGCATTGTTTAAAGGAGTTTGTCATCATCAAAAAGGGGGAAATTGTTGGGACGATATTAAGGACGCCAGTCATTAATATCTAACCAATAACGATCGTCCCTTGTTTTGATAATGACAAACTCAATGGTATTTAATAAGTTGTCCAAGTGTTGATCTCAGGTAAGTCCAGAGGACGCACATGAGCGAAAAGGACAACAAGTGAACGGCAGTACCTAAGTTGTAGGGACGCATATCATCAGAACTTCCAAAGCTGAACGTAATTGGCGAAGTTCCTGCGCAGATAGGACGGCGTCCTCATCAAGAAGGGACGCGCGCCAAAATACGGATGAAGTTCAAATTCAAATCAAGGCCGCCCCAACATGATTACATCACGTTCGGCCGTAGTCCTCAGAAGGAAGCTTCCCTTGTCGGGGCACGTGTAGACAACTCCAAAGATGTCGCTTTCCCAGCAATAATCCCCTACCCACGCGGAGGCTTCCCAAGCGTCAACAGAGTTGACTTCCTCAAGATGCACATCGCACCGTTGATGGAAGATCAAGGATCCTGCCAAGTCTCAGAGGACGCTAGAGGACAAGAACCACTTCCGCTATAAATACCCCCCAAGGGGTATGCATAGCGGTGTGGACTTTGAAGACTTTCTCTCAAGCTCTCCCGAAGCATTCAAGTACAAGAACGAAGATCAAGAAGATCAAGTGAGCTTGAAGCAAGAGAAAGAAAGTCCAACCACATCAAATCCAAAACAAACCACAAAATAGTTAGAGTAGTAGTTTGTCTCTCACAACGGACCGTGAGAGACGTGTGTGATAGCTTCCTTATAGCTAAGAGAGTTAGGTTACTTTGTTAGGTGGAAAGGAGTGTTACTAGTGAGGCTAAGGACGGACGCTTAGCTCAGTGAAGTGTAACGACTCGCCTAAGTTGTAAGGACTAGCTCTCTCTTAATAATATAAGGACGGCTATTGAAAATCCTCCAAGCGGAGGTAGAGGTTTACCCATAAGACTAGTTGGTCTTAGTGGGGTTCCTGTCTAAATACTCGTGTCCATTATCTTATCTCGTTTCCTGTTAAGTCTATTTTCCGCTGCATCTAAGGACGTCCTTAACCCAGTTAAGGACGCCTATTCTAACAGACTTACAATATATATATATATATATATATGTATATATATATATATATAGATAGAGAGAGAGAGAGAGAGAGTCCTAAGAGAATTAGTCTTACAATAGGAAATAGGAATGAATTATGGGCCTTGGATTGAACAAATCTAATGGTTCATATTGTATTCTTTTTTTTTTGCACGCGTATGTGGGCCACGTAAAACTCATTCTCCACTTTCACTATTCATTATTTTCATTTTCTACAAAACTGCTCTCTTCCGAACTCTCTCATTTGTGAAAACGAAACCGCTTCATCTTCGCTGGACTTCTCTCGATTTTCCTTTAATCAACCTCCGATTAAAGCACTCAACAATGGTGAAATCGGCAAGTTTCACTAATTGAGAGAAGAGCACTGAATTGAGTTGCACCAAAAAAAAAACAGGCTCTTGAACAAAATAAAACCATGTCGAACACATTGTAACTTAGGAGAAAAAAAAAAGAACGCGCCCCACGCGCGTTTCTAAAAAGTGTCAGAAAAGGCAGGGTTTGTCGCTTCCGCTAGGGCCGCCGCCAAGGTTGGCGGGGATGGCGAGGGGCAAAGCAGTGGGAAGGCGGAAAAAGGCCGGTAGCCCGGCGGCTAAGAAAGGCTCCAATGGAGAATACCAGGCAGAGATTTCTGGAGGAGCCATTCGCGCAAATAATAGCAGAATTCTCCGGAGCACTGTTAGGGCGGCTCAGGCTGTGGCCCCTGAGCGCGAACAGGGGGAAATTGTTGAAGAATCTCTGTCGGAATCGGCCTCAGTGGAGGTGGTTGAAAACTCGACTCCCGATGTTGGAGAGTCCCCAACCCATTCCGTTGAAGTGGTGGCAGAATCAAGCGCTGCTCCAGTCGATGTTGAAGGGCTGGTTGGTGAGCGGCATGGGGACGCGACAAGGGAAAGCAGGAGGTTCTCCTAGAAAGCCTACATTCAGGGAGGCGTTGGCGGGGAATAGGGCGAATGTCAATGGAAAACGCTTGAACTTCGTGGAAGGTTACAACAATGGAGTTATCAAGTTCACAAAAAAGGATGTGGAAAAGAACACTAGAAAAGTGGAGGAAGAGCTTGGTGGGAATGGTGGCGGGCACGAGGCCATCGTTCTACGTAGTTCAGGGCTTTGTCAATGCCAAATGGAAAGTTAAAACCCCTCCCAAAATTATCCAGACTGATTCAGGGGTCTTTGTCTTCAAATTTGAGCAGGAGGAGGATATGGAATGGGTTTTGAGCAATGGCCCTTGGATGGTTGGAGGCAGGAGACCCCTTGCACTCAAAAGATGGACAGAAGGCATGAAGCTGGATCCGTCATGCTTCGAGACAACACAAGTGTGGGCTGATCTGCCAAACTTGGATGTTCGTTTTTGGGACGTCGATTTCTTCGAGAAAGTGGGGGGAAGTGCGATTGGCAGGCCAATACTCGTCGACAAAGTCACGGAGACTCAGGAAAGGCTGTCGTTTGCAAGAATTCTCGTTGAGATCTCAGCCCGAGTGCCGTTGCGAAAAGAAGTTACTTTTGAAGGAGAGGATGGAGAGATAGTCGTCCAACCAGTTTGCTATGAATGGATTCCCCCTATATGCGAGTTGTGCTCTGCTTTTGGCCATGAATCTGGTGATTGCGGCAAGAAGGCAGAGGCTCCTTGGAACAGAGTTGGGTGGAAAAAGAAGCCAGCTAGAAAGCAGTGGGTTCAAAAGAAGAAGCCTGATCAGAGTGAACCTGTCAAGGTTGCGTTGCATGAGGTTCGTGACCGAGTGCAGCATCAGCAGACTGCCACGATGATGGTAGCCTCCACTTCAGCGATGGTGAAGCCAGTAAACAATGAAACAGCTCAGCAAGCTGACAAGGAGTAGTGGGAGGTGGTGAAGCACAAAGGGAGTAGGGAGAGTGCTGAGAAAGCGAGGCTTCTGAAGGGTAAACAGGTGGTAATTGGGCAGTCGAAATATACTGTTCTAAGCAGACTCCAAGGTCTTGAAGATGATGCATTGGAGGGTGTTGATTTTGATGCCATTATTCCTAATGAATAAGCTCTCCATCGCCTGTTGGAATATTAGAGGACTCAACGAGCCCTCTAAGTGCGATTTTGTTAATAGAATGGTTAGAAGAAAAGGCTTAGACACCATGGCGACTTTGGAAACAAGAGTTCGAATAGAGAAAGTAAATGGAGTTAGTAACCAGCTGTTGAGAGGTTGGAATCGTAGTACTAGCTGTGTGGGAAGGAATGGCAGGATTTGGGTCTTCTGGAATCAGAATAAGATTGACAAACTTGAAATCCTCCATGAATCGGACCAATTATTTCACTGTCGTGTGGAGTTTGCTTGTGTCAATGTTTGCCTTGTGGCAATTCAAAATGAATTCTTTATGGAATGTAGTGAGCTTCCTATACTTCTTGGCAAAGTGTTTTTGTTTATCATCCAACCATCATATGGCCGTGACGCTCTTCAAACTTTTTGACAATATATCCATCATTTCCAACACTCCTCATAGTGATTTTTCTCGAAAAACGTGTTTGAGAGGGTTTTCAACGTTTTGAGGGTTTTTGCTCGTGAACAGTAATTCGGGCCGAACGAATGCGTTTTTGGGACGTTTTTTCGCCTTTTTTGGACCTTGATCAACAATTGAGATTTGTTCCTATTTCCTACCGTAGCGTCTATTCCTACCGGATCCAGACCCATATATATATATTATCGATTTAGGGGTTAACCGGTTGTAAAAATATGTATAACTATTACCGAACCATTAAACCGTTTAAAGTTTTGGTCAGTTAACCGTAAGCGGTTTTCCGGTTTTTTTCGATACGGTTAACCGAAAAAAATAATCAGTTACCGATTTAATGATTCGGTTTAATGATTACGGGTGTTTTTGCCCACCCCTTTCTCATCACAATACCTGTCTGACAGAAGTTTGGCAGCCGACGAGAATCTCTGGTGTCTTACATTTTGGGCTCCTCAAAGCCCATAAGGTAATTGGGCCTGTTAACTTGACGAGACCCTCGATGCCCTTCAAATGAGCTGCTATATCCTGATCAAGGGATATTTCCAATTCTACTACTAAAATCTCCTCTTTCAGTCTTGAGTGATAGACTCCCGAGGAAGGAGAAGCCATGCCAGGCCCCGTGATTGAAGAAGAAGAGCAAGGGCTACACCAAATCGACGCGGTCTCTCTCATTTCTTCTATTTTTTTATTTTTTTTGATTTTGTTTTTCTTAATCTGTGGCGTTTGTTTGAATGGATTTTGTGTGCGGGTTTTAATTGCAGAAGGATGAGGTTGTTGTCGAGGACGTGAAGGAAGACGAGCACGAAGAAGATGATGAAGACGAAGACGACGAAGATGATAATGAGGAAGAGACTCAAGGTGCCTCTTTCTCGCTTCTCGTTTGCATTCAACTTTTCTAATTTGAAGACATCTGATTTCTGATGGAGGACAGTTCGTATTTGACTATCCATTTTTCATTCTTTGTTAGTTGCCCAAAGTATGTAGGGCTAGTGCCATTCCTAAATTAACATTGTTCCAGTGCAAACCATTACTCATTTGCGATGGATGAATGCGCTGCTTGTGCTCACATTATGTCATTAGACAAAAAAGACAAGTTGTTATATATCTAAGTTTTAACTTCAGCTTTGATTATATTCTGAAGACTATTTCTTCATAGGATTTGATGAGTATTCCCTTTGGCTTTCCATTTAGTGATTTCCCTTAAAGGGAACAGGTGTTTCACCAATGTTTCTTGGAAATTTTACACCTTGTTATTGTAATTTGCATAATTGTAATGGTCACCTTCGCATCTAGGGCACAAATTCTCCTTATCATGACTTGTTATGATATTTTTATCACCTAATGCTACTAAAGCAATGTTGCTGTGCATGATGACTGAGTGACCTACTTGTTATCTGTCAAATTGGCTTTTCTTATGGTACAGGCACGGGAGAAGGCACAAAGCAGAGCAGAAGTGAGAAAAAGAGCCGCAAAGCAATGCTGAAGCTTGGCATGAAACCTGTTACAGGTGTTACCCGGGTCACAATCAAGAAAACCAAAAATGTGAGATTCATTTTATACCGTCTTCTTTCTTCCATTGTGAACGAACTTCTCAATTTACTCGGAATCCTAAATTTCTTTCTATCCAGATCCTATTTTTCATCTCAAAGCCTGACGTGTTCAAAAGCCCACATTCGGATACCTATGTCATATTTGGAGAGGCAAAGATAGATGATTTGAGTTCTCAGCTGCAGACGCAGGCTGCACAGCAATTTAGGATGCCAGATATGGGATCCATCATGTCCAAGCCCGAGGATTCAGTGACAGCTGGTGCTCAAGGAGACGAGGAGGAAAATGTAGACGAGACAGGGCTGGAGGATCGGGACATTGACCTGGTTATGACTCAGGCCGGAGTATCTCGTGGCAAGGCTGTCAAGGCTCTGAAGAATAGTGACGGAGACATTGTCAGTGCCATAATGGAGCTGACTAATTAAAAAGGCTTCCAAATTTTAGGTTTTTGTTGGTTCACAAACTACCCTTTCTCCAACTGTCATTGGGAACTTATTGAGTCCGGACAGTTTCCATCAAAATATTGTATCCCTGCAATCTTATTCCTCTGGTGGATTAGTAGATTATTTGTTTTCTAGACACAAAAAAACCAGTGTATGAGTTCAAAGAGGAAAAGGTCCTGTTGTGACTTGCAGCATGTTATATTATATCTTGAAAGCTGAGTGAGTGTATCCCTGCAACCTAATTCACTAATCCATTGTCAGCTCAGGAGTTCAACAAGTTTTCCTCCTACGGTAACGAGAGAAGTCCATCACAAAATGCAAAGAACATGCTTAGCTGATCCAAATACAGTTGTTGCTACATTTTCTAGTAAACAAACTATACGAGACGTTAGGGAATGACACAGTAGGATGTAAGCTTAACACTACACAAGCAGGGTTTGAAGGGTCGAGCTCCCACTCTCCAAGTAGTCAAGATGGTGTTTTCAGTTGAACAAGAGAGGCAAATGACCGTGATAAAAGGAAAAAGTAAAACAAAAAACCCCAAGCAGGCACGTTCGAACCATCCTGTACTAAGGTTATTAAACTACCAAAAGACCATGGAAAGTTCACAACGAACACCCCGAGTCATAAGCCCTGATGCCCTACCGTAGAACTGCACCTTGCACTCCTGCAAAGCCCCAAACCTAAAGCCCTAATGCATCTTGAAAATCAACATTAAGATGGCTTACACTCAAGCCTCACATAGGGCACTCTCTGAGAATCAAAAAGGCTTCTAAATGTTATCAGACAGTCTGGATTACATCCCCAAGATGCACAGTACGCAGTTACAATGTGCTATTCATGCATAGACTGGAACACAACCACCATTAACCAAATTCTCTACCTGAAGAAGCTATATACACTACAGCACTACTAACAACAACAAAAGTTTAACAAATTCAAACGCTACTTGCTGCTTGGAGCTGCGCCCATCCTCAAACCTTGTGTGTAAGTTGAGGAGCCCTCGAGATGCAAATCAATATCAAGGACATCAGCATCAGAAATGCAACTCCAAACATGTAAATGGATGTCGTCATGTGGCGGCAGAAAACAATATACTTCATACCCTTTTTACCCTCCATGTTTTTCTTCTTCGGTGTTTTCTTTGCTGGTACTTGAACCACTTGACTCTCATTACTAACCCGTGTACTATTCTTTTCCTCTTTACTTGGAAGACGTTCTGCAATAGTAACCGTGGTCTTGTTGGTCTCGACAAGCTGCGGTTCCTCAGATGGTCTCAAAAAATTGATTCTCCTGTATGCAGTTCCCTGGGATGCAATGTTGTCAGGAATTGAAGTGTTCTGCTGAGTGCGTGGCCGTATCTTAATTCTGTTGCCAGCATTTCCACTGGGATTCGAGTATTGCACAGCAGAAATGCTTCCTTCCTCAGAACGTGGCGTATTACAAAACTGGTCCACAGCTGCATCAGAGAACAATTCATCATCTGCATATTGTTGAGGCCGTAGAAGTTGTACATTCCCCATGTGATCATATGCAGAATGGTAAGAGGCACCCGGGTTCAGGAAAGGTTCATCATACTGAAAAGAAAATAAACATACACAGGTCAAATAAAAAACAAGAGACTGATTGCACATTATTAAGAAAATTAGGGACTTTGCTACATGTGGTTGAGTTATTTTCACCTCTGAACCACTATAAGAACCTCCGTCATTCTTTAGAGTGTGGTTGTTTAAGGACACACCATCAATATTTTTGCCATCCAAACCTCCATTCAGTGGCATCTTGGAATTCCAAGTTTCAGAGAGGTAAACATCTGGAGTGTTTAGAAAAGAGTTGAAATACTCAGCACTGACATAATCACTGCCACCATTCTGATACAGCATAGCATCAGGAGCAATGCTAAACCCAGAAGTGCCAATTCGATCCATGATAGCACTACATGATCCTGCTTGCATCTGATCAAAAGGTGGAAGTGGTGCTTCCACTCCATGAATGAATTTTACAGGGTTATCATTCTCAAAATTCACCTGAATAACACAAAAAAGACACAATAGATTAAGGTTAACTTTTTATCTTTTAATGCATTGTGTATAAACATGAGACTTTACTCAATTGAGGAGTCCTCACTTTAGGTTGAGCAGTTAGAGCACCAATATTATAGTTATTGCTATGACTCTGGCTAACCACCAAGTGCTCAGGTACCAAGGACTTAAAGACTTGGGCAACCTTTTTGTCAGAATATCCTGGATCATCAATATTCTGCCTACAAGAGAGAGGAGATTGTTGTATGTGAGCTGCATCTGAATGCAAATCTCCATGTGAAGACGAATGGGTTGCTGTTGGAGAACAAAGGAGTGCTTCATCTTCATCACAATTGGAACCTTCCTCATCAGACTGCTTCTTGTCTTCATGTTTCTTAAATAGACGACAGAGAACAAAAGGCTCCTGAAGTAAAGCAGAAGTCATGGGAAAACAACCAAGTCAAGGTCAGGAAATAATGTTGCATTTAAAAAAAAAACATATGAATCTTGATACTTTCATCGTAGTTCTACTTAACATGAAACAAAAGCCCTAGTATTAGAAATCAACAACTCTAAAAGGGTCAGGCATATTAGTAGAGGAAAAAATCCTAATATATGGATGTAGATATATTAGTATGTAACCCCAGTTAAACAACTTCGTAGCGTGGTGACCTATATATGCCTATCACCACAAAGGAGTACGAAGCACAATGGATGAGATTATTTCTAGAAAGAAGTAAAACATAGATTGCATTAAGTAAAAAACTACATCAACTATCTAAAATAGTCGACAACAGAGGCTCCCATCTAACTAATTTTAGGATATTACAAGATATTAGACATAGACACTTTTCACTTTCATCATCCACTTTGCTGTCATGAATTTCCAGAAAAGAAGCAAAACAGCAGGACACAAAAGTTTCAGGTCTGGTGCCATAAGTAGGCAATTAACCTGCATACAATCTTCAAAGCGTAGCAGTGCAAGATTCTCTGAAGGAGCCAAAAAGTACTGTAATCAAAAAACACCTCAATCAAGTAGAAAAAAAAAATATACTGAATTCACTACAAACTAGGATGCAAGTTTGAGGATAGCTTGGTCAGTTGGTTCAGCTAAAGGATTGTAACATGATCTAACTTGAAACACACAAAGCAACACATACAATCACAGACCTAATACAAAACCCAGAAACAAACCGTTTTACCTGGCCAGGTTGAGCTCCATCTAGCTCCTTGAGGGTAGTACGATATTCATGGATGACCCAATGGGTTCTCTTGCCCTTGGGAGCTCGTCCTCTGTAGAAAACAAGCGTCTTCTTCATACCGATCAATCCCATTGTCCTCGACACAATTCGCCTGTCTTTCCCAGTTGCTTTCCAATACCCTTTACCGGTGGCACGATTCGACCTCTGGCCATTTGGATACTTCCGGTCCCGGGGGCAGAAGAAAAACCACTCTTGATCAGCCGTCTGTATGATTGATAAATCTGAACACATGTATTCCAAAGCGAGCATACCATCAGCTCTATTACAGTTAAACAAAAGCTAATTTCAGACGCAATAGATAACGAAGTCACAGGAAAGCAAGCCCCTAAGAAACCCTAGAAAACGTAATCGAGGAAGTCACATGAAATCTCTTTATAAAAACGATTTCGATTATCAAATTCACGAACACACTTCGGATTATACACTTCATCATTCGGGAATGCAAACAAAAATTTCCTCGAAGCGAAAGCGAATAAACAGGAGAATAAATTCGATGCGCACAAATCAAGCTCGCGGGAAATAGAATTCAAAATTCTGACAGGTCCGAAAAAGCTCTCAAGACAAATAGGATCGGAAAACAATCAGGAATATTTACCGAAAATGAAAACGACAAGGGAAAAAAAACTACCTGGCAAATCCCAAGGCTCAACCTTACAAACATCAACTTCTCTGATCACACTAACATCCTTATCGTTGCGATTGATCTTGAGCCGAAGGTAGTGGTCAATGAGTTCCACATCGGTCGGTCTGAACCGGAACCCTAATGGCAGATTTCGAAATGGTAAAGCTTCCATTTTTCACACAGAAAGAGCTTCTACAAGAAAAAACAAAAACCACACGATAGAAGCTCAAATGGACCAACAGCAGGTTCAATTTCTTCTTCTAGAAGCTACGGTATGTGGTTTGTTATTTGTTTCTAGGGTTTTTGATGGGTAAAAATAATTGATAGGCATTGGGTGATTGATTGGAAGAGAGAACAGTAGAAAGAGCAGAGTAGGAAGGATGATGGGAGACGACAGCGATAAAAAAGAGAAAAGCTGAAAATAGTGGGCGGAGGGTCGCACGTGAGAAAAGAAGACACTGAAGAAAGCGGGTGATCCGAAGTTACCAAACTACCCTTCTCATATATAATAAGCGTTTATCACTTTATTGTATTCTATTCCCAAAAAACGGTTTATAATGATAAAAACACCCCTCTTTTTTCAGAATTGTATGGATGCCCAATTTATTTGCATTGATGCCCAAACATAAATTTCTTGAGCTTATTAAAAAAATGATAAATTATTAATTTTAGTTCAATTTTGATCGATTACGAAAATCAATATATATAATTTAAAACGCGATTGTTTTCGAGGCACCACGTTGATCCTGACCCCACTTGATTTTAATTTTTTTTTCAACTCAAATAGATAATAACAACTTTATATCTTTTATTTTCGTTAATTATCTAATCCTCAATTTTATCTTTAAAGTCATACTATCTATCTTTAATGTTACTTTCCTTGAATAAAACAAGAAAAATTACGTTTAATTTCCTTGAACGGATTGATACGTTCAACTTTAATACATCCAATATTCCTCAATTTTGATGGTTCTCGGCGATCCAACTCGTCCACGCATAGCGGATTTATTTTGAGAGACAATAACTCGAAAATTATCGCCTTGGATCGACGGAAGTTGGCTGCCCCGTCCATCCTCCAGGCTGAAGCGCTGGCAGCTCTAGATGGGGTGCGAAGGGCCAAGACCCTTAATGTAACAAAGCTAGTGGTTGAAGGTGATAACTTATGTGTTATTAACAGTATTACGGGGGCATGGAGATGTCCGTGGGAGATCCAGACAATTATTAGTGACATAAGAGGCCTACTTTCTCTTTTTGAGGAAGTTCGCGTTTTTCATTGCTACAGGGAAAGTAACAGAGCGGCGGACTACTTAGCAGCTAGGAATGTTGATCCACAACTCCTACTGGCTGGCGTGATGACAACCTGTGAGACGCATTACTGGGAAGACTCGTTGAGGACGACTTTTGGATTAAATGAAGGAAGAATTCGAGAAGTTAGAGAATTTTTGAAGATCATCCGGACGGATGATTTAGGCTGGTCCTACACTGATTAGGAGGCCTAGTGTTTTCCCTTTTTTGTACAAAAAAAAATAGTCAAGGAATATTTGGATGAGTTTAATTACGTTCTAGCCAGCAATCCGTTCAATTTTAATTTGTTTCCTCAATTTTAATTTTAATTTCTTCCTTGACTTTAACATATTTAATTATAATTAGATATTTTATTACCGAATATTGGTACGGAAAAATATAATAAGAGTGACGTTTTTTTGAAGTTCGTATACCTCAAAAAATGCATAAAAAACAGAGAAAAATTGGTATGTAGCCTATTTGGGGAGATTTGTGGAGGGGATAGGCGGGAACAAAAATAAAGGAGCTATCTAGTCGGTTTTCCGAAAATACCCCTGGTAAAAAAAAAATTACACGCGTGCCACCGCGTTCCACGTGAAATCCTGTCATTGGAAATCCTGTCATCCGAAACTCCTGTCACCGGAAGATTGAAAACAACTTGTCACCATGCATAAAAATTTGTCATCGCTTAGAAAAACTTGTCATCGCGTAGAAAACTTGTCATCGCTTATAAAAAAAACTTGTCATAGCGTACAAAAGACTTGTCATAACGTACAAAAAACTTGTCATGGCGTACAAAAACGTGTCGTCGCTTACAAAAACTTGTCGTCGCGTACGAAAACTTGTCATCACTCAACCTATCGTCAAGTACAAAAAACTTATCATCACGTACAAAACTTGTCATTACCCTAACTTGTCATCACGTATGCAACTTGTCATCATAATTTATTAGTATGCCTATGTGGGATTTGAAGCCACATTATTGTGCGTTAAGCACGTTGCTCTACCATTTGACCTAATAGGCCATAATTAAAAGTAATATATAGACAAATTTAACAATGCAAAATAAATTTACTTGTCATCACCAAAACCCTTAAGAACCAACTGATCATCCCTAAACCCGTAAACTCAACTTGTCATCCCCAAAACCCATAAACTCAACTTGTCATCACTAAAAATCGTAAAACCAACTTGTCATCACAAAACCCGTAAACCAAACTTCTCATCACCAAAACTCATAATACCAACTCCTAATCAACCAGTCCAGAACAACACCTCAATCTTTATTTTTTTTTTCAACTCAAATAGATAATAACAACTCTATATCTTTTTATTATCCTTGATTATTTAATCCTCAATCTTTAAAGTCATACTATCTATCTTAATTAGATGCACGACAATAAAAGATAAAATTATGGCATCTCATATAATCATTTAATATTTTATGAATCTATCCTTTTTCCTACTCAACTATTATGTTATCATGTATCTTTTTAAATTGAGTTAATAAAAGATATTAGATGCTATTATCTTTTTTCAACTCATGTAATTTTGAATTTTGGAAGTTTAATAATATTTATTCTATTATTTATTCCTATAGATAAAATAGGCCATTATGTTCTATTTTTCGTATTTGAATAAAACAATTCGAAGTCATATAATAAACATTTATTTATTTAATTTTTGAATTCATAAAAATTTTAAATTTATCTAAAAAAAATTATTCTCACCCCAGCTTATATTTTTTATAAATTGTTTTTAACAGTTTCTATTAATTTCTTAATATTTTCTATATCAATTATTTTCTAGATTCAACATATTATGATCTTTGAAATATATTATATTTTAATAAGATTCTTTTTGTTCTATTCATACATATAGAGGCAAAATATTATTCATCAAATAACTACATGTTTAATTTGGGTATACCAAACTGGTGCCTTGCATACTAAAATCTAAGTAAATATAAATTGCATAATAATGTATTTTATTGACTATAAAATATAAGTACGTGATTTGCATAATAACATATTCTCAATCAATCATTTAACAATTAAAAACTTCTAATATTCGATGAAACCAAATTATGTTAAAACTTTATTCTACATTTCACATTAATATTCTATTTATTATATATCCAATAATAAGTTTAAAAATACAAGTCGTGCATGGCACGACGGGTACAACTAGTAAATATAATAATAGAGGTGAATTTATTTATTTTCTAGCCATTTTACAGCTTGCAATGTCGAGTTCTAGTGTGCAAGCTCCACTTCGTCGGTCAACCTCACTGGAACGGTTGCCAGGGAGGCCTTTCTCTTGTTTCTTCAATTGTTCTATACTAATTTGTTAATCTCTCACTATTTTTAACGAACTCATATGTCCAGAATTTTTAATAAATGGTGGATAGAGAAGTTGTAGCAAATCCTCAACTTTGACGATATATCATTGGCAGGATCTTTGGAGCCCGTTTGGATTACCCACCATAATATGAAAATTTAAGATACATTTAAATGAAAAAAGTCTTTTGATTAGTTTCTAGAAACTACGTACCATACACTTAAACCAAAACACCGCTTTTGGGGATCATAATTTGTTAGCGATTGTGGACCACCTCTAAGTCATCGTTCGCAATCATCTTCAGACATCGGACATCTCATAAGTTTCACACCAGCATTGGTATTCTTAAGTCTACTACAAGAATTTAATTCGAAATTTTTGGTATTTGATTTTGAAATTTGGGGATTCAATTCTTTCAAATTGGATTAGGGTTTCGATAGAGGTTAATGTTGGTGGTTTGACACGAAACTGGAGCCGTATATGGTGACTGGAATTTTATACGACGAGGCAAGATTGTTGTTGAAAGGGATTCGACGAAGAGAAAGAACAAACATATGTTGGAATGAGAGAGAGGTTAAGATCAATTAGGTTTTTTTTTTGGGTTGAGATTAAGGGCTTGTTTCACTTTTGAGTGAAAAGAATCTTTTGGTTGAAAAGATATGTTTTGGTTGAAAAAAATTGTATTGAAAAACGTGAAAGTAGAAATAAGGCAAGATGTTAAAAAAAGGTAAAATAAATTTTTTAAGTGAAAAAATTGTTTGAGTAAGAAAAAGAACAAGCCTTAATTAGGTTTTCATTAATAGTAAAGAAAGATAACAACAATATGAGGATTTTGTAAAGATAACGAATGGTATGTGAAATCGTACACTATTTTTATAGTGAAATTAATTTTAAATTGAATTTTTATTTTCATGAAAATTATTCTGTTTCGTTTTTCTAATTTAAAAGTAAATGCAAAATATAGAATTTTTAATTGCAACAATGCTTATAAAAGGTTCCCTTGTCATTTACAGTGTGTTTGGATGGTGGGATTCCATGGGAATATAATGGGTGGGAAATGATGAGGATGGTTTTCTAGTGTTTGGTTTAGTTTTTTTGATGAGATTGAGTGAGATTATGTAAGAAAATTTGAGGGGAAAGGATGGGAAAGTGAATCTCACTAAATTGGTGGGATTTGTGGGGAAAGGAAAATACAAACTCTTACAAGAAAAAAGAAAAGAAAAATTTATTTACATTTCCCCATCAAAACCCATCTTTATCCAAACGCAAGAAATATACATTCTCATAACTTAATTTCCTACCCTTTCTCTTCTCTTCCTTTCTCATCTTTCACCACCCTTTCTTTTCCCATCAATTCTCAATTGCCAAACGGACAGTTAGTCCAAACGAGGGCATTCTTAAATGAGGAGTTAGTACCTCGTGCCCCTGTTTGATAATCACTTTGCAAATATGACCTTATTTTTTTCAATTTGCAAAGATGCCTAAAACATATTGCAGTAATGCCTAAGAATATTACACGAATGTCCAAAATGACTAATATTTGTCAAATAAAAGAAAAACGGAATTTTTTAAAAAAATTCGAAAGTTATTTTTTATAATATTTTATCTGAAAAATAATATATTTCAACAAACTCTTTTTATTCCCAATTTGAAAATATATATAGATAAAATGATTTTATAGATATTTTAATATGAAAAAAAGATTTCAAAGAATACTATCTATCCATTTTAAAAATTAAAAGATAAAATAAAAGTTAAAAATCAAATCGAAATCTTACAAAAAAGGAAAACAATATTCTCGTATCTGTCGAGTACACACACCCTAATTTCGGAAAAAAACAAAAACTCAATGTTTTTTTAGAAGAAAGAAGACATGTTTTTAACAGGTAACAATGATAGTATTTTACAGAAGGGTGACAGGATATTTATTGTGGATGACAGATTTTCTAGTTATGATGAAATGATGAATCTTATCCATAGCGCATAATTCAAACAATCCTCTAAAATCCTAGCTTTGTGATGAACCCTAGCTTCGAAAAGCATACATATATATGGAAACGATGATAATAATGATACACATGTATATATGTTTCACAATATTATTGCATAAAAATCTTAACCATATCTTCCACAATATCTCATTGTTTTCAAAAAAAATCTTAATTTTTCAAAAATATTTTCTTATTTTATATTTTCCTGTATTTTTCAAATTTGTATTTAGAAATCAATTTCAATGAAAGATGAGAAAAATCAATGTTTTTTAGAAGAAAGAAGACATCTTTTTAACATGAATTAAACAATGATCGATAGTATTTTACAAAAGATTGATAGGATCGTTATTGTGGATGACAAATTTTTGAGTTTGATGAGTCTCCCCTTTGGATCGATCCGATTTCTGGTTCTAGTGAGATGAGTGGAGGTCGATGATGATAGGTGGTAACTTGGCAATCACAAACAGTTGCAATCTGACCAAGACTTGGATTTCTGGAAGTTTGTTGTTATTGAGAGAAAGATAAGAGTGATCAACCAAGACTTGGATAAACCCACCAAATTTGATCAATCAAGGTTACAAGTGGAAGGGATAGACGCACCCTAGCCAAATACAACCCAACCCTCGATGTTCTCACGAGAGCACGAAAACCAGTTTGGTTAAACACCCCAAACCAAGAACAAGAGCCAGTTTAGAGTTTCTGGGATTTGAACAAAAAGCAAGCTAGCAACAAAATGGCTAAAGTTCCCTTTAAATAGCCAAAGGGTGGCTGGAAAAGTCTCCACTTAAAGGGGCAGGTGAAGAGTTGCCAAAAACAGCCACCTCCTTGTATTCAGCCTTTAAAGAGAGGTGATGTCATGGTGATGTCGTGGCTATGATATCTTGGGCTGAGGTGGATGCTGTTAGTTCTGGTGTTACTCCCTGTAGGGAACAGTTAACACTCACAGGGAACAGTCAGCGTGGACTGTTACCTCTTCCTCCTAGTCAAGGGGAACGATCAATGAAACCTGTATTCGGATTGATTTGAATCGTGTGTTCACTTTCCGAAATCAGAATTTTGCCCCTTTTAAGCCTAGGGAATCCGCAAAATCCGAAGTGAGATAAGACAAATCTTCTAGTTCTCTCAAGGCTCGTGATGAGAACTAAACTATAGAAAATGTAAGAATAGATGTATGACTTCGTGTTGATTTGATCTTAAATGAAATCAAGTAACCAACCACGACTCTATCTTCCATTCTCCTTATATAGGACGTAGGAAGCAGTTGTGGGAATGATTAATGGCAGTTACTAACCGTTGGTGGCAGTTACTAACCGTTACTGGCGGTTACTTGTGGTTATTGGTGGTTACCAACAGCCACACGTGGGATAGACAATAATATCCACATCACCATTAATTATTAACATAATAAGGAAGTTACAAAGTGGTTCATGTCGGTTTTACATGACCGTTAAACAAACTGATCCAGAGGGAACAGTTTACTGTTCAATCGAATAGAACAATCTGTCAAATACATCTTTGTCTCTTCCAAGACAATAAAGTCGTTGTTACCCACCTGGTAACAGTACTTATCAATCATCTTAGAGACTAAAGTCTGAACATCAAGTTGGTCTCTTGTCGTAGAGACATCGTTCCACTGTTACCCTATGGGTAACAACGTAATTCCTTAATATCTCCCTTTAGATCTCAAGTATACTTGTACAAGCGTGTACTCCACACCCCCAAACTTGTAACAAGTAAAGTGACATCTCGTAAAGTCGTATGAATCCTGACGACGCTAAAAGGCCACTGTTCCCTAGTCACTGGTACCACTAGGGAAACAGTTCTGATGACACTAAAATCACCAACAATCCTCCCCCATTTTAGTGTAATCCTTGATTCATAAAATAAGCAAGCCTTCATCTCAAACTCATGCATAAACACAAATATCGTGACGATTGAATTTATGTCTTAGTGTAATTACACATTTCGTACATCTCGGAATCATGGTGTCCTAAGGATTGAACCAATCAACCTCTTTAGATGCATGAAGATAACACACACATAAGTTACTATACACTTCTATAGTCTAACTTGACTCCATTAATGGTCCTTGAGTCCATATCCATTCATGAGCGTATGTGAAGCCAACCCAAGCTTCATGGAGCGACCAGAAACTCCACGCCCACATAGGTAGATCCTTTAGTCGTACACCTACATTGCACTTTTTCAAAGGAACTATTAAGAAGAATGAATCTTCAACCTCTAGACCTGTAGGAACAAAGCACGTACCTAGGGGACTGTTACTGTGTGCTTTCAAATCTCTAGGAGAGGGCTTTCCACATTGAATTCGTCCCTAATGTTACTCAGGTTGGAATTGGGTATCCCACCTCTAGAGAGTCTTTAAACGGGTCTTAATCCCATCCCCTTAGCAGACTTGGAGACCAAGTCTCTTGCTAACCCCTTCGTCAAGTGATCAGCCAAATTCTGTTGTGACCTCACAAAATCCACTGATACCACCCCATGCGTAATGAGCTCTCTTACCGCACTATGCCTCACGCCCAAATGACGTGATTTCCCATTGTATACATGACTATATGCCTTAGCCAAAGTTGCAGCGCTATCACAATGGATTGATATGGGTGAAATCGGTTTTTCCCACAAGGGAACATCATACACCAAGTTCCTTAACCATTCCGCCTCTTTTCCAGCAGCAGCCAAGGCAATGAATTCCGATTCCATGGTAGAACTTGAAATGCAAGTTTGTTTCTTTGAGGCCCAGGAGATTGCACCTCCCCCAAGAAGAAACACCCATCCACTTGTAGATGAATGGTCATCTTCATTAGTTATCCAACTTGCATCAGAATATCCTTCTATCACCGAAGGTGATCCATCATAAGTAAGACCATACTCCACTGTTCCTTTCAAGTACCTAAGTACCCTACGAACAGCCTGCCAATGGTATGCACTAGGATTACTAGTGTAACGGCTTAGTTTTCCTACTGCAAAAGCAATATCCGGTCTCGTACTAGTCATAGCATACATCAAGCATCCAATTATCCTGGAATACTCAAGCTGTAACATCGTTGTTCCCTGGTTAGGGATCAGTTTCATTGATGGATCATATGGAGTACTCATAGGAGTATAACTGTTACCGTTAAACTTTTCTAACACTTTCTCAATATAATGAGATTGGGATAAAGATAAAACTCCATTTTCCCCCCTTTTTATCTTAATCCCTAAGATAACATCGGCTTCCCCCATGTCCTTCATGGAGAATTATGATGACAAGAATTCCTTCACAAGATCCACTTGTACCTGATCTGTACCAAAGATCAACATGTCATCCACATATAGGCAAATAATGACTTCGTTCCTTGAGTCATCAAATTTGCTATATACACACTTGTCCGCTTGATTCAATTTGAATCCATTAGACAACACAACCTCATCGAACTTACGATGCCATTGCTTAGGTGCTTGTTTCAGCTCATACAAGGATTTGATCAACTTGCACACTTTATGCTCTTGGCCTGGCATAACAAAACCCTCAGGTTGTTTCATATAAAATTCCTCTTCTAGATCCCCATTAAGGAACGCAGTTTTAACGTCCATTTGGTGGATCACTAGATTGTGTATAGTTGTTAAAGCAATCAACAACCTAATTGTGGTGATACGTGCCACAGGTGCATAGGTATCAAAGTAGTCGGTCCCATACTTTTGTCTAAAGCCTTGGACAACCAATCTGGCCTTAAACTTGTCTATGGTACCATCCACCTTCATCTTCCTTTTGAAGATCCACTTACTTCCCAAAGGTTTACAACCAGGGGGAAGATCAGCCAATATCCATGTATTGTTCCCCATGATGGAATCCATCTCATCATTTATGGCCTCCTTCCAAAAGGACACGTCTTGAGACTTCATAGCCTCATCAAAGGTTCTTGGTTCATCCTCAATGTTGTAGCAATACAAATGATTAGAACCAACCTCGTCCCTTGATCCCTCAACCAAGTAAACATGGAAGTCTGGACCAAAGGATGTTCCCTTCCTTACTCTTCTGCTTCTCCTGATTTCAGGTTCTTTGTTCCCATCTGGTAACTCAGAACCACTGTTACCCCTGGGTTCAGGAACCACTACACTATCTTCACTTGAGTTGGGTACCATATCTTTTGATATGGGTATCAGTGAGAATCGATTTTCATCAAATATTGCATCTCTCGACTCAATAACGGTGTGAACCGAAATAAATTTGTTAGGTTCAATTACGTAGAACCTATATGCCTTGGAATGCTCAGCATATCCAATAAAGATGCACTTTACACCTCTTTAACCCAACGTTCTTCTCTTGGGATCAGTCAGCCTAACAACAGCCCGACATCCCCAAACCCGAAGATAATTCAAACTTGGTTTCCTTTTGAACCAAAGTTCATAAGGGGTCGTCTTGTTCCTTTTATTAGGAACCCTATTCAACAGGTAACATGCCGTTAACATAGCCTCTCCCCAAAACCCCTCATTCAATCCGGAGTAGGAAAGCATGGAATTGACCATTTCTTTGAGAACTCTATTCTTTCTCTCCGATACACCATTTTGTTGTGGTGTGTAAGGAGCAGTAGTTTCATGGATAATACCTACGGACTGGAAGTATTCAGGGTCGAAGTATTCACCCCCCCTATCAGTGCGCAATCTTTTGATCACTGTTCCCACTTGAAGTTCCACTTCGGTTTTATAAAGTTTGAACTTCTCTAGGGCCTCATCCTTAGTATGCAATAAAAATACATAGAAATAACGAGAATAATCATCGATATATGTCACTACATACTTCTTATTTCCAATATAAGGAGTAGCATGGAAATCACATAAATCACTATGTATCAGTTCAAGCATGGCACTGTTCCTCTGAACACTAGGGAACGGTTGTCTTGTGATCTTGTTTAGCATGCATGTTCTACACTTTTCTATACTCATGTCAAATGGTGGAATTAAACCAGTTCTAGACATATCAAACATGCGTTTATAATGTACATGTCCTATCCGAGCATGCCACAAAGAAGAGACTGTTCCTGAGGGAACAGTAGTTGATCCCGAACACATGGTAACGGCAGTTGATCCCAAATGAGCAAATTCATTTGAACAAGTCATGTAAACTGAATTAATAACTTTATTAATGCTTAGTTTAAACATTCCATTACATAAATAGCCACGGCCAACAAACACACCGCCTTTCGACAATATAAACTTGTCGGCTTCAAACACCAAACGAAAACCTAATTTATTGAGAATACTACCAGATACTAAGTTTTTTCTTATTCTGGGTACATACAACACATCCTTAAGAGTTAAAGTCTGCCCATATGAGATCTCCAACTCTATTTGGCCTTTGCCTTGAACGGGAACAGTTGACTCGTTACCCATATGAAGTACACGTCCATCATCCACGGGAATGAAAGACTTGAACATCGATCTGTCTCTACACACGTGAGTGGTAGCACATGAGTCAACCCACCATGCTATCTCATCATCCTGCACAAAAAAGGCCTCAGAAATCATAGAAACAAAATCCATACTAGGAAATGTAATCATACAGGGAACAGTTGTCATTCCCTTCTGACCTTGATGAGATTTCTGCCCTTGTTCCTTAGAACCTTAACCATACAGGGGCAAAATTCTGATTTCGATTGTTAGTTCTGGTGTTACTCCCTGTAGGGAACAGTTAACACTCACAGGGAACAGTCAGCGTGGACTGTTACCTCTTCCTCCTAGTCAAGGGGAACGATCAATGAAACCTGTATTCGGATAGATTTGAATCGTGTGTTCACTTTCCGAAATCATAATTTTGCCCCTTTTAAGCCTAGGGAATCCGCAAAATCCGAAGTGAGATAAGACAAATCTTCTAGTTCTCTCAAGGCTCGTGATGAGAACTAAACTATAGAAAATGTAAGAATAGATGTATGACTTCGTGTTGATTTGATCTTAAATGAAATCAAGTAACCAACCACGACTCTATCTTCCATTCTCCTTATATAGGACGTAGGAAGCAGTTGTGGGAATGATTAATGGCAGTTACCAACCGTTGGTGGCAGTTACTAACCGTTACTGGCGGTTACTTGTGGTTATTGGTGGTTACCAACAGCCACACGTGGGATAGACAATAATATCCACGTCACCATTAATTATTAACATAATAAGGAAGTTACAAAGTGGTTCATGTCGGTTTTACATGACCGTTAAACAAACTGATCCAGAGGGAACAGTTTACTGTTCAATCGAATAGAACAATCTGTCAAATACATCTTTGTCTCTTCCAAGACAATAAAGTCGTTGTTACCCACCTGGTAACAGTACTTATCAATCATCTTAGAGACTAAAGTCTGAACATCAAGTTGGTCTCTTGTCGTAGAGACATCGTTCCACTGTTACCCTATGGGTAACAACGTAATTCCTTAATATCTCCCTTTAGATCTCAAGTATACTTGTACAAGCGTGTACTCCACACCCCCAAACTTGTAACAAGTAAAGTGACATCTCGTAAAGTCGTATGAATCCTGACGACACTAAAAGGCCACTGTTCCCTAGTCACTGGTACCACTAGGGAAACAGTTCTGATGACACTAAAATCACCAACAGATGCCACATTGATGGGAAAGTCGAGCACCTTTAATGCCTCAGGTGAGCTGGATACTTGCAACATGGTGAAGACATTGTCTTGATGGTCTAGGGGCGGGCTCAACATGGTTAATCCAGCTTGGACTTGCTCTTGGAGGATCCTAGCTCGACGCCTCGTAATGGGGCCAAGTAGAGGAGGTATCGTCACGTGCTCATCGTCTTGGCCTGGTTATGGCTCGTCGTGGCTCGAGTCTTGATGTGGCCTTGGCTGGGACACATCATCCCCTCCCCTTTTGAAGGATTCGACCTCGAATCTTCGTCTTCGTCCTCGCTTTCACCTGAAACAAAGGGAGACAAATCCGAAACATTGAAAACATCATGCACACCATATTCACTAGGCAATTCAAGTCTGTATGCATTGTTGTTGATTCTCTCGAGCACTTGAAAAGGGCCATCCCCTCGAGGCTTTAACTTTGAGTTTCGGAGAGTTGGAAATCGGTCCTTGCGAAGGTGTATCCACACGAGATCTCCTGGCTCTAGGATCACTTCCTTGCGTCCCTTGTTAGCATTCTTGACATATTGGGACGTTCTCTTCTCAATTTGGGCACGAGTGGCCTCATGAAGGGCTTTGATGCTCTCAGCCCGAGCAACACCTTCCAGATTCTCCTTGTCTTTGATAGTGAGCGGGACAAGGTCTAAAGGAGTAGTGGGGTTCTTGCCATAAACAACTTCAAAGGGGGTCCTATTGGTGGCTGAATGAACGGATCGGTTGTATGCAAACTCAATGTAGGCTAACATTCTTCCCACATGCGCAAGTTAGTTCGCAACAAAGAACGGAGCAAAGCACCTAAAGTACGGTTAACTACTTCAGTTTGCCCGTCTGTTTGCGGGTGACATGAGGTGGAAAACAACAATTTAGTCCCCATTTTAGCCCATGGAGTTTTCCAAAAGTAACTCAGAAATTTAGCATCCCGATCAGACATGATGGTCTTAGGAACGCCATGAAGCCTAACAATTTCAATGAAGAACAAGTCAGCCACATGAGTGGCGTTGTCGGTCTTATGGCAAGCAATGAAATGCGCCATTTTAGAAAACTGATCCACCACTACAAAAATAGAATCCCGGCCTCTTTTTGAACGAGGAAAACCTAACACGAAGTCCATAGATATGTCCTCCCAAGGAGAGTGTGGGATAGGTAGAGGAGTGTACAGCCCATGAGGATTGAGCTTAGACTTAACACGCAAACAAACAATACATGAAGCAAAAAACTTTTCTACATCCCTAGACATTCGAGGCCAAAAGAAATGTTCTTTAAGCATGGAAAGGGTCTTAGAAATGCCAAAGTGCCCCATCAAACCCCCACCATGAAACTCATGCACAAGCAGCCTACGAATGGAACTACTAGGAATGCAAAGCTTATCACCCTTAAAGAGGTACCCATCATGTATAAAGTATGACTCTTTGCTACCATTTTTGGAGCATGCAACAAATATATCTCCAAAGTCCACATCAGTTGTATATAAATTCCTCATGAATGTAAATCCTAACATGCGGGCATCTAAAGAAGAGATCAAGGTGTACCTTCTTGACAAAGCATCCGCCACCACGTTCTCTTTTCCCTTCTTGTGTTTGATCACATAAGGGAAAGACTCAATAAACTCGACCCACTTGGCGTGTCTCTTGTTCAACTTGGCTTGACCTCGAAGGTATTTGAGAGCCTCATGATCTGAGTGTATCACGAATTCCTTGGGCAACAAATAGTGCTCCCATGTCTTGAGCACACGCACCAAAGCAAGAAGCTCCTGGTCGTAAGTTGGGTATCTCAGTTCGGCCCCACTTAACTTCTCACTAAAGTAGGCGATGGGCCGACCCTCTTGCATATGCACCCCTCTCCAAGGCCTACTCCGGAGGCGTCACACTCTACCTCAAAAGTCTTGGAAAAATCAGGGAGGACTAGAAAAGGTGCATTTGTGAGCTTTTCCTTTAAGGTGGTGAAAGCTTGTTCTTGGGCGCCTCCCCACTTGAAGGGGACATTTTTCTTTGTTAGCTCAGTCAGAGGCGATGCAAGGGTGCTGAAGTCCCTTACGAAGCGTCTATAAAATCCCGCCAACCCAAGGAAGCTCCTAACTTGGGTCATGGTCGTGGGCGTGGGCCAACCTCTTATGGCCTCAACCTTGGTTTCATCTACTTGGACACCTGACTTGCTCACCACAAAACCAAGAAACACAACATGATCGGAGCAAAAATGACATTTACCCAAGTTAGCATAAAGTTTCTCTTGCCTAAGCACCTCAAGGACTTGTCTAATATGCTTCACATGCTCAGTTAAGGACCGACTATAAACCAATATATCATCAAAGTAAAGTACGACAAATTGACCTATAAATGCCCTAAGAATATGGTTCATCAAACGCATAAAGGTACTAGGGGCATTGGTAAGGCCAAATGGCATAACTAACCATTCGTAGAGTCCTTGTTTGGTCTTAAAAGCGGTCTTCCATTCATCTCCCTCCTTCATTCAAATCTGATGGTATCCGCTTTTCAAGTCGATCTTGGAGAAGAGGTTTGAACCATGGAGTTCATCCAACATGTCGTCTAGCCTCGGTATGGGATGTCGGTACTTAACGGTGATGTTGTTGATGGCCCGACATGCGCCACGTCCCATCTTTCTTGGGCACTAGTATCACGGGGACGGCGCAGGGGCTTAAACTTTCCCTTACATAACCCTTGTCAAGGAGGTCTTGAACTTGTGTTTGCAACTCCTTGGTTTCAGTGGGGTTGGTCCTGTAGGCAGCTCGGTAGGGCAAGACGGCTCCAGGCACAAAGTCTATTTGGTGCTCTATTCCTCGGATAGGAGGCAGCCCACTTGGCATCTCGTCGGGAAACACATCACCAAATTCCTACAAAAGAGACGAAATTTCCAATGGCAGATCAACTAGATCATTGTCACAAAGAAGGTTTTCTTTATAAACAAGAATTAGACAAGTATGCCTTCCCTGAATAGCTTTCTCCACTTCCTTGCCCCGAGCGAGCATCATATGTTTGGAGCTTCCATCAAACGCTTTCAGCTCCATCTTCTTCTTGGCTTTTCTCCTTATCCCTTCGGTAGCTTGATCGGTGGCCACCTCATGTGGAGCCATTGGGTGGAGAGTGAAATTTTTTCCATCCATGTGGAAGATGTACTCGTTGGAGACGCCTTGTTGCACCACAACCCGATCGTATTGCCAAGGGCGGCCTAGGAGGAGATGGCAAGCAGTCATGGGCACCACGTCACATACCACCTCATCTTCATACGGCCCAATGGAGAATTTTATCTTAACTTGTTCCTTCACCATCACTGGCTCGTTAGAGTTGAGCCAATGCAACGAGTAGTGCACCTTTCGTGGGGTGGTTTGGAGGTTGAATCGGGTCACCACCTCAGCGTCCACAAGGTTGCTACAAGAGCCTCCATCAATGATGAGGCTACACACTTTCCCTTCAATAAAACACCTCGTGTGGAAGATGTTTTCCCTCTGCGAAGGCATGTTAGGTAATTCACAATTTAGCAATGTACGTTGAACTACAAAACATTCACCTTTCACAGCCAAGAGCTCGTCGCTCTCCTCACTTGCATCATCGTCTAAGGGCTCCTCATGCTTCTCATCCTCAGATTCATAGTCCCCCGCGGAGTTGAGGAGGACTTGCCTTTTGGTGGGCCAGTCACGAGCAAAGTGTCCTCGCCCTAGGCACTTGTAACACTTAAGATCTCTAGTGCGAGCGTTAGCATCCTCTTTAGGCTTCGCTGGGACGGTTGGAGCCTATTCTTTGGGAATGGTTCGGTTGACCTCACTTTTGGGGTCTCGGGGCTCACTTTTCTTGAATGGCTGAGTTGAGCTCGAGGACGTTTGACCCCAAGTCCGACTACTTCCTCCTTGCTTCCTCTTTTGTAGACTTTGGTACACTTGGTTGGTATAGTGGAGGACTTCATCGATTGGAGGATTAGCTCCAAAACGCTGCATTTCCACATAAGAAGCTAAATCCGAATTGAGGCCACTAATGAATTTAGAAACGATGTACCTTTCGGGGAAGCGGATTTGAGAGCGGAACACCAACTGACGCAGCTCCTTGTAATACTCATCGGGTGTTCGAGGGCCTTGTTTTAATCGCTCCAACTTGACTTGGACACGAGCTTGGTAATCTTCGGGCACAAAACGCTCCCTCATGGCCTCCTTAAGCTCAACCCATGTGCCAATGGGGCGCTCGCCCATATATTCCCTCTCATACTTCTCTTCTTGCCACCAAGCAAGGGCAAATTCTGTAAAATGGATTGCGGCAACTGCCACTCGTTGGGCATCATGATAGCGATAATATTCAAAAACAACCTCAGTTTTAGCCTCCCAATCCAAATAAGCTTCAGCGTCAAAGGCGCCGGTGAAGGGCTCGATCTGGAGCTTAACACCATGATGGTGATCCCTCATTTGTCTAGGCTCATTATACCCATACCCATAATCATACCCCTGGCCCCTAAGATCACCTCTTTCTCTTGGAGCAAAATGCTCGTTGAGATTTCGGCATGGCTCGTGTAGGGGCATAGCCAGGGGTCGCTCTTGGCGCGCATTGGCGCGCCTTGGCAACAAGCGGCGAGCAGACTCACCTGGGGCCTCCATGAGTGGGGACTGCCTAGGCGTAGGCAACACATCACGTAGGTCGACCGGCATGCCTATCACCACATTTTCATCCTCATGAACCTCATTCAGCCGTGGCGCATTGTCACGGTGATGGTCTTGGGCATCACTTGTGCCAATGGAGGTTTCATGACCAAGAGATGCACTCAAGCGTTGATCAATTCTTTCATCAAGGGCGCGGAGTAGGTCCGAGCGCGTCCGTTCATACAAGTCTTGAGTCTCCTTGAATGTGGCCTCTCGATTTTGATTGAACATTTGTTGTATGGCCTCAAGAGTGATTGATTGGCTGGGGCTTTCTTCGTCCAACATCTTGTCTTTGCCGTTATTACCTGAAGACATGAGCAAAGAGAAAGGAACAAGGAAAGCGTGAAGGTTAGCTTAATCCAAAGACACACTTGTGTTTGGACTCGTTGTGTTTGACACTCTTGTTGTGGCACTCGTCTCACACACACCAAGGGGGTTGTAATCTGCTAAGCACTACACCGCAAGGTTAGAAATACTAGTGTCAGTCTCAAATAGCCAGACCCAATAGAGGCAGCAACAAAACAAGCCCAGCGAGCTTGTGGGCGAGTATTTGCACACTCAATTTCAAATTTCAACGTGCTCAAGGGAGTGGCTTCACAAATCAGTAGGGTGGCAGGATCAAGCAAGAAAGGAGGCAAGATAACCAAGGTAAAGTGATGAGGTTCACCTCAAACTTCCAATCCAATCCAATATCAATCAAGAACAAGACAAGAGAAATGAACACAACACCTTGCACAGCCTAGAATGCACCCTGTGCAATCCCAATTTTGATTTTTGCTTTTTCCTTTCTTTCTTCTTTTTTTTTTGTTTTTTTGTCTTCTTTTTCTTTTCTTTTTTTCTTTTTTTTTTAAAATTCAAAATTACATTCAACTACTTATGAAATATAATATACAAATACCATAAGGTGCAATAAAATAAAATAAGTCATCTCTTAGGATTTGATGGATTGGAGGGAAAAGAGTGTTCCTTAAAATGGGGGAATGAGTTGAATTTAATGGGTGGTTTGAATTGGGAAGGGCCTCCCACAAATCAAGGGGGTGGGATGGGAGTTGGTAGAATAGAGTTGGAATAGTGTTGGAAGAGATGTGAGTTGTTGGGAGTAGGTAAAATGATGATGTGATTCGGCCTATTTTGCAACGTACCGATTAACGAGCACCTTGGTGATCACCTTATAGACGACATTACACAAGCTGATCGGTTTGTACTGATTTTTTTTTTCCGGTTTGGCTACTTTTGCAAGAAGCACAATCAGAGCTGTTGGATCGTTAGTACTGAGGGACGGCCTTACCTTAGATAAAGGCGTCCTGTGGTTAGGCGTTCCTACGAGGTGTAGGAGCGTCCTTGAGTAATGCAGCGGAAATAGTACTAAACAGATAATAGATGAACGCAGAGAATTATAGAGGAACCACTCAAGACCAAGTAGTCCTTGAGTGTAAACCTCTACCTCCTTGGAGGATTTGTGAATAGTTCTTTCCTTTATATTAACCGTTCTTACAGTTGTACTGGCGAGTTCTTACAGTTCTCTGACACTTAGCTTTTCCCTAAGTTCACTTGTAAGGAACTCCTTTAAGCCTACAACTTAAGGTGGTTCAATCTGCTAAAGGACTCTATTCCTACGTTCTGCAGTACTTCGCAGAACTCTCTCTTTCTCTTTTGGTTACAAACTTGTTTTGTGATTTGTTTACAAGTCTCACTCGATCTAACTCAGGTCTAAGCACTGTTCTTGAGTTCTTGAGTTAGTTCTTCGTGTTCTTGAGTGAGTCGCTTTCCCGTGATTCTCTCTGAATATTCCTGAAAGCGTTTTTGTCATAATAAATGCCTTGGGGCTATTTATAGGACTTGGGGAAGGGCGTCTTTTCTCTGGGACGATCATGCCCTTCGTGGACGTGGCTACAGGATCTTCCTCCACGTAGTAGGGCGGTGATGAGGAAGCTTCCTGTATCCAGCTGTGTATGATGAACTTCGCTACAGGATCGGCCGCCACGTGTTGATGGACTCTGTAACAGGATCGTCCGCCACGTAGTGTTGGACTCCGCTACAGGATCGGTCTCCACGTGTCCTTGGATGATCAAACATTGTCGTGTGATGTCATCCTGTCGGCTAGTGAGTAAGGACTCCTTTCTTGCGTTCCTACTTGCTTAGGACTCCGTCCTTGCTCAAGTAGTCTCTGGCTGGTCCTTACTTCCTGTTAGCTAGCGTCCCTAAGCTTGTGGGACGCCCATACACACTTGTTGTCCTTTTGGTCACTGGCGTTCCTGAACACTTGGACAACTTTATTAGAATCAAAGTGAGTTTGTCATATCAAAACTAAGGGACGATTGTGTGGAACAGTAACAAGTACGCAGGCGTTCTTGATAGCGTCCCAACAATTTCCCCCCTTTTGATGATGACAAACTCTTCAGCAAAATAGTTTTGACATTGGAACTTAGCATGCATGAAAACTTAGAAGCGTCCTCTAACACTTAGAGAAATTTCAGTAAGCACAAGTTTTCATTCTTTGATTCTCTAACATTTGGATTTCAGGGAGAGAAAAGCGTCCTAGAATTTTCTAGGCGTCCTCTATTATATTAGCATGGCGTTCCTTAGACCTTTCACTTAATAGTTCCCCCTTAACACTTGCTTATTCTAGATAACTATTTCATAGCGCATCTCTGCAAAACTACACTTCCCCCTTTTGGCATCATCGAAAAGGATAACAAGTGATAAGGACGTTAGCACAAACACATAACTAAAAGCAGTGGAATGCTTAAACACACATAATGCAAGCAAACAGTGTAATAGCCATTCAAACAAAAGTAGAATTATTACACAAATGTGATCACAAAAAAAATCAAGTGTTTTTAAAGAAAAGAAGCAAAGGCAAAATATTGAGGGATTAAGAGGTGGGGAACGGCGATCACTGAGAACGACTCTGGTCTTGAAAGAACTTTAGAAGTTGTGCTTGAAGTTCAGCCGACTTAGTGAGAGCCGCGGACAAGTCTTTGATAGCTGAGAAGACGTGGCATTGATTGTTCATAATGGCACCCAAGAGTTCTGCAGGAGGATGCTCAGAGACATTTGCAGGAGCAGAACGGGGCCTTGGTCCTGAACTGGTTGAAGGAGCGTCCATTGGAGGATCTTGAGTAGGAGAAGGAGCCATAAGCATCTGATCAAGAACGTTAAGGTCTACGACTGGCTCTTCTTCTTGAGAGTACTCCTGTCCCATGGAAGCAAGGCGTTCTGCTTCAGCATCAGCAGCCATGCGTGCTTCCGCTTCTTTTAGTCTGGCTTCCTCAGCCTCAGCCTCTAACTGTTTTATGACAGACGGCAGCTCTTCATTATGCCTTATCTCGACAAGTCCGTTCTTGGCATTCTATTTCAGACCGAGTTCTTCTTGAGGAGCGCTGTCATCATAGGCGTTCTGAGATTTCAGAATCAGCTTTACCAGCCCCGGGTACGGTAGAGCATGTCGCTTCCTCCCACACTTAGCCATATGTTGCATTGCTATTCTTGCTAAGTTGATGGGGCGGCGTTCAAGAAAAGCGTCAATTAAGATAATGTCGTGTGTTTGCACGATTGAACGCTTCTCCTGCCTTGGAAGGACGGCGCGACAGATGAAGTAGTGAGCTATGGCGCCAACCTTGCTCAGAACGTGAGCAACTCTGTCTAGTCCCAATGGCCTCTTGCCCTGAAAGACATGTTCGACCAGAGGCAGTTCTTCATCAGTTGTCTCGAAACCGCCTTCAAGAAGAGAGCTTAGAGCGTCGGACGGGGGCTTCTGAGCAGCTAGTCCCATGAAAGCTCGAACCTGGCGTTCACTCACTGTGGCTTTCTCACCATCTATTTTGAAATGGAGAGAGCCATCTTTAGCTTTGTACCTTAAGTCTTTGTAGAACGCCTTAATCTGTTCCTTATCAACCACAGCGGGCGTAGGCCCAATGTTCAACCATCCCTGAAATCGCAGAAGCTCAAGGAACTCCTGGACGTTGTCGTCTTGAGGGAAGGAGGCGAGCCACTCTTCAGAATAAACTAGAGGGCTAAGAACTTTCACGGGCGCGCCATCATGCTTTCTTTTGCGCTTGCCCTTGGGGGACTCGGAGTCTTCGCCATCCGAAGAACTGTCCTTATCAGCAGAGTCCTCAGGGTCATTCTCATCGGCGTCCTGGCCAGCAACGTTCTTTGTGCCTTGTTCTGTCTCAGCATTACCACAAGATGTGGTTTGATTAGCAGCAGATGAACCCTGACCGTGGGACGTGCCCTCGGCGTCCTGAGCCTTTGTTTGATTTTCTGTTTCTTATTCAGCGTCCGCGGGGACTTGATGGGATTCTGTTTGGATTGTGGGGGAGGGGTTTTCTTGTGGAGATTGGGTGGGGTTTAGGATTGGGAGGGACTGGTCATAGGGAGGGATCTCCTGGGCATCACGCTCGAGCTCATCAGATAGAGTCGGCTCGGCGTTCTCCTGAGCGACCTGGTGCTGACCAGCATCCTCAATCTGTTATGAAGGAGCGTTCACCTCTCCTTCCGCTTCATCATTCGAATCCCCAACAACATCAATGAAAGGGGAGTCCTGAGCGGGCGTACCTCTTTGACTCTCAGAAGAGCTAGAGGAGGAAGAGGAGGGAACATGCTCTATCTGAGCAGGAACGTCCCTTGCGAGCAAAACGTTGAGCTTTTCGCCAGTCTTCCTTCGGCGAAACGTATGCTCAAACGTTCGCTCAGTCTCATCTGGGCCACTCTCGGATGATGGACGGCGGGACTTTGGAGTCTCGGGGTCCTTAGGGGGCGAGATGTGTGCTGGGGCAGATGGGAAATTGACCAGATTTAGAGGGGAATGAATGCGGGGAGGGAAGGGGATTAGGGCATTTGCTCTTGAAGGTTGGGGGGGCGGAGGAGGGGTGGGGAGTTGAACGATGGAAATTTGTTGAGGGGAGGAGTGGATTCTTTGGACAGGTTGGACGGCCTTTTTGTGGTACTAGGCCTTTTTGTGGGAGCTTTAGAGGATGAGACGCTCGAGGTCTTGGCCTTTTTGAGGGGCCTTGGGTCATGGACTTTCTTGGAGCGTCCCTCCTTTAAGTGAGGTGGAAACTTGTCCACGATTTCTGTTGGGTTGGAGGAGGAGAAGGGTTTAGAAGATTTTGAGAGGGGAGATGAAGGGGTTGGACGCTTGGATGGGAGGATTGATTTTGTGGTGATGGAAGGGACTTGAGGAGGTGGTGGAGAAGGACTGGGCACACGGTTTTTTATCATTTTGTATGCCAAAGAGTCCTTAGGGTACATGGGGAATTCAGGTAGGACGGCGTTGTGAAGGTCGGGGATTAGGTCAAGCAAAGGAGCAAGGTTCTCACCTCCGAACTGTGAAAAGAAAAGAACGTCGTCCATCCGTCCTGGCAAGTCTTTGTAGTTGGTGTTGTGAAGGCCTTGGATGACGAACCGTTCGATGAACCGCTCGTAGTTCTTTATTTTGACTTCATCGTTTTTTACGTCCGGTTTGTCCATGCGTTCCCTTATCAAGTTGTAAAGGGTTCGCGGCTTCCTGTTGATGAAGTCCACCAAAGACTCATTGAGAACGATAGGCTTTGGTTTCTCGATGAAGTGGGACTTCACCAGCTTTCTACGCTTCCCGCCGGTAGAAGATCCGGCCACGTTCTTTAGTTGTTGAGACATTGTCAGATGAGATTTTAGTGAGAGAAAGCTGCCGGAGTTCTAGAGAGAAGTCAGAGCAAATTTGAGAGCGAGAAAGTGGTTGAGCGTAATAAATTCTGAGAGCGACTGTTCTGGCCTTATATAGAGGAAGCGGTGGCACAAACGGTAATTACCACTGTTTTACTGTGCGACACGTGGCAAAACTTCCCCCTTAAGATTTGAGCAAAAGCAACGGTCACTGTTCACACTTTCAACGGTTCAAAATTCTGACTCTTCAACTGCTCCTTAACAACTGAACTGGCGTTCTTACCAACTAGCACTGAGCGTCCTCTCATACTTAGCAAAATTTTACCTCTTCAAGCAAACTTGTTCAATCAAACCAACAACCAACTTACCGTTCTTGTGATCACCTTTCGAACCAGTTGAGAACAACGCAAGTACGTCCCGTAAAAGAAAATATGAAGCTCATAGGACGCTTTTGCGGAGTTCTCGGCTAGGGTAAGCTTAGAGTTCCCATCATTTCGGCTTATAATGAGGGTTGGGTGATCAGGGATACTCTTTTCAAGACAAAATAGAGAAAATTTGAATGGCGTTCCAAAGTAGCAAACACATGAAGTTTTAGACTAGCATCCTTGCAAATATGAATTCAATGCAAAACAGTCCTTAAACACTTAGAATCTACAAAACATAGCCAATCATTGAGAGAATAGTAGAACGGGACTTGCTACTTAAAAGTTATCATCCCCAAGAGCAGTCTTAGATGCTCAAAGGGACGTCTATCAAGCGCCTTAGTGAAAAGATTAGCTATTTGGTCTTCAGTCCTTACATGCTCCATACTAATGAGTCCTAGTTCAACATTATCACGCAAGAAATGATGTCTTATATGAATATGCTTTGTGCGTGAATGAAAAACAGGATTCTTAGAAATTTCAATAGCACTTGTGTTATCACAGCGAATGGGGATAGTTTCAAGATTGATACCGTAGTCCTCTAGTTGATATTTGATCCAGATGACTTGTGAACAGCACGAGGCAGCAGCAACGTACTCGGCTTCCGCAGTTGAAAGCGCCACAGAGTTCTGTTTCTTAGATCCCCAAGAGACTAAGCATGAACCAAGGAACTGTGCCATTCCTGAAGTGCTTTTTCTGTCAATCACATGACCAGCATAATCAGCGTCCGAGTAGCCAACAAGCTTGAAGGACGTCTTCCTGGGGTACCAAAGGCAAAGATCGTCGCGTCCTTTGAGGTAGCGAAAGATCCTTTTGACTTCTTGCATGTGGGACTCCTTTGGATTTGCCTGAAAACGTGCACACAAGCAAACGGCAAACATAATGTCGGGAGGGCTTGCGGTCAAGTAGAGCAAAGAACCAATCATCCCTCTGTAAAGCTTTTGATCAACGTCCTTTCCCTGTTCATCTGCGTAAAGACGCGAGTTTGGAGAACAAGGGGTTGCAACAGGTTTGGACGTGTTCATCCCGTACTTCTCAAGCATTTCACAGACATATTTTTGTTGATGAATGCGCGTCCCTTCCTTGAGTTGATTAATTTGAAGTCCCAAGAAGAAATTGAGTTCTCCAATGAGGGACATCTCAAACTCACTACTCATTAAGGACTTGAACTCATCTACAAGTTTCATGTTAGTACTACCAAAGACTATATCATCAACATAGACTTGGGCAATTAAAATGTCCTTGTGAACTTTCTTTATAAACAAAGTTTTATCAATTGAACCTCTAGTGTACCCATGAGACAAAAGAAAGGACGCAAACCTGTCGTACCATGCACGAGGGGCTTGCTTGAGTCCATAGAGCGCTTTGTCCAAGTAGTACACATGATCTGGGTTAGAGGCGTCCTCGAAGCCAGGCGGCTGAGCAACATACACTTCCTCCTTTAGCTTTCCATTGAGAAAGGCAGTCTTGACGTCCATCTGAAATAACTTGAATCCTTTGTGAGCAACGAAGGCAATAAGGAGACGAACAGCTTCAATTCTAGCAACAGGAGCAAAGGTCTCATCATAGTCTATGCCTTCCTCTTGCTTGAATCCTTGAGCCACCAGTCTTGCCTTATTTCTTGACACACGTCCACTCTCATCAAGCTTATTTCTGAACACCCATCGCGTCCCTATGATATTTTTGCCTTTGGGACGTGGGACGAGAGTCCAAACTTTGTTTCTTTCAAACTGATTGAGTTCTTCTTGCATTGCTTGAATCCAGTCAGCGTCCTGGAGTGCTTCTTTGATATTCTTTGGTTCCGCCATAGAGACAAAGGCATTAAATGCACAAAAGGCTAAATTTGCACTCTGGGACTTGCTAGCAGCTGACCTGGTCTGAACTCCTTGAGACAGATCAGATACAATTTGAGAAGTTGGGTGGTCCCTAGAGAAGCGGGACTCCCTTTGAAACAGTTGAGCAAATCTTGGATCAATGTCTCCATCAGAATCATCACTATCACTTTGAGTATCGTCCACAGCGTGTTCCCCCTCAGAGAAAGCGTCCACACTTTGGCGTTGCTCGCCTTGTTGACTTGATTCTGCTATATCTTGTTGAACTGGAGATTCACTGCGAGAGGGAACTCCCTGAACAACACTAGGAGCGTCCACAGAGACTTCTTCAGGATTTGGAGATGCGTCCTTAGAGACATAGTATTTTCCTGAGGTCCAATCTTCAGCTTCATCTTTAGAGTCGTCCTGCTGATGCGATGAGGAGCGTTCTTTCTTACTTGATTTTTCTCTATGAGAAGAACTCTCCTTGAACACAACATGAATACTCTCTTCAAGTTTTAGAGTCCTTTTGTTGAAAACCCTATATGCTTTGCTGGTGAGAGAGTAACCAAGGAATATGGCTTCATCACTCCTTGCATCAAACTTTCCAAGTTTTTCTTTATCATTGTTGTGAACGAAACACTTGCAACCAAAAACTCTGAGATAATCGATGCGAGGCTTCCTTCCATTCAACAACTCATAGGACGTCTTCTTCAGCAGAGGACGGATCATGGCACGATTGATAATGTAGCATGCTGTAGCAATAGCTTCCGCCCAAAAGTATTTGGGGACGCTATTAGCCAAAAGCATAGTTCTTGCCATATCCTCTAGCGTCCTATTCTTTCTTTCCACAACTCCATTTTGTTGAGGAGTCCTTGGAGCTGAGAAGTTGTGTGAGACGCCATGTTGATCACAGTAGGCCAGGAACTCTGAGTTTTGGAACTCCGTTCCACGGTCTGATCTTATGGCTTTGAGAGGCGGCTCAAGGGCAACTTCCACTTGTTTGATGAAGACTTTGAACGCATTGAAACAATCTGCTTTGGACGCTAAGAAAAGAACCCAAGTGAATCGAGAAAAATCATCTACAAGAACGTAAATGTACCTCTTTCCACCGTGGCTTAGTGTCTTCATTGGTCCACAAAGATCCATATGGAGGAGTTCCAGAGGCTTCTTTGTGTTGACTTCGTTCTTTGACTTGAAAGACATTCTTGTTTGCTTCCCTTTGATACAGGCTTCACACTTTTCAACAGTCTCAGGATCAATTCGGGGAAGTCCCTTCACAAGATTTCTTTGGTGAAGCTTGAAGATCGTGGTTGGTCCAGCATGACCAAGTCGGCGATGCCAGAGATCCGCGTCCTTCTTTGAAGCAGATAGACATAATTCTGATTTAGGCTTGAACTCTTGATTGAAGATATAGATGTTGTTCTTGCGAACTCCTTTGAGAACAACTTTGTTGGACTTCTTGTTGATGACGAGGCACTCCTTTGAGTCAAATGTGACTAGGTTTTCACCTTGATCACACATTTGAGAGACGCTAAGAAGATTGAAGCCAAGTCCTTCAACAAGGCTTACATTGGTTGCTTTGATGGACGGGTTAAGAATAGCAGTTCCCGTTCCCTTGATCTTTCCCTTGCCCTTGTTGCCAAACGAGACAGTTCCTCCCGTGGCACTACTTTGGATAGAAGTGAGATGGATCTGGCTTCCTGTCATGTGATTTGAGGCGCCACTATCAATGATCCATGGGCGTCCCCTCACTTCCACCTGCCAAAATAAGGTTAGTTCTTGGCGACCCAGGCAAGGTGTTCCTTACCTGGCTCATTACAATAATAGAACGCTGGTTCTGGCATATAGTCATTTATGTTAACATCATTAGAAATGGCATGTTTGTGGAAAGAACTTCTAGAACGTCTAGGACGCCTAGAACTAGCTTTTGGAACGGACTTAGCATTTTCATTGTTAGTCCTAGCAACTTTCCCACTCTCAATGTCTTCCTTAAGTTTTACACAGTCATATTTGAAGTGGTCACCTTGTCCACAGTACCAGCACGTCCTATAGTAAGTACCAAGATAGTACTTCTTATTGGGACGTTGAATTTTGTTTTGCTTCATCTTTTGGGGATCGCACACCTTTGAGCCGTCCCCTTTAGCAATTTTCTTGTAAATTTTATGACTGGTGGAATTGGTGTAGTAGTCCTCTTGACCTATTTCTCCACTTTCTAGAACTCTAATTCTTTCAAGGAGATTTTTAGTTTTCTCTTTTTCAAGTTCTAGTTCAGAAGTTTTGCTTACCTCAAAATCACTGGGAAGAGAGTTCTTAGAGTCATCTTCATAACCTAGACCTCTCTTAGCTGGGACAAAAACTATAGGTCTCACTTCTTCAACTATGGGACTCTTACCCAACACTTTCACTTCTTCCCTCAGCTTGGCGTTCTCAAGTTTGAGACACATAATTTCAGTTTTCAGGGACTTGGATTCTTCATGAGAGGACTCTAGTTGAACGGTCATGGAACTACAGTTTTCACATTCAACTACAGTATTCTCATTTTCAAACTCAAGTTCATCCATTCTATGTTGCATGACAACACTTTCTTCCATGATTTTTCCAATAAGTTTAATTAGCTTAGATTTGGAACAATTTTCTAAAGAACTCATCATAGATTCACGAGTTACCTCATTTTCAGATTTCGGAACGTTCTCCTCAACAACTGTGACGTCCTCCATAGCCATGTACGCCACATGCTCATCAGGCTCCTCATCATCATCATCCGAAGAGGAACTCCCATTATCCCATGCAGAGGCGAACGCCCCAATGAGGGCTTTTGTCTTAATATCCTTTGCAGACATTCCTGTTGTACACCTTTTAGCAAAGTGTCCCTTCTTGTTACACTTGTAACATGTGAGTTCCTTCATTTCTGCATCAGTGTACTTACGACTCTCTTTCTTTGGCATCTTGTGCTTGTTGAAATATTTGTTATTTTTGCCAAAGGAACGGAGAGCTTTGTGGATGAAAGCAACTTCTTCTTCTTCATCAAGCTGTTCTTTAGACTTGCTTTCCTTTTCTCTCAACGCTTGAACGCGCATCCTTTCGCGATTTTCATTCTTGTTAGCTTCCACCATTAAGGAGATTTCTCTTTGACGACGAAGATACTCAGCGTACTCTGGTGTTGTGGATGCCAAAGCGAGATCAGTTTGAGGATTCTGTCCAAGTTTAGCCATGTCAGAGATCCTTCTTTCTTCGTACTGCCTGAGCTTCCCATAGATTTCTTCCATATCTAGAGTTTTGTTGGCTGTGTTCTCTTTGAACGTTGTTCTGTCAAAGTTCCAGACTCCGGTCAAACCATCAATGACCACTTGAACTCTATTCCTCATGGAGATTTCTGTTTCTGGGATGCCCAAGTTCCTCATCTTGGTGACAAGGGCCTCAAAACGGTATGAATAGTCATTCACCGTTTCATTTGGCAACATACTGAAGGCATAGAACTCCTTCTTGATCTTTAGTTGAACGTCCTCCTTCATTTCAGCTGTTCCTACATGAAACTTCTCAAGAGCTTCCCACTGTTGTTTAGCTGTTGGCAAGTTCCTAACTCGAGTGGCGTCCCTTTCACATAGAGACGCTTGAAGGAAACAGATAGCTTTTGCGTTGGTTTCCATCAACTTGAACTCGTCAGGACCCCACTCGTCCTCCTTGTCAGCTTTGTCAGCGGGTACCTTGAGATCTCCCTTCATAATAACCTTCCAGCATTGATAATTTTGACTTCTGCAGAAATTTTCAAACCTCGTTTTCCAGCGGTTAAAGTTGCCGTCCGTCAGGCGCGGAGGCTTCACGAACGAGATTCCAATAGGTTCCATGTCCATCTTTACCTGCAACTCAGTAAGAATCTAGAGCGCCTGCTCTGATACCAATTGTTGGATCGTTAGTACTGAGGGACGGCCTTACCTTAGATAAAGGCGTCCTGTGGTTAGGCATTCCTACGAGGTGTAGGAGCGTCCTTGAGTAATGCAGCGGAAATAGTACTAAACAGATAATAGATGAACGCAGAGAATTATAGAGGAACCACTCAAGACCAAGTAGTCCTTGAGTGTAAACCTCTACCTCCTTGGAGGATTTGTGAATAGTTCTTTCCTTTATATTAACCGTTCTTACAGTTGTACTGGCGAGTTCTTACAGTTCTCTGACACTTAGCTTTTCCCTAAGTTCACTTGTAAGGAACTCCTTTAAGCCTACAACTTAAGGTGGTTCAATCTGCTAAAGGACTCTATTCCTACGTTCTGCAGTACTTCGCAGAACTCTCTCTTTCTCTTTTGGTTACAAACTTGTTTTGTGATTTGTTTACAAGTCTCACTCGATCTAACTCAGGTCTAAGCACTGTTCTTGAGTTCTTGAGTTAGTTCTTCGTGTTCTTGAGTGAGTCGCTTTCCCGTGATTCTCTCTGAATATTCCTGAAAGCGTTTTTGTCACAATAAATGCCTTGGGGCTATTTATAGGACTTGGGGAAGGGCGTCTTTTCTCTGGGACGATCATGCCCTTCGTGGACGTGGCTACAGGATCTTCCTCCACGTAGTAGGGCGGTGATGAGGAAGCTTCCTGTATCCAGCTGTGTATGATGAACTTCGCTACAGGATCGGCCGCCACGTGTTGATGGACTCTGTAACAAGATCGTCCGCCACGTAGTGTTGGACTCCGCTACAGGATCGGTCTCCACGTGTCCTTGGATGATCAAACATTGTCGTGTGATGTCATCCTGTCGGCTAGTGAGTAAGGACTCCTTTCTTGCGTTCCTACTTGCTTAGGACTCCGTCCTTGCTCAAGTAGTCTCTGGCTGGTCCTTACTTCCTGTTAGCTAGCGTCCCTAAGCTTGTGGGACGCCCATACACACTTGTTGTCCTTTTGGTCACTGGCGTTCCTGAACACTTGGACAACTTTATTAGAATCAAAGTGAGTTTGTCATATCAAAACTAAGGGACGATTGTGTGGAACAGTAACAAGTACGCAGGCGTTCTTGATAGCGTCCCAACAAGGGATCTAGGGCTTGTGTTTGGTAAGAGTAAGCGAAAGTGGTCTCAATCCATCACAAGTCTCTAGCATCGAAGGTGACGCGAAAGCTCCCTTGGGTCGAGGTGTAGATTGGAGGAATTTGAGGCGAACAACCTCGATCTCACTAGAATCAAACACTTATTGGTTGAATTGGGGAAGAATATCCAAGTCTAGTTGGGGGAGGAACCCAAAAACCCAAGACCGATCTACTTTTTGAACCAAACCGAGTTACCCAGAACATCGGGCCCGACTTGCACCACGTCGGTCCCGACCAACTCGACCTCGATCCTACCTCGGACCGAAGTGACTTGTATCGGTCCGAGGAGATCTCTTTTGTTTTCCTTCGTTTTGTCTTTATTTTCTCCTCTTTTTAGTCTTTTCGGGTACTCTCGACGCACGAACTCCCGTGTGTTCGACACCCTACCTCTTTACTACAATTTGAGGTTCGGTTTTATAAATTTAAAATTGTGAGACCCTCCGATCCCGGACCGATCAGAATTTTTGGCGCCGTTGCCGGGGAGTTCTACTTGTTCGAGGTACCCCTCTTTGTTGAGTCTTTGATTTTTGGTAGTGATTTGGGTGAGGGATTAGCCCAAACCCCTTGTTTGTTTTGATTCGGTTTTGTTTGTGTCTTTGGTTATAGGTGCGTGTGAGCTAGTTCCGTCCGAGGAACCTTTGAGTTCGACTTTGTGTGTGACCCGGAGAGTATTCTAAGGCAAGCCCGCAAGAAGAAGAGGATGGCGGACCAAGCCCGAGATGAGGAGTTTGAGAGGATGAGAGCCGACATGGCTCGAATGCAAATTGAGATGGCAAACCGAGATGCCGAGGCCCGTAGAGAGAGGGAGCAAAGGATAAGGTTGGAGGCCCAAATCAACACTCAACCCCGGAATGCTAGACAATACATGCATCCGGAGTTGAAGGTCCCGGAGCCGGCCATCGTCTTGCCGGAAGTGTCAAGGAATTTTGAGATAAAAACTCAATTTATCTCACTCATCAAGAGAGAGCAATTTCAAGGGAGGCCGAATGAGTGTCCGATCGAGCATGTGAAGCAATTCAAGGACCATTGTGAGACCATTTCCACGGATGATGAGACACTTGAGTATGTGCTACTCAAAGCCTTCAAGTGGTCTTTGGGAGGCAAGGCTTTGCATTGGTTGGAGAGTCGAGCACCTCGATCCATCACATCATGGAGGGCCCTAAATGAAGCGTTCTTGATGAAATTCTTCCCGCCCACCAAGACGACGGAGCTTAGAAGGAAGATTGCTAGTTTCCAACAAGGAGCTCATGAGCCACTTTTCGAGGCGTGGGATAGATTCAAAGAGATGTTGAGGGCGTGTCCGACACATGGGCAACAACCCATGTGTCGGACACATGGGTTGTTGTCGCCGGAACAAGCATGGGAGACATCTTTTTCCAAGGGATCAACACCGCCACAAAGGATAAATTGAACCTCCATACCGATTGTGGGTTCATAGATTTGCCGCCGGAACAAGCATGGGAGTTGTTGGACAAACTCTCGGATTATGAGGCGATGTATGGTGCTAGCAATGTGAGCAAGGAAGCAAGAGTCCATGGAGAAGGTCCGAAGAGGCTCTACGATCCCGAAAGTGAAGAGGTGGACAAAGATGTGAAGATCCAATTCTTGGAGGATGAATTGAACAAAATGAGGAGGAAGATGAGTTATGCCCAACAAACCATAAGAGCGTGTGAAGAGTGTGGTTCATTGAAGCATGGAGCACAAGAGTGCCCAAATGAGCGCCAAGTTCGGTTGGCGGAACAAATTGAGGAGGCTCATTATGTCCAAAGAAATTTCGGAGGAAGATCTAATTTCAACAATGGAGGAAGGTGGAACCAAGGGCAAGCAAGTGGCTACAACAACAACTTCAACCAAAACGAGCCAAGAGCCCAACCACCACCATACCGACCTCCGGGGTTTTATGAGCAAGCACCTCAATGGGCTCAAGACTTGAAGGATCGATTCACCAACGTGGAGAGAAGAGTTGATGAGATGGGTGCTCAATTCAAAGAGTTTGGTGTTTGGAGAAGGCAAGTGGACAATCAATTTGTTCACATGGCAAATCAACTTCCAAGAGAGGAAGGGAGACTCCCGGGCCGACCCGAGGAGAATCCCCGAGCCCCACAACAACAAAACGAAGTTCGAGCCATAGGATTAAGGAGTGGACGGAGTTTGCCCGAGCCACAAGTTCCAAGATCAAGAGATGAGAATCGGACCGAGGTTCCCAGCAACTCGGGTCCGATGTACCCAGATGTCGATCCGGAGAATGGAGGAAGTCCCCTGGAGTGGACCGAGGTTGAACCCATCTCGGGCCCGACTTGCCCTGAAGTCGGACCGACATGACCAGAAGCTCTTTGCCCTGGGACCGATGTCCTAACGTCGGTCCAGGGTGGAGTTGTTGAGAAAGATCGATCCAAGGAGGTTGATTCAAGCAAGAAGCAAAGTGGCACAATTCTTCCATATCCTATGAAGAAGCCCAAGGAGATTGTTGAGGGCATGTTCAAGCGGTTCTTGAAGCTTTTGCAAGGCTTGAACATCACCATTCCTTTCACCGATGCTTTAAGTGAGATGCCATCTTATTCAAAGTTCTTGAAGGAAATCTTGAGCAAGAAGAGATCAATTGTTGAGATGCAAGACAAGGTGAAGATCTTGGATCTACCTCAAAAGCTTGGTGATCCCGGAAGATTTGCCATCACCGTAGGGATTGGATCCCAAAACTTCAAAGCTCTTTGTGATTTGGGAGCAAGTATTTCGGTTATGCCCATGAGCATATGGAGAAAGGCTAACCTCGGAGATATGGAGCCGGTTGATATGAGTCTTACCATGGCCGATGGTTCATCCACAAAGGCCACTGGAATTCTTGATGACGTCCCGGTTCGAGTTGGAAGGTATTTTGTACCCGACGACTTTGTGATTCTTGACATGAAAGAGGATCCGATGGTGCCCATTATTCTCGGAAGGCCGTTTTTAGCTACGGCGGGTGCCAAGTTTGACGTGAGGAATGGGAAGGTCACTTTCGAGATTGGCGAGGAGAAAGTGGAGTTCCATTTCAACAAAGCCCTTAATGAACCGGACGCATTGGCGATTTTGAAACTAGAGGAAAATGCCAAGTGCAAGAGGGAGAAGTTGGAGTCCACAAGAGCGGAACCGCCATTGAGAGACCATGACATGGTCGATGTTCAAATCCATGATGAGACAAGAGATGGAGATAGCCCACCATATCATGAAGAGTATCCTAATCTATATCCTTTTGATGTGGGAGATTCTTTCATTTGCTTAGATGATTTGAAAGAGGATTTAGGAGATGATTATCTTTGCTTGGATGATTTGCAAAATGATTTGAGTTATGATGTCATAGAGTCCCGTAGAAATTCTTTAGACTTTTGTGGTGTAGGTGATGAAGAGCAAGATAAGGTGATGCAAGAGATGCCAAGCTACACCTTGGAGGAGACGGACAAAGGAGAATTTGGATGCCACACTTTCATCAAACACAAATGGTGGCACTTTGGCTATGAGGATTGTGGAGAAGCACATGGCAAGGAGGATCAATTCACCGTTTTTCACCCTCCTTGAAGGGTAGAGGTTAGACGTCAAGCTAATGACGTTAAAGAAGCGCTCCTCGGGAGGCAACCCGGGTTTAGTAGATTCATTTTCGTAGTTTCTAGCTTGTTTCTTTTTGCCTTAGCTTAGGTTAGTCCTAATCTCTTCTCTAGCTTGTATTTTGTGGAAATGTGTGTTGTGTGAGCTTCATTAGCATGTGTGGTATTTGTGGAAAAGATGCAAGAACTTGTGGATAGAAGTAACCAAGTCGTGGGATTTTTAGGAACCAAAATCGGGTAGGACCGAGGTACCCAGTAACTCGGGCCCGAGGTGCCCGACGTCGGTCCAGTTATGCCGACCCATGTTGGACCTTGACTTTATGGAAATTCCTACTATACCCTCTTGATCCACCTTTGTCTTCTTCCATTTAAGAGCCTTTTCCCTTACCTAACATCATCACCCCCATAACTACTTTCCCAAAATACCCAATTCTCTCTCAAAACCCAAATCGATCCCATCTCCTCCACCATACTCGATCCTAAAGAAACCTCACCACAAGATCTCGATCCATACCCTAGCACACCCAAGCATTGCACCGAAAGCCAATAAGCCCACCCAAATCCCATAGAATCTACATCCTTCTTCTAGATCTAGAAGAGGAAATTTGAGTTCTAAGAGTTGCTTGCTAGAAGTTCTTGTTTTCTTCATATTTGGTATGTAAATCTCAATCTCTACTTGATTCTTTGTGAATTTCATGCTTTCATTGCTAGATTTGAGATATGCCATTATTGAGTGAGCTTGAACCTTGAGCATCCATGGTGATTTGCTTGCATTGTGAAATTTGTGCTTAATTGTTGCTAAATCCCACTTAGAACTTCGATTGATATTGATTGATGGAGGATTTTGGATTTTAGAGGCATGATAGTGTGTTGCATGGATGAATCTAGAATGAGAAATCGAAATGGATTCGGTCCGAGGTACCCAGTACCTCGGGACCGATGTTGAAAGTCGGTCCCGTGACTCGGACCGAGGTCCCCAACCTCGGACCCGATGTCCCCTGTTAGTCGGTCCGACGTTTTTCGAGCTTCTTTTGTGTGAATTTAGGATTTCATGAGCTTGAATGTTGGTTATAGCATGCCATTCATGATATGATTTGAGGCTTGACCATCGATATGTGAATCTTAGTTCATGCATGATTGATTTTTTGTGGATTGAGTGTGTCAAGCGCAAGTATGGGGTTATCTCTTTGCATGATGCGTTGTTTGTGACGGAAGCTTGTGATTTTGTTGTGGTTGTATAAATTTTATCTTGGAGTTCTTTGGTTTTGATTGTGTGTAGGTATCATGTCTACTCGAGCATCATCTTCAAGGATGGAGAAAGCCACCAAGAAGTCCAAGAAATCGTCCAAGAGAGTCCAAAGGATGGATGATGTGCGTATTGAGGATGAGGATGATGCTAGAGAGTATGAGCGTCTCATGGGTCTATCTCACCACACCCGGTGGTTAGATTGGGAGTCTATTCAAAAGATGAGCATGGATGAGGCTCTTACTCGGTGCTATTCTCACATTGGACTCAATGTCTTGCTAAGGTGCAACAACACTCATTATTCCGCCTTGACATCCGAGTTCATGGAGACTTTCAAGTGCACTTATGAAGGGGTCGAGAGTGAAGGCATGATCTCCTTCCAAATGGGCAACGAGTTGCAAGAGCTCTCCCTCCGGAACTTAGCGCATTACTTTGGGTTCCCATTTCCGAGAGATGAGGCCTATGTTGACAATGAGAAGGTGGACTACCTTTGGAAGTTTGTAGCCGGAAGAAGTGAGATGAGGAAGGGCGCAACAACAAATGAGATAGCCAACCCACTCTTCCGAGTCATGATCCGAGCCTTGGGTTGTTCTATATTTGCAAGGCACGAATTGAGCAAGCCTATGAAGGAGGAGGCCATGATACTTTATGAGATGTTGTTTGAGAATGAGAAGCCAATGAACCTCACTTGGGAATGGGTGAAGATGGTGAGGGACGTCCAAAGTTCCTCATGGATATACTTTGGAGGTATGATTGCCCGATTAGCTCATTGTCTCGAGGTGGACTTGTCTACCTACACACCGGCCCCAAACGGTGTAGAGTTCATGGACCTCAAATATTTCAAGAAGGCTAATATCATCAAGGAGAAAGTTGTTCCCGGTTTCATCGACCGACTTATGCCTTACTCCAACTTTGGTCAAGTACAAGTTCCTTTGGGACCTCGACTCTTCGACCTCACTTGTTACTACAATTGGTACCAAGTGTGGGCGGGGAATGTCAATCCTTATGGAGAGCCGGAGGGGACACTCGAGGTGAGGAGACGAGCACAACACATCCGTTTCACTACACCTCAAGCTTCCCCGGACACCGAAGAAGAAGAGCCCAACCAATATGAGTTCGTGAGGAGGGACGACATGGAAGTGGACTTGCCTAGAGGTGAAGAAGAAGAAGAAGATGGTGGTTACCACAATTTGCTCACCGACCATGCCCCAACACTCTTGGACCGAGGAGCATCCAACGTCGGGCCCGACATCCATCAACGTCGGTCCGATGCATTCTTGCCCGATCCGGTCCCAAGCCACTTCGAGAGGGGTGAGGGAAGTGGAGCACATCAAGCACCACCAAGCTACGGAGGATATGAGGGGTATGCCCAATGGTACGGGCCTGGAATGGTGTTCCCCGAGCCTAACCAATCGGTGGACATGAACTTCTTGGCAAACCAATTGTCGCATCTCCAACTTCAACAATCTACAATGCTTCAAGAGGCGCACCAACTCAACCAACAACAACAAAACCTCAACTTCCAACAACAACAACTCTTCAACCACCAAGAAGACTTCCAAGTGCAATTTGATGAGGTGAACCGCAATATAGCCTACACTAGACGAGAGGTGGAGGACTTAAGGGCGGCCGAGGATCAAAGGTGGACCGTCCAAGCAAGTTTCAATGAGTGGATGTCCGGGAATTTCTCATCCCGTGAAGATCAATGGACACCTCCCGCACCACCAATCCAACCGCCAAGCCAAGACCCCTTCAATGATCGAGTGTATGAGCGTGAGCGACAAGCCCGGCTTCAAAGGAGACGCCGTGGCCACCCTCCGAACTAAGCCTCAACATGCCATGCAAGAATAAGGAAATTGTGAGCTTTCTCTACTCTTCTCTTTACTTTTGAATTTTGATTTCTTTTGATGAGGACATCGAAATTTTAAGTATGGGGTGGGTTAGTAGCTCATTAGTTCCATATGTAGGTTGCTTGTGTTTGTGTTTTTCTTGTTTAAGGGATGTTTCTTTTGGATAGTGGCATGATGAATGATGATTGAATTTTATGGCATGAATGGATGAGTTTGTTGTTTGAGAAATTTTTTCGAAAAATCCATAAAAATTTGAAAAAATTCGTGTGAAAAAGAACAAAAATATTTTGTTTTGGACTAGGAATTCCCATCTTAGATGTTCAAAGAAGGCTAATGATGATGTGAGCATGTAAATTCCTTTGCATATTTTTGGATAGTTTAGCCTCTAAATGGATGTTGTTTTTGATGTGATGTGATATCTTGCATGTTTTTATTGAGCACATGAGTTCTAGGATGAGTTTTGATGCAACTAAGCTAGAGTGAACCTTGTGAGATGATTTTTGGCCATTTTAGGGATGCTTGTTCATATTTGCATATCCCTCATTTTCTTGTGTGATTAGCTCAAGCATGCTAAGTAATACTTGCTATTGAAGTGTTTATCTATTTTCCAAGACCAATATGAGAATTGCTCTATGCTTTGTCGCATTGATTTGAACTTTATTTCATTTAGTCACAAAATGTTCCATATCCTACCATGAAGATAAACCGTTGTTTGTAGCCCCGTTTTAGCCTTAGACCTTTGTTTGAAACTCCTCAAAAATATGATTCCTAGCCTATATGACTTGACCCTTATGGGATTGGACTTTAGTGAGAGGTTTTGGAAGAATATTTGGAGAGTTGAGATTCTCTTTGGTAAAAGGGCAAAGAATGGTGTTATAAATCAAGTGGGTAGTGCATCTTTGTTGAGAAAGAAAGAAAGAAAAGTTGGAAAAATAGTGGATTGAAAGCAAAAGTGCTTAAGTGAGTAGAAAAGGGTTCCGACCGAGTTAAAGTGCACATCGGGCCCGAGTTAGTGTGCAAGTCGATCCTAGTGGAAAAAGTGAGAAAAATCCAACAAAAAGTTTAGTGAAAAGATGAAGTGGAATGTGTAGTGAAAGAGTGAGATGAAAAGAAAAAAAATTGAGAAAAGAAGAGAAAAATCAAAGTCTTTTGGATGAGTGAAGTTGAAAGTGGAATAATTTGGTGAGTTTGGTGAGAGACTAGAAAGTTCAATCCCCATTGTAAGCACCACAAGACCAAAATGATTCCTACCTTGAGAAATACCAAAAGCCCCATTACAACCCGGCCGAATGGAACCTCTTTGAGGATCTCCATTGAGCCAAGTTCATATTCTTTGTGTGCATTGTAATAGGCATCTCTAGGTGGAGGAATTGGTGATATTAGCTTCAATAGTAAAGTCTTTACTTGCATGATTTTTGAGCTTGAGTGTTCATTGCTAAGCCTAAACACAAGATGAGTGATACACATTTTCTACATCCTTAAAGTGAGGCTTTGTTGCATTAGACTTTATTCCTTGAACACTTGATCATGTGTGATGACGTAATCTTGCTAGCATATCTATCACTTGTGCTTTCTTGATTGATTTTTCATATGAGGCTTTACTTGAAGATTGTGCTTCGGTCTTGCTTACATTGTTATTGCTTGAGGACAAGCAAGTTTAAGTATGGGGTATTCTGATGTCTCTCATTTTGGAGGTGTTTTAGTAGTTAATTTCCCTTGTGAATATGTGTTTTTCATTCTCTTCTTTGTTAGTTTTGTTTCCTTTTTAGCTTAGTTACCGGTTTTCTTCAAGAGTCGGAAACTATGAAGTTTGTTTGTTTTTGTAGGTAATTTGGCAAGAATGAGGACAATTTCGAGGAGCTTATGAAGGAGCCAAGTCAAGGAGTACAAGAGCCAAGCTAAGAATGAAGTGGAATCAAAGGAAACCAAGGAAGAAGACGAGGATCGAGGCCCTGGACCGAGATACATCAAGTCGGGCCCGAGATCGAGCACCCAGTGAACCGGACCGACGTTCCCAACGTCGGGCCCGAGGTCGTTCCGTGTCGGTCCAAGTCGGCATAGGATTGGATTGTTCCCTAAGGCATATTTTTTGGCAACTTTCCATATTTGCCCCTTTCTAAATTGGGATTCCTTGGTCCCCAATCCAAGGAGAAGGTTAAGAGAGGTGATTAGTGATCAAATCAAGGTGTGGAGTGTGAGGGGGACGAGTGGCACACACAACACCAACCTAAATTCACTCTCAAAGGCTCAAGGAAGACTTGGAGAGCAAGGAGAAGAGAGGAGAAGGAAGAGAAGGAGAGATCAGTGGAGAAGAGAGGAGGAATTGTGAGTTTTGTACTTTGTTTTGCTTTGATCTAGTAGAATTGAGACTTGGATTTTGTAGACACATTGAATTTGAATGCAATTGGAGTTTGATTTGATGTTGATGATTGAGTTTTGCTTGATTTCCCTTTTGATTATGCTTTTCTCTTACCATATGGAGTAGATTCCATAGTCTTGGGCTATGGGGGAATCCCCTAGCTAGATTTGGGTAGAAAACCCCAATTCCATAGCCTTGAATGCTTGATTTGTGAATCCTCTCTACATTGAGCTTCAATTCTCTTGTGAAAGCGAGGGATCTAGGGCTTGTGTTTGGTAAGAGTAAGCGAAAGTGGTCTCAATCCATCACAAGTCTCTAGCATCGAAGGTGACGCGAAAGCTCCCTTGGGTCGAGGTGTAGACTGGAGGGATTTGAGGCGAACAACCTCGATCTCACTAGAATCAAACACTTATTGGTTGAATTGGGGAAGAATATCCAAGTCTAGTTGGGGGAGGAACCCAAAAACCCAAGACCGATCTACTTTTTGAACCAGACCGAGTTACCCAGAACATCGGGCCCGACTTGCACCACGTCGGTCCCGACCAACTCGACCTCGATCCTACCTCGGACCGAAGTGACTTGTATCGGTCCGAGGAGATCTCTTTTGTTTTCCTTCGTTTTGTCTTTATTTTCTCCTCTTTTTAGTCTTTTCGGGTACTCTCGACGCACGAACTCCCGTGTGTTCGACACCCTACCTCTTTACTACAATTTTAGGTTCGGTTTTATAAATTTAAAATTGTGAGACCCTCCAATCCCGGACCGATCAATACCTACAATCCGGGGTGGGCGAACCATCCTAACTTGAGGTGGAACAACCAGCAGCAACAAGATCCACCACAACAGCAGCAGCAGTACGCTCCTCAGGGCCAGCAACAACAGTTTCGGTCCAATAACTATGCCCCGAGAGCGTCCGCTCCGTCTCAGAATGATGTTATTACCGCCTTCTTAAAGGAGAACCAGGAGACGAGAGCTGCTGTAAAGAATCTTGAGACTCAGTAGAGCCAACTTGCCACTATGATCAATAGGCTCGAGTCTAAGGATTCCGGGAAACTTCCTTCCCAACCGCTCAATCACAAGGAGAATGTCAGTGCCACGAATTTGAGGAGCGGTAGAGTATTGGCGAGTCGGGAATCACCCACTGGTGACGAACCGCGCCCGCGTTCCCCTGGCCGCGACCGCGCCGGGGCGACAGCACATGAAGACCAAGCCTCTGTAGAGATTCCACGCCCGCGCTCCCCCCTCCGCGCCCGCGAAATTCCAACAGAGCCCATGGACCATGAGAGGCGTAGCAATCCGCGACCGCGGAGTCCGGACCGCGCCCGCGGTAAGGAGACCGAGCAAAATTTCGAGGCTCTACTCGATTATGCTTTCAAGAACTATTCGCCTCCTCGCCCAAACTCTCCTCGACGGAACCGAGCCCCAGCGATAGAAGAGGACGATGGCTATGTTGCTCAACCCCTTCCACCATTGGATTCTTTCAAGCCCTCTCCTCCATTCCCCGATGCTCTCAAGGACACAAGGAAGCCGGCACATGACAAGGAACTATTCGAGACCTTCGCCAATTGTCGGGTAAATGTTCCTCTCCTTAATCTCATCCAAAGTGTCCCTCGTTTTGCTAAGTTTATAAAAGAGCTATGCACCATAAAAAGAAAGAATAGGACTATTCCTAAGATTGAAAAGGTAGTTGTAGTTGAAAAGACGCAGAAAAGACGCAGGATAGCAAAATTGAGACTTGTAATTCCCTACTCCAGAAGCAACTACCTAAAAAATGCTCAGACCCAGGAAGATTCACCGTCCCTGTTACTATTGGAGAAACTAAAATTGAGCGTGCTATGCTAGATTTAGGTGCCTCCATTAATGTTCTTCAACCTTGCATGTATGATAGGTTAGGCCTTGGTCCTTTAAAGGAGTCTGATATTGTTATTGAATTGGCTGACCACTCTAATGTGCGCCCGAAAGGGTTAGTTGAGGATGTTCTAGTGCAGGTGCAGGGTTTGATCTTTCCTGCAAATTTTTATGTGATGGAGAAAGGCGAAGGGCGGTACGACCCGGTTCTCTTACTCGGTCGTCCATTCATGAAAACCGCCAACACGGTCATTGACGTTGCTAATGGATCTCTTTCCATATCTCATGGTGGCAACACGGTCCGAATTGATGTTGATGAGGACCCATATTGATCGTATCCACGTCGAGCCAACGACGTTAAACAAAAGTGCTGCTTGGGAGGCAACCCAAAGATTAGATAGATTGTTTTTACATTCCTAGCTTAGGATTTGCTTGTGTTCTTTTAGCTAACATGCAGGTACTAGGTCCGAAAGGACACGCCTGGCGTGAAACCGCGCCCGCGCCTCTTTGGCCGCGCCCGCGGTGGACCGTCAGCACGCCCCGACGAACAGGTACTAGCCCGTGCTTGCGGCAACCATACTACGTCTCGGTTTTAGCTCTTTATTATGAAAAAAAGACAAAAAGAGGACGTTTTGGTCCCATTCTACCTCTATATTTTCCATCCATCTATATTCATTCTATCCATCTTCTATCTTTCCACCTTCTATTTCTTCTTTTCATCCATCTTTGTACTTTCCATTCTTTGGCTATGTGTAAAGCCTAAGTATGGGGGAGCTTTGTTTCCCCGGAGAGTTCTCTTCTCCATGGCTCGAGTTCGAGTACTAATCCATCTTTCAAGAAGACGAGTCAAGATACGAAGGTTGCTTGCACATCACACTTTTCGAGACGAAGTCAAGACATTGTCCCTGCACGAGACCCGCGCCCACGCTTCCTCAGCCGCGCCCGCGGTGACCTCCCAACGATGACTTCCCTCTCTGCATCAATTCCGCGCCCGCGCCCCTAGTGCCGCGCCCGCGTTTTACCACCAGATTGGAAATACGAAGTTGCATTATTCTACCACCCTTTGAAGAGTTCATCCATTCCACCTCTCTTCATTCGATTGTGAGTCTTCTGATATACCTTTCTCCTTGCTTCTATCCTTTCTCTTTGCTTCATTGCGGACAATGAAGGATTTAAGTATGGGGGAAGGAATACTCGCATTCGCTTATCCTAGTTATTGTAGTTAGAGATTTGTTTCAGATTTTTGATTTTCTTCTTTTCATGGAGCACTTGCACCATACTTTTTGCATAATAAAGAAAGAAAGAAAAGAAAAAAGATAGAAAGAGCCATAAAAATTGAAAAAAGGCATATAAATCCTGGGATGAGTCGAAAACCCGAAAGGGCAGCTCAGGTAATAAGCAGGTAACCCTGACCAGCATTAGGCTGGGGTAATATGAGGTTTATGAGTGATTGTGAGTTTTGTGAGCACACCTATTGAAAAATGAAAAGAGCGGTTAGGTGAAAACCCGAAAGGGCGCCTAAGCAGAATTGAGCGGAAAAATTCGAGTGTTTTAGGATCATTCTTGCTTGGGGACTTTGGGGCTTACATGTTAGATTTGGGTAGATCCTAGGTTGCTCTCTTTCATGTTTTTAGAGCTTGAGTGATATATATTATTGTGAGGTGTGTGTTTGAGCTTCATTGTCTTATGCTCATGATTTATCCATTTTGGGTTCGGGTTGTGAGTTGAGTGTTTTTATCTTCCCTTGTATTTCCTGAGATCTTAGACGTGCTTACTTGTTGTATTTGTTTTGAGCTTACTCGAGGACGAGCAAGATCTAAGTATGGGGGAATTTGATTCGGCCTATTTTGTATAGGATAACTCTTGTATTTTAGAGCTATATTGAGAGTGTTTAGGTTAGTTTTGAGCGTTATTGTAATATCAAGACCGAAGACACGAAGTGTGAAGAATCAAGAGTTAAAGAGCTTAAAGACGAAGATTCGCCACTGCATGAAGGCCGTGGTCGCGTTGTCTATGACGCGGGCGCGGTGGCGTGAAGGAGCGAGCCAACCAAGACCATGAAGGCCGCGGTCGCGCTGCCCAGGGCGCGGTCGCGGTAGCAGCCGACTCGGATTTGACCATTTGAAGGCCGCCGCGGGCACAGTTGTGGTGCCGCGGTCGAGGGTGTGACCGACTTCTAAGCGGACGAAATTTCACCGTTTTTATCTTGTTTCCTTTCTTATCTTTCGGTTTCCTACCTTACTTAGTCTGAAAAGATTGATCTTTGGGGCTATATAAGGGGAACCTTTTCTAGGTTTCTAGATATCATTCAATTCTTGTCAATCAATTGTCTTTCAATAAAGATTAGATTTTTCTTTGTAATGGAGAACTAACTCTCCTCTGGAGTTTATTCAATCAAGGAAGCTTTATTATGAAGTTGTGAAATTCTGGTAACCTCTTTATCCCTAGGTCTTTATTGATACTCTTGTGCTTCATCCCATGATCTATGTTTGATTTTATGAGCCTGATCAACTTGTTTGATTGACTTAGATCTATTGTTTGATTTAGGATTGGTTGTTGTCTATGCATCTTTCCTATTTCTCGAAACAACTCTATTCTAGGACCGTGGACTAGTTTAGGGAAGAGTATTCAATGGTTAAATTGTGCATGAGACTCGTAGCTTGATTGCATGATTTGATTTCCTAATATCCCTGTACTCTATGCTAATTCTAGGTTAAGCGTCCTTGCCTAGGGTTATAGAATTGCTTGGACCGCGGACTTGCGATTTCTAATGATTGGGATTGGAATTGACCTAGGCATATAAAGAGGTGGATGAATTCATGATCAACGGATTAATAAAGTGGAATTGATTGGATAAACTCTGCTTGATAACCTTTGATTGAAACCAACTTTCAAAATCCCCTTTTTGATTACTTGCATGAAAACCACTAAAATCTGAATAAAAACTGATTCCTTTGGGTTCGACCCCTTGCTTGCCTACTATACTTTTGTTTGCATGTTTGGGATTTATTTTTGATAAGGGAACAACGATTTTGCCCGAGTCATGACGGGAAGGGGCTGAGTATAGGAGGTTGTCTTCTTCATTTGCTGGCAGCCATGGAAGGTTATTCAAGCATTTAAAGGCCACGAAAATTCAGTTGAGAACTCAGCACAAATTTTAAGGGCAAAGGGTAGAAGCAAGCATGGTCATCGGCTAGCCAAATGGGATAGAAACTGAGCAAATTGAAACTGAAAAAGAGATATCAATTCTTACCCCCACAACTTGAGGAACTCACTCGACAAGCTCTGATACCACTTGATGAGTCTCCACTTTGGATCGATCGGATTTCTGGTTCGAGTGAGATGAGTGGAGGTCGATGATGATAGGTGGTAACTTGGCAATCACAAACAGTTTCAATCTGATCAAGACTTGGATTTCTGGAACATTGTTGTTATTGAGAGAAAGATAAGAGTGATCAACCAAGACTTGGATAAACCCACCAAATCTGATCAATCAAGGTTACAAGTGGAAGGGATAGACGCACCCTAGCCAAATACAACCCAGCCCTCGATGTTCTCACGAGAGCACGAAAACCAGTTTGGTTAAACACCCTAAACCAAGAACAAGAGCCAGTTTAGAGTTTCTGGGATTTGAACAAAAAACAAGCTAGCAACAAAATGGCTAAAGTTCCCTTAAAATAACCAAAGGTTGCCTGGAAAAGTCTCCACTTAAAGGGGCAGGTGAAGAGTTGCCAAAAACAGGCACCTCCTTGTATTCAGCCTTTAAAGAGAGGTGATGTCATGATGATGTTGTGGCTGTGATATCTTGGGTTGAGGTGGATGCCACATTGATGGGAAAGTCGAGCACCTTTAATGCCTCGGGTGAGCTGGATACTTGCATCATGGCGAAGACATTGTCTTGATGGTCTAGGGGCGGGCTCGACATGGTTAATCCAGCTTGGACTTGCTCTTGGAGGATCCTAGCTCGACGCCTCGTAATGGGGCCAAGTAGAGGAGGTATCGTCACATGCTCATCGTCTTGACCTGGTTGTGGCTCGTCGTGGCTCAAGTCTTGATGTGGCCTAGGCTGGGACACATCAGAGTTAGGGTGACAGGATGAATCTTACCCATAATGCATAACTCAAACAATCCACAAAAACCCTAGCTTTTGTGATTAACTCTAGCTTCGAAAATCATACACATATATATATATATATATATCTATATGGAAACGACGATAATAACGATACACATATATATATATATGTTTCACAATATTATTGGATTTATATGGGTCCGGATCCGGTAGGAATGGGTCTTAGGGTAGGAAATAGGAATAAATCTCAATCGTTGATCACATGCGAAAAAACTTAGCGCGCGAATAATTCGCATATTTTTCTCGTTTTTTCGCATTATTTTAAAAAACAAGCGCGCGTCCAAAATTTGTTCAACTCTATGGCCAATTTGTTCAACTCTATGATCAATTTGTTGATCCATTTTTGTTCAACTCTACTGCCCATTTGTTCAACTTTATGGTTAATTTGTGCATCTATGTCATATTTTATAGCAATCAAAGTTCGTATATTTTGTTTCTCTTTGGTAATTTGTTCACCTTTATGGTTAATTTGTTCATCAATATTTTTTCAACTCTATTGCCAATTTGTTCAACTCTATGGTCAATATGTTCACCAATATTTGTTCAACTCTATGATCAATTTGTTCATTCATATTTGTTCAGCTCTATTGTCAATTTGTTCAACTCTATGGACAATTTGTTCAACTCTATGGTCATTTTATTAATTAATATGTGTTCAACTCTATGATTAGTTTGTTCAACTCCAATGATCAATTTGTTCATCTATATTTTTTCAACTCTTTGGTCAATTTGTTCATCAATATTTGTTCAATTCAATAGTCAAATTTGTTCATCAATATTTGTTCAACTTTATTGCCAATTGGTTCAATCTATGGTCAATTTGTTCAACTCAATGGTCAATTTGTTCATTAATATTTGTTCAACTCTATTGCCAATTTTTTCAACTCTATGGTCAATTTGTTCAACCCTATGGTCAATTTGTTCATGTGTTCAACTCTATTGTCAATTTGTCCAACTCTATGGTCAATTTGTTCATCAATATTTATTCAACTCTATTGTCAATTTGTTCAACTCTATGATCAATTTGTTCATCCATATTTGTTTAACTATATTACCAATTTGTTCAACTCTATGGTCAATTTGCTCAATTCTATTGCGGTGTTTACCTCTATGGTCAATTTGTTTATCCATATTTTATAACGTCTTTATGAACTACTTTCTAAGGGTTAAGCCACACAGCTCAACGCCGATTGTGTAGGTTACCATACGAGCACCATACGAGTATCCCAAATCTGAAGCTTGATCGGACGCCCATCGATTGTGACCATACGAGCACCGATTTCAACGTCGATTGTGTAGCTGACGATACGAGCACCATACGAGTATCCCAAACCTGAAGCTTGATCGGACGGACATCGATTGTGACCATACGAGCACCGAATTCAACGCCGGACGTGGCCGGCGTAGCTGATCTCACCATCTAGGGAGCAAAACTACTTGAAGAGCGGCACCGACGAGGAAGTCGTGGACGATGATGGAGGCGGCGGAGGAGAGTGTGAGTACGGCAAAACCTAGATCAGACTACTAGTAAATCCACAACAGCATCTTAGTAATTTTCAAGAAGCCATCGTTTTATAAGATCAATTAACAAGATCAAATTGACAGGTGGCATGAAAATACAAATCATTCTGCAACAACAATCCAAGCACTTAAATTGGTGAAGGGGGTCAATTCGTCCAAAACGCAATCCAAAAAACCTATGGCATTCAAGAGAATTGCTAATCAGGAGAAATTATAAGAAAGAGGAAATCCATCAACCACCAAAAGGCTACAATTACAAACTCAGCTTGTCAAATCCCTAAATAATATAATGTATGTCAATTAAGAAGAACAAGAAGGAATTGAGCAAAGAAAGAGCACGAAATCTTACAGTTGGGAAAGTATTGCTAGTGTATGAGATTAACATGCACGTCTTTCCCATAACTTCGTCACCAACCGTAACACATTTAATGAACCGAGATGCGCTCATGTCTGAAAACCGGAGCTTGACTAAAAGCTGCAATCTATCGCCTTCACACGGAGAAGCAACTAAACCACCATAAAACCGGAAAACCTAAGCAGATTAGCTAATCCTCCTCTTCTTCGTCTTTAGACCTTCCTATTCCTCCCACTCCAACCAGCTCCTGAAAGCGCAATTCCTCCAATCCGTCGGCCAAAAACAAGAGCAATGCTCCGATCTGCCATCATCGGTCTCCCAATCGCTGATCCACTGTGCAACTAGCAAAATCACGCCACAACAAAGCCTAAAGGAAATCTCCGTCATAGACCTCATCTTCGTCCTCAGATACGACAACCTCCTCTAGTCCTCACTCAATCTTGGCGGCCAGACTCTCTTCCTCAAAGAGGACGCCAATTGGATCAATCGGATCGGAGCCAGATTCCCCGATCTCAGATCCTTCCACGTCCCCTATGATACCATGCTCCGCCAAGCCGACGAGCTCCTCAGATCCATGAAATCGGCGTTGGAGTGCGAGAAGGTGTCGGATCTAAAGAAATCAGACTGTATTCTAGCGATGAAGAGGCTTCCGGAAGAGGTCTAGGAGTTCCATTGGGACGTGATAATGGCGGACGCTCCCACCGGATTCCACGACGAGGCTCCAGGAAGAATTAGGCAACTATTGTTGCTTTCTGAATCGGGAACATTAAACAAAAGCAAGATAACAATCCTGACCGTTCATATCGGTATAATCCAACGAAGGAGATGCATTCTTATTTCTCACCCTAAGACTCCTTCGTATAGGAGTCTTTCTCAAAAATCTAAACCATATCTTCAAAAATATCTTACTTTTTCCAAAGAATTTTATTTTTTCCAAAATATTTTCTTATTTTATATTTTTTTTTCTTTTTTTTTCTATTTTTATGTAAAAATAATTTTCAGAATTTATGGCTGAATATTTAATCGCAAAAACGCTCAAAACATCATACTTGACTAGTATGTCAATATAAGAATGTTTTTGCAAACTTTTTTTTATTGGGAGAGGCACAATCGCAAATTTTACTTCTTAAATTTACTAATTTTTTTGGGTCATACGTGCTAATTATCCCTACATATGTACAACCTTATACTTTTTACTTAATTTTTATTGCAAATCAAAACTAATTTCATTTTTTTTATCCAAGGAAGGTTAAAACCTGATTTATCTATACTACCTATAGTATAAAGCGGAGACAATCTCTTCACAAAACTTTGCACCACGTGTCATTCCTATAATAAAATAATCAGTTGGGCCCTCCTTTATAAAAAATGGTAATTAGAATCTCATATAATCTTATCTCGTAAAAAAATGCTTAAACGTTATCAAAAATTATGAATTATCCCGAAAATTATAAATTATTTCTTACCAAGAATTAGTTGTAATCTTCTAATAAATAATATTTTTAATAAAATGTGATATTTATCATAAAGTATTTTTTGAACAAATCCAACTTATTTATATTATCAGTTGATTTACCATCATTGGTAAAAAATACTAATCATAATAGGAAATTTAAATTTATTAGGTAGGAAATTAGAAAATAAAGATATGATCTAATTATTTATTTTTTTTAAATCCGAATTTTAATTCAAAATTATAAAGATTAAGATAAAATCGAAAAATACAACTATGAGATTATTTGTTTGGAATTTTTTCATAATTTTGAAATAAAATTCTTAAAACTAATAACTAGACTATATCGATATTTCATAATTTCCTATCTACTAAATTTAAATTTCTTACCTTTTCAAACAATCATTGAAGATAAAATCACGTAATAATCTTTAAAGCCATATCTATATCTATATCTAAAAAATTAATTTCTATTTAACAATATACCTATATTATTTCTTATCGAAGAAGTTAATGAAACATATCTATATTCATTCACGTTTATAATCACATTACCCGTACATGGTACGGGGGTTAAACTAGTTTAAAAAAAAGGAGATTACATATTAGCACTCATCCAAGAGTCTATCTCTATGAATGAAGCCCTCAGGCGGGCTATGAAACAAAACAAATTCACCTAAATTATCATCACTAAGTTTAGCAACCCAATCCGCGGCTTGATTCGCACTTCTAGCAATGTGCTTGATCTTCATAGACCATCCATCGCTTCGAGCTAAATTCCTGCAGCTAGACATGATGTCCCACAAATTTATAAGAATGGCATCTTCAGCATTGACTGCCTGCACAACCTGGATTGCATCCAATTCCACTTCGAGCTTGTTAATTCCGAGTTGCTTGGCAAAACGCAGCCCCTGCTAAAGGCCAACCAATTCCGCTTTCAGGGCCGAGTCTCCCGGGATTTTGACAGCATATCCCTTAGCACAATCCCCATTGTGATCCCTAAACAATCCACCAGGAGTGATGTAGGTATTGCCTTCATAATAGCCTCCATTCGAATTCAGTTTCAGCCAACCCTCTATTGGACGCGTCCAGTGCGACAGTTGCTGTGTTCCATCCACCAGGCTTCTAGTCTTCATCAACCCCAGATACTCCTTGGCTCTCTATGAGGGACCATCTGTCAAGCCACCACCGAGCACTCCCATCCTCTTTGATGGTCCAATAACAAGGGCACGAGCCAAGAAGCTTCAAAGGGACTTGTTTGCATTCGTGGCGTACCATGGAGTCAAGGAAGCCAAGAATGCCCCTGAGAACAAGCCATTGCTTAAGCGCCACGCCTCCAATAAACCAAGCTTCGATGTGCCAGTTTGAGGCACCAATGTGCCAGTTTGAGGCACCAATGTGCTAGTTTGAGGCACCAGCACCGCGGTGGCTAGCTGCGGCACAAGCAAGCATGCGCCAGCGGCACCCTACACATGTGTGTGCGTTGCTTGGGCTTGTTAGGCCATTTTGGGCCGCCCTCTTTATTTGTTTTAGTTAGACATTTTCTAGCTATTTCTAATTATTAGGAAGACATATAAATAGCTTTTAGGTGGGTCATTTTCAGTTTAGAAACCTTTATCATAAAACCTGAGTGTTTTCTCTCCATAGTGAAAATCAAAGACTTGTTCTTCATCGTATTGCAATTCCAGCTTGGTTTGTCTTGATTGCATCAATTATCGATCATAGTTGGTGTGCTGGCCGAATACGAGCATCGTCTTCGTGCTTTCAGGGATGGATCCTTGATTGTGTGAAGTCGTATAAGGTTGGTCACTTGATCATTCAGTCTGGTTCTCATTTTCAAAGCAATGAGGGTCTTATTGTTGTTTCATTTGGTTGATTTTCATTCCCCTATCGTTTCCATCGAGTCATGTTATTTCCCTTTTCGTTTTCAGATTGTCGAGTCTCATTTGTTGCATTTCTGACCATTTGTTTGTTTCCTTGTTTTTTGAGTCATTGATTGTCGAAGATCGGGCCAATCATGGTTAACCCCGTATCAAATTGGTATCAGAGCTGTGTTTCCGATATTCAACTCGTCCACCATTGGAGTCCTCCATCAAAAATCCAAAAACACCAAAAAGAGTGCTTCGAAGTCAGGTTTGGTTAATCCTATCTCGTTTATCATTCTCGAGAAGTTACTAACCGGTTTGTTGCCTGACATGTAGTGGTTTGTTGCCTGAGCCACCTATTCAGCCACCCTACGCCCACCACTAGCACCAAAAACCTCCACCACCTTCATCATCACCCCAGCCACAAATTTATTTAATTAAAGGATTATTTATTTTAATTAAATTCAAATTAAAAACCCATCCTATCCAGCCTCCTACATTCAAGGGATATTATTCTCTAGCTGGAAAACAAACTCACCCACCTCCACACAATCAATTCCCACGCCTCCTACATCTTAGGGAGACACATTCAAATTCGAAATTCACCCCAATAACCCTATTCTTCCTCCACATTTCTAGCTTTGACCTCATCTCCCACGCCCCACATTCAAAATTCAAACGCCATTGCATATCCTAGATTTGCATTTTATTTCATTTGCACTTTGTAATAGCATTTTATTTATTGCATCTAATTTCCGATTATTTCTGATATTAAAAAAAAGAGATTTAAAAAAAAAAGAGAATACAAAAAAAAAGAATCAAAAAAAAAAGATCGAAATTCAAAAAAAAATCAGAAATCGGAATTTTATTCTCTTATTCATATCATATTGTTGCATTTCATTCATATTGTGTATATTGCATAGTTCCACCATCTCTCTTCTCTTCTCATCTTTGGGGCGCCATTGAAGATACCTTTTATCTCCACAAAGAGCCACCTTTTGTCCTACAAACCACACATTAAGGTGACTTACTTGGTGTATGTACTCGAGGCGAGAGAAAGCTTAACCAAGGTCTGATTTCTTTCTTTGTTTAAGTCTTTTCACCTCGTTTCTATCTTCTTCACAACATTTCTGTCCATCTTCTAAAACGTCCATTTCTTCATTCTCCTTCTTCGATTTTGTGTCTAAACTTGATTTTGTGAGTTGAAGCTACCACTGACTTTTGAACTCGAGTTTTGAATTCTTTCAAGGCAGATTGAAACAACGAGCATTGTTGCAATACAAGAGGGATAGTGTGAGCGAGACACCTTGTGAGGCTGTTTTGGATTAAGCTAACTTCACAAGTTTGCTTGTAAAGTGTTTTTGTTGATTGTGCAGGATGTCTAATGAAAGTAGTGATAACACAAACACACCCAAGAGCCCGGAACTAGTCCATCCTGAGGTGTTTAAGTTGTTGAACTCACTCAACAGCAACATTTCACGCCTCAACAATAGGATGTCGTCCTTGGAAATGAGAGCCTTGGCGTTAACCCCACCCGTGTCGAGCATAGCCTTGGGCACCGATTCAGCGACACATTAACAAGGCACCGGCGATGGCCATGACCAAGACGCCACCAACGGTAACAACCAGCCCCATGTTGATCCATTTAGGGCGTCCACATCACAACAACAAGGTTTTCAAAACCAAACCAGGGAAGTGCCTTATAACTCTAATCCATTGCGTAATTCCTCGGGCAATCTTCCTAGAAGAGTGCCTATTGGTCCCCAGCTGACTCCCCTACGGAATGAGCATAATCGTGCTAATAGTTTTCAAGGATTTCGGGACCAAAGAGGATCGCCGAGCGACATGGATCTGTTTGATGATGAGTATGATGGCGAGGAGGAGGATAACTACGATCGGTACTCAAGAAGGGGAGGTAGGGAGCGCCAAGATGATAGGCGTCCAAGGAGACCCCGAGAACCGGAGCAAGATGGAGTCGGGAAGATCAAAGTGAAAATACCCTCATTTGAGGGCCGGTGTGATCCCGACGTGTATATGGAATGGGAGACGAAAATTGAGCACATATGGAGTTGCCATAATTTTCCCGAGACCAAGAAGGTGTAACTTGCGGTCCTTGAGTTCTCTGTTTATGCCCTCATATGGTGGGATAACTTGGTGAAAGAGAGGAGGCGTGATGTCTCTCAAATTGGTGGTGTTTTATAGGTTAATTTCCCTTGTAAATATGTGTCTTTTGTTCCTTTTCTTGTGAGTTTTGTTCCTTTTTAGCTTAGATTCCGCATTTCTATAAGATTTGGAGACTATGCGCGTTTTGTGTGTTTTGTAGGCATTTCGGAGCAAGAATCATGGAGATTGGAGCATCATGGCATTATGGAGGAATTCAAGGATGAAGAAGGAGCCAAAATGGGGATAACAATGCATGGGAAGAAGCCTCAAGTGAAGACCAAGTGAACGGCGAAAGAATCGAGTCATTCCGAGCTAAAACGAGAGAGAACGAAGCGAAACAAGCTGAAAAATGCCTTAGGCCCGATGTCTGGGCCAAGTCGGGCCCGAGGTCCAAGGTGGTCCGAGGAGGTGGCCCGAGGTGTGGCATGTCGGGCCCGAGGTACCTGGAACGTATAACATTGGACCGAGGTTGAAGCAAGTCGGACCAGAGGTTCTCCGTGTCGATCCATGTCGGTCGTGGCTCCGGATTCCTTTATTTTTGGGATTTTCTTGTTAATTCCCATAATTGTATTTGTTCCTTCGAGATCAAGGAGTTCTAGAAGCCTTGGGGAGTAAGGAGTTCTAGAAGCCTTGGAGGTCAAGGACTTTCCTTGGGAATCAAGGAGTTGAGACGGGTAATCTAGTCTTTGTAGTAGAGGGAAGAACTCTATTTAAACCCTTGTAATCTCTCATTAGAGATCATCAACTTGGAATCAGAACAACTTTGGAGGAAGCTTGGAGAGAGCGAATAGAGAGTGAGGTGTGAGAGAGTAGAAGGAAGAAGGGGGTGGACTCTTTTCCAAGGGAGGGAAGAAACCCAAGATCTAGAGGAGGATTTGGGTGAATTCCTTTCCTTGGAGAGGAAAGAAACCCTTAGGCTTGGAGCGAGAGTAGAGATTGTAAGAATTCCTCTTCTTAGTTTAATTCAAGTTTGCTTTGGCTTTGATTTTGTGTTTGTGTTGTTGATTGTGGATTTGACTTGCATGAATTATGATTTGCCTATGGTCTTTGATGATTGCTAGTTTGAATTCCATGATTAGTGAGTAGTTAGCTTGATCTTAGGGTAGGGGGCGAAAACCCCAACTCAATTGCATGTGCTTGAACCAATTTCATGATTTGATTGCCTAGATCCATGTCTATTTACCTTATGAGCAAGATTCTTAGATTGACAACCTAGGAAAGTTGGTTCGAAGGGATGAAGAGAAAATCTCTTGATCCCGCGGTCGAATAGGAGTAGATAGAGAGTCGATCGACTCGAAGCGGAAGTGGAAAGTCGATTGGCTTGAATGTGTGAAAGCCGTTCCATGACATTAATGGCATGATTTGATTGGATTTGTTGATCTATGTCTAAAGCGAAAGCCTATAGTTCATTGATCTATATGATAGCATGTGAAGTTGATGTTGGCATGAACCCCTAGCCCTAGGATCCCCTTAGCCTAGCTTGTTTCTTCCGTTTTACATTGATCGTTGCGTCGAGCCCGAGTCCCCTAGCCTCGAGCCCGACTTTGTTTGTGCCTAGCTAACTCGGTCCCGAGATTGACAACCTCGGTCCCGAGTTGCTTCGAGTGTTTTCTTTCCCTTGCGTTTGTGTTAGACAATCAACCGTTCAAACGCATATGAAATAATTCCCTGTGATCGACCTCGACCACCGTACTACAACGGGGTCGTGATACAAATTTTTTTTGTTGATTGACCCGGGGCCCTATCCTTAGATTGGTATAGTACTTTGGGTCTGTCATCAAGGCGCAACCTCGACGCACCAATATCCAGTTGGGAGCAAATGAAGGCGTTAATGAGGGGTCGCTTCATACCTCAACACTACGCCCGGGAGCTAAGGCAGCGGCTGGAGAGTCTCAAGCAAGGGTCGATGAGTGTCGAGGAAACTTACAACGCCATGCAAGTGGCGATGGTGAGAGCTAACGTGGTTGAGGACAACGAAGCCACGATGGCCAGGTTCCTTCGTATTCTCCATCCTTCTTTATCTAATGAGGTTGACCTTTCTCCTTATTCTACTATGACTGACCTTTTGCATCTAGCTACCAAAGTAGAAAGGAAATTCAGGTTTAGGCACCAAGGAGGTCGAGGCGCGCCCAGCCAGCCAAGTAATTGGAGGAGCCAAAGCCGGAGTGCACAAGTTAGCCAAGGAAGGGAAGCCACGCCTCACAAGGAGAAGGGAAGCGCAGCTGGCGCCCAAGGAGAACAAGGGGGACAAACCAAAACCACATGGAGCAATTCATCATCCAACAACAAGGACAACTTTAAGGGAGCTTCCACAGCCCCTAAGGGGAGTAATTCTAACACCTTTTCTAAAGCTAGGGACATAGTGTGCTTTAAATGTCAAGGGAGAGGTCATTACATGAAAGATTGTCCTAATTCTAAAACTCTTTTAATTAACCATCTAGGAGAGTATGAATTTGAAGTTGATGATGATAATGAGAATGCTTGTGTTGATGAATCTGATTTGCATGATAATAATGTTAATGACGACGAGAATGAAGTACAATATGAATCTGGGGAGTCTTTGATTGCTAGGAGAACATTGCATGCTAAACCTGCCCCATGTGAAGATAATCAAAGGGAAAATCTATTTCATAGTCGTTGTTTAATACAAGGCAAGGTGTGCAACTTAATCATTGATAGCGGTAGTTGTTGTAACATAGCTAGTATGGAAATGGTACAAAAACTGCAACTTCCTATTTTTCATCACCCTAGGCCTTACAAATTGCATTGGATGAATGACAGTGGTGAATTGAGAGTGAATAAGCAAACACATGTTACTATTAAGCTTGGTCATTATGAAGATCATATTTTATGCGATGTAGTTCCTATGCAGGTTTGTCACATCTTACTCGGACGTCCATGGCAATTCGACCGGAAGGTGACGCATGATGGATTCACCAACTGTCACTCCTTTGTCCATAAGGGCCAGAATGTCGTGCTCAAGCCCATGACGCCTACCCAGGTGGTCGAGGCCTTCGACAAGGGCAAGGTAAGCAAGGTAAGTGGTGATGGTGAGGGGGAGAATGGGAAGAAGGGGAAATCTCGGGGTAAGACGAGCCAAACTGACATCCCTACACCCTCCATCGTCCTATTAGCTTCCAAGAGGGAGTTAGTGGACGATTACTTGGACGGGGAAACAACGCTTATGCTCTTGTGCAAGGAGCTGAGCTTGTTAAGTGAGGAGCTCTGCGCCTCACTGCCCCCGCCCATTTTGGGGCTCATCGAGGAGTACAAGGACGTATTCCCCGAAGAGATACCGGCTGGCCTACCCCCAATTAGAGAAAACGAGCATCAAATTGATCTCATTCCCGGGGCGTCTTTGCCAAATCGGCCAGCCTACCGTATGAACCCTATGGAGACCAAAGAGGTCCAATCCCAAGTCCAAGAGCTCTTGGATAAGGGATACATAAGGGAGAGTTTAAGCCCTGTGCTGTACCGGTATTGTTAGTGCCTAAGAAAGACAACACATGGCGCATGTGTGTCGATTGTAGGACATTTAACAATATAACGTTGAAGTATAGGCACCCCATTCCTCGTCTTGACGACATGTTGGATGAGCTGCATGGTTCCACTATCTTTTCAAAAATCGATCTTAAAAGTGGATACCATCAGATTCGGATGAAGGAAGGAGACGAGTGGAAAACAGCCTTCAAGACCAAGTTCGGCCTATATGAATGGCTCGTTATGCCATTCGGGCTTACTAACGCCCCTAGCACTTTCATGAGATTAATGAACCATGTTTTGAGGCATTACATAGGAAAATTTGTAGTTGTATATTTTGATGATATCCTAGTGTATAGTCAGTCCTTAGCTGAGCATGAAGATCATTTGCGAAATGTGCTTAGCACATTGCGTCTAGAGCACTTGTATGCTAACTTCAAAAAAATGTGAATTGTTCACTACTTCCGTTACTTTCCTTGGTTTTGTAGTGAATGAAAGTGGGCTGCAAGTCGATGAGGCTAAGGTGAAGGCGATCCAGGATTGGCCTACTCCTACATCAATCGGCCAAGTGAGAAGTTTTCATGGACTGACTAGTTTCTACCGGCAGTTTGTGAGGGACTTCAACACTATTGCTGCGCCATTAACCGAGATAACCAAGAAGAGGAGCGAGTTCAAGTGGGGAAAGGCGCAAGAGAGGGCATTCCAGGCCCTAAAGGACAGACTGACGCACGCTCCATTGTTGGTCCTGCCAGACTTCATAAGGCCTTTCGAGGTAGAGTGTGACGCTAGCGGCATTAGTATTGGCGGTGTACTCATGAAAGAAGGTGAACCTATAGCCTTCTTTATTGAAAAGCTTAAAGTTGCATGTTTAAACTACTTGACTTATGATAAAGAATTGTATAAATTGTTTCGAGTGTTGAAAACATGGCAACATTACCTATGGCCTAAAGAATTTGTACTTAAAACTGACCATGAATCTCTAAAACATTTTAAGAGCCAAGATAAACTTGATAGGAGACATGGTAGATAGATGGAATTCATTGAAACATTTCCATATGTTATTAAGTATAAAAAGGGCAAAGATAACGTTGTAGCTGATGCATTGTCTAGGCGATACACCTTATTGACCACATTAGATTCTAGGGTGCTTGGATTTGCTTATATTAAGGATCTTTATGTGGATGATGCTGATTTTGGCGCTGCATATAAAACATGTCATTAAAAGGGGTTGTTTGAGTCTTATTATGTGCATGATGGATTTCTGTTTCGTATGGATAAAGTTTGTATTCCTAGATGCTCATTGCGATTGCTACTTGTTGATGAAGCCCATAAGGGTGGATTAATGGGTCATTTTGGTAGGGATAAGACTTATCATATGCTGGATGCACATTTTTATTGGCCTCATATGCTTAGAGATGTAGAACATGCTATTAAAAGATGCATTGGTTGTTTGAAAGCTAAGTCTAAATTGAAACCCCATGGCTTGTATACGCCCCTGCCCATACCTTCAGCCCCTTGGGAAGACATATCTATGGACTTTATAGTGGGCTTACCTAGGACTAAGAGGGGGAGAGACTCTATTTTTGTGGTTGTAGAGAGATTCTCTAAGATGGCTCACTTCATAGCTTGTCACAAAACCGACGACGCCACTAATGTAGCTTCTTTGTTTTTTAGGGAAATTTTTAGGCTGCATGGTGTGCCGAAAACTATAGTTAGTGATAGGGATGTGAAGTTTCTTAGTCACTTTTGGAGAACTCTTTGGGGTAAGTTGGGTACTAGGCTGTTATTCTCCACATCTAGCCACCCACAAACCGACGGCCCAACCGAGGTCACCAATAGGACTTTAACCACCATCCTTAGAGCCATTATTAGGAAGAACCTGAAATCTTGGGAAGAAATGCTGCCTCATATGGAATTTGCATATAATAGGACATTGCATTCATCTACTATGCTTACTCCATTTGAGTGCGTTTATGGTACTAACCCCCTAACTCCTTTAGATCTTACCCCATTTCCGATGAGGGAAAAAGAAAGTTTTGATGCAGGAAAACAAGTTGAGTTCATTAAGGAGTTACATGAGAGGACAATGATCAAGCTGGAACAAAGGGCTGAGTATAATGCCACCCGAGCTAACAAAGGACGACGCAAGGTTATTTTCCAGCCCGGTGATCTAGTATGGGTGCATTTGAGGAAGGAGAGGTTCCCCGAGCAACGAAAGTCCAAACTGTCACCACGTGGAGATGGACCTTTCAAGGTGCTTCAACGCATTGGTGATAACGCCTACAAGATGGAGTTGCCCGGAGAGTACGGCGTGAGTGCTGCATTCAATGTGGCTGACCTTACTCCTTATCTTGCTGTGAATGAAGACCTTGATTCGAGGTTGAATCCTTTTCAAGAAGGGGAGGATGATGGGGGACCATCCGTCAAGCCACCACCAAGCACGCCCATCCTCTTTGATGGTCCAATAACAAGGGAACGAGCCAAGAAGCTTCAAAGGGACTTGTTTGCATTCGTGGCGTACCATGGAGTCAAGGAAGCCAAGAATGCCCCTGAGAACAAGCCATTGCTCATGAGCCACGCCTCCAATGAGCCAAGCTTCGATGTGCCAATTTGAGGCACCGATGTGCTAGTTTGAGGCACCAGTGCCGCGGTGGCAAGCTGCGGCACAAGCAAGCACGCGCCAGCGGCACCCCGCACATGTGTGTGTGTCGCTTGGGCTTGTTAGGCCATTTTGGGCCGCCCTCTTTATTTGTTTTACATTAGACATTTTCTAGCTATTTCTAATTATTAGGAAGACATCTAAATAGCTTTTAGGTGGGTCATTTTCAGTTTAGAAACCTTTATCATATAACCTGAGTGTTTTCTCTCCATAGTGAAAATCGAAGACTTGTTCTTCATCGTATTGCAATTTTAGCTTGGTTTGTCTTGATTGCATCAATTATTGATCATAGTTGGTGTGCTGGCCGAATACGAGCATCTTCTTCGTGCTTTGAGGGCTGGATCCTTGATTGTGTTAAGTCGTACAAGGTTGGTCACTTGATCATTCAGTCTGGTTCTCGTTTTCACAACAACGAGGGTCTTATTCACTACTAGGAAAAGGGCTTTTAACGACCAACATTTTTGTCGTTATAAGCTATGAATCTCGTCGTTATAACCTTTTAACGACCACATCAAAGTCGTCGTTTGTTCGTTGCAATAGCTTCCGACGTTATTGGTTATAACAACCATGTTCGTCGTTAACTATTAACGACGACATCCAAGCCCGTCGTTCATCATTAACATCAACATTACTGTTCGTCGTTAATCAATAACGACGACATGCTTGCTTGTCGTAATTAAATTAACGACGAGCGGCTATGTGGTCGTTAAAACAATAACGAGGGGCGACAATGTCGTCGTTGATGTTTACCGATGAGCTACCTTATACTCATTAAATAATGACGACGAGCATGCAAGTCGTCGTGCTAAAATATTAAATAACGACGAAGTCATAGTTGATTACGATGAACGAATTTATCGTTAGAAACCATGTTTGTTTAGATTAGTATTAACACATTTTTTAATATAGTGCTCTTATATATTTATAATATGCCATGAATTAAAAGGTTATAAATTGAATAAATTTAATATAAAATTTTACATAATCATAAAATGAATCCTTATTGTATTCAAACTTAATTCGTTCATATAAATCCACATGATTCAATAAACATATGTACTTGAATAGTATATTCCATTCTAGCCCAATCCTACATATATATAACAAGTGATACTTTTACATAAAATATTGAAGTCATCATTGTTACTCATTGCATGCAATTTGGGTTTTCCAGGTATTATTATCAATCGCTATACCCATTTATATTATCATGTGTTTCTTTCCTAAAAGTTTATATAATATATTCAAGATAAGTGGAAAAACATCATAATGCTATAAGCTACGTTACTTTGCCCAGCAGAATATCCATCCTCACCCAAGTGGGAAAAATAACTAAAGAATCAAGCTTATCATATAATTAAAGAGATTGAGATTAAGAGAAAAAGCCACTACCTGCCCTAGTGCCTGTAAGCGAGCTCGCAGAACTCCCTCAGCCAGGTCTACAGGTAAATTTCATCTACGGTCAGAGCAAAAGGAAAAGAAAAACAAGGATGAATAACAACTCAGATGAAGTATTACAATTACAACACTAATATATTGACAGCACCATTTAAAACAAAGTTCAGGGAATTCAACTTCAAACCTGGCTTCATTAGACATATGTGGCAGAACATGCCGAACAGCACAATCAAGGTATCCTGCAGCCTTGAGAAAAATATAAACAGATGCTTTCCTGCTCTCTGTAAGAAATGCATAGAATGTATTAAGAGATGAGTAAAATATATCGATGTGTATCTCACAAAAGTCCGACAAAGAAACAAGTAGCAATATATCTTACATAATGTTCAATCCAGATCCTGATGATTTGCCAAAACAATCATTTCATTTCTCAGAACATAAAATCACAAAGAAAATATGCTATTGCACTACTTTTTCCATGCCAAGCTGACTAAAAATTGTAAGCTTTGAATAGCACCCAACCAGATGGAAGATATGAGCATCAATATGTGCACTTCCAGGACAGTAGGTTCACATGACAGTATATACAATACGACAGTAAGAGATTCAGCTGGCATTTAGCACAGGCAGGGAAGAGTCAGTGGAACTCTACAAGCCAATCAAATATTTTTTACATCAAATCAGAGCATTCATCAGCAACAATTTTTGTGAGTGAGTTTCGGTTGAAAGCTGAGGAACCTCACTATTTAAGTGGGTACTAAAATATTGTACATGTTCAAGTGTGTGATATCAGATAAAGTTGACTTGCATCTGCAAATAGTTGCTCATAAGTCATAGCACCAATAACAATTAATTATCTTGAATGACAATAACAATGATTGATCTTGATGTTTTAGCTTAAGTGACAGCAGAAGAGATGAAAGGCAAAAGCAGTGCTTTCAGATACAATTGTTGAGCATGATACTTCTATATCAGCCCACTTCATGTTCTAGGCTTGTAGTGATTGTTTTATCATAAGAAGCCATTGATCTATGTCTAAATCTATATTAAAGTGAAATATATAAGTGACCATGATTTGATTTCTAGTCCTGGTTATTTTAACTTAAAGGCATTGTACAAAAGAAATAGAAAGAACTATCTAGTTCTAGGTTAGATCCAAATACCATCAAAAACAGCAACTTCAATCATTTGCTGTTAGGAAGACCTTACCATCTGATAGTTTGTAGAGCATCCTCTGCATAAGAAAGACGAGCGGGAATAGGGTGGCTTGGGAACACTCCACTTGCATTCTTGTTTGTCTGCGACATGATGAGATCCTTATTAGGACAATTCAATGGCCAGGCCAGAGCTTTCACCCGTGTTGGAAGGACAGACAACAAATCTGCATATCTCAGGCTGACCGTCACCTTACTGTAATCACAATAAACAGAAGCGTATTAGACATTTTATTGCAAGAAAAAGTTTATTTGGCATTGGACAAAGAACACCCAACTCATAACTTAATATTATAGCCAACAATGACAGACCAATATCATGAAATATAGCCAAGGAAATTGAATATTACCAATCGAAATCATCTAGGACAAACTCGATCATATGTTAGGGAAGGCTAAGATAAAGTTCTCCAATTTAATTACCATACAACTCTCTCATGAGACGAACCTACGAAATGACAGAAGAGCATAGAAAACATAGTCAACATTGAATCGGAAAATATAAAGGAATTGCATATTCCAATATAAGGAAAGACTACTACATAAGAAACATCCAGATTCTACTCAACTAGAACAATGTGCATGAAATTTATAAATTGCTTAAGCATTACAAAAATAATAGAAGGATATCACAACAGAAACCACATGAACAAAAAGACATCAAATCACTCGCAGAAAAGTTCACAAAAGAGAAGAGACAAAAAATTAGTACACAAGGTGCACTAGACAGGTGAATTCCAGCAATTGACAAGGGAGCCTATCTAAAGCTGTGAGAAGTTTTAGTTGCTCTCAAGAAATGGAAGTTAGAAAATCATCTTTCTCTATTTTAGGGTAGAGATAAAAAAAAAAGGAATGCAGTAACAACAGCCTCTCTAACGTGATTATAGAAGCAACTAGCTCATTAATGGTTATTGTTGGGCCTTCAGAAATTCAAGCCCGTGGCCCAACGAAGAAAAGGCCCATCATCAATTCGTCACCCACGCCAGTCAAGAATTCCAATAATCTCGCTCAACATTAATGAAGAAGGCGCACTGTAGCAAGACGGCGATTTTCAAGCACCGAATCGTAACTTCAAGTGCGAGATTTCCGGGATCTCATGTAACGCCTGCCAACGGCTCAATTAGAGGAGGAAATCTTCATTATAAAAGGAAGGAAAAACACCAAGAGGGGGGGACAAGACTCTGCATTCTCAATCACTCTAAGCTTACCAAAAATCATGATTCTTGCCTTATTTTCTCGATCGCAATTTCTTTGTTTCTAGAAATCAAGTGTGCTCGGATCTTTGTCCATTGTATCCAAAACCAACGTCCAAGAAGATCAATACGAATCACATTACAATTCTCGCCATTCTTCTCTTTTCTTTACATATAATTTCTATTATTATTTTCTGTTCAACGATTCTAACACGTCGTGACGACTTTGTGACTAGGATTCCCTCATTATAGCGAAGTAACACATTTACGTGGTTAATTCGCCCAAAATAATTGGCGCCCACCGTGGGGCCCTAGCCAAAAAAGAAGTCACGATCTAGCAAGCCATCGAATCCACACCAAGCATGGAGGCAACTCATAGCTACGTTGGAGATCTCGAGCCAAACAACCACCAAATCATCGACTCCGACGACAATCAAAACCTCAACGACAATGGCAACCCTAATAACGCCATCAACAATGGCGGTAATAACAATCAGCACCAAGAACTGCCTCTTCGAGAAGAGCCACCAAACGACAACAACAACTCCGAGAGGCAGACAGCTGAATCCAGCGCCATTGCAGAGATCCGCGCAACCATGCTCGCGCTCCAGAAAGATTTAGATAGCCAAAGAGAGGCTAACTCTAAAATTACTGAAGTTTATGGGAAACAAATTGAGGCTTTAACTAATGAGCGTAATTTGCTTCGATCTCAGGTCCAATCGGCTCCGGCTCATCATCAGAGGAGCGACGTGATTAGTGACGTAGCTCGGCGCCTAGATATGGAGGATCCCAATCTCGTCACTCCAAACGGCGCCGGACCATCAACGGGTAATCAGGTAACTGTTAACACGTTGGGGACAACTCGGGAGAGTAGTGAGGTTATCCAACTCAAGGAACGCCTCAGAGCCTTGGAGGATCGAATCACTCAAGTCCCGGGTGCTCCTCAACCGATAGCAGTAGAAAGGCGAGATGGTTACACCGACTCACCCTTTGTACCCGCTATCGCAAGAGTTAACATATCTAGAAAATATCATGTTCCTGAAATTCAAAGATATGAAGGGACTACCGATCCCGACCAGCATATAGCCGCTTTCAAGCAAGCTATGAATATTAGTATTGTCCCTTTTGAAATGAAAGAAATCGTCATGTGTCGATGGTTCGGGAACACGTTGTCTGGTCCCGCGCTAAACTGGCACTCTCATTTACCACTTGGAAGTATCTCATCCTTTGCTGAGTTGGTTGACAGGTTCAGAATCAGGTTCGCCAGCAGCCGTCACGCAAGGAAACGGTCTAGCGATCTATATCGTTTAGTCCAGAAGCCGCGCGAATCATTAAAAGCGTTCCTTAATCGATACAACGAGGAACTAGTGACTATTGAAGGATGCGACGCAGCCACGGCGGTGGAAGCTTTTCGGCGAGGGATATCATCCCGAAATCCTGAATTATACCGTGAACTAACAAAATACCCTTGCTCTAACTTTGATGAAGTGCAGGTTAAGGCGTTGGCTCATGTCCGTCTTGAAGAGGACGACCTCTACGCTGAGAAGGGAGCAAGCCCTCAACGGAATGATCGACGGCCGGGAAAACGGGAGGCTCGGTACGCCCCCTACCCATCAGCCGCTCATCATTCCCCGCACAACAAGCCAACCATTAACACGTCATACGTCAAGAGAAGTGAGGGCACCCAGCTGCCTCCAGAGTTGTCTCACCACAACTTCCGAGTTAGTGCCACAGAGATAGTCCGGACCCTTAGCACGATGGGAAACTCTGTCAAGTGGCCACGAAAGAAAGACATACCACATCATCGTAAAGATGAGTCAAGGTGGTGCGACTTTCATTTCGATCACGGTCACACAACAGAGGAGTGCATCGCGCTAAGGAAGGAAGTCGTCGACTTGTTAAGAAAAGGCTACCTCAAAGAACTAATCTCCGAGCGCGGCAGAGAGCATCTGGCCCGGAATGAGGAAAGAGCCAGAAAACCTGACTCCCCCAAGCATGCAGGAGTTATCAACGTTATTACCGGGGGGTCAGACATTTGTGGCGTGACCTATTCCGCGGCTAAAAGAATCGCAAGAGAAGCCAGACGAGAAAATCCCAAAGCTCCCATGCGCTCCAGTCACGCCGTCATGCCTATCACCTTTGACGACGTCGAAGAAGAGGAAGTTCATCATGATTGTTTAATAATTTCTTTGACAATTGCAAATTTCCTTGTTAAACTTGTTTTGATTGATAATGGAAGTTCCACTAACTTGCTTATGTTGGATGCGCTGTACAGCTTAGGTCTCGGACTTAACGACATAGTCAAAAAGTCCACGACTTTGGTAGGATTCAGCGGTGAATCGCGCAACACGCTCGGGGAAATCTCCCTTCCAACTATCGCCCAAGGCGTAAACTACCAAGTAAAGTTTCAAGTGCTAGATTGTCCCTCACCCTTTAATGTTATTTTGGGCAAGCCATGGAATCACGGGATGAAAGCAATCCCGTCGACATATCACCAATGCGTGAAGTTTCCATCTCCTTGGGGGATACAAGAAATTCAAGGAGAGCAAAGACTAGCAAGAGAATGTTACTCAGTAACGATGAGAGCAACGACTTCCACAACTTCCACCTCCTCGAAGGCGGGAACCAGTAAGCAAATCTCGGATTAGCAATTAAAAGACTGTAAGACTCCATCCTTCTACGTAAAGCCGGAAGCCCCCGAACTAGAAGACGTAGCTCTCGACCCATCCGAACCTTCGAAAAAGGTCTGGATCGGGGCAGATCTGGAGCCGACTTTGCGAGAAGGGCTGGTGGAGTTTTTACGATCTTACAAAGATTGCTTCGCCTGGGGAAATGAAGATATGATTGGAATAGATCCAAGCGTGATAACTCATGCCCTGAACGTCAATCCAAAGATGCCGCCTGTAAAACAGAAAAGGCGTAAGTTCGCCCCTGAGCGAAATCAGGTAATCAACGATGAGGTAAAATCTTTACTTGAGTCGGGAAAAATCAGAGAAGTCAAATACCCAGAGTGGTTAGCAAACGTGGTAGTGGTCAAAAAGAAAAATGGTAAGTGGCGCGTCTGTGTCGATTTTACTGATTTAAACAAAGCGTGTCCTAAAGACTCGTTCCCATTGCCTCATATCGACGCAATGGCGGACGCGACGGCAGGACACGAGTTGTTAACTTTTATGGATGCGTTTAGTGGCTATCACCAAATAATGATGAATCCCGAGGATCAGGAAAAAACGGCGTTCGTAACTAATCAAGGAACTTATTGTTATAAAGTTATGCCATTCGGATTGAAAAACGCAGGTGCTACTTACCAGAGATTGGTTAATAAGATGTTTCAGGAAAAGCTGGGGGATACAATGGAGGTCTACATCGACGACATGCTCGTCAAGTCGTTAAAGGACGAAGATCACATCACTCATCTACGAGACGCCTTTCAAATCTTGAGGGAGTACAAGATGAAGCTGAATCCAACCAAGTGCTCATTCGGCGTCACCTCAGGAAAATTCCTCGGGTATATAGTCACCCAAAGGGGGATAGAGGCAAGCCCGGAACAGGTCAAAGCTATAATGGAACTTGAATCACCAAAATGTGTGAAAGACGTTCAGAAGTTAACAGGAAGAATAGCAGCCTTAAACAGATTCATATCCCGCTCATCAGATCGAAACAAGCTATTCTACAACATCTTAAAAAAGAATAAGTCGTTCGAGTGGAAGGAAGAGCATGAGAAGGCGTTCGAAGAGTTAAAACAGTATTTATCAAGTCCGCATGTACTGTCTAAACCACAGCGAGGGGAAAAATTGTATGTCTACCTCGCCGTTACAGAAGTTGCAGTCAGTGCCGTTCTGATCCGTGAAGAAGAGGGAAACCAGTTACCAGTTTATTATGTAAGTAAAATATTGCTAGACGCTGAAACCAGGTATTCTCCTACGGAAAAATTAGTTCTTTTTTTGGTAATGGCTTCCATTAAGTTACGTCCATACTTTGAAAGTCATTCTATTATCGTGAGAACTAACTATCCTATGAAGAGTATCATGTCCAAACCAGAATTATCAGGTCGCTTAACGCGTTGGCTAATTCATTTGAATGGCTACGACATCTCATATGAGCCTCGAACAGCAATAAAATCTCAAGCCTTGGCAGATTTTGTGGTCGACTTCACCCCTACCCCTTCACAAGAAGAAGAACAGGAAATACTAAACGTAACGAGTAATAACAAGTGGCTGATGCACACCGACGGCGCGTCAAATCAAGTTGGTGTCGGTCTGGGGGTAGTTCTGAAGTCACCACAGGGGGATAGGATAGCCCAGGCTGTGCGATGTACGTTCAAAGCTACCAATAATGAAGCAGAATACGAGGCGCTCATTGCAGGCTTACTCGTTGCCCGAGATCTTAACGTGCAGGAAATTGAGGTAATCTGTGATTCGTTACTCATCGTGAACCAAGTAACAGATTCATATGTTGCCAGGGATTCAAAGATGAAAGCATACCTCGAAAAGGTGCGCGAAATTGTGAAAGATTTCAAGCATTTCGAGATCAAGCAGGTTCCTCGGGATGCCAATACACAAGCTGACGCCTTATCTAATCTTGGATCCGCCATAGACCCACGGGAGTACACCAAGATTCCCTTCGTATACCTCGATGCACCATCAATAGTCAAGGAAGCTGACGTCTTAGCAGTAAGAAGCTTAGACAGTAACCCGTCCTGGGTAACGCCTTACCTAGAATGGTTGCAGCAAGGTGTCCTGCCAGAAGACAAGGAGGAAGCCAAACGACTTAAGGTAAAAGCTTCCACATTTACGGTTAAAGATAACATTTTGTTCAAATGGATGTCGTCAGGGATATACGCACGATGCGTACAAGAAAACGAAGTACAGGTGGTGTTACGAGACATACATGACGGCGAGTGTGGCAACCACACAGGGGGTCGGAACTTGGCAAAGAAGGCAAGCAGGATGGGATACTACTGGCCCACCATGAACAGAGATGCAGCGGAGTTTGCTCGCAAGTGTGACGCGTGCCAGCGTCATGGACCAATTCCACATTTACCTCCAGAGTTACTTCATCCCCTTACTTCACCATGGCCATTCATGAAGTGGGGGATGGACATCGTTGGGAAACTCCCACCAGCTTCAGGGCAGCGCGTTTATCTACTTGCCATGACAGATTATTTCTCTAAGTGGATCGAGGCCGAAGCCTTCAAGGAGGTCAAGGACACTCAAGTTATCTCGTTTATCCGCAGAAACATCTTAAGCAGGTTCGGGATACCATCCACTATAGTATGCGACAACGGCTCCCAATTCATCAGCGACAAGACCAAAGCCTTTTGCCAGCAATACAACATTCAACTTGTTATGTCTACGCCTCGCTACCCACAAGCTAATGGTCAGGCGGAAGCAAGTAACAAGGTTATTCCTAACAATCTCAAGAAGCGACTTAAAGATGCAAAGGGAAAGTGGGCAGACGAGTTACCACTTATATTATGGTCACATCGCACTACACCTAAGACCGCAACTGGGCACACGCCTTTCTCCTTAGTCTACGGGTGCGAGGCTGTGTTACCAGTTGAGGTATCTTTGCCCACTGCTCGATATGGTCTAACTACAGAAGAATCCAACATCTCTAACTTGTTACACCATCTCGACACGGTGGACGAGTTACGAGATGAAGCCTCGATTCGATTAGCAGCATACAAGCAGGGGGTAGCACGGAGTTACAACAAACGAGTTAATTCTAGAGCATTCCAAGTCGAGGATTGGGTGTTGAGAAAAGTCTTTCAAAACACTCAGGAACTAAATGCAGGCAAACTTGGAGCAAATTGGGAAGGCCCCTACCAGATCACTAAAATCGTAGGGCAAGATGCATACGAGCTAGAGTCGCATGATGGCAAAACGGTGCCCAGAAGCTGGAACGCGATGAACTTGAAGCTTTATCATTTCTGAGCAAGGTATACACTTACAACATTAGTTTTTACATTCTTACGCGATACTCAACTCAATTACATTACGGCTTTACACAAGCGTTGACATACACGGTTCTACAAAAACTAACAAGGGACGCCTTGTGACGTTACAGGCCAAAGACAAAAGGCCCAAGCCTTACAAACAGGCAACAAGTGCACGCAAATTGACTAGTCAAGAAAACCAGATGCACAAGGCGAACGAGACAAACAAGAGTTTTTTGTACAAAGAAGCTCTTTATTCATTTTACTTGTACAATTGATCATCATTAATACAATTTACGACTTTCTTTTACATCTTCGCCCTCATAAGTTGCATCTTACACACTTAGCGCTATATAAATTACACTAAGATCTCTACACTAAGCTAAATCTTCCACCAGGCTCTTACGCCTCCAGCTTGACTTCAAACCTGCAAAACAAACGCAGACAAAGCAAAAACAAGCATGCATGATAATAATAATTAAACAGGCCCCGAAAGGCAAAGGGCAAGCGATCAAGAGGCCCTAAACTAGCGGCCAAAACATGCAAAGTTTTACAAACCAACCCCAAATACGTAAGGGGTAAGACAAGTTCAAAAGCCCCAACACACTGGGGGTAGAATAAGAAGTCTTTAAAAACATAAACAAAGATTAAACTTCAGGAGCCTTCAGGGAGTCCTTCTCCGATGCTTCCACTTGCGCCACTTCTTGCGCCACCTTCAGAATATCATCCATCGGAGATGGATTCTTCAGCGCCTTGGCCGCGTCAGGGAACATCGTTATAAAGTCTGCTTTTTCCTTAGCGACGTCCCAACCAGCAGACTTCCCAGCGAAGTGCTCCTCCATTGTTTCCACTCGAGCCTTAAAGGAGTAGAAGTCAGCAGATTCCTCTATCTCGCTCGCCAAGGCGGCGGACTTCTTCTATTCGTTATCGAGTTCCTCCTGGTAAACTTGAGACTCTTGCTTAGCCATCTTCAACTCCTCCTGCAACTCGGCGACCCTTGATTCCAGTGACGCCTTCTCCCCAATCAATAAAGAAGACTTGTTCTTCTCGTTTAGTAGATTCAGATTGCAGGTGGACAGCTGGTCAGGTAAGTCTTTGAACTTGTCAAAGGCGACAAAAGAAACTTGAAGGCCCTGCGAAGGAACATCAACGCGTTACAATTCAGAATAAGAGAGAATCAGGTAACGTGCGAAAGTTTGTATCCAATTTATATCTGCCATTGAGCGGCGACGATTTCACCGAACAACTCGGAATAAGAAGGCTGGGGGTGCGGACGCCCGGAGAAGCAATAAACTTTTAGAGGGGCCAAGGAGTGGAGGCATTTGACGGGATCCATATCCGGCGACATCATGGTTTTAGGTAGGTCGGTCATCTTAACGCCCAAATCCTTCTTGAACGAAGCAGATTTCTTGGTTTCTGGGACCTTAGGGGGGAGCGAGATCGCGGTTTCAGTATCTGCACTGGAAGCGGTTTCGGCCTTTCTCTTCTTTCGCGCTTCCAAGCGCTCAGCAGTGGTAAGTGAAGCCGTGGAACGCGTAGCTTTGGAACCTACGACATAAAGACATAAACGCGTTATACAAACACGCAGATATGAAAATACAAAAAGAAAGAAACATGCAAATACAGAAACAATTACTTGACATTTCGATTTCGTCAGATTCTGTTGATGACGAAGGTCCGAGAGCAGGGTATGACCTATCCTCAGCAGAAAGGGCTTCAATCTGAGTAACGATCACCACGGAACCTTTGCGTGGTAAAAGCGAAGCAATTTCTTCTGCAAAAAGAGTCAATCGACGCGTCAACATTTGGCTAGTCAAAAACAAGGAAAGGGTAAAACACTACCTATAGGCCTCCAACGACTCCGCAAGAAGGACAAACCACCACCAAGCGACGAGATCTTCACAAAAAAGAATTTATCCGCCCAACCACGGTCGGATTTGGAGATGCTAAAAACAAAATCGGATTTCGTGCGAAGAGTTTTAAGTGTGATCCGTCCTGGACCACCTGTGGAAATACGGTAATTCGCGAAAAAATCCTCGCTTTGAAAGGCGATGCCTCGTGTAGAGCATAGTCGCTCAACGGAGAGTAAGAGTCTCCAGACTAGCGGAAGCAGTTGCCCCGGCGAGACATCAAGTTTAGTTAAGAAGTCAGTCACAAGGGGAGAAAGTGGAAAGCGGTGACCGATACGAAAGGGATATTCGTGAAAACATACCCAACCATTGGCGAAAAAATCAGCGAAAACGCCGGCAGGGGGCAAGAAAATTTCCGCGCTTGGAGGGAAACCCACGGAAGCAGCAAACTCCCATGGGGTTTCGGAGGAAGAATCCCTCTGGAAAGCGCTGGTTAGGATGTTTGAAGGGGAAAGGCAAGGAGGCGAAGCGGTATTCTTGCAGGGAGACGCCATCAACCGCTACAACTTCCCAAAAACACCTTTTGAAATTCAAATACCCTAGTAAAACTACTAGCGGGACGGTTTCCCCGGGCTTTTTTGAGGGGGTATTGTTGGGCCTTCAGAAATTCAAGCCCGTGGCCCAACGAAGAAAAGGCCCATCATCAATTCGTCACCCACGCCAGTCAAGAATTCCGATAATCTCGCTCAACATTAATGAAGAAGGCGGACTGTAGCAAGACGGCGATTTTCAAGCACCGAATCGTAACTTCAAGTGCGAGATTTCCGGGATCTCATGTAACGCCTGCCAACGGCTCAATTAGAGGAGGAAATCTTCATTATAAAAGGAAGGAAAAACACCAAGAGGGGGGGACAAGACTCTGCATTCTCAATCACTCTAAGCTTACCAAAAATCATGATTCTTGCCTTATTTTCTCGATCGCAATTTCTTTGTTTCTAGAAATCAAGTGTGCTCGGATCTCTGTCCATTGTATCCAAAACCAACGTCCAAGAAGATCAATACGAATCACATTACAATTCTCGCCATTCTTCTCTTTTCTTTACATATAATTTCTATTATTATTTTCTGTTCAACGATTCTAACACGTCGTGACGACTTTGTGACTAGGATTCCCTCATTATAGCGAAGTAACACGTTTACGTGGTTAATTCGCCCAAAACAGTTATTTATAATTTCTTAAAGGCTAGTTTGACAAAATACAGAAACAGAAGAAACTTGAGACACACCTGTTCCTGTCTATCAACATATGCTTGTAAAAGTTCTCCGATATGATCAATAAATGTCTGAAGCTTAATCCAGCAAATAAACTCCCTTCAGTAAGAGGAATGAGATGGACAGTATCTTCAAAATGCCAAGGCCGGCAAACACTAAATCAAATCAATTGACAACTCTAAAGCCTTCCTGTGGTAAAACAACAATCATAAGGCGTTGAAGACAAATTATTGAGACATTTGCTGCAGTTTAAACCTTCATCCAAAATTTGCCAATAAAGGAATCCCATGACAGCAGAAATCCGATTCCGATTTCCAAAATCCAATTGAGCCAAATATCGAAAAGAAGAACACGAAAAAGATGAAGAGAAGTTAGAAATTGACCTCAACCAAGAGCTGAGCCTGCCGAGAGACGTCGTCAGAAGAGAGCGGCGAAGAGGTGGAGACACCATTAGAGTCAACATCATCGCGCTGGTCGGACTTCGGAGGCTATAGCATGTGCAAAATGACAAGAAATAAGCTTTTTAATTTTTAATCTATAAATTTCCATCCCATACCTATCAAAAATAGTCAGAATTTATATGAACAAGTGTCCGATGATGAGAGGTATAACATTTTTTTTTTCAAGATAAGTGTTAGCTTTCTACTATAAAAGCCTAATCTGAAAATTTGGTAATAATTTTAGCATCATTACCTTCAGGTAAACTCATAGTTTGTAGAGCATCCTCTGCATAAGAAAGACGAGCGGGAATAGGGTGGCTTGGGAACACTCTGCTTGAATTCTTGTTTGTCTACGACATGATGAGATCCTTATTAGGACAATTCAAGATAAGTGTTAGCTTTCTTTGACTCTTTGAAGTAACTTAAGAGCTGCCATTGGGGATTCAATCTCTAGAGGTATAAAGCCCTGAAGTCACTATCTAGTTATTTGAACAGCATTACACAAATCTGAGAATCAAATCAACTCATACCCGCTTGATCACACAATCTTGGATCACATCATCGCAATGGTTCTCCATAGAACTTAAGCACAGATTAGGCTGTCTTGAACAAATTCACCCTATTGATAAATCAAATAAACAAATTTAATAAAGAATTAGGTTGTCTTGAACTTATCTGATACTCCAAGTTCCAGAACACAGTCCATAACCATCATTTTACAAAGAATATCAATAAAATTCCTTTTCATCAATCCTAGTCAAGCACAACTTCAAATTTGTATCATGATCAAGTCATTTTTGGCCTAAATGTCATGAAATTACAAGGCAGCATAAGCAGCTGCTAAATCCCCAAACCTAAAACTCATCAATAACAAACCAAGAATCAGCACCGCCACATTGACTACTTCATTGGGCAGGATGTGTTGTTGTCATGTGTGCAAAATAATTTCAAGTTAAGCTAATATTATTTGAAGTAAAAGACGAAATTGAAGTTAAAATGACCCGAAATCATGCAAAAACCGAAAGCACAAACCGGCGAAAATCTGAAATTGAAGAAGACAAAGTAAACTAACCTGGAAGCTAAACTACTGAAGGCGTGGAGGAGAGCGAAGATGATGATGATGGAGAAAACGGAACCCATCAGGCAAGTTATTGTAGTAGTATATAATGAGAAAACAGAACCCTCGGCTCCCTCTCCGCCACCTACCTCGACAGCCACGCCCCCGAAACCGCCCTCGTCTCCCTCTTCGTCAAGCCACTCCTGGAGGCCTTGGCCGACACCGAGAAGGGGGTCCAGATTGGGGCCGCCATGTGCTTGGGGAAAGTCGTCGAGTACGCCAAGTCGGCCTTGCTGCCTGTCATCTCCATCTTGTCTCAGGTAGGAGAGCGACGGCGGCGATCACCGGCGGGGGGATCAGGGGAGAAGGCCAGAGAGTGCTGTTGAGCCAGAATAGCCTTCTTCGCCATGATTTATCTGAGAGCAACTACGGAAGAGATTAATCTAGGATCCACCCAAATCCTTATTAACGACGTGTTGATTTTTTGGTTTTTAAAAATATTTTATTCAATAACAATAACGACGGACCTAAAAGCATGTGCACTTTACTATCAGGCTTATAACGACCAACATTTATATTTCTCGTTATTAAAGGGTGTATATATACATTTAACGATAATTTTTTCACTTCGTCGTTATAACTTGGTCGTTAAAGACCCTTTTTCTAGTAGTGATTGTTGTTTCATTTGATTGATCTTCATTTCCCTATCGTTTCCATCGAGTCTTGTTATTTCCCTTTTCGTTTTCAGATTGTCGAGTCTCATTTGTTGCATTTTTGACCATTTGTTTGTTTCCTTGTTTGTTGAGTCGTTGATTGTCGAAGATCAGGCCAATCACGGTTAACCCCGTATCACTCTAGATCACAAACAAATGTTTTTCTCCAAATGAATTGGGCTGAAGATTAAAGATTCCTTTGTTTCTCCATTTCCAAATCCACCAAACGCCATAAGCAAAGGTGATAGGCCACGAACCATCACGACCAAGGTTAGATTCCAGCCAGTTCTTGAGATCATCAGAAAAGAAATGCCCCTTAGTTCTATCAATCAACAAATCATCCCAAATTTCTCGAGCTTTGTAGCAGTCTCAAAGAGCTTGGATGGTAGTTTCACTTTCCTCGCTACAGCCAGAACACACTTCCTCGCAGAGACCATGCCTTCTTCTAACAGCATTGCACATGATTGAGTTATGCGCCACAAGCCAAAGGAAAGATTGAACCCTTTCTGCAGCAGGAAGTTTCCAAATATGCCTCCAAAGCTGATCTCGTTGAACGTTATGGTCATCACAAATCAGTTCCATCGCCGACTGCAATGAGATTTGTCCGGAAGCCGAGCAATCCCAATAGAAGTTTTCGATCTTATCTTAGTAATTTCAGTCAAAGCCTCGGGAGGGAGAAGATGAGAGAATTCGTCCCATCTTCACGAATCAATAGACAAGTATTCGACCACATTTTTAACAAGATCCTCATCACAAATCACATTGGTTGCAACATCGATAAGAGGCCTATCAATAGCCCAAACAGGATCCCAGAAAAGAGTTTTCCGACCATCACCAATCCTGGATTTAACTCCCTACAGTAAGGGCATTTTGACTTTTTTGACTCCTTTCCAAAGATTTGAAGAGCCTCTCTTGGTTTGGAACATGTCTCTATCATGCCTTCCATTACAGTACTTGCCTCTAACCACTCTAGACCATAGAGAATCAACATTTGTCATTAAAGGCCATCCCATCTTAGCCATGAAGGCCAAGTTCACCTGTCTCATGCTTCTCATGCCAAGACCACCTGCATCTTTAGGATTTTAAAAGAGTATTCCAACTAACAAGATGAATCTTTTTTTCATCAATAGATCCCCGTATAAAAGCCCTAGTTTTCCTCTCTGTATCATCACAAACATACGTAGGTAGGCTTGTAGTTTGCATAGAAAAGTAAGGAGTGGTAGATAAGACAGACTTCACAAGAGTTATTCTACCTGCCAAAGAGAGTGTTTTGGCCTTCCACCCTGCAAGCTTAGTTTTAACTCTCTCTGTGATATGCCTGTAGTTCTCTTTTGATTCCCTTTGCTTAGTCATATACACACCGAGATGCATTCCTAACTCTTCGGTTACAGGAATACCACAACAAATACTAATGTTGACCGCATCCTCTTCACTCGTTCCGTTAGTGAAACAAAGCTTAGATTTTCAATAGTTGATTTTGGCACACCAGCAACAAAAAATTTCTCTAGAAAGACATTTTATAACATTCATTATACTTGTTCTATAAGTGAGAGATTTCAAGGCCTCCTTCAAAAAGTTGAATAGGCTTTCAAGCACCCGCAAAAACTGCTTCCTCGATAATGTGGCCCAACCTTTCCATGTACAGGACAAACAAGAAAGGAGAGATTGGGTCGCCCTGGCGAACACCTCGGCTAGGATTAAAGGAATCACCAACTCCACCATTCTAGAGCACCTTCATAGAACAAGTAGTGAACCTAGCCATGATCACTTGGACAAGGCTACTAGGCAGTCTAGCTTTTGCAAAGTATCCCTAAGAAAGGCCCAATGAACTCTGTCGTACGTCTTCTCAAGATCAATCTTCGCCGCCATAATCTCCTTGCTTCAAGAATCCCTCATGGAATGCATCACTTCTTTCGTAATCCCAATGTTATCGGTGATTTGGCGCCCGGGAACAAAACTGGATTGAGAAGGAGCTACCGTCCTGCACATTAGTGGTTTGAAACGAGCAATAATAACTTTAGAGCCCATAAAGCCTTGTGTTCGAGCTCGACGGGCAAATGACAAGACTTGCCATACACTAGATTGAAAGGAGTGGTGCGGAGTGGTGTTTTGTAAGCGGTGCGGTAAGCCCATAGAGCATCATCAAGCTTGGAAGACCAATCTTTTCTTGAGCGGGACACCGTCTTCTCTAGAATGCTCTTGATTTGCCGGTTTGAAACATCGACTTGACCGCTAGTTTGAGGATGATAAGGTGTGGCCACCTTGTGAGACACCCCATACTTGGTCAAAAGCGCCTCAAAGCTCCGCTCAATGAAATGAGAACCTCCATCACTAATGAGGACACGAGGGACACCAAAACGGGGAAAGATGTTGGTCTTCATGAACTTGGCCACCACTCGAGCATCATTCGTCCTTGTGGCTATGGCCTCAACCCATTTGGAAACATAGTCAACCGCCACGAGTATGTACTTGTAGGGACCCGAAGAGAGGAAGGGTCCCATGAAGTCAATACCCCAAACATCAAAGAGCTCAACCTCCAAGATTCCGGTGAGTGGGTTCTCGTTCCTCCATGTAATGTTCCCCGACCGTTGACACTCATCACATGTTGTCACATATGCTTGCACATCTTTGAAAAGAGTTGGCCAATAGAGTCCGCTTTGGAGGATCTTAGCGGTTGTTTTGAAGCCCTTAGCATGGCCACCCGAGGGTAGAGTATGACAATGTCGGATGACTCCCTCTATCTCATCGTCCGGTACACAACGTCGAAAGATGTGATCACTCTCTTGCTTGAACAAGTAAGGATCATCCCAATAGTAGCGCTTGACGTCGTGGAGGAACTTCTTTTTAGCTTGGGACGTCAATCCATCCGGGATAATGCCTCCTACAACAGAGTTAGCAAAATCCGCAAACCAAGGGGTCTTCGACCCACGTATAGCAAGAATAGAAGGGGGAGGAGAAGAAGATGGATATGGAAGAACATTAGAACTTGAAAGAACCGAAAAGGGGGAAGAGGACGTACATGGTCGACCCCAAGGGAAGGGTCGTGATCGACCCCTTAGGGGTCGAGCCTGAGAACTCATCCTCTCCTGTGTGGGTCGATCTCGACCCTGGGGGGGTCGAACCTGAGAGCTCGGCATCTCCTCCTCCAATGGCTTCACGGCGAGCTTTGTTGCCAAGCATGAGGGTCTCATCCGGGCGTGTATCATCGATGGGGATCGATCCGCCGGACTCCATGATGTGCTCAAGGGGTAGTCTAGATAGGTGATCCGCCACTAGGTTCTCCGCTCCCTTCTTGTCTCGGATTTCATGATCGAATTCCTACAACAAAAGCATCTAACGAAGCAACCTAGGCTTGGTGTCTTTCTTCGCCATTAGAAATCTAATCGCGGCATGGTCGGTATAAACAATCACCTTAGAGCCTACTAGATAAGAGCGGAATTTTTCAAATGCAAATACTATGGCAAGAAACTCCTTCTCGGTGGTAGTGTACTTACTTTGAGCTTCATCAAGAGTCTTACTTGCATAGTAAATGGCATGAAGCTTCTTGTCTTTTCGCTGCCCAAGAACCGCACCAATGGCATAGTCACTAGCATCACACATGATTTCAAAGGGAAGTGTCCAATCCGGTGATTGCATGATGGGGGCCGTCACAAGAGCTCTCCTCAACCTGTAAAACGCTTCAAGACAATCCGAAGACATGCTAAACTCTACATCTTTCACTAGTAAGTGAGTCAAAGGTTTAGCAATTTTAGAAAAGTCTTAAATGAAGCGCCTATAGAACCCCGCATGCCCCAAGAGACTCCTAACGTCTTTGACGGAAGATGGAGGGGGTAATTTTTCAATAAGCTCAATTTTTGCCTTGTCCACCTCAATCCCTCGCTTAGACACTAGATGACCTAAGACAATGCCTTCTCTAACCATGAAATGACACTTCTCCCAATTAAGTACAAGGTTCGTTTCCTCACATTTTTTAAGGACCGTAGAGAGGTTAACAAGACATGAATCAAAAGAGGACCCATAAATCGAGAAATCATCCATAAACACCTCCACTATTTCCTCTATCATGTCGGAGAAGATGGCCATCATACACCTTTGAAAGGTAGCCGGGGCATTGCAAAGCCCAAACGGCATTCTCTTGTAAGCAAACGTCCCATATGGACAAGTGAATGTGGTCTTCTCTTGATCATCGGGGTGAATGGGAATCTGCCAAAAACCACTATAGCCATTCAAATAGCAAAAGTAATCATGTTGAGCCAAACGTTCCAAAACTTGGTCAATGAATGGGAGTGGGAAGTGGTCCTTCCTAGTGGCACTATTAAGTTTCCTATAGTCTATGCACATCCTCCACTTGGTGGTAGTCCTAGTAGGAATCAACTCTCCCTTCTCATTCTCTACAACCGTCATCCCTCCTTTCTTAGGAACCACATGTACGGGGCTAACCCACTTACTATCGGACATAGGAAATATGATACCGGCATCTAGCATTCTAAGGATTTCCTTCTTCACTACCTCTTTCATGTTAGGGTTTAGCCTACGTTGATGCTCAATAGTGGGTTTATAATCATCCTCCATATATATCATATGCATGCACAATGATGGTGAAATACCACGAAGTTCCTCTAGAGAATATCCTATGGCTTTCCTATGGGTCCTAAGCACATCAAGCAATTTGTTCTCCTCTTCCTCACTCAAACTAGCATTAATAATGACGGGGAGAGAAGAATTTGGACCAAGAAAGGCGTACCTCAAATAATCGGGGAGTTCCTTTAGCTCGGGAGTAGGCTCGGGCAAGCTAACGTCATCCTCGTGCTCCGCCTTGAGTGCATCCAAGACAAGGAAGGACTCCTCGCCACCATCCAGGGTGGTCGTGCTCGACCCAATGGGGGTCGATCCTGAGACCCTCGAGTTTTGCGGTAGAGGTTCCCATGTCAAAAATCGTCCCGTCGGGTTGTTGCACTCGATGTAGTCGGAGTGTGTGTAGAGCATCTTGACCTCCTTATGACTTGATTCCTTCAATGTTGGATTGAACCGGAACTCGACTACTTCTTCACCAATTTTGAAAGTAAGAAGTCCACTCTTGACATCAATGACCGCGCCCGCGGTGGCTAAGAAGGGTCGTCCGAGTATGATGGGAACAACCGGATCCTCGGGCATCTCCATGACTATGAAATCATTAGGCACAAAGAACTTTCCCACTTGAACGGGGAAATCATCAACTACACCCGTGGGCTGAACGCATGACCCATCCGCCATGTATAGCCTCATGTTCACCGGTACTAATGGCCCCATGTTGGTCTTGGACCAAATTGAGAGTGGAAGCAAGCTAGCACTAGCACCAAGATCACACAATGCTTTGAAACGATAAGCTCCAATACCGATAGTAATAGCAAACTTCCCGGGATCACCGAGCTTCTCGGGAAGGTCCAACGACCTAACCTCATCCGTTAGTTCCGACATCGATCGCTTCCTAGACAAAATCTCCTTCAAGAACTTGGTGTAAGCGGGCATTTCATTCAAGGCCTCGGCGAAAGGAATAGAAAGATTCAAGCCTTGAAGCAACTTAACAAAGCGCTTAAACTTTCCTTCCGTCGCGTCCTTGGGTTTCCTCGAAGGGTAAGGAAGTATCTTAGAATGAAAAGAGGAAGGAGTGGGATTGGGAATGAGTGGAGGAGAAGGGTTAGAAGACGTTCCGGGTGCAGAGTGGTCGAGCTCGACCTCAGCGGGGTCGATCGCCTCTTCGTCCTCATCATTAGCAGTCTCAGGATCGACCATGAGGGGGGTCGAGATCGAACCTAATGGGGTCGAGCCTGAGACAACATCCTTCGCCATTTGCCTTGGTGGATCGGGCAATGCTTTGCCATTCCGTAGATTCATGGCTCGGATCTCGCCATTACTTGCTCGGCCTCTAGGATTCACTTCGGGACGGCCCGGGAGTTGTCCTTGAGGTCTTGGGATTTGAGCCGCTTAATGACCAAGTTGGGAATCAATATTCTTTTTCTATGAGTCGAGGTCTCCCAACCTTATATCTAGCTCGGTACGCATCCCTCGCATGAGTCCTTCTTGTAGCTCTTGCATCCATGATGGCTCCGCTTGATACCCGGGAGGTCTATAAGGAGGGGCCCTTTGCTCTTGTGGAGGAGGTGGATAACCTTGGCCTTGGCCATTGTTATTCCATTGAGAATAGTTGTTGTTGTTCCTCCCCGCATAAGCATTGTTTTGGCCTCGGTAGGGTCCTCACATATAGTTGGCCTCCGCATATGCCTCGGCAGCCCGAACTTGCTCCACATTTGTACAAGAAGCGGTGGTATGAGATTGAGAACCACATTCTTGACAAGTTGGGGCAACGGACTTGTAGTAACTCACTTGCTTCTCGAGCCGGTTGATCTTATCTTGCATAAATTGGAACTTCATATCTTGATCAATTGGCTCGCTATTTGGATCATAAAGCTTCTTTGTTTGAATCTGGATGGGTTGTTGGGTCCCATACATGGCGTCATAGTTGGTAATTAAGTTTGTCCAATAGAGCCCATGCCTCATCGGGATCCATCTCAATGAAACCGCAATCGGTGTGAAGATTGATGCGGGCCTTTGTGGCGGCATTGATCCCTTGGAAGAATATCTCTTGAAGAACATAAGGAGGTTGTCCATGAGTAGGACATTGCCGAAGAAGCTTCTTGAATCTCTCCCAAGTCTCAACAAAAGTCTCGTTAGGAAGTTGATGATAAGAAGTGATGCGCTTCCTTAGCTCGGTAGTCTTGGCCGGTGGAAAGAACTTCGTCATGAACAAGTCGTGCAAAGCCTTCCATGTAGTGATGGACCTAGCGGGTAAACTTTCGAGCCAATGAAGTGCCTTCCCGGTTAGCGACCACTTGAACGCCTTGAGGAGCACATATTCAAGTGACACGCCATCGGCGGCAATGGTGTCACAAAGATCGGTGAAATTTTTAATGTGCTCCATAGGGCATTCGGATGTCTTTCCTTCATATTGAGACCTCTTGATGAGAGTGATGAAGTGGGACTTGATCTCAAAGGCACGCTCAATTGCTGGGAGCACAATAACGGACTCGGGAACTCTAAGCTCCGGATGCATGTATTGCTTAGCGTTCCTTGGAATAGCATCTAGTTGTTGTTGGAGACGGGCAACAACCTCTCTCTCTCGGGCAGCAGCCTCTCTTTCTCGATGCAAAGCAGCATCTTGAGCAGCACGCTCCATTTGCATGCGCTCCATCTGAGTACAGAGTTGTTCCATTTGTTGAGCAAGAGCCTCAGCGTCGGCCATTGCTTTTCGTTCTCGGAGCCTGCGATGAAGGGTTCTCTCTATTTCAGGATCAAAGGGAAAATAGTCGATTCTCCTTCGTGAACTAGAGGGCATACACCTGCAATCACAAACACGGGAAAACGAATCAGTAACACACAAGGGGTATGGGCTATTCCCAAACCCAAATATCAACTAAACTCGGCACTATTGCACACTCCCCGGCAACTGCGCCAATTTGTTGAAGGGTTTCTCGAACAAATAAATTTGTATTCAAGACCCCGCTGAGTATAGCGAAGTCAGGATCGTCCACGGGAGTGAGAGTAGAGCTAAGTTTAGTCGAATAACTACAAAAAGAGCAAACAAAATGCAAACAAATCAACTCAGGCTCGACCTGAAGAGGGTCGATCTCGACCCTAGGTGGGTCGATCCTGAGAGCAAATAGGCACGATCACACAAAATCACAAATGAGAGCTCGAACACAACGGAGGGAGTCGGGATCAAGGCAAAAGATACGAATTTCAATCAATATAAAAGGCAAATCATAGGGCTAGGGCTACCACAACAACAACCATACATGCTTTTGAAAAGAATTCACAACTATCATGCAATCTAGATCATAGAAAAGTTAACTTTCACAAACAATTCAAGCCATTCAATCAACTTTCGCAAATCAAACAACTTTCTACCTATCCTTCAACCTAGGAAAATCAACTTTCGCAAATAATCCTATTAGAACTAATCAAGCAACTAACTTTCACTTTCGCTAAAGTCAATCATAAGACATGCCTCAACTTTCGCAAAGGATTAAGCACAAGATAGGTTAGATATGATCCTTAAGCATTCAAGTCATGAATTCAAGTTTTAAATATGCATGATTGTGTTGGGTTTTTGCCCAACCCTAGAACTTAAGAGAACTACTCACACATGGCAAAGAGAGAAGAGGAAGAAGAAGAGGAAGACACGATCAAAACCAAACTAGAATTCAAATTAAACAAAGAACAAATCTTACAAAATTCTCAAACTTGTCCTCCAAGTCTTCTTCCTACCTCTCCTAATGTTGAATGAATCCAAAAAACTATAGGTTCAACCTCCTTTTATAGAAGAAAAGGAGTCCTAATCTAACTAGGAAACACAAAGAAACAACCTTCCTAAAATACAAACTAGGAAATTCAACAATAATTCCGGATAGGTGAAGGTCGGTCGCTGGGCTCGACCCAAGTAGGGTCGATCTCGACCCCCCTCAGGGTCGATCCTGAGAATTGATTTCCTTGGCCTTCAAGTTTGTCGGTTTGGCTCGAGCTCGACCTTCCTTGGGCTCGATCCTGGGACTTTTTCCTTCACTTTTCTTCTTGCTTTGGCTTCTCTTTGGCTCTTCTTTTTAGCTTATCCTCTTGAGATCTTCCTCCTAGCTTGTTTATCCTCTCTTAGCATTACTCCAAACTCGTCTTCAAGCTTCAAAATACCTACAAAACGACACAAATATGCGTAGTTTCCGAATCTCAAGGAAATACGAAAACTCATGCAAAAAGACTCAAAAATACATGACTCAAGCACAAAACACAACTCAAACTAACCTATCTAGACCCTAAAAATCTACCTAAAACACGGACATCAGGATGATTGTAGGGTATATGTATACCCACCATTCCAATGCTTAAAAAATTTGAGTGCAATACTTAAACATGATCAATTTGAATACAATACTTTAAAAAATTTATACTAAAAATATATCCAAACTTAGAATATATATTGATCATAAATAAATTTATTGAATAATTATCTCAATTAGCAACAAAGAAAGGGTTCAATCACCCTAGAAAGTTGGCAATAAAAAACATCAAACGAACAAATTTAAATAGTCATAAAAGAAAATAATAAACAATCCTAGACATAGTGCAAATTCTGTTTCTTTATTGAAAACCCTCAAATCATGTCATCATCGGCAATAGTGCTGAAGGTGGGGCAAGTGGGATGCGTAAGAAGTCTCCATTGTCGAATCCGTCACCACACTCGGGGCTTATCCAAATATTTCTTCATCATCGAGCTCAACCGAAGTTAAAGATGTACCGTAAAATGCATCCCAAGCATCACTAAGCCGAGAATTCAATCCACGCAGTTGAAAACGCCTATAAATTTTGCATTCCTAACAAAATACAATACCCAAATAAACACGACATGTACATAAATAAATTTCTTTATATTAAGATGTAAAATCAAAGTGTAGAGTTTTGTGATTACCGTAAACTTCACCGTCCACCACAATGAGTCACCAATAACTTTTCTTGTGGCACGATCCCAAGTAATCCCGGAGGCTCGAAACCTAGTCCAAACTCTCCAAAGGGATCTCAAGTGCGTCATTTTGGACCTTAGCCTCCACAAAGCATATGAGCGACCGGTGTCTCCAAAGGGCTCTCATGTTTGTCATTCATGACCGATCCATCAATCTACCCATGCATCAAACAAAACAAAACAAAATTGTTGGATTGAAAGTCAGTTCTAATGGGCGTCCTTAACAAGTTAAGGGCGTCCTTTGTGCAGCGGAATTAAACAACAGACTTAACAGGTAAAAATAATAAGACAGGGACTCAGGTTTTTATAGAGGAACCTCACAAGACCAAAATAGTCCTTGTGAGTAAACCTCTACCTCCTTAGAGGATTTTCGAATAGCCGTTCCTTATCTTATATATGAGGAGTCCTTACAACCTTAATGGCGAGTTTACACAATTCTCTGAACAATGGAGTCCATTCCTATGTTCACTAGTGAAACTCCTTTAAGCCTAAGGATGCTAAACACACGTCCCTTACAGCTCGTCATAAGCGATAGTTCTCTCTTTTTGTCTTTTTCTTACAAATTTGTTTTGTGATTTGTTTTCGCTTCTCTCTCGATCTATCACCTAGTCCTTCACTGTTCTTGGTGAGTTCTTGGTGTTCTTCGTGATCGTGACGATATGCTCTGAATATTCTCTGAGAAGCGTTAGTAACAATAAATACCCGAGGGGTATTTATAGTGGCTTGGGAAAGGCGCCTTTACTCTGACGATCATGCCCTTCAGTACGTTGCAACAAAGATCAGCTTCCACGTGCTCTTGGTGGTGATGAGGGAAGCTTCATGGCAACTTCTATAGAACTCGTCTACAAGATCTGCTTCCACGTGGTGATGAACTTGTATACAGGACCTGCTTTGATGTGGACTTCATGATCAAGGCTTGTCGGGTAATGTTATCTTGTCGGATAGCCTTGTAAGGACTCCAGAGATTTGGGACTGCATCCTTGTCGAAGTAGTAACGTATTTTGGTCCTTAGTTATGAGAAGTAGCGTCCTTACACCTTAGGGACGGCTACACAACTTGTTGTCCCTTTCATGACCCGTGTTCCATAAACACTTGGACAACTTATTAGACCAAAGTGAGTTTGTCATACCAAATCTAAGGGACGATTATAATGGGCATAATGTTAAGTACAAAGAAGTCCTTAACATCGTCCCAAAAAAACTTAAAACACCATGTAAGTCCTTCAAAAATTAACAACTTGCAAAACAAACATAATTAAGAAAACTTAATGAAAGAGTAAATGATCATACCGATAAGTATTGTTGAAGTTGTGTAATTGTAATAATCACACAATAGAATGGAGTAAGCCGTCAAAAAACACAGCTCTCTCATCGATCATATGTATCTTACCTTAAAACATATCCGACCGTAATTATATATTTTTCTAAATTTGTAAATACCCTGGATCCTATAAGCCTGGGGTATTTGATTAATTATTTACTTTCCAAATACACCGGCCCAAGTAAGCCACATATATTTGGTAAGAATAAATATAAATACTACGGTCTAGAGAAAACCTGGTGTATTTGCATGGCTTAAATACCCCAGATTACTGAAGGCCGGGAGTATAAAGTACGAATAACAGTCAAATACACCGGGCGTTATGAAACTGGTGTATTTTCTTTAATGTGTTTTAAGTTTCGCCTAATATACCTCGTACTATATGTGCCCGGGGTAAATGCCACGAGGTAATATCCCAATTTTGTAGTAGTGAATGAAGTATTTTTGCATTTAATCAATGATATTCCTTGCTTGTGTTCGTGTCAACGACTCTTGCTTGTTGTGATTGTTCTTGCATATTTGATTGAACATTTTCTTTGAGCCCAAAAGAATTAACCCGATGACCCTTTAACCCTCCTAATAATCCCAAATGATGGTTGATTCTACTACCATTCCCGACCTATCATGTTTGAGAGTCTTTATGAGCCAACTTGTTTGTTTGTGTTATTTAAATGGAGAATTATCAACTTGATCGACAAATTCCACATAAATATTATTTTCATGCTTGGTTTTCCTTAACACCAACCTGTTTGACCTAACCCAATTAACTTCATGTGCTAAAAGTCATGGTGCATTAAGTTGGTCGATTTGCTCAGAATTGGTGAAAGAGGACAGGTTGAAGTCGACGACTTCTGATATGTGTGTCAGTTGAGGTCGAGGACTTAGCATAATTCAGTTTATGTACTCAGAAATGTTAAGTGTAAAAAGATGAAATTGAGGTTGTCGGTTGTGTCGCCGACTAATTGGTGCGAAAGCGCACGTGCTATTTTGGGTGCAATATTTGACAGGTATTTTAGTTTGAATTTTTGCAAAGAGAAGATCTTTTGATAGAATGATGTACTCGCGTGGATACGCAGTTGCCATTTATGAGAAGTTGTACTTCTTTAAAAAGAACCCAAAAAGGTACCCCCATTCCCAAGCTAAGTCCTGAGGACCTTCGTTCTCCGAAGCCCCCAAACCACCATTGTCGTTCTCTGAAGCTTTCCTTGCTCAACAATGGTATCCCCAAATCATACCCCCATTCCCAAGCTAAGTCCTGAGGACCTTCGTTCTTTGTTTCTCGCTCAATATGGAGCGGATGTGTTGAAGCAATTGGCTTCTACCGAAATCCTAACCCAAACCCCCAATCCGAAACCACTATGGCCGAACCCTCAAAAGCTTCAATTCCCGACGCCATTACCTCTGGATCTCCTCAAACCAAGCCCCAATCTCCACCAAAAGAACCCTCGCCCCAAACCAAAGCCATAACCAAGGAGATTGAGCCCGAAATTACCAGATCTGCGGCGATTTTTGCCGAATTCCTTCAATAGAGAAGAAGGCAGCTAGAGATAAAGGAACCGCCATTCACTGAGGTGGATGAGGAGAAGATGATTGAAGAAGAAGAAGTTGTTAAGGAGCCCGAGAAATTGTAGGATATGAAATTAGACTCCATTGAGAAGGTTGTTTGCTCGTTTAAAGAAGAAAAATACCCGTTCAGGATGAACAGGAGAAGGTGCAGGAAGAAGAAGTTAGATAAGACGAAAAAAAAGTCGAGGATGTCGATGACTTGGAGAAGATTGGTTGGGTTGTCGACAAGGTCGTCAACGCTGCTCAAGTCGACAACAAGGGCAAGAAGGTCGTTGACCTTCCATCTAATAGTGAAGGTAGTGTATTTAAACTTCTATCTTTTAAACAAGAGCATCAAGCTAAGGTCAGGGAAGATGTAGCTAGGAAACAGTTTGAGGGTAACTCCCCTATTTCTAAGAAATCTGGCAAGAAAACTGCTATTGGCCATCGCCCTTTTACTCATCGCCAAAAACTATTGTCTAGTGAAACTATGAAGGATTATTAATTGTCTGATCAGAGTGACTCAGAGATTCGTGAGAAAAAATCTAAGAGAGACGGGAAACGAGGGCGGTCGCCGACCTCAAACAGAGTTAGAGCATCTTTTATAAGGAAAAGAAGTCTGAGGGTAGGAAGATTCAAGGGAGAGATTTTACAAAAGTTATGATGTGGGAAGAGAGTTTTCTAGATGAGTTTAAACTGTCTAAGGCAATGGAGTGGATTGAGATCCAAGGTTAGTCAACCTTGTCAATGACTGAGGAGAAATTTATCGCTGAGGACAATCCTCCGAGCTACTACTCACATGATCCCAGGTTGTCGTCCGGCCCTCAACACCAACAATGGGCTAGACACAACCCGGATCCTCTCAGGTGCCCCGCTCATGCGCGCCTTCCTGGTGTCGAGGACCCTCTTAATGAGCTCCAATATGTGCAACAACCGGAGTACCAAAGTCCCTACGACGACATCTACCAGGAACTTGAGGAGGAACTCGAGGAGTTGCCCCGCGCCTATGGGCGTGGCAAACGTCCTTTCTTGCAACAAGACTCGGGTGACTCCCAACACAAAGGAGATGTGAAGATCAAGATTCCTCCATTCGAAGGTGCTTACAACCCTGAAAAGTACCTCGAGTGGGAGGAGAACACCGACAACGTCCTCGACTTCCTCCACTATGCTGAAAATGAAAGAGTTGGCGTTGTTACCGGCACTTCACCGGCCAAGCGAAGAGTTGGTGGCTACGTACTAAGGCAGATCGCTATAGGCAAGGCTTGTCTCCCGTCGAGACATGGCCCCAGCTCAAGTTCCTACTCAAGAAGAAGCATGTCCCCGAGAACTATCTAGAGGAGATGAGGCTTCGAGTAGCGTCATGTAGGCAGGGGAACCGCGACCCGGTTGCTTAATTTGACGAGCTTGAGGAGCTCACATACAAGGCCAACATCCATCAATCTCAGCGGTCCATGAGGACCCAATTCTTGGTTGGCCTTAACCAACCAATTTGGGAGACATTGGAGATCCACTCCATCAGGGACGTACTCAAACTCGTCCAAAAGGCCCAGTTGCTTCACATCCAACTCCAAAGATGAAAGACCCAATTTTCCACTCCAAAAAAGTACTTTTCCTAAATCTTCAAATTCGGGTTCTACTAATCTTTCTTCTTCTCAGCCAAGGGGTGTTTCCAACACCACCAAGGCACCATCTCAGGGTTCGGCACAAGCATCCTCACGCACCGCCTCTTCCACAGCCTCTAAACCATTGGAGCGTGTGCGTGACATCCGGTGCTTTCGGTGCCAAGGGCGTGGGCATGTCTCCAAGGACTGCCCCAATGCCAAGCAAGTTCTCTACACGGACCAAGGTTACATCTCGGAAGGTGATGAGCTCCCCGAAGATGTAGGCTTCGTTCAAGTGGAGGAGGAGACGTACTATGCTGACTATGGTGAAGCGGAACAAGTCGAGCCTGACGCGACCAACCCGCCGCTAGCTTGTGTCGCCATGCTTGCTTTACACCTCCAAGAGTCTCCTCCTACCGACTAAAGGGAGAACATTTTCCACACTCGGCTGAGTGTGCAAGGTCAGTCGTTATGTGCCATAATAGATAGCGGTAGTTGTTGCAATTTGATCAATAAACGAGTTGTTGACATGCTAAAATTGACTACTACCAAAAGATCAACTTCATATTCTTTAAATGGCATAAACGACTCTAATAATGAAAATTTGATAACTCACCAATGTACCGTCCAGTTTTCCATAGGTCCCTATAATGATAGCATGATTTATGATGTGACTTATATGGATTGTACGCATATACTTCTAGGACGACCGTGGTTCTTTGACAAGAAGGTTATTCATGATGGCTATCTTAATACATATGGGTCCTCATCAACATGAATTCGGACCTCGTTGCCACCATGAGATATGGAAAGTGATCCATTGGCAACATCAATAATCGTCCTTGCGGTTTTCATGAACGGGCGACCAAGTAAGAGAACCGGGTCGTAACGCCCTTCACCTATCTCCATAACATAGAAGTCTGTAGGAAATATTAGACCTTTCACCTGCACTAGAACATCCTCAACTAACCCTTTCGGGCGCACGTTAGAATGATCGGCCAACTCAATAACAATATCGGACTCCTTTAAAGAACCAAGGCCTAACCTATCATACATGCAAGCTGAAAGAACATTAATGGAGGCACCTAAATTCTAGCATAGCACGCTCAATTTTATTTTCTCCAATAGTGACAGTGACAGTAAATCTTCCTGGGTTTGAACATTTTTTAGGCAACTGTTTTTGGAGTAGGGAATTACAATTCTCAGTTTTGCTATCCTGCGTTTTTTCAACTAGAGCTACTTTCTCAATTCTAGGACTAGTCCTATTTTTCCTTTTTATTGTACAAAGCTCTTTCATAAACTTAGCAAAACGAGGGACACCTTGGATGAGATTGATGAGAGGAACATTTACCTGGAAGTTGGCGAAGGTCTCGAAGAGTTCTTTGTCATGTGCCGGCTTCCTCGTGTCCTTGAGTGCTTCGGGGAATGGAGGAGAGGGATTGAGAGAGCTCAATGGTGGAAGTGGTTGAGCAACGTACCCGTCATCCTCCTCTGCTACTTGAAAGCATAGTCGAGCAAAGCCCCGAAATTCCACTCTGCCTCCTTACCGCGGGCGCGGCTCGGGCTCCGCGGTCGCGGTGCCTCATGCGTCTCGTGGTCCACGCCCTCTGTTGGATTTCCGCGGACGTGGTGGGGAGAGCACGGTCGCGGATTTCTAGCAGAGGCTTGGTCTTCGTATTCTGCTGCCCCGGCGCGGTCGCGGCCAGGGGAACGCGGTCGCGGTTTATCACCAACGGTGATTCCCAACTCGCCAATGCTCTACCGCTCCTCAAGTTCATGGCACTCACATTCTCCTTATGGTTGACCGGTTGAGAGGGAAGTTTCCCGGAAGCTTTGGACTCGAGCCTATTGATCATGGTAGCAAGTTGGCTCAGCTGAGTCTCAAGATTCTTCACAACAGCCCTCGTCTCTTGGTTCTCCTTTAAAAGGGCAGTAATAGCATCATTCTAAGACGGAGCAGGCGCTCTCGGGGCATAATTGTTGGACCGAAATTGTTGTTGCTGACCCTGAGGAGCGTACTGCTGCTGCTGTTGTGGTGGCTCTTGTTGCTACTGGTTGCTCCACCGGAAGTTAGGATGGTTCGCCCACCCCGGATTGTAGGTATTAGAGAAGGGATCATTCCGGGGCCTAGGCGCACCATAGTTGCCAATAGCATTGACCGACTCTTTGGTCTCTTGAATAGTAGGGCATTGATCCGTGTGGTGGCTCGCGTCATAGCAAAGACCGCAAGCATTGACTTGTTGAGCCGTCTTCTTCGTGAGCAGCTGCTTCATAAGATCTTTGAGCTCCCTTACTTCAGCATTCAGGGACTCGTTCACCACACTAACGGACCTCACATTGGTCCTGGACCTTTGATTGCGGGCTTGTTCCGCCAGAATCTCAATTTTCTGAAAAGCTGCTGCAGGGGTTAAGTTCTCATAACTACCCCCACAAGATGCATTCACGAGCCTCTTGTCATTTGTTGGATCGTTAGTACTAAGGGACGTCCTTTACTTTGGGTAGAGGCGTCCTAAGGTCAGGCGTCCTAAGGTCAGGCGTCCCTACGAGGAGTAGGGGCGTCCTTGAATAATGCAGCGGAATAAAGTACTAAACAGGTAAGTAATGAACGCAATGAATTATAGAGGAACCACTCAAGACCAAGTAGTCCTTGAGTGTAAACCTCTACCTCCTTGGAGGATTTTTGAATATTTCTTTCCTTTATATTGAACGTTCTTACAGTTGTACTGGCGAGTCTTTACAGTTCTCTGACACTTAGCTTTTCCCTAAGTTCACTTGTAAAGAACTCCTTTAAGCCTACAACTTAAGCGATAGTTCAATCTACTAAAGGACTCTATTCCTACGTTCTGCAGTACTTCGCAGAACTCTCTCTCTCTTTTGTTTTTGATTACAAACTATTTTGTGATTTGGTTACAAGTCTCACTCGATCTAACACAAGTTCTAGCATTGTTCTTGAGTTCTTGAGTTAGTTCTTCGTGTTCTTGAGTGAGCCGCTTTCTTCTGATTCTCTCTGGATATTCTCTGAAAGCGTTAGCGTCACAATAAATGCCTTGGGGCTATTTATAAGACGGGGAAGGGCGTCATTTCTCTGGGACGATCATGCCCTTCATGGACGTGGCTACAGGATCTTCCTCCACGTAGTATGGCGGTGATGAGGAAGCTTCCTGTATCCAGCTGTGTGATGAACTCCGCTACAGGATCGACCACCACGTAGTGTTGGACTCTGCTACAGGATCGGTCTCCACGTGTCCTTGGATGATCAAACATTGTCGTGTGATGTCATCCTGTCGGCTAGTGAGTAAGGACTTCTTTCTTGCGTTCCTACTTGCTTGGGACTCCGTCTTTGCTTAAGTAGTCTCTTGCTGGTCCTTACTTCCTGTTAGCTAGCGTCCCTAAGCCTAGGGGACGCCCACACACACTTGTTGTCCTTTTGTCACTGGCGTTCCTGAACACTTGGACAATTTTATTAGAATCAAAGTGAGTTTGTCATATCAAAACTAAGGGACGGTTTGTATGGGCACACTACCAAGTACGCAGGCGTCCTTGATAGCGTCCCAACAATTTCCCCCTTTTTGATGATGACAAACTCTTCAGCAAAATAGTTTTGATGTTTGAATTTAGCATGCATGAAAGCTTAGAAGCGTTCTCTAACACTTAGAGAAATTTCAGTAAGCACAAGTTTTCTTTCTTTGATTCTCTAATATTTGGATTTTAAGGAGAGAAAAGCGTCCTAGAATTTTCTAGGCGTCCTCTAGTTTATTTTAGTATGGCGTTCCTTAGACCTTCCACTTAATAGTTCCCCCTTAACACTTGCTTATTCTAGATAACTATTTCATAGCGCATCTCTGCAAAACTACACTTCCCCCTTTTGGCATCATCGAAAAGGATAACAAGTGATAAGGACGTTAGCACAAAAACATAACTATAGGCATTGGAATGCTTAAACAACCATAATGCAAGCAAAACGATGTAATAGCCATTCAAACGAAAGTGAGAGTACGGTTATTACAAACCAAGAACTTAGTGTTTGAAAATAAAAGAAGCATGAGCTAAACAAAGAGGGATAAAAGGGTTGGAGGACGGCGATCACTGAGGACGGCTCTGGTCTTGATAAAACTTGAGAAGTTTTTCATGAAGCTCATCCGACTTAGAGAAAGCAGATGACAAGTCCTTGAGGGCTGAGAAGATAAGACACTGGTTGTCCATGATTGCGCCCATGAGTTCTGTAGGAGGATGCTGAGCAATATTCGCGGGGGCAGAACGGGGCAGAGGACCTGAACTAGAAGAGGGAGCGTCCATAGGAGTAGCTGGAGGAGGAGAAGAAGCCATAAGTGCTTGATCAAGAGCGGCAAAGTTGAGAGTTGGCTCTTCTTCTTGAGTGAAATCCTGAGACATAAAAGCGAGTCTTTCTTCTTCGGCTTCAGCGGCCAAGCGTTCTTCCTCAGCCTTCTTTCTAGCTTCCTCAGCCTCAGCTTCTAACTGTTTCAGCACGGACGGTAACTCTTCATTATGCCGGATCTCAACAAGTCCCTTTTTAGCGTTCCACTTAAGTCCGAGCTCTTCAGAAGGAGCGCTTTCATCATAGGCATTTTGAGACTTGAGAATCAGCTTCACCAGACCTGGGTACGGCAAGGCATGACGCTTCCTCCCACACTTAGCCATATGTTGCATAGCAATTCTGGCAAGATTGATGGGGTGGCGTTCTAGAAGAGCGTCAATCAGAATGATGTCGTGTGTCTGAACAATTGAACGCTTCTCTTGCCGGGGAAGGACGGCGCGACAAATAAAGTAATGTGCGATGGCGCCTACCTTGCTCAAAACGTGAGCGACCCTGTCCAGTCCCATTGGCCTTTTGCCCTGAAATACGTGCTCAACTAAGGGCAGTTCTTCATCAGTTGTCTCGAATCCGCCTTCTGGAAGTGAGCTTAGAGCATTGGACGGGGGCTTTTGTGGATTGAGTCCCATGAAAGAACGGATCTGGCGTTCATTGACTGATGCTTTCTCACCATCTATCTTGAAGTGGAGAGAACCATCTTTGGATTTATAACGCAGATCCCTGTAGAACGCCTTGACCTGTTCTTTGTCAACATTAGCCGGCGCAGGCCCAACGTTCAACCAGCCTTGAAATCTCAGAAGCTCAAGGAACTCCTATACTTTGTCATCTTGGAAGGAGGCGAGCCATTCTTCCTAATATATCAAGGGGCTGAGAACGTTGACGGGGGCGCCATCAGGCTTTCTTTTGCGTTTCCCCTTGGGGGACTCAGAATCTTCATCACCTGAAGAACTGTTCTCATCAGCAGAGTCTTCTGACTCTTCTTCATCAGCGTCCTGGCCAGCAGCGTTCTCTATGCCTTGTTCATTTTCAGCATTACCACCAGTTGTGGCTTGATCAGCACCAGCAGAACCTTGGCCTTGGGACGTGCCCTCGGCGTCCTGAGCCTCTAATTGATGATCGGTTTGGGGCTCAGCGTCCGCGGGGACTTGGTGGGATTCTGTTTGGATTGTGGGGGAGGGATTCTCTTGAAGAGTTGGGAGGGGATTAAGGAGAGGGAGGGATTGGTTGTAGGGGGGACTTCTTGAGCATCACGCTCGAGCTCCTCAGATAAAGTGGGCTCGGCGTCCTTTTGAGCGACCTGGTGCTCACCAGCATCCTCAGCAACCTGTTCTTGTCCAGCCTCTGTTGCCTTAGGAGCATTCTCAACTCCTTCCGCCTCGTCACTGGAGTCCCCAACTACATCAATGAATGGGGAGACTTGTTCAGCAGGCGTTCCTCTTTGGCTCTCAGATGAGCTAGAGGAGGAGGAGGAGATGTGCTCAGGCTCTGTAGCGTCCTTAGGGAGCAACACCTTAGTCTTTTCGCCAGCTTTGCATCGGCGAAAGGTGTGCTCTAGTGTGGAACGCTTCTCGGCTTCATTCGGGCAACTTTCTGAAGATGGACAGCGGGACTTGGGAGTCTCGGGGTCCTTAGGCGGTGAGATATGGGCCGGGGCGGATGGGAAGTTTGCAAGATTTAGGGGAGAGTAGGGTTTAGGAGGAAAAGGAATGAGGGCATTGGTTCTTGAGGGTTGAGGGGATGGAGGAGGAGTTGGGAGTTGAACGATGGATATGGGTTTTGGAGGAGGAGTGGATTCCTTGGAGAGGTTGGAAGGCCTTTTTGTGGAGCTAGGCCTTTTTGTGGATATTTTTGAGGAGGGGACACTAGAAGACTTGGCCTTTTTGAGTGGCCTTGGGTCGTGGGTTTTCTTGGAGAGTCCCTCCTTTATTTTGATGTCGCGCTTTTTAGTTGATTTTCATAGGTTGTTTTCTAGTTTGTTTTGCATATTTTCCTATGTGTTTGTGTGTTTTGCATAAGATTCCGACTCTCTTTCGAGAGTTGGAGTCGTTTGTGTGTTGTTTCGTGTTGTGTAGGTATTTGGAGCCTTTTGGAGAAATTTTCATGCATTTTCGGAGCTTTCTAGGAACCATTAGCTTTCAAAGAGTCAAAGTGTCAAGGCCCAAAGATCCAAAGTTGCAACCAAAGGAGCCTCAAAGGAGTAACAAATTCTCAAGAAAATCAAGGAGCAAAAAGGCAAAAGCACCCAACAAAAGTCCACTCAATCGGAGCAAGAACGAAGCAAACCGAGAAGAAGTCCACGTTCTGCAGGTGGTCGGCGCCGACCCCCATATGGTCGCGGCCGACCCCTGTTGGGACGCTATCAAGAACGCTTGCGTACTTGTTAGTGTACCACACAACCGTCCCTTAGTTTTGATATGACAAACTCACTTTGATTCTAATAAAGTTGTCCAAGTGTTCAGGAACGCCAGTGACCAAAAGGACAACAAGTGTATGGGAGTCCCATAAGCTTAGGGACGCTAGCTAACAGGAAGTAAGGACCAGTCAGAGACTACTTGAGCAAGGACGGAGTCCCACCCAAGTAGGAACGCAAGAAAGGAGTCCTTACTCACTAGCCGACAGGATGACATCACTCGACAATGTTTGATCATCCAAGGACACGTGGAGACCGATCCTGTAGCGGAGTCCAACACTACGTGGCGGACGATCCTGTTGCAGAGTTCATCAACACGTGGCGGCCGATCCTGTAGCGGAGTTCATCATATACAGCTGGATACAGGAAGCTTCCTCATCACCGCCATACTACGTGGAGGAAGATCCTGTAGCCACGTCCATGAAGGGCATGATCTTCCCAGAGAAAAGACGCCCTTCCCCAAGTCCTATAAATAGCCCCAAGGCATTTATTGTGACGTGAATGCTTTCAGGAATATTAAGAGAGAATCAAAGGAAAGCGACTCACTCAAGAACACAATGAACTAATTCAAGAACTCAAGAACAGTGTTAGAACTTGTGTTAGATCGAGTGAGACTTGTAAACAAATCACAAAATCAGTTTGTATCAGAAAACCCAAAAGAGAGAGAGAGAGTTCTGCGAAGTACTGCAGAACGTAGGAATAGAGTCCTTTGGTAGATTGAACTAGCTTAAGTTGTAGGCTTAAAGGAGTTCTTTACAAGTGAACTTAGGGAAAAGCTAAGTGTCAGAAAACTGTAAAGGCTCGCCAGTACAATTGTAAGATCGTTCAATAGAAAGGAAAGAACTATTCAAAAATCCTCCAAGGAGGTAGAGGTTTACACTCAAGGACTACTTGGTCTTGAGTGGTTCCTCTATAATTCACTGCGTTCATCTATTATCTGTTTAGTACTTAATTTCCGCTGCATTACTCAAGGACGCCCTTACTCCTCGTAGGGACGCCTAACCTAAGGATGCCTTTACCAAAGTAAAGGACGTCCCTCAGTACTAACGATCCAACAATTGGTATCAGAGCAGGCGCTCTAGATTCTTACTGAGTTGCAGGTAAAGATGGACATGGAACCCATTGGAATTTCTTTTGTGAAGCCTCCGCGCCTGACAGACGGCAACTTCAACCGCTGGAAGACAAGGTTTGAAAATTTCTGCAGAAGCACAAATTATCAATGCTGGAACGTGATCAGAAAAGGTGATCTTAAAGTTCCCGATGACAAGAAAGACAAAGAGGACGAGTGGGGTCCTGATGAGTTCAAGCTAATGGAAACAAATGCTAAAGCAGTATGCTTTCTTCAAGCGTCCCTCTGTGAAAGGGATGCCACAAGAGTTAGCAATCTCTCCACAGCAAAACAACAGTGGGAAGCTCTTGAGAAATTTCATGTGGGAACTGCAGAAATGAAAGAGGACGTCCAGCTGAAGATCAAAAAGGAGTTTTATGCTTTTAGTATGTTGCCAAATGAAACGGTAAATGACTACTCGTACCGTTTTGAAGGTCTTGTCACCAAAATGAAGAACTTGGGCATTCCAGAATCAGAAATCTCCATGAGGAACAGAGTTCAAGTAGTTATTGATGGGTTGACTGGTGTTTGGAACTTTGATAGGACGACTTTCAAAGAAAACACAGCCAACAAAACTCTAGATATGGAAGAGATCTATGGGAAGCTCAGGCAGTATGAAGAAAGAAGAATCTCCGACATGGTTCAGCTAGGAAAGAATCCTCAAACTGATCTTGCTTTGGCGTCCACAACACCAGAGTACGCTGAGTACCTACGCGGCCAAAGAGATCTAGCATTGATGATGCAAAGCAAATCAAAAGAAAAGCTTGAGAACTTGCGTTCCAAAGAGAAAGAAAGCAAGTCAAAGGAAGACATTGATTCAAATGAGGAACTGTCTCTTATACACAAAGCTCTCAAGTACTATAACAAGAAGAACAAGCATAGCAACAAGAGCAAGTCTTACAAAAAGGAGAGTCCCAAGTACACAAAGGCTGAAATGAAGGAACTCACATGTTACAAATGCAACAAGAAAGGACATTTCGCCAAAAAGTGTAGTGTAGGAACGTCCTCCAAGGATAAGAAGAAAGCTCTCAAGTACTATAACAAGAAGAACAAGAATAGCAACAAGAGCAAGTCTTACAAAAAGGAGAGTCCCAAGTACACAGAGGCTGAAATGAAGGAACTCACATGTTACAAATGCAACAAGAAAGGACATTTCGCCAAAAAGTGTACTGTAGGAACGTCCTCCAAGGATAAGAAGAAAGCTCTTATTGGAGCATGCACAGCTGCATGGGATGATCTCAGTTCAAGTGATGATGAACGTGAAGATCAAGTTGCGTACATGGAAGTGGAGGACGTCCCAGTTGTTGAAGAGAACGCCTCAGACAATGAACAAGAGGTAACTCACGATTCCATGATGCGTTCCTTAGAAAAATGTTCAAAACCAAAACTTCTTAAACTCATTGGTAAAATCATGGAGGAAAGTCTTGTTATGAAAAGAAGAATGGATGAACATGAAGATGAAAATATTGTAGTTGAATGTGAAAACTGTAATTCAATGACTATTCAACTAGAGTCCTCATGTGAAGAAACTAAGTCCCTAAAAACTGAACTTGTGTGTCTCAAACTTGAGAACGCCAAGCTTAGGGAAGAAGTGAAAGTTTTGGGAAAGAGTCCCATAGTTGAGGAAGTGAAACCAATAGTCTTTTTCCCAGCTAAGCGTGGACTAGGTTATGAATCTGATACTAGGAACTCTCTCCCTAGCGATTTTGAGGCTAGCAAAACTTCAGAACTTGAACTTGAAAAAGAGAAAACCAAGAATCTTCTTGAAAGAATTAGAGTCCTAGAAAGTGGAGAAATAGGTCAAGAGGACTACTACACCAATTCCACCAGTCATAAAATTTACAAGAAAATTGCTAAAGGGGACGGCTCAAAGGTGTGCAATCCCCAAAAGATGAAGCAAAACAAAATTCAACGTCCCAATAAGAAGTACTACCTCGGTACTTATTATAGGACGTGTGGGTACTGTGGACAAGGTGACCACTTCAAATATGACTGTGTGAAACTGAAAGAAGATATTGCAAGTGGCAAAACTACTAGGACTAACAATGAAAATGCTAAGTCCGTTCCAAAAGCTAATTCTAGGCGTTCTAGAAGTTCTAGAAGTTCTTTCCGCAAGAATACCATTTCTAATGATGTTAACATAAATGATTATATGCCAGAGCCAGAGTTCTATTATTGTAATGAGCCAGGTAAGGAACACCTTGCCTGGGTCACCAAGAACTAACCTTGTTTTGGCAGGTGGAAGTGAGGGGACGCCCATGGATCATTGATAGTGGCGCCTCAAATCATATGACAGGAAGCCAGATCCATCTCACTTCTATCCAAAGTAGTGCCAAGGGAGGAACTGTCTCGTTTGGCATCAAGGGCAAGGGAAAGATCAAAGGAACGGGAACTGCTATTCTCAATCCGTCCATCAAAGCAACAAATGTGAGTCTTGTTGAAGGACTTGGCTTCAACCTTCTTAGCGTCTCTCAAATGTGTGATCAAGGTGAAAACCTAGTCACGTTTGACTTAAAGGAGTGCCTTGTTATCAACAAGAAGTCCAACAAAGTTGTTCTCAAAGGAGTTCGCAAGAACAACATCTATATCTTCAATCAAGAGTTCAAGCCTAAATCAGAATTATGTCTATCTGCTTCAAAGAAGGACGCTGATCTCTGGCATCGCCGACTTGGCCATGCTGGACCAAGCACGATCTTCAAGCTTCACCAAAGAAATCTTGTAAAGGGACTTCCCCGAATTGATCCTGAGACTGTTGAACAGTGTGAAGCCTGCATCAAAGGGAAGCAAACAAGAACGTCTTTCAAGTCCAAGAACGAAGTCAGTACAAAGAAGCCTTTGGAACTTCTCCATATGGATCTTTGTGGACCAATGAAAACGTTGAGCTACGGTGGAAAGAGGTACATTTACGTTCTTGTAGATGATTTTTCTCGATTCACTTGGGTTCTTTTCTTAGTGTCAAAAGCAGATTGTTTCAATGCGTTCAAAGTCTTCATCAAACAAGTCGAAGTTGCCCTTGAGACGCCTCTCAAAGCCATAAGATCAGACCATGGAACGGAGTTCCAAAACTCAGAGTTCCTGGCCTACTGTGATCAACATGGCGTCTCGCATAACTTCTCAGCTCCAAGGACTCCTCAACAAAATGGAGTTGTGGAAAGAAAGAACACGACGTTGGAGGATATGGCAAGAACTATGATCTTAGCAAATAGCGTTCCCAAGTACTTCTGAGCGGAAGCTATTGCCACAGCATGCTACATCATCAATCAAGCCATGATCCGTCCTCTCTTGAAAAAGACTTCCTATGAGTTGTTAAATGGAAGGAAACCTCGCATTGATTATCTCAGAGTTTTTGGGTGCAAGTGCTTCGTCCACAACAATGACAAGGAAAGACTTGGAAAGTTTGATGCAAGGAGTGATGAAGCCATATTCCTTGGGTACTCTCTCACCAGCAAAGCATATAGAGTTTTCAACAAAAGGACTCTAAAGCTTGAGGAGAGTATTCATGTTGTGTTCAAGGAGAGCGTTTCTCACAAGGAAAAATCAAGTAAGAACGACCGCTCCTCCTCACAACAGCAGGACGACTCTGAAGACGAAGCTGAAAATTGGTCCTCTGGAAAATACTATGTCTCTAAGAACGCATCTCCAAATCCTGAAGAAGTCTCAGTGGACGCTCCCAGTGTTGTTCAAGGAGTTCCCTCTCGTAGTGAATCTCCAGTTCAACAGGATGTGGCTGAATCAAGTCAACAAGGTGAGCAACGTCAAGGTGTGGACACTTTCTCTAAGGGGGAACGCACCGAAGACGATGCTCAAGGTGATAGTGATGATTCTGATGAAGAGGTTGATCCAAGATTTACTCAATTATTTCAAAGGGAGTCCCGCTTCTCTAAGGACCACCCATCATCCCAGATTGTCTCAGATCCTTCTCAAGGAGTTCAAACAAGGTCAGCTGCAAGCAAGTCTCAGAGTGCAAATCTAGCGTTCTGTGCGTTCAACGCTTTTGTTTCTATGGTGGAACCAAAGAATATCAAAGAAGCACTTCAGGACGCTGACTGGATTCAAGCAATGCAAGAAGAACTCAACCAGTTTGAAAGAAACAAAGTTTGGACTCTCGTCCCACGTCCCAAAGGCAAAAACATCATAGGGACGCGCTGGGTGTTCAGAAATAAGCTTGATGAAAGTGGACGTGTGTCAAGAAACAAGGCAAGACTGGTGGCTCAAGGTTTCAAGCAAGAGGAAGGCATAGACTATGATGAGACCTTTGCTCTTGTTGCTAGAATTGAAGTCGTTCGTCTCCTTATTGCTTTTGCCGCCCACAAAGGATTCAAGTTATTTCAGATGGACGTCAAGACTGCCTTTCTCAATGGAAAGCTAAAGGAGGAAGTATATGTTGCTCAGCCGCCTGGCTTCGAGGACGCCTCTCACCCGGATCATGTGTACTACTTAGACAAAGCGCTGTATGGACTCAAGCAAGCCCCTCGAGCATGGTACGACAGGTTTGCGTCCTTTCTCTTGTCTCATGGGTACATAAGAAGTTCAATTGATAAAACTTTGTTCATTAAGAAAGTTCACAAGGACATTTTAATTGCCCAAGTCTATGTTGATGATATAGTATTTGGTAGTACTAACATGAAACTTGTAGATGAGTTCAAGTCCTTAATGAGTAGTGAGTTTGAGATGTCCCTCATTGGAGAACTCAATTTCTTCTTGGGACTTCAAATCAATTAACTCAAGGAAGGAACGCGCATTCACCAACAAAAATACGTCCGTGAAATGCTTGAGAAGTACGGGATGAACACGTCCAAACCTGTTGCAACACCTTGTTCTCCCAACTCGCGTCTTTACGCAAATGAACAAGGGAAGGACGTTGATCAAAAGCTTTACAGAGGAATGATTGGCTCTTTGCTATACTTGACCGCAAGCTGTCCCGATATCATGTTTGCCGTTTGCTTGTGTGCACGCTTCCAGGCAAATCCAAAGGAGTCCCACATGCAAGAAGTCAAGAGGATCTTTCGCTACCTCAAAGGACGCGATGATCTTTGCCTTTGGTACCCCAAGAAGACGTCCTTCAAGCTTGTTGGCTACTCGGACGCTGATTATGCTGGTCATGTGATTGATAGAAAAAGCACTTCAGGAATGGCACAGTTCCTTGGTTCATGCCTAGTCTCTTGGGGATCTAAGAAACAGAACTCTGTGGCGCTTTCAACTGCGGAAGCCGAGTACGTTGTTGTTGCCTCGTGCTGTTCACAAGTCATCTGGATCAAATATCAACTAGAGGACTACGGTATCAATCTTGAAACTATACCCATTCGCTGTGATAACACAAGTGCTATTGAAATTTCAAAGAATCCTGTTTTTCATTCAGGCACAAAGCATATTCACATAAGGCATCATTTCTTGCGTGACAATGTTGAATTAGGACTCATTAGTATGGAGCATGTAAGAACTGAAGACCAAATAGCTGATATTTTCACTAAGGCACTTGATAGACGTCCCTTTGAGCATCTAAGGCTGCTCTTGGGGATGATAACTTTTAAGTAGCAAGTCCCGTTCTACTATTTCGTCGATGATTGGCTATGTTTAGTAGATTCTAAGTGTTTAAGGACTGTTATGCATTGAATTCATATTTGCAAGGACGCTAGTCTAAAACTTCATGTGTTTGCTACTTTGGAACGTCATTCAAATTTTCTCTATTTTGTCTTGAAAAGAGTATCCCTGATCACCCAACCCTCATTATAAGCCGAAATGATGGGAACTCAAAGCTTACCCCAGCCGAGAACTTTGCAAAAGCGTCCTATGAGCTTCATATTTTCTTTTAAGGGACGTACTTGCTTTGTTCTCAAATGGTTCGCAAGGTGATCACAAGGACGGTAAAATTGGTTATTGGTTTGCTTGAAGAGGTAAATTTTTGCCACTCTAAGAGAACGCTCAGTGTTTGTTAAAGAGGACGCCAGTTCAGTTTTTGAGAAGAAGTTGAAGAGGCAGAATTTTGAACTTTTGAAAGTTTGAACAGTGACCGTTGCTTTTGCTCAAATCTTAAGGGGGAAGTTATGCCACGTGTCGCACAGAAAATCAATGTTATTTACAGTTGTGCCACCGCTTCCTCTATATAAGGCCAGAACAGTCGCTCTCGTTCATTTATTATTCTCAACCACTTCTCTGCTCAGTTCAGGCTCTGACTTCTCTCTAGCTTTCCGGCAACTTTCTCTCACTAAAGCTCATCTGAAAAATGTCTCAAAGACAGTTGAACGTAGTCGGATCTTCTACCGGCGGGAAGCGAAGAAAGCTTGTGAAGTCTCACTACATCGAAAAAACAAAACCCATCGTTCTTAATGAATCGTTGGTGGACTTCATCAACAGGAAGCCAAGAACCCTTTACAACTTAATAAGGGAACGCATGGACTTGCCAGAGATCAAGAATGATGCAACGAAGACTAAGAACTATGAAAGGTTCATTGAACGCTTCGTCGTGCCAAGTCTTCATAAAACCAACTACAAGGACTTGCCAGGACGGATGGACGACGTTCTCTTCTTCTCTCAGTTTGGAGGTGAGAATCTGGGTCCTTTACTTGAACTTATACCCGACCTCCACAATGCCGTCCTTCCAGACTTTCCCATGTACCCTAAGGACTCTTTGGCGTACAAGATGCTAAAGTCCCGAGTGCCCAGTCCCTCTCCTCCTCCTCAAGTCCCCACCATCACCACCAAATCTATACTCCCATCCAAGCGTCCAACCCCTTCATCTCCCCTCTCAAAAACATCCAAATCCACCTCCTCAAAACCAACCCAAATTGTGGATAAATTTCCACCACATTTAAAGGAGGGACGCTCCAAGAAAACACATGATCCACGGCCCCTCAAAAAGGCCAAAACTTCAAGCGTCCCCTCCTCCAAAAGCTCCAAGCAAAGGCCTAGCTCCACAAAAAGGCCTTCCAACCTTTCTAAGGAATCAACACCACCTCCTCCACCTCTAACAATCGTCCAACTTCCAACTCCTCCTCCGTCCCCCAAGCCCTCAAAGACAAATGCCCTTATTCCTTTCCCCCCTAAAGCCAATGTTTCACCTCTAAATTTGGCCAACTTCCCAGCTGCTCCTGCTCACATCTCTCCGCCAAAGGACCCCGAGACCCCCAGATCTCGCCGTCCCTCATCAGAGAGCGGACCAGAGGACGTTGAGAAGCATCCCGCCTTTGAGCATACCTTCAAACGTCGCAAAGTCGGCGAATCTCCAAAGGTGCTCATGGTCCAAGCTGCACCAGAGCCCGAGCACATCTCCTCCTCCTCCTCCTCTAGCTCATCTGAGAGCCAAAGAGGAACGCCTGCGGCCCAAGCCTCCCCATTCATAGATGTTGTTGGGGACTCCAACGACGAGGCCGAAGGAGTTGAGAATGCTCCTGCTAAGAATCAAGTAGCTGAGGACGCTGGCGAGCACCAGGTCGCTCAAAAGGACGCCGAGCCAACTTTGTCTAAAGAGCTCGAGCGTGATGCTCAAGAAGTCCCACCCTACAACCAATCCCTCCCTCTCTTAAATCCCCTCCCAACTCCTCAAGAAAACCCATCCCCCACAATCCAAACAGAATCCACCCAAGTCCCCGCGGACGTTGAGCCCCAAACCGAACATCAATCAGAGGCTTAGGACGCCGAGGGCACGTCCCAAGGACAAGCTTCTTCTGGTGCTAATCAAGTCACAGCTGGTGGTAATACTGAAAATGAACAAGGCACAGAGGACGCTCCCTCCAAGGACGCTGTTGAAAATGAATCTGAGGACGCCGATGAAGAGTCAGATGATAATGAGGACTATGAGTCCCCAAAGGGCAAGCGCAAAAGAAAAAATGCTGATATGCCCGTCAAAGTCCTTAGCCCGCTCATTTACTCTGAAGAGTGGCTAGCCTCCTTCGATGATGAATCCGTTCAGGAGTTCCTCGAGCTTCTGAGATTCCAAGGATGGCTGAACGTTGGACCAGCGCCGACTACTGTTGACAAAGAACAGGTGAAGGCGTTCTACAGGGATTTGCGCTACAAAGCAAAAGATGGCTCCCTCCACTTCAAAATTGAAGGTGAGAAAGCCTCAGTAACAGAACGCCAAATCCGATCCTTCATGGGTCTAGGTCCACGCAAGCCACCGTCCGACGCTCTTAGCTCACTTCCAGAAGGCGGATTCGAGACAACTGATGAGGAACTGCCCCTGGTTGAACACGTTTTTCAGGGCAAAAGGCCAATGGGACTGGACAGGGTTGCTCACGTTTTGAGCAAGGTAGGCGCCATCGCTCATTACTTTATATGTCGCGCCGTCCTTCCTAGGCAGGAGAAGAGGTCAATCGTTCAGACGCACGATATCATTCTTATTGACGCTCTGCTAGAACGTCGCCCCATCAATCTAGCCAGAATTGCTACGCAACACATGGCTAAGTGTGGAAGAAAGAGGCATGCCTTGTTGTACCCTGGACGGGTCAAGCTCATTCTGCAGTCCCAGGTTGCTTATGATGAGAACTCTCCATCTGAAGAACTTGGCTTAAAGTGGAACGCAAAGATGGGACTTGTCGAGATCAGGCATAATGAAGAGTTGCCTTTTGTGATCAAACAACGAGAAGCTGAGGCTGAGGAAGCCCGGAGGAAGGCTGAGGAAGAACGTTTGGCCGCTGAAGCCGAACAAGAAAGGCTCGCCTCTATGTCTCAAGAGTTCCCTCAAGAAGGAGAGCCAGCTCTCAACTTTGATGTTCTTGATCAAGCACTTATGGCCTCTTCTACTCCTCCAGCTACTCCAGTGGACGCTCCCTCTTCTAGTTCAGGTCCTCTGCCCCGTTCTGCCCCAGCAAACATTGCCCAGCTTCCTCCCGCAGAACTAATGGGTGCAATAATGGACAACCAATGCCTCATCTTCTCTGCTTTAAAGGACTTGTCCTCTGCGTTCTCCAAGGCTGTTGAACTTCAAGAACAACTGCTCAAGTTTTATCAAGACCAGATCCGTTCTAAGTGATTGCCACCACCCCTTTAATCCCCTATTATTTTGGTTCTGCTTCTTTTGAACTTCAAACACTATGATCTTGGTTTGTAATAAACGTACTCTAATTTTGTTTGAATGGCAATTCCATTGTTTGCTTGCATGTGTTTGTTTAAGCGTTCCATTGCCTTTAGTTATGTGTTTGTGCTAACGTCCTTATTACTTGTTATCCTTTTCGATGATGCCAAAAGGGGGAAGTGTAGTTTTGCAGAGATGCGCTATAAAATAGTTATCTAGAGTAAGCAAGTGTTAAGGGGGAACTATTAAGTGAAAAGTCTAAGGAACGCTCATGCTAGATTAAAAGAGAACGCTTAGAAAGTCATCTAGGACGCGACTCTTTCCTTAAAATCCAAAAGCTAGAGAATCAAAGAATGAAATCTTGTGCTTATTGAAATTTCTCTAAGTGTTAGAGGACGCCTCTAAGTTTTCATGCATGCTAAGTTCCAATGTCAAAACTTTTTGCTAAAGAATTTGTCATCATCAAAAAGGGGGAAATTGTTGGGACGCTATCAAGAACGCTTGCGTACTTGTTAGTGTACCACACAACCGTCCCTTAGTTTTGATATGACAAACTCACTTTGATTCTAATAAAGTTGTCCAAGTGTTCAGGAACGCCAGTGACCAAAAGGACAACAAGTGTATGGGCATCCCATAAGATTAGGGACGCTAGCTAACAGGAAGTAAGGACCAGTCAGAGACTACTTGAGCAAGGACGGAGTCCCAAGCAAGTAGGAACGCAAGAAAGGAGTCCTTACTCACTAGCCGACAGGATGACATCACTCGACAATGTTTGATCATCCAAGGACATGTGGAGACCGATCCTGTAGCGGAGTCCAACACTACGTGGCGGACGATCCTGTTGCAGAGTTCATCAACACGTGGCGGCCGATCCTATAGCGGAGTCATCACATACAGCTGGATACAGGAAGCTTCCTCATCACCGCCCTACTACGTGGAGGAAGATCCTGTAGCCACGTCCATGAAGGGCATGATCTTCCCAGAGAAAAGACGCCCTTCCCCAAGTCCTATAAATAGCCCCAAGGCATTTATTGTGACGCGAATGCTTTCAGGAATATTCAGAGAGAATCAAAGGAAAGCGACTCACTCAAGAACACAAAGAACTAATTCAAGAACTCAAGAACAGTGCTAGAACTTGTGTTAGATCGAGTGAGACTTGTAAACAAATCACAAAATCAGTTTGTATCAAAAAACCCATAAGAGAGAGAGAGAGTTCTGCGAAGTACTGCAGAACATAGGAATAGAGTCCTTTGGTAGATTGAACTAGCTTAAGTTGTAGGCTTAAAGGAGTTCTTTACAAGTGAACTTAGGGAAAAGCTAAGTGTCAGAAAACTGTAAAGGCTCGCCAGTACAATTGTAAGATCGTTCAATAGAAAGGAAAGAACTATTCAAAAATCCTCCAAGGAGGTAGAGGTTTACACTCAAGGACTACTTGGTCTTGTGTGGTTCCTCTATAATTCACTTCGTTCATCTATTATCTGTTTAGTACTTAATTTCCGCTGCATTACTCAAGGACGCCCTTACTCCTCGTAGGGACGCCTAACCTAAGGACGCCTTTACCAAAGTAAAGGACGTCCCTCAGTACTAACGATCCAACAACCCCTCTCGGCATCCGAAAGTAAATCCGTGCGCTGCAAGTAACGCTTTTGGCGGGATTTTCGAAACCCGAAAAAGCGGGCGGCTGTGCAGACTTGTGGCAGACTTGTTGCAGGCTTGTGGCAGAGGAGGAAGCTTCCTTCTCTTGCTTTTGTGGGCTGCTACAAAACCCATTTTGTCTCCCTTTCAAATCAGCTTTTCCAAGAGGGAAAAGGCTCAAGGGTGAAAGGGGAGAGAGAGGAGAGAGTGGGCTGAGAAGGAAGAGGAAGAAGAAGAAGTTGAGTTTGAAGAAGAAGAAAGTGACGGTGGAGAAGAAGAGTGTGAGTGTGAGAGAGAAGTGGTTTGTAAGGAGAGATAGTGGAGAAGAAAGCTTGTGTTGGCTGTGTTCTAGGAAGAGGACAACAATGGTGTTTGAAGAAACTTGTGGGTTTGCTTAAGTTTGTAAGTTCGATATTTGATTTATTGAAGTTGTTTGCTTTGGATGATGTTTTCTTCTTCCCCTTTCTTGTTTGTGTGTTCTGTTATGTGTGAGTAGTTAGCTTGCTAGGGTTGGGGTGAAACCCGCCATGAAAGTGCTTTTGAGACCTTGATTGTTTGGATCCATTCTTAGCTTGAAATCTCTGCCCATAAATCCCTCTTGTGTGCTTAAAACCCTTGAAGAAGGGGGAATGTTCCTGTTTGCAACCTAATTGAGAGGTTTTGTTGTGAATGTTGACTATCCGGGTTAGATGAAAGTTGAACCCTCCGAAGAACAAGTTGGATTGCATGTTAACCCTTTCATGTGAATGGAGGCTCTTGATGTGTTCTTTTGTGATGAAAGTCACCCATGAGGATTCGAGATAAGTTGGCCCTTTATCATTGTTTGAATGCATGCTTGTGGTTTGGTGAATCCCCTCCCCTAGCTGTTTTTCCTTGATTTTACAAAACCAATCTTCGTGCCCAGAAAAAGGTCGGCCGCGACCAGTTGCAGGGTCGGCCGCGACCTCCTCTGTAGTGTTTCCCATGTGTTTTGTTGTGTTCTATTGAAGGTCGGCATCGACCTCCCTAGGGTCGGCCACGACCTATCCCTGAGACGTGTTCTTTGCGTTTACTTGCTTGTTTTGCTTTGTTTGGTTTTGTTTTCGTAGCTTGATTGCTAGACTATAGTTCTACTAACTCCCGTGGACGATCCTGACTTCGCTATACTCAGCGGGGTCTTGACAAATTTATTTGTTAAGGTTAAACCCTACTCAACAGTCCTCCACTGCCATGTATGCAACTTGATTTTCATGTTCATCATCACTTGAACTGAGATCATCCCATGCAGTTGTGCATGCTCCAATAAGAGCTTTCTTCTTATCCTTGGAGGACGTTCCCACAGTACACTTTTTGGCAAAATGTCCTTTCTTGTTGCATTTGTAACATGTGAGTTCCTTCATTTCAGCCTCTGTGTACTTGGGACTCTCCTTTTTGTAAGAATTGCTCTTGTTGCTATGCTTGTTCTTCTTGTTATAGTACTTGAGAGCTTTGTGAATAAGAGATAGTTCCTCATCTGAGTCAATCTCTTCCTTTGACTTGCTTTCTTTCTCTTTGGAACGCAAGTTCTCAAGCTTTTCTTTTGATTTACTTTGCATCATCAATGCTAGATCTCTTTGGCCGCGTAGGTACTCAGCGTACTCTGGTGTTGTGGACGGCAAAGCAAGATCAGTTTGAGGATTCTTTCCTAGCTGAGCCATGTCAGAGATTCTTCTTTCTTCATACTACCTGAGCTTCCCATAGATTTCTTCCATATCTAGAGTTTTGTTGGTTGTGTTTTCTTTGAAAGTCGTCCTATCAAAGTTCCAGACTCCAGTCAACCCATCAATAACTACTTGAACTCTATTCCTCATGGAGATCTCTGATTCTGGAATACCCAAGTTCTTCATCTTGCTGACAAGACCTTCAAAACGGTACGAGTAGTCATTGACCGTTTCATTTGGCAACATACTAAAAGCATAGAACTCCTTTTTGATTTTCAGCTGGACGTCCTCTTTCATTTCTGCAGTTCCCACATGAAATTTCTCAAGAGCTTCCCACTGTTGTTTTGTTGTGGGGAGATTACTAACTCTTGTGGCATCCCTTTCACAGAGGGACGCTTGAAGAAAGCACACTGCTTTAGCATTTGTTTCCATTAGCTTGAATTCATCAGGACCCCACTCGTCCTCTTTGTCTTTCTTGTCATCGGGAACTTTGAGGTCACCTTTCCTGATCACGTTCCAGCATTGATAATTTGTACTTCTACAGAAGTTCTCAAATCTAGTTTTCCAGCGGTTGAAGTTGCCGTCCGTCAGACGCGGAGGCTTCACAAAAGAGATTCCAATAGGATCCATGTCCATTTTTACCTGCAACTCAGTAAGAATCTAGAGCGCCTGCTTTGATGCCAATTGTTGGATCGTTAGTACTAAGGGACGTCCTTTACTTTGGGTAAAGGCGTCCTAAGGTCAAGCGTCTCTACGAGGAGTAGGGGCGTCCTTGAATAATACAGCGGAATAAAGTACTAAACAGGTAAATAATGAACGCAATGAATTATAGAGGAACCACTGATTTTTTAATAGTTCTTTCCTTTATATTGAACGTTCTTACAGTTGTACTGGCGAGTCTTTACAGTTCTCTGACACATAGCTTTTCCCTAAGTTCACTTGTAGAGAACTCCTTTAAGCCTACAACTTAAACGATAGTTCAATCTACTAAAGGACTCTATTCCTACGTTCTGCAGTACTTCGCAGAACTCTCTCTCTCTTTTGTTTTTGATTACAAACTGTTTTGTGATTTGGTTACAAGTCTCACTCGATCTAACACAAGTTCTAGCACTGTTCTTGAGTTCTTGAGTTAGTTCTTCGTGTTCTTGAGTGAGCCGTTTTCTTCTGATTCTCTCTGAATATTCTCTGAAAGCGTTAGCATCATAATAAATGCCTTGGGGCTATTTACAGGACTTGGGGAAGGGCGTCATTTCTCTGGGACGATCATGCCCTTCATGGACGTGGCTACAAGATCTTCCTCCACGTAGTATGGCAGTGATGAGGAAGCTTCCTGTATCCAGCTGTGTGATGAACTCCGCTACAGGATCGGCCGCCACGTAGTGTTGGACTCTGCTACAGAATCGGTCTCCACGTGTCCTTGGATGATCAAACATTGTCGTGTGATGTCATCCTGTCGGCTAGTGAGTAAGGACTCCTTTCTTGCGTTCCTACTTGCTTGGGACTCCGTCTTTGCTCAAGTAGTCTCTTGCTGGTCCTTACTTCCTGTTAGCTAGCGTCCCTAAGCCTAGGGGACGCCCACACACACTTGTTGTCCTTTTGTCACTGGCGTTCCTGAACACTTGGACAATTTTATTAGAATCAAAGTGAGTTTGTCATATCAAAACTAAGGGACGGTTTGTATGGGCACACTACCAAGTACGCAGGCATCCTTGATAGCGTCCCAACATCATTGTCGCAGAGTCCCTCAATGATGTTGCAAATAAGATCCTTGGCAAGATAGTCATGGTAGGGACAACTCGCGATGAACCTTTTGTAGCGCTCATAATAATCATAGAGGTTCTCGTCCTTCCCCTGCTCCAAACTGCTAAGCTGCTTCTTAATAGATGTTTATTTGGAGGCAGGGAAGTACTTCTCAATGAATGCCCTCTTCATGGCTGGCCAAGTAGTAATAGAGCCCGGCACCAAATAAAGGAGCCAGTCCTTGGCGGCGTCCTCCAAAGAGAAGGGAAAAGCCCGGAGCTTGATTTGATCCTCCGTCACATCTGTGGGCTTCACACTCACGCACACCGCATGGAATTCAGTGAGATGCTTGTTCGGGTCTTCACCAATCAACCCTTGGAATTTGGGCAAGTGGTGGATGAGCCCGGACTTCAGTTCGAACTTCACGCCCTCCCCGAGTTCAGGGAATTGAACAGCGAGTTGCTGTTGCTGGAGATCGGGCGCCATGAGTTGACGAGTAGTTTGTTCCGCCATAATGTCCTCTGGTTCAGAATCAGAGAGAGAAAGAGATTCAAGAAGATTGTAGGATGTAGACCCTCTCGGGGCACTCCTTATTTTCCGAAGAGTCTTGTCAATTTCTGGATCAAAGCGAACAGGAGAAGTATTAGTAGACCGGGTACGGACCATGTGTTAGGTCCGAACCCAAAGGAAGATTCTGGGCACAAACCGCAGGTGCGCCGAGGTGGCCGCGGGCGCGGTTCGGGCGCAGAGCACGAAAAACGCACACAATCAAACAAGAAAAAGGATTCCCCGGCAACGGCGCCAAAATTTGACTCGGGCAAAGTCGTTGTTCCCTTATCAAAAATAAATCCCAAACGTGCAAACAAACAGTATAGTAAGCAAGCAAGGGGTCGAACCCAAAGGAATCAGTTTCTAGTTAGATTTTAGGGTTTTCATGCAAGTAACCAAAAAGGGGGTTTTTGAAAGTTGTTTTCAATCAAAGTTATCAAGTAGAGTTTATCCAATCAATTCCACTTTATAAATCAGTTGATCATGAATTCATCCACTTCTTTATATGCCTAGGTCAATTCCAATCCCGATCATAAACAATCGCAAGTCCACGGTCCAAGCAATTCTATAACCTTAGGCAAGGACGCTTAACCTATAATTAGCATAGAGAATAAGGATATTAGGAAATCAAATTATGCAATCAAGCTACGAGTCTCATTCACAATTAAACCATTGAATACTCTTCCCTAAACTAGTCCACGGTCCTAGAATAGAGTTGTTTCGAGAAATAGGAAAGATGCATAGACAACAACCAATCCTAAATCAAACAATAGATCTAAGTCAATCAAACAAGTTGATCAAAAATCAAACAAAAATCATGGGATTAAGCACAAGAGTATCAATAAAGACCTAGGGATAAAGAGGTTACCAGAATTTCACAACTTCATAATAAAGCTTCCTTGATCGAATAAACTCAAGAGGAGAATTAGTTCTCCATTACAAAGAAAACTCTAATCTTTATTGAAAGTACAAGTGATTGACAAGTGAATAGCTGTCTCTAAAAACCTAGAATGGTTCCCCTTAAATAGCTCAAAGAACAGCCTCTTCGAGATAATTAAGAAAGGAAACCGAAAGATAAGAAAGGAAACAAGATAGAAATGATAGAATTTTTCCCGTCTTGAAATCGGCCGGCACCGCGACCGCGGCGACACCGCCGCGCCCGCGGCGGTCTTCGAAAGTCAAAGGCGGAGTCGGCTTCTACCGCGACCGCGCCATCGACAGCGCGACCCCGGCCTTCATGGCTCTCGATGGTCCGTCTCTTCACGCCAACGCGCCCGCGTCATAGACAACGCGACCACGGTATCCATGCAGTGGCGAATCTTCGTCTTTAAGCTCTTCAACTCTTGATTCTTCATAACTTGTGTCTTCGGTCTTCGTATTACAATAACGCTCAAAATTAACCTAAACACTCTCAAAATCATCTCAAAATACAAGAGTTAACCTATACAAAATAGCTTGTTTCAACCAGGTACTTAGAAATCAGGCCAAGGCACTTCGAGAAGCCAAGGCGAAAGAGGAAGCAGCGCGCCAGGCGGCGGCTACGCCTACGGCACCACATGAGGCCCCCCGGGCAAACGGTGTCAAAACGACCCCAAATTTGGTGGACCGCTCCCCTACACCATCTCAGGAGCCTCCAAAAAATTTGAGGCGAAATGGGGGTCGGCCCCCACAAAAGCACACTAAGGCACCCTCTCGGCCCCCGAGCGGCGCTGGTGCCTCAATTGTGCCTCGAAGTGCCCCTGGCTCTACAGAAGGCGGATTGCGCTCAAATTTGGTGGGTGGCTCACATTCTGAGTGTGCCAATGCTCCACCATTTTCAGCCAAAACGCATGAGGGAATCCAGATCGGCCCGCTCCACAGTCCAGTGCGCCTCCGAAGGCGTATGTGCCACCGACGAAGCGTGCACCTCAGGGACGCCCCTCTACACCTTCTTCCACGCCTCCATCCACCACTTGGAGACCCAAAACTGCTGATCATGATGTCTCCAAGCCATCCATTGCAGGCGGCATTGAGCAACGCCCATGTTATATGGCACACCCTCGGGATGTGCCACTCGCTCTTAAGGGAGGTATTTCTTGTATACTTCTTATGCGGAAAGATGTGTTTTTATTGAACATTGATACTTTTAATCTGCCTCCACAGCTTTGTTCTCTCTTAGATCAATTTCAGGATGTGTCTCCCGAAGAGCTTCCCCCCATTCGAGGCATTGAGCACCAAATCGATTTGGTGCCTGGCGCATCTCTTCCAAACCGAGCTGCATAGCGCGCCAGCCCCGAGGAGACGAAGGAGTTACAACACCAAGTCCAGGACCTCATGGAGAAGGGGTACGTGCGTGAGTCATGTTGAAGGGTTTCTTGAACAAATAAATTTGTAGTCAAGACCCCGCTGAGTATAGCGAAGTCAGGATCGTCCACGGGAGTGAGAATGGTGCTGAGAATAGTCGAAAAACTACGAAAAGCAAAGGAAACACAAACAAAATAACTCAGGATCGACCTTAGGAGGGTCGATCTCGACCCTATGGGGGTCGGTCCTGAGAGCAAACACACACGAACGCACACAAAACACAAGCAAGGGTTTGAGCACGACGGAGGGAGTCGGGATCGAGGCAAAGACACGAATTTCAATCAATATAAAAGGGCAAATTCCAGGGATAGGACTACCACAACAGCAACCATACATGCTTTCAACAAGAATTCACAACTATCATGCAATCTAGATCATAGAAAAGTTAACTTTCGCAAACAATTCAAGCTATTCAATCAACTTTCGTAAATCAAAACAACTTTCCATCTATATTTCAACCTAGGAATATCAACTTTCGCAAATAATCCTATTAGATCTAATCAAGCAACTAACTTTTCACTTTCTCTAAGGTCAATTACAAGACATGCCTCAACTTTCGCAAAGGATTTAAGCACAAGATAGATAGATATGATCATCAAGCATTCAAGTCATGAATTCAAGTTTTAGACATGCATGATTGTGTTGGGTTTTCACCCAACCCTAGAATTTAAGAAGACTACTTGTTGGATCGTTAGTACTGAGGGACGTCCTTTATTTTAGTAAAGGCGTCCTTAGGTTAGGCGTCCCTACGAGGAGTAAGGGCGTCCTTGAGTAATGCAGCGGAAATTAAGTACTAAACAGATAATAGATGAACGCAATGAATTATAGAGGAACCACTCAAGACCAAGTAGTCCTTGAGTGTAAACCTCTACCTCCTTGGAGGATTTTTGAATAGTTCTTTCCTTTCTATTGAACGATCTTACAGTTGTACTGGCGAGCCTTTACAGTTCTTTGACACTTAGCTTTTCCCTAAGTTCACTTGTAAATAACTCCTTTAAGCCTACAACTTAAGCTAGTTCAATCTACCAAAGGACTCTATTCCTACGTTCTGCAGTACTTCGCAGAACTCTCTCTCTCTTTTGGGTTTTCTGTTACAAACTGATTTTGTGATTTGGTTACAAGTCTCACTCGATCTAACACAAGTTCTAGCACTGTTCTTGAGTTCTTGAGTTAGTTCTTCGTGTTCTTGAGTGAGTCGCTTTCCTCTGATTCTCTGAATATTCCTGAAAGCGTTGCCGTCACAATAAATGCCTTGGGGCTATTTATAGGACTTGGGGAAGGGCGTCTTTTCTCTGGGATGATCATGCCCTTCATGGACGTGGCTACAGGATCTTCCTCCACGTAGTAGGGCGGTGATGAGGAAGCTTCCTGTATCCAACTGTGTATGATGAACTCCGCTATAGGATCGGCCGCCACGTGTTGATGAACTCTACAACAGGATCGTCCTCCACGTAGTGTTGGACTTCGCTACAGGATCGGTCTCCACGTGTCCTTGGATGATCAAACATTGTCGTGTGATGTCATCCTGTCGGCTAGTGAGTAAGGACTCCTTTCTTGCGTTCCTACTTGCTTGGGACTCCGTCCTTGCTCAAGTAGTCTCTGGCTGGTCCTTACTTCCTGTTAGCTAGCGGTCCTAAGCTTATGGGATGCCCATACACACTTGTTGTCCTTTTAGTCACTGGCGTACCTGAACACTTGGACAACTTTATTAGAATCAAAGTGAGTTAGTCATACCAAAACTAAGGGACGGTTGTGTGGTACACTAACAAGTATGCAAGCGTTCTTGATAGCGTCCCAACAATTTCCCCCTTTTTGATGATAACAAACTCTTCAGCAAAATAGTTTTGGCGTTTGAACTTAGCATGCATGAAAACTTAAAAGCGTCCTCTAACACTTAGAGAAATTTCATTTAGCACAAGTTTTCATTCTTTGATTCTCTAACATTTGGATTTTAGGGAGAGAAAAACGTCCTAGAATTTTCTAGGCGTCCTCTAGTTTATTCTAGCATGGCGTTCCTTAGACCTTTCACTTAATAGTTCCCCCTTAACACTTGCTTATTCTGGATAACTATTTCATAGCGCATCTCTGCAAAACTACACTTCCCCCTTTTGGCATCATCGAAAAGGATAACAAGTGATAAGAACGTTAGCACAAACACATAACTTAAAGGCAGTGGAACGCTTAAATAAACACATGCAAGCAAACAGTGGAATTGCCATTCAAACAAAATTAGAGTACGGTTATTACAAACCAAGATCATAATGTTTGAAGTTCAAAAGAAGCAAAGGCAAAATAATAGGGGATCAAAGGGGTGGACGGCAATCACTGAGAACGGCGCTGGGCTTGATAAAACTGGAGCAATTGTTCTTGAAGTTCAGCAGCCTTGGAGAACGCAGAGGACAAGTCCTTTAAAGCAGAGAAGATGAGGCATTGGTTGTCCATTATTGCACCCATTAGTTCTGTGGGAGGATGCTGGGCAATGTTTGCAGGGGCAGAACGGGGCACAGGACCTTAACTTGAAGAGGGAGCGTCCATTGGAGTAGCTGGGGGAGGAGAAGAAGCCATTAGCATCTGATCAAGAGCGGCAAGGTCGACGGCTGGCTCTTCGTCATGAACGGACTCATGTTGCAAGAAAGCAAGGCGTTCTTCCTCAGCTTCAGCGGCGAGACGTTCTTCCTCAGCCTTCCTCCTGGCTTCCTCAGCCTCAGCTTCTTGTTGTTTGATCATAGAAGGCAACTCTTCATTGTGCCTGATCTCGACAAGTCCTTTCTTAGCATTCCATTTCAAGCCGAGTTCCTCAGACGGAGCGTTCTCATCATAGGCGTTCTGAGACATAAGGATGAGTTTAACAAGGCCAGGGTACGGCAAGGCATGGCGCTTCCTCCCACACTTAGCCATATGTTGCATTGCTATTCTTGCTAAGTTGATGGGTCGGCGTTCTAGAAAAGCGTCAATGAGTATAATATCATGTGTTTGAACGATTGACCTCTTCTCCTGCCTAGGAAGGACGACGCGACAGATGAAATAATGAGCTATGGCGCCTACCTTGCTCAAAACGTGAGCAACCCTGTCCAGTCCCAATGGCCTTTTGCCCTGAAAAAATATGTTCAACAAGAGGCAGTTCCTCATCAGTTGTCTCGAACCCGCCTTCCGGAAGTGAGCTTAGAGCGTTGGACGGGGGCTTTTGGGAGCTTAGGCCCATGAAGGCGCGGATCTGGCGTTCGTTCACTGATGCCTTCTCACCATCTATTTTGAAGTGGAGAGAGCCATCTATAGCTTTGTACTTCAGATCTTTGTAGAACGCCTTGATCTGCTCCTTGTCGACCACAGCGGCCGCAGGCCCAACGTTCAGCCATCCCTGAAATCGCAGAAGCTCAAGGAACTCCTGGACTTTGTCATCTTTGTGGAAGGAGGCAAGCCACTCTTCAGAGTAGACGAGAGGGCTAAGAACGTTCACGGGCGCGCCATCGTGCTTACGCTTTCTTTTTCCTTTTGGGGACTTTGAGTCCTCATCATCATCATCAGACTCGTCATCAGCATCCTCGGACTCATGATCAGCAGCGTCCTTGGAGGGAGCGTCCTTTGTGCCTTGTTCATTGGCTTCATTGCCACCATCTGTGGCCTGTTCTGATTCAGAGGGAGCTCTTCCTTGGGACGTCTCCTCTGCGTCCTGAGCCTCTGATTGAGTTTCTGTTTGTGGCTCAGCGTCCGCAGGGACTCAGGATGGGGAGGGATTGATTGTAGGGAGGGACTTCATTAGCATCACGCTCGAGCTCTTCAGAAAGAGTGGGCTTGGCGTCCTTTTGAGCGACCTGGTGCTCACCAGCGTCCTCAGCAACTTGAATTACTTCAGCCTCTTTCTCAGCAGGAGCATTCTCGACTCCTTCCGCCTCGTCGTTGGAGTCCCCAACCACATCAATGAATGGGGAGACTTGATCAGCAGGCGTTCCTCTTTGGCTCTCAGATGAGCTAGAGGAGGAGGAGATGTGCTCGGGCTCTGGAGCGTCCTTGGTTAGCAACACCTTAGGCGTTTCACTAGCTTTTCGTCGGCGAAAGATGTGCTCAAGAGTTGAACGCTGTCCAGCTTCTTCCGGACCGCTTTCCGAAGAGGGACGACGAGACCTTGGAGTCTCGGGGTCCTTGGGCGGTGAGATATGAGCCGGTGCGGAAGGGAAGTTGGCAAGGTTGAGAGGTGAAGCGTGAGGTTTAGGGGGGAAAGGAATGAGGGCATTTTTCTTTGAGGGTTGAGGGCACGGTGGAGGAGTTGGGAGTTGGACAATGGTAATGGGTTGAGGTGGAGGAGTGGATTCTTTTGAGAGGTTGGAAGGCCGTTTTGTGGTGCTTGGCCTTGGTTGGAGTTTTTGGAGGATGGGACGCTTGAAGTTTTGGCCTTTTTGAGTGGCCTTGGGTCGTGGACTTTCTTGGAGCGTCCCTCCTTTAAATGTGGTGGAAATTTATCCACGATTTGTGTGGGATTTGAGGAGGTTGGCTTGGAAGATTTTGAGAGAGGGGAAGCAGGGGCTGGACGTTTGACCAGATTTTTGGTTGTGACTGAGGGGACTTAAGGAGGTGGGGGAGAGGGACTAGGCACACGGTTTTTTAGCATTTTGTATGCCAAAGAGTCCTTAGGGTACATGGGGAATTCAGGTAGGACGGCGTTGTGGAGGTCGGGGATTAGATCAAGCAAGGGAGCAAGGTTCTCACCTCCAAACTGTGAAAAGAAGAGAACGTCGTCCATCCGTCCTGGCAAGTCCTTGTAGTTGGTGTTGTGAAGGCCTTGAATGACGAACCGTTCGATGAACCGCTCGTAGTTCTTTGTTTTGACTTCATCATTTTTTACGTCCGGTTTGTCCATGCGTTCCCTTATCAAGTTGTAAAGGGTTCTTGGCTTCCTGTTGATGAAGTCCACCAACGATTCATTAAGAACGATGGGTTTTGGTTTCTCGATGTAGTGGGACTTCACCAGCTTTCTTCTCTTCCCGCCGGTAGAAGATCCGGCCACGTTCACTAGCCTTTGAGACATTTTTCTGGTGAGTTTTAGTGAGAGAAAGTTGCCGGAAAGCTAGAGAGAAGTCAGAGCCTGAACTGAGCAGAGAAGTGGTTGAGAATAATAAATGAACGAGAGCGACTGTTCTGGCCTTATATAGAGGAAGCGGTGCACAACTGTAAATAACACTGATTTCCTGTGCGACACGTGGCATAACTTCACCCTTAAGATTTGAACAAAAGCAACGGTCACTATTCAAACTTTCAAAAGTTCAAAATTCTGACTCTTCAACTTATCCTCAAATACTGAACTGGCGTCCTCTCTAACAAACACTGAGCGTTCTCTCAGACTTAGCAAAAATTTACCTCTTCAAGCAAACCAACAACCAATGTACCGTTCCTGTGATCACCTTTCGAACCAGTTGAGAACAACGCAAGTACGTCCCGTAAAAGAAAATATGAAGCTCATAGGACGCTTTTGCGGAGTTCTCGGCTAGGGTAAGCTTAGAGTTCCCATCATTTCGGCTTATAATGAGGGTTGGGTGATCAGGGATACTCTTTTCAAGACAAAATAGAGAAAATTTGAATGGCGTTCCAATGTAGTAAACACATGAAGTTTTAGACTAGCGTCCTTGCAAATATGAATTCAATGCATAACAGTCCTTAAACACTTAGAATCTACAAGACATAGCCAATCATTGAGGGAATAGTAGAACGGGACTTGCTACTTAAAAGTTATCATCCCCAAGAGCAGCCTTAGATGCTCATAGGGACGTCTATCAAGCGCCTTAGTGAAAATATCAGCTATTTGGTCTTCAGTCCTTACATGCTCCATACTAATAAGTCCTAGTTCAACATTGTCACGCAAGAAATGATGCCTTATATGAATATGCTTTGTGCGTGAATGAAAAACAGGATTCTTAGAAATTTCAATAGCACTTGTGTTATCACAGAGAATGGGAATAGTTTCAAGTTTGATACCGTAGTCCTCTAGTTGATATTTGATCCAAATGACTTGTGAACAGCACGAGGCAGCAGCAACGTACTCGGCTTCCGCAGTTAAAAGCGCCACAGAGTTCTGTTTCTTAGATCCCCAAGAGACTAGGCATGAACCAAGGAACTGTGCCATTCCTGAAGTGCTTTTTCTGTCAATCACATGACCAGCATAATCAGCATCCGAGTAGCCAACAAGCTTGAAGGACGTCTTCCTAGGGTACCAAAGGCAAAGATCATCGCGTCCTTTGAGGTAGCGAAAGATCCTCTTGACTTCTTGCATGTGGGACTCCTTTGGATTTGCCTGGAAGCGTGCACACAAGCAAATGGCAAACATAATGTCGGGACGGCTTGCGGTCAAGTAAAGCAAAGAGACAATCATTCCTCTGTAAAGCTTTTGATCAACGTCCTTTCCTTGTTCGTCTGCGTAAAGACGCGAGTTTGGAGAACAAGGGGTGGCAACAGGTTTGGACGTGTTCATTCCGTACTTCTCAAGCTTTTCACGGACAAATTTTTGTTGGTGAATGCGCGTCCCTTCTTTGAGTTGATTAATTTGAAGTCCCAAGAAGAAATTGAGTTCTCCAATGAGGGACATCTCAAACTCACTACTCATTAAGGACTTGAACTCATCTACAAGTTTCATGTTAGTACTACCAAAGACTATATCATCAACATAGACTTGGGCAATTAAAATGTCCTTGTGAACTTTCTTTATGAACAAAGTTTTATCAATTGAACTTCTAGTGTACCCATGAGACAAAAGAAATGACGCAAACCTGTCGTACCATGCACGAGGGGCTTGCTTGAGTCCATAGAGCGCTTTGTCCAAGTAGTACACATGGTCTGGGTGAGAGGCGTCCTCGAAGCCAGGCGGCTGAGCAACATACACTTCCTCCTTTAGCTTTCCATTGAGAAAGGCAGTCTAGACGTCCATCTGAAATAACTTGAATCCTTTGTGAGCGGCGAAGGCAATAATGAGACGAACGGCTTCAATTCTAGCAACAGGAGCAAAGGTCTCATCATAGTCTATGCCTTCCTCTTGCTTGAATCCTTGAGCCACCAGTCTTGCCTTGTTTCTAGACACACGTCCACTCTCAACAAGCTTATTTTCGAACACCCATCGCGTCCCTATGATATTTTTGCCTTTGGGACGAGGGACGAGAGTCCAAACTTTGTTCCTTTCGAACTGATTGAGTTCTTCTTGCATTGCTTGAATCCAGTCAGCGTCCTGAAGTGCTTCTTTGATATTCTTTGGTTCCACCATAGAAACAAAAGCGTTGAACGCACAGCACGCTAGATTTGCACTCTGGGACTTGCTTGCAGCTGACCTTGTTTGAACTCCTTGAGAAGGATCAGAAACAATTTGAGAAGTTGGGTGGTCCCTAGAGAAGCGGGACTCCCTTTGAAACAATTGAGCAAATCTTGGATCAATGTCTCCATCAGAATCATCACTATCATTTTGAGCATCGTCTTCAGTGTGTTCCCCCTCAGAGAGAGCGTCCACACTTTGGCGTTGCTCGCCTTGTTGACTTGATTCTGCTATATCTTGTTGAACTGGAGATTCACTGCGAGAGGGAACTCCTTGAACAACACTGGGAGCGTCCACTGAGACTTCTTCCGGATTTGGAGATGCGTCCTTAGAGACAGTATTTTCCAGAAGTCCAATCTTCAGCTTCATCTTCAGAGTCGTCCTGTTGGTGTGAAGAAGAGCGTTCTTTCTTACTTGGTTTTTCTTTGTGAGAAGAACTTTCTTTGAACACAACATGAATACTCTCCTCAAGCTTTAGAGTTCTTTTGTTGAAAACTCTATTTCCTTTGCTGGTAAGAGAGTACCCAAGGAATATGGCTTCATCACTCCTTGCATCAAACTTTCCAAGTTTTTCTTTATCATTGTTGTGAACGAAACACTTGCAACCAAAGACTCTGAGATAGTCAATGCGAGGCTTCCTTCCATTCAACAACTCATAGGACGTCTTCTTCAGTAGAGGACGGATCATGGCACGATTAATGAAGTAGCATGCTGTGGCAATAGCTTCCGCCCAGAAGTACTTGGGAACGCTATTTGCTAAGAGCATAGTTCTTGCCATATCCTCCAACGTCCTATTCTTTCTTTCCACAACTCCATTTTGTTGAGGAGTCCTTGGACCTGAGAAGTTATGCGAGACGCCATGTTGATCACAGTAGGCCAGGAACTCTGAGTTTTGGAACTCCGTTCCATGGTCTGATCTTATGGCTTTGAGAGGCGTCTCAAGGGCAACTTCCACTTGTTTGATGAAGACTTTGAACGCATTGAAACAATCTGCTTTTGACACTAAGAAAATAACCCAAGTGAATCGAGAAAAATCATCTACAAGAACGTAAATGTACCTCTTTCCACCGTGGCTCAACGTTTTCATTGGTCCACAAAGATCCATATGGAGAAGTTCCAAAGGCTTCTTTGTACTGACTTCGTTCTTGGACTTGAAAGACGTTCTTGTTTGCTTCCCTTTGATACAGGCTTCGCACTGTTCAACAGTCTCAGGATCAATTCGGGGAAGTCCTTTCACAAGATTTCGCTGGTGTAGCTTGAGGATTGTGCTTGGTCCAGCATGGCCAAGTCGACGATGCCAGAGATCAGCGTCCTCGTTTGAAGTAGATAGACACAACTCTGATTTAGGCTTGAACTCCTGGTTAAAGATGTAGACATTGTTCTGGCGTACTCCTTTGAGAACAACTTTGTTGGACTTCTTGTTGATAACAAGGCACTCCTTTGAGTCAAATGTGACTAGGTTTTCACCTTGATCACACATTTGAGAGACGCTAAGAAGATTGAAGCCAAGTCCTTCAACAAGACTGACATTTGTTGCTTTGATGGACGGATTAAGAATTGCAGTTCCCGTTCCCCTGATCTTTCCCTTGCCCTTGTTGCCAAACGAGACAGTTCCTCCCGTGGCACTATTTTGGATAGAAGTGAGATGGATCTGGCTTCCTGTCATATGATTTGAGGCGCCACTATCAATGATCCATGGGCGTCCCCTCACTTCCACCTGCCAAAACAAGGTTTATTCTTGGCGACCCAGGCAAGGTGTTCCTTACTTGGCTCATTACAATAATAGAACTCTGGTTCTGGCATATAGTCATTTATGTTAACATCATTAGAAATGGCATGCTTTCGGAAAGAACTTCTAGAACGTCTAGGACGCCTAGAATTAGCTTTTGGAACGGACTTAGCATTTTCACTGTTAGTCCTAGCATCTTTGCCACTCTCAATGTCTTCCTTAAGTTTTACACAATCATATTTGAAGTGGTCACCTTGTCCACAGTACCAACACGTCCTATAGTAAGTACCGAGGTAGTACTTCTTGTTGGGACGTTGGATTTTGTTTTGCTTCATCTTTTGGGGATCACACACTTTTGAACCGTCCTCTTTTGCAATTTTCTTGTAAATTTTATGACTGGTAGAGTTAGTGTAGTAGTCCTCTTGACCTTTTTCTCCACTCTCTAGGACTCTAATTCTTTCAAGGAGATTCTTGGTTTTCTCTCTTTCTAGTTCAAGTTCTGAAGTTTTGTTAGCCTCAAAGTCGCTAGGGAGAGAGTTCCTAGAGTCAGACTCGTATCCTAGTCCTCTCTTGGCTGGGACGAAGACCATTGGTCTAACTTGCTCAATGATAGGACTCTTTCCTAACACCTTCACTTCTTCCCTAAGTTTGGCGTGCTCTAGTTTAAGGCACATCACTTCAGTTTTTAGAGATTTGTTTTCTTCATATGAGGATTCTAATTTCAAAGACACTGTAGAGCAGTTCTCACATTCAACCACAATATTTTCATTTTCAAGTTCAAGTTCATCCATTCTATGTTGCATGACCACACTTTCTTCCATGATTTTACCAATGAGTTTAATGAGCTTGGATTTTGAACAATTTTCTAAAGAATTCATCATAGATTCACGAGTTACCTCATTTTCAGATTTCGAAGCGTCCTCCTCAATAACTGTGGCATCCTCCATAGCCATGAACGCTACTTGTTCATTATCAGCGGCGTCCTCAATGGCTACGTACGCCGCTTGTTCATCGGGTTCTTCATCATCAGAACTGACATTATCCCATGCAGATGCGAACGCTCCAATGAGGGCCTTTGTTTTCATTTCCTTTGAGGACATTCCCGTCGTACATTTTTTTTAGCAAAGTGTCCTTTCTTGTTGCATTTGTAACATGTAAGTTCTTTCATCTCTGCCTCAGTGTACTTGGGACTTTCTTTATTGTAAGGCATCTTGTGTTTGTTGAAGTATTTGTTCCTTTTGCCAAAAGAACGGAGAGCTTTATGGATAAGAGCAAGTTCTTCTTCTTCATCAAGCTGTTCCTTAGATTTGCTTTCCTTCTCTCTCAACGCTTGAACGCGCATCTTTTCGCGATTCTCATTTTTGTTAGCTTCCACCATTAAGGAAATTTCTCTTTGACGACGAAGATACTCAGTGTACTCTGGTGTTGTGGACGCCAGAGCAAGATCAGTTTGAGGATTCTGTCCAAGTTTAGCCATGTCAGAGATCCTTCTTTCTTCGTACTGCCTGAGCTTCCCATAGATTTCTTCCATATCCAGAGTTTTGTTGGCTGTATTCTCTTTGAACGTTGTCCTGTCAAAGTTCCAGACTCCGGTCAAACCATCAATAACTACTTGAACTCTATTCCTCATGGAGATTTCTGTTTCTGGGATGCCCAAGTTCCTCATCTTGGTGACAAGGGCCTCAAAACGGTATGAGTAGTCATTCACGGTTTCATTTGGCAGCATACTAAAAGCATAGAACTCCTTCTTGATTTTCAGTTGAACGTCCTCCTTCATTTCAGCGGTTCCTACATGGAACTTCTCAAGAGCTTCCCACTGTTGTTTTGCTGCTGGCAAGTTGCTAACTCGAGTGGCGTCCCTTTCGCATAAGGACGCTTGAAGGAAGCAAATAGCTTTTGCGTTGGTTTCCATCAGCTTGAACTCATCAGGACCCCACTCGTCCTCCTTATCAGCTTTGTCAGCGGGAACTTTGAGATCTCCCTTCATAATGACCTTCCAGCATTGATAATTTTGACTTCTGCAGAAATTTTCAAACCTTGTCTTCCAGCGATTGAAGTTGCCGTCCGTCAGGCGCGGAGGCTTCACAAAAGAGATTCCAATGGGTTCCATGTCCATCTTTACCTGCAACTTAGTAAGAATCTAGAGCGCCTGCTCTGATACCAATTGTTGGATCGTTAGTACTGAGGGACGTCCTTTATTTTAGTAAAGGCGTCCTTAGGTTAGGCGTCCCTACGAGGAGTAAGGGCGTCCTTGAGTAATGCAGCGGAAATTAAGTACTAAACAGATAATAGATGAACGCAATGAATTATAGAGGAACCACTCAAGACCAAGTAGTCCTTGAGTGTAAACCTCTACCTCCTTGGAGGATTTTTGAATAGTTCTTTCCTTTCTATTGAACGATGTTACAGTTGTACCGGCGAGCCTTTACAGTTCTCTGACACTTAGCTTTTCCCTAAGTTCACTTGTAAAGAACTCCTTTAAGCCTACAACTTAAGCTAGTTCAATCTACCAAAGGACTCTATTCCTACGGTCTGCAGTACTTCGCAGAACTCTCTCTCTCTCTTTTGGGTTTTCTGTTACAAACTGATTTTGTGATTTGGTTACAAGTCTCACTCGATCTAACACAAGTTCTAGCACTGTTCTTGAGTTCTTGAGTTAGTTCTTCGTGTTCTTGAGTGAGTCGCTTTCCTCTGATTCTCTGAATATTCTTGAAAGCGTTGCCGTCACAATAAATGCCTTGGGGCTATTTATAGGACTTGGGGAAGGGCGTCTTTTCTCTGGGACGATCATGCCCTTCATGGACGTGGCTACAGGATCTTCCTCCACGTAGTAGGGCGGTGATGAGGAAGCTTCCTGTATCCAGCTGTGTATGATGAACTCTGCTACAGGATCGGCCGCCACGTGTTGATGAACTCTGCAACAGGATCGTCCGCCACGTAGTGTTGGACTTCGCTACAGGATCGGTCTCCACGTGTCCTTGGATGATCAAACATTGTCGTGTGATGTCATCCTGTCGGCTAGTGAGTAAGGACTCCTTTCTTGCGTTCCTACTTGCTTGGGACTCCGTCCTTGCTCAAGTAGTCTCTGGCTGGTCCTTACTTCCTGTTAGCTAGCGTCCCTAAGCTTATGGGACGCTCATACACACTTGTTGTCCTTTTAGTCACTGGCGTTCCTGAACACTTGGACAGCTTTATTAGAATCAAAGTGAGTTTGTCATATCAAAACTAAGGGACGGTTGTGTGGTACACTAACAAGTATGCAAGCGTTCTTGATAGCGTCCCAACACTACTCACACATAGTAAGAAGAGACAAGGAAGAAGAAGAAGACATGATCAAAACCAAACTAAAATTCAAATTAAAAAAAGACCAAATCTTACAAAAGTCTCCAACTTGTTCTCCAAGTCACCTTCCTAGCTCTCCTAATTATGAATGATCAATCCTCCAAAGGATGAATGATCAAAACTAAAGGGTTCAACCTCCTTTTATAGAACAAAAGGAGTCCTAATATAACTAGGAAACATAAAGATATAACCTTCCTTAAATACAAATTAAGAAATCTCGCAATATCTTCAGAATAAAGGGAAGTCGGCGCCCAGGATCGACCCAAATGGGTCGTGCACGACCCACTTAGGGTCGGTCCTGAGAAGCTCTCTTCTTTTCTTCACACTTCTTCATCCTGGCACGACCCAGACACCCTTAGGGTCGGTCCTGAGAGCTATCATTCAGTTTCTTCATACTTCTTCACTTGGCTCATACATGACCCCTACTTAGCTCGAACTTTGGGTCGATTTCTTCACTTCTCTTATTGATTTTGCTCCTCTTGGCTCTTATCCTTAGCTCATCTACTTGAGATCTTCCTCCTAACTTGTCCTTGCTTTCTTAGCCATTGCTCCAAACTCTTCTTTAAGCTCCAAAACACCTACAAAACGACACAAAAATGCGTAGTTTCCGAATCTCAAGAGAATATGAAAACTTATGCAAAAACACACAAAAACACAAGACTCAAGCACGAAATACCACTAAATCTAACCTATCTAGACCCTAAAAATCCTACCTAAAAAGAAGACATCAAGTCACTCAGCCCATGCGCGGTGCCGGTGATCCTCGTACCCAAGAAAAACGGTGAATGGCGTATGTGTGTGGACTGTAGAGCCATCAATCAAATCACGGTAAAATACCGCCACCCTATACCTCGCTTGGATGATATGCTTGATGAGTTGCATGGATCGATTTTATTAACTAAAATTGACCTTAAAAGTGGCTATCACCAGATTAGGATGAAGGAGGGTGATGAATGGAAAACTGCTTTTAAAACCAAATATGGATTGTATGAATGGCTTGTAATGCCTTTTGGCTTAACTAATGCTCCTAATACTTTCATGCGCTTAATGAATCATGTTTTACGCAGTTTTCTAGGTAAATTTGTTGTGGTTTACTTTGATGACATACTAGTCTATAGCAAAACCTTGGATGATCGCATAGGACACTTGCATGCAGTTTTTGAATGTCTTCGAAAGGATAAATTGTTTGCTAATCTTGCTAAGTGTGATTGCTTCTCATCTTCTACTATATTCCTTGATTTTTCGTGTCTAGTAGTGGTATGCGTGTCGATGATAGTAAGGTGAAAGCCATACAAGAGTGGCCTCAACCGACCACTCAAACTATCGTTCGATCCTTTTTAGGATTAGCTGGTTCTATAGGTGATTTGTGCGTGATTTTTCCATTATTGCCTCGCCTTTACATGAACTAACAAAGAAAAATGTAGAATTTAAGTGGAAAAGGCAACATGAGACCGCCTTTGAAACTTTGAAAGACAGGTTAAGCCACGCACCCGTCCTCCAGCTGCCGAACTTCACCAAGACCTTTGAGGTCGAATGTGACTCGTCCAATTATGGGATAGCTGGCGTACTCCTACAGGAAAAGAAACCCATTGCCTACTTCAGCGACAAGCTTAGTGGCGCCGAGCTTAATTACCCCACATACGACAAGGAAGTCTATGCTTTGATAAGGCTTCTTAAGACTTGGCAACACTACCTCTGGCCTAAGGAGTTCGGGATTCACACCGATCACGAGGCGCTCAAGTATCTAAAGGGTCAATCTCGCCTCGTCCGACGACGTGCTAGATGGGTTGAGTTCATGGAGACGTTCCCCTATGTGGTCAAACACAAAAAGGGAACAGAAAACGTGGTAGCCGATGCTCTATCACGCAGGTACGTTCTTCTAGCTCACTTAGATGCAAAATAATTAGGTTTTTCCATGATGCGTGAATTGTATGCTAATGATGATTTCTTTGGAAAAATTTACAATTATTGTATTGCGCATGGTGAATATGACTCTTACTTTGTGGATGAGGGTACTAACCGGACTTTGGGCGTCTTGTTACGCACCATGATTAAGTCCAACATCAAAAAATGGGAAGATTGTTTGCCTTTTGTAGAGTTTGCTTATAACAGGTCGGTGCACTCGACAACCAAGATGACTCCCTTTGAGGTGGTGTACGGTTTGAACCCTAGGACCCAAGTGGATCTCACGCCCCAACCCATGAAGGACAAGGACAAGATGTCGTTCGACGCACACAAGAGGGCTGAGTTCGTGAAGAAGCTACATGAGCGCACTAGGTTGCACCTTGAACGCAAGACCGCCCAATACAAAGCCCAAGCTGACAAGGGTCATAAGAATTAATGTGCAATTTGATGTGGGCGATCTTGTGTGGCTGCACCTAAGGAAGGATGATGTCTCTCAAATTGGTGGTGTTTTATAGGTTATTTTCCCTTGTAAATATGTATCTTTTGTTCCTTTTATTGTGTGTTTTGTCTCTTTTTATCTTGGATTCCGATTTTTTATGAGATTCGGAGACTATACGCGTTTTGTGCGTTTTGTAGGCATTTCGGAGCAAGAATCATGGAGATTGGAGCATCATGGAATCATGGAGGAATTCAAGGATGAAAAAGGAGCCAAAATGGAGATAAAGATGCATGGAAAGAAGCCTCAAGTGAAGACCAAGTGAAGGGCGAAAGAATCGAGCCAATCCGAGCTAAAACGAGAGAGAACAGAGTGAAGAAAGCTGATTTTTGCCTTAGGCCCGAGGCCTGGGCAAGTCGGGCCCGAGGTACCTGGAACGTATGCCTTTGGACCGAGGTTGAAGCAAGTCGGGCCCGAGGTTTCTCCGTGTCGATCAAGTCGGTCGTTGCTCCGGATTCCTTTCTTTTTGGGATTTTCTTGTTAATTCCAATAATTGCATGAGAAGCCTTGGAGGTCAAGGAGTCTAGAAGCCTTGGAGATCAAGGAGTTCTAGAAGCCTTGGAGGTCAAGGACTTTCCTTGGGGATCAAGGAGTTTAGAAGGGTAATCTAGTCTTTGTAATAAGGGGGGAAATCTCTATTTAAATCCTTGTAATCTCTGATTAGAGGACAACTAGAAACAAGAGGGTGGACTCTTCTCCAAGGGAGGGAAGAAACCCAAGATCTAGAGGAGGATTTGGCTGAATTCCTTCCCTTGGAGAGGAAAGAAACCCTTAGGAAGACACACAACACTAATCACCTCTCAAAGGCTCTAGGGAGACATGGAGAGCAAGGAGAAGGAGAAGAGAGGAGAAGGAAGAGAAATCGGTGGAGGAGGAGGATAGATCTAGGGAAAACTAGTGAGTTGGTCTTTGTTTTGCTTTGCAATTGTTGATTTGGATTGGAATTTGTGGATTTCCTTTGTTGGTGAATGAAATTTGGATTTGCTTTGAGCTTGATGATTGAGACTTGTTTGCTTTGCATTTTGATTGCTTTTTACTCTAGCCATATGGAGTAGATTCCATTGATCTTGGGCTATGGGGGAAACCTCTAGCTAGGTTGGGTTTGAACCCCCAATTCCATAGCCTTGAGTGATTGATCTAGGAACCCACTCTACATAGAGATATAATTCCTTGTGGAAGCAAGGGATCAAGGGCTTGTGATTGGCAAGAGTGAACGGAAGTTATCGATTGCCCATCACTTGACCTTGCATGGAAAGGGAGGTCGAACTCCCTATGGTCGATGTGTAGAAGTGGCGGGACCGAGGCGAACAACCTCGATCCTACGAGGATCAACACTTATTGGCTGAATTGGGGTGGAATAGCCCACATCTACTAGAGGAGGAACCCAAAAACCCAAGATCTATCTCTCCATTTTGCAAGTTTGACTCACCCAGTACATCGGGCCCGACTTAGCTTGTGTCGGTCCTGGCCTTTTCCACGTCGATCCACCTCGGGCCCGAAGTGACCAGTGTCGGTCCCGAGTGGTTTTCTCTCGTTTTCCTTTGTTTAGCTTTTCTTTCCCTTTTTCAAGTCTTTTAGGTGCACTCAACGACCGAACTCCCGAGTGTTCGACACCCAACCTTGTGCTACTACGAGGTTGGATTATAAATTGTATTCTGAGACCCTCGCAATCCGAACCGATCAAAGGAGAGGTTCCCGGACAAGCGCAAGTCCATGCTCCATGATAGAGGCGATGGCCCCCTTCGCTTCACTCAGTGGATCGGCCCCAACGCCTACCGTTTGGACCTCCCCGGAGAGTATGGCGTCCATCCTACATTCAATGTAGTGGACCTATCCCTCTATGTCCCCAATGATGACTCCGACGACGAATCGAGGACGCTTCGTAGCCAAGTGGAGGAGAATGATGCATACCATGCACCAATGATTCCGCAAGAGATCGAGGACCTAGCCCGAGTCCCCTTCGACGGACCAATTACTAGAGATCGAGACCGGAAGCTAAAGAAAGCGACAAGAGTTCTTTTGGCGCGCATCCCAGCTACGCTCGAGTCACATGGGCCACAATGGACCACCCTCATCTCTCATGTCCCGAATTGACATTTGGGCATGCCTATCTTTGAGTTATTTTTAGGATTAGAGAATATTTGCTATTTTGGCACTTGCCTCTTTTTCTCCGTTCTATTTTTATCTAAGTATGGACAGCTTGTGGCACAAGGAAGACCAACGCCCTAGGACGCGGCCTACACACGTTTTGCACACACCTAGGACGCGGCCAACACATGGCCTTATCCATGGGGGCAGCCGAATGCCATTACTTGGGCCGCAATTCACCCATTCAAAGATAGATCGAAGTTTGTTACAAGTTGTTATTTTTAACTAGTTAAATCATAGTTTCACTAGTAACTTTTTAGCTTTCTTTCCAAGCAAAGATCTATCTTAGGAAGTTGTTAGATGATAGAATCTTTGGCTGCATTATGTATCTATAAATTCGAACCATATGATGAATAAAAAGTCAGATTTTTTCCTGCAATTTGACTTGCGTAAAGTTGAATTCCTGGGAATTAAATCCTACACAAGTCGGATTACTTGGGAGAATTTCGAGCTTATACTCTTGCATTCAGTCGATCATCAACAACATTCAATCATCTTCATTCGCCCATCATCACTAATCCAGCCGAGTAGACTTGTTCTTGCAACTCCTACTCGCCACCCCTCTCTTCGCTCTTCTCTACTCTCTCTCGTCTTCTCTTAATTCATTCAACAAATTGCATGACTAAAACCAACATCAATTTACATAAATTTGTTAGCTTGCGTGAAATTCATCCTACTCATATTGGTGTTCGTCGTTGTGAATATCGCAGGTGGCCCATAGGGCGTCAATTTGCTAACCGACCCTTCTACCATACCATTAAGGTTTCAACCATTGTTGGATCTTCCAATCCAAGGGCGAGCCTTCAGTTCGTAAGAAGAGAGAAAATTGATCAAGGGCAGTAGGCGAAACAACCCCGAGATCCTATAAAGCTTCCGCAACCTCAAGCGTAGCATACGACGCTGGCAATCCCATATCAACTTTTATAAGTCGTTGACAATTGAGGATTCTAGCAACATGATTGTGGGAACGTATATCTAGGATGGTAAGGAGTATACGTTTACTAGTCAGGATGTCGCCAACCTCATGAAGGGTTTGTTGAGTGCCACAAGCGAGCATGGACAAAGAATGTGAACTTTGTAATGCTGCTAAAGAATGTGATTGATGATTCTAAGCCGGCCATTGGTCTAATGCTGGTGAACAAAATAAGAGTTGAAAAGAAGGTCATGATATCCTACATTATCATCAACCTCCTTCCTCGAGAGTAGAAAAGGCATTGTGTGTATGTTCAGGAGGAACTTGTGCTGGATAAGATCCTCAAGGGTGAAAAGGAATGCTTGCCTAGACTCATTTTTTTGTATATGAATAATATCATTGAGAGTACAAGCCTTGCCTTGCCTTATGGAGAGCTAGTCAACGACATCTTGATCCATCATGAGCATTTTGTGGATTCGAGCAATGTTATCACTCCTGGGCATAGGATATTGAATCAGAAAACCTTAAGGAAAATGGGATGGTCCCTGGTGAGAGGAATCTAGATTTCTAAAGATGGAGATGGAGATCAAGTGAAGGTTGGGGTATCCGTAATGGAGTCGATGACTTTGCTGGATGAGATCGAGACATTGAAGAAGCAGAAATTAGAGTTAGCCAGGGTTGTGAACAAGATACTGCAGATTGTGGAGCCTTTTTTATGAAGATGTTGATAGTATGAGGTCGTCAACTTTCTGGGATAGTCGACTACTTGTGCTCTATGACTTTTGCCACCTTCCTGCCTTCTATCCTTACCATATTATTTCCTTTCATTGAAAATATTTTTCTTAAAGTTTGATTAGGTTGTAAGACTTAATTGCTCTTGCTTGGTGTTTTGCTTGACATTACCATGCTTGCATAGTCACTGACTTATATGATGCATGCTACCTATATTAGTTATTATATTTGCCTTGTTTATTTCTTTGTGATTACTGATCTTTTTGAAGATGTAAAAAGGAGTAAATAAGCTAGGGTTTTAGGTCTAATATGATGGGATTTACAAATTGTTGTGTGAATATCAATCTTAGGGGGAACTTTTGAAAGCTTAAGGGGGAATAGCTATAAATTGCATGTGTGGATATGATGTTGAACAAGTTGAAGAAGATCTCTATCCAAGAGAAGAAAAGATGGGTGTTTGTCACCATTAAAAAGGGGGGAATTTGTTAGAAATTCTGTTTGTTTTTTTATGGTTCCAAATAGGTTGCTGACCAGGTGGTGAAGTCGCCGACATGAAGACTGAAGTCGATGACTTCTATTCTAGGAGAGAAACGTGCGGAAATTCTATAAAAGGAAATGCCATGTTTTTTATTAAGGGAACTCCGAAGATGCTCCAAAAGTGTTTATTTAGACATGATCTCATGTATTAAGTCTCTCGCTATTAGCCACTATAACAATGCTAAGAGTGGTTCTTTTGTTTTTCATATGTGAGTTTTTGCATTTAGAAGCATGTGGGAACCCTGCTGGTTTCTAGGTTTCTGTAATTAATAATTTTAACAATCTAGAATTGTGGGAGTTACAAATAAAGAAAAACTCATTTCATTATACTTTCTAAAATATATGTATCATATGTAGAACAAATTGTCACCCTAGTTACGATAAAGGTTGATGAATAGGTGGATATAAATTGTTTACATAAGATGGCTAAATCAAAGGTGGTTTAGTGTATCGCATTCACAGATAAATATTTTGTTAAAACGAAAGTCAAACTGATAACATACAACAAATCTAGAAACATTACAAAGAAATCAAACTCGAAAAAAAAACAAAAAAAAGTATAGCTTATTTATTTCCTACATCTTAGACCAACAAGAGTCCTCTCATTTTAGAGCATTGATTGTAAGATTTGTTGTTGTATTATAATTCGATCTCGTAAGATATCGTTCAAAGTTGTACATCCAGCAAGCGCCATTGTGTTCTCTAATTCATCCTTTAGCATTGTTAGCACTTGTCTAACTCCAAACTCTCCCTTTGCTGCCAATGCGAAGATTACTGGCCTTCCCACCTAAATATGCAATAAACTGATATTACAAACTAATAGGTAACAAAATGATATAATTCAAGGAAGATGAAAAATTCTCGATTACAGCTTCTAATAATAGGGAAAATTTTAGCAGTATATCTCCTTACTTTTATCTTTAAATTCCTTTTTGATATGTAGATCTCTTTTTGTATTTTATCTAGCTTAAGCCCGTTTGAGAGTGTAAAGTATGTATGTGTCTTTGAGCTTATCTTTAATTGAGAGGGCAAATTTTTAGCTCCAAAATGTTCTTTATATTATGATATTAGAATTCAGATTAACAAACCTTAACCAGACCAAACCTAGTCACGAGCACTACTATGTAAAAACACTAAGGTTGTTGTCATCACGAGTCAAATTATGATTAGTTTAAACAATAAGTGAATCAATCCTACCTATCCTTTCTAATTGTATCACTCGGTTAATCTAAAGATTACATTTTTATCCTCATAGCCAACGTTAGTCATGAATAGGAGTTCTGCTTATGTAAAAATACTTAAGATGCCCGATCATTAATGGAAAAGTGAATAAGAAAACTTTCAGTGACGTGATTGGAAAATCGAAAACCCAACTATCAAAATAGAAGGCAAATGCGTTGTCTCAAGAAGGCCGTAGCACCTTCATTCGAGTCAATCTAGCCTCCAAAACAAAACACCTAATGCAAATCTCCATGTTGCCCTTTAGTGTCCACCAAGAGTTAGATAGGCTTAAAACAAACCTCTGCTTTCTATGAAATTTTTCAGTCAAAAGCTATGCATGGATTACAAAAGGTGGAGCTTCCCACTATGAGAATTGTACTAGTAATCGCTTTAGCCAAAAGGCGGATTTACACCCAGAAGATGTAAATAACGCCCTCTTACACTTTCAACTTGATGAAGAGATTTATATGAAAATTCCTCAATAATACAATACGGGGCAACCATGGCAAGGTTGCAAATTAGAAAGGTGTCTTTATGGCTTAAAACAAGCATCAAGACAGTGGAACAATTCTATCATTTCTTTATCAACTTAGGATACACTTACAACCTGTTTGGTGATTTGGAAGTCAAAAATGAAATGGTAGTGAAAGATGAGAAAAGAAGAGAAGAGAATGGGTCAGAAAGTAATATATGAGAATATACATTTCTTGCGTTTGGATAATGATAAGTTTTGATGGGAATTGTAAATAATATTTTTTTATTTAAGAATGTGTATTTACTTTCCACCAAGTCCCACCAATTTGGTGTGGTGAGATTCATTTTCCTATCATTTCTATTCAGATTTTCCAACAACATGATCAATATCCCACTAAATCACATATTAAAACTAAACCAAACACTACAAAAATAATTTCAACCATTTCCCTCCCTTTAAATTCTCAATGAAACCCACCATCCAAACATAATGTTAGTCCAAGACACTAATCATTATTTGTCAAACAGGAAGGAGATTTTTTCACAACTTTACTAGTCTATGTGGACGATGTTCTACTTAAATGTAATTCATAAGGAGAATTACATTTTGTAATAGTATATGTGCTTGTTATTCCCGATTCACAACTAAAGATGTTAGTCATGCTCACTACTTCCTAGGCATGGAACTATACAAAGATGAGATTGGTGTGCTATTAAGCAAATGTGAGTGCAACAAAGTCATTCTTACAGACTCTCACATGGAATTGGCAAAGCCAACACATTTCCCTCATCCTAGTGACCTTAAGTTAACGCAAGATGAAGGTAAACTCGTGGAGAATCTATAAAAGTGTAGGATATTAATAGGGAGGTTGCTCTCTCTCTCTCTCTCTCTCTCTCTCTCTGCCTGATTTATCCTACTCAATTGAAGACCTTATTGAGTTTGTTTCCGAACCTAGAATGCCACATTGGAATGTAACTTTACATGTTTTGAAGTATCCCAGTGGCACATCGACTCATGGATTGTTCTACACTATCCAAACTTAAATTAAAGTCGGTGGTTTCACACCTTCACTGACGCCGACTGGTGCATCAATTCTTACAACTTGTCGACCTTTGTTTTGCTACTATGTCTTCCTACACTCGTTGGTGTCTTGGAAAAAGTAGAAGGAAATTACAATGTCTCGTTAATTTGACAACATCTAGAGCCAAAGTGCAAAAGGATGATGAAGAGCTAATGAAGAAGGCAAACCAACCAACACAACTCAAGGCTTTAGAATCCATCTCATATGCTTGTTTGTGGGTACTTTCTCTCCGGAACTTTCTTTTCCTTTTTAAGAAATTTTTGGTAATGTTGAGTTCTCGCTCTTGTTTAGCTTCATACTAGTTTAATCCCAGTACCTTATACCGATTTCAATCAAATTTTAAATTTAATGTTTTCTAACTATAAATAGTATATTTATCTCGTATATAAATAAAATTTATATATAATTCTAATTAATAGTGCTATAAAATACAAAATTACAACTTTTTGAGAAAGTATGATCATATTTATTGATATAGTCATTTTTTAAAATAAAGATTGGGATCATGTGAAGACTTATAAGGATAAAGTATACAATCAAATCTTTAACTAAGAAATAAAAGACTATAATATCTATTGACCAATATATAATTATCAATATATATGTTCTTTCTTAATTAGTACCTTAGTTAATATCTTATAAATAAGATTTGATCAAGTACAAAAAATAAAATATCTCATAAACAATTTCTATATTTACCTTTTTGGTCGGAAAAAATCTCATTCACCTAAATAAATATGATATGGCTTTAAAAATGGATATGATATGGCTTAATAAAGTATTTAGTGGACAAGAGGTAGGTTCTGGTGAGGAGAATTCAACTTCATCCATTGGATTTACCTCCTTAATAGACGATTTGCATTTGTTTGCAAATGGATTGTATCTAAAGGAAATTATGGCGCTCCTTGGCCACCAAAGATCTTAATTATTTAAAGGGGAATTTGCATTTAACCACCCCTTATTTTACACTTGTTGCATTTAACCATCCTTTATATTTTTTTGTACACTTAACCACCCCTTATTTGTAAATAGTTCCATTTAACCACCCATTTGACAAAAATGGTATTTTCTCAAAAATAAATGACATATTTGTTCTTTTTTTTTAATTTTTGTTATATAAAAATAAAAGAATTATTAAGCTCATATAGTATCTCCCAACTGAAAAAATTAGTTTCGGTTCCTAAAACCTTTCTAAAGTTGTATAGTTGGTTCTCGAATTGTATCTCCCTACTAAAAAAATATTTTTGAATCCTAACACTCTTTTAACATTGTACAATTTTTTTTTGTTGAGACCCAATCTGAAATCAATGGGTCAAAGAAAGACCCGACTAGGTCATTTATTGGATAAAACCTGAAACTCAAGATCTGATGGGTCTACCCGAAACACGGTTTTGTAAAAATAGTATATCCTTCGTGTTGAATAATTTAAATAATTTATTATTAAGATGGATACATAAATAATATGGAGTACTTTTTTACTTTATTATAATAATTAAATAAAATTAATTCTATTAATAGTTACGTAAATCCAAATTTATACGAACTTGAAGTGAACCAACTCGAAATGAACCAACCGGAACATGTAATAGAGGGCAAAATTTTTATTATATAAACTATGGGTGGTTAAGTGCAACTATTTGTAAATAAGGGGTGGTTAAGCCCATGAAAAAATATAAAGGGTGGTTAATGACAACAATTGGTAAATAAGGGGTTGTTAAATGCAAAAAAAAATATAAAGGGTGGTTAAATGCAGCAAGTGTAAAATAAGAGGTGGTTACATGTAATTTCCCCTTATTTAAAAGCTTACGTTGGACATCTAATCTGGATAAAGAGAAGGAATCCCCTTTGGTCCATTGGATTTTTGCAAGCAACCCGAGTTCGAAGAGAGGCGAAGTGACCGTGGGTGATTATATATAATTCGAAAATCGCACATACCATTAACTTTTTATTGAATGTGCATTTCTTATCGTCGAAATAGCAGGGTACGCACCAACAATCCCTTGTTGGGAGTCTTTCCGCACAATTTCATTTCATAAACACACGACCACCCTTTGTACCCAATCAGCACACGAAAGATAAATAATATATATAGAAACTGACATGAATGAAAACAGGGAATGAATTAGTTCATAATCGAGAAAGTGAGGGAATCTTACGAGAACAGCCTGAGCACCGAGGGCTAAAGCCTTGAAGACGTCGGATCCACGTCGTATTCCTCCGTCAAAGAGGACCGGAACTCTTCCTTTGACAGCAACCACCACCTAGCATGCATTACAATTAACATACACATGCATACATTTAAGGATTAAGGATTTTGTTAGTCTGTACGTATAGGGTTGTAATTAAGTTGAGCAAACCTCTTCCAACGCGCAAATGGTGGCCGGTGCATAATCAAGTTGTCGACCTCCGTGATTAGAGACTATGATCCCGTCTACTCCCACTTCCACAGCATGAATTGCTGTTTGTTTCAATCGTTTGATCCATCAAGGATCATGTATCATGAAAAATACAAGTCTAGTTTGTACAAATTCAATGCTGACTTTCATGACAAAATTACCATCTTCCCTCGTCAGCACGCCCTTGATCAAAATGGGCAATTTCGTGACTGATCTCAGCCAATCTATGTCCTGCAAACGGGGAATTGAATTACTATATACAAGCCTTTAATCGAGTCATTATTAATGATTAAGGTAACCATATGATTTCAGGACCCTTTATGTTAACCTTCCAGCTTAAAGACTGATCATGAGCTCTTAGCGCAAGTGCTTCAACACCCGAACCTTGGTCCTACATCATGTAAAAGTGTGTACGTAACTAACGGTGTTTGTTCAGCAACTGTTAAGCATTAGATCCGCGTACTATATAAGACTGACTTCTCCTCATGTTAGAAAAAACACGGAAATTATAGCACCAGTAACCCACAGGGACGATTTCAGTTGAGAGGAGACCTTCCAAGTTCTTGATCTGTGGTGAAATCAATCTGCGCGCATTAATTGTGGATTCAATCACATTATTTTTTAAAATCAAAACATGAATGATACTAGCTAGAGACAGAATGAGAGGGTACGGTGTGTGTTTAGTACTTGTTCTTCATGTCGGACTCTCTTCTACCAAGTCTTGGGGTGTCAGCTGTTAAAACAATGGCCTTGTACCCATTTCTCTCCGCTCTCTGCACCAGCTCGGCTGCCACATCACGCCTCTTGTACACCTCCATCCCAAATATTTCAAGTCCCAAACCACTTTCAGCATTAATATTTATTAATTTCTATCAAGCTAGCTAGTTCACCATGCTCTAGCTAGCTAACTGATGCTCCAGAAACATGCATGCATATCAGCATATGCAAATGTATTTCTATTGGGTGGACTTACATAGAGCTGGAAGAAGCGTACAGCATCACAGCTGGAAGCAACCTCTTCTATGCTGCAAGTGGCCGTGAAAGATAACACCTACACACGTACATGAACTGATGAACATGAACACCCCCCGGCTGTATATAAATAGATAGATTATACAAACACGTTGGTTCTTAATCAGTGAATTAAAGAATGAACCATAATTGTTCCACAAGCAGCAGCTGCCCTCGCCGTTGCCAATTCTCCTGCCAGCAACAAGCGTGATCCAATTAGAACAAGCGACAAATCACAGCCAACAGCTAGCGATCTATGTAGGTAGCTAAATGTAACACCGTACCCTCAGGATGAGCCAACTTATGCATGGCAGTCGGGGCAATCATGATAGGCGCCGAGATAGGGTAACCCAGTATGGTGGTTGACATGTCTATGTGCCTCACGTCTACTAGAACTCTTGGTCGGATCCTGCATATATGGGTAATGATCGACTCAGATATATACATGATTCCCGCTTGCTTGCCACTTTGCCAGTGGTGTGTATAATAAAATGCTGCAGAATCATAAAGATGTATATATGAATGAGTTGATTCACATGATCCTAGTGAAGGCCTTCTCGTTTTCCTTGAGAGTGTGCTCATCCTCGGCTCCTCCTGCGTAGAAATCATAGTACATTTTCGGAAGGGCTTTCTTCGCCAATGCTTGAAACTCTTTAACATTCACTTCTTCGGATGCCATTTCGTATAAATAATTCTTCTGTCCAAGGATGCAGATAGTAAATCATATCGGATATTAATTTGCATATGCAGTCGTTCAATTTTCACAAGAAGCTCATCAATCACGGGCAAAAGTTCCAATTCTGGAGGGGATTCAAAGGATGCTCTTCTTCTCAGTTACCATCCAATTCTAGTGAATTTCGCAAATTCTAAATGATGATTCATTAAAGAACAAACTTTCTCACTCTCGACCGAATTTATTTTAGAAATTTCCAGCACCAATCTAGAGTATACGAGACAGAATTAGAGGATTTCAAAAATTTACAGACAAGAGCTATATCTATTGTACAGTAAGATGACAAGTTGAAGATTAAATATGTTTCAGATCGAGTAGCTCACATTTCTTGACTAAACTAAAGATAAGGAACATTGGAAAATAAGAAAACCCATGAGAGGCGTTGATTATAGTGGATCACCTAGCTGTGTACGAATCAAACTGTGGCCTAAGTGTTGATGATTGATGCCCTCGATCGATCGATGTATCTGGATGAGTGCTGTTGCAGAGTAACAGAGAATTGTTGATATGATGAAGCAGCAGAGCAGAGGAAAGGTGATCACCCTCACAAGTCACAACAACAAGGCAAATGTAGTAATCATTTTCACGAAAGGATAAGAACCAAGTATTGGCAGTTTGTGCTTACTACAATTCCAGCACGGCTTTGATAACAGACAAACGCAAAATTACCACCCCCCATTTGATCGACCTTTATACGGCCTATTTTATTCACAGTTTTCAAACCCAGCCCAACTTCTACAATATCCCCCATACCAGCCTATTTTCGAACCTATCATAACTTTCTATCTATGATGATCATAATACGTGAAGAGGTTTGTCCGTAAGTAGAGTTTTGTAATGCCTGCTTTTTTAGGCACCAATATACATTCTGCAAGCGTTGGTGTCAACGTAACTCCATATTCAACAGCGGATATATATAGAGGCATCCCAAAGCGCCATCTTTTTCAACTTAAAAGTGCATAAAGTCAAGAGCATAATCCTGTGTGATCTATTACAAACACAGTCTATCACATCTAAAGTAGTTATTTCAAACCTTAAAAACGGTCAAGTTTAACACCAAAGACCATTGGTTCGTTTCTTCGCCAAGGCAAAGCAGACCAATAGATAGTTCACAGCAACCAGAAGAGCTATTTAACTGTATAGGTCATCTTCGTCGGCTCCACCAGCAGGGGCAGTGAATGGCTGAGCTCCTGCGGTTCCACCAGCAGCACTGGAGTCAGCAAAGCGGAACTCACTGCCGAAGCCTCGCGACTGTTGAAGGGTCTGAGCAAAGGCCTGGTATTTGCGAATGTCAGCGTCGCTGACACTCCTACGTGCATACTTCATTGACTCCTCGAAATGGGCAGCTCGGATCTCAGACACTTCATCCTCATTGTCCTCCTCCATGGCTTCTGGGTTTTCACTTCTCCTCTTCTCCTTCTCAAGATCCTGCAAATATATCAAATAAGTACACCAAATTTTTACATGTCAAAGATTTGTTGCTTATAGTACTCCCAAAAAACTTCTCCTCCAAAAGTAAAACGAAGCAATTTCAGAAGGTCATTTGTCTAAAAAATCAATGGGAGCTGAAGTATCTCTACACTGATGAAGTAATATATAGCACAAAATGTTCATTTACCTGCTCAATGTTCTCTCTGATAGCATATTTGCAGGCACGCTGGCAGATTTCTGTGATGTCAGCACCACTGAAGCCCTGTGTGTACTTGGCAAGAGCACTAAGATCAACATCCTTGGCAATTGGAGACCTCCTGAGGTTGGCCTTAAAGATCTGCAGACGGGATTCTTCGTCGGGTAGAGGAATGTAAATCAGCTGATCAAGACGACCTGGACGGAGGAGAGCAGGATCGATAATATCAGGTCTGTTGGTGGCACCGATAATGAAGACGGTTTTCTTGGCAGACATGCCATCCATTTCAGTCAAAAGCTGATTCAGGACTCTGTCCGCAGCACCACCAGCATCACCTGAGCTGCTTCCCCTCTGTGCAATTGATCAATTGACACAGGTAAAAACAATGAATAAACAGACAAAGATGGGAGATTGGAAGGCTTTATCTATGTAATGGAAAACAAAATGAACAAATTATTTCCCGACTTCTCACTCTAAGAACCAAAATGAGCTAGGCAAATAACTATCAACTACAATTCATACTTGTAGAAAATCAAGATCCTGAAACTTCTAAAGTGTGTAACAATGATCAAACAAATGCTTTTTCTCAACATATTATGAAATGTGTGAACTCCTTTCCAGAATTCTCAAAAAATAAGGTTGAGACCATACCTGTGTGGCAATAGAGTCAAGCTCGTCAAAGAAAAGGACACAAGGAGCTGATCCACGAGCCTTGTCAAATATCTCTCTCACATTAGCTTCACTTTCCCCGAACCACATGGTCAGCAACTCAGGTCCTTTAATACTAATAAAGTTGGCCTGACACTCATTTGCAATAGCCTTGGCCAGCAAGGTTTTACCACATCCGGGAGGGCCATAGAAGAGAACTCCCTTTGATGGCGACATCCCAAACTTCTCAAATTTCTCCGGGTGCTCCACAGGATATTGTACAGTCTATTAGAGAGAAAACAATAGAAACAATAAGACTTGGATTTCACCAATGATGATAAAATTTACAGCAAACACTACAAAGGGATATGTTGTTAAATTATTTACCTCTTGAAGTTCCCTCTTAACATTGTCAAGACCACCAATATCGGTCCATGACACATTGGGCACTTCCACAACCTGGAAAAAGAACAACATTATTAAAGAGAACTGGACATAGAAGAACAAAGGACAGCACAGTCAAACTTATTTAAGCAAATCAACTCACGGTTTCACGCAGAGCAGAAGGATTGCTTTGGCCCAAAGCAGTTGAGAAGTGTTCATTGCTAACTGCCATAGAGTTCAATATCTCAGCATCAATGGTATCATCTTCAAGATCTATGACATCCATCTTCTCCCTGATACACTGGAGTGCAGCTTCAGTGCACAAAGCAGCCAAATCAGCACCAACATAACCGTGTGTCTCCTTGCAAATCTTCTCTAGATCAACCTACGAGACATTAAAATCAAACAATTAATCATCTCCGAACTACTTAAAAGAGATTGATCTCAGCAATATAGTACAGAAAGAGTAAAACATACATCATCAGAAAGCTTCATATTTTTTGTGTGAATGCGAAGAATCTCAAGTCGCCCAACTTCATCTGGTACACCAATATCTATTTCCCTATCGAACCTTCCAAACCGCCTCAGAGCAGGGTCAATGCTGTTCGGGCGATTTGTAGCACCCATAACAATGACGTGAGCCCTGGACTTAAGCCCATCCATTAATGTCAATAGCTGAGAGACAATTCTCCTTTCAACTTCACCATTAGTTTTCTCTCTTTTGGGAGCAATCGAATCTATTTCATCAATGAAGATGATAGATGGGGCATTCTTCTCTGCCTCCTCAAATGCCTTACGGAGATTGCTTTCACTTTCTCCAGCCAGTTTCGACATGATCTCTGGTCCGTTAATGCAGAAGAAGAAGGCACCTGTCTCATTTGCAACAGCCCGGGCTATCAAAGTCTTACCCGATCCAGGAGGTCCATAGAGCAGAATTCCTTTTGGCGGCTTCACTCCAATTGATTTAAATAGTTGTGGGTGCCTTAATGGTAACTCCACAAGCTCTCGGATTTGAGCCATCTGCTTCCTGACACCACCAACGTCATCATAACCAATCTCATCTAATCTATCCTCGTCTTCTCTTTTTACAGGTTCTCCTTCACAGAAGATTTCAGTGTCTGGGGCAACAACACAGAACTCAGGAGGATCTGTCTCAATAACCTTGAATTCCACACTCCTCATACCTCCTCTCACAAGGAAGAAGTCACCCTTCCTCAATGGACGATAAGCCTCCAGAAAATAAGCTGGAAAAAAAAAAAGACAAAATGGATTAAGTACTTGATCTGACAACTTATGTATGTAGAAGTAAGCTGATTAAGGCTTATGCATATAAAGCTATGAAAGACAGTTCATTAAAGCATGTTGTATGGAACAAAACAACTCTCCAAACAACAACATGCAACATTTTATTGCTTTTAACATTAACAGATCATCCAGCTCAGAACTGGTACTATCTCCAAATAAGAATGAAAAAATGGGATGAACCTAACAATCTTCCATAATTTTATCAGCATTTTCGTCTCTAATCATAATAATCTACAGCATACAATGACAGCAAAACAAGAATAGACCATTCCCATATTTCATTCAAGTTTTATATTAAAACAAACAGAACTATTTAAAACGCATAAGTATCTGTGAAATAGTAAAGCACATATAATTCCCATAGGAACATTCTCAAAAGAGAAAATGGATCAATTCCAGAATGAAACACCATTAACTTTTTTGACTATACTGCATCAGTAGTTAAAAAATAGTCAATGTTAGCTAAACATGATAGAACAAGAAGATACATAAGCAATTGCAAGCAAAACCATCAAAAGAAAGATATTTAAATACCCTCATGTACTTACGCTTCAGGTATGCATCGAAGAGACTTCCGGTGACCCCTTCAATGGTGTCATCGATAGGAAGAATGTGCACACGCTTTCCGTACTTTACATCGGGGCACTGGTGAACAGATACTACATCACCAAGTCTAACCCTCAAATTTGATCGGACAACCTTGTTCATCCGAATCTTTGGTTCATCACAAGATTCGTCAGGAAGGGCAATGCAGATTGTATCTTTTCTTTTCTTACCCTGCCAAACAAAAGATAGAAGCCGATTCAGACATCATAATATAACATCATACAGTAAGCTAACACTACATGACCTTGCTCCTCACTATATTCTCAAGCAGAATCCCCAGAACAGAACATTACTCTTAACGCATAAGAGCTTGATATCTATTTGGGAAATAAATTTTGTATACACAACACAAAAAATCAAACATACAAATATGAAATCACAGAAGGGAGATAGATAATGAGAAACACACAGGCCCAACCACCAGTCTAGAACCAAGAAAAGGCAATAAGAGGAAGCTGATGTTTTGGACAATTTCAATATACTGTTACATAACTAAACAATGCTATGCACCATGTACGAGCACTCAAAACAGTCTACACACTTGAACTCAAAATACACACATCCACAAGGAAGTTATTTATCTCCACATAGAAGTCGTGCATAATCAGACCATGTATATCCACAATCTGATTAAAAAATCACGAATCCATCAAACCCTAGATCACAACAACGAAAAACTTTCTGCAGCAGAGTATCTGGATTGGGAATTCGAATCCAATACCTTAAGCAAAACAGTATCGCCACGGAAAAGCTGAAGCTTTTCCAAGGTATCAGGATGCATAGACACGACGGAGTTGTCATCGTTAACCGCCTCATCAACAACAAGGCGGTTGGGCGCCTTCTTCCGCTCTAGAATCGCTGTGCTAAAATCCCTTTTCGCCTTACTGCACACAGATAATTGAAACAAAAACAAACACCGATTAAACCCTAGGCCACAACATCAAAGAACAATGCAATCGGGAAGAATTATATGAACAAAAAGTGTAGAGAGATTACGAATCGGAAGATCCAGACTTATCCGCCATGGCTGGTAAAAGATCAGCAGAGATTTGGGAAGGAAGGTATATCGAAAGGGAGTGAAATCGTAAACGAGCAAAGCTGGTTCTTTTCCAATTTATACAGAAGGGTTCGATCGGCTTCTTGCTTGCTTGAAAAGAAATATCATTCGCAGATGAAAGAAAAAAAAGAATATTATCTTCATATTTTTTATTCCTTTATATTCAAATTGATTTTTTTTGCGTGTGTATTATCAATTGAAAATAGGCCAACTTACAAAGGCCCAATATAAATCTAAGGCTTCGTCCGGGAGAAGCGTTTTCCGCGTAGATGGCGCGTCTCGCTGGTGAAACGCTTCTCCGGTGGGCTGTTCGGGTCTAGCGGAACAAGGTAGATGGCACCACAAATTCCGCTGGACGCTGGTATCTACCTCCCCCCAGATTGCAGCGTCTTGCCCTAGCTTCTCGCCCCCTAGCGTCTTTACCCTCCTTCTCTTTTCAATCAAAAATTCCAGCCATTACCCTCGTCTGAAAGCTGTTCTCATTCCAGCCAACCCTATAGGCGATTTTCGAAGAACTTCGAGCAAGCCTCGCCGTCGAGCTCGCTTCAAATCCTCTCCGTCGACGGAGGAAAGGGGCGGGATTTGGCCTGGGCGGTGCCGATCTTGCTGGCGGTGGTGTTGTATTGCTTGGGAGGATGGTGGAAGAGGGAGATCAGAGGCTGGTTGCTCGGCTTCTGCTGTGGCGCTTCCGAGATCAGGGGCGGGATTTGGCCTGGGCGGTGCCGATTAGGGTTTCAGAGGCTGGTTTGAATTTGGATCTGGATTTGATTGAATCACTGTATTGGTAGAGAAATGGAAACAGTATTGTATAGATTATCATTCCACTCGGTAATATCAAATTGATTTTTCATTTATTTTTTCATTTATTCGAAATATCAAATTCCACATTGGACGGATCGATGATTGCAAAGCATATGGGGATTTTACTGATTAGCAGCAATGATATCTTGTACATGTAGCCTTCTTCACAATGAATGGGCTGCTAGAAATGACAAATTGTTTTTATATTTATTTTGGGGGTATTTTGGTAATCTTTTATTATCCTTTTCGGGATTCAGCTAGGTACTTTACCGAACACTCATTTCAATTTTTACTCAATTCAGCTAGTAAATCCAGCTTTCGGATTCAGCTGCCAGTTCCAGCTTTTAACTGTCAGTCCCAGCTTTCAGCTTTCAGTTCCAGCTTTCAGCTAATTACCCGAACGGAGCCTAAGTTATTGGGTCGAACAACCCAATTTGTTGCCTAACTAATTTTCTTTTTTGTTTTGGTCATAAAACGGGCCGAGGCCCTGCGCTTTTATTGAGAAAGATCAGTTATACTCACCACGCGCTACAAGATCAGACAAAAGGAAATCCTGAATAATTTGAGAAGGAGAATGAAAATACATAAAATGTTCATTTAAGTCTAAGGCGAAATTGGCAAGGGCATCGATTGTAGCATTAGCCGAACGTCGAACAAACTGGACAGTGATGGTGGCCTGGTAGCTGCGAATGAGGTGCTTGCATTGGAGAATCAACTGGAAGTCTCTATGCGGGTGGTTAACCTCCAAAGTCAGCAGCTGGCACGCCACCTAACAGTCAGAACGAATGATAACATTTGTAGAAGCTTGGGCATGAGCGAAGTTAAGGCCATGATACAGGGCAAGAAGTTCCGCATGACATGCGTCAGCACAGCCGTAAGTGAACACAAAGGCCGATTGAAAGGATCCATACTCATCACGCATCAGTCTACCACCTCCAACAGCCCCAGGATTGCCCTTTAAGACGCCATCGACATTGATAGTGACCCAGCCGCTAGGAGGAGCAACCCAATGACACCGGGCCGAAGTGAGAGCAGAATTCTCGGGAGCCGGAGGGACGAGCGCAGCTGATTTAATCTGAAAGTGTTTGAAAGCCATGGTGGTTGACGTAACAATATGAGATAGCTTGTGATGGTCATCGCTGGCCTAACTAATTTTCTGACGGTTCTATCTTCTTGGGACCATGGTGCGCGTAATTTTACAAATCTCATATATTATTCTGACGGTTCTATTTTGTGTATATGCATTCAAATCTATATGTATATATATATATATATATTGCTAGGTTTTGGTTCCGGTAAGGACCCACCTTATGGTAAGGAGAGATGCTTATAGTTGGGACTAATCTCAGCCCTTAATCTTAGGAAATCAAGGATCAAAAATTATTGTTGACAGCTCACCCAAACAGCCCGCACGTCTCTTTTCCTTGGTATTTCTTGTGCGGCACAAAATCCCCGTGACAGTCCCGATCGATTTTTTCTGTGCGTCCCCCTCCCCCCTTGATCGACCAAAATCTCCTCCCCATTCCAGTCCACGAAATTCACAGATTTGAGAGTGCTCTGGATTCGCAGATTTGAGAGTGCTCTGGTGTGCCATCAAAGCTATACAGGATGAAAGGCTCGATCTCGACTGTGTAATCTACACAGGAGATCATGGTTCTTCTCCCAACAGCCTCTCCGCTCTACACAGGAGATCATGAACTAGTCGATAAAACATTTTTGAACCGCTCATTTTTTAGTAGCGCCACTTAATTTTCTGATACAGATTTGAACAATATAGTAGCCTCAAGAATTCAAAACAAAATGCTTTCCAAAGTTTTGCAGCTCGTTCCACGTACCCCAGAACTACTCGTCTTCTTCTGGAATACTTTGCAGCTCGTTCCATGGAGATGAAAGTATTACTAATGCATAATGTATTCTCAATGACATGATGTTCTTGTTGCTTGATTCCTTGAAGTCACACAACTAGTATCGTTCAGCCTTGTACGTTTCTAGATGCCTCATAGCATAGACCCCAGAATCAACATGGTTTTGTGGTTCGTCCATTTTATTGGCATCCAAATTATGTCAGCGTTTTTCACTCCAATCTTCTTGAAAGCTCCTCTCCCAATAACGAACCGCACAACCATTTGAACTACTTATACAAAACATTGAACTATCAGTAGAAAAATTTGAACTACTCTCAAAAAATGCAAGCAAAGAATGTAAGTTCATATGAAAATAAAAAATGAGAAAGACAATCTGCACTAGCTCAACCAGAACTGCACAAAAATTAAAAAAAATTTGTCAACAGCATTTTAGGATTATATTTACAATAGTACGATATTAGTTTTTAAACAGCATGTCATCTGATGAGCACATCATGTCATCTGTCAATTCAATTCATCCATACAATAGTACGATATTTTTAATTCTTGTTAGTGCAATAGCTCAGGTTCATACAAAAACTTTCGTTTAGGAACTTGCACTAGCTCCAACCTCTCAACTGAACACCACATCACAAAGACTGCACAAATCCTAAAAGCCAACAACTCAGCAACAACAAATGCAATTCCAAAAGCAGAATATCAATCTCTAATTCCAAAAGCATCTCATGGAATAGCAAAATGCTAGATTTTCTCCATTATCCCCATCCCCTGAGCTACAATTCAAGATCCAGATTCAAACACCAGCTCAAGCAAATCTCGAGACACAAAAACATAACAAGCAAGCACTAGACTTAACCCCTAAACTGCCAAAAACATGAGCATCCCACGCAGGAATCAATAGCAATTTTTTGAACTTCAACCCATAAAAATTTGAACTACTTAAATAAAAATTTGAACTAGTCCCTCTTCAAAAATAAAGCATCTAATTATAACAAGCAAGCATCTAATTTGAACTAGGATCCTACCAAAGTGAATATAAAGCAGAGCACAAATTCAAAAATACGATCAACATCTAATTATAACATCAATTTACCTCAATTCACACGCAAGCAATCTTTTCACAAGCAGGCAAAGACAGTCAAGCATACAAAGACAGTCAAACTCAGCAAACTCAACATACAAATTCAAAAATCATGAGCATGTTTAGACATTATTTTAGAGGTTACCTTTGGGTCTGAGCATGGGCTAATTGAGTGTACAGTGCAGTATTCTTAGACGTAAATTCAATAGCAGCTCCTGTCCTAGAAAACTTTGTCTGCAATAGAGGAAAAGTACGGCTTAATTAAGGAATATAAGCTAACAAGTAATGAATGATACGTCTAGCTTGGATGCTAGAGACAACAATGTAGATCATGAATAATGTAGATCATGAATAATGCAAAGACAACAAGGAAATAACAATTTCTAAGAACGAAGTTTCATATCAAAGTCAAAAAATCGATCAAAAAAGAAACGAGCAAACAAACATGATATCAGCAACACAAATCTACAAAGTAGGTCAGAAGGTCGGAAGTAACAAGCAAGCGCTATATTTAACCCCTAAACAACCAAAAACCTAAGCACCACACGCTCCATCAATAGCAATTTTTTGAACTTCAATCCATAAAATTTTGAACTACTCACATAAAAAGTTGAACAATAGCAAGAGAAAGAAAGAAATCCTATGACAAATTTCACAAGAAAAAAAATGACGATCTCACAAATTTCACAGGACGATAGGAATGCTGATCATGACTAACAAGCACAGGAACACAAGAACACAGGAAAGAAAATGAACAAGAGAAATCAAAGCAAGATACCAACTAAAAGAAGGCGTGGTGTCGAAGATTAGAGCAACAAAATCAGTAAGAGAAATCACAAAATCAGTTAGAGAAATCAGAGCCCTAGGACAGGTCTACGTCTCATTCTAATACATCGCAACGACACAAAAATTCGCACAAATCAGCCTCAAATCGAAGCTGAAAATCAGTTACAGAAAATCAGCCTCAAATTCGCACAAAAATTCACACGAATTAGTCTCGAATCAGCCTCTAATGTATCGCATTTGACAGGTTTAGTTCGAAGAAATCGAAGCAAAAAGAAGAAGAAATCGAAACAAAAACAATTTTGCAGAAACCCTAGGACACAGGACTTCAGAATTTGGCACAAATCAGTAGTATAACATCAAATTGAAGCGAAATCGACTTCTTCAAACGCAAAATCAGCAACAGAATTCAACAAAGGGGAGAAATCGCAACATCAAACGAAGAAATCGAAGAGCGAATCGAAGACCTAAAAAATCGAAGAAATCCAAGCAAAAAACGAGTAGAACGCCGGATGAAAAAACGAAATCAGCATGAGCATCTACTTACTTGTTCGAATAAGCAAAGAACGGGAGTGAATCGAAGCCGGTTGTTGGGGAGGGTGGTCGAGAGCAAATGGAAGAACGGGAGGAAGAAGTCTGAGAGAGTTGAGAGGGGCTTGAGGCAAGGGATTGAAGAAGATGACCATATATACAATTTTTCCACTAAAAAAATCCCAAATCTTGTATCAGCACGCACCATCTCCTCTAATCTCATCCGTCCATTCCCTAGTATCAACGGTTATTATTAATCCTTACTATAAGCATTCTCCTTACTATAAGGTGGTCCCTACCCGAACCCAACTCTATATTGCTATATACTAAAGCAGAAGCAAATTTTGTCACCATATTGCGCCACATCACCCTCGTATTTAAAAATCTATCTTATTAAATCTTGATTTTATCATAATCTTATATATACTTATACTTAATTAAAGTATTAGTTATATCTTAGAATTTGAGTTGTTTAATTAATAATTCTATCCAAATATATAAATCTCTATCTTATCATTCTACACTTCTAATTAATACATAGATATAGACCTGTCAAAAGCTGACCCGACCCGCAAACCCGACCTGACCCGCCCCAAAAATTTTGGGTTCAACCCAAAAATTTAGACCCGTGAGTATAGATCTATCATAAACCTTTTATTTATAAAAAAAATTCATCATTATCTAAATCATAATCTTAATATTTTACCCATTTAATTAATAGCATATGAACTTTAGATAATTTTTTTGTAATCTTATTATGGTATTTTTTTATATCGTCAATGGTAGCAAATTCTACGACTATATTTAAGACAAATATCCATTCTATTAAAATAATATATTAAATATATATTTACTATTATATCATATTAAAATATCAATAAAAAAAGTAGATGTTATATTTACCATATATATCACTAATATTGCATATTGATTACGCTTTAAAAAGAAAAGATAGATTTCGTAGTTAAGATAATAATTCATTACATTTTCGTAACATATTTATTATTTATTATATAATTTGTTTTTTAAAAACAATAACATATATATGAGATAATTTGGTTTTCTATTTAACTTATTAAATATTATCCATATCTTTAAGTGATTTAATTTAAATGCCAAAAGAGTTGTATCGAATGTTAATAAAATATGATAATGCATCTTATCTTGTGCCATTCTTCCTCAATTATTTAAATGTATGGTTATGTATGTATAAAAAGTAAATATATAAATAAAATTTATATATATATGATGATATACAAAATTATATCATTTTATAATCCAAAAAACAAGTGTCGTTTTAAAACAAAGTATACATAAGATAATATTTATAATTGTTATAGTAAATTCATATACAAAGCAATAAATAAATAAATAACACCCACATACAAGGTACGGGTCATCTGCTAGTAGATTGAGTTTCAGAAAAGAACAATTAAATATGAGAGTATGAGAGAACACATATAGGCCATTGGATCAGATTGGTTTTAATGGCTGAGATTGATCCCTAAAATGGACAAAATCAATATATAGTATAAAAACCGACCGTTTTTGAGCCACCATGTTGATTCTGGCTCCACTTTATTAACAATTTTATATGTTTTATTTTTCTTAATTATTTAATCTTTAATTTAATCTTTTTTCTTACTCATCTAATATCTATCATTGAAGACATAATTAGGATCAAAAAAAAATCATTGAAGACATACTATCTATCTTTAAAATTTTCTTAATTATCTATTCTTTAATTTATCATTTTTCTTAATCATCTAATATCTATCTTTGACACAATATTATCTATCTTTAAAATTTCCTTCTATAAAGGATACATGTTTATTTAACTTATCTTTTCAATTACCATTTTAATCTATTTAGGAACGGATTCAGAATTTTCACTTTCATTTCTTGCTTTTCTACCGTTCTCAATGTCTTCCTCTAGCTTAGTACATTCATACTTGTAATGACCGTGTTTTCCACAGTGCCAACACGTCCTATAGTATTCTCCAAGGTAGTACTTCTTGTTTGGTCTTTGAATCCTATTTTCTTTCATCTTTTCAGGATTGCAAACCTATGACCCTTCACCTTTAGCAATTTTCTTATAGATTTTGTGACTCTTGGAATTAGTATAGTAGTCCTTGTGGCCAACTTCACCACTCTTTAGGATTCTAATCCGTTATTCAAGGTTTTTGGTCTTTTCCCTTTCAAGTTCTAGTTCTGTTGTTTTACTTGCTTCAAAATCACTAGGTAATGAGTCCTTAGAACCAGATTCATATCCTAGTCCACTTTTTGCAGGAACAAATACAGTAGGCTTAATTGGTTCAGTTACCGGAGTCTTTCCTAGAACTTTAATCCGTCCCTAAGCTTAGCATTTTCAGATTTAAGACAAGCTAACTCAGATTTTAGGGACTTAGATGCTTCTTGTGAGGACTCTAGTTCAATTGTCATTTTAGAGCAACTCTCACATTCCACAATAATGTTTTCAGACTCTTCTTCAAGCATATCAAGTCTTTCTTTCATTACATAACTTTCATGCATAATCTTAGAAATCAGTTTGATCAATTTTGGCTTGGAACATGAATCAAGAGATTTTATAAGAGATTCTTGGGTTACCTCTTCTTCAACTTCAGAGGCGTCCTTTGAATCTTCCTCCATGGCCATAAGACAGGTGCTCTGGGAATGAAAGTCTTCATCGTCACTTTCGATGTTGTCCCAAGCAGGTTGATGACCAGCATAATGAGCCTGCTTCTTCACTTCTTTTCCAAAATAACAGTTCTTTGCGAAGTGACCTTTCTTGTTACACTTGTAACATACCAAATCTTTCATCTCTTGATCAGTAGGCTTAAAACTCTTTTTTCTTTTGAGTTATGGTGAGTTTCTTGAACTTTCCCTTCTTGAGCCATGGCTTGAATTTCTTGTGCATAAGAGCTAGCTCAACGTCCTCAGAATCTTCATTATCGTCCTCGTCAGGCATTGTTATGTAGAAATGACGTTTCCCAGCAGCTTGCTCCTTGCGACTTGCTTCTAGCCTTAAAGCAAGTCTTTTCTGTTCTATGTCTTTCTTGTCCTGGACTTTCCTATTCTCATAGCCCATGAGCTTCCCATAAATTTCTTGCATGGTGAGCGTTTTGTTAGCAGGATTTTCCTTAAAGGTAGTCTAGTCAAAATTCCACTCACCAGTTAAACGATCAATTAGAACTTGAATCTTCATTCTCTGGGAGATTCTTGTATTAGGAATTCCCAAGTTCCTCAGCTTTGTCATCAGGTTCTCAAAGCGAGATGTATAGTCAATGATGGTTTCATCTTGATTCATTTAGAGGCAAAAGAACTCTCTTTTGTGAATCATGCAAGTGTCCTCCTTCATGTCATCAGTCCCGACATGAAACTTTTCAATGGCTTGCCATTGCTCCTTAGCGGTTTTGCAGTTGCTTACGCGAGTAGCGTCCCTCTCGCATAGAGCATTTTGCAAAAGACAGATAGCTTTGTGATTGGTTTCCATCAGCTTGAACTCATCAGGACCCCATAACTTCTCATCATGCCTTTTAGCCAACGGAATTTCATGGTCACCGTCCCTGATGACCTGCTAGCATTGATAATAGTTTCCTCTGAGAAAGTTCGTCATCTTGTCTTTCCAATGACTGTAGTTGTCGTCTGTCAGACGAGGAGGCTTAGCACCACTAACCTATCGGTTCCATATCCATGATTACTTGCAACTTTTAAACAATCTAGAGCGCCTGCTCTAATACCAATTGTTGGATCGCACAAGTACGTCAGTGAGGTCTAAGGGCGTCCTTAAGAGGCGTCCTTAGGGAAGCGGAAACAAGTACTTGAAATGTTAAATAGGTAAAGTGCAATAAGTAAAGGACTCAGGTATTTATAGAGGAACCTCATAGAACCAAGTAGTCCTTGTAAGTAAACCTCTACCTCCGTAGAAGATTTTCGAATAGCCTCTTTCCTCATCTTATTGAGAGTCCTTACAGTTACAAGACGAGTCTTACACATCTCTGGCACTTAAGAGTCCATCCCTATGTCCACTATTAAAACTCCTTTTATTCGTTCATTATAACCCAACTCAATCTCTATAAGGACGTTATCCCTATGTCCCTTAGGACTTGTTTCTTTTTCTTACAAACTGTTTTATAATTGGGAAAGCTTCTCTTCTCGATCTAAACACCTAGTTCTTCGTGTTCTTAGCAAGTTCTTGGTGGTCTTGATGATCTCGTCAGATGCTCTGAATACTCTCTAAGAAGTGTAAGTCATAATAAATACCCAAGGGGTATTTATAGTGCTTGGGAAGGGTGTCTTTCCTCCGGACGATCATGCCATTCTGGTACGTTGCAACAATGATCAGCTTCCAAGTGTCCTTTTCAGTGATGAGGGAAGCTTCCCGACAACTTCTATAGACTCCGCTACAGGATCTGCTTCCACGTAGTGATGAACTCATCAACAGGATCTGTTTCCACGTGTACTCTATAATCAAGGCTTGTCGGGTGATGTCATCTTGTCAGGCAGCCTTAGAAGAACTCTGACGTTTGCACTCGCGAGCCTACCCGTTGGGGATTGCGTCCTCTTCTCGTAGAAACTTACTCGTGTTCTTCTTTTTGAAAGATAGTGTCCCTACACCTTAGGGACTGCTACCACTTGTTGTCCTTTTCATGACATGCGTTTCTGAAACATACTTGGATAACTTATTAGACCAAAGCGAGTTTGTCATATCAAAACTAAGAGACGGTTGTCATGGGCACAATGTTAAGGACAAGGGAGTCCGGCCTTAACATCGTCCCAACAGAAGTAACCTCGAAACCGCAAGTCTTACGTAATTTGTTCACCAACCCTTGGTCCACATTTTTCGGAACGAAAAGCTTTGATTTAGTCGTGCTTAATTTTTATCTAACGCACTTCAAAATTTGTCAAGCACTCTAAAAATCACTTGTAGTTGCTCAACGGAAGCCTCAACCATTAAGATCATGTCATCCGCAAACAAAGCATGAGAGATGTCGTGGCCTCAACGAGTTATACGAATGGGCTTTCAACTTCCTTCTTCCACCACCTCTTGGATCAAGTGACTCAATCTTTCCACACAGATGACAAAGATGTATGGAGAGATGGGATCGCCTTGACGAATACCTCTCGAAGGCCTAAAAGGTTTCGTCATCTCCCCGTTCTAGAGGAGTCTCATGGATGTTGTACTGATACATTCCTCCATCCATTCAATCCACCTGTTCGGGAAACCAGTAGCACGCATTAAATCACTCACAAAATCCCAATTGAGCCTATCATAGGCTTTCTTAAGATCGACTTTCAGAATCATCCGTCCTTTCCGTCCACGCTTTTTTCGGATTGAGTGCACCATCTCTTGAACAAGAACAATCTTATCAGAGATTAAGCGACCCAAAACGAAACTCCCCTGCATCGAACTAATAAGATCATTCAAGATCGACCGCAACGTACCGATTAACGAGCACCTTGGTGATCACCTTATAGACGACATTACACAAGCTGATCGGTTTGTACTGATTTTTTTTTCCGGTTTGGCTACTTTTGCAAGAAGCACAATCAGAGCTGTTGGATCGTTAGTACTGAGGGACGGCCTTACCTTAGATAAAGGCGTCCTGTGGTTAGGCGTTCCTACGAGGTGTAGGAGCATCCTTGAGTAATGTAGCGGAAAAAATACTAAACAGATAATAGATGAACGCAGAGAATTATAGAGGAACCACTCAAGACCAAGTAGTCCTTGAGTGTAAACCTCTACCTCCTTGGAGGATTTGTGAATAGTTCTTTCCTTTATATTAACCGTTCTTACAGTTGTACTGGCGAGTTCTTACAGTTCTCTGACACTTAGCTTTTCCCTAAGTTCACTTGTAAGGAACTCCTTTAAGCCTACAACTTAAGGTGGTTCAATCTGCTAAAGGACTCTATTCCTACGTTTTGCAGTACTTCGCAAAACTCTCTCTTTCTCTTTTGGTTACAAACTTGTTTTGTGATTTGTTTACAAGTCTCACTCGATCTAACTCAGGTCTAAGCACTGTTCTTGAGTTCTTGAGTTAGTTCTTCGTGTTCTTGAGTGAGTCGCTTTCCCGTGATTCTCTCTGAATATTCCTGAAAGCGTTAGCGTCACAATAAATGCCTTGGGGCTATTTATAGGACTTGGGGAAGGGCGTCTTTTCTCTGGGACGATCATGCCCTTCGTGGACGTGGCTACAGGATCTTCCTCCACGTAGTAGGGCGGTGATGAGGAAGCTTCCTGTATCCAGCTGAGTATGATGAACTTCGCTACAGGATCGGCCGCCACGTGTTGATGGACTCTGTAAAAGGATCGTCCGCCACGTAGTGTTGGATTCCGCTACAGGATCGGTCTCCACGTGTCCTTGGATGATCAAACATTGTCGTGTGATGTCATCTTGTCGGCTAGTGAGTAAGGACTCCTTTCTTGCGTTCCTACTTGCTTAGGACTCCGTCCTTGCTCAAGTAGTCTCTGGCTGGTCCTTACTTCCTGTTAGCTAGCGTCCCTAAGCTTGTGGGACGCCCATACACACTTGTTGTCCTTTTGGTCACTGGCGTTCCTGAACACTTGGACAACTTTATTAGAATCAAAGTGAGTTTGTCATATCAAAACTAAGGGACGATTGTGTGGAACAGTAACAAGTACGCAGGCGTTCTTGATAGCGTCCCAACAATTTCCCCCTTTTTGATGATGACAAACTCTTCAGCAAAATAGTTTTGACATTGGAACTTAGCATGCATGAAAACTTAGAAGCGTCCTCTAACACTTAGAGAAATTTCAGTAAGCACAAGTTTTCATTCTTTGATTATCTAACATTTGGATTTCAGGGAGAGAAAAGCGTCCTAGAATTTTCTAGGCGTCCTCTATTATATTAGCATGGCGTTCCTTAGACCTTTCACTTAATAGTTCCCCCTTAACACTTGCTTATTCTAGATAACTATTTCATAGCGCATCTCTGCAAAACTACACTTCCCCCTTTTGGCATCATCGAAAAGGATAACAAGTGATAAGGACGTTAGCACAAACACATAACTAAAAGCAGTGGAACGCTTAAACACACATAATGCAAGCAAACAGTGTAATAGCCATTCAAACAAAAGTAGAATTATTACACAAATGTGATCACAAAAAAAATCAAGTATTTTTAAAGAAAAGAAGCAAAGGCAAAATATTGAGGGATTAAGAGGTGGGGAACGACGATCACTAAGAACGACTCTGGTCTTGAAAGAACTTTAGAAGTTGTGCTTGAAGTTCAGCCGACTTAGTGAGAGCCGCGGACAAGTCTTTGATAGCTGAGAAGACGTGGCATTGATTGTCCATAATGGCACCCAAGAGTTCTGCAGGAGGATGCTCAGAGACATTTGCAGGAGCAGAACGGGGCCTTGGTCCTGAACTGGTTGAAGGAGCGTCCATTGGAGGATCTTGAGTAGGAGAAGGAGCCATAAGCATCTGATCAAGAACATTAAGGTCTACGACTGGCTCTTCTTCTTGAGAGTACTCCTGTCCCATGGAAGCAAGGCGTTCTGCTTCAGCATCAGCAGCCATGCGTGCTTCCGCTTCTTTTAGTCTGGCTTCCTCAGCCTCAGCCTCTAACTATTTTATGACAGACGGCAGCTCTTCATTATGCCTTATCTCGACAAGTCCGTTCTTGGCATTCCATTTCAGACCGAGTTCTTCTTGAGGAGCGCTGTCATCATAGGCGTTCTGAGATTTCAGAATCAGCTTTACCAGCCCCGGGTACGGCAGAGCATGTCGCTTCCTCCCACACTTAGCCATATGTTGCATTGCTATTCTTGCTAATTTGATGGGGCGGCGTTCAAGAAAAGCGTCAATTAAGATAATGTCGTGTGTTTGCACGATTGAACGCTTCTCCTGCCTTGGAAGGACGGCGCGACAGATGAAGTAGTGAGCTATGGCGCCAACCTTGCTCAGAACGTGAGCAACTCTGTCTAGTCCCAATGGCCTCTTGCCCTGAAAGACATGTTCGACCAGAGGCAGTTCTTCATCAGTTGTCTCGAAACCGCCTTCAGGAAGAGAGCTTAGAGCGTCGGACGGGGGCTTCTGAGCAGCTAGTCCCATGAAAGCTCGAACCTGGCGTTCACTCACTGTGGCTTTCTCACCATCTATTTTGAAATGGAGAGAGCCATCTTTAGCTTTGTACCTTAAGTCTTTGTAGAACGCCTTAATCTGTTCCTTATCAACCACAACGGGCGCAAGCCCAACGTTCAGCCATCCCTGAAATCGCAGAAGCTCAAGGAACTCCTGGACTTTGTCGTCTTGAGGGAAGGAGGCGAGCCACTCTTCAGAATAAACTAGAGGGCTAAGAACTTTCACGGGCGCGCCATCATGCTTTCTTTTGCGCTTGCCCTTGGGGGACTCGGAGTCTTCGCCATCCGAAGAACTGTCCTTATCAGCAGAGTCCTCAGGGTCATTCTCATCGGCGTCCTGGCCAGCAGCGTTCTTTGTGCCTTATATAGAGGAAGCGGTGGCACAAACGGTAATTACCACTGTTTTACTGTGCGACACGTGGCAAAACTTCCCCCTTAAGATTTGAGCAAAAGCAACGGTCACTGTTCACACTTTCAACGGTTCAAAATTCTGACTCTTCAACTGCTCCTTAACAACTAAACTGGCGTTCTTACCAACTAGCACTGAGCGTCCTCTCATACTTAGCAAAATTTTACCTCTTCAAGCAAACTTGTTCAATCAAACCAACAACCAACTTACCGTTCTTGTGATCACCTTTCGAACCAGTTGAGAACAACGCAAGTACGTCCCGTAAAAGAAAATATGAAGCTCATAGGACGCTTTTGCGGAGTTCTCGGCTAGGGTAAGCTTAGAGTTCCCATCATTTCGGCTTATAATGAGGGTTGGGTGATCAGGGATACTCTTTTCAAGACAAAATAGAGAAAATTTGAATGGCGTTCCAAAGTAGCAAACACATGAAGTTTTAGACTAGCGTCCTTGCAAATATGAATTCAATGCAAAACAGTCCTTAAACACTTAGAATCTACAAAACATAGCCAATCATTGAGAGAATAGTAGAACGGGACTTGCTACTTAAAAGTTATCATCCCCAAGAGCAGTCTTAGATGCTCAAAGGGACGTCTATCAAGCGCCTTAGTGAAAATATCAGCTATTTGGTCTTCAGTCCTTACATGCTCCATACTAATGAGTCCTAGTTCAACATTATCACGTAAGAAATGATGTCTTATATGAATATGCTTTGTGCGTGAATGAAAAACAGGATTCTTAGAAATTTCAATAGCACTTGTGTTATCACAGCGAATGGGGATAGTTTCAAGATTGATACCGTAGTCCTCTAGTTGATATTTGATCCAGATGACTTGTGAACAGCACGAGGCAACAACAACGTACTCGGCTTCCGCAGTTGAAAGCGCCACAGAGTTCTGTTTCTTAGATCCCCAAGAGACTAAGCATGAACCAAGGAACTGTGCCATTCCTGAAGTGCTTTTTCTGTCAATCACATGACCAGCATAATCAGCGTCCGAGTAGCCAACAAGCTTGAAGGACGTCTTCCTGGGGTACCAAAGGCAAAGATCGTCGCGTCCTTTGAGGTAGCGAAAGATCCTTTTGACTTCTTGCATGTGGGACTCCTTTGGATTTGCCTGAAAACATGCGCACAAGCAAACGGCAAACATAATGTCGGGACGGCTTGCGGTCAAGTAGAGCAAAGAACCAATCATCCCTCTGTAAAGCTTTTGATCAACGTCCTTTCCCTGTTCGTCTGCGTAAAGACACGAGTTTGGAGAACAAGGGGTTGCAACAGGTTTGGACGTGTTCATCCCGTACTTCTCAAGCATTTCACGGACATATTTTTGTTGATGAATGCGCGTCCCTTCCTTGAGTTGATTAATTTGAAGTCCCAAGAAGAAATTGAGTTCTCCAATGAGGGACATCTCAAACTCACTACTCATTAAGGACTTGAACTCATCTACAAGTTTCATGTTAGTACTACCAAAGACTATATCATCAACATAGACTTGGGCAATTAAAATGTCCTTGTGAACTTTCTTTATAAACAAATTTTTATCAATTGAACCTCTAGTGTACCCACGAGACAAAAGAAAGGACGCAAACCTGTCGTACCATGCACGAGGGGCTTGCTTGAGTCCATAGAGCGCTTTGTCCAAGTAGTACACATGATCTGGGTGAGAGGCGTCCTCGAAGCCAGGCGGCTGAGCAACATACACTTCCTCCTTTAGCTTTCCATTGAGAAAGGCAGTCTTGACGTCCATCTGAAATAACTTGAATCCTTTGTGAGCGGCGAAGGCAATAAGGAGACGAACGGCTTCAATTCTAGCAACAGGAGCAAAGGTCTCATCATAGTCTATGCCTTCCTCTTGCTTGAATCCTTGAGCCACCAGTCTTGCCTTATTTCTTGACACACGTCCACTCTCATCAAGCTTATTTCTGAACACCCATCGCGTCCCTATGATATTTTTGCCTTTGGGACGTGGGACGAGAGTCCAAACTTTGTTTCTTTCAAACTGATTGAGTTCTTCTTGCATTGCTTGAATCCAGTCAGCGTCCTGGAGTGCTTCTTTGATATTCTTTGGTTCCGCCATAGAGACAAAGGCATTAAATGCACAAAAGGCTAAATTTGCACTCTGGGACTTGCTAGCAGCTGACCTGGTCTGAACTCCTTGAGACAGATCAGATACAATTTGAGAAGTTGGGTGGTCCCTAGAGAAGCGGGACTCCCTTTGAAACAGTTGAGCAAATCTTGGATCAATGTCTCCATCAGAATCATCACTATCACTTTGAGTATCGTCCACAGCGTGTTCCCTCTCAGTGAAAGCGTCCACACTTTGGCATTGCTCGCCTTGTTGACTTGATTCTGCTATATCTTGTTGAACTGGAGATTCACTGCGAGAGGGAACTCCCTGAACAACACTAGGAGCGTCCACAGAGACTTCTTCAGGATTTGGAGACGCGTCCTTAGAGACATAGTATTTTCCTGAGGTCCAATCTTCAGCTTCATCTTCAGAGTCGTCCTGCTGATGCGATGAGGAGCGTTCTTTCTTACTTGATTTTTCTCTGTGAGAAGAACTCTCCTTGAACACAACATGAATACTCTCTTCAAGTTTTAGAGTCCTTTTGTTGAAAACCCTATATGCTTTGCTGGTGAGAGAGTACCCAAGGAATATGGCTTCATCACTCCTTGCATCAAACTTTCCAAGTTTTTCTTTATCATTGTTGTGAACGAAACACTTGCAACCAAAAACTCTGAGATAATCGATGCGAGGCTTCCTTCCATTCAACAACTCATAGGACGTCTTCTTCAGCAGAGGACGGATCATGGCACGATTGATAATGTAGCATGCTGTAGCAATAGCTTCCGCCCAGAAGTATTTGGGGACGCTATTAGCCAAAAGCATAGTTCTTGCCATATCCTCTAGCGTCCTATTCTTTCTTTCCACAACTCCATTTTGTTGAGGAGTCCTTGGAGCTGAGAAGTTGTGTGAGACGCCATGTTGATCACAGTAGGCCAGAAACTCTGAGATTTGGAACTCCGTTCCACGGTCTGATCTTATGGCTTTGAGAGGCGTCTCAAGGGCAACTTCCACTTGTTTGATGAAGACTTTGAACGCATTGAAACAATCTGCTTTGGACGCTAAGAAAAGAACCCAAGTGAATCGAGAAAAATCATCTACAAGAACGTAAATGTACCTCTTTCCACCGTGGCTCAGCGTCTTCATTGGTCCACAAAGATCCATATGGAGGAGTTCCAGAGGCTTCTTTGTGCTGACTTCGTTCTTTGACTTGAAAGACGTTCTTGTTTGCTTCCCTTTGATACAGGCTTCACACTGTTCAACAGTCTCAGGATCAATTCGGGGAAGTCCCTTCACAAGATTTCTTTGGTGAAGCTTGAAGATCGTGCTTGGTCCAGCATGACCAAGTCGGCGATGCCAGAGATCCGCGTCCTTCTTTGAAGCAGATAGACATAATTCTAATTTAGGCTTGAACTCTTGATTGAAGATATAGATGTTGTTCTTGCGAACTCCTTTGAGAACAACTTTGTTGGAATTCTTGTTGATGACGAGGCACTCCTTTGAGTCAAATGTGACTAGGTTTTCACCTTGATCACACATTTGAGAGACGCTAAGAAGATTGAAGCCAAGTCCTTCAACAAGACTTACATTGGTTGCTTTGATGGACGGGTTAAGAATAGCAGTTCCCGTTCCCTTGATCTTTCCTTTGCCCTTGTTGCCAAACGAGACAGTTCCTCCCGTGGCACTACTTTGGATAGAAGTGAGATGGATCTGGCTTCCTGTCATGTGATTTGAGGCGCCACTATCAATGATCCATGGGCGTCCCCTCACTTCCACCTGCCAAAATAAGGTTAGTTCTTGGCGACCCAGGCAAGGTGTTCCTTACCTGGCTCATTACAATAATAGAACGCTGGTTCTGGCATATAGTCATTTATGTTAACATCATTAGAAATGGCATGTTTGTGGAAAGAACTTCTAGAACGTCTAGGACGCCTAGAACTAGCTTTTGGAACGGACTTAGCATTTTCATTGTTAGTCCTAGCAACTTTCCCACTCTCAATGTCTCCCTTCAGTTTTACACAATCATATTTGAAGTGGTCACCTTGTCCACAGTACCAGCACGTCCTATAGTAAGTACCAAGATAGTACTTCTTATTGGGACGTTGAATTTTGTTTTGCTTCATCTTTTGGGGATCGCACACCTTTGAGCCGTCCCCTTTAGCAATTTTCTTGTAAATTTTATGACTGGTGGAATTGGTGTAGTAGTCCTCTTGACCTATTTCTCCACTTTCTAGAACTCTAATTCTTTCAAGGAGATTTTTAGTTTTCTCTTTTTCAAGTTCTAGTTCAGAAGTTTTGCTTGCCTCAAAATCACTGGGAAGAGAGTTCTTAGAGTCATCTTCATAACCTAGACCTCTCTTAGCTGGGACAAAAACTATAGGTCTCACTTCTTCAACTATGGGACTCTTACCCAACACTTTCACTTCTTCCCTCAGCTTGGCGTTCTCAATTTTGAGACACATAATTTCAGTTTTCAGGGACTTGGATTCTTCATGAGAGGACTCTAGTTGAACGGTCATGGAACTACAGTTTTCACATTCAACTACAGTATTCTCATTTTCAAACTCAAGTTCATCCATTCTATGTTGCATGACAACACTTTCTTCCATGATTTTTTCAATAAGTTTAATTAGCTTAGATTTGGAACAATTTTCTAAAGAACTCATCATAGATTCACGAGTTACATCATTTTCAGATTTCGGAACGTTCTCCTCAACAACTGTGACGTCCTCCATAGCCATGTACGCCACATGCTCATCAGGCTCCTCATCATCATCATCCGAAGAGGAACTCCCATTATCCCATGCAGAGGCGAACGCCCCAATGAGGGCTTTTGTCTTAATATCCTTTGCAGACATTCCTGTTGTACACCTTTTAGCAAAGTGTCCCTTCTTGTTACACTTGTAACATGTGAGTTCCTTCATTTCTGCATCAGTGTACTTACGACTCTCTTTCTTTGGCATCTTGTGCCTGTTGAAATATTTGTTATTTTTGCCAAAGGAACGGAGAGCTTTGTGGATGAAAGCAACTTCTTCTTCTTCATCAAGCTGTTCTTTAGACTTGCTTTCCTTTTCTCTCAACGCTTGAACGCGCATCCTTTCGCGATTTTCATTCTTGTTAGCTTCCACCATTAAGGAGATTTCTCTTTGACGACGAAGATACTCAGCGTACTCTGGTGTTGTGGACGCCAAAGCGAGATCAGTTTGAGGATTCTGTCCAAGTTTAGCCATGTCAGAGATCCTTCTTTCTTCGTACTGCCTGAGCTTCCCATAGATTTCTTCCATATCTAGAGTTTTGTTGGCTGTGTTCTCTTTGAACGTTGTTCTGTCAAAGTTCCAGACTCCGGTCAAACCATCAATGACCACTTGAACTCTATTCCTCATGGAGATTTCTGTTTCTGGGATGCCCAAGTTCCTCATCTTGGTGACAAGGGCCTCAAAACGGTATGAATAGTCATTCATCGTTTCATTTGGCAACATACTGAAGGCATAGAACACTACGTCAGCGGGTACCTTGAGATCTCCCTTCATAATAACCTTCCAGCATTGATAATTTTGACTTCTGCAGAAATTTTCAAACCTCGTTTTCCAGCGGTTAAAGTTGTCGTCCGTCAGGCGCGGAGGCTTCACGAACGAGATTCCAATAGGTTCCATGTCCATCTTTACCTGCAACTCAGTAAGAATCTAGAGCGCCTGCTCTGATACCAATTGTTGGATCGTTAGTACTGAGGGACGGCCTTACCTTAGATAAAGGCGTCCTATGGTTAGGCGTTCCTACGAGGTGTAGGAGCGTCCTTGAGTAATGCAGCGGAAAAAATACTAAACAGATAATAGATGAACGCAGAGAATTATAGAGGAACCACTCAAGACCAAGTAGTCCTTGAGTGTAAACCTCTACCTCCTTGGAGGATTTGTGAATAGTTCTTTCCTTTATATTAACCGTTCTTACAGTTGTACTGGCGAGTTCTTACAGTTCTCTGACACTTAGCTTTTCCCTAAGTTCACTTGTAAGGAACTCCTTCAAGCCTACAACTTAAGGTGGTTCAATCTGCTAAAGGACTCTATTCCTACGTTCTGCAGTACTTCGCAGAACACTCTCTTTCTCTTTTGGTTACAAACTTGTTTTGTGATTTGTTTACAAGTCTCACTCGATCTAACTCAGGTCTAAGCACTGTTCTTGAGTTCTTGAGTTAGTTCTTCGTGTTCTTGAGTGAGTCGCTTTCCCGTGATTCTCTCTGAATATTCCTGAAAGCGTTAGCGTCACAATAAATGCCTTGGGGCTATTTATAGGACTTGGGGAAGGGCGTCTTTTCTCTGGGACGATCATGCCCTTCGTGGACGTGGCTACAGGATCTTCCTCCACGTAGTAGGGCGGTGATGAGGAAGCTTCCTGTATCCAGCTGTGTATGATGAACTTCGCTACAGGATCGGCCGCCACGTGTTGATGGACTCTGTAACAGGATCGTCCGCCACGTAGTGTTGGACTCCGCTACAGGATCGGTCTCCACGTGTCCTTGGATGATCAAACATTGTCGTGTGATGTCATCCTGTCGGCTAGTGAGTAAGGACTCCTTTCTTGCGTTCCTACTCTCTTAGGACTCCGTCCTTGCTCAAGTAGTCTCTGGCTGGTCCTTACTTCCTTTTAGCTAGCGTCCCTAAGCATGTGGGACGCCCATACACAATTGTTGTCCTTTTGGTCACTGGCGTTCCTGAACACTTGGACAACTTTATTAGAATCAAAGTGAGTTTGTCATATCAAAACTAAGGGACGATTGTGTGGAACAGTAACAAGTACGCAGGCGTTCTTGATAGCGTCCCAACAAGAGCCTTGAGCCAATTTCCCTGTCCTGAAAAAGTCATCAACAAATCTACAGATCGAATCCCCAACTATAGGCCAACACTTTTGGAAGAACACAACCTGTAAGCCATCAATTCCGGGCGCTTTAAATCCCTCCATCTGCGTAACAACATGCCAAATTTCAGTTCTAGACACCCATTTTATAAGCTCGTTGAACTGGCCGACATCAATTTCATGCCCCCAAGCTTGAGTAATATCAGCCTTGCTCGTGCCATCTGAAAGCATCCCATATAGATTCTCGAAAAAGCTCAGCTCGTGTTTTTTCAACAATAGTAGGTTCCTCCAACATCTTGCCATCTTCAGTCATCAAACTATCAATTCGGTTCCTTCTACACCTCACCACAGTAGACAAGTGAAAGAATGAGGTACTTCTATCCCCTGCATTAAGCCATTTTTCTCTAGATTTTTGAAACCAAAGCAACTCTTCTTTTTCAAGGGGTTTACTAAGATTAGTTTGAAGCTCTTTCTCCAAATCCAACAACTTCCGGGTAAAAGTTCTAGACAATCTGTGTTGCGCATCAGTTAATTGCGTCCGATTAGTTTCATTTGGAGGTGGGTAAATAAGAAGTAGATCAAAAACTTTACCATTGTCGTTGACTGTAGAGTGGATAAACCGATCATAGGTTTTGATGATCGTTAGATTCACACTCTCTTTGTTCCGAAGAACTCAAAGTCCTCCAGCGATACCCACCGCCTCAATACGGTGTCTGGCGCTGAAGTCTAGACGGTTGCACAGCTGATCGGCACGCTCTCCTGAAATCTTGGGCTTCTAACCACCACCACATCAGATTTGTGATCTATAAGCATATATCTAATTGATCTCTGGAAACCATCATTCATTGCACCTCTACAGTTCCAAATCAAGATGTTCATTAGGAAAAGACTAATAGAATCAGAAAAAAACAGAGAAAAAATTAAACAGTGATCTTATAGACTCCCTTAGTAGGATCATCTTCCCGCATAATGTCTTTATCAGAATAGTTTTGGATTGACATCTCAATCCTATCCGCTTCATCGATATGGGCTTTGAGCTTTGAGAACGTGCCATTATCAGAATGCAATCTTCCCGAGCCTTGGCCCCTAACTGCCTCGTCCACCATAACTGGCGACGGAGCCGTTCCATTCGGAGCCACACCAGGTGCGGAATTCGCCGCCGTCGAAGTGTTGCATGCAGTTTGGGAGGGCTTCGGTATGGAGATGGCACTACTACAAAACGATGAGAATATACCCCGGGTGTTTCACACCAAACACACCGGACGATGCCCGGGGTAAAGGTTGTTGGTGTATTTGATTACTACTCTAATACGCCGGGTCCAGTCCGTGGTAAATACTTCCCTTGAAAATTCTCTCTAGTATTTATGTCCGGTGTATTAGTAATTCAAATACAGCGGGTATATCCCTATCCGGGGTATATTTGAGCTGTGTTTGATCTGAGGTATTAGTAATGTAAATACACCGGTTATGGATATCCGAGATATAAAGTTTAGGGTTTATACACCGGATATTAAAGTCCGTGGTATAAAGTTAACGACATTTATCCCGGTTATTGAAGTCCGACGTATATTGATTAGGTTATATACACTGGGTATTGAAGTCCGAGATATAATCATGCCACGACAAAAAAAATGAAAATACAATTTCGACCAAAAATAATTTGTAAATACATTGTTTATTTGGACATTTTGTATTTGATTTATTAGGACGGTAATATATTATATATATATACACGAGGGGCATAACAAATAAAAAAATATAATTACTAAACAAAATTAAATTAAATATTATTCCATGAAGAAAAACCAATGAAATTTACAATAGCAAATCAAACTACAATCATTAGTCGAACTAAATATACCAAAGCAAAAAACATATACAAATCCAAAAACATGGAACTAAATGTATTTTGACAGTGTGTATCAAAAGGCCTTCACGTTCGGAATAGACTTCGGGTAGACCTTGGCGGCCAAAATCGACACCGGGAAGGCTTTGGCGGCGGGATCGAAAGAAGCTATGACATTCTCTTTCGTGGAAACCACAACTCGCTTCCTACCAGCCATGAGTTTGGAACACAGTGTGCTTCACTTTGCCAATGTATTGCGGATGCCTGCAATTCAAATCAACAAATCCTATGAATTAATCCACGTGACAACTCCATTCTTTCCCCTATCCCCACTAATATATACTTGCCCAACTATAACAACTCAATCCAAAACCCACAAACTACTCAATCCAAAACCCACAAACAACTCAACCAACAACCATTGGCACTCATGAGAGAACGCCGACAACTCAACCTCCGCCTCCCCGCCGAGACCCTCATCCACCGTCGCGCCTTTCCCCCTCCCCCTCCCTCCCTCATCGGAAACCACCTCCGTCGCCGCCCTCTCCGACTACAAGAAGCTCTGCGTCCTAGGCCACGGAAACGGCGGCACCATCTACAAGGTGGAGCACCGTTCAACGGTGTTGGGACGCTATCAAGAACGCTTGCGTACTTGTTAGTGTATCACACAACCGTCCCTTAGTTTTGATATGACAAACTCACTTTGATTCTAATAAAGTTGTCCAAGTGTTCAGGAACGCCAGTAACCAAAAAGACAACAAGTGTGTATGGGCGTCCCATAAGCTTAGAGACGCTAGCTAACAGGAAGTAAGGACCAGCCAGAGACTACTTGAGCAAGGACGGAGTCCCAAGCAAGTAGGAACGCAGGAAAGAAGTCCTTACTCACTAGCCGACAGGATGACATCACACGACAATGTTTGATCATCCAAGGACACATGGAGAACGATCTTGTAGCGGAGTCCAACACTACGTGGCGGACGATCCTGTTGCAGAGTTCATCAACACGTGGCGGCCGATCCTGTAGCGGAGTTCATCATACACAACTGGATACAGGAAGCTTCCTCATCACCGCCATACTACGTGGAGGAAGATCCTGTAGCCACGTCCATGAAGGGCATGATCGTCCTAGAGAATTGACGCCCTTCCCAAGTCCTATAAATAGCCCCAAGGCATTTATTGTGACGCCAACGCTTTCAGGAATATTCAGAGAGAATCAGAGGAAAGCGACTCACTCAAGAACACGAAGAACTAACTCAAGAACTCAAGAATAGTGTTTAGACCTGAGTTAGATCGAGTGAGATTTTGTACCCAAACCACAAAACAGTTTGTAACCAAAAGAGAGAGAGAGAGAGTTCTGCGAAGTACTGCAGAACGTAGGAATAGAGTCCTTTAGTAGATTGAACCTCCTTAAGTTGTAGGCTTAAAGGAGTTCCTTACAAGTGAACTTAGGGAAAAGCTAAGTGTCAGAGAACTGTAAGAACTCGCCAGTACAACTGTAAGAACGGTCAATATAAAGGAAAGAACTATTCAAAAATCCTCCAAGGAGGTAGAGGTTTACACTCAAGGACTACTTGGTCTTGAGTGGTTCCTCTATAATTCATTGCGTCCATTACTTACCTGTTTAGTACTTTTTCCGCTGCACTACTCAAGGACGCCCCTACTCCTCGTAGGGACGCCTGACCTTAGGACGCCTTTACTCAAAGTAAAGGACGTCCCTTAGTACTAACGATCCAACAATTGGTATCAGAGCAGGCGCTCTAGATTCTCACTGAGTTGCAGGTAAAAATGGACATGGAACCTATTGGAATCTCTTTTGTGAAGCCTCCGCGTCTGACGGACGGCAACTTCAACCGCTGGAAGACTAGATTTGAGAACTTCTGTAGAAGCACAAATTATCAATGCTGGAACGTGATCAGAAAAGGTGATCTCAAAGTTCCTGATGACAAGAAAGACAAAGAGGACGAGTGGGGTCCTGATGAATTCAAGCTAATGGAAACAAATGCTAAAGCAGTGTGCTTTCTTCAAGCGTCCCTCTGTGAAAGGGATGCCACAAGAGTTAGCAATCTCCCTACAACAAAACAACAGTGGGAAGCTCTTGAGAAATTTCATGTGGGAACTGCAGAAATGAAGGAGGACGTCCAACTGAAAATCAAGAAGGAGTTCTATGCTTTTAGTATGTTGCCAAATGAAACGGTAAATGACTACTCGTACCGTTTTGAAGGTCTTGTCACCAAAATGAAGAACTTGGGCATTCCAGAATCAGAAATCTCCATGAGGAATAGAGTTCAAGTAGTCATTGATGGGTTGACTGGAGTCTGGAACTTTGATAGGACGACTTTCAAAGAAAACACAGCCAACAAAACTCTAGATATGGAAGAGATCTATGGGAAGCTCAGACAGTACGAGGAAAGAAGAATCTCCGACATGGCCCAGCTAGGAAAGAATCCTCAAACTGATCTTGCTTTGGCGTCCACAACACCAGAGTACGCTGAGTACCTACGCGGCCAAAGAGATCTAGCATTGATGATGCAAAGCAAAGCAAAAGAAAAGCTTGAGAGCTTGCGTTCCAAAGAGAAAGAAAGCAAGTTAAAAGAAGAGATTGATTCAGATGAGGAACTGTCTCTTATTCACAAAGCTCTCAAATACTATAACAAGAAGAACAAGCATAGCAACAAGAGCAAGTCTTACAAAAAGGAGAGTCCCAAGTACACAGAGGCTGAAATGAAGGAACTCACATGTTACAAATGCAACAAGAAAGGACATTTTGCCAAAAAGTGTACTGTGGGAACATCTTCCAAGGATAAGAAGAAAGCCCTTATTGGAGCATGCACAGCTGCATGGGATGATCTCAGTTCAAGTGATGATGAACGTGAAGATCAAGTTGCATACATGGCAGTGGAGGACGCCCCAGTTGTTGAAGAGAACGCCTCCGACAATGAACAAGAGGTAACTCACGATTCCATGATGCGTTCCTTAGAAAAATGTTCAAAACCAAAACTTCTCAAACTCATTGGTAAAATCATGGAGGAAAGTCTTGCTATGAAAAGAAGAATGGATGAACTTGAAGATGAAAATATTGTAGTTGAATGTGAAAACTATAATTCAATGACTATTCAACTAGAGTCCTCATGTGAAGAAACTAAATCCCTAAAAACTGAACTTATGTGTCTCAAACTTGAGAACGCCAAGCTTAGGGAAGAAGTGAAAGTTTTGGGAAAGAGTCCCATAGATGAGGAAGTGAAACCAATAGTCTTTGTCCCAGCTAAGCGTGGACTAGGTTATGAATCTGACATTAGGAACTCTTTCCCTAGCGATTTTGAGGCTAGCAAAACTTCAGAACTTGAACTTGAAAAGGAGAAAACAAAGAATCTTCTTGAAAGAATTAGAGTCCTAGAAAGTGGAGAAAAAGGTCAAGGGGACTACTATACTAATTCCACCAGTCATAAAATTTACAAGAAAATTGCTAGAGGGGACGGCTCAAAGGTGTGCAATCCCCAAAAGATGAAGCAAAACAAAATTCAACGTCACAACAAGAAGTACTACCTCGGTACTTACTATAGGACGTGCTGGTACTGAGGACAAGGTGACCACTTCAAATATGACTGTGTGAAACTGAAAGAAGATATTGCAAGTGGCAAAACTGCTAGGACTAACAATGAAAATGCTAATTCGTTCCAAAAGCTAATTCTAGGCGTCCTAGACGTTCTGGAAGTTCTTTCCGCAAGAATGCCATTTCTAATGATGTTAACATAAATGATTTTATGCCAGAACCAGAGTTCTATTATTGTAATGAGCCAGGTAAGGAACACCTTGCCTGGGTCGCCAAGAACTAACCTTGTTTTGGCAGGTGGAAGTGAGGGGACGCCCATGGATCATTGATAGTGGCGCCTCAAATCATATGACAGGAAGCCAGATCCATCTCACTTCTATCCAAAATAGTGCCACGGGAGGAACTGTCTCGTTTGGCAACAAGGGCAAGGGAAAGATCAAGGGAACGGGAACTGCAATTCTCAATCCGTCCATCAAAGCAACAAATGTCAGTCTTGTTGAAGGACTTGGCTTCAACCTACTTAGCGTCTCTCAAATGTGTGATCAAGGTGAAAACCTAGTCACATATGACTCAAAGGAGTGCCTTGTTATCAACAAGAAGTCCAACAAAGTTGTTCTCAAAGGAGTTCACAAGAACAACATCTATATTTTCAATCAAGAGTTCAAGCCTAAATCAGAATTATGTCTATCTGCTTCAAAGAAGGACGCTGATCTCTGGCATCGCCGACTTGGCCATGCTGGACCAAGCACGATCTTCAAGCTTCACCAAAGAAATCTTGTGAAGGGACTTCCCCGAATTGATCCTGAGACTATTGAACAGTGCGAAGCCTGTATCAAAGGAAAGCAAACAAGAACGTCTTTCAAGTCCAAGAACGAAATCAGTACAAAGAAGCCTATGGAACTTCTCCATATGGATCTTTGTGGACCAATGAAAACATTGAGCTACGGTGGAAAGAGGTACATTTACGTTCTTGTAGATGATTTTTCTCGATTCACTTGGGTTCTTTTCTTAGTGTCAAAAGCAGATTGTTTCAATGCGTTCAAAGTCTTCATCAAACAAGTGGAAGTTTCCCTAGAGACGCCTCTCAAAGCCATAAGATCAGACCATGGAACGGAGTTCCAAAACTCAGAGTTCCTGGTCTACTGTGATCAACATGGAGTCTCTTACAACTTCTCAGCTCCAAGGACTCCTCAACAAAATGGAGTAGTGGAAAGAAAGAACAGGACGTTGGAGGATATGGCAAGAACTATGCTCTTTGCAAATAGCGTTCCCAATTACTTCTGGGCGGAAGCTATTGCCACAGCATGCTACATCATCAATCGAGCCATGATCCGTCCTCTCTTGAAAAAGACATCCTATGAGTTGTTAAATGGAAGGAAGCCTCGCATTGACTATCTCAGAGTCTTTGGTTGCAAGTGTTTCGTTCACAACAATGATAAAGAAAAACTTGGAAAGTTTGATGCAAGGAGTGATGAAGCCATATTCCTTGGGTACTCTCTCACCAGCAAAGCATATAGAGTTTTCAACAAAAGGACTCTAAAGCTTGAGGAGAGCATTCATGTTGTGTTCAAGGAGAGCGTTTCTCACAAAGAAAAATCAAGTAAGAACGAACGCTCCTCCTCACAACAGCAGGACGACTCTGAAGACGAAGTTGAAGGTTGGTCCTTTAGAAAATACTATGTTTCTAAGGACGCTGCTCCAAATCCTGAAGAAGTCTCAGTAGACGTTCCCAGTATCATCCAGGGAGTTCCCTCTCGTAGTGATTCTCTAGTACAACAGGATGTGGCTGAATCAAGTCAACAAGGTGAGCAACGTTAAGGTATGGACGCTTTCTCTGAGGGGGAACGCACCGAAGACGATGCTCAAAGTGATAGTGATGATTCTGATGAAGAGGTTGATCCAAGATTTGCTCAATTATTTCAAAGAGAGTCCCGTCTCTCTAGGGACCACCCAACATCCCAGATTGTCTCGGATCCTTCTCAAGGAGTTCAAACAAGGTCAGCTGCAAGCAAGTCCCAGAGTGCAAATTTAGCGTTCTGTGCTTTCAATGCCTTTGTCTCTTTGTCTCTAAGCTTGATGAGAGTGGACGTGTGTCAAGAAACAAGGCAAGACTGGTGGCTCAAGGATTCAAGAAAGAGGAAGGCATAGACTATGATGAGACCTTTGCTCCTGTTGCTAGAATCGAAGCCGTTCGTCTCCTTATTGCCTTTGCCGCTCACAAAGGATTCAAGTTATTTCAGATGGACGTCAAGACTGTCTTTCTCAATGGAAAGCTAAAGGAGGAAGTGTATGTTGCTCAGCCGCCTGGCTTCGAGGACGCCTCTCACCCAGATCATGTGTACTACTTGGACAAAGCGCTTTATGGACTCAAGCAAGCCCCTCGTGCATGGTACGACAGGTTTGCGTCCTTTCTTTTGTCTAATGGCTATACAAGAGGTTCAATTGATAAAACTTTGTTCATAAAGAAAGTTCACAAGGACATTTTAATTGCCCAAGTCTATGTTGATGATATAGTCTTTGGTAGTACTAACATGAAACTTGTAGATGAGTTCAAGTCCTTAATGAGTAGTGAGTTTGAGATGTCCCTCATTGGAGAACTCAATTTCTTCTTGGGACTTCAAATTAATCAACTCAAAGAAGGGACGCGTATTCATCAACAAAAGTATGTCCGTGAAATGCTTGAGAAGTACGGGATGAACACGTCCAAACCTGTTGCAACACCTTGTTCTCCCAACTCGCGTCTTTACGCAGATGAACAAGGGAAGGACGTTGATCAAAAGCTTTACAGAGGAATGATTGGCTCTTTGCTATACTTGACCGCAAGCCGTCCCGATATCATGTTTTCCGTTTGCTTGTGTGCACGCTTCCAGGCAAATCCAATGGAGTCCCACATGCAAGAAGTTAAGAGGATCTTTCGCTACCTCAAAGGACGCGACGATCTTTGTCTTTGGTACCCTAGGAAGACGTCTTTCAAGCTAGTTGGGTACTCGGATGCTGATTATGCTGGTCATGTGATTGATAGAAAAAGCACTTCAGGAATGGCACTGTTCCTTGGTTCATGCCTAGTCTCTTGGGGATCTAAGAAATAGAACTCTGTGGCGCTTTCAACTGCGGAAGCCGAGTACGTTGCTGCTGCCTCGTGCTGTTCACAAGTCATCTGGATCAAATATCAACTAGAGGACTACGGTATCAATCTTGAAACTATTCCCATTCGTTGTGATAACACAAGTGCTATTGAAATTTCTAAGAATCCTGTTTTTCATTCACGCACAAAGCATATTCATATAAGACATCATTTCTTGCGTGACAATGTTGAACTAGGACTTATTAGTATGGAGCATGTAAGGACTGAAGACCAAATAGCTGATATTTTCACTAAGGCGCTTGATAGACGTCCCTTTGAGCATCTAAGGCTGCTCTTGGGGATGATAACTTTTAGGTAGCAAGTCCCGTTCTACTATTCTCTCAATGATTGGCTATGTTTTGTAGATTCTAAGTGTTTAAGGACTGTTATGCATTGAATTCATATTTGCAAGGACGCTAGTCTAAAACTTCATGTGTTTGCTACTTTGGAACGCCATTCAAATTTTCTCTATTTTGTCTTGAAAAGAGTATCCCTGATCACCCAACCCTCATTATAAGCCGAAATGATGGGAACTCTAAGCTTACCCTAGCCGAGAACTCCGCAAAAGCGTCCTATGAGCTTCATATTTTCTTTTACGGGACGTACTTGTGTTGTTCTCAACTGGTTCGAAAGGTGATCACAAGAACGGTAAGTTGGTTATTGGTTTGCTTGAAGCGGTAAAATTTTGCCAAGTATGAGTGAAGGCTCAGTGTTTGTTGGAGAGGACGCCAGTTCAGTATTTGAGGAGAAGTTGAAGAGTCAAAATTTTGAAATTTTGAAAGTGTGAACCGTGACCGTTGCTTTTGCTCAAATCTTAAGGGGGAAGTTTTGCCACGTGTCGGACAGTAAAACAGTGGTAATTACCGTTTGTGCCACCGCTTCCTCTATATAAGGCCAGAACAGTCGCTATCAAAATTTATTACACTCAACCACCTTCTCGCTCTCAAATTTGCTCTGTCATCTCTCTAGAACTCCGGCGACTTTCTCTCACTAAAGCTCATCTGAAAATGTCTCAAAGACAGTTGCGTGGCCGGATCTTCTACCGGCGGGAAGTGTAGAAAGCTGGTGAAGTTTCATTACATAGAGAAGCCCAAACCCATCGTTCTTAATGAATCTCTACTGGACTTCATCAACAAGAAGCCCAGAACGCTGTACAACTTAATCAGGGAACGCATGCAATTGCCAGAAGTAAAGAACGATGCAGGGAGAACAAGAAATTATGAGAAGTTTATTGCACGCTTCGTCGTTCCCAGCCTCCACAACACAGACTTCAAAGATCTACCTGGACGGATGGACGATGTGCTATTCGTCTCTCAATTCGGAGGTGAGAATCTTGGTCCTCTTCTTGAGCTTATCCCAGACTTGCACAATGCAGTCTTACCCGAGTTTCCTATGTACCCAAGGAACTCCTTAGCTTTCCAAATGACCAAGAACCGTGTGCCAAGTCCCTCTCCACCTCCTCCTGCCGTTCCTACCATAACCACCAAAAAATTGCTAAAGCGTCCTGCCCCATCCTCTCCCCTCTCAAAATCTTCCCAACCCTTCTCCACTTCATCACCAACGGAGATTGTGGATAAGTTTCCTTCACATTTCAAGGAGGGACGCTCAAAGAAATTGCACGACCCAAGGCCCCTAAAAAAGGCCAAGACCTCAAGCGTCCCGTCCTCCAAACCCTCCACAAAAAGGCCTGGCACCACAAAAAGGCCATCTAACCTATCCAAGGAATCCACTCCTCCCCCTCAACCCATCCAAATCGTTCAACTCCCCACCCCTCCTCCGTCCCCTCAACCTTCCAAGAAAAATGCAATTATCCCTTTTCCTCCCAAACCCTACTCTCCTCTAAATCTTTCCAACTTCCCCACAGCACCGGCCCATATCTCGCCCCCAAAAGATCCCGAGACCCCCAAATCCCGCCATCCCTCCTCCGAAAGTGGACCAGAGGACGTTGAGAAGCGTCCAGCCCTTGAGCGCACCTTCAAACGCCGCAAAGCTGGCGAATCATCCAAGGTGCTCATGGTTCAAGCTCCTCTAGAGCCCGAGCACATCTCCTCCTCCTCCTCTAGCTCATCTGAGAGCCACAGAGGAACGCCTCAAGCAAATGCTGAAGGAGTCTCCCCTATCATTGACGTCGTTGGGGACTCCGATGATGAGGCTGAAGGAGTTGAGAATGCTCCAGCTGAAACACAAGTGCATGAGGACACTGGCGAGCACCAGGTCCCTCAAAAGGACGCCGAGCCAACTCTTTCTGAAGAGCTCGAGCGTGATGCTCAGGAAGTCCCACCCTACAACCAATCCCTCCCCATCCTCAATCCCTCCCAAGCTCCACAAGAAAACCCCTCCCCCACAATCCAAACAGAATCCCATCAAGTCCCCGCGGACGCTGAGCCAGGAACAGAAAATCAATCAGAGGCTCAGGACGCTGAGGGCACGTCCCAAGGTCAGACCTCAGGTGCCGATCAAGCCACAGCTGGTGGCGATGCAGAAAAAGAACAAGGCACAGAGGACGCTCCCTCAAAGGACGCTTCTGACAGTGACTCTGAGAACGCTAAAGAAGAGTCAGATGATGATGAGGACTCTGAGTCCCCAAAGGGCAAGCGCAAAAGAAAAAATGCTGGTGTGCCCGTCAAATTCCTTAGCCCGCTCATTTACTCTGAAGAGTGGCTAGCCTCCTTCGATGATGAATCCGTTCAGGAGTTCCTCGAGCTTTTGAGATTCCAAGGATGGCTGAACGTTGGACCAACGCCGACCACTGTTGACAAAGAACAGGTGAAGGCGTTCTACAGGGATTTGCGCTACAAAGCAAAAGATGGCTCCCTCCACTTCAAAATTGAAGGTGAGAAAGCCTCAGTAACAGAACGCCAAATCCGATCCTTCATGGGTCTAGGTCCACGCAAGCCACCATCCGACGCTCTTAGCTCACTTCCTGAAGGTGGCTTTGAAACAACAGATCAAGAACTGCCTCTTGTTGAGCACATATTTCAGGGCAAAAGGCCAATGGGACTTGACAGGGTAGCTCACGTTCTGAGCAAGGTTGGTGCCATCGTTCATTACTTCATATGTCGCGCCATACTTCCAAGGCAGGAAAAGCATTCAATTGTGCAAGCACATGACATTATCCTAATTGACGCTATCCTAGAACGCCGCCCAATCAACTTAGGCAGAATTGCTATGCAACACATGGCCAAGTGTGGAAGGAAGAGGCATGCCTTGCCATACCCTGGAGTAGTGAAGGCAATCTTGTAGTCCCAGGACGCTTATGACGAGAACGCTCCCTCTGATAAACTTGGCTTAAAATGAAATGCTAAAAAGGGACTTGTCGAGATAAGGCACAATGAAGAGCTGTCGTCTGTGCTAAAACAGTTAGAAGCTGAGGCTGAGGAAGCCAGACTAAAAGCCGAGGAAGAACGCTTAGCTGCTCAGGCTAAGGCCGCAACGCTTAATTCTACGCCTCAAGAGTTCGCTCAGGACCAAGAGCCCGCAGTAGATCTTGCAACCCTTGATCAAATGCTCTTGGGGACTTCTTCTCCTCCAGCTCTTCCAACGGACGCTCCTTCTTCAAGTACAAGTCCTGTGCCCCGTTCTGCCCCTGCAAACATTGCCCAGCATCCTCCCGCAGAACTCATGGGTGCAATAATGGACAACAAGTGCCTCATTTTCTCTGCTCTAAAAGACTTGTCCTCTGCGTTCTCAAAGGCTGCTGAACTTCAAGAACAACTGCTCAACTTTTATCAAGTCCAGCGCCGTTCTCAGTGCTTGCCGTCCACCCCTTTGATCCCCTATTATTTTGCCTTTGCTTCTTTTGAACTTCAAACATTATGATCTTGGTTTGTAATAATAGTACTCTAATTTTGTTTGAATGGCAATTCCACTGTTTGGTTGCATGTGTTTGTTTAAGCGTTCCACTGCCTTTAATAATGTGTTTGTGCTAACATTCTTATCACTTGCTATTCTTTTCGATGATGCCAAAAGGGGGAAGTGTAGTTTTGCAGAGATGCGCTACAAAACAGTTATCTAGAATAAGCAAGTGTTAAGGGGGAACTATTAAGCGAAAAGTCTAAGGAACGCTCATGCTAGAATAAAAGAGAACGCTTAGAAACTTTTCTAGGACGCGACTCTCTCCTTAAAATCCAAAAGCTAGAGAATCAAAGATTGAAAACTTGTGCTTATTAAAATTTCCTTAAGTGTTAGAGGACGCTTCTAAGTTTTCATGCATGCTAAGCTCCAATGTCAAAACTATTTTGCTGAAGAGTTTGTCATCATCAAAAAGGGTGAAATTGTTGGGACGCTATCAAGAACGCTTGCGTACTTGTTAGTGTATCACACAACCGTCCCTTAGTTTTGATATGACAAACTCACTTTGATTCTAATAAAGTTGTCCAAGTGTTCAGGAACGCCAGTAACCAAAAAGACAACAAGTGTGTATGGGCGTCCCATAAGCTTAGGGACGCTAGCTAACAGGAAGTAAGGACCAGCCAGAGACTACTTGAGCAAGGACGGAGTCCCAAGCAAGTAGGAACGCAGGAAAGAAGTCCTTACTCACTAGCCGACAGGATGACATCACACGACAATGTTTGATCATCCAAGGACACATGGAGAACGATCTTGTAGCGGAGTCCAACACTACGTGGCGGACGATCCTGTTGCAGAGTTCATCAACACGTGGCGGCCGATCCTGTAGCGGAGTTCATCATACACAGCTGGATACAGGAAGCTTCCTCATCACCGCCATACTACGTGGAGGAAGATCCTGTAGCCACGTCCATGAAGGGCATGATCGTCCTAGAGAATTGACGCCCTTCCCAAGTCCTATAAATAGCCCCAAGGCATTTATTGTGACGCCAACGCTTTCAGAAATATTCAGAGAGAATCAGAGGAAAGCGACTCACTCAAGAACACGAAGAACTAACTCAAGAACTCAAGAACAGTGTTTAGACCTGAGTTAGATCGAGTGAGATTTTGTACCCAAACCACAAAACAGTTTGTAACCAAAAGAGAGAGAGAGAGAGTTCTGCGAAGTACTGCAGAACGTAGGAATAGAGTCCTTTAGTAGATTGAATCTCCTTAAGTTGTAGGCTTAAAGGAGTTCCTTACAAGTGAACTTAGGGAAAAGCTAAGTGTCCGAGAACTGTAAGAACTCGCCAGTACAACTGTAAGAACGGTCAATATAAAGGAAAGAACTATTCAAAAATCCTCCAAGGAGGTAGAGGTTTACACTCAAGGACTACTTGGTCTTGAGTGGTTCCTCTATAATTCATTGCGTCCATTACTTACCTGTTTAGTACTTTTTCCGCTGCACTACTCAAGGACGCCCCTACTCCTCGTAGGGACGCCTGACCCTAGGACGCCTTTACTCAAAGTAAAGGACCTCCCTTAGTACTAACGATCCAACAAACGGGCGCCCTCTACACCCTCAAGACCGCCCACTACAGCTACGACCCGGCCATCCGTCGCCGCACCCTCCGCGAGCACGACATCCTCCGCCGAACCGACTCCCCGTATATCGTCCGGTGCCACCACATCCTCACCTACCCCGACGACGACTTCGCCATCCTCATGAACTACATGGATGCCGGCACCCTCAACTCCGAGCTCCATGAACCTTGGCGGCCGGAATCTACGGCAGTAGCGCTGGCGGCAGCAATCGACGTTGACAAGGCCTTGTCGGTGTTTATTGTGGATCGTTGGGATTCTTATCCTCGGTGTTGGGACGCTATCAAGGATGCTTGCGTACTTGGTAGTGTGCCCACACAAACCGTCCCTTAGTTTTGATATGACAAACTCACTTTGATTCTAATAAAATTGTCCAAGTGTTCAGGAATGCCAAATGACAAAAAAAAGGACAACAAGTGTGTGGACGTCCCTAGGCTTAGGGAAGCCAGCTAACAGGAAGTAAGGACCAGCAAGAGACTACTTGAGCAAGGACGGAGTCCCAAGCAAGTAGGAACGCAAGCAGAGCGTCCTTACTCATTAGCCGACAGGATGACATCACTCGACAATGTTTGATCATCAAGGACACGTGGAGACCGATCCTGTAGCAGAGTCCAACACTACGTGGCGGATGATCCTGTAGCAGAGTTCATCAACACGTGGCGGCAGATCCTGTAGCGGAGTCCATCACACACAGCTGGATACAGGAAACTTCCTCATCACCGCCATACTACGTGGAGGAAGATCCTGTAGCCACGTCCTCAAAGGGCATGATCGTCCGAAGACGAAAGACGCCCTTCCCCAAGTCTTATAAATAGCCAAAGACATTTATTGTGATGTTAACGCTTTCAGAGAATATTCAGAAAGAATCAGGGGAAAGCGACTCACTCAAGAACACGAAGAACAAGCTCAAGAACACTCAAGAACCGTTCTAGGCTTGTGTTAGATCGAGTGAGAATTGTAGCCAAAACCAGAACTTGTTTGTAATTTAGAAAACCCAAAAAGAAAGAGAGAGTCCTACAACGCACTGTAGGACGTAGGGATAGAAGTCCTTTAGAGGATTAAACTCGCTTGAGTTGTAGGCTTAAAGGAGAACTTTACTAGTGGACTTAGGACGCTACTAAGTGCCAGAGAAGTGTAAAGGACTCGCCAGTACAACACAAGGACGTTTAATAAGAAAGGAAAATCTATTCAAAAATCCTCCAAGGAGGTAGAGGTTTACACTCAAGGACTACTTGGTCTTGAGTGGTTCCTCTATAAATCGCTGTGTTCCATACTTAGTAAGTTCACCTGTTTAGTTCTTTAATTCCGCTGCATAACTAAAGGACACCCTTATACTTAGTAAGGACGCCTCATTCAAGGACGCCTTTATCCAAGTAAAGGACGTCCCTCTCGAACTAACGATCCAACAATTGGTATCAGAGCCAGGCACTATAGATTTTGTTGAGTTGCAGGTGAAAAATGGACATGGAACCAATTGGAATCTCTTTTGTGAAGCCTCCGCGCCTGAGAGACGGCAACTTCAATCGCTGGAAGATAAGATTTGAGAACTTCTGCAGAAGCCAGAACTATCAATGCTGGAAAGTTATCATGAAGGGAGACCTCAAAGTCCCTGCTGACAAGGTCGACAAAGAGGACGAATGGGGTCCCGATGAATTCAAGTTGATGGAAACAAATGCTAAGGCAATTTGTTTTCTTCAAGCGTCCCTCTACGAAAGGTACGCCACCAGAGTTAGTAATTTGGCAACAGCTAAGCAGTAGTGGGAAGCCCTCGAGAAGTTCCACGTGGGAACTGCTGAGATGAAGGAGGAACGTTCAACTGGAAGTCAAGAAAGAATTCTATGCCTTCAGAATGCTGCCCAATGAAATGGTTAAGGACTACTCATACCGTTTTGAAGCTCTTGTCACCAAGATGAAGAACTTGGGTATCGCAGAAGCTGAAGTCTCAATGAGGAACAGAGTTCAAGTATTCATTGATGGACTAACAGGAATTTGGAACTTTGATAGAACTACTTTCAAGGAGAATCAAGCCAACAAGACGCTTGATATGGAAGAGATCTATGGGAAGCTGAGGCAGTATGAAGCAAGAAGGAACTCTGACATGGCTGAGCTAGGACGGAACCCACAAACAGATCTTGCTTTGGCATCAACAACGCCAGAGTACGCTGAGTACCTACGTCGCCAAAGAGATCTAGCATTGATGGTGGACGCCAATAAGAGAGAAAATCGTGAGAAATTGCGCGTCCAAGCGTTGAAGGAGAATGAAAGCAAGTCAAAGGAACTGCTTGATGAAGAGGAAGAACTTGCTCTTCTGCACAAAGCTCTCCGTTCCTGGGGTAAAAGGAACATGGAACTTAAAAAACACAAAATGCCTTACAAGAAGGAGAGTCCCAAGTACACTGAAGCGGAGATGAAGGAACTTACTTGCTTCAAATGTAACAAGAAAGGACATTTTGCCAAGAAGTGTACCTCAGGAATGTCCTCCAAGGATATGAAGAAGAAGGCTCTCATCGGAGTGTACGCAGCTGCATGGGACGATCTTAGTTCTGATGATGAAGAACCAGAAGATCAAGTCGCGTACATGGCAATGGAGGACGCCCCAACTGTTGAAGAGAACGCCCCCGAAAAGGAACCAGAGGTAACACACGATTCTATGATGAATTCCTTAGAGAAATGTTCAAAATCAAAGCTTATTAAACTAATTGGTAAAATCATGGAAGAAAGTCTTGAAATGAAACATAGGATGGATAAACTTGAAGATGAAAATATCGTAGTTGAATGTGAGAACTGTGCAACAGTGTTTTTACAACTAGAGTCCTCCTGTGAAGAAAATAAATCCCTAAAAACTGAAGTGATGTGTCTTAAACTAGAGAACGCAAAGCTTAGGGAAGAAGTGAAAGTGTTAGGAAATAGTCCTATCATTGAGGAAGTCAAACCAATGGTATTTGTCCCAGCCAAAAGAGGACTGGGTTATGAGTCTGACTCTAGGAACTCTCTCCCAAGCGACTTTGAGGCAAGCAAAACTTCAGAACTTGAATTAGAAAGGGAGAGAAAGGTCAAGAGGACTACTACACTAACTCCACGAGTCATAGGATCTATAAGAAAATTGCTAAGGGGGAAGGTTCTAAAGTTTGCAATCCACAGAAAATGAAAGAGAACAAAATCCAACGTCCCAATAAGAAGTATTACCTTGGTACTTAGTACAGGACATGTTGGTACTGTGGACAAGGAGATCACTTTAAATATGATTGTGTCAAGTTGAAAGAAGACATTGAAAATGGAAAAGCTGCTAGGACTAACAATGGAAATGATGAGTCTGTCCCTAAGACTAATGCTAGGCGTCCTAGACGTTCTAGAAGTTCTTTCCGAAAGCATGCTACGTCCAATGATGTTAATATAAATGACTACATGCCAGAACCAGAGTTCTATTTATGTAACGAACCAGGTAAGGAACACCTTGCCTGGGTCGCCAAACACTGACTTTGTTTTGGCAGGTGGAAGTGAGGGGACACCCATGGATCATTGATAGTGGCGCCTCAAATCATATGACAGGAAGCCAGATCCATCTCACATCTATCCAAAGTAGTGCCACGGGAGGAACTGTCTCGTTTGTCAACAAGGGCAAGGGAAAGATCAAAGGGACGGGAACTGCCATTTTGAATTCGTCCATCAAAGCATCAAATGTTAGTCTTGTTGAAGGACTTGGCTTTAATCTTCTGAGTGTCTCTCAAATGTGTGATCAAGGTGAAAACCTAGTCACATTTGACTCAAAGGAGTGCCTTGTTATCAACAAGAAATCAAACAAAGTTGTTCTCAAAGGAGTACGCCAGAATAATGTCTACATCTTCAACCAAGAGTTCAAGCCTACATCTGAGTTGTGTCTATCCGTGTCAAAGGAGGACGTTGACCTCTGGCATCACCGCCTTGGCCATGATGGACTAAGCACAATCCTAAAGCTACACCAAAGAAATCTTGTGAAGGGACTTCCCCGAATTGATCCTGAGAAAGTTGAACAGTGCGAAGCCTGTATCAAAGGGAAGCAAACAAGAACATCCTTCAAGTCCAAAAACGAAGTCAGTACGAAGAAGCCTTTGGAACTTCTCCATATGGATCTTTGTGGACCAATGAAGACGCTGAGCTACGGTGGAAAGAGGTACATGTACGTTCTCGTAGATGATTTTTCTCGATTCACTTGGGTTTTTTTCTTGGTGTCAAAAATAGATTGTTTCAATGCATTCAAAGTCTTCATCAAACGAGTGGAAGTTGCCCTTGGGACGCCTCTGAAAGCCATACGATCAGACCATGGGACGGAGTTCCAAAACTCAGAGTTCGTGGCCTATTGTGAGAAACATGGCGTCTCTCACAACTTCTCAGCTCCAAGAACTCCTCAACAAAATGGTGTTGTGGAACGAAAGAATAGGACGCTGGAGGATATGGCAAGGACTATGCTCTTAGCGAATAGCGTTCCCAAGTACTTTTGGGCGGAAGCTATTGCTACAGCATGCTACATCATCAATCGTGCCATGATCCGTCCTCTGCTGAAGAAGACGTCCTATGAGTTGTTGAATGGAAGGAAGCCTCACATTGATTATCTCAGAGTCTTTGGTTGCAAGTGCTTCGTCCACAACAACGACAAAGAAAGACTTGGAAAGTTTGATGCAAGGAGTGATGAAACCATATTCCTTAGGTACTCTCTCACAAGCAAAGCGGAGTTTTCAACAAAAGGACTCTTAAGCTTGAGGAAAGTATTCATGTTGTGTTCAAAGAGAGTTCTTCTCACAAAGAAAAACAAAGTAAGAAAGAACGCTCTTCGTCACAACAGCAGGACGACTCTGAAGACGAAGTTGAAGCTTGGTCCTCTAGAAAGTACTATGTTCCTAAGAACGCCAACTCTAATCCAGAAGAAGTCTCAGTGGACACTCCGAGTGTTGATCAAGGAGTTCCCTCTCGTAGTGAATCTCCCGTTCAATAAGAGGTGGCAGAATCAAGTCAACAAGGTGCGCAACGCCAAGGTGTGGACGCTCTCTCTGAGGGGGAACACATTGATGACGATGCTCAAGATGATAGTGATGATTTTGATGGTGATATAGATCCAAGATTTGTTCAATTATTCTAACGGGAGTCCCGCTTCTCTAGGGACCACCCAACAACTCAGATTGACTCAGATATTTCTCAAGGTGTTCAAACAAAGTCAGCTGCAAGCAAGTCCCAGAGTGCAAATTTAGCTTTCTGTGCATTCAATGCCTTTGTATCTATGGTGGAACCAAAGAACATCAAGGAAGCACTCTAGGACGCTGACTGGATTCAAGCAATGCAAGAAGATTTCAACCAGTTTGAAAGGAACAAAGTTTGGACCCTCGTCCCTCGTCCCAAAGGCAAAAATATCATAGGGACGCGCTGGGTGTTCAGAAATAAGCTTGATGAACGTGGACGCGTGTCAAGGAACAAGGCAAGACTAGTGGCTCAAGGATTCAAGCAAGAGGAAGGCAATGACTATGATGAAACATTTGCTCCTGTTGCTAGAATTGAGGCCGTCCATCTCCTTATTGCCTTCTCCGCGCACAAAGGATTCAAGTTATTTCAGATGGACGTCAAGACTGCATTCCTCAATGGCAAACTCAAGGAGGAAGTGTATGTTGCTCAATCCCCTGGCTTCGAGGACGCCTCTCATCCAAATCATGTGTACTACTTAGACAAAGCTCTCTATGGACTCAAGCAAGCTCCTCGTGCATGGTACGACAGGTTTGCGTCCTTTCTTTTGTCTAATGGCTACACAAGAGGTTCAATTGATAGAACTTTGTTCATTAAGAAAGTTCACAAGGACATTTTGATTGCCCAAGTCTATGTTGATGATATAGTCTTTGGTAGTACTAACATGAAACTTGTAGTTCAAGTCCTTAATGAGTAGTGAGTTTCAGATGTCACTCATCGGAGAACTCAATTTCTTTCTAGGACTTCAAATAAATCAACTCAAGGAAGGGACGCGTATTCATCAACAAAAATATGTTCGTGAAATGCTTGAGAAGTATGGGATGAACACGTCCAAGCCTATGGCTACACCTTGTTCTCCCAACTCGCGTCTTTACGCCGATGAACAAGGGAATGACGTTGATCAAAAGCTATACAGAGGAATGATTGGTTCTTTACTCTATTTGACCGCAAGCCGTCCCGACATCATGTTTGCCGTTTGCTTGTGTGCACGCTTCCAAGCGAGTCCAAAGGAGTCTCACATGCAAGAAGTCAAGAGAATCTTTCGCTATCTTAAGGGACGCGACGATCTCTGCCTTTGGTACCCAAGGAAGACGTCCTTCAAGCTTGTTGGCTACTTGGACGCTGATTATGCTGGTCATGTGATCGATAGGAAAAGCACTTAGGGAATGGCATAGTTCCTTGGTTCATGCTTAGTCTCATGGGGATCTAAGAAACAGAACTCTGTAGCGCTTTCAACTGCGGAAGTTGAGTACGTTGCTCCTGCCTCGTGTTGTTCACAAGTCATCTGGATCAAATTTCAACTTGAGGACTACGGTATCAATCTTGAAACTATTTCCATTCGTTGTGATAATACAAGTGCAATTGAAATTTCTAAGAATCCTGTTTTTCATTCACGCACAAAGCATATTCATATAAGGCATCATTTCTTGCGTGATAATGTTGAACTAGGACTTATTAGTATGGAGCATGTAAGGACTGAAGACCAAAAAGCTGATACTTTCACTAAGGCGCTTGATAGACGTCCCTTTGAGCATCTCAGGTTGCTCTTGGGGATGATAACTTTTAAGTAGCAAGTCCCGTTCTACTATTCCCTCGATGATTGGCTATGTTTAGTAGATTCTAAGTGTTTAAGGATTATCATGCATTGAATTCATATTTGCAAGGACGCTAGTCTAAAACTTCATGTGTTTGCTACTTTGGAACGCCATTCAATTTCTCCATTTGTCTTCGAAAGAGTATCCCTGATCACCCAACCCACATCATAAGCCGAAATGATGGGAACTCTAAGCTTACCCTAGCCGAGAACTCTGCAAAAGCGTCCTATGAGCTTCATATTTTCTTTTACAGGACGTACTTGCTTTGTTCTCAAATGGTTCGCAAGGTGATCACAAGGACGGTTGCTCAGGATCTTGGTTTGCTTAAAGAGGTAATTTTTGCTAAGTATGAGAGTGTTGGATCGTTAGTACTGAGGGACTGCCTTTACTTTGGTAAAGGCATCCTTAGATTAGGCGTCCCTACGAGGAGTAGGGGCGTCCTTGAGTAATGCAGCGGAAATAGTACTAAACAGGTAAGTAATGAACGCAAAGATTTATAGAGGAACCACTCAAGACCAAGTAGTCCTTGAGTGTAAAACTCTACCTCCTTGGAGGATTTTTGAATAGTTCTTCCTTTATATTGAACGGTCTTACAGTTGTACTGGCGAGTCTTTACAGTTCTCTGGCACTTAGCTTTTCCCTAGGTCCACTAGTAAAGGACTCCTCTAAGCCTACAACTTAAGCAAGTTCAATCTACTAAAGGACTCCTATCCCTGCGTCCTACAGTACTTCGTAGGACTCTCTTTCTTTTCTTTTGATTACAAACAGTTTTGTGATTTGGGTTACAAGTCTCACTCGATCTAACTCAAAGTCTTAGCACTGTTCTTGAGTTCTTGAGTTTGTTCTTTGTGTTCTTGAGTGAGCCGCTTTCCTATGATTCTCTCTGAATATTCTTGAAAGCATTAGCGTCACAATAAATGCCTTGGGGTTATTTATAGGACTTGGGGAAGGGCGTCTTTTCTCTGGGACGATCATGCCCTTCTTGGACGTGGCTACAGGATCTTCCTCCACGTAGTAGGGCGGTGATGAGGAAGCTTCCTGTATCCAGCTGTGTATGATGAACTTCGCTACACGATCGGCCGCCACGTGTTGATGGACTCTGTAACAGGATCGTCCGCCACGTAGTGTTGGACTCCGCTACAGGATCGGTCTCCACGTGTCCTTGGATGATCAAACATTGTCGAGTGATGTCATCCTGTCGGCTAGTGAGTAGGACTCCTTTCTTGCGTTCCTACTTGCTTAGGACTCCGTCCTTGCTCAAGTAGTCTTTGGCTGGTCCTTACTTCCTGTTAGCTAGCGTCCCTAAGCTTGTGGGACGCCCATACACACTTGTTGTCCTTTTGGTCACTGGCGTTCTTGAACACTTGGACAACTTTATTAGAATCAAAGTGAGTTTCTCATATCAAAACTAAGGGACGGTTGTGTGGTACACTACAAGTACGCAAGCGTTCTTGATTGCGTCCCAACAATTTCCCCCTTTTTGATGATGACAAACTCTTCAGCAAAATAGTTTTGGCGTTTGAACTTAGCATGCATGAAAACTTAGAAGCGTCCTCTAACACTTAGAGAAATTTCAGTAAGCACAAGTTTTCATTCTTTGATTCTCTAACATTTGGATTTTAGGGAGAGAAAAGCGTCCTAGAATTTTCTAGGCGTCCTCTATTATTTTAGCATGGCGTTCCTTAGACCTTTCACTTAATAGTTCCCCCTTAACACTTGCTTATTCTAGATAACTATTTTATAGCGCATCTCTGCAAAACTACACTTCCCCCTTTTGGCATCATCGAAAAGAATAACAAGTGATAAGGACGTTAGCACAAACACATAACTAAAAGCAGTGGAACGCTTAAACACACATAATGCAAGCAAACAGTGTAATAGCCATTCAAACAAAAGTAGAATTATTACACAAACGTGATCACAAAAAGATCAAGTGTTTTTAACCAAAAGAAGCAAAGGCAAATAATTGAGGGATTAAGAGTTGGGGAACGGCGATCACTGAGAACGGCTCTGGTCTTGAAAGAACTTTAGAAGTTGTGCTTGAAGTTCAGCCGACTTAGTGAGAGCCGCGGACAAATCTTTGATAGCAGAGAAGACATGGCATTGATTGTCCATAATGGCACCCAAGAGTTCTACAGGAGGATGCTCAGACAGATTCGCAGGTGCAGAACGAGGCCTTGGTCCGGAACTGGTTGAGGGAGCGTCCATTGGAGGTTCTTGAGTAGGAGAAGGAGCCATGAGCATCTGATCAAGAACGTGAAGGTCTACTGCTGGCTCTTCTTCCCGAGGGAACGCTTGACTCATGGAAGCAAGGCGTTCTGCTTCAGCATCAGCTGCCATGCGATCTTCCGCTTCTTTCAGTCTGGCTTCCTCAGCCTCAGCCTCTAACTGTTTTATCACGGACGGCAGCTCTTCATTATGCCTTATCTCGACAAGTCCGTTCTTGGCATTCCATTTCAGACCGAGTTCTTCTTGAGGAGCGCTGTCATCATAGGCGTTCTGAGATTTCAGAATCATCTTTACCAGCCCCGGGTACGGCAGAGCATGTCGCTTCCTCCCACACTTAGCCATATGTTGCATTGCTATTCTTGCTAAGTTGATGGGGCGGCGTTCAAGAAAAGCGTCAATTAAGATAATGTCATGTGTTTGCACGATTGAACGCTTCTCCTGCCTTGGAAGGACGGCGCGACAAATGAAGTAGTGAGCTATGGCGCCAACCTTGCTCAGAACGTGAGCAACCCTGTCCAGTCCGATAGGCCTTTTGCCCTGAAAAACATGTTCAACCAGGGGCAATTCTTCATCAGTTGTCTCGAACCCGCCTTCTAGAAGAGAGCTTAGAGCGTCGGACGGGGGCTTCTGAGCAGCGAGTCCCATGAAAGCTCGAACCTGGCGTTCACTAACTGATGCTTTCTCACCATCTATTTTAAAGTGGAGAGAACCATCTTTAGCTTTGTACCTCAAGTCTTTGTAGAACGCCTTAGTCTGTTCCTTATCAACCACAGCGGGCGCAGGCCCAACGTTCAGCCATCCCTGAAATCGCAGAAGCTCAAGGAACTCCTGGACTTTGTCATCTTGATGGAAGGAGGCGAGCCACTCTTCAGAATAAACTAGAGGGCTAAGAACTTTCACGGGCGCGCCATCATGCTTTCTTTTGCGCTTGCCCTTGGGGGACTCAAAGTCTTCGCCATCCGAAGAACTGTCCTCATCAGCAGAGTCCTCAGACTCATTCTCACTGGCGTCCTGGCCAGCAGCGTTCTCTGTGCCTTGTTTTGTCTCAGCATTACCACCAGATGTGGTTTGATTAGAGCCTGATGAACCCTGACCGTGGGACGTGCCCTCAGCATCTTGAGCTTCTGATTGTATTTCTGTTTGTGGCTCAGCGTCCGCTGGGACTTGGGATTCTTTGTGGATTGTGGGGGAGGGGTTATCTTGTGGAGCTGGGGAAGGGTTGAGGATTGGGAGGGATTGGATGTAGGGAGGGACTTCCTGAGCATCACGCTCGAGCTCTTCAGAAAGGGTTGGCTCGGCGTCCTTTTGAGGTACCTGGTGCTCGCCAGCGTCCTCAGCTACTTGTGTTTCAGCGGGAGCATTCTCAACTCCTTCAGCCTCGTCGTCGGAGTCCCCAACAACATCTATGAACGGGGAGGCTTGGGCCGCAGGCGTTCCGCTTTGGCTCTCAGATGAGCTAGAGGAGGAGGAGGAGATGTGCTCGGGCTCTGTAGCGGCCTAGGCCAAGAGCACCTTAGGTGATTCACCAGCTTTGCGGTGTTTGAAGGTATGCTCAAGGGCGGGACGCTTCTCAACTTCCTCAGGTCCGCTCTCAGATGAGGGACGGCGAGATCTGGGGGTCTCGGGGTCCTTAGGCGGTGAGATGTGGGCTGGAGCAATTGGGAAGTTGGCAAGATTTAGGGGAGAAAGGGGTTTTGGAGGAAAGAGAATGAGGGCGTTTTTCTTGGAAGGTTGGGGGGACGGAGGAGGGGTGGGAAGTTGAACGATTGAAATTTGTTGAGGGGGAGGAGTGGATTCTTTGGAGAGATTGGATGGCCGTTTTGTGGTGCTCGGCCGTTTTGTGGAGGGTTTGGAGGATGGGACGCTCGAGGTCTTGGCCTTTTTGAGGGGCCTTGGGTCGTGGACTTTCTTGGAGCGTCCCTCCTTTAAGTGAGGTGGAAACTTGTCCACGATTTGTGTTGGATTTGAGGAGGTGGGTTTGGATGTTTTTGAGAGGGGAGATAAAGGGGTTGGACGCTTGGATGGGAGGATTGATTTGGTGGTGATGGAGGGGACTTGAGGTGGTGGTGGAGAAGGACTTGGTACTCGGGACTTTAGCATTTTGTAGGCTAAGGAGTCCTCAGGGTACATAGGAAAGTCAGGTAGGACGGCGTTGTGGAGGACGGGGATTAGATCAAGCAAGGGAGCAAGGTTCTCACCTCCAAACTGAGAAAAGAATAACACGTCGTCCATCCTCCCTGGTAGATCTTTGAAGTTGGTCTTGTGAAGGCCGGGAATGACGAATCGTTCGATGAACTTTTCGTAGTTCCTGGTCTTTATTGCGTCCCTCTTCACATCAGGAAGGCTCATCCGTTCCCTTATCAAGTTGTACAGGGTTTTGGGCTTCCTATTGATGAAGTCCACTAACGACTCGTTAAGGACGATGGGTTGAGGCTTTTCAATGTAGTGGGACTTTACCAACCTGCGTCTCCACCCGCCGATAGAAGGTCCGGCCACATTCTTTTGTTGTTGAGACATCATTCAGGTGAGATTTTAGTGAGAGAAAGTTGCCGGAGTTCTAGAGAGATGTCAGAGCAATTTTGAGAGCGAGAAAGTGGTTGAGCGTAATAAATTCTGAGAGCGACTGTTCTGGCCTTATATAGAGGAAGCGGTGGCACAAACTGTAATTACCACTGTTTTACTTTGTGACACCTGGCAAAACTTCCCCCTTAAGCATTGAGCAAAAGCAACGGTCACTGTTCACACTTTCAAAAGTTCAAATTTCTGACTCTTCAACTGCTCCTCAAATACTGAACTGGCGTTCTTCTCAATCAACACTGAGCGTTCTCTCAGACTTAGCAAAAAAAATTTACCTTTTCAAGCAAACCAATGACCAACTTATCGTTCTTGTGATCACCTTTCGAACCAGTTGAGAACAACGCAAGTACGTCCCGTAAAGAAAATGTGAAGCTCATAGGACGCTTTTGCGGAGTTCTCGGCTAGGGTAAGCTTAGAGTTCCCATCATTTCGGCTTATAATGAGGGTTAGGTGATCAGGGATACTCTTTTCAAGACAAAATAGAGAAAATTTGAATGGCGTTCCAAAGTAGCAAACACATGAAGTTTTAGACTAGCGTCCTTGCAAATATGAATTCAAAGCATAACAGTCCTTAAACACTTAGAATCTACAAGACATAGCCAATCATTGAGGGAATAGTAGAACGGGACTTGCTACTTAAAAGTTATCATCCCCAAAAGCAACCTTAGATGCTCAAAGGGACGTCTATCAAGCGCCTTAGTGAAAATATCAGCTATTTGGTCTTCAGTTCTTACATGCTCCATACTAATGAGTCCTAGTTCAACGTTATCACGCAAGAAATGATGCCTTATATGAATATGCTTTGTTCGTGAATGAAAAACAGGATTCTTAGAAATTTCAATAGCACTTGTGTTATCACAACGAATGGGAATAGTTTCAAGATTGATACCGTAGTCCTCTAGTTGATATTTGATCCAGATGACTTGTGAACAGCACGAGGCAACAACAACGTACTCGGCTTCCGCAGTTGAAAGCGCCACAGAGTTCTATTTCTTAGATCCCCAAGAGACTAAGCATGAACCAAGGAACTGTGCCATTCCTGAAGTGCTTTTTCTGTCAATCACATGACCAGCATAATCAGCGTCCGAGTAGCCAACTAGCTTGAAGGACGTTTTCCTTGGGTACCAAAGGCAAAGATCGTCGCGTCCTTTGAGGTAGCGAAAGATCCTTTTGACTTCTTGCATGTGGGACTCTTTTGGATTCGCCTGGAAGCGTGCACACAAGCAAACGGCAAACATAATGTCGGGACGACTTGCGGTCAAGTAGAGTAGAGAACCAATCATCCCTCTGTAAAGCTTTTGATCAACGTCCTTTCCCTGTTCGTCTGCGTAAAGACGCGAGTTTAAAGAACAAGGGGTGGCAACAGGTTTGGACGTGTTCATCCCGTACTTCTCAAGCATTTCACGGACATATTTTTATTGGTGAATGCGCGTCCCTTCTTTGAGTTGATTAATTTGAAGTCCCAAGAAGAAATTGAGTTCTCCAATGAGGGACATCTCAAACTCACTACTCATTAAATCCTTGAACTCATCTACAAGTTTCATGTTAGTACTAGCAAAGACTATATCATCAACATAGACTTGGGCAATTAAAATGTCCTTGTGAACTTTCTTTATAAACAAAGTTTTATCAATTGAACCTCTAGTGTACCCATGAGACAAAAGAAAGGACGCAAACCTGTCATACCATGCACGAGGGGCTTGCTTGAGTCCATAGAGCGCCTTGTCCAAGTAGTACACATGATCTGGGTGAGAGGCGTCCTCGAAGCCAGGCGGCTGAGCAACATACACTTCCTCCTTTAGCTTTCCATTGAGAAAGACAGTCTTGACGTCCATCTGAAATAACTTGAATCCTTTGTGAGCGGAGAAGGCAATAAGGAGACGAACGACTTCAATTTTAGCAACAGGAGCAAAGGTCTCATCATAGTCTATGCCTTCCTCTTGCTTGAATCCTTGAGCCACCAGTCTTGCCTTATTTCTTGACACACGTCCACTCTCATCAAGCTTATTTCTGAACACCCATCGCGTCCCTATGATATTTTTGCCTTTGGGACGTGGGACGAGAGTCCAAACTTTGTTTCTTTCAAACTGATTGAGTTCTTCTTGCATTGCTTGAATCCAGTCAGCGTCCTGGAGTGCTTCTTTGATATTCTTTGGTTCCACCATAGAGACAAAGGCATTGAATGCACAAAAAGCTAAATTTGCACTCTGGGACTTGCTTGCAGCTGACCTGGTTTGAACTCCTTGAGACGGATCAGATACAATTTGAAAAGTTGGATGGTCCCTAGAAAAGTGGGACTCCCTTTGAAACAAATGAGCAAATCTTGGATCAATGTCTCCATCAGAATTATCACTGTCACTTTGAGCATCGTCCTCAGTGTGTTCCCCCTCAGAGAGAGCGTCCACACTTTGGCGTTGCTCGCCTTGTTGACTTGATTCAGCCACATCTTGTTGAACTGGAGATTCACTATGAGAGAGAACTCCCTGAACAACACTGGGAGCGTCCACTGAGAGTTCTTCCGGATTTGGAGACGCGTCCTTAGAGACATAATATTTTCCTGAGGTCCAATCTTCAGCTTCATCTTCAGAGTCGTCCTGCTGTTGCGATGAGGAGCGTTCTTTCTTACTTGATTTTTCTCTGTGAGAAGAACTCTCCTTGAACACAACATCAATACTCTCTTCAAGTTTTAGAGTCCTTTTGTTGAAAACTCTATATGCTTTGCTGGTGAGAGAGTACCCAAGGAATATGGCTTCATCACTCCTTGCATCAAACTTTCCAAGTTTTTCTTTATCATTGTTGTGAACGAAACACTTGCAACCAAAGACTTTGAGATAGTCAATGCGAGGCTTCCTTCCATTCAACAACTCATAGGACGTCTTCTTCAACAGAGGACGGATCATGGCACGATTAATGATGTAGCATGCTGTGGCAATAGCTTCCGCCCAGAAGTACTTGGGGACGCTATTAGCCAAAAGCATAGTTCTTGCCATATCCTCTAGCGTCCTATTCTTTCTTTCCACAACTCCATTTTGTTGAGGAGTCCTTGGAGCTGAAAAGTTGTGTGAGACGCCATGTTGATCACAGTAGGCCAGGAACTCTGAGTTTTGGAACTCCGTTCCATGGTCTGATCTTATGGCTTTGAGAGGCGTCTCAAGGGCAACTTCCACTTGTTTGATGAAGACTTTGAACGCATTGAAACAATCTGCTTTGGACGCTAAGAAAAGAACCCAAGTGAATCGAGAAAAATCATCTACAAGAACATAAATGTACCTCTTTCCACCGTGGCTCAACGTCTTCATTGGTCCACAAAGATCCATATGGAGGAGTTCCAGAGGCTTCTTTGTGCTGACTTCGTTCTTTGACTTGAAAGACGTTCTTGTTTGCTTCCCTTTGATACAGGCTTCACACTGTTCAACAGTCTCAGGATCAATTCGGGGAAGTCCCTTCACAAGATTTCTTTGGTGAAGCTTGAAGATCGTGCTTGGTCCAGCATGACCAAGTCGGCGATGTAAGAGATCAGCGTCATTCTTTAAAGCAGATAGACACAATTCTGATTTAGGCTTGAACTCTTGATTGAAGATATAGATGTTGTTCTTGCGAACTCCTTTGAGAACAACTTTGTTGGACTTCTTGTTGATAACAAGGCACTCCTTTGAGTCAAAGGTGACTAGATTTTCACCTTGACCACACATCTGAGAGACGCTAAGAAGATTGAAGCCAAGTCCTTCAACAAGACTGACATTTGTTGCTTTGATGGACGGGTTGAGAATAGCAGTTCCCGTTCCTTTGATCTTTCCTTTGCCCTTGTTGCCAAACGAGACAGTTCCTCCCGTGGCACTACTTTGGATAGAAGTGAGATGGATCTGGCTTCCTGTCATATGATTTGAGGCGCCACTATCAATGATCCATGGGCATCCCCTCACTTCCACCTGCCAAAACAAGGTTAGTTCTTGGCGACCCAGGCAAGGTGTTCCTTACCTGGCTCATTACAATAATAGAACTCTGGTTCTGGCATATAATCATTTAAGTTTACATCATTAGAAATGGCATGTTTGCGGAAAGAACTTCTAGAACGTCTAGGACGCCTAGAACTAGCTTTAGGAACGGACTTAGCATTTTCATTGTTAGTCTTAGCAGCTTTACCACTCTCAATGTCTTCCTTAAGTTTTACACAGTCATATTTGAAATGATCACCTTGTCCACAGTACCAACACGTCCTATAGTAAGTACCGAGGTAGTACTTCTTGTTGGGACGTTGGATTTTGTTTTGCTTCATCTTTTGGGGATCACACACTTTTGAACCGTCCCCTTTAGCAATTTTCTTGTAAATTTTATGACTGGTAGAGTTAGTGTAGTAGTCCTCTTGACCTTTTTCTCCACTCTCTAGGACTCTAATTCTTTCAAGGAGATTCTTGGTTTTCTCTCTTTCTAGTTCAAGTTCCGAAGTTTTGCTAGCCTCAAAGTCACTAGGGAGAGAGTTCCTAGAGTCAGATTCATAACCTAGACCACGCTTAGCTGGGACAAAGACTATTGGTTTCACTTCCTCAACTATGGGACTCTTTCCCAAAACTTTCACTTCTTCCCTAAGCTTGGCGTTCTCAAGTTTAAGACACACAAGTTCAGTTTTTAGGGACTTAGTTTCTTCACATGAGGACTCTAGTTGAATAGTCATTGAATTACAGTTCTCACATTCAACTACAATATTTTCATCTTCGAGTTCATCCATTCTTCTTTTTATAACAAGACTTTCCTCCATGATTTTACCAATGAGTTTAAGCAATTTTGGTTTTGAACACTTTTCTAGAGAACGCATCATGGAGTCATGAGTTACCTCTTGTTCGTTGTCGGAGGCGTTCTCTTCAACAGCTGGGGCGTCCTCCACTGCCATGTATGCAACTTGATCGTCACGTTCATCATCACTTGAACTGAGATCATCCCAGGCAGCTGTACATGCTCCAATGAGAGCTTTCTTCTTGTCCTTGGAGGAAGTTCCCACAGTACACTTTTTGGCAAAATGTCCTTTCTTGTTGCATTTGTAGCATGTGAGTTCCTTCATTTCAGCCTCTGTGTACTTGGGACTCTCCTTTTTGTAGGACTTGCTCTTGCTACTATGCTTATTCTTCTTGTTATAGTACTTGAGAGCCTTGTGAATAAGAAAGAGTTCCTCATCTGAGTCAATCTCTTCCTTTGGCTTTCTTTCTTTCTCTTTGGAACGCAAGTTCTCAAGTTTTTCTTTGTTTTGCATCATCAGCGCTAGATCTCTTTGGCCACGTAGGTGCTCGGCGTACTCTGGTGTTGTGGACGCCAAAGCAAGATCAGTTTGAGGATTCTTTCCTAGCTGAGCCATGTCAGAGATTCTTCTTTCTTCGTATTGCCTGAGCTTCCCATAGATCTCTTCCATATCTAGAGTTTTGTTGGCTGTGTTTTCTTTGAAAGTCGTCCTATCGAAATTTCAGACTCCAGTCAACCCATCGATGACTACTTGAACTCTATTCCTCATGGAGATTTCTGATTCTGGAATGCCCAAGTTCTTCATTTTGGTGACGAGACCTTCAAAATGGTACGAGTAGTCGTTTACCGTTTCATTTGGCAACATACTGAACGCATAGAACTCCTTTTTGATCTTCAGCTGGACGTCCTCTTTCATTTCTGCAGTTCCCACATGAAATTTCTCAAGAGCTTCCCACTGTTGTTTTGCTGTGGGGAGATTGCTAACTCTTGTGGCGTCCCTTTCGCAGAGGGACGCTTGAAGGAAGCACACTGCTTTAGCATTTGTTTCCATTAGCTTGAATTCATCAGGACCCCACTCGTCCTCTTTGTCTTTCTTGTCATCGGGAACTTTGAGATCACCTTTTCTGATAACGTTCCAGCATTGATAATTTGTGCTTCTGCAGAAGTTCTCAAATCTAGTTTTCCAACGGTTGAAGTTGCCGTCCATCAGACGTGGAGGCTTCACATAAGAGATTCCAATGGGTTCCATGTCCATCTTTACCTGCAACTCAATAAGAATCTAGAGCGCCTGCTCTGATACCAATTGTTGGATCGTTAGTACTGAGGGACTGCCTTTACTTTGATAAAGGCGTCCTTAGATTAGGCGTCCCTACGAGGAGTAGGGGCGTCCTTGAGTAATGCAGTGGAAATAGTACTAAACAGGTAAGTAATGAACGCAAAGATTTATAGAGGAACCACTCAAGACCAAGTAGTCCTTGAGTGTAAACCTCTACCTCCTTGGAGGATTTTTGAATAGTTCTTCCTTTATATTGAACGGTCTTACAGTTGTACTGGCGAGTCTTTACAGTTCTCTGACACTTAGCTTTTCCCTTGGTCCACTAGTAAAGGACTCCTCTAAGCCTACAACTTAAGCAAGTTCAATCTACTAAAGGACTCCTATCCCTGCGTCCTACAGTACTTCGTAGGACTCTCTTTCTTTTCTTTTGATTACAAACAGTTTTGTGATTTGGGTTACAAGTCTCACTCGATCTAACTCAAAGTCTTAGCACTGTTCTTGAGTTCTTGAGTTTGTTCTTTGTGTTCTTGAGTGAGCCGCTTTCCTATGATTCTCTCTGAATATTCTTGAAAGCATTAGCGTCACAATAAATGCCTTGGGGCTATTTATAGGACTTGGGGAAGGGCGTCTTTTCTCTGGGACGATCATGCCCTTCTTGGACGTGGCTACAGGATCTTCCTCCACGTAGTAGGGCGGTGATGAGGAAGCTTCGTGTATCCAGCTATGTATGATGAACTTCGCTACACGATCGGCCGCCACGTGTTGATGGACTCTGTAACAGGATCGTCCGCCACGTAGTGTTGGACTCCGCTACAAGATCGGTCTCCACGTGTCCTTGGATGATCAAACATTGTCGAGTGATGTCATCCTGTCGGCTAGTGAGTAAGGACTCCTTTCTTGCGTTCCTACTTGCTTAGGACTCCGTCCTTGCTCAAGTAGTCTCTGGCTGGTCCTTACTTCCTGTTAGCTAGCGTCCCTAAGCTTGTGGGACGCCCATACACACTTGTTGTCCTTTTGGTCACTGGCGTTCCTGAACACTTGGACAACTTTATTAGAATCAAAGTGAGTTTGTCATATCAAAACTAAGGGACGGTTGTGTGGTACACTACAAGTACGCAAGCGTTCTTGATAGCGTCCCAACAGAGAGGACGCCAGTTGTCTCTAAAACAGGACGCCAGTTCAGTTTTGAGAAGAAGTTGAAGAGTGAGAAATTTGAAATTTTGAACATTTGAACAGTGACAGTTGTATTTGCTCAAATCTTAAGAGGGAAGTTTTGCCACGTGTCGCACAGGATATCAGTTTTATTTACAGTCTGTGCCACCGCTTCCTCTATATAAGGCATCAATGGTCGCTTTCATTCATTTATTACTCTCAACAACTTCCCTGCTCTCAAATTGCTCTGCCTTCTCTCTAGCTTTCCGACGACTTTCTCACTCTAAAAGTTAGCCAGCAAATGTCTCAACTACTTGGGAACGTCACCGGAACCTCTGCCGGAGCAAAGAAGAGGAAGTTAGTCAAATCCCACACCATAGAAAAGCCCAAGCAGATTGTACTGAACGAGTCGCTGGTGGACTTCATCAACAAGAAGCCCAGGACTCTGTACAAATTGATCAGGGAGCGAATGGACCGAGAGGACGTCAAGCAGGACGCCATAAACACAAGGAACTATGAGAAGTTCTTGGAAAGATTTGTTATTTATGGTCTTCACAAGACTAACTACAAGGACTTGCCAGGAAGGATGAAGGGCGTACTCTTCTTCTCGTAGTACGGTGGTGAGAACCTTTCTCCTCTCCTTGACCTAATTCCAGATCTTCATAATGCAATCCTGCTAGACTTTCCTATGTACCCAAAGGACTCCATGGCCTTCCGTATGCTTCAAAACCGGTTGCCAAGTCCTTCTCCCCCACCTCCTCAAATTCAAACCATTACAACCAAGAAAATCCTGCCCTACAAACGTCCCGCCCCTCCAACATCCCCCCTCTCGAAATCATCAAAGCCCAAATCATCCCAACCTACAGAAATAGTGGACAAGTTCCCCAAAGACTTGTCGGAGGGACGCTCCAAAAGAAAGCATGACCCTTGGCCTCTCAAAAAGGCCAAGTCATCCAACGTCCCCTCCACTAAAAAGCCAAGCTCCACAAAGAAACCGTCCCAACCCTCAAAGAAATCAAATCTTGCTCCCCAACCCTCTCTAAAAACTGTCCAACTCCCAACTCCTCCCCGTTCCCCAACAGCCACAAAGAAAAATGCCCTCATTCCTTTTCAACCCAACCCTCTCTCCTCCCCTCTAAATTTCGCCAACTTCCCCTTAGCCCCAGCTCACATATCACCTCCCAAGGACCCCGAGACACCCAGGTCCCGCCGTCCTTCATCCGACTCAGCACCAAAGGACGCTGCTGAACGTTTCGCTCTTGAGCACACCTTCAAAAGAAGGAAATCTGGTGAAGCTCCGAAAGTGCTGGTAAAAGAAGTTGTTGAGCACGAGCACAACTCCTCCTCCTCTTCTAGCTCATCTGAGAGCAAGAAAGGGACGCCTGCCGGTGAGTCCTCACCCTTTGTTGACATCATTGGGGACTCAAATAACGAGGCTGAAGGAGTCGAGAATGCTCCCGCTCAAGAAAAAGATGATGATGAAGTTCAAGTCATTGAGGATGCTGGTGAGCACCAGGTCGCTCAGAAGAAGGACGCTGAGCTCAGTCTGGACGATGAGCTTGAGCGTGATGCTGCCGAGGTCCCTCCCTATGGCTAAAGCCTTCCCATCCTCAACCCCCAACCAACACCTCAAGATCAACCCTCCCCTCAAATCCAAAAAGAATCCCAACCCCTTCAGGACGCTGAACAGGTAGAAGCTCCTGCAGATGCTGCTCAGGATGCTCAGCATTCAGAACAGCCGTCCCAGACTCAATCTGAACAGGCCGCAGCTGGTGGCAATGATGGATCCGCCCAAGGCACAGAGGACGCTGGTGCCAAGGACGAACATGAAAACGAGTCTGGGGAATCTGAGGACGCAGATGATGATGATGAGGATTCTGAGTCCCCGAAGCGTTCAAAGAAAAAGAGGAAGGACGATGGCGAGCCGGTAAACGTTCTCGGTCCCTTGGTTTATTCCGAACAATGGCTCGTGTCCTTTGAGGATGAGGACGTCCAAGAATTCCTTGAGCTCTTGCGTTTTCAAGGATGGTTGAATGTCGGGCCAGTGCCAACAGAGGTTGATAAAGACCAAATCCGAGCGTTCTTCAAAGACTTACGCTTCAGTTCCAGGGACGGCACACTGCAATTCAAAATAGATGATGAGCGTGCTTCTATCACAGAACGCCAAGTGCGTGCCTTCCTTGGTCTCTCTACTCAAAAGCCTCCGTCCAATGCTCTTAGTTCCCTTCCTGAAAATGGTTTTGAGATGGACGCTGATAAAGAAGTTGAGCTGCTGGAACGGATCTTCCAAGGAAAACGTCCCTACGGGACTGATAGGGTGGCTCATGTTCTTTCAAAGGTTGGAGCCATAGCTCACTACTTCATCTGCAGAGCTGTTATTCCTAGGCAGGAGAAGCGTTCCGTTGTACACATGACTGTATATTGTTGGACGCCTTTCTCAACCGCCGCCCCATCAATCTTGCCAGAATTGCTATGCAACACATGGCTAAGTGTGGGAGGAAGCGACATGCTTTGCCGTACCCTGGCCTTGTCAAGCTAATTCTGAAGTCCCAAAATGCTTATGATGACTCTTCTGATGCTGAGCTACTAGGACTTAATTAGGATCAGAAGAGAGGACTACTCAAAATTAGACACAATGAGGAGCTTCCGTCCATATTGAAACAGTTAGAGGCAGAGGCAGAGGCCAAGAAACTAGAACAAGAACGGCTAGCTCTGGAAGCCGAACAAGAACGCCTCGCTTCTATGGGTAAAGCCCAAGCAAGTGAACAAGAGGCCGCTGTCAACTTTGAAGCTCTTGATCAAATGCTGCTGGCTAACTCTCCTCCCGCTTCCTTGCCTCCTATGGACGCCCCCTCCTCAAGCACTGCTCCTGCTCCAATTCCTGCCCCAGATCAACCTGAACTCTATCCGCCTCATGAACTGATGGCTGCTATACTTCAAAATCAGTGCCTCATCCTCAATTCTCTCAAGGACTTGTCAACCGCTTTCGTTGAGTCCGCGGAACTGCATGAAAAACTTCTCAAGTTTTATCAAGAACAAAGCCGCCGTCCTCAGTGATCACCGTCCCACCCCCTTTATTCCCTCTTATGTTTTGCTTGTGCTTCTTTTATTTCAAACACTTGCCTTTTGGTCTGTAATAACTCTCTATTTGCTGAATGCCAATTACACTATTTGCTTGCATGTGTTTGTTTAAGCGTTCCACTGCCTATAGTTGTGTTTTTGTGCTAACGTCCTTATCACTTGTTATCCTTTTCGATGATGCCAAAAGGGGGAAGTGTAGTTTTGCAGATATGCGCTATAAAATAGTTATCTAGAATAAGCAAGTGTTAAGGGGGAACTTTTAGTGAAAGGTCTAAGGAACGCCGTGCTAAAATAAACAAGAGGACGCTTAGAAAAGTTTTCTAGGACGCTACTCTCTCCTTAAAATCCAAAAGTTAGAGAATCAAAGGCTGAAAACTTGTGCTTATAGAAATTCTTCTAAGTGTTAGAGGACGCTTCTATGTTTTCATGCATGCTAAAATTCCAATACCAAAACTTTTTTGCTAAAGAGTTTGTCATCATCAAAAAGGGGGAAATTGTTGGGATGCTATCAAGGACGCTTGCGTACTTGGTAGTGTGCCCACACAAACCGTCCCTTAGTTTTGATATGACAAACTCACTTTGATTCTAATAAGTTGTCCAAGTGTTCAGGAACGCCAAATGACAAAAAAAGGACAACAAGTGTGTGGACGTCCCTAGGCTTAGGGACGCCAGCTAACAAGAATTAAGGACCAGCAAGAGACTACTTGAGCAAGGACGGAGTCCCAAGCAAGTAGGAACGCAAGCAGAGCGTCCTTACTCATTAGCCGACAGGATGACATCACTCGACAATGTTTGATCATCAAGGACACGTGGAGACCGATCTTGTAGCAGAGTCCAACACTACGTGGCGGACGATCCTGTAGCGGAGTTCATCAACACGTGGCGACAGATCCTATAGCGGAGTCCATCAGACACAGCTGGATACAGGAAGCTTCCTCATCACCGCCATACTACGTGGAGGAAGATCCTGTAGCCACGTCCTCGAAGGGCATGATCGTCCGAAGACGAAAGACGCCCTTCTCCAAGTCCTATAAATAGCCAAAGGCATTTATTATGACGTTAACGCTTTCAGAGAATATTCAGAAAGAATCAGAGGAAAGCGACTCACTCAAGAACACGAAGAACAAGCTCAAGAACACTCAAGAACCATTTTAGGCTTGTGTTAGATCGAGTGAGAATTGTAACTAAAACCACAACTTGTTTGTAATTGAGAAAACCCAAAAAGAAAGAGAGAGTCCTACAACGCACTGTAGGACGTAGGGATAGAAGTCCTTTAGAAGATTAAACTCGCTTGAGTTGTAGGCTTAAAGGAGAACTTTAGTAGTGGACTTAGGACGCTACTAAGTGTCAGAGAAGTGTAAAGGACTCGCCAGTACAACACAATGACGTTTAATAAGAAAGGAAAATCTATTCAAAAATCCTCCAAGGAGGTAGAGGTTTACACTCAAGGACTACTTGGTCTTGAGTGATTCCTCTATAAATCGTTGTGTTCCATACTTAGTAAGTTCACCTGTTTAGTTCTTTAATTCCGCTGCATAACTAAAGGACGCCCTTATACTTAGTAAGGATGCCTCACTCAAGGACGCCTTTACCCAAGTAAAGGACGTCCCTCTCGAACTAACGATCCAACACTGGGTGTCGTGAACTGAAGACTAGAAGAAGAGAGAAGTATTGGGTGGAAGGGGATTGTGGAAGGGAGGGGCGTGGAGTGGGGATATGGAGATAGTTTGTTATTTGCTATAACCCTAGGAATGTGTGGCTAACATCTAATCTTTAGGTTTAGTGGATGGTTGATATTAAAAGAGGTGTGGATTACCTCGGATTGCATTTTGATCCATTGAATGTTAACTTAAATCAACGGTCCAGATTTCCTCTTATCCCAATTTTTGAGTTTTTTTTCCCTAATAAACAATGGTTTTTTTTGGGTCGAACCTAATAATCAATAGGTAAAACATTATGCTTTCGATAATATATATATTATGTTTAGTATACTTTATTCCTTAATGATAATGTAGTCCAGCATATAAATGTAAAAAATCATTCATTACAATTTACAATCAAAATATATTTGAGTTTATTTTTATAACTACGGGTTATATCCAAAAAACTACATTGTTTATATTGACGTTTTATTTCCTAATTGACAATATACTACAACTCATTAAACTATTGCCCATAAATTCTTGTTTTCTGTCACCTAAAATAGAGTTTACATTAAAACTAGCCTATTGCACGGATTCTGTATGTGACACGATCGATAAGGTTTTTTTTACGTATTATTCAATTGATTAAAGAATACATAAAATTATTATTATTATCAATTAGATATTAACATCATTTTGTTATCCGAAATCGTTATAATATATTGTCAATCCAAAATCGATATTTGATGTTAAGAATAAATTTAATATTAAATTTTTAATAATATGAATTTATTACAAATACAGATAAACTAATATTATTTTGTTTCAAATTTATATTATAATTAATTTAATAATAATAGAATTACACATTAATATAATTTATAAATGAATATTATTACACAAATTATTTTAGCTATTTTTTAGATATTTGTCAAAGATATAATTTTTTACTATATTATTTTGAATACTTTACATGTTGAAAAGTAATAATATTTGCATAAATTAATTAATTGGTGGACAATACTCTAATTGTGCTTGATAAACATGCTACTCCAACGAAGCAAGTCGTTGCTATGTAAGACAAAATTAATATATACATATACTTAAAAGGGAATTTGTAAAAACACCTACTGGCTAAAGATATGATATTCATTCTTTATAGGCCTGGACAAAAAAATTTATATAATAGAGTTGTAGCATCTATAACCATAGAATGCAATAAAGAAAAATACACGTAATTGTGATAATGATTTGAGTATTCATGTGTTAATATTTATAAATTGGGAAATTCCGCGTGGTACCCAAACTTTTCAATTATTCCGCACGGTAACCACGAACTTTCAAAAAGGTAATTTTCATTGTTAAATGGATGATTCTGTTACTTTCTCCCGTTAACACTTGCTAAATATCTAATTTAATTATAAATTAAACTAAGAAAAGCAATCTAAAGTAGGAGCTTTTTTTTTTTTAGCCAAGGAGCTATTTAGCCTATTTTCATTAAGCTACAAGGTTAAGTAACATATTTATCCTATTAAATCGTAAAAAAAAAAATTTTAATGCTCATACTTAATTATAAATAGAGAAAAAATTATAAATGTACGCAAACCTGAATTATTTTATATAATAGTGAGATATTTCCTGTTGGTACTTAATTGAAAGTAAATGCCAAATCAAACTATATAAGCATAAAAAGACTATTATGCGTTCAAAAAATACAATACCCATCATGGTCATAACATGCATATATAGCATATAGTGATGCGTTCGCCTTCTAGGGACTCCAGGAAGGACTCGCTTAGCCAAGGATCTAGGTTACGAGTTGGGCCTTATCCGACTATTGAGGGAAACATAGAGAAGCGGAAGCTGAGTTATGGAAGGTGGTAGTGGTGGTAAGGAAGTTGGTAGCTGAGGTAGGGACTCTGGTAGCTGCGGTAGGGACTCTGGTAGATGTGGAAGGGACTCTGGTAGCTGTGCTGCGGTAGGGACTCTGGTAGCTGTGGAAGGGACTCTGGTAGCTGTGCTGCGGTAGGGACTCTGGTAGCTGTGGAAGGGACTCTGGTAGCTATGCTGTGGTAGGGACGCTGGTGACTGTGGTAGGGACGCTGGTAGCTACGGTAGGGACGCTGGGAGAGGGACGATGGTAGGGATGCTGGTGGATGTGGTAGGGACGCTGGTGGCGGAGATAGGGACGGTGGGAAGGACTCGACGGGTGGAAGAACTCGCCGTCGAACGAGGAAACGACCGGAGGTCGGGGAAATGAGGGCGTAGGAGAAGAGGGATAGAAGGATTGACGTTCACGGTTTTGGGGAGGAGATATCACTCGATTCAAGCCAAAACTCATTGATTGCAAACGTAATGATTACAAGAGAGGAGAGCTCCTTATATAGTGGAGGCTCTTAGGCAACAAAAGGAAACCCTAGCATTTATGGGCTGGGCCTAAAACATTCAAGTCTTGGCCCAATACCCTATGCATACTATAAATTAGGGCTGGGATACTTCGGTTCCTTAGTATTTTTTAGCCTACCCGCAAGGTAAAATTTTTTTTTTAGTTCGGTTCGGTTCCTACGAATTTTAGTTAGGAACCGTAATAACCGTACCCGAACTTTATTCGGTTCCTAACTTCGGTTAATTCGGTTAACCGAACTTAGTCATTTTTTTTGGTTTTTTCTGTTCCTAAATTTGGTTCGGTTTTTATTACAATCAAGAGCTAAAAACTGATCAGTCCAAAAGTTCAAATCATAATCTTAAGTTCTTAACATCTAATGAAAAAGCATCAAGTTTGCTATAACATTCAAGGTCAAAAAAAAAACTAAAACATCCATAAAAACAAAAGAAAACGAAACTTTTTTATTTGTTCCCCTTGGTGAGCTTCTTTAATGAATGATCATAGTGTTAGTTCAACCATGCATCTCTATGAAACATGCTCTATCTGTCTGGTGAAATCATTTACAGAGCAAGCATGATTACAAGAAAACCAACTTTCATATACAACCATACACATCAGCAATTAAGAACCTTCTATCAGGCAAACAACAGGTAGTTTCACAAGCAACGCACTGAGGTTCAAAGCCAAGTAAGTTGATCCGCCACATAACACAATAATATGGTAAATTCATGTGGATATATAGAAGGTCTAGAACTGATGTGGTAACAAGAAGTCGGATTCAGAGAAAGTTGCATCAATCTGCTCGATGCCAGAGAAAGTTGCATCGCATGAAACATGAAAAATTGACTGAATCGTTCGATGAAACTCAGCAACAACAAGGGCAGATACAACTCAGCTGTTGAAGGGTTTCTTGAACAAATAAATTTGTAGTCAAGACCTCGCTGAGTATAGCGAAGTCAGGATCGTCCACGGGAGTGAGAATAGTGCTTAGAATAGTCGAAAAAACTACGAAAAGCAAGGAAACACAAATATAACAACTAGCAAAGGCTCGAGCACGACTTAGGGAGTCGGGATCAAGGAAAAAGACACGAGTTTTAATCAATATAAAAGGCAAATTTCAGGGCTAGGGCTACCACAACAACAACCATACATGCTTTTGACAAGAATTCACAACTATCGTGCAAGCTAGATCATAGAAAAGTTAACTTTCGCAAACAATTCAAGCCATTCAATCAACTTTCGCAAATCAAACAACCTTCTACCTATCCTTCAACCTAGGAATATCAACTTTCGCAAATAATCCTATTAGATCTAATCAAGTAACTAACTTTTCACTTTCGCTATAGTCAATCACAAGATATGCCTCAACTTTCATTAAGGAATAAGCACAAGATAGATGGATATGATCATCAAACATTCAAGTCATGAATTCAAGTTTTAGACATGCATGATTGTGTTGGGTTTTCACCCAACCCTAGAATTTAAGAAGACTACTCACACATGGCAAAGAGAAACAAGGAGGAAAAAGAAGAAGACATGATCAAAACCAAACTAAAATTCAAATTAAACAAAAGATCAATCTTACAAAGTCTCAAACTTGCTCCCCAAGTCTTCTTCCTAGCTCTCCTAGTCTTGATTGATTAATTGATCTTTTAAAAACTAAAGGTTAAACCTCCTTTTATAGAAGAAAAGGAGTCCTAATCTAACTAGGAAACACAAAGAAACAACCTTCCTTAAATACAAATTAGGAAACCCAACAATAAATCCGGATAAAGGAGAGTCGGTGCCTAGGATCGACCCAAATAGGGTCGATCTCGACCCCCCTCAGGGCCGATCCTGAGAGTGCAATTCCTTGGTCTTCAAGCTTCTTCACATGGCTCGAGCTCGACCTGCCTTGGCTCGATCCTGGGGTCGATTCCTTCACTTTTCCTCTTGATTTAGCTGCTCTTAGCTCTTCTCTTTAGCTTGTCCACTTGAGATCTTCCTCCAAGCTTGTCCATCTTCTCTTAAACTTGCTCCAAACTCTTCTTCAAGCTCCAAAACACCTACAAAACGACACAAATATGCGTAGTTTCCGAATCTCAAGGAAATACGAAAACACATGCAAAAAGACTCAAAAACACAAGACTCAAGCACAAAACACAACTCAAACTAACCTATCTAGACCCTAAAAATCTACCTAAAACGCGGACATCATCAGCAAAGATCTGCAATCAATTTTAATCAATTGGGTTTGTTCGAAATTCGAAATCCCTAACCCTAATTGAACTGCGATTTGGGGTTTTTGATATTACCCGAAGATGGAGAGAATAATGCCAACGACAGAGATGGCGAGGGAAAGGACCGCGAAAGGGAGAGCGAGAAGAAGCCCTAGAGGTCTGCATTTGCAATTGTCGTCTTCATCTTCGCGAAGACTGTGCTTGGAGGAGGCTGGCGAAGGCTGGCGGCGGCAGGATCTGGACGGGAATTCGCGAGGACGAAGGCCGGAACCGGAAGGTGAGCACGGGAAGTCGCCAGGTAGGTGAGGATGGAAAGTCGACTGTAACTGAACGGCGGCAGGTGAGAACTCACGAGGATGAAGGCCAGCTGTAACTGAACGAGGGCGAAGAGGGGAGACCGGCGACTCGCGGCCGACGAGGGCTCGGGAGGCGGCGGGCTGCGGTTGAACTAGGGTCGGGAGGCGAAGGGAAGTCTGGAACTGCGACGGGCTGCGGGACGGGAACTGCGAACTGGTAAATGGGGACGGGAACTGCGATTAGGGCCGGCTGGTGGGCTGGGTATTCTAAACAAAAACGATACAAAAGTACGGGTTATAATATATCTTCGGTTCTTTTTTTTTTAGAAAACCGGGAACCGAACCCGAATTTCCTCAAAGAACCGAACCGAAAATTTTCCAATGTAATTTTCCCAAGAACCGGACCGAACCGAACCGAACTGCTCGCTTCGGTTCGGTTCTTCGGTTCTTTGGGTCTTAAGTCCCAACCCTTTTATAAATGGCCAGACAACTAATCTGACCTAATATTCTTGTCTCTACTACAAAAGGTAATACTTATCCATTAGCTAGCTAGGAAAAGGAAAGACAAAGACTAGAACAAACAAGTCTTAGGGACTCTACTAAGGACTCTCTTCAAGAGTTGAGGGACTCTGCTGAGGACTCTGCTGAGGACTTTGCTGAGGACTCTGCTGAGGACTTTGCTAAGGACTCTGCTGAGGACTCTGCTGAGGACTCTGCTGAGGACTCTGCCCATGAGCTGAGAGACTCTAATGCTGAGGACGCTGGAAGGGAAGCTGCTGGAATTGTTGGGACGCCCTGGTGCAGTCCCTAGGATTGTCTTGGCAACAAGCGTCCCCTAGAGATGGAGACTTCTAGGGTGCCGGTAGGGATGCCAGGGCCCCTTCCTCAGGATTGGCTTTAAGGACGCTCAGCACCCATGTAGGTGGTTCTTCAGGGACTAAGCTAAAGGACTGAGAGGATCGCCATACAAGGGACGCCGTTGCTTGAGCGATGGCCTTAGCATGAGCTCGAGTAATGGGTCCGTCCGAACGCATTTTCATGGCGTCTTCCTCTTCCTTGGGAGTAAGGGAAGGGATCGCATCATCCTCCCCCCCTTGAGTGGGAAGCGTCCCCGCTTCCTCCAAAAGGTGGTCATCTTCAGGGTCCATGTATGGCGACAAGTCCGCGACATTGAAAGTGGCATGGACGGCCCCATAGGAATCTGGTAGCTCAAGCTTGTAAGCATTTGGTCCAATCTGCTCAAGGATGCGAAAGGGACCATCCCCCCGGTGGTGGAGCTTTGTCTTCTGGGCTGAAGGGAAGCGACTCTTGCGCAAGTGGAGCCAAACCAAGTCCCCAGGCGCAAAGATGAGCTCTTGGCGTCCCTTGTTATGTTGGTTGGCATATTGTTGAGCACGACGCTCAAGGCGTTCCTGCGTCCTCATATGCAGCTTCTTGATGTACTCAGCACGGTTGGCCGCATCGAAGTGTTCTCCTTGCTGCAAGGGACGGGGTGAGAGATCAAGGGGAGTAATTGGATTACGCCCATAGACGACCTCGAAGGGACTCATGGAGTGCGCCGAGTGTTTGGACCTGTTATAGCAAAATTCTATAGTAGAGAGTAAGTCCTCCCACCGGCGTGGGTTGTTCTTAAGCATCACTCGAAGGAGTGAGCCTAAGGTCCAATTGGTGACTTCCATCTGGCCATCGGTTTGGGGATGGAAGGAAGTAGAGAATAGTAGTTTGGTGCCTAACTTTCCCCAAAGTGTTCTCCAAAAATGTCCCACAAACTTGGCGTCCCTATCACTTATGATTGTGCGGGGGATGCCATGGTACTTCACTACGTGTTCAAAGAACAAACAAGCCACGTCCGTTGCATTGTTCGTCGTTGTACACGCAATGAAATGGGCCATTTTTGAAAAATGACACACTACTACAAAGATGGAGTCCTTACCCCTCTTGGACCTAGGCAATCCCGTGATGAAGTCCATTGAAAGGTCTTCCCACGGAGCATGCGGAATAGGCAAGGGAGAGTAAAGTCCATGATTATGGCTAGTGGACTTGGCCTTTTGGCAAGTGATACAACTCTTGCAATACTTCGTGACATGATGAGCCATGTGAGGCCAAAAGAAGTGTTCACGCAAAGCAGCAAGGGTTTTATTAACGCCAAAATGACCACGGCCCTCATGCGCTTCTTTATCAAAAGAGTCCTTATAGAAGACGTAGGGACGCATAGCTTCCCAGCCTTGAATAAGTACCCTTTATCGAGAAAGTAGCCATCAATGGCATGAGAAGGCGTGGCCTTTTCCATGATGGGACCAAAGAAGGGGTCCGAAGCATAAAGCTGCTTTAACATGGAAAAGCCAAGTAAGCGAATTTGAAGGGAAGAAAGGAGGGTGTACCTGCGAGAAACGGCGTCCGCAACCACATTCTCCTTACCTTTCTTGTGGTGGACGACGTAAGGGAACGTCTCCAAGAACTCGACCCAAAGTGCGTGTCTTCTATTGAGGTGTACTTGACTCTTGAGGTAAGACAATGCCGCATGGTCGTTGTGGATGATGAACTCCCGTGGCCACAAGTAGTGTTGCCAAGTCTTGAGGACTATAATAAGAGCGTACAACTCTTTGTCGTATGTGGGGTAGTTCAACTGAGCTCTAGTGAGCTTCTCACTATATTAGGCAATGGGCTTGCGTTCTTGGTGGAGGACACCGCCTATGCCAACATTTGACGCATCACACTCGATCTCAAAGGGCTTAGTGAAGTCCGGGAGCTGTAGGAGTGGAGCATTACAAAGGGAGTCCTTTAGGCTTTGGAACGCCTTTTCATGATGCTGCTTCCACTCTATGATTGTGCCTTTCTTGGTTAAGGCATGCAATGGGGCAGCAAGGACGCTGAAGTGATGGACAAAACGGCGGTAGAAACCGGCGAGTCCTAAGAAGGAGCGGACTTCCGTTGCACTCTTTGGAGTAGGCCAGTCCTTGATAGCCTTGATCTTTTCCTCGTCCACTTGTAAACCAACACTAGAGACCACAAAGCCAAGGAAGACAATGGAAGGCTTGCAAAAGGTACACTTAGCCAAGTTGGCAAAGAGTGTTTCACGGCCTAAGCGTGCCAATACCAACTTAATGTATTCCGTCTGGTCATTGAGATTCATTGAATAAATCAAGATATCATCAAAGTAGACCACAAGGAACTTACCAATGAAGTCCCTAAGGACATGGTTCATGAGTCTCATAAAGGTGCTTGGGGCGTTGGTGAGACCAAAGGGCATGACGAGCCACTCATAGAGACCAAATTTTGTCTTGAAGGCTGTCTTCCATTCATCGCCTTCCTTCATGCGGATTTGGTGGTAGCCACTCTTTAAGTCGATTTTGGTGAACAAGGTGGCACCATAGAGCTCGTCCAACATATCATCGAGCCTAGGAATTGGATGCCGGTATTTGATGGTGACGTTGTTGATTGCACGGCTGTCCATACACATGCGCCACGAGCCATCCTTTTTAGGGACTAGAATGACGGGCACGGCATAAGGACTTAGGAACTCTCTTACATAGCCACGCTCAAGGAGTTCTTGCACTTGCTTTTGGAGTTCCTTGGTTTCATCTGGGCCAGCTTTGTAAGGAGCTCTATTTGGTAGAGAGGCCCCGGGCATCAAGTCAATTTGATGCTCAATTCCACATAGTGGAGGAAGTCCTGGGGGAAGGTCGTCAGGGAAGACGTCCTCAAAGTCCTCTAGAAGGGAAGCCACGACGCTAGGGACGGCCGGATCATTAGGGACTGTGCTAGAAGATGTGAGGGACATCGGCACCAACAAGAAGCAATGGGCACGTCTGATGACAGGCCCGATGTGCTATACCAATTCTAAGGATAGGGCCCCGGGTCAATCAACAAAAAATATTTGTATCACGACCCCGTTGTAGTACGGTGGTCGAGGTCGATCACAGGGAATTATTTCATGCGCGTTTGAACGGTCGATTTGTCTAGCAAAAAGGCAAAGGGAAAGAAAACACACAAAGCAACTCGGGACCGAGGTTGTCAATCTTGGGACCGAGGTAGCTAGGCACAAACAAAGTCGGGCTCGAGGCTAGAGGACTCGGGCACGACGCAACAATCAATGCAAAAGAAAGGGGAGAAACAAGCTATGCTAAGGGGATCCTAGGGCTAGGGGTTCATGCCAACATCAACTTCACATGCTCTCATATAGATAAATGAACTAGAGACTTTCGCCTTAGACATAGATCAACAATTCCAATCAAATCATGCCATTAATCACAAGGAACTAGGCTTTCGCATTCATTCAAGCCAATTGACTCTCTATCTACTCCTACTCCTAGGTTGTCAATCTAAGAATCATAGGGTAAATAGACATGGATCAAGGCAATCAAGTCATGAAATTGGTTCAGGCACATGCAATTGAGTTGGGGTTTTCGCCCCTACCCTAAGATCAAGCTAACTACTCACTAATCATGGAATTTAAGCTAGCAATCATCAAAGACCATAAACAAATCATGATTCTTGCAAGTCAAATCCATAATCAACAACACAAACACAAAATCAAAGCCAAAGCAAACTTCAATTAAACTAAGAAAGAGGAATCCTTACAATCTCTACTCCCGCTCCAAGCTTAAGGGTTTCTTTCCTCTCCAAGGAAAGGAATTCACCCAAATCCTCCTCTAGATCTTGGGTTCTTTCCCTCCCTTGGAGAAGAGTCCACCCCCTTCTTTCTTCTACTCTCAAACGTCCCTCTCTACTCACCCTCCAAAGTTCTTCATCTAGAATGAGAGATTACAAGGGTTTAAATAGAGATTATTCCCCTCATTACAAAGACTAGATTACCCCTCTAAACTCCTTGGGCTCCAAGGCAAGTCCTTGACCTCCAAGGCTTCTAGAACTCCTTGATCCCCAAGGCTTCTAGACTCCTTGACCTCCAAGGAAGCAAATATAATTATGGGAATTAATAGAAAAATCCCAAAAAGAAAGGAATCCGGAGCCACGACCGACATGGATCGACACGGAGGAACCTCGGGCCCGACTTGCTTCAACCTCGGTCCAAGGGCATACGTTCCAGCGACCTCGGGCCCGACATGCACACCTCGGTCCACCACCTCGGGCCAACATAGTACCTCAGGCCCGACATGCTGGGTACCTCGGTCCTAAGGCACTTTTCAGCTTGTTTCGCTCCGTTCTCTCTCGTTTTAGCTCCGATTGACTCGATTCTTTCGCCATTCTCTTCGTCTTCACTTGAGGCTTCTTTCCATGCATTGTTAGCTCCATTTTGGCTCATTTTCCATCCTTGAATTTCTCCATGATGCCATGCTCCAATCTCCATGATTCTTGCTCCGAAATGCCTATAAAACACACAAAACGCGCATAGTCTCCGAATCTCATAGAAATGTGGAAACTAAGCTAAAAAGGGACAAAACACATAATAAAAGGGACAAAACACATAATAACAGGGACTAAAGACACATATTTACATAGGAAATAGACCTATAAAACACTACCAAAATGAGAGACATCAGAATACCCCATACTTACTTGCTTGTCCTCAAGCAATAACAATGTAAGCAAGACCGAAGCACAATCTTCAAGTAAAGCCTCATATGAAAAACACAAGTAAGCACAAGTGATAGACATTCAAGCAAGATTACGTCATCACACATGATCAAGTGTTCAAGGAATAAGGTCTAATGCAACAAAGCCTCACTTTAGGAATGTGAAAATGTGTATCACTCATCATGTGTTTAGGCTTAGCAATGAACACTCAAACTCAAAAATCATGCAAGTAAAGACTTTACAATTGAAGCTAATATCACCAATTCCTCCACCTAGAGATGCCTATTACAATGCACACAAAGAATATGAACTTGGCTCAATGGAGGTCCTCAAAGAGGTTCCATTCGGCCGGGTTGTAATGGGGCTTTTGGTGTTTCTCAAGGTGGGAATCACTTTGGTCTTGTGGTGCTTACAATGGGGATTGAACTTTCTAGTCTCTCACCAACTTAATCAAATCATTTCCACTTCAACTTTCACTCTCATCCAAAAGACTTTGATTTTTCTTTTCTTTTCTTTCAACCCATACTTCACTAACATTCCACTTCATCTTTGCACTACACTTTTTGTTGGATTTTTCACTTTCTCCACTTTGGATCGACTTGCACTTTAACTCAGGCCCGATGTGCACTTTAACTCGGTCGGAACCCTTTTCTACTCACTTAAGCATTTTGCTTTCAATCCACTACTTTTTCCAACTTTTCTTTCTTTCTTCTCAACAAAGATGCACTACCCACTTGGTTTATAACTCCATTTCTTGCCCTTCACCCAAGAGAATCTCAACTCTCCAAATACATTCCCAAAACCTCTCACTAAAGTCCAATCCCATAAGGGTCAAGTCATATAGGCTAGGAATCATATTTTTGAGGAGTTTCAAACAAAGGTCTAAGGCTAAAACGGGGCTACAAACAACGGTTTATCTTCAAGGTAGGATATGGAACATTTTGTGACTAAATGAAATAAAGTTCAAATCAATGTGACAATGCATAGAGCAATTCTCATATTGGTCTTGGAAAATAGATAAACACCTCAATATCAAGTTTTACTAAGCATGCATGAGCTAATTCACACAAGAAAAGAGGGATATGCAAATATGAACAAGTATCCCTAAAATGGCAAAAAATCATCTCACAAGGGTCACTCTAGCTTAGTTGCATCAAAACTCATTCAAGAACTCATGTGCTCAATAAAAACATGCAAGATATCATATCACATTAAAATAACATCCATTTAGAGGCTAAACCATCCAAAAATATGCAAAGGAATTTACATGCTCACATCATCATTAACCTTCTTTAGACATCTAAGATGGGAATTCCTAGTCCAAAAACAAAATCTTTTTGTCATTTTCAACACAATTTTCGAATTTTTATGGGTTTTTTTTCAAAAATTTTCTCAAACAAAGCAAAAGACACACAAAGCACACATATGTACAAACACTAGACACAAGAGAGTTTCCTTTTCCCATACCCCATACTTAAAATATGCAATGTCCTCATTGCATCCAAATAAGACCAAAAGGGAAAATGAAAAGGGAAACTCACTAAACAAGGCGTTTGAAGCTAGGAAGAATGGTGAATTGTTGACATCGGCACATGGGGAGGGGAAGGTGGAGCACCTTGTCGAACTTCTTGAGAGGTGGTCGAGACCGTTTGCTCGTCTCACATCCTAGTTGTTCGTCCATTTGCACCATACACCTTGTCCCTTATAGCTCATCATTTGAATCAAGAAGCACCTACAAGATCACACCAAAGATACATCCCAAAATACTTGCATTCAAGGGGTTTAGAGAAAGGGTTAGCACAATAAGCTCAAATCCTAAAAATAAGAAAACAAATCAAAAGGAAATCTAGGATACGAAGGATACGTCGGGTTGCCTCCCGAGAAGCGCTCTTTTAACGTCATTAGCTTGACATGCCACCTAATCCCGGTTAGGGTGGAAAATAAGGCTCGGGGTCCATGAACACTCCAAGGACCATCTCATCACTCAAGTAGAATTGAGGCCATTCACTATAGTTCAACCAAACATGCGCCTCGGCCTCGTCATAATGGCGGGGGACCCCATACTTAGACCAAGAATAATCGAAGATCGAATCCACCAAGTATATTCCATCCGCACCATATGACTCACAAGAAACCGCCACAAAAGAGCAAAGGTGATAGGGCAAACGAGTCTCACACATGATCTTGGAGGCTCGATTCTCATGCTGGACCAACATAGGAGCTACATCGGGCCCGACTTCCGGCTTCTCCTCCAAAGCTTGTTTGAACCGAGACTCGACTCCTTCTTTAATCATAAGAGAGGGAGAGCTTTCCTTCACTTCCATCCTTGCACGCTCAAGAGCCATGAGATAGTTTTCCTCCATTGTCACCGATCGAAGTGGATGCAAGTCGGTCCCAAAGTTCGGCATTTCGGGCTCGGGGTAGAGTGGAGGCAGGGGAAGTGGTCCGATGTCTGGGCAACTCGGGCCCGACATGTCCTCCAACTCGGTCCGAGATTGTAGAGTCGGTCCGACTTGCGAGCTACTCGGGCCCGACACACTGGGTACGTCGGTCCGGGCTTGCTCACTCTTCTCGACTTGTGGTGGCTCCACTCGGACCTCATCATAGCTCTCTTCTTCATAATAGCTCGGGACTTGCTCTTGAGAACTCGAGAGGGATGCCCAATAATAGTCAAATTGGGCGTCGACTTGCTTCCTCCACGCACAAAGCTCATTGACTTGAGTACTCATATCATCGACTCGCCTCTCAACATTATTGAATTGAGTTTTCAAGTCTTGTGCCCATTGAGGTTCCTCATCAATCCCCTCTTGCAACATATATTCCCATGGAGGAGTCTCTTCGTAGCTCGGAGGTTGGTATGGAAGTACTCCTTGCATTTGAGTGTAAGTGGGACTTCCCCAATAAGATTGAGCACCACCTCGTCCATCATAATGGTCTCGGTTCCCATACAAACCCCTCATATAACACTCCTCCTCATAGCCCCTCATTTCCATCTCTTGTTGCATTCTAATCCGGGCATCAAGTTGCTCACGAGCTTGTCTCTCCTCTCTTTCCCGTTGCTCTTTTGCCTCGTGGAGTTCTCTTTCTAGACGCTTGATCTTAATTTCAAGGTAGAGAACCTCCCACTCATCATCACTATCGTAGAAATCCATTTTTTTGATTTTTTTGATCTAATAACCTACAAAAAAGACAAAAAGAAACAAATCAAATAACACAAGAGGGTTCGGGCTAGTCCCTTACCCAAAACAAATCAACCAAACAAACACACACTCACAATAATTCCCCGGCAACGGCGCCATTCTGATGACAGGCCCGATGTGCTATACCAATTCTAAGGATAGGGCCCCGGGTCAATCAACAAAAAATATTTGTATCACGACCCCGTTGTAGTACGGTGGTCGAGGTCGATCACAGGGAATTATTTCATGCGCGTTTGAACGGTCGATTTGTCTAGCAAAAAGGCAAAGGGAAAGAAAACACAAAAAGCAACTCGGGACGAGGTTGTCAATCTTGGGACCGAGGTAGCTAGGCACAAACAAAGTCGGGCTCGAGGCTAGAGGACTCGGGCACGACGCAACAATCAATGCAAAAGAAAGGGGAGAAACAAGCTATGCTAAGGGGATCCTAGGGCTAGGGGTTCATGCCAACATCAACTTCACATGCTCTCATATAGATAAATGAACTAGAGGCTTTCGCCTTAGACATAGATCAACAATTCCAATCAAATCATGCCATTAATCACAAGGAACTAGGCTTTCGCATTCATTCAAGCCAATTGACTCTCTATCTACTCCTACTCCTAGGTTGTCAATCTAAGAATCATAGGGTAAATAGACATGGATCAAGGCAATCAAGTCATGAAATTGGTTCAAGCACATGCAATTGAGTTGGGGTTTTCGCCCCTACCCTAAGATCAAGCTAACTACTCACTAATCATGGAATTTAAGCTAGCAATCATCAAAGACCATAGACAAATCATGATTCTTGCAAGTCAAATCCATAATCAACAACACAAACACAAAATCAAAGCCAAAGCAAACTTCAATTAAACTAAGAAAGAGGAATCCTTACAATCTCTACTCCCGCTCCAAGCTTAAGGGTTTCTTTCCTCTCCAAGGAAAGGAATTCACCCAAATCCTCCTCTAGATCTTGGGTTCTTTCCCTCCCTTGGAGAAGAGTCCACCCCCTTATTTCTTCTACTCTCAAACGTCCCTCTCTACTCACCCTCCAAAGTTCTTCATCTAGAATGAGAGATTACAAGGGTTTAAATAGAGATTATTCCCCTCATTACAAAGACTAGATTACCCCTCTAAACTCCTTGGGCTCCAAGGCAAGTCCTTGACCTCCAAGGCTTCTAGAACTCCTTGATCCCCAAGGCTTCTAGACTCCTTGACCTCCAAGGAAGCAAATATAATTATGGGAATTAATAGAAAAATCCCAAAAAGAAAGGAATCCGGAGCCACGACCGACATGGATCGACACGGAGGAACCTCGGGCCCGACTTGCTTCAACCTCGGTCCAAGGGCATACGTTCCAGCGACCTCGGGCCCGACATGCACACCTCGGTCCACCACCTCGGGCCAACATAGTACCTCGGGCCCGACATGCTGGGTACCTCGGTCCTAAGGCACTTTTCAGCTTGTTTCGCTCCGTTCTCTCTCGTTTTAGCTCCGATTGACTCGATTCTTTCGCCATTCTCTTCGTCTTCACTTGAGGCTTCTTTCCATGCATTGTTAGCTCCATTTTGGCTCATTTTCCATCCTTGAATTTCTCCATGATGCCATGCTCCAATCTCCATGATTCTTGCTCCGAAATGCCTATAAAACACACAAAACGCGCATAGTCTCCGAATCTCATAGAAATGTGGAAACTAAGCTAAAAAGGGACAAAACACATAATAAAAGGGACTAAAGACACATATTTACATAGGAAATAGACTTATAAAACACTACCAAAATGAGAGACATCAACGTCCTGAAAGTGGCGGTTGAGATAGGGACGGCCGTGTGACCAACCCACGGGGTTCAACCGTGCCTTGAAGGGACGCGCTTGTTTTCGGAGTTAGGGACGCTTGGTCCGAGGGACTCCTTTTGGGGACGGCTTTAGGACGCTGTTGTTGGCCATCAAATAGGGACGGCTTTGCATCCGAGGTGTTGGCCGAGTTGCGTTCCTTGCGCGCCCGTTCTTCTTCAATTGCCTTAGCGCGGTCAAGTTGTACCTGATCCTGCAATATTTCAGTAGGCAATATGGGTAAGAGTTTGACGCGCTTCCCATGGTACGTGAACACATAAGTGTTCAAGAATCCATCGTGAAGGACGCGCCGGTCGAAAGCCCATGGGCGTCCCAACAACAAGTGTGTGACGTCTGTTGAGAGGGTTTTACCTTAACAAATAAATTTGTCAAGACCCCGCTGAGTATAGCGAAGTCAGGATCGTCCACGGGAGTTAGTAGATCTATAGTCTAGCAATCATACCACGAAAACAAAACAAAAAAAAACAAAGCAAGGCAAGCAAACAGACGCAAAGAACACGTCTCAGAGATAGGTCGTGGCCGACCCTAGGGAGTTCGATGCCGACCTTCAACAGAACACAACAAAACACACGGGAAACACTACAGAGGAGGTCGCGGCCGACCTTGCAACTGGTCGCGGCCGACCTTTTTCTGGGCACGAAGATTGGTTTTGTAAAATCAAGGAAAAACAACTAGGGGAGGGGTTTCACCACACCACAAGCATGCATTCAAACAATGATAAAGGACCAACTTAACTCAAAACCTCATGGGTGACTTTCGTCACAAAAGAACACATCAATCGCCTCCATTCACATGAAAGGGTTAACATGCAATCCAACTTGTTCTTCGGAGGGTTCGACTTTCGTCAAACCCGGATAATCCACATTTACAAACAAAACTCTTCAATTAGGTTGCAAACAAGAACATTCCCCCTTCTTCAAGGGTTTTAAGCACACAAGAGGGATTTATGGGTAAGGACTTCAAATTAAGCGTGGATCCAAACATCAAGGTCATGCATGCACTTTCATGGTGGGATTCACCCCAACCCTAACAAGCTAACTACTCACACATAATCAAGCACACAAACAAGAAAAGGGAAGAGGAAATCATCAACACAAACAAACAACTTCAATAAATCAAAGATCCAACTTACAAACTAAAGCAAACCCACAAGGTTCTTCACACCAATGTCTTCTTCTTCTTCTTCCTTACAACTAGAACAAGATTCTTCTTCACTACCCTTCCCTTACACAAGTTCTCTCTCTCAAAAACCCACCCTCTTCTTCTTCTCCTACACGTTCTTCTTCTTCTACACCTCTCAGCCAACACTCTCCTCTCTCTCCCCTTTTCCCTCCTTGGAAAAGCTAATTAGAAAGGGAGACAAAATGGGTTTTTGTAGCAGCCCACAAAAGCAAGGGAAGGAAGCTTCCTCCTCTGCCACATCCCTGCCACAAGTCTGCACAGCCGCCCACTTTTTCGGGTTTTGAAAATCCCGCCAAAAAGTGTTGCTTGCAGCGCACGGATTTCTTTCCGGGTGCTGAGAGGGGTCGGCCGCGACCATATGGGGGTCGGCGCCGACCACCTGCAGAAAGTGGGGTCTTCTTCGATTTTGTTCCGTTCTTGCTTCAATTGGTTGGGCTTTTGCTGGGTGTTGTTACCCTTTTGCTCCTTGATTTTCTTGAATTCCTTGTACTTCTTTGAGGCTCACTTGGTTGCGACGTTGGATCTTGACTCTTGACATCTATCGGTTCCTAGAAAGCTCCGAAAATGCATGAAAACGTCTCCAAAAAGCTCCAAATACCTACACAACACGAAACAACACACAAACGACTCCAACTCTCGAAAGAGAGCCGAAATCTTATGCAAAACACACTAACACAAAGGGAAAATATGCAAAACAAGCTAGAAAACTACCTAGAAAAACAACTAAAAAGGACGACATCAAAATACCCCATACTTAAGCTTGCTTGTCCTCAAGCAATACCTCTCATGCATCAAGACCAAGCAACAAGCTCAAAGAATGCCTTTAAGGAAAATGAGCACAAGTAGAATGATGAGCAAACAATTTCAATATCATAGCACACATGTGCAAATTCCTAGTAATAACAATCCAACCTCACAAGGGTAATGTGTTTCACTCAATTTCAAGTGTTTAAGATATATCAATGAGCACTCAATCTCAACTCCAAATGCAAAACCTCATAGTCAATGGAAATTATATTCGAAATTCTCCACCGAAGAAATCAAAACAAGTTAAATCATCAAAAGAACTTGGGTGGCTCAATGAAGACTTCAAAGAAGCTCCATTCGGCCGAGTTGTAATGGGGATCGGTATTTCGAAGGGTGTGGAATAATTTGGTCTTGTGGTGCTAAAGAATCCGGGAACCTAGACTCCTAGACTTCAAAACTCAACTACACTCAACCAACTCTTCTTTCTTCCTTCAAACACCAAACACTTAACCTTCAAAGCATACATCACTTCACCTATTTCCTTGTCCTTCTCTTATGAAGAAGCTTTGGCTCTTGCACTTATTCACACAACCTCTCTCTTTTTTTTCTTTTTTTTTTTTTTGGAAGGGCTGGTGGGGGTCGGCCACGACCTATAGGTGGTCGGCCGAGACCCATGGCAGAGGGCCACTTTTCCTCTACACTTGTGCACTATTAGCCAACACTTCATCTTTTTCGGTTCTTTTTCTTCTCTTAAGACAACTCCTTCCATCTCCACCTTCATCATCTCTTCATTTTCGCCCCTCATCCACATCAACATCACAATCCACTCTAAGTCCTAATTCCCGGATTAAGGGGGTCAAGCTTATAATGGTTAGGATACTTTTGTGGAGCTAGAAACAAGGCTTTAGGCTCAAACAAGGGGCTTCAAATCAAGGGATCATGCATAGGTAGGATGAAAAGGATAGAAATAGGCTAATGAAAATAAGTTCAACATCATTTGATCTAACAAGTAATGAATACATCTTCATTGGTTTCAAATCAAGAATAAGCATGCCATTGTCAGGTGATAAATGCATTTGGAAGAGTTAAAATCACACATGAAAAACCAAGGAATAAAACATACATTCCTTGTGCCCAAAAGATTTCTCACTTAGGTTCATATTGTTGGATTGCTTTTCACTTAGAATCATGCATGCTCAATGTTCATTATATGCTCAAAATTCAAAAATCAAAGTCATGGTGTGCATTCTTTCAAAGCAAGTTACAAGGAATTACATGATGATGCTCATAATCACAATCCTAGGACATCTTAACAAAGGTATTTTTCATCATGAAAACAAAAAAGAAAAGACTCAATCGTGCAAAGACACACATACAAAAATGCAAATGCACACACACAACACAAACAAGTAGCATCTCCCAAACCACCCCATACTTAAACATCAATGTCCCCATTGATTAAAAAGTAAGGAGAGGGAAAAGAGAAACTAACTTGGGTTTGGAGCATTGTTGGAGAAGGTTCACCTCGGAGGAGGTTGAGGGAACGGAGAGTCCGGGAACATCTTTTGGGCAAGCCAAGCATTGTAGGCAAATTGAGCTTGGCGGTCTTCATAATACTCATCCTGAAAGTTGTCAAAGCCTCTAGTTGCATCTTGGAAACGGGCCAAATTTTGATCGTGGTGATGTTGAATTTGGGAATACAAGAAGTTTTGTTGAATACCGAGGGCGTCCATCTTGTCGCTGAGCATCTCCATGGTGGGGGGACTTGGGTGCTAGATTCACCGCCTTGAGGCTCGAATTGTGGACCACCGGACCACTCGAATCCCGAAGGATTGGAGGAGTACGGGAACAACCCGGGTTGGGGACCCATCGTGTAGTCCATAGGATCATTGTTGCTCTGCCCTGCCTCGCCACCGACCCCTTGTTGCCCGAAGCCGACCCCATCATGCGCAACTCCACCTTCCTGGAAGTGGTCGTAGGCGACCTCAGGGTGGTCGGCGCCGACCCCTTCCAGGGAGTCTCTTCTTCCGCGTTTTTGCCTTGTGCGCGGGGTTGGGCCATCTCTCGGGAACCTACTTGGATGTCGTCTTACGTGCTCATCTTCCGAGAGTAGTTGATAGTAGGGGGAGGGATCTTCCGAAGGTGCCCAAGCATCATACCAATTGGGGAGGTAGAATAACTCACAATTTTCGTCGTTGAGGCGGACTTTGTGAGTTACTCCGGTGGGGTCGATGAAGTTGTGGTGGTAGCCAATCGCCTCAGTCCACTCAACCACCTTGGTATTCAAGTAGTACCGGACATCCATGCGGGTCAAGGGCTTGGAGTTGTAGCGGGCAAGATCAACCTTGAGAGCTTGGGCAAGGAGGACCACCAACCAACCACACATAGTAAATTTCGGGTTCCTTCGTTGGTTGATGATGTTGTGGACGAACTCGTAGGCAAAGTTCATTGTGGGAGCATTGGTGAAGAGGATGGAGGTCAAGCACGCGAGCTCTCGCAAGGTGGGGCGAGAGAGCTCGTACTTGCACCAAATAGCGGCACCAAGAATGCGCAAAATCACCTTGAAGACCGGGCTAGCAATGTCCCGAGCATGAGGGTTGCTTGTGGTTTCACTTTTGCAAGCGATGTAAGACCACATCTTTTGAACGGGGAAGTCTTTTATGGCATAGGTTCCCGATGGTGTAGGGAAGCCTAGCATCTTGTTGAGCTTGGTAATGGTGGTGGAATGCTTCTTCCCGCCAATTTGAAACTCAATCTTGGTCTTGCCAAAATCCGCCGGGTGTGGCCCCGAGATGGTGAGAGTGGCGGCGAATTCACAAGTAAGCGCCGGGTAATGTCTCGGGACGGGGTCCTCAAGGAGTCGTTCGGCTCCAAGTAAATGAAACGCCTCCTCCACCGCCGAGTGCATATGAAGGCTCACATGCGAATCGGGATAGTAGGACCGTGCCTTCACCGTCTCCGCCATCATGTCTACATAAAGTTGCATTTGCCCTTCGTCGTGGATCACCACGTCATCCATCACCGCTACATTCTTGCCTTTCTTTTGCTTCTTGGTTGCCCTTGAGGATGATGCCATTTTTCTACAAAACCAACAAGAAACTTCCAAGGTAATTTCCAACTCAAACAACACAAACACCACACAAGGGTCACACAAACAATTTGCCAAAGAGTCACCCCATACTTGCAAGAAACACACACTTTCAAATTCATATGGAGATTCTCAACCAAGCATGCATAATCATGAAACGCAAGCAAGTAATGGGAAGGACTTATGTTTTAATCAATCAATTCTTGGCAAGAGCAACTCAAATAGCATGTTTTCAACGGGATTACGAGACATCCGGGGTCGGGGACGACCCATGGGAGCTCTTACATACACAAGTACGCGCCAAAACAAGCCAACACCATTTCGAACATCTGACGATGGTCGGCCACGACCATGGGGTGGTCGGCGCCGACCTTCTACAGCCAACCATGCTCGAAAAATCAGCTTTAGCCCTCTCTAATGGCTACCAAAAATCCTAGAAAAATTCTATTGACCCAAAATCACCCAAACAAGCATAGATCAAGCAAGAGAGCATGCCAAAATTCAACAAACCACAACCAAACATGTAAATCTAAGCACATACAACCCAAATTTCAACATTCAAGCTCAAGAACACCCAAATCTAGATTTCAAACCAAACCCTCAAAATAAACCAAGTGAACTTGAATTTAAGAGCAAGGGAGTAGAAGAACATACCAAAAGAGTGTTAAACAAGATGAATGCAAGCAAAGTAGGGGTCGAAGCCAAGGTTGTGGGAGGTCGGGGTCGTGGGTTCTTGGTATGGGTGGGTCGAAATTTCTGGGTTTTTATGGGGGATTTGAGTAGAGGAAGGAAAATTAGGAAGGATTATGGTGAAATTTGGAGGAAAGGAGCTAGATCTAGAGGTTATGGAGCAATGGAGTTGGATGAGAGCTTGAAGGAGGCAATGGAAGCAAAGAGGTCGTGAAGAATGGGGCTAGGTCGTGGATGGATAGCTAAGGGGTGGGGAAGGGATAAAAAATTGTAAAGAAAACGTTCAGGGGCTTACTTGTAATTTCCCGAAATTTTTACACAATTTTCACCTTTCGCCAGAGGGGGTCGGCCACGACCTCTAGGGGGTCGGCGCTGACCATTACCAGAGAGTTTCCCATCCTTTCATTCGTTCTCCTTCATCCTCATGCACCCGACCCGAGCCTCGGATTCCTACAAAATACTTATGGAAATGCAAAGCAAACTACCTATCTAGACTAAGAAAGAGAAAACGACGGGTTGCCTCCCGAAAAGCGCTTTCTTTAACGTCTTTGAGCTAGACGAGTGGTACCTTGGCTAGGTGACGGTGATGAGAGCCCATGTGGCTCGGATTTCCTCATCGGGGTCCACCTTCTCATAGTACCTCTTCAACCGGTGGCCATTGACCTTGAAAATTCCTCCTTTGTCATCTATGAGGTCGGCCGCGCCGTTTGGGTACATACGATGAACCGTGAACGGTCCACTCCACCGGGTTCTCAATTTCCCGGGAAAAAGGCGAAGCCTAGAGTTGAAAAGGAGTACTCGGTCACCTTCCTTGATGTGCTTGGGAACAAGTCTTCTATCATGCCACCTCTTTGTCTTCTCCTTGTAGATCCTTGAGTTCTCATATGCCTTGAGCCTCAATTCCTCCAATTCTTGCAAGTCCATGAATCTTTTTGCTCCGGCCGCGTCGAGGTCCATGTTGAGCTCTTTAAGGGCCCATAAAGCTTTATGTTCAAGCTCGACGGGCAAGTGACATGACTTGCCATACACTAGGTTGAAAGGAGTGGTGCGAAGTGGCGTCTTGTAGGCGGTGCGGTATGCCCACAAAGCATCATCTAGCTTGGAGGACCAATCTTTCCTTGAGCGGGACACCGTCTTTTCAAGAATGCTCTTGATTTGCCGGTTAGAGACCTCCACTTGACCACTAGTTTGAGGATGATAAGGTGTGGCCACCTTGTGGGACACCCCATACTTGGTCAAAAGAGATTCAAAGCTCCTCTCAATGAAATGTGAGCCACCATCACTAATGAGAACTCGGGGTACACCAAACCGGGGGAAGATGTTTGTCTTCATGAACTTAGCCACCACTCTTGCATCATTTGTTCTCGTGGCTACGGCTTCAACCCATTTGGAAACATAATCAACCGCCACGAGTATGTACTTATAGGGGCCCGAAGATGGGAAGGGTCCCATGAAGTCAATACCCCAAACATCAAAGAGTTCCACTTCTAAAATTCCGGTGAGCGGGTTCTCGTTCCTCCATGTAATGTTGCCCACTCTTTGGCATTCACCACAGTTGGTCACATAAGCTTGCACATCCTTGAAGATGGTAGGCCAATAAAATCCACTTTGAAGAATCTTCGCGGTGGTTTTGAATCCTTTAGCGTGGCCCCCCGTCGGAAGAGTGTGGCAATGACGGATCACTCCCTCTATCTCTTCATCCTGCACACAACGTCTAAAGATGTGATCACTTCCTTGCTTGAACAAGTAAGGGTCATCCCAATAGTAGCGCTTGACGTCGTGGAGGAATTTCTTCTTGGCTTGGGAAGTCAATCCATCCGGCACAATGCCACCTACAACATAATTGGCAAAATCCGCAACCACGGGGCTTGCACCCCCTTAATAGCATCTATTGAGTGCAAAATGGGCGAAGGGGAAGGAGGATTAGGAAGTACACAAGAGAGGTAAAAGATGTGACCTTGGGCGACCTCGCTCGGGGTCGCTTGAAAACCATTGCGATTACCACCAAGAACCGGAGAAGGGGCAGAGGAGGTCGTGGCCGACCAACAGGGGGTCGGGGCCGACCTACTCCAGGAGCCTTCTTCTCGCGACACTTCATAGCATAGGAGAGTCTCGTCCGGGCGGGAGTCGTTGATTGGGACTATGATTCCGGAGTCCGTAATGTGCTCAATTGGTAGCCTTGAGAGGTGATCCGCCACAAGGTTTTCCGCTCCCTTCTTGTCTCGTATCTCTAGATCAAACTCTTGAAGGAGGAGCATCCCCCGGAGCAAGCGCGGTTTAGCATCCTTCTTGTCCATGAGGTAACGGACCGCCGTGTGGTCGGTGTAGACTATCACTTTCGAGCCCACTAAGTAAGACCGGAACTTCTCAAATGCGAACACCAGGCTAGAAACTCTTTCTCCGTCGTTGTGTACTTTCCTTGGGCTTCATCAAGCGTCTTGCTTGCATAGTAGATGGCATGAAGCTTCTTCTCCTTTCTTTTCCCAAGAACCGCGCCCACGGAATAATCACTTGCATCACACATGATCTCAAAGGGGAGTGTCCAGTCCGGTGGTTGCATGATAGGAGCCGACACAAGAGCATCCCGGATCCTGCGAAAAGCTTCAAGACACTCGGAAGAAAACTCAAACACAACATCTTTCATGAGGAGGTTAGTCAATGGTTTGGAAATTTTCGAAAAATCTTGAATAAACCTCCTATAAAATCCGGCATGTCCTAGAAAGCTTCTAATCCCTTTTACGGAAGTTGGGGGTGGCAACTTTTCAATCAATTCAATTTTAGCTTGATCCACTTCAATTCCTCTCTTAGACACTACATGCCCTAGGACAATCCCTTCTCTAAACATAAAGTGACATTTTTCCCAATTTAGCACTAGGTTGGTTTCTTCACATCTTTTGAGAACTCTAGAAAGATTAGCAAGGCAAGAGTCAAAAGTGGTACCGTACACCGAGAAGTCATCCATGAACACCTCCACAATGTCCTCAATCATGTCGGAGAAGATGGCTATCATGCACCCTTGGAAGGTGGCGGGTGCATTGCACAGTCCGAATGGCATTCTCCTATAGGCAAACGTCCCATAAGGACATGTGAAAGTTGTCTTCTCTTGGTCATCGGGGTGTATCGGAACCTGCCAAAAACCACTATAGCCATCGAGATAACAAAAGTAGTCATGAAGAGATAATCTCTCTAACACTTGGTCAATAAAGGGCAAAGGGAAATGATCCTTCCTAGTGACACTATTGAGTTTCTTATAATCAATGCACATGCGCCAACTAGTAGTAGTCCTAGTAGGAATCAATTCGCCCTTCTCATTCTCCACAACGGTGAGACCACTCTTCTTTGGGACTACATGAACCGGGCTCACCCATTTGCTATCCGAGATTGGGAATATGATTCCCGCATCAAGCATCCTCAAAATCTCCTTCTTCACAACATCCTTCATATTTGGATTGAGTCGCCGTTGATGCTCAATGGTTGGTCTATGTCCTTCCTCAAGAAAAATTCGATGTATGCACAAGGAAGGTGAAAGCCCACTCAAGTCCTCAAGTGAGTACCCAATGGCTTTCCTATGAATCCTAAGAACATCAAGCAACTTTCCAACTTCTTCCGCATTTAGATTTGCATTTACAATAAACGGAAAACTGGAATTTGGGCCAAGAAACTCATACTTCAAAGACTCGGGGAGAGTCTTAAGCTCCGGAGTAGGCGGTGGTGGTGTGATAATGTCATCGTCGTCATCCGCCTTCAGAAACTCCTTCGCTTCACCATCTTCATCTTCAATCAAGCATGTTGGTGAGATCCTGTCGGAGGTCGCGGGCGACCTAGGGATGGTCGGCTCCGACCTATCACAGGGGAGGTCCTCTTCGTCGTCATCTTCACTTGTGTATTCTCCAAGAAACGCTTTGACCTCCATAACTTCACCGGTCTCCTTCATGGTGGGGTTGAATCGGAACTCTACCACTTCTTCTCCAATCTCAAAAGTAAGGAGACCCTTCTTCACGTCAATAACGGCACCGGCGGTGGCAAGGAATGGCCGTCCAAGAATGATTGGGACGACGGGATCTTCCGGCATTTCCATCATAATAAAGTCGTTGGGCACAAAGAACTTGCCGACTTGGATGGGAAAGTCATCGACAATACCGGTGGGTTGCACACAAGAGCCATCCGCCATATAGAGCCTCATGTTTACCGGGACCAAAGGACCCATGTTGGTCTTGGACCATATAGAAAGAGGGAGAAGACTAGCACTTGCACCAAGGTCACATAGAGCTTTGAATCGGTGTGCACCTATGCCAATGGTAATAGCAAACTTACCCGGATCACCAAGTTTTTCCGGGAGCTCAATGGACCGCACTTCATTGGTTAATTCGGACATTGACCGCTTCTAGGACAAGATTTCCTTGAGAAATTTGGTGTAGGCGGGCATCTCGTTCAACGCTTCGGCAAAGGGAATGGTGATGTTGAGGCCTTGGAGGACCTTCACAAAGCGTTTGAACTTTCCCTCCGTGAAATCATTGGCCTTTTTGGATGGGTAGGGAAGTACCTTCGTTGTTGGAGGCAAGGGGACGGAAATCGGGATTCTCTGAGGAGGGTCGGCGGCGACCTGGGGGTGGTCGGCTCCAACCTTCTCTGCAGCAGGGACAGGGTCGGTGGAGACCATTGGGGGGTCGGCCACGACTTGTTCCAGGGGAGTCTCGTCCTCTTTGTTCGCCGTTTCTTCACTTGCTACTCGGCCCGGCAACTTCTTTCCGCTTCTTAGGTGAACGGCGGCAATATGGCCTCTTGGGTTCTCATCGGGGTGGCCCGGTAAGCGCCCTTGAGGTCTTGGGATTTGAGCCGCGAGATCATCAAGTTGGGAGTCAACGTTCTTTCTCCATGTGTCAAGATCTCCCAATCTCGTGTGGACACCTTTCAACTAAGTGGTGAGCTCGGTTCTCACCCCTTGCATCAATCCTTCTTGCAACTCTTGGACCCATGATGGCTCCGCTTGATAACCGGGAGGTCTATAAGGAGGGCCCTTTTGTTCTTGCGGGGGAGGTGGATAACCTTGACCTTGGCCATGGTTATTCCATTGAGGATAATTGTTGTTCCTCCCCGCATACACATTGTTTTGGCCTCGGTAGGGTCCTCTCATATAGTTTGCCTCCGCATAAGCCTCGGCGGCCCGGACTTGCTCCACATTAGTACAAGAGGCGGCGGTGTGTGATTGAGAACCGCACTCTTGACAAGGAGGGCCTGCGGACTTGAAGTAGCTCACTTGCTTCTTGAGCTTGTTGATCTCATCTTGCATAAATTGGAATTTCACATCTTCATCAATTGGCTCACTATTAGGATCATAGAGCTTTCTTGGTGCAATCCGGACGGCTTGTTGGGTCCCATACATGGCATCATAGTTGGTGAGTTTGTCCATGAGACCCCATGCCTCGTCGGGATCCATCTCAATGAAACCGCAATCGGTGTGGAGGTTGATGCGGTCTTTTGTTGCGGCATTTATTCCTTGAAAGAATATCTCTTGAAGAACATAAGGAGGTTGTCCATGGGTTGGACATTGCCGAAGAAGCTCCTTGAATCTCTCCCACGTTTCAACAAATGTCTCGTTGGGAAGTTGATGGTAGGAGGTGATGCGCTTCCTTAGCTCGGTGGTCTTGGCCGGTGGAAAGAACTTTGTCATGAACAAGTCGTGCAAAGCCTTCCATGAAGTGATGGATCTAGCGGGCAGACTTTCGAGCCAATGAAGAGCTTTCCCACACAAAGACCACTTGAAGGCCTTGAGGAGAACATACTCAAGTGAGACACCATCGGCGGCGATAGTGTCACAAAGATCGGTGAAGTTCTTGATGTGCTCCATGGGGCATTCGGTGGGATTCCCTTCATATTGAGATCTTTTGATAAGAGTGATGAAGTGGGACTTGATCTCAAAAGCACGCTCTATTGCCGGGAGCACAATACCGGACTCGGGAACTCTAAGCTCAGGGTGCATGTATTGCTTAGCGTTCCTCGGAATAGCATCAAGTTGTTCTCGGAGGCGGGCAGCCTCATCTCTTTCTTGCCGCGCAGCTGCGGCTTGAGCATCTCGCTCCATTTGCATGCGCTCCATTTGAGCGCGAAGTTCCGCCATTTGATGAGCAAGAGCCTCAGCGTCGGCCATTGCTCTTCGTTCTCTTAGTCTTCGGTGAAGAGTTCTCTCTATTTCGGGATCAAAGGGGAAATGGTCAATCACCCTTTGCGAACTAGAGGGCATACACTTGCGTACAAAGCACTAAAGAAACGAATTAGTACAAAATAGGGGCTCGGGCTAGTCCCTCACCCAAAAGAAAGCTAGACTGGGAAACTAAACTAATTCCCCGGCAACGGCGCCAATTTGTTGATAGGGTTTTACCTTAACAAATAAATTTGTCAAGACCCCGCTGAGTATAGCGAAGTCAGGATCGTCCACGGGAGTTAGTAGATCTATAGTCTAGCAATCATACAACGAAAACAAAACAAAAAAAAACAAAGCAAGGCAAGCAAACAGACGCAAAGAACACGTCTCAGAGATAGGTCGTGGCCGACCCTAGGGAGGTCGATGCCGACCTTCAACAGAACACAACAAAACACACGGGAAACACTACAAAGGAGGTCGCGGCCGACCCTGCAACTGGTCGCGGCCGACCTTTTTCTGGGCACGAAGGTTGGTTTTGTAAAATCAAGGAAAAACAACTAGGGGAGGGGTTTCACCACACCACAAGCATGCATTCAAACAATGATAAAGGACCAACTTAACTCAAAACCTCATGGGTGACTTTCGTCACAAAAGAACACATCAAGAGCCTCCATTCACATGAAAGGGTTAACATGCAATCCAACTTGTTCTTCGGAGGGTTCGACTTTCGTCAAACCCGGATAGTCCACATTTACAAACAAAACTCTTCAATTAGGTTGCAAACAAGAACATTCCCCCTTCTTCAAGGGTTTTAAGCACACAAGAGGGATTTATGGGTAAGGACTTCAAATTAAGCGTGGATCCAAACATCAAGGTCATGCATGCACTTTCATGGTGGGATTCACCCCAACCCTAACAAGCTAACTACTCACACATAATCAAGCACACAAACAAGAAAAGGGAAGAGGAAATCATCAACACAAACAAACAACTTCAATAAATCAAAGATCCAACTTACAAACTAAAGCAAACCCACAAGGTTCTTCACACCAATGTCTTCTTCTTCTTCTTCCTTACAACTAGAACAAGATTCTTCTTCACTACCCTTCCCTTACACAAGTTCTCTCTCTCAAAAACCCACCCTCTTCTTCTTCTCCTACACGTTCTTCTTCTTCTACACCTCTCAGCCAACACTCTCCTCTCTCTCCCCTTTTCACCTTTGAGCCTTTTCCCTCCTTGGAAAAGCTAATTAGAAAGGGAGACAAAATGGGTTTTTGTAGCAGCCCACAAAAGCAAGGGAAGGAAGCTTCCTCCTCTGCCACATCCCTGCCACAAGTCTGCACAGCCGCCCACTTTTTCGGGTTTTGAAAATCCCTCCAAAAAGCGTTGCTTGCAGTGCACGGATTTCTTTCCGGGTGCTGAGAGGGGTTGGCCGCGACCATATGGGGGTCGGCGCCGACCACCTGCAGAAAGTGGGGTCTTCTTCGATTTTGTTCCGTTCTTGCTTAAATTTGTTGGGCTTTTGCTGGGTGTTGTTACCCTTTTGCTCCTTGATTTTCTTGAATTCCTTGTACTTCTTTGAGGCTCACTTGGTTGCGACATTGGATCTTGAATCTTGACATCTATCGGTTCCTAGAAAGCTCCGAAAATGCATGAAAACGTCTCCAAAAAGCTCCAAATACCTACACAACACGAAACAACACACAAACGACTCCAACTCTCGAAAGAGAGCCGAAATCTTATGCAAAACACACTAACACAAAGGGAAAATATGCAAAACAAGCTAGAAAACTACCTAGAAAAACAACTAAAAAGGACGACATCAACGTCCATAGCAACGACATCACAAAGTAATGTGTCCGTGTAAGGACCAATGGAAAAGGTGATCATGCATTGATGAGTGATTTGGGTACCTGTGGAGTTGAACCATTGTAGTCCATAAGTGGCAGGGTGAGGAGTTGTTTCCAAGTTAAGGTGTTTGACTACCTTTTCATTGACAAGGTTGGTGCAACTCCCCGAGTCAATAATCACACTAAGGCTGGTGGAACCAACCAAAGCGCGAGTATGGAAGAGATTTTCACGTTGGTCTTGTAAGGATCCTTTCAAAATGAGTGCCTTCCTAGCAACCAACCCAAGGCAGTGGCCGGAGTCCATTGGTGTTGGGGCACAATCAAACTCTTCTTCTTGGGGAACAACATAGGAGTCCTCATATAATGGCTCTGGTGGGACTTCTTCCTCATCTAAGGACTCATATCCCCCTGTGGTTGTGGAGAACAACACTTTCTTTTTGTTGGGGCAGTCCTTTTGTTAGTGTCCTCGTCCGCCACAAGAGAAACACTCCATGTCCCTGGAACGCTCAAGGGGAGTCCCTTGTTGGGAAGGACGCCCTTGTTGAGGACCGCTTGTGGAGTTCGTTCCATGTGGTTGGGAAGGACGTTGGGATGGGGACTGCTTTGAAGAAGAACCCTGTCCCTGCATACTAGGAGATGAATTAGTGGAAGCATAAGGACGAGAGTTAGAGGAACCATACTGATTTGGCCGAGATTGGTAAGAACGCAATTCTTGTTGGTTCTTATAGATGGTTGATTCGCTCTACTTTGTATAGTTTAACTCTTGTATTTTAGGGCTATATTGAGTGTGTTTAGGTTAGAGTTTGTGGTAATTGTAATATCTAGGCCGAAGACACAAGAATTCAAGAATAAAGAGTTTTAAGGCGTTTTGAGCTGTCTGCGCGACACCACTTGCTTGAGAAGGCTATATCTTGAGCTGCAGAGGTCGGATTGAGCTGATTCCGGTGCCATTGTAAAGTTAACTTCAAGGGCTTGAATTCATCTTTTTACACCGAAGTCAGATACCAAGCCGAAGATGGTCAAAACAGCCTCCGAAGTGAGACCAGCGATCCTGTCGAGATTCCGCGACCGCGGCCTGGCCGACGCGACCGCGGTGGCTGCCGAGACCGACTTGTTCTTCTCTGTTGCGATAGCGCGGGCGCGGTGATGGCGACGCGGCCGCGGTGATGCCAAATCCGAAGCGGGCCGAAATCTTTCTATCTTGTTTCCTTTTCTATCTTTTTGCCTCTTACCTTATCTATCTCGTGGAGCTTGTTCCTTGGGCTATATAAGGAGGAGCCAGCCTTAGGGTTTTGGGGTATCTTCTACCTCCTACCTTCTTCTACAAGTTAGGTTTAGTTTAGTTATGGAGAGCTAGTCTCCTTGGGTTTGTTCAAGGGAGAAGCTCTGATGTATGAACTCGTGAGATTTTGGTAATTGATTTCTATCCTTTGGTTGATATTGATTCTCTTGTGCTTCATCTTATGAATGTTTATTGTTTCTTTAGGAGTCATGAACCTATTGAATTGATTTATGTTCTACTGTTTGATTTAGGATTGGTTGTTGTCTATGCATCTTTCCTATTTCTCGAAACAACTCTATTCTAGGACTGTGGACTAGTTTAGGGAAGAGTAATCAATGGTTTAATTGTGCATGAGACTCGTAGCTTGATTGCATGATTTGATTTCCTACATATCCTTGTTCTCTATGCTAATTCTAGGTTAAGCGTCCTTGCCTAGGGTTATAGAATTGCTTGGACCGTGGACTTGCGATTGTTAATGATCAGGATAGGAATTAACCATAGGTGTGAATGAAATCAATGGATGAATCTATGATCGAGGGATTATATCTTGAGTGGATCTTTTGAATGAACTTGTCTCCTTATCACTTGTTCCCCATATTTGCATGTTTGTTCATTTGTTTGTTATTTGTTTCCTAGTTTAGATTAGTTTAGATCTCTTCTCTTTAATCCCCCATATCTTTGGTTGATAATTATATTGATACTAGAAGTCTTAAGTTTTCTTGGGTTCGACCCCTTACTTGCTTACTATACTTAGTTTGTTAGTTTGGGTTATTTATCTTTGATCTTGGCACGACGACTTTAGCCGAGTCAAATTTTGGCGCCGTTGCCGGGGAACTTTGGGTTCTTTCTAGTATTAATATTTTTATTGGCTTTGTGTGGACCTATCTTACGGTCTGCACTTGTATAGTCTGATGTCTGCGTTTAAGTTTTGTCAGTTGAAGGATGAGCCCTTTCATGGGTACTTTACTAGGTGTCAGGAGCAATTGTTTGAGCTTGCATCGTGGGGATTAGACGTAAAGATTAAAGATGCTTGCGATTACATCTTTGGTGGGGTGACTCGTGAAACCCTACTAATGTTGTACCGCAAGAGCGAAGGAAATTACGTCATCTGGGAACCCATGGACCAATGGAATTTCTTTTGTGGGATCCAAGCCGACGAGGTCAAGGAGTTAGCTTCTGTCGAAGATCCGCGCCCGCGCTCACCAATCCGCGCCCGCGGAAATTCGACAGAACCTACGGAGTTTTCTTCGGATGATAAGCCGCGACCGCGGTCCCCTGAGCCGCGACCACGGTCACCTGCGCCGCGACCGCGTTCCCCTGAGCGCGCCCGCGGAAATACCCCAGAGGCATCCCCCGAGTTCTCCGGAGAAAGGCGAGCACGACACGCATGTCGCGAGGTCTTCGGTGCCCCTTGCTTTGAATGTGCTACGGTGGAAGGGCACTACTACCTCCCTCGCAGTTCAACCCCTGTTTTGGATGAGGAAACGGAGGATTCTCCCCTAGAGGAATACCGCGACCGCGGCCCACAAACCGCGCCCGCGGGCTCTAAGGAGGCTTGTCCTCCGGTGCTCAAGCACGAGCCTGTCTCCCCCAACAATGTTCCGGGCCGTGTTATAAAGCTCAATTACCCTATCTCAATGCCAAAGGGGCTCCCCAAGTTCGTTTTCGCAAGGCGAAAAGAATCCATTCAGAATGACAAGAAGAAAGAAGAAGTTGATTGGGCGATATTTGGTGAATTTTGGGATGGTTTGGAGCAAGAGGAGGTTCGAGATGATGATATGGGGATTTCCTCCCCACCGTCAGAAACTTTCGTATCCCCCTCCATGGAGATTCCTGAAGTCAGCCTTGACGATCCCTATATCCTTACTCTACTTCTTCTCTCTCCTTTGATCCTTGCTTTGTTCTTGCATGTCAATCTTTTGTTAAGGATTCAATTTTTGAGCATGATAGGGTAGTTGATGACTTCTCGTACTTTTTCTTTAATGAAAGTGATAACCTAGATAGGAGATTTGCATGCTTTGATAAATACTTTGAAAAATCAAATAAATCACCTAATTGGATTCACTCTAGAAAATCACACCCTAATTGCTCAAGCATGTTTGATAGGTTAAAAAGGAGTTTGAATTATTTCTTATTTCTTGATAATTTGTCAATATGCTATGAGTCCTGTTGTAATATAGCTGTGCAGGACTTTGATTTGATGCTCAGGGCATTGACGATGTCTGATCCTGAAGACGTCGAGCCAACGACGTTAAACAAAAGCGCTGCTTGGGAGGCAACCCAAGGATTAGATAGATTTGTTTTTCATTCCTAGCTTAGGATTTGCTTGTGTTTTTAAGCTAACATGCAGGTACTAGGTCCGAAAGGGCACGCCTGGCGTGAAACCGCGCCCGCACCGCCTTGGCCGCGCCCGCGGTGGACCGTCAGCGCGCCCCGACGAACAGGTACTAGCCCGTGTTCGCGGCAACCATACTGCGTCTCGGTTTTAGCTCGTTTTTATTAAAAAAAAAAAAAAAAAGATGACTTCTTGGTCACATTCTACCTCTATATTTTCCATTCATCTATATCCTTTCTATTCCATCATCTATCTTTCCACCATTCTATTTCTTCTTTCTATCCATCTTTGTATTTTCCATTCTTTGGCTATGTGTAAAGCCTAAGTATGGGGGAGCTTTGTTTCCCCGGGATTTCATCTCTCCACGGCTCGAGTTCGAGTATTGATCCATCTTCCTAGAAGACGAGCCAAGATACGAAGGGTTTCTACACATCGCGCTTTTCGAGACGAAGTAGACGACCTCGTCCCTGCACGAGAACCGCGCCCGCGCTACAACTGCCGCGCCCGCGGTGAACACCCGACGATGACTTCGCTCTCTGTCACGATACCGCGCCCGCGGTATTGCCACAGTTTGGAATTACGAAGTGTGTCATTCTACACCCTTTGAAGAGTTCTTCCATTCCACCACTCTTCACCGTTTGTGAGTCTTCTGATATACCCTTCTTCCTTACTTCTGTCCTTTCTCTTTGCTTCATTGAGGTCAATGAAGGATTTAAGTATGGGGGAAGGAGTACTCGCATTCGCTTATCCTAGTTAGTTAGTTAGAGATTTGCTTCAGATTTTTGATTTTTTCTTTTCATGGAGCACTTGCACCATACTTTTTGCATAATAAAGAAAGAAAGAAAAAGAAAAAGATAGAAAAAGCCATAAAAAAATTGAAAAAAGGCATATCAAATCCTGGGATGAGTCGAAAACCCGAAAGGGCGGCTCAGGTAATAAGCAGGTAACCTGGACCAGCATTAGGCTGGGGTAATATGAGGTTCATGAGAGTTGTGAGTATTTGTGAGCACACCCTTGAGAAAAATGAAAAGAGCGGTTAGGTGAAAACCCGAAAGGGCGCCTAAGCAGAATTGAGCGGTAAAATTCGAGTGTTTTAGGATCATTCTTGCTTGGGGACTTTGGGGCTTCAATGTTAGATTTGGGTAGATCCTAGGTTGCTCTCTTTCATGTTTTTAGAGCTTGAGTGTTATATCTTTGTTGTGAGGTGTGTGTTTGAGCTTCATTGTTTTATGCTCATTATTTCTCTATATTTTTGGGTTCGGGTTGTGAGTTGAGTGTTTTTATCTTCCCTTGTATTTCCTGAGATCTTAGATGTGCTACCTTGTTAGATTTGTTTTGAGCTTACTCGAGGACGAGCAAGATCTAAGTATGGGGGAATTTGATTCGCTCTACTTTGTATAGTTTAACTCTTGTATTTTAGGGCTATATTGAGTGTGTTTAGGTTAGAGTTTGTGGTAATTGTAATATCTAGGCCGAAGACACAAGAATTCAAGAATAAAGAGTTTTAAGGCGTTTTGAGCTGTCTGCGCGACACCACTTGCTTGCGAAGGCTATATCTTAAGCTGCAGAGGTCGTATTGAGCTGATTCCGGTGCCATTGGAAAGCTAACTTCAAGGGCTTGAATTCATCTTTTTACACCGAAGTCAGATCCCAAGCCGAAGATGGTCAAAACAGCCTCCTAAGTGAGACCAGCGATCCTGTCGAGATTCCGCGACCGCGGCCTGGCCGACGCGACCGCGGTGGCTGCCGAGACCGACTTGTTCTTCTCTGTTGCGATAGCGTGGGCGCGGTGATGGCGACGCGGCCGCGGTGATGCCAAATCCGAAGCGGGCCGAAATCTTTCTATCTTGTTTCCTTTTCTATCTTTTTGCCTCTTACCTTATCTATCTCGTGGAGCTTGTTCCTTGGGCTATATAAGGAGGAGCCAGCCTTAGGGTTTTGGGGTATCTTCTACCTCCTACCTTCTTCTACAAGTTAGGTTTAGTTTAGTTATGGAGAGCTAGTCTCCTTGGGTTTGTTCAAGGGAGAAGCTCTGATGTATGAACTCGTGAGATTTTGGTAATTGATTTCTATCCTTTGGTTGATATTGATTCTCTTGTGCTTCATCTTATGAATGTTTATTGTTTCTTTAGGAGTCATGAACCTATTGAATTGATTTATGTTCTACTGTTTGATTTAGGATTGGTTGTTGTCTATGCATCTTTCCTATTTCTCGAAACAACTCTATTCTAGGACCGTGGACTAGTTTAGGGAAGAGTAATCAATGGTTTAATTGTGCATGAGACTCGTAGCTTGATTGCATGATTTGATTTCCTACATATCCTTGTTCTCTATGCTAATTCTAGGTTAAGCGTCCTTGCCTAGGGTTATAGAATTGCTTGGACCGTGGACTTGCGATTGTTAATGATCAGGATAGGAATTAACCATAGGTGTGAATGAAATCAATGGATGAATCTATGATCGAGGGATTATATCTTGAGTGGATCTTTTGAATGAACTTGTCTCCTTATCACTTGTTCCCCATATTTGCATGTTTGTTCATTTGTTTGTTATTTGTTTCCTAGTTTAGATTAGTTTAGATCTCTTCTCTTTAATCCCCCATATCTTTGGTTGATAATTATATTGATACTAGAAGCCTTATGTTCTCTTGGGTTCGACCCCTTACTTGCTTACTATACTTAGTTTGTTAGTTTGGGTTATTTATCTTTGATCTTGGCACGACGACTTTAGCCGAGTCAATGGTCATGGCCGCATGCATCAAGTTGTTCAAATCTGTGATGGACAAAGGCTCAAGCTGGTGCCTAAGGGACTGATTCAATCCAGAGATAAACCTAGTTTTCAAGGTGGAGGGGGCAACTGAAATGCCGGCCTTGTAATACATATCCTCCAACTTAGAGAAGAACTCAATGGGAGTCATGCTTCCTTAGCGAAGTGTTGCAATGTCCATCCTCATCTGGTTCTTATAGTCCTTAGGAACATACTTTTGGGTCATGACTTACACAAGTTGATCCCAAATGGTTACCGGTGTTTTGTCTAGCCTTAAACGGTTATCCACAAAGTGTTGCCACCATACTCATGCTTGACCACGAAAATGGAGCGTAGCTAAATGGACCCATTCATGGGGAGGCGTCCGACAATAACGCATAGTGTGCGCTGTGGCGGCAATCCACTCAAGGAAGGCAGCTGCATCGTTATGTCCTTCAAATAGTTCAATTCGGACTTTGACCTCATGGCGGTTTGTAGCTGGTTGGTCATAGTCCCCACGGTCTTCTCGTAGGTCAAAACTACGATCAATGGGACTCCAAGGTCTTGGTGGTATCGCTCTAGGGGCATTACCGCGCCGTTCACCTTGGTGTCGATGAGGACGCTCTTGGTGCCGGTTGGCATTATGGCGTCCGTCCCTCCTAGGGACTTCTTCATGGCGACGTTCTAAAGGCGGAGCCGGGGGAATCCAGTCCACGGGACGGTCGTCCAATTCAGGCGGATCACCCAAAGGTGGGAAGTTGTGGGGATTGGGTAAGCCCGAGTCTTCATATTCTTCATCGTCGAAGTCATTGAACTCGTCTTCCCAAACTGGAGTATCGGACGAGTGGCCTAGGGACGCCTGTGTTGGAGGTAGGGACGGTGCCCTTCCTTGTGCCATGCGCCTTTCATGCCGTTGTGTTCGTCGTAAGGGGTGCTCATCAAAGCGTTGGTCACGCCTATTGTACACCCGATGTTCCCGTTCCTCGGTACCTTGGTCTTGGGGACGCGGTTGAGGATGCCGAGGGGTCGGTGCTTGGTGATGAGCTCTCCTTGGGTCATAACGATCATTAAAGCGAAAAGAGGAAGGAGACATACCTGGGCCTTCGGACTCATGGCCTGAGGAAGCATCGTAGGCATGAGGGTCACTCCGCAAGACTTGGCCCTGAGGACGGCGGGGCTCAATGGTGGAGTGGAGACGGTGTGTTTGAGGGGCGTCCTGTTGGGAAGCACCTAGTGAAAAGTTTGACCGTTCGGCTGACTTGGGCCAGCTTGGTCAGAGAGGCTTATGGCTAGTCCTTGAGATCTGGAGTGAAGGACTTGAGGTGGGGCGTTCACTAGAGGAACCCGAGCTGTCGCTTGGGCTTGGAGAAGGGACGCCACCTGGCGTTTCAACTCTGCTATCTCTTGTTGTTCTTGTGTGAGTTGGGAAGGGTTGAGGTCTGTTGATTTTAGGGTGTATTTGCATGGAAAATATGATATAATATGATGCATTTAATTAATTTGTTTTGGTTAAAGGAAACGGCCCTTGTAGATCCTAAAAGGATAGTCAAGGTTATATGAGTAGACCCATTTAAGGGTAGTCTCGTGGGTAGACTCAATGAAGAGTAATCCCTTAGGTGTAGACTCCAACGGAGTAATCACCACCGTTCCTTAAATTTAAGTTGACTTAGATATCGGCAACGAGTCGTGTACAAGGCACTTTCCTTCAACGTTATTTGCCCCTATTCCATGCCAGGGTACGTATGCAAATAAGTTGTGAGATAAAACGTTCCGGAGAAACCCGAGGAATGGCGGCAAACCCAAACCTCGATGTAAACACATACCTGGTTCGTCCTTGACTCTTGTAGTAGAGAATCCCATCGAAGATGACGTTTTTCCTTCCATTCTTGACTTGTCTAAAGTCTCCTTATCCTTGGATAACGTCCTTGAACTTTGCAAGGCAAAACCGAACCCCTTACTTGCCCTTAGTCGACAATACACACAAACAACGGTGTGGTGTCTTCCTCAACTTGGTGAGTACACTACTAGAGATTCCCTTTGAATCTCAGGCTGAAATTTTGTGGATTTCGTGGGCAATATGTCTACTGAATTGTGTCCAAAAATGAGCGCAATCCAAGCCTTATAAAGGCCAAAGAGGGGCGGTTTATTGACGGTTACAAGAGGATAACTTCTCCTTCATTTTAGGAGTTGGTTACAAGGGATAACCACCCTTTTGTGCCTGGAAGGGGCCGGCCCTCATGGCCATCTTAAAGCTCATCCAATGCTTAAGAGAAGGCCGAAAATTCAGCCCAAAAGGGGCCCAAGGGAGCCGGCTAAGTTAGGCCCAAAACTAGACTACAATGTAGTCCATACAAGGGCCATACCAAGCCCATGTAGGCAGCCCACGTGGGGCCCAAGCCATGGCCCATGGGCCTATCCCATTGGGGGCCCATGTTAGGTCCCTACCTAGGTAAGGTAGCTAGGTACCAAGCTAGCATAGGTAGCTAGGTAGTTAGCTAGCTCAGCTAGACAGCTTAGCTAGCACATGAAGCTAGGTGGCGAGCAAGCATATGGAGCTAGCATCTTAGCTAACATATGGAGCTAGCTTTCAAGCTAAACTCTTGAGCTAGGTTATCGGTACATGATCGGTCCGGGTGTGGTGGTCAAAATTTAAATGTATAAACTGAACCTCACTTGTAGTAAAGAGGTAGGGTGTCGAACACACGGGAGTTCGTGTGTTGAGAGTACCCGAAAGACTAAAAAGGTGTAAGAGAAAGGCAAAATAAAGGAAAACGAAAGAAATCACCTCGGACCGACACTAGTCACTTCGGTCCGAGGGTGGATCGAGGTTGCTTGGCCGGGACCGACTTCACTCAACGTCGGGCCCGATGACTGGGTAACTCAATTTGGCAAAATTGGTAGATCGGTCTTGGGTTTTTGGGTTCCCTCCCTAACTAGACTTGAGTAATTCCACCCCAATTCAACCAATAAGTGTTGATCCTTGTGAGATCGAGGTTGCTCACCTTCGATCTCTCCACTCCACACTTCGACCCAAGGCAGTTCCCACTCGCCTTCGATGTTAGGTCTAGTAATTGGGTAAGAGATCGCTCCCGCTTACTCTTACCAATCACAAGCCCTATGTCCCTTGTTTCCACAAGAGAATTGAAGCTTAGTGTAGAGAGGACTCCTAGATCAAACACTCAAAGGCTATGGAATTGGGGTTTCTTACCCAATCCTAGCTAGGGGATTCCCCCATAGCCCAAGACTATGGAATCTACTCCATAAGATAAGAGTAAAAAACAATCAAATGTAAAAGCAAGCAAATCTCAATCATCAACATCAATCCAAACTCAAATTGCATTCAATTCTCAAAGGGTTCACAAGATCCAAGTCTTAATTCTACTAAAACCAAAACAAATCAAGTACAAACTCACTAGAACTCCTCTCTTCTCCACCGATTTCCTCCTCTTCTCCTTCTCCTCTCTTCTCCTTGCTCTCCAAGCCTTCCTTGAGCCTTTGAGAGTGATTTGGTGTGGGATCCCTCTTTGTTGGATGATCTCTAATCTCCCTCTAATTATCCTTTTCTCTTGATTGGGGACCAAGGAATTCCAAATTAGAAGAAGGGCAATATTGGAAGTTCACCACATTTGTGCCTTGGGGCCTAATTTTCACAATTGCCGACTCGGACCGACTTCCTGGGGACCTCGGGCCCGACGTTGGGAACGTCGATCCCTTGCACTGGTTGCTCGATCTCGGGCCCGACTTGGTGGTGCTTGGTCTTGGGCTTCGATCCTTGTCTCTTCTTGGTTTTCCTTTGGTTCCTCTTCATTCTTGGCATGGCTCTTCCGCTCCTTAGCTTGGCTCCTCCATAAGCTCCTCCAAAATGTCCTCATTCTTGCCATTTTACCTATAAAACAAAGCAAACTCGCATAGTTTCCGAATCTTAAAGAAAACCGGGAACTAAGCTAAAAAGGAACGAAACTTAACAAAGAAAGGAACGAAGAACACATATTTACAAGGGAAATTAACTACTAAAACACCACCAAAATGAGAGACATCAGTACAGAGCTTGCTTCCGAAGCTAGCTTCCTGGTGCCCGGTGCCAAGCAACTCTCAAGCTTGGAGTCCGACAAGGACGTTCCATTAGTGCGAGGAGAAGCTTTCATACTTGCGTATGAGGTTACACCAAGCTTCCGTATACAGACCTGTTCACTCAAACCATATATCAAGCTTAAGCAAACTTCCAATGAGCCATTATTGCTTATGCCATAGCCTAGGCACGCTCAAGCGCGCCCCGTAGCCAACCGAGAGCTAGCGCTCATCGCTACGGCCTAGGCACGTCACCGCTCAAGCTGCGCCCGAGCTAAGGTGCGCCCTTGTCAAGCTCCAAACTTGTGCCTTACCATGTCACTCTCATCTTTAGAGGTTTCCCGAGCTTAGGCACTAGCACTACAAGCTTCAAGATTAGTCTCGAAGCTACCCTTAGCTATCCTTCTTCATGGTTTCTCTTCTTCTTTACCTCTTAGCACACCAAAGACAAGTCACCACATATCTGAGCTTCCAAAGTCGCTCAATGTGGTCCTTATTCTCAACCATCAAGACGTATCAACAATCAGAGGGACCGGAGACTGCGCAAATCACCAACAAGGTCCTCGTTTGAGTGTTCTTGGTTGAGGACTTGGGGTGGATCACGTCCATTGTTAACCTCGTCGGAAGGGTTACCTACCATAACATTAGAATCCATGGCGAGTAAAAGTCGAACAAGAGTCAACAAGTACAAGCACTAGAAACGGCTCTTTAGACGGACTATGCACACACAAAGGTCAAGGAAGGCTTTATGTGCGAGAGGCGGCTAAAGGCTACACGATGCAACTCAAACACGCAAGGATCAATGCAATTACAAGCAATAATATTGACGTGCTAAGTGTTGAGGACTGCTTCTTTGTTGAGGCAGGCGTCCTTAAGGTGGTGTGTCTTTGGACTCTCTTGAATCCAAAATAGTTGCCTTATTTTGGCTTTCTATTTGGACTTCTTTTGCTTCTTCTTTTTTTTTTTGAATGCGATTACTTACCGAAGGAGAGTCCTTTGAGGGACGCAAGTAGCACAAATAGGTTACTAACCTAAGCATGACTGAAACCAATATGCAACAAGTAATCGAAATCACCAAGCGTATAAGGACTGCAATCGTAAATGGGTGTAAAAAAAATTTTTTTTTTTTTGGTAAGGACTATGGTAGTAAAAACTTGTTCTATTACCAAGGTTAGGCTAAAAAAAAAATTTGGATTTTTATAAGGACGGATTCAAGGAACACAAAGTGAAGCAAGTGTGATATGCAATAGTTCGAATAAAAAGGCTTACATAACCTCGGCTGTGATACCAGTTGATGCGTTCGCCTTCTAGGGACTCCAAGAAGGACTCGCTTGGCCAAGGATCTAGGTTACGAGTTGGGCCTTATCCGACTATTGAGGGAAGCATAGAGAAGCGGAAGCTGAGTTATGGAAGGTGGTAGTGGTGGTAAGGAAGCTAGTAGCTGAGGTAGGGACTCTGGTAGCTGCGGTAGGGACTCTAGTAGTTGTGGAAGGGACTCTGGTAGCTGTGCTGCGGTAGGGACTCTGGTAGCTGTGCTGCGGTAGGGACTCTGGTAGCTGTGGAAGGGACTCTGGTAGCTGTGCTGCGGTAGGGATGCTGGTGACTGTGGTAGGGACGCTGGTAGCTACGGTAGGGACGCTGGGAGAGGGACGGTGGTAGGGACGCTGGTGGATGTGGTAGGGACGCTGGTGGCGGAGATAGGGACGGTGGGAAGGACTCGACGGGTGGAAGAACTCGCCGTCGAACGAGGAAACGACCGGAGGTCGGGGAAATGAGGGCGTCGGAGAAGAGGGATAGAAGGATTGACGTTCACGGTTTTGGGGAGGAGATATCACTCGATTCAAGCCAAAACTCATTGATTGCAAACGTAAAGATTACAAGAGAGGAGAGCTCCTTATATAGTGGAGGCTCTTAGGCAACAAAAGGAAACCCTAGCATTTATGGGTTGGGCCTAAAACATGCAAGTCTTGGCCCAATACCCTATGTATACTATAAATGACCAGACAACTAATCTGACCTAATATTCTTGTCTCTACTACAAAAGGTAATACTTATCCATTAGGGATTCTACTGAGGACTCTCTTCAAGAGCTGAGGGACTCTACTGAGGACTCTGCTGAGGACTTTGTTGAGGACTCTGCTGAGGACTTTTCTAAGGACTCTGCTGAGGACTCTGCCCATAAGCTGAGAGACTCTAATGCTGAGGACGCTGGAAGGGAAGCTGCTGGAATTGTTGGGACGCCCTGGTGCAGTCCCTAGGATTGTCCTTGGCAGTAGGCGTCCCCTAGAGATGGAGACTTCTAGGGTGCCGGTAGGGACGCCAGGGCCCCTTCCTCAGGATTGGCTTTAAGGACGCTCAGCACCCATGTAGGTGGTTCTTCAGGGACTAAGCTAAAGGACTGAGAGGCTCGCCATACAAGGGACGCTGTTGCTTGAGCGATGGCCTTAGCACGAGCTCGAGTAATGGGTCCATCCGAACGCATTGTCATGGCGTCTTCCTCTTCCTTGGGAGTAAGGGAAGGGATCGCATCATATAGCCTACCTCCCAAATAGCTTAGATAAGCATATTACGTGGCTACATATCAAAATAAAAGTCTAACCTTACAAATCAGATAAATCCATATATCTTAATAATCACTTCACCAAAACACGAAAATAAGTGAAACAGTACAAAAACATATATATACACTATTAGATTTTCCTAACATATTAGACTATATAAAATCTAGAAAGACATCATGGTCGGAGCGTTTTTGTTTTTTTTGCTCTTCGATGTTGTTGAACATTCATCCCTTGTTGCTCTCTAACCTCGCGTGCAGTAGGCCCTCCTTTGCAACTCCTAGCATTATGACCAAATGCCTAGAACATAATACAAAATAAACCCTTATTAACAAGCGTAAAATTAATTACAGTAGTTCTATGCTAAAGGTTCATACCTTGCACTTTGAGCATTGGACGGTATTGGATCTCTTTCCCTTCCTTTTCTCCCCATCTTCCCTCCTTCTATTCCTACATGGCCTTCCTATATCCCTTTTCATGCTTGGAGATTGAATTTGGGGTAACTCAAAATGTGGCCATTGCTCAGAATCAGGAACAGGGTTGAAGTTCAAGGCATATGCTTGCTTGTAAGTTTGGACAGAATAACATGGTGAGACATAAGATTATGGCTGCCCTCCCGAGCTATGTATAGCTCTAACCGCATGTTTACAAGGAATGCCATTAATTTGCCACCACCCACAAGCACATGTTGTAGTGTTCAAACTCACTGGTAAGTACGAGTATCCATCTTGGACCTCAAATTCTCTAAGAGATGCCATATGTGCCTTATAATACATAAAACACAAATTAATATATATATATATTATAACAATCTTATTGATACAAATATTTGACAACAAAATACCTTTCATGTTCTAGAATCTTGTATTATAACCTTCAACAATTTTGCTACATTTGGAGTGATTCCATGAGCATCCCAACTCTCAGCTATTTGTTGTCTAGTTACATGTCTAACCATGCATACTCGTCTAATACCTAAAATAATGAAATATGTTTTCAAACATTGCATCAATAATAAAAATAAATTAAACAATGTATGCATTGTCTGAAATATTAGTATTTACCTTCAAGAAGTGTTAGGACTGGACAACACCTATCGGCTCCTAGAGTCGAATTAAAACTCTCCACAAAATTACTTTTGTTTTCATCAGAGCATAGTGTTGGGTTAAATTTGTGTCTTGTCCAACATTCTTGATCACCCAAATCATTAAACCATTGGACTGCACCTAGACCTACACAATTACAGAATAATCAACATTTAAAACACATTCACCATATACATGAGTATTTTATGTGAATTCTAAGTATATAAACTGTGACCTGCTTCCTTCTTTAATTTTTCGATGGCTTTGCTAAATGTGTACACTGAATAAGCATTGCAAATTTGCCAGAACAGCCTATGCATTAGTGGCCCTGGATAAGACTTCTTAAAATTGCTCCACAAATGTCTACAACAATAACGTCTTGAAACACTTGGCCATATGTCGTGAAGGGCTAGCTCAACTCCCTACAATGAAAGCATATATTAGCCTTTGACATAAATGGTTAAATATGATTATGTCATCACTTACATGTAAAGAAAATCTTAATAGATATTTACCTTTTGTCTGTCGGATATAATAGTCCAATCATCTCTTTGACTATCCTTCAAACAATCCTTCAAGTGATAAAAAAAACTAGACCAAGTCCTCTTGCTCTCATTATCATACACACCATATGCAAGGGGAAACAACTCATTATTGCCATCTAGACCAATAGCAGACAAAAGCACACCACCATGGTTACCTTTCAAGTGTGTTCCATCAACCCCTATAAGGCCCCTACATCCATGTACAAAGCCAATAATTTGTGGCCTAAAAGAAATGAAAATATTGTTGAATTGGATAGGCTTCTTTGGAAGATCTTGAGCTACTTTCCATGAACAATGAGCTTTGGAGCCAAGGTTTGTCATTTTCACCACTTCACAATAGGCAGGTAACTTTCCATATGAAGCATCATGGCCACCTTGAATATGAGCTAAAGCATATTCCTTTGTCTTGTATAAGGTGGACTTCCTTAGTGTAACTCTAAAATTTTTTAGCAAAATGTCATTTAATTCCTTTCCTGTGATGTTCAATTTTCCTCTAACATCTTCTATCACTTTCTTTGCAGCTCATTTAGAAGTAGCCATTGGATTATGATCTTCGAATCTACTACAAGAATGATCATCTTTTAAGGACTTGATAGCCCAAGTTATACCATCAAGCAAACAAGAAGCATGAATATGCCACTCACAATCTGCAGCTGAACAATCAGCTATAAATCTTTTCCTTTCTGAATGAATGACCATAATAGGAAAAACCTTCTTGAATGCAGTAGTCATACAACACATCTTTGAAGTGATGCTTATCAATGAATATCATCCACTCTCGAAGATTAATGTTTCCAAACGCCCTTTCAGAATATGATTCACCATTTTGATACATGCGGTCAAAGTATTCATCCTCATCCACATCCCATGCATCACCTGTATAAGGCTCATAGTCATCATGAACATTCAACAACATGTTTATCCTCATCTGTTTTCTCATGTATACCATCATCCTCGGTCGAACTATCACTATCAAAGTTGGCATTAAAAGCTGCATCCAAGCTTTGGTTTCTATCCCTTGTCCTACAAGAGATCCCATATGTAGGCTCACTAGAGATGGAAAGAGATGTAGGTTTTCTTGGAAGATATAATCCTTTCCTCTTAGCAGTAGTGGCGGGTATTTTCCTTTGCCTTGGGATCGCTTGCACATGAGGTTGAGATCGAACAAGATTCGGAAATGGTATAAGCGCTTGTACAATGGTTTCGGTCTCACAAGGAAGATGGGGTGGAAGGGCGTCTATGTTTGGCATTGGCTGAGATATACTTGGAGGAAGAGAGACTCTTTTGGTTTCAATCAACCCTCTTGCCAGCTTAGGAGGCAAGCAAGGAGCCTCACTTGAACTAATGGCAAGGTGAATGAGTTGTTTATCCTCCAAAGAAGCAAACATTTTCATTATATCTGCATCACTCAATAATTGATGGCTTCTTCCATTATAGCTATAATGTAAACTAGGATCCTTAGGAAGCCTCAGTTTCTCCTTTTCAGCACCCTCTAACAAGTCCACATATAAATCTAGCAACAAACATCTATCGGTATCCACAACCTCCACATCCAAATATTCATTGAATCTCCAACTCATTCTAAGCATTCGTCTATCCCCCATGCTACATGTGAAATCAAGAGAAAACATAACAATAAATTATTGTATTACACTAATTAATAACAATAGAATTGATTTTACGGGCTACTTTAAGTATTTAAAAACTCATCACTACAATATAGTAAGATACAAACACGAATATACATGTTTCAATTTGCCCCACACTATGTCAGTTACTTTAATATATTATACCACTAAACAATCAACTTGCATTAACCTATATAAACAAATAGAAAATAAGCATGCTTCCAAATCCCACCCTATCATCATCTTCTGTATTCACCCATCCCTACACCAATAAACCAAATTGATTAAATTAACTAGCGGCATTCCTCCAAATTGAACCCATACACTAAGTTAATCAAATTGGAACAATCTCCACTAAGCACACAAAGTTAATCAAATTAGAACAGTCTACATTAAGCACACAACACTTCGACCAAAAAAAACTAAGCACACAACACACAATTTGTTCTTGATAAATGGAAAAATTGGACACAATAAGTTAATCAAGCGTACAAAGACAGTTAAGAAGCAAAGTCCATGAAAGAATAAATCAATTGAAAGCTACTTTACCACACAACAAGAATACAAAGTTTCAACAAAAAGCTTCAGAAAGCAATAAATAGTAGGAGTAAATGACTACAATACCCACATGGAAGAAGTGAACGAGAACCAACTTTGATAACTCCAGACCCACTTGAATACAACAAGCCGCCCTGTCAAGCCTCCGATTCTCTATCAATGGAGTTTTCAGTCTTCTCTGCATATTAAACCTAACCCTTGTTTTGAAAATCTCCTCCCCAAATTATCCCAAATTACCCGTAAAAAAAAACTAGCGTAAAAAAGAATTAGATTTATTAAGTGGCCCACTCATCTTCCGTTTTTTTTTATCTATTTGTTTGAGTTAACGGGATACGGTAACGGAAGCCTCAAATGGTTATGGGAATTAATTTTTTGAAAATTCGTGGTTACCGTGCGGAATAATTGAAAAGTTTGGGTACCACGCGGAAAACGCGAAACCTCGTGATCACCACGCGGAATTCTCCTTATAAATTAATAGGATAAATCTTGATAAAGATAAATTTTATTTGTATAGTTTATAAATATAAGATATCATTTTGATGGATTATGGTTATAAATATTATTTTGATATATTAATATATGGTAATTAGATAAACACATGAAAATTTTTTAATTGTAAAATTAATAAGGATTTGTAATTGTTACAATATAATTGACATAAATTAATTCAGTATGATATGGACCAGAATTAACGTGGAGGTTCGATGGGTTTCGACTTTAATATAGAGTTTAGACTAGAGATATGCACTGGGTTCAACATTTATTCTATCATTATTAATTTTCAAACAATACTATACCCACATTTCAATTATACAAATTCTATTGTATTCATATTTACATTTGAAAAATATACAAAAGAAACTCACCAATTTGATAGTAATACCAAGGTGAAAATACACTTAATCAAATATATAAGACAAATACTACCAAAAATAATGTATAATACATAAGACAAATACTATACTCCATCCCATCTCTTCTCCAACAAACTCCCTAATGGGTTATGAAATTTATTAACAAAAAAGATATGTGACGGGTTCCGGATCGGAGGTTCAAAACTTAAATTTATAAACCGAACCCCTATTGTAGTACAAGGGTAGGGTGTCGAACACACGGGAGTTCGTGCGTTGAGTGTACCAAAAAGACTAAAAAGGGGAAAAGAAAGACAAAAACAAGGAAAATCAAAGAGAACTCCTCGGTAGGGGTGGGCACGGACGGGTAACCGGAAGTTTGGTTAACCAGATATCGGTTAACCGGATATTCGGTTACTAAATTATGATAACCATTACCGAACCGATATCGGTTAACCATGAAAACCGGTCGGTTAGTCGGTTAACCACTATTTGAAAGTGAAATTATTCATTTTAAATACATGCATTTTTAACCGATAAATATCGAAATATATAATCAAAACACGTAGTCGAATACATTGTTGAAATACATAATTAGATTACATATCAAAGCATCAATCGAATTACATAGAGTTTCACAAATAAAAAAAAACAACCTTTTAAGTGGAATCACTAAGATCAAAATACACAACTCAATCCCAAAACACTAATAAATATTTCTTCATTCTTCCATAGCCTCGTCGATTTCAATCGACGATTAATTCTTCCATAGCCTCAATTAACGGTTGCTTTAACATCAACTTTCTCATGCTTAAAAGTTATAAACAATACACAACTATTACCGAACCGTAGAATATATCTTTTATTTTTTGCAAATGTAGAATATATGTTTTATTAAAACAGCCTGATATTATCAAATTAACCTACTTATATTATTTTTTGCAAAAAATATATATATTAATATTTTATTAAACGGTTTAACGGTTAACCGGTTGAAAATATATGACTAACCATTACCGAACCGTTAACCTGTTTAAAAAACCGGTCGGTTAACCATAACCGGTTTTCCGGTTATTCTTGTCACGGTTAACCGGAAAAAGCTTTCAGATACCGGTTAAACGGTTCGGTTAACCGGTATCCGGTTATATTTGCCCAGCCCTACTCCTCGGGACTGACTTGGGTCACCTCGGTCCGAGGAGGATCGACGAGAGCTAGCACGGGACCGACACTGAGAACGTCGGGTCCGAGGTACTGGCGGACTCGGTCTTGACAAAAATGGTAGATCGGTCTTGGGTTTTTGGGTTCCTTCCCTAACTAGACTTGGGTGATTCCACCCCAATTCAACCAATAAGTGTTGATCCTCGTGAGATCGAGGTTGTTAGCCTTCGATCCCTCCACTCAACACGTCGACCATGGGAGGCTCCCGCTCTCCCTTCGATGCAAGGTCAAGTGTTGGGTTCGAGATGCTTCCGCTCACTCTTACCAATCACAAGCCCTTGATCCTTTGTTTCCACTAAAGGATTGAAGCTCATGTAGAGAGGATTCCTAGATCAAGCACTCAAGGCTATGGAATAGGGGGTTCACACCCAATCCTAGCTAGGGGTTTCCCCCATAGCCCAAGACTATGGAATCTACTCCATGAAGTAAGAGTAAAAAGCAATCAATAGACAAAACAAGCAAATCTCAATCATCCTACTCAAATCAAAGCTAAATTGCGTTCAAATCAAAGGGGTTCACAAGATCCAAATCTCAAATCCACTAAACAAAAGCAAAACAAGTTCAAAACTCACTAATCCTCCCTAAGCTCCACCGATTTCTCTCTTCTTCTCCTCTTCCTTCCTCCTCCTTCCTCTCCAAGTCTTCCTTGAGCCTTTGAGAGTGATTAGATGTGGATTAGCCTTCTTCCCAAGCTCCTCTCTCTCTAATTGTCTTCTCCTTTTAATTAGGGCCCAAGGATTGCCAAAAATAAAAGAAGGGCAAAAGTGGAAGATCACAATAATGTGCCTTGGAGCCCAATCCTTATTTAGCCGACTTGGACCGACACGCATGGACCTCGGGCCCGACGTGGTGGACCTCGGTCTGAGTCTCCAATGCGCTAACTCGGGCCCGACTTCTTGGTACATCGTTCCGAGGCCTCGATCCTCTTCTCTTCTTGGCTTTCCTTGAGTTCCTCTTCGTTCCTTGCATGACTCTTCCGCTCCTTTGCACCCGAGCTTTGCCTCTCTTTAGAAACTCCTTCAAAACGTCCTCAAACGCGCCAATTTACCTACAAAACACAACAAATTCGCATAGTCTCCGAATCTTATAGAAAATCGGGAACTAAGCTAGAAAGAGACAAAACTAACAAAGAAAGGAACAAAAGACACATATTTACAAGAGAAATTAACTACTAAAACACCACCAAAATGAGAGACATCAGAATACCCCATACTTAAACTTGCTTGTCCTCAAGCAATAACAATCTAAGCAAGACCGAAGCACAATCTTCAAGTAAAGCCTCATATGAAAACTCAAGTAAACACAAGTGATAGATATGCTAGCAAGATTACGTCACCACACATGATCAAGTGTTCAAGGAATAAAGTCTAATACAACCAAGCCTCACTTTAGGGACATAGAAATGTGTATCACTCATCATGTGTTTAGGTTTAGCAATGAACACTCATACTCAAAAATCATGCAAGTAAAGACTTTACTATTGAAGCTAATATCACCAATTCCTCCACCTAGAGATGCCTATTACAATGCACACAAAGAATATGAACTTGGCTCAATGGAGGTCCTCAAAGAGGTTCCATTCGGCCGGGTTGTAATGGGGCTTTTGGTATTTCTCAAGGTCGGAATCATTTTGGTCTTGTGGTGCTCATAATGGGGATTGAACTTTCTAGTCTCTCACCAGACTTCACCAAATTATTCCACTTTCAACTTTCACTCTCATCCAAAAGACTTTGATTTTTTTCTCTTTCTTTTTCTTCTCTTTCAACCCACTTTTCACTAATCATTCCACTTCATCTTTGCGCTACACTTTTTGTTGGATTTTTCACTCTTTTCCACTAGGATCGACTTGCATTACAACTCGGGTCCGATGTTCACTTTAACTCGGTCGGAACCCCTTTTCTACACTTAAGCACTTTGCTTTCAATCCACTACTTTTCCAACTTTTCTTTCTTTCTTCACAACAAAGATGCACTACCCACTTGGTTTATAACTCCATTTCTTGCCCTTTACCAAAGAGAATCTCAACTCTCCAAATTTACTCCAAAACCTCTCACTAAAGTCCAATCCCATAAGGGTCAAGTCATATAGGCTAGGAATCAAATTTTTGAGGAGTTTCAAACAAAGGTCTAAGGCTAAAAACGGGGCTACAAACAACGGTTTCACTTCAAGGTAGGATATAGAAGATTTGTGACTAAATGAAATAAAGTTCAAATCAATGTGACAAAGCATAGAACAAATCTCATATTGGCCTTGGAAAATAGATAAACACCGCAATAGCAAGTTTTACTTAGCATGCATGAGCTAATCACACAAGAAAATGAGGGATATGCAAATATGAACAAGTATCCCTAAAATCTCCAAGAAAATCATCTCACAAGGGTCACTCAAGCTTAGTTGCATCAAAACTCATCCTAGAACACATGTGCTCAATAAAAAACATGCAAGATATCATATCACATCAAAACAACATCCATGTAGAGGCTAAACTATCCAAAAATATGCAAAGGAATTTACATGCTCACATCATCATTAGCCTTCATATGGACATCTAAGATGGGAATTCCTAGTCCAAAACAAAATCTTTTTGTCATTTTCAACCGAAAATTTTATAATTTTTATGGATTTTTGCAAAACATTTCTCAAAAACAAAACAAACTCATCCATACATGCCATGAAATTCAATCATCATTCAAGGAACACAACATGCCACTATCCAAAAGAAAACATCCCTTAACAAAACAAGAACAAACACAAGCAACTTACACATGGAACTATGAGCTACTAACCCACCCCATACTTAAAATTTTGATGTCCTCATCAAAACAAAGAAATCAAGACTCAAAAGTAAAAGAGACAAGAGTGAAGAAAGCTCACAATTCCTTATTCTTGATTGGCATGTTGAGGCTTAGTTTGCTAGAATGAGCCATGAGGCTTTTGCTTCCTCACTTAGATCGACCTTGTCATAGAACTTCTTCACCCGATGACCATTCACTTGAAAAATTCGTCCATTTTCACCAATCAAATCTACCGCTCCTTGAGTATGAATTCAGTGGACCACAAATGGTCCACTCCACTTTGTTCGAAGCTTTCCGGGGAAGAATCGAAGTCTTGCATTGAAGAGAAGAACCTTGTCACCAACTTGATAGGTTTTTGGAATCAATTTCCTATCATGCCACCTCTTAGTCTTCTCTTTATACAACTTAGCATTCTCATAAGCTTTCAATCTCAACTCTCCCAACTCATGGAGATCAAAAAATCTCTTTTCACCGGCCAAGTTTACATCCCAATTCATCTCTTTGAGAGCCCATTTGGATTTGTGCTCCAACTCCACCGGAAGATGACATGCTTTGCCATACACTAGATTGAAAGGTGTAGTCCCCAAAGGTGTCTTGTAAGCGGTCCTATAGGCCCAAAGTGCATCATCAAGCTTAGATGCCCAATTTTTCCTTGACTTAGACACCGTCTTCTCCAAGATAGCCTTGATTTGACGATTAGACACCTCAAATAGCCCACTTGTTTGAGGATGATAGGGAGTAGCAACTCGGTGAGACACCCCATACTTGATCAACACATTCTCAAAGCATCTTTCAATGAAATGAGGACCACCATCACTAATGAGGACTTTAGGCACACCAAATCTTGCGAAAATGTTGCTTTTCAAGAACCTCATCACAACCCTTGCATCATTGGTCCTTGTTGGAATGGCCTCCACCCACTTCGAGACATAATCCACGGCTACCAAAATGTATTTGTATGGGCCCGATGTGGGAAATGGTCCCATGAAGTCGATCCCCCATACATCAAAAAGCTCCACCTCTAGAATTCCGGTTTGCGGGGTCTCATTTCTCCTTGACAAGTTCCCCTCTCTTTGGCACTCCTCACATCTCTTCACATACTCATGCACACCCTTAAACATGGTTGGCCAATAGAAGCCACAATGTAGAATCTTTGCCGTGGTTTTGGAACTCTTGGCATGTCCTCCCGTTGGCAAGGAATGACAATGGCGAATGACGCTCTCAATCTCCTCACTTGGAATACACCGTCTATAGATTCGGTCACTCCCTTCCTTGTAGAGGTATGGATCATCCCAATAATATTGCCTAGCATCATGTAAGAATTTCTTCCTAGCCGAGTAAGACAAATTTGGTGGGATCACTCCCCCTACAACAAAGTTAGCGAAATCCGCAAACCAAGGGGTAATCCCTCGTTTCACGGCATCAATAGATAGGAGACAAGTGGGAGGTGAAGATTTAATCAATGGAGAACGGGATAGAATAGAGACCGAGTGGAGAATCTTACTTGATTTCATGGACCGACATTGCAAGGTATTGAGTCCGACATGCTTGGACGTCGATTGATCAACACAAGTGCAAAACTCCTTCGGGCCCGACGTTGTGGACTTCGGTCCCGAATTGCTGGAGCTCGTGTGGACATCGGTCCGACTTTGAACACCTCGGACCCGATGCACTATTTCAGTCGGTCCCTCCTTTTCCTTCTTCCCACTCAATAACACTTCATCCGCCCTCACATCGTCTATTGCTACACCATCCTCCATCTCCATCATGTACTCCATGGGCAACCGAGATAGATGATCGGCCACTACATTCTCCGCACCAACTTTATCCTTGATCTCATGGTCAAACTCTTGAAGGAGAAGCATCCACCTCAAAAGCCTTGGTTTAGCATCCTTCTTTTTCATGAGGTACTTAATTGTCGCATGATCCGTATAAACCACCACCTTAGACCCCACAAGATATGACCGGAATTTCTCAAATGCAAACACCACCGCAAGGAATTCCTTCTCCGTTGTTGTGTACTTGCATTGGGTTTCATCCAAGGTTTTTCTTGCATAGTAGATGGCATGCAACTTTCCCTCCTTTCTTTGCCCAAGAACGGCTCCTACGGCGAAATCACTTGCATCACACATCACTTCGAATGGAAGATTCCAATCGGGTGACGCCATGATAGGAGCCGAAACCAAAGCATCTCTCAAACTATAAAAAGCACTCATGCAATCCTCGGAAAATTCGAAGGGAACATCCTTCATCAAGAGGTTAGACAAAGGTTTTGAGATTTTAGAGAAATCTTTGATGAAGCGTCTATAAAAGCCCGCATGACCTAAGAAACTCCTAACATCACGCACACAAGTAGGTGGGGGAAGTTTTTCAATAATTTCAATCTTAACTCTATCAACTTCTATTCCTCTACTAGAGATGAGATGTCCTAGAACTATTCCTTCCTTAACCATGAAATGACATTTCTCCCAATTAAGCACAAGGCTAGTCTCTTCACACCTAGCTAAAACCCTATCCAAATTAGCCAAACAAGCATCAAAAGAGGAACCATAGACCGAAAAATCATCCATGAATACTTCCACTATTTCCTCCACCATATCGGAGAAGATAGACATCATGCACCTTTGAAACGTTGCCGGTGCATTACACAAACCAAAAGGCATGCGTCTATAGGCAAATGTTCCATAGGGACATGTAAAAGTCGTCTTCTCTTGATCATCGGGGTGAATAGGGATTTGCCAAAATCCACTATACCCATCAAGGTAGCAAAAGTATTCATGTTGTGCTAATCTTTCAAGAACTTGGTCTATAAAAGGAAGGGGAAAATGATCCCTTTCGAGTACCACTATTTAGCTTTCGGTAATCAATGCACATGCGCCATTTGGTAGTGGTTCTAGTGGGAATCATTTCTCCTTTCTCATTTTGCACTACGGTCAATCCACCCTTCTTAGGAACTACATGCACGGGACTAACATATTTGCTATCCGAAATTGGGAAGATGATTTCCGCATCCAACATCCTAAGTATCTCACTCTTAACCACTTCTTTCATATTAGGATTTAATCTTCTTTGTGGTTCAATAGTGGGTTTATGGTTGTCCTCCATGTAGATCCTATGCATGCAAATTGATGGTGAAATTCCCTTTAATTCCTCTAATGAATATCCTAAAGCTCCTCTATGCCTCCTTAAGACCTCTAACAACTTAGACTCTTCCTCATCATTCAAATCAGCATTGACAATTACGGGTAATGAAGAGTTAGGGCCAAGGAAAGCATACCTCAAGTCCTTTGGAAGCTCCTTGAGCTCATGAGATGGCTCCGGTGGTGCTTGGGCTTCCTCCGTTTCGGTTTTGAACACCTCCAAGTAAGACATTCCATTCTCCACTTTCTCATCTTCCTCTAGATTGGTAGCTAAGCCTTCATTTGTCACTTCAAATCCATAGGGTGGTGGGATGGCTTTCAATTCTAGCTCCCTTGTACTTGGCTTGTTGGATATAGCTTCCCATTGCACTCCTCTTGGAAAGGATTGGATCCTCTTAGCCTCTCTATGCAAAGCTTCCTTCGAAGTTGGTTTAAAGGAGAAATTGAGTTCTACTCCTCCAAACTCAAGGGACAAATGACCTTTCTTCACATCTATAATGGCTCCAACCGTAGCAAGGAATGGCCTTCCTAAGATGTTTGGCTCGCCCGACACTTCTAACATGTCAACCACAACAAAGTTCGTTGGGACGTAATGCCCTTCTACACACAATGGATAGTCCTCTACCACTCCGATTGGCTCAATTGATGTTCCGTCGGCTATGGTCAACCTCATGTTAACCGGAACGATGAGTCCCATGGCGGTAGACTTCCATATCGTATACGGAATGACACTAGTGCTTGCTCCAAGATCACACAAGGCTTGAAACTTCTGAGGCCCAATACCGATGGTAATTGCGAATCTCCCAGGATCACCCAGTTTTTGAGGTAGCTCCAAGATTTTCACCTCATCTTGCATTTCCACAATCGACCTCTTCTTGCTCAAAATTTCCTTCAAGAACTTAGCATATGATGGCATCTCGCTTAGAGCGTCGGTGAATGGTATGGTGATGTTCAAACCTTGCAAGAGCTTCAAGAACCACTTAAACTTGCCCTCAACAACTTCCTTGGGCTTCTTCAATGGATAAGGAAGAGTGGTGCCGCCTTGTTTCTTGGTTGAATCCTCTTCCTTGGACCGACATGGACCATTCTCAACATTCTCAGCTTGGATCGACTTGGGATCAACATCTGGACCGATATCTGGAACCTCGGTCCTAGGGCAGGACACATCCGGGAACGTCGGTCCGACAACAGGGCATGTCGGGCCCGAGTTCAACTTCTCCTCGGTCCGGATCAGGGGACTTTCTCCGTCTTCTGGATCGACCTCATGGCGCGTCGGGCCCGAGTTCCTGGGCAACTCGGTCCGACTCTCTTCTCTTGTCCTTGGCACTTGTGGCTCGGGCAAACTCCGTCCACTCCTCAAACCTATGGCTCGAACTTCATTTTGTTGTTGTGGGGCACGGGGATTCTCCTCGGGTCGGCACGGGAGTCTCCCTTCCTCTCTTGGAAGTTGATTCGCCATGTGAACAAATTGGTTGTCCACTTGTCTTCTCCATACACCAAACTCCTTGAATTGGGTGCTCATATCATCAACTCTTCTCTCCACATTGGTGAATTGATTCTTCAAGTCTTGAGCCCATTGTGGTGTTTGCTCATAGAACCCCGGAGGTCGGTATGGTGGTGGTTGGGCCCTTGGCTCATTTTGGTTGTAGTTGTTGTTGTAGCCATTGTCTTGGCCTTGGTTCCACCTTCCATTCACCCCATTGTTGAAGTTGGCTCTTCCTCCATAGTTTCTTTGAACATAATGTGCCTCCTCGATTTGCTCGGCCAAGCGAACTTGGCGTTCATTGGGACACTCTTGAGCTCCATGCTTGAAAGAACCACATTCTTCACATGCTCTTGTGGTTTGCTTAAGGTGACTCATTTGCCTCCTCATCTTGTTCAACTCATCCTCAAGGAATTGGATCTTCACATCCTTATCAACCTCTTCACTCTTCGGGTCGTAAAGCCTCCTTGTACCATCTCCTTGGACTCTTGCCTCTTTGTTGACTTGACTCACTCCGTACATGGCTTCGTAGTCGGAGAGTTTGTCGAGCAACTCCTATGCTTGCTCCGGCGGCAAATCAATGAACCCACAATCGGTGTGAAGGTTGATTCCTTGGAAAAATATGTCTTGGAGAACATAAGGTTGTTGCCCATGCGTTGGACATTGCCTCAACATTTCCTTGAACCGATCCCAAGCCTCAAAGAGTGGCTCGTGGGCTCCTTGTTGAAAACTTGTTATCTTCCTTCTAAGCTCCGTTGTCTTTGTTGGAGGAAAGAACTTCATCAAGAATGCTTCATTGAGAGCCCTCCATGATGTGATGGATCGAGGTGCTTGGCTCTCCAACCAATGCAACGCCTTGCCTCCCAACGACCACTTGAAGGCCTTGAGTAGCACGTACTCGAGCGTCTCCTCATCCGTCGAGATGGTCTCACATAGATCCTTGAACTGCTTCACATGATCAATCGGGCACTCATTCGGTCTCCCTTGAAATTGGTCCCTCTTGATAAGTGAGATGAATTGAGTCTTGATCTCAAAGTTCTTTGAAACCTCCGGCAAGACAATGGCCGGTTCCGGCACCTTCAACTCCGGATGCAAATATTGACGTGCATTCCGGGGTTGGGTGTTGATTTGAGCCTCCAATCTCATCCTTTGCTCACGCTCTCTCCTAGCTTCCCGGTTGGCCATCTCAAGTTGCATACGAGCCATGTCGGCTCTCATCCTATCAACCTCATCATCATGTAGTGTTTGGTTCTCCATTCTCTTCTTCTTTCGAGCTTGCTTGATAATGCACTCCGGATCACACACAAAGTCGAACTCAAGTGTTCCTCGGACGGAACGAGCTCGCATACACCTACAACCAAAGACACAAACAAAACCGAATCAAAACAAACAAGGGGCTTGGGCTAGTCCCTCACCTAAATCACTACCAAAATCAAGACTCGACAAAAGATGGTACCTCAAACAAGTAGAACTACCCGGAAACGGTGCCAAAATTCTGACGGGTTCCGGATCGGAGGGTCAAAACTTAAATTTATAAACTGGACCCCTATTGTAGTACAAGGGTAGGGTGTCGAACACACGGGAGTTCGTGTGTTGAGTGTACCAAAAAGACTAAAAAGGGGAAAAGAAAGACAAAAACAAGAAAAATCAAAGAGAACTCCTTGGGACCGACTTGGGTCACCTCGGTCCGAGGAGGATCGATGAGAGCTAGCACGGGACCGACACTGAGAACGTCGGGCCCGAGGTACTGGGGGACTCGGTCTTGACAAAAATGGTAGATCGGTCTTGGGTTTTTGGGTTCCTTCCCTAACTAGACTTGGGTGATTCCACCCCAATTCAACCAATAAGTGTTGATCCTCGTGAGATCGAGGTTGTTAGCCTTCGATCCCTCCACTCTACACATCGACCATGGGAGGCTCCCGCTCTCTCTTCGATGCAAGGTCAAGTGTTGGGTTCGAGATGCTTCCGCTCACTCTTACCAATCACAAGCCCTTGATCCTTTGTTTCCACTAAAGGATTGAAGCTCATGTAGAGAGGATTCCTAGATCAAGCACTCAAGGCTATGGAATTGGGGGTTCACACCCAATCCTAGCTAGGGGTTTCCCCCATAGCCCAAGACTATGGAATCTACTCCATGAAGTAAGAGTAAAAAGCAATCAATAGACAAAACAAGCAAATCTCAATCATCCTACTCAAATCAAAGCTAAATTGCATTCAAATCAAAGGGGTTCACAAGATCCAAATCTCAAATCCACTAAACAAAAGCAAAACAAGTTCAAAACTCACTAATCCTCCCTAAGCTCCACCGATTTCTCTCTTCTTCTCCTCTTCCTTCCTCCTCCTTCCTCTCCAAGTCTTCCTTGAGCCTTTGAGAGTGATTAGATGTGGATTAGCCTTCTTCCCAAGCTCCTCTCTCTCTAATTGTCTTCTCCTTTTAATTAGGGCCCAAGAATTGCCAAAAATAGAAGAAGGGCAAAAGTGGAAGATCACAATAATGTGCCTTGGAGCCCAATCCTTATTTAGCCGACTTGGACAGACACGCATGGACCTCGGGCCCGACGTGGTGGACCTCGGTCCGAGTCTCCAATGCGCTAACTCGGGCCCGACTTCTTGGTACATCGTTCTGGGGCCTCGATCCTCTTCTCTTCTTGGCTTTCCTTGAGTTCCTCTTCGTTCCTTGCATGGCTCTTCCGCTCCTTTGCTCCCGAGCTTTGCCTCTCTTTAGAAACTCCTTCCAAACGTCCTCAAATGCGCCAATTTACCTACAAAACACAACAAATTCGCATAGTTTCCGAATCTCATAGAAAATCGGGAACTAAGCTAGAAAGAGACAAAACTAACAAAGAAAGGAACAAAAGACACATATTTACAAGAGAAATTAACTACTAAAACACCACCAAAATGAGAGACATCAATATGTATAATGGGTTATGACATTCATTAGTAAAAAAAGGTATGTTTATTTGTATGGATTCATAACTAAGGTTATATGTTTTGATAAATCTTTGGTTTTACATACAATCTCTCATCAACTTTTAAAAATATGCATTGTTTAAGAACCTATGTCAACTTAGATTTTTTATCAAATTTGCTTTGTAGTAAAATAAATTATTTATTTTATTGTTTAATCATTATCCAAAAATATAATATTAAGGCTTAAAACAACTTTGGTTTGAAATAAAATTATCAAAATCTTATATATATATATGTATAGATATATAGGTAGAAGTTAAAATATTTATTAACTTCAAAGTTATATAGATAGATAAATGTTAAAACAATTATTAGTTCATGGCTATACATTATCCAAAAACCTAATGCTAATGTATAAATTTAAACTTTTGATTTGATCTTTGTATTGAAATAAATAAAATTAAATCTTATAAATAGATAAATACATTTATGTTGATAGTGCTAATGCGGTCCTAGCTATACGCCTATCTCGTCGAGACCTTCGAAACGACATAAAATACGCCTTGATCCGACGCACGAGTGCAAGTTACGCCCCTTTTCTTGTCGGGCGCTCGGACGGGGGTCTTCTTCTCCCTCGATTTTTGGACGGATACCAAAATGGAAACCGCAAACCGAAGACTCCGTGTCATGGCTTACATCAAGACCTTCAAAAAGACTATTCACACGACTCGAACAGATCACTGAGTCGAAAGTTATCGCATTTCACACCAATATTCCGGCCTTTACACCCTAACCTAGTCGTGGACATCAATCACCGGTTCATAAGAGATCCTATTACTATTATTAATATATGGTTTCCATTATATGCATAATGCAAGCTGTGTCACAGTGGTTGATATCCTTTTTCTAGCTTTATTCCTAGTGCACATCAATCCGGGTTCAACCCCCAGTCCCTACCCAAATTCGGTTGAACTATAATCACCAAATACACCGGATCACAAACGCCCGGGATATTTATTAAACGTTTTAACCAAATACACCGGGCGTCTAAGATCTGGTCTATTTATATTGTGCAAATACCCCGGATTCTTGACCATCCGGCGTATATAGTCGTAATATAGTATAAATACACCGGGCATTTGCGATCCGGTGTATTAGGCCTTGTACTTTTTTAAAGTGATACAATATAACTGGTAGTATAAACGCCCGGGGTATATATCGCGAGGTATTAGACAGACTAGTACAACCCCCGTACCATGTACGGGTAATGTAAATATAAATCCGAATTAACTTATTCGAGATCGAATTTTGATATGAAGCCGCTTTTAACTCAAGTACTTATAATCCAAAATCGATAGACCGAGTCCGAACCTATATATTGACTTATATATGTACTTTTATTAATACAATGTTATTTTAAAATAATTCTATTCAATTTTTCGTATTTATATTATTGTTTAATATACCATTGACATATGTGAAAGGTTTTTACAATTCTTCAAGATTTAATAATGACAAAATCTTATACTAATTGATAAGGAAAAGTTGTTAAGATATCAAATAAATAGTTTTTTTTATTCATATAGGGATATAATGTTTAAAAAGTCATATTAGGAAAACATTTTAAGATATCAAAAAATGGGTAAGATATCAAATAGATTTAAGAAAATTAGATGAAAAAAAGTAGATATATGAGTTATTTTTAGAAAATATAATGCAAAAAAATAAAATCATTATTTTATTCAGACTTGATGATGTGGCGCAAATTTTAACAAAGACTTGGTTTCTGCTTTATACTGTACTAGTTTTACCCGTCGTTCCATGCACGACTTATATTTTTAAATTTATTTTTGGATATATAATAAATATAATACTAATGAGAAATGTAAAATAAAAGTTTTAACATGAAGAATTAATAGAAAATGTTAAAAATAGTTTATAAAAAAATATAAGGTGGAGGGAGATGTGCACTAGGAATAATTGGAGAGAAATACACTAAATATGAATAAAAAAGTAAAATGATGCTATGGGGAATTGAACCTTAGTGGAATGAAAACAAAATTGCACAATGGACCATCTAGACTAGTTGATTTTCATGTCATATTAATACAAATTAATTTAAAGAGAAATTTGCACTAAACCACCCGTTAAATAGGCGAATTTACACTTAACCACCCGTTATACAAAAATTTATTTTAAACCACCAAAAACTTCAATTTCGTTAACAAATAGCCACCCATGGTGTTATTCCGTCAAAAAATCCGTTAAATCACGCAATTTGACCATTATGCCCTCAAAAAATTGTCAACCAACCTTCCTCTTTCATTGTGCCAGCTCACCCTCCCCAATCTCATAAGAACCACAACTTTAGCATTGCTTAAGCACGATTTGACTTGTAAATTGCAGATTCATGGTTTAAGCCATCAAACTGGGAAACAATTTTCAGTTACAAATTACACAATTGAAGCATATCTCATCAAATACAAACCGTATAGAATGATCAACAACTCCTCAATGGTGAAAATAATGGAGCAACTAGAAAAGAACTCAAACAATCATTCTGCATATTCAATTGATCACTGTGTAATGCTCAAACCAGAAATTGCAATCCTCACAAAGTACATTGCATCCAGGAAAAACCTCTTAAACTCATCACCATACAGATCATCTAACAAAAATTCCCCCCAATCCAAAGAATTGCCAATCTAAACCCTAACAACCAAAAACAATCCAACAGAACAACACAAATCGGTAGATCAAACAATCCAACCACCAATCTAAACCCTCAACGGGACGTCGACGGGAGTCCACTGGTACTCGTGGTGTCTCAGCGATGCCGATAAGCTCCTCAGCGGTCTCGGCCGAGGGATCGCCGGGATCAAAATCGGCCGGATTTTGCTCCTCTCCTGCTCGATCTCCGGAAGCGCAGCCACTCGCCGCCGCGATCAACACCCCGACTTGTCTCCCTTTACGGGTCTGCAGACCACAGTTGTCTCTTGCTCGTCTAGCATCCTCATTTCGTTCTTCTCTGGCAGAAATTAGGGTTTTTTGCGGGAGCGATTTGGAGCGATTTTGCGGCGGCAGTGGGCCGAGCCGGTGAGAGGGAGCGAGTTTGAGCGCGGAGTGAGCGAGATGACGAGCGCCGGGGTTTGGCCGGTGTTCTTATGTCTCAGATGTAGAAAATCGGGAGCTAAAGGTAGAAGAAAGGTGGGTCTTGCCCTTGGTCAAAGTCAATGAAGGGCAAAGTGGTCAAATCACGTGATTTAACGGATTTTTTGACGGAATAACGCCATGGGTGGCTATTTGTTAACGGAATTGAAGTTTTGGGTGGTTTGTAACAAATTTTTGTATAACGGGTGGTTAAGTGTAAATTCGCCTATTTAACGAGTGGTTTAGTGCAAATTTCTCTAATTTAAAATATATTCTTATTTAGCATAAAATTAATAAATATACCGATAATAAACCGGACGGGAGGGGGGCACGGGCCCACTCATGCCCCCCAGGATCGTCTATGATGAATGGCCTGCTCCTCTGTTGAAGGATTTTGCAAGTTCGATTGCTTTTGAGAAACAGACGCCTCTTGTTCTTTGCTTTGGTTCTTATCCTCCACTACCGTCTCCATCTAATTAACTATTGTTGTACAGGGGCATTTTGGAGCATGATGCCCATATCGCCCACAGACGAAACAGATTAAGTGTAAGTCTTCATATTCCAGGAAGAGTCTTTTACCGTTGAGCGTGATCGTCCCTTAAAGGGGTTTTGTTAAATCAACTTCGATGCACATTTTATCATATCGGCATCTATTAGAAAACAGAGTTCGGGTATCCACACACATCAACAATTCTTCTTCGTAATAGACCATCGGGAGTTTGGAGATTCTAACCCAAGCAGGATACGTAGTAATGGTGTCCATCTCTGGATCAAAACTTGGCGTCCACGCTTTGATGATCAGAGTAGTGCCCGAAGATCGTCCAGGCCCCTCGTTAAATCCTTCATGTAATCTCTTTCAACGTCAAATCTGGCCACATAATATTCGTTTGGCAGATGCACAAACAGCATCGTACCTGAAGGCCCCCACAACTCTTTAAGTTTCTTCTCCATAATGTGGTAGGGCACAAAACTCCCTAGCACCTTGATGATCAAAGAGGATTTCCAGACTTTTTGCAAAACACGATGGACTCCAGGTGCAACCGAGATTATTGGGTCACTAAGCTTACCCCCTAGGAAGTTTATGTTCACCTTCCCTTTCAGGAACTCCTTTTCCAATCTTGGTCTTCTAAGGCCATTCTCAATGACCATCATATCTCTCCAAGTCCTCTGCGGCTGTTGGCTTTGAGAACCCGGGAGGGTTCCAGGCGGAATGGACGAATGTGGCGGTGGCTGAGGGGCAGCCACCCCCATCGGAGTGTCCTCCGTCATGATAAAACTAGGGGAGAACCAGAGAGAGAAACCTAGGGAGATGTCAGAGCTTTTTGAGCGAACGTATTGATTTTTAAGGGTGTTCAATCCTGAATATATACGGGACGGTTTCACACATAAATTACTATTCTAATAAAAAGATACCTTAATTATGCTAATCACAATAAACCAAATCATCAATATATATATTATAAAAGCCGACCGTTTTCGAGTCACCACGTTGATTCTGGCCCCACTTGATTTTAATTTTTTTTTCCAACTCAAATAGATAATAACAACTTTATATCGTTTATTTTCATTAATCTTATCTTTAAAACCATACTATCTATCTTTAATTTTAGTTTCCTTAAATAATTTTATCATCTTCCTTAATTGTTTAATCTTTTAAAACTAATTATAGTCTTTTCATCCAAGCTCGATCTCTATTTTCAATATGGTTTTCGTAGTGCTTCTTGATTTGAACCAAGCATTTGAAGAAACAAATTCAAAAACGTTTATTGATTTGAATCAACTATTGGGAGAAGAGGAGTATTATCTATATCTCAAACAACTCAAATAATAACAACTCAAATCAATATATATTATAAAAGCCGACAGTATTCGAGCCACCACGTTGATTCTGGCCCCACTTTTATATATTTTATTTTCTTTAATTATTTAACCATTAATTTTATCTTTATTTCTTTCTCAAATACAGTAATATCTATCTTTGAAGGCATACTATTTATCTTTAAAATTTCCTGAATTATCCAATCTTTAATTTTATCCTTTATCTTACTCATCTAATATTTCTCTTTGAAACAATATTATCTATGATTAATATAAGATATTCATTCAGATTAATTGCATAGGAAAAATTGCAGATAAACCTAGTGCAATTCCCTTACGGGAATCTGGGGGTCAAGATGGGGGCCCCCTGGCTAAACGCAGAGGGGGAGGGCGTCCAAAAGACCCAAAGACTACAGATAGCAGAGCAAGGTAAACCACAAAAGCAAGAGCACCTAAAACATACACACGAAAACACAAAAGCCCATAAAAAGCACCTAACTAACACAAACAAAAACACCCAGACATATCAAAAGATCAAGGCAATTCGTCTGCTCAGGAACTAGCTAGCGATCCATGACGCGAATCTTCTCCCTCCAAATTTCCCTGCAAACTGCCAAATAATAATTATTTTCTATATTTACATGATCTACTATATTTTTTACCAATTATATTTGATTGTTTTCTATCTTGATAACAAATTTGATTTTTAGCCAAATAATAATTTCGATTTATATCTTGATAAGGTAAATCTCTTTCATAATTTTTACTTATTTACAAAATAATCCCACAATTTTTCTCAAATTATACAAACGCTCCTTATTTTCTTAATACAGACATACAAGTAGTCGTTTTTGCACCACCACATTAATTTTGACCCTACCTCATATATTATAAAAACTAATTTGCATTATTTGCATTATATAGGGTTTTCCTATTGAGTTTCTTCTTATCTACTCATAAGAAAAAGCTTTTGTCAATTATTAATTCTTAAAGCATTAATCTTTCACAAACAAATTAAGAAAAATCTATGAATATTGGATTCAACTTATTTCTTTAATACAAGTAAATTTGTGGTTTCCGACAATTTCTATTAAACTTTTATAAACTTTATCAATATATCAGTTGATGAATTTTTTTAATTATACTTACATTTATGATAATCTTTATTAATATATGATAAAAAATGTAAGAAAAATATCAATGTATATTCTTATAATCAGGTTTTATAAAAATATACAAATGAGTGAAAAAAGTTATGTCTTTTATATATTTTTTGGTTATATGAACTTCAAAAACAATATCACTCTTTTTACAAGATAAAAAACATGTGCATATAATAAAAATTATATAATATTTTTCATGTAAATATATAACTTTATTTTAATATTTTTAAGTGAAATAGTCGTGCATGGCACGACAGGTAAAGCTAGTTGCACGTAATATTACAAGTATACTTAATTACCTTAATTATAACTATATATATAGTTATACAAGTATACTTAATTACTTAATTGTATTTTGCCGGTACACTTCCTTATAATTAATTACTTAAAACGGAACCGAATATTACAATACTAATTCCTCTTAATATTTCCCTATAACCTACTTACCCATTTTCACCTTTATGATATGATAGTAAATAAGTAATATTTTATTATAATAAAAAGAAAAAGCGGCGTGAATATAATGGTACAATTTGCTACCTTTGATTAAAAAATAAATTCTTATAATAAAATTATGCAAAATAAACTATAAATAATATACTATTTTATCAAAAGGATAAAAATGATAAAATTATAATTTATACATTATGACTCAATTTAAAAAAATAAACTAAATTTTTTATGATAGATATTTTTATAGTCTCAAGACAGATGTTTATACATTAGGATATAATTATTAATTAAACAGCATACTGAGATAGAAACAATATTTTAATTAAATATGTATAAGATTAAGATTATATATTATGATAAAATTAAGATTTAATAAGAGGTTGATATGCCGCGATATGGTGGTAGAATTTGCTTCCGCTTTAATACATAGTATTAGATTAGATAAATATATAGATAGATAAGTTTCATGTTATATTAATGGAATGTCCATTCCCTGATCTTGTTTGCTTTTATAGTCCACTAATATAATTCCCCTTGTGCTCTAGTACTGTACTAGTGTGCTTCCCTTAAAAGGCGTTTTAATGCGAAATGGAGTGCTGTATACGTTAGTTAGATACGGGTCTAATTATCAAGCCCAATACACGAGTTCAAAATTTCATTTCTAGACCAGTTGAAACTGGAGTAACTCATTTATTTATATATTGACTTTTTTTTTATGAAAGTTTCCATATGTGATTTACAATTGAATCCCGACCCAAAAATTCCCCTAAATCTCTCACAACAAAGAACGGCGAAACCTCCTGGTTCTAAGTCGAACCATTGAGTCTCATATCACTTATTAGGATGGAATAGGAGTCCATTTGGCAAACCCAATATACAAGTCAATGAGGCTTTATCTAAAAACTCATAGATAACATAAAAAAAAATCATATACTTATAGGTTTGTTTCTATCCCAACTTTTCATGTGGATTTACAATTAAACCCTAACAAACACTATTGATTAACTTGCAAAATGTTGACAAATACAATATAATCACTCATCAAGATCAAACCTGCATTCTGCAATTATTTCATTATATAGAAAATATTGCACGGCCGGTATGGCTCGCCACCAACAAACGCACATACAAAAAAACTCAAAAGAAGATGTTAAACCTCGATGGGTCACGATCGTGTACGCATTTTCTAATACACGAATCTAAACTAATGTGTTACATACATATGGGATCGAGCATCAATCGATCAACATTGCCCAAATTTATGTATTTCTCACAAGTCGACCGACCCTAAAACTTGGAATAAAGAAACAAGTGTTGTCCGGCAACAAACTTGCCCGTTTTGAGGTGGTGAGGGGGGAGGAGGGCAAGCATTGCACCAACACGGCCTGCAGTTTCTGGGGTGCGACTACCCTTGCCACCTGTCATGGCGGTTTGGGTGAACCCGGGGCAGAAGCAGTTGACACAAATGTCGTATTCTTCTAAACGCCTCGCTAGCATCCTAGAGTAGGCATTCAGGGCAAGCTTAGACACCGCATAGTCGGGCCATATCTCTGGCCACCCTTGGCAGTCCCAATGTCCAGTTTTTACACTCGCAAGGAACAACCTTACAAAACTCTCGATGCGTTCCTCAGTCAGGCTTTTGTCATCTTCGAGCATGGATCTTAGGTTTGGGTTCTTCAAAGTCTGAGGTCAATGACATGCGGGCATTTAATTAAACCACAATATCGATTCTCAATGCGTTACTCTATGCATATATATATATGTATGTACATATGATTGATGGAGCGAAAAAGCTAATTAAGATAGATAGATAGATGGATAGATGGATAGATAGATGTGTGTGATATATGAGAATTACATGAAGGCAGCCGAGCCTAGAAGAGACGTTGAGAATGCGAGATTTGGAGTGAGAAGAGCATCGGAAGAGAGGGAGAAGGGCTTCGGTCAACGACTTGGCGCCGTAGAAGTTGACGGAGAGGACAATTTGGGCATGTTCCTCCGACACTAAGTTCCCGTTCACATCGTTGAACGACACCCCAGCATTGTTCACCTGCCATGCAATACATCCATCCATCCATTAATCACAATACATATAGAATTATGAGCATGCAATCGTATACAACTTCATCGATCGGATCTTGTCATACATGTTAAGCGTTAAGAGTACGTACGTTGTACAGTATATTTTTGTGTCTACAGTTCATTCGATCAAAAAGTCAAAAAGTTAGTCAGCTAAGGCTGCTCCAAGGACTGTAATTTAATACACTGACATCTTTATAACAACGCTATATTATAGAAAGATTCGGGCCTTAAAATACATCAGGTGAATTGGAACTTCTACCTATTCAAAACGCAGAGCTGCACGCCAAAAGATTCTCTCGAAGTCTTACCAAACCCAAATCATCAATATATATATTATAAGGAAATGAATTAGGGTCAAGTACAACATCCACAAAGGATGAGAACTGATTATTAACCAACTCTAAAGATACTAGGACAAACCGTCGCCTTGGAGTCTCGAACCCGAGACCTCATGGGTATACCCATGAGTGCTCAACCAATGAGCTAATGCACCAAGCGCCAAATCATCAATATATATCTATACTACGAGTTGTACTTTCGAACCTTCGTTTTAATTATGGCCCACTTAAAATTAAAACAATTATATCTATAGTAGATGTTGTACAAAGTATATTATTATTAAATTTATTCCTACATATTTATGATAAAAAAATATATTAAATTGTACAAATTCAAATACCATTTAATAATTCTTATTAATAAAAGTTATCTTTTATTAAATAAACAATACTTATGATCCATATTAAATAACTACATAAAAAAAAATTGAATTTCGATAAAAATAAAAACATAAATATTTGCGATATCTATTAAAAGATTGATAATTATCTTTTTTATATAGAAAAAATTCATAGATACAAAGCGTTGAAATTTACTATGTTGCCTAACTATAATAATTTCTTGCATAGTTTCAATGTTAATATTTGAATTTTAAAAAACTTTGAGTATATTTAATATATAGAAAACATTATCATATCCTAATTTATTCATCTTAATCTTTGGTATATTTTGATTTAGTAAATTAATCATATTTTTTAAACAAACTATTATTTTAAAATGGACAATTCACATATCTTATTGTTATGATAGCAATACCATGTATATACTATATATTAAGGGTGTGAATCAAATGAAAATACCCCTTATCCAATAAACTATAGACAGTGAACAACAAATAAAAATATGTGAAATATATTTGAATTTCGAAAGAATATTTGTGGTTTTGTGTTATCATGTGCAATACTTTAGTCCCTAACTAAGATTGTGATAATATGTGAACATAAAGCTAGTCCCTGACATAGTAATTATATTTTTATATCCGAAACTAAAATGTCAAATAAAAATATGTGAACATAATTAAAGCCAGTAGAATCATATTAGGCTCGTTTTATATTTCTAAATTTTTAAATTGTATTTTTTTTACTTAAATAACTATTCATAGTAATTATAATTTTTATTTACTATGAGTTGTTTTGTAATTAGAATATGATTTTCTATTTTTATAATATGATATTATGGTAATACAAATCAGAAAAACAATCTCTCCTTTGTTTAGAAAGAAAATATTTTTATATTCTAAATTTTTCATTATATATTTTAACTTATAAATATCTTATTTACAATAAAAATAATTTTAAAACATGAAAGGTGAGTCATGATCCTATATGGCATGATAGATACAGCTAACCTAGGTAACAGGGAAACGGAAAACTACCATGGCATTATTAGGTTTCTCAATTGATATAGGGAGGTTGGCTTTTTACTCTATAGTTTTTAGTTTCTATCTACCTCTTCACACTTGTATGCATATATAAGACAAAGGAGAATAAAAATAAAAAATAGATACAAATAATACGATGTCATTGTAAACGTGTTGTATGATGTCATGCCACATTCACACGTTTTCTATGATTTTGTCTCGTTGCATGTTTCCAATATTGCCACTCGAAGTTTGTTGTATCATTTGGTAATTTTGGTGCACTAAGTACTACCTCAAATAGTATTCTAATGTTGTATCATTTGGTAATTTTGGTGCACTAATTTTGTTTCTATGATTTTGTCTCGTTGCATGTTTCCAATATTAAAAATTTATATATGGATTGTTTGATTTTAAAATACTGTTCGCTTGTCGCTTTAAATCATTCACCTGAACTGAAATATCATAAGAAGCTTTAATATATATTCATGTGCTTGATTAAATGAAAGTTGATAGAATTTTGTAGAAAATAAATTCTCAGTGAATTTAAATTCCTACATTTTGAAGGAACTATATTTGACCATCCCCTAGAAATTAAAAGTTTCGATTCCACTTGTTGTATACATAAAATTCTAACTTCGTCTCATTTAATCCCAAAATATTAAAACTCAACTAAACAATTTACTCCAAATGACCAAAATCTTAAGTCATTAGATTGCGTACTACTTAACCCTTTTTGATTATGCAATAAAACGCCCCTAGCGGGCACGGAGACTACCGCCTCTCCTTCAACCAAAAAAAAATGACCAAAATCTTAAGTCATTAGATTTTAATTCTGCTAAAGTTAATTCCTACGATTATAATAATCACAATTAACCAAAAGAGTACTAAGTGCTTGATTGTTTCACTTTTAAAATCATGGGAATTTAAAAATCCCAGGAAGTGATTATAAAAACATGTGTTTGGTTACAATTATTTCACACAAAAATCCCTAGATTTTAAATTCCTAGGAATTGCACTTCCTCCAAAATGGAATTGCAATTACCATGAAAGGGGTGGGTAAGTTGTACTTCCCCCATATATTTAAAACATATTTTTATTTTTAAATTACAAATTTCTTTTTTGTCCTTAATTAATTTACATTATTATTTTAAATAGATAAAGGTTGTTATGGTAATTTCAAATAAATTCTCATGATTTTTCACTTCCCACCAAACAAATTGTAGGCTAGCGATTCAATTACTAGATAATAAGTATAGCCAAACACTTTTTGTCGAAATCATATGAAATTCAGTATATGGGAATTAACTTCATGTGATTTAACTTCCCGTGAATTTTAATTCCTGCGTTCAATAAGATCATGCATCAAGTGAAAAGAAAATTTTGTAAAAATTCCGTGTCAGAGAAATTTATGCAAACATTTGGGCTAACATAAATGATTGAGAGTACATAGTTATATAACTAAATCATTATATTCTTACAATTGGATTTGTATAATTTCGTATTTAAACATAATAGAGTGTATACGAAAATATAATTAAGTGTGTTTGATTGTATACCGAAATGTGGATGGGGTAATTGTTATATAATTCAGTGTAAATTATATTAATTAGAACTAAATGTGTGTATATACACAATCTTATATGAATGCACTAGATTAGATTATAACTAGTATTAGTCTCGTGCTTTCAAGACACGAATTTGATTCATTAAAAAACTTAGTTTAAATTTTATATAAAGTTATTTAGAAAAATATTTTGATATAAACGCTTGCATTATTTTATTTAATTTGTTTTTTATAGGATTTATTTTAATAATACTGTATTTTCGCTATAATTATATTCTTGTAATCGAACTAAGATTTGTAGGATTATAATTTTTGTATAAGGATTGAATACTCCTAAGATTTGTAGAATTTAATTTTAATGTTTATGGATTATAATTTTAATTATATATTTAATTGGAGTTGACATATAAATTTTAGTATATTATTATTTTAATATCAAAATTTATTATATAATAAGATTAATCAACTATATCTTTAAGAAAAAATTATAGATACAATTTCAATAATATATATTCTTTCATATTTTACATACATGTGGGGTATACATTCAAAATTAACCAATTAAACTGTTTTAATAAAGATGGGTGATGCTGTCCAATGAGAAATTGACATGTGTTGAGCTAAACATTATTTTTAACCTCTGCTTTAGTATATAATGAATAAATTATGAATTATGATGATGATTGGGTGTTCATAGTCTTACTTTACGAACTATTGTTGTAAAAGATTGGTTGATTTATTTAAATATTTTAGTGCAGGATAAAATAGTATGATGTAACTTGAAATGAATATGTCGAAATTGAAATAGAATATTGTCTTTTTCACAATCCACCAAGTACGTGTTAGTTTATTCATTTGAGCCTAAATGACTTACTCAGATATTATATCAATTGTTTGCTTTTTCAAACATTGATGATATGCTACAATATGACCCACTTGTTTAGTAAAGAGAAGAAATGTTGATAAAATTTCTAGAATTACACTCCTTCAATATAAGTCAAATAGCATAGATTAAATGAGTTTTCTTGTATATTCTAATTACACTGGAATGCTAAAGTGAAAAGTGGTGAAAGTTTATAGGAAGTAGTCTTTATCTTATGTGGTTGGATTGAAAAATATATAGAGCGTAAGTTCAACCAGATGTAAATCTACTATAATACAGTATAAAGCGGAACCCAAGTCTGTGTAAAAATTTGCGTCACGTCATCAAGTTTGAATAAAATAATGATTTCATTTTTTTACATTATATTTTCTATGAATAACTTATTTATCTACTTGATATCTGATCAAATTTCCTTATATCTACTTGACATCTTACCCGATTTTTGATATTGGAAGATTTTTTCCTAAATTAATTTTTTGACATTATATCCTTATATGAATAAAAAAAATTCAAGTAATTTTTTTTTATTATCTTACCCAATTCAAGTAATTCGAAAAGTAATTTTTTTTGATAAAAAATAACTTTCACATATGTCAATATTGTACTACATAATAATATAAATACGAAAATTTGAATAGACTTTTTTTAGAATTAACATTGTATTAATAAAAATACATATATAGTTCAATAGGTTCGAACTTTGGTCTATCGAATTTGGATTGTAACTTCTCGAGTTAAAAGTTGATTCGTGTCAAATTTCAATCTCGAATCGATTAATTCGGATTTATATTTACATTACCCGTACATGGTACGGGATTTGTACTTAGTTAAGTTTTAAACCATATATGTGCAAAGGTCATGTAGCTAGGTAGGTAGTATACATACGAGAATATCAAGGAGGCGGAATTGAGCCTTAAAGGAGGCAACAAATGAGGAAATGGAAGAAGCGTCGGCCACGTCAAGCGCCAAGAAATGCACATTTTTAAGGCCTTGTTTGGCCAGTGACTCCACGGCCGCCAGGCCTTTGGCCTCGTCCCTAGCAGTGAGCACCACCGTCAGCCCCGCCTCCGCAAGCTTCTTCGTGATCTCGAACCCGATTCCTCGGTTTGCGCCCGTCACCACCGCCGTCATCTCCCTCGTCCACCACCTGGATTAATTAATCTTCATTAATTTAATTACATTCCTAATTTCCATACATTATTTTTAATTGAGTTGAGAAGCCTTAATTTGACCGATGTACTCCTAAACTCAACACTCCGTATATTATATTTCCCAATTAGGAACACGGTAATTAATTGTAATACTCGATCGGTATATAATTTCCTGATGACCTGAAGCATTAATTTGAATTAGATAGGTATATTATAGCTAGTGGTTCATAATTAATACCAACCAAATATATCTTACAATTAAGTTAATTTCAATACAAAAAGCAAAGCATTAAAAATGAAAACAATAACTCGATCGAATCCAATGGATCGATAGCTATGTAGTAACTAATTAATCCGAAAGAGAAACGAATAATGAAGTGTATTAGTAATAAATAAGTAAAATAAGAGAGAGGCAGTGGATCTGACCTGAAGGCAGAAGAGGAGGAGGAGGAGGAGAACTCATCATGAGCAGGCGCAATGCGTGGTGGTGGGTTTGCCTCCTCCGCCATTTAATAATATTATATAATAATATATATGCTGTACGTCGATGATCGACGTGCTTACTATAAACAACGATCTTGCAAGTTGTACGTGCAATTAGTTGCCAATTAAGCTTCTGCTCGATCTTGCATATATATACATGAATATATGACGCGTACGTATGTATATTTACAATACACCACGTACCGATATGTGTGTATATATAGGTTGGAGTGGAGATGAAGTCAAGGCCAACTATCTATATACGTAGGGATCGGAACCGGCCAATTAAATCATTAAATTTTGCTCAAAAAAAAAATCATTAAATTAGTCATCATCATCATAATTATCATAATTAATCATCACACCTATATAATAAAGCGACGGTTAAATATACGGAGTAATAATTATCACGACACGTGTCAAATTCACATTGGACAACGTCAACTAGTTTTTATTAAAATAATAGGGTCCGGATCTGGTAGGAATGATTATTATGGTAGGAAATAGGAATGAATCTCGGCCGTTCATCACGCAAGGGAAAAAAGCCCAAAAACACACACGCACGTATAATTCGCGTATTATACGCGTTTAATACGCGAATTATTCGCATATTATACGCGAATTATACGCGTTTAATATGCGTATTAAACACATTTTTTTCCTTTTCCGTTTTTTTCTTCGTTTTTTTTCCTTTTCCGTTTTTTTCCTTTTTACCCGAATTTTTTCCGAATTTTTTTTCGATTTTTTTTTTGATTTCTTTCCCATTTTTTTTCCGATTTTTTTTCGCTTTTTTTTTTTTTTTTCGTTTTTTTATTAGCGCACGTACAAAATTTGTTCAACTATATGGACGATTTGTTCAACTCTATGGTCAATTTGTTCATCAATATTTGTTCAACTCAATGGTCAAATTTGTTCAACTCAATGGTTAATTTGTGCACCTATGTCATATTTTACAGCATTTGAAGTTTGTATAATTTGTTTTGCTTTGGCAATTTGTTCACCTTTACGGTTAATTTGTTCAACTCTATTGCCAATTTGTTCAATTCTATTGTCAATTTGTTCAACTGTATGATCAATTTGTTCATCACTATTTGTTCAACTCTATCGTCAATTTCTTCACCTCTAAAGTCAATTTGTTCATCCATATTTGTGCAACTCTATTGCCAATGTGTTCAACGCTATGGTCAATTTGTTCAACTCTATTATCATTGTATTTATCAATATTTGTTCACCTCTAAGGTCAATTTGTTCAACTCTATGGCCAATTTGTTCAACTCTATGGCCAATTTGTTTAACTCTATGGTCAATTTGTTCAACTCTATGGTCAATTTGTTCATCAATATTTGTTCAACTCAATGGTCAAATTTGTTCAACTCAATGGTCAAATTTGTACAACTCTATGGTCAATTTGTTCAACTCAATGGTCAAATTTGTACAACTCTATGATTAATTTGTTTGCATGGAGCAACATCCATGTGAAAAGTTTGCATAACTTGATGGGTTCAATAGATAAATTTCTAGCCAGAACGATTAACAAAACAGTTCTTTTTCATTGGAAGGAGTCAAATCCATGTCTTAATTGAACAAAAGTCATATTTCTATTACACAAATTCTTCTCCTAGTTGAACAAATTTGTTCAACTCTACTATGACCACTCATTTCGAAGGTCTCGACGGGAACTACAGTGCCTATTCGCCACACGGACCTACAGAATGAGCCATGACGAGCCCAGATGCATGGAAAGCTCCAAAACATGACCTAACTACGCGGTTTGGGACACTCAAACGCGGTTTTGAGGCCTCAAACGTGTTTTTTTGGGAGAAGCCCCAACACACAGGCCTTGCGGAACTGACTATAGCCCCATCTCGAAACGACCTTCGAAACGACATAAATACGCCCCGTTCCGATAACCGAGCGCAAAGTTCAACTCTATTGCCAATTTGTTCATCCATATTTGTTCAACTTTATTGCCAATTTGTACAACCCTATTGTCAATTTGTTCAACTCTATGATCAATTTGTTAATTCATATTTGTCAACTCTATGATCAATTTGTTCATCCATATTTGTTCAACTCTATTGCTCATTTGTACAACTCTATGGTCAATTTGTACACCTATGTCATATTTTAGAGCAATCGAAGTTCGTATAATTTGTTTCGCTTTGGCAATTTGTTCACCTTTATGGTTAATTTGTTCATCCATATTTATTCAACTCTATTGTCAATTTGTTCAACTCTATGGTGAATATGTGTACAACTCTATTGCCAAACATAACATTACATGTTATCATTGATATCAATTTAGTGCAAAAGACCTGTAAAACCTAAGTGCAAAATCCATACAAAACAACGAGTGGCATCCTCATTACAAGAAAAGAATTGCATCCTAGTCGCTTCCAATTCTAACTTATGACAAGATGAAGAAGAAGAGGCATGCAGATTTAGTGGATGTTCTTGGTCAATTATCTCCTTTCCAAAATGCTAAACCACAAACACAAACACGAAAATCAAATTTGGAGCACTGGAATTTCACCAAGCAGAATCACTCATACAAACACGACTTAACTACAAGACACCAATGGCAGATTCAAAAGCAATAACTTATAGATATTAGTGGAGAAGCCATGGCCAAATACCTCCTCAAACCCCTTCTAATGGTGATCAAACGATACCTACTCAGATCGTAAACTCCTCCTACATCCAGCACAACATCCATCGTTTCCAACACCTTCAAAACCAAACTCCAATTACTTCCGGAACCACAAAACCTAACAAACTGAAACCATTTCCTTTCCCAGAAGAAAAAAAAAATCAGAACCTACGGATCTCGACTTCGCACGATCTCGCCGCCGGAGAACATCTCGGTGAGACGAATCATGAAGCAGCCAAGCGCTTCGTCGCAATGGAGGCTCCCATTGTGAGTACCTACACGCTTAACGGCCGGATCGAGTCCGCCTCCGCCGTCCTCCTCCATTTTGTCTGTGACAGCTCATTCTTTGCCTCGGTTCCGTCGACCGCTCCGTCGATTCCGCTCTCATCGCCGACCTAGGGCTTCGCCGCCAACCTAGGGTTCCGTCGACCGCTCGTTCGATTCGGCTCTCGCCACAGCCTCCGGATCCGAGCTCCACAGGTGGATCTTCCGAATTAGGTCTTCCACGGCCTGGATCTAGATGTTGGAGATCGAGCGGAGGAGAAGATCTGAGCCGTACACATCTTCTGGAGCGAGAGCCATCGCGGACTGTAGGAGGAGATGACAAGGCTCGGAGATCTCGCCGGCGAGGTGGCGGGGGCGGACGGGGACGAGAATGAAGGGGCTGAGGGAGAGGGGGGGAGATGGAGGGAGTGGCGGACGGGGCGGGAGAGGAGGTGCGGTGATTAGCAGGAGGGAGAACGAAGGGGACGAGAGGAAACGGGAGTAATTTGTAATTTTATTTTATTTTTTATTTTTTAGAAGAAACGGGAGTAATCTAAGCCATTGGATGTGTTAGATCAAACACCCATCATTCATTCCTATTTCCTACCGTAAGAGTCATTCTTACATGACTCTTTCTCAAAATAATATAATTGATTAATTTTGATTATAGACCTCACATATACGTAAAATATGTAAGAATATATATTATTAAAATTATATCTATAAGTTTTCCTTAAATCCATTTCTATCACTTTTTCTTAAGCAAATAAAGAACATATTAAGAGCTAATTGAACGCGCTACACGCGCGCGACAAAGCAAGCGACATTCTAGGGTTTTCTGCCGCCTTCTCAATGGCGCCGCCGGGGGCCGATCCGAGGCCATGGCGCGAGCGAAAAGCTCTGCGAGAAAGAAAAAAGTCACTGCTCCTAGTGGGAGTGGACGTGGGAAGTCCAACAACTTGGGAGGAAAAGCCTGCACAGTCTCGGATGATACCATACGTGCACACAACTCAAGAATTTTGAGGAGCACTGTTAAAGCTCTGCAAGAAGGAACGTTTGCTGCTGAATGGATGCAAGGTGCCATGGAGGAGGAAGTTGGTGAGTCCGACGTCTCCCCTGCAGAGTCAACACAAGTTGTTCAAGAGACCCAATCTTCAAGCACCCCAACATTGGATAATAGCTCGGGTGAACACAGTAATGAAAAAATTGAGGAGAGCCCTGAAACAGAGGAAGGAGAGTTTGTACCACCCTTTGAAAAACGAGGTTGAGGGCAGCCTGCTAATCCCTTGAAACCCTCTTATAGAGAAGCCCTGGCCGGCAACATGGCCAACAAGGAGGGCAGAAGGCTCAACTTTGTTGAAGGATACCAAGATGGTATAACTAGGTTCAATAAGAAGGATGTAGAGAAAAATGTGCAGAAATGGAGGAATGCTCTCATTTGTATGATGGCTGGAGGAAAAGCATCATACAATGTGATTCAAAACTTTGTTATTGCCCGGTGGGAGGTCAAATCATCCCCAAAAATCATCCTAATAGACTTTGGTATCTTTGTTTTCAAGTTTGATCATGAAGAAGATGTTGAGTGGGTTCTTTCCAATGGCCCTTGGATGATAGGAGGTTCAAGACCATTAGCCCTCAAGAGATGGAGTGAAGGAGTTAAGTTGGACCCATCTTGCTTTGAAACTACTCAAGTTTGGGCAAACTTCCCAGAGCTGGATGTGAGGTTTTGGGATGAGGACTTCTTTGAAAAGATGGGGAGTGCGCTGGGAAAACCCATCATAATTGACAAGGTTACAACGCTTAAGAAAGATTGTCCTATGCAAGGTTGCTGGTGGAGATCTCTACCCGCATGCCCTTGAAGAACATGGTTTCCTTCCATGGTGAAGATGGTGAAATAGTTGATCAAAAAGTTCAGTATGAATGGTTGCCAGCTAAGCGTGATAAATGTAGTGTGTTTGGACACAATGAAGGGGAATGTGAGAAGAAAACACCCTCAATGTTCCAAAGACTTGGGCCTAGAAGACAACACCCTCGTCCAAAGAGTACATGGGTCAAAAGGCCCTCACAAAAGGCCCCAGTTGAAGCCCCAAAGTCAAGCAAGGCTGCTGGGAGGCGTGTGCTCATTCAAGAAGGAGAAAAGAGACTGCCTGCAGTGGAAAGCCGCCTTAAACAGAATGGTAACCTGAGAATTAATGAACCAAGAGCTGAAGAATGGGAAACAGTTAAAGGCAAGAGCCCAAAGAGGAATGTGGAGGCAGATGTGAGCTCCAAGGGCAAAGAAATCCTTATTGAAAAATCTAAGTTTGCTGCACTAGAGGAGAATTTGGAAGACTCAAAAGGGAGCCATGCAGAGGCTGCCAAATCAACTGAGGTTTCCCATGGATAGTCTCTCTATAGGAGCTTGGAATGTTAGAGGCCTAAATGATGCCTCTAAGGCTTACTATATCCACAAGTTAGTCATTGATAGTAATCTAGATATTATTGCTTTGCTTGAAACTAGAGTTAGAGATAACAAGATAGAAGAAGTTTCCAGGAATTTGCTAAAGGTTGGAGCCGAAGCACTAAATGCATTGGCTCCAATGGCAGAATATGGTTATTTTGGAAATCCCACGGCAGTATAAGTGTTGATATTTGATTGAAACGGCTCAACTAACTCATGTCACCATCGTCTCTCCTAAGCTTCAGAGGAACTTCCAGGTTTCCTTCATCTATGCCTCTAATGAAGACAAGGAACGAAATGAGCTTTGGAATGTGATTGATAACATTGTAGTCAATGCAAGTGTGCTCCCTTGGGTCCTCATGGGAGATTTCAATGCAATCAAATACCCCAAGGAAAAAGTGTATAGCAAGGGAGGAAATGCTAGGTTCAGCAAGGACTTCCTTGATTGTACAAGCAAGAATGGCCTTGAAGACCTCAAATTCAGTGGTGCTTTCTTTACCTGGACTAACAAACAACCAGGAGATGACTTGATTAAGTGCAAACTCGATAGAGTCCTTGCAAACCAAGAGTGGATGGATAGCTTTCCCAAGTTCAGTGTCAGGTTTGATCCCCCAAGTTGCTCTGATCACTGCCTCGGGATTCTCACAGTTGAGGGAACCAAAGAACTTATCAGGCCTCCATTCAAATTTAACAACATTTGGGCTGACCAACCACAGTTCCTTAGCCTGGTTAGTGATGCTTGGAAGAGAAACACAGTGCAAGGGTACAAGATGTATAAACTGGTGAACAAATTGAAGACTCTTAAAGGGCCCCTGAAGAGTCTCAAATCCAAGAACCTTGACAGCCAGGATGCTGACATTAATGAGTTTCACAAGCACCTGAGCAAGATCCAAACTGAGCTGCAAGGCTATTCAGCTAATGACAGGCTCATGGAAGAAGAGAAACATACCCTTATTCAGCTCAAAATTGCTATAAAGAAGAGAAGAGTGCAACAACAACAATTAGCAAAACTGCATTGGCTGAAATATCAAGATTGTTATAGCAGCTACTTCCACAACTCCATTATGCAGCACAAGGCCCACAATTCAATTAAAGCCCTGATTGATGAGGAAGGTAGTACCATCACTGATGATCAGAAGATCAAGAGTTTGAGTGTTAGCCACTTCAAGGACTTTCTTGGGAGTACAGGACCTCAGAGTACCCCTGAAGCCTCCATTGTCTTCAATGGCCCTATTCTTGACGAGGTTGACAGAGCTAACATGGCTAGCCTCTTCAACAAGGAGGATGTAAGAAGAGCTCTCTGGAGCATCAGTAAAAACAAAGCCCCTGGCCCCGATGGATTTAATGCACATTTTTTCAAAAGGGCCTGGGATGTTGTTGGAAATGAGTTCTCAGAGGCTGTCTTGGAGTTCTTCTCGAGTGGCAAGATGCTGAAAGAGCTTGGCAACACATTGATTGCTCTAATTCCCAAGGTTGATAATGTGTGTGCCATCTCTGACTATCGCCCCATCTCATGCTGTAATGTGATTTATAAGGTCATCTCTAAAATGATTGTTGCAAGGCTACAAGGTGTTCTCCCAAAAATCATAGACATCAACCAAGCAACTTTTATTAAAGGGTGTAGTATTCGCCACAACATTGCAGTTTGCCAAGACCTTGTCAAAAGCTATGCCAGGAAATTTTTAAGTCCTCGTTGTGCTATAAAGTTTGATTTAAAAAAGCTTATGATACTGTTAGTTGGAGCTTTCTCTTCCAACTTCTAGAGATGCTGAATTTGCATCATGCAATGGTTAACTGGATCAAAGAAAGTATAAAGCATTGTGGACACTTTAAGGCTTCCAAAGGGCTGAGGCAAGGTGACCGTATGGCGCCATACTTGTTTGTTATTATCATGGAGTACTTGACTAGAGCCCTCAGAGCTGTTGTTTCATCTAACAAGATTAAACTCCACCCTAGATGCAAGAGAGCAAATATTGTGAACCTGTGTTTTGCTGATGATATGTTTATATTCTCCCATGGTAGTGTTGCTTCTGCAGCTGCAATAAAGGGAGTGCTTGATCAATTTGGTGAAAAGTCTGGCCTTAAGATGAACCTGTCAAAATCTAAAGTGTTCTGTGCAGGGTTGAACCATGTTCAGGAACAAGACTTGTGTGATAGCATTGGCATGTCCTGTGGAGAGCTCCTTGTCAAGTATCTTGGAGTGCCTCTCTGTAGTTCCAAGGCACAAAATAAAGACTTTGTTGAGCTCATCACCAAGATTAGGAACAAAGCAAATGCATGGGCTGCCAGATCTCTGTCATATGCAGGCCGATTGGAAATCATCAAGGCTGTGTTCAATCGTGTGATCCTCTACTAGTGCAAGATCTTCCTGCTCCCCAAGTCAGTGATCATTGATCTAAATAGTGCAATGAGAAACTTCCTCTGGAGTGTTAGCAGCTCTGGCAGGAAAGCACCAGTTGCTTGGAAGAAGGTCTGTTATCCAAAGAGTAAAGGTGGGTTGGGTCTTAAACACCTAACTGCTTGGAACAAGGTGAATGTAGCTGAACTCCTCTATGATGCTTGCTCTCAAACTGAATTTATATGGCATCATTGGGCTAATACAAACTACGTAAGAGGCCATAGCATATGGGAGGTTAGGAGAAAGTCCACTGCAAGTGCCATGTGGAATGCAGTGCTTAGCTTGAGGGATGAGATTGCTAATTTAGTGAATGGCAACAATGTGTGTATCCTCAATTCTAGACTTGGGAAGTTTGATAACAGAGGATTGTATGAAAGCATGAGAAGGAAGGGCAGTGAGGTCCCCTGGACTAAATCTGTTTGGGCTCGTCTTAATACCCCTAGAGTGGCTTTTGTCAATTGGAAAATCCTCAGCAATGTTATAAGCACTAAGGTGGCTCTCCAAGAGTGGGGCATTGCTACTGATGATAAATGTGTTCTCTATCATGACCAACAGCAGGAGACAAGAAATCACCTATGGTTTGAATGTTCTTACTCTAAGAAGGTCATCACCAACATCCTGAGATGGGCTAGAATAGGCCGCAGAAGCAACAACATAGATGACTGGATTTGGCAAACAAAAGACATGCAAAGCAAAGCTTCGTTCCACTTCATTTTGTGGAATCACTGCCATTGTGTTGTCATTTACTATGTTTGGAAGGCTAGGAATGCCATAGTTTTAACCAGGAAAAAATTGATGTAGAGGAATGCACTATTATGTGCCAAAACCTTATTAAGAATAGTAGTAAAGCAAGATGGAAGGCAAGGTCGAAAGACCTTAGGAAGTTCTTGGAGAGACTTGAGAGTGGTGAACATGTAAGCTAGCTCGCTAGCGTTTTTGTAACCGTCGTTTCGTTCTAATATAATTTAACCTTTTTTCAAAAAAAAAGAACATATTGCCTCTTCATCGGTAATAGTCTGATCTATCACTTTTACTTAGGCTTTTGCACATAGCCAAAAGAATGGAATTCTAAAGGTAGATAGACGAAATAAATAAAAGGGGTGGAAAGATACAAGATGTAAAAGAATGATATAGAAGGATGAAAGATATAGAGATAGAATGAGACCAAATAGTCCTCTTTTTTTTTCTTTTTTTTAATAAACTAACGAGCAATAACCGAGATACAGTATGGTTGCCGCGAGCACAGGCTAGTACTTGTTCGTCGGGGCGTCACTAGTGGTCCACCTTGGGCGCGGCCGAGGCGGCGCGGGCGCAGTTTCGTACCAAGATGTCCTTATGACCTCCTCTTTCTTTTGACCAAGGGGTTTCAACAGAGTGCTTTCGCCGTTGGTGTTCTTTCTCGGACCTAGTACCTGCATGTTAGCTTGAAAACGAAACAAATCTTAAGCTAAAAATGGGCAAAACAAGCTATCTAATCCTTGGGTTGCCTCCCAAGCAGCGCCTTTGTTTAACGTCGATGGCTCTACGATCTTCAGTTCAAAACGGGTCCTTATCAATGTGGAATCGGACCTTGATTCCACCATGAGATATGGAAAGTAGACCGTTGGCAACATCTATAACCGTCCTGGCGGTTTTCATGAACGGGCGACCAAGTAAGAGAACCGGGTCGTAACGCCCTTCACCTATCTCCATCACATAAAAATCTACGGGAAAATCAAACCATCGACTTGCACTAGAACATCTTCCACTAACCCTTTCGGGTGCACATTAGAGTGGTAAACCAACTCAATAGTAATATCAATGTCTTGTAATGGACCTAGGCCTAACATCTCATATATGCAAGTGGGAAGGACATTAATAGAAGCACCTAAATCTAGCATAGCATGCTTAATTTTAGTTTCTCCTATAGTGACAGGAGCGATGAATCTATCTGGATCTCCACATTTTTTAGGCAATTGTGTTTGGAGAAGTGAGTTAACCGTTTTGGTGTTGCTATCCTGAGTTTTCTCAACTAGAGCTACCTTTTCAGTTTTAGATTTAGATCTTCGTTTTCTTTTAATGGTACATAGATCTTTCATGAATTTAGCAAACTGAGGGATTCCTTTAATGAGATTGAGAAGCAGAACATTAACCTGGCAATTGGCGAAGGTCTCGAATAGTTTCGTGTATGGGTAGGTTTCCTCTTGTCTTGAAGTGCATCCGGGGATGGAGGAGATGACTTGATAGAGCTAAGAGGCGGGAGCTGAGGTGGAACATACCCGTTGTCCTCCGCAGGGGTGGTTCCGCGAGCGCGCTCAAGGGAACACGGGCGCGGCTCGTGGGCTCGGTAGTTCTTGAAGGCATGGTCGAGCAGCGCTTCGAAATTCGCCCCTAGACGATTACAATGGGTGCGGCGTGGGGACCGCGGGCGCAGCTCTTCATCCGAAGATAGCTCCTTAGGTTCTGTCGAGTTTCCGCTGGCGCGGATCTTCAACAGGGACCTATTCCTCGTGGTCTGCATGGTTTCCGTGGGTGCGCTCAGGGAAACGCGGGCGAGGAATTGCGTCAGAAGGCGGCTCTCGACTTGCAATGGCTCTACACTCCTCAATTGCATGGAACTCACATTCTCTTTGTGATTAAGAGGTTGACAAGGGAGTTTCCCGGAGTCCTTAGACTCCATCTTGTTGATCATAGTAGCAAGCTGACTCACCTGAGTCTCAAGATTCTTCACAGCAGCTCTCGTCTCTTGATTCTCCTTGATGAGAGCATTGATGGCATTGTCATGCTGAGATGGTGCAAGGGCTTTCAGGGAATAATTATTGGACTGAAATTGTTGTTGTTGGCCCTGAGGAGCGTACTGCTGCTGCTGTTGTTGTGGATCTTGGTGCTGCTGGTTGCTCCACCAAAAGTTAGGATGGTTCGCCCACCCTGAATTGTAGGTGTTGGAATAAGGATCATTCTGGGGGCAAGGCGCACCATAGTTCCCGACGACGTTCACCGATGCCTCGGTCTCTTGAATCGTGGGACATTGGTCGGTGTACTGGCTTGTATCATAACATAGCCCACAAGCATTCACCTGCTGCGCACCATTCTTCATGAGCAGCTGCTTCATGAGATCCTTGAACTCCCTTACTTCAGCATTGAGGGACTCGTTCACCACGTTCACGGACCTCACACTAGTCCGCACTCGCTGATTGCGAGCTTGCTCAACCAGAATCTCTATCTTCTCAAACGCTTGTGCTGGAGTCAAGTTCTTGTAACTACCTCCACAAGATGCATTCACAAGGCGTTTATCAACTTCGCAGAGTCCCTCAACAATATAGCATATGAGGTCTTTAGCAAGATAGCTAAGGTAAGGACAAATAGCGATGAGCCTCTTGTAGCGCTCATAATAGTCATAGAGATTTTCGTCCTCGCCTTGCTCAAAACTTCTGAGCTGCTTCTTGATAGATGTTTGTTTGGAAGAAGGGAATTAGTTCTCTAAAAAGACCTTCTTCATCTCGGCCCAAGTAGTGATCGAAGCTTTATTTGATCCTCCGTGACATCAGTTGGCTTCATGCTCACACACACGGCATGGAACTCCGTAAGATGCTTGTTCGGGTCCTCAACACTCAACTCGTGGAAGGTGGGTAAGTGGTGGATGAGCCCGGACTTGAGCTCGAACTTGACGCCCTACCCAAAGTAGGGGAACTGAACAACCAGCTGTTGTTGCTGTAGAATGGGCGTGGTCAATTGGCGATGAACCAATTGGCGTGGTCAATTGGTTCAGAGTCAGAGAGAGAAAGAGGATTTAGAAGATTGTAGGATGCAGAAGTTCTGGGAGCACTCCTTATCTTCCGAAGAGTCCTGTCAAAATCTGGGTCAAAGCGAACAAGAGAAGTATTAGTAGACCGGGTACGGACTATAACATAGGTCCGCACCCAAAGGAGGATTATGGGCTCGAACCGCGGGCGCGGTTCTGGCACAGAAACCAATAACGAACAAAAATCACATAAGAAAGAAGATTTCCCGGCAACGGTGCCAAAATTTGACTCGGGCAAAGTCGTTGTCCCCAAATCAAAGATAAAAAACCCAAACAAACAAAGCAAAGTATAACAAGTAAGTAAGGGGTCGAACCCAAGAGAATCAGTTTCTTATGTTGACTTGCGTCTCGGTTTTTTGCTCATTGTTCTTAAGTGAACAATCAAGTGAGATTCTTCTTGTCCACGTTTATGTTGATGATATTATTTGTGGTTTTACTAATCCTTCCATTGTAGTTTATTTTAAGAATTGGTTTGAGCTATGTGCTAAATAACTTCAACTTTGAAGCATTTCACTCAAATTTGAATGGAAAAAATATTAATTTTGAAGAAAAAAGTTGACCATATTGGGTACTCTAATTGTCAATCGATCAACAATGAGTTTAAAGAGTATTATTGCATCTTAAACAAATAAATGAACTCATTATTGATGAATGTTTAGCAAATAAAGTTAAGGGAGTTAACAATAACGGTTAGTACAAAAAAGAAACTATATGATCTGAACTTATATGAGTTTATAACAACTAATCTATTTTTTTTTCATATACCAGCCTTATTATAAATGAATTCTTCAATTTAATTAATTTTAATTACTTTTAGTAAATTTTACCCTGATTGTTTTAAAAATAAACTTTATGCATTGAAGAGCCAAAAACTTATTCATCAAAATATATTCTAATTTCAATTTAAACATTCAACAACAATATATGTGCTTATGTTCAACTTTAATTCGTATCATGCGTAATTAACCAAAAAACAACTTCAATTCATATCATGCCTAGTTCACCAAAAATGATCAACGCTTTTTCCTCTTTTACCTTCGATCAATAAAGCCATGTCTTCCAATCAAAAAAATAAAAATAAAGTCACGTCTTAATTAATAATATAACTGTTAGGTGACAGTGTCTAGGAACTAAGCGAGTTCGAACGATACTGATTCTCAAGTAAAGTATTGGCAGCAACAACAACAACATTTACCCAGGGAAATCCCGCATAAGCAGGATCTGGGGGGTCAGGGTGGGGGCATTTCAGACCTAGATGAAATACGCCTAATACGACCCAAGAGAAACGGACCAGATCACTCAACAAACTATACATAAAAACCCAAAAACCCAACAGACAAACAAAAACTACTACTAAAGCTAAAAGGAAGAAAGAACAAAAGAAAAACAAAAACAAAAAAGAAAAAGACTAAGCTTAACAGGAACAAGCCCGCTGAGCGAGAATTCGACCGCCAACCCAAGATTGCAAGGCTCCACTGGTAAGGCTCCCCCAACAAGCTGACTAGCTTTCTACCACGCTGATCTTCTCCCTCCAACTCTCTCTGCATTGTGCCAGATCCTCGGAAATCCCTAACAAACTGATATCCTGCCGTATGCTGTCCAACCAACGCTTCTTCGGACGGCCTCTATCCCTCCGGTAAGCTCCTAAATCCAAACGCTCGTACCTCCTAACTGTCGCGTCTGGGCTCCGCCTCTGAACATGGCCAAACCAACGCAGTCTCGCTTCCCGCAGCTTGTCCTCTATGCTAGCGACCCCAAGCTTGCCTCTGATCTCTTCATTCCTAATCATGTCCATTCTCGTGTGACCACACATCCACCTAAGCATCCTCATCTCTGCGACTGCAAGTCTCCGCTCCTGAGCTTTAGTCGTAGGCCAACATTCTGCACCATATAGGATCGCAGGTCTTATCACAGGAAAAAATAGGAAAAATATACTATTAAACTAATATGGACCATTTTGGTGGATGAAACTTATGGTTTTAACTACAATATTCTGGTCCAAAGAAACAAGTGGCCAACCCAAAAAACAGAATCTTGATTAAAACAGAGTAGTTAGAAACACCTCATTATCTTAATTAATTATAACTAGGAATCATCCTAACAACAAATCAACAAAATGTATAGTAAATTTTATAGATTTAACAAGCAAATGGTCATGTCTCTAACAAAAGTATCTAAATGTCTTTGATTTACCTCTTATAGATAAAACCCTCCATAAAAGAAAATAAGAGAAGTAAAATAAAGACCCTTGATAATATACTAACTTTCTGTTGTCACTTCCATAACTACAAGTATCTAGAGATCGATGATAAAAAAGACAAATAGGTATTTAAAATCACTCCGTGGACATTTTACTCCGAAGTAACAACTAAAGAAGGTATGTCCGTGTAAAATAGTCGGTTCGGACATTGCCCATTTCCAGGTAAGTACATTTGCCTAACGCGACCAAAAGGTTATGCCAATTCAACTACAAATTAAGGAGCAAGAACTAAGGACCACAACTCCACATTTATAAATTATTCTATCCAAGCATGCTCACAAAATATATTAATTAGAACTCATGGGGAATTAAGCTAGCTTCCAAGTCAAGACCACGAAGACTTGAAGCTAGTTTATTAAAATTGAAAATTGACTATTGTATTAAGTAAGAACGTACACACTACAAGTTCTTTTAATTATGATAATAGCCCCTACAATTAATCACATGTGCCTTTTGAGATCGAGGTTAATTAATTAAAGCTCTTGTTTATTTTGAAGACCACGCATGCATTAAAATTAACACTTAAGTAGTACTAGGCTCCTACCTATTTCCGCGGTGGCCTATTTGCCTTTCATTTGACTCGTATTATTTTTTTCGTAACTAAAAAAATGCATTGTACCTAATGTAGTACATATTCTGTATATTTTAATGAGCCCACGTCACAATTCAATAGCCCATAACCTCCATTTAAATTATATGTAGTATCTAGTCTCTTTTGGCACTATAAAAGCCCAAAAAAAACCTACTCTCTTTCTTCATTCTCTTCTCTCTCTTCCTCCATTTCACTCTCTCCCTCTCTCTCTTCTCTCCCCTCTCCCCCTCTTTTTTTCTTCCACCGGATCCACTAGGCGGGGACGACGGCCTCCGAGGTGTAGCAGCGTGCGAAGGCGGCTCCCCCCTCTCCCCTCTTGTTTTTTTCATCCAGATCCAATCGGCGGCGACGGCGACAGCCAGAGACGACGACACCTAAAGACGACGACGGACAGCGGTGTCGGTCGACGATGCCCAAAGATGACGAGGGGCAGCGGTGTCGGTGGGAATCAACCAAGGTGGTCAGCGTTGGTGGGATAGATCTAGAACCCTAGATCTAGATCTACAATTTCTAGATCTAGATCTATAAACCCTAGATCTAGAAAAGTGAGTGTCGACACCGCCCTTCTACCGTCGTTCCACCGTCCACCACCGCGGTAAGCAAGCAAATCGCTTCGTTATGGGTTGTGTGTGTGACAAGAGTTTTGTGTGACACGGTTTTTAGTCTGTTTTTTGTGTGACAAGGGTTTTGATATGGGTTGTGTGTGTGTGACAAGGTTTTTTTTGTTATAGGTTTTATGTGTGACAGGGTTTTTGGTTTGTTTTTTTGTGTATAATAGGGGGTTTTGTTATGTGTTGTGTGTGTGAGACAAGTTTTATGTTATGGGTTTTGTGTGGCAGGCTTGTGTGACAGGGTTTTTGATTTGTTTTTTTTTGTGTATGTCAGGGTTTTTTTTCCCGTTTTTTGTGTATGACAGGGGGTTTTGTTATGGGTTGTGTTTGTGTGATAAGTTTTTTGTTATAGGTTTTATGTATGACATTATTTTTGGTATGTTTTTTGTGTGTGACAAGTTTTATGTTATGGGTTTTGTGTGGCAGGCTTGTGTGACAGGGTTATTGGTCTGTTTTTTTGTGTATGACAGGGTTTTTGGTCTGTTTTTTTGTGTATGATAGGAGGTTTTGTTATTGGTTGTGTGTATGTGACAAGATTTTTGTTATAGGTTTTATGTATGACAGGGTTTTTGGTATGTTTTTTGTGTGTGACAAGTATTTTGTTATGGGTTTTGTGTGGCAGGCTTGTGTGACAGGGTTTTGGTCTGTTTTGTTTGTGTATGACAGAGTTTTTAGTCTGTTTTTTGTGTATAACAGGGGGTTTTGTTATAGGTTTTGTGTGTGTGACAAGTTTTTTGTTTCGTCCTATTTTAATTCCCCGTGAAAAAAGGTTCAAGTTACCATTGCTCACATATATGATATATGATCCCCATTTTTACACGTATAATTATAGCTTTTTTATGCTGTATTTTTTTTTTCAATACCCTCCTTAAATGACATGAATCCATAATATGGTACAGGCTTACGTATTGCATAAATTTTTTACACATACAGTTTTAGCTTTTTTATACAATAATATTTTTTCAACACCCTACTTGAATGACATGGTATGGTATGTATTTTATGAATCTTTTTTACATGGATTTCAAATTGAATTTTTTAGCAAATAAAGTCAAATAAAAACTTGTTTAAACTTTTGAAAATAATATTTGGAAATAAGTTTTATCTTTTTAAAAGAAGGCGTAAAAATGTGGGTTTTAAAACACATTCGAATATTATACTATAATTGTAATACTCATTGATATTACTAACAATGACTTCATATTATCGTAATCAATTGCTCAACTTTATCCCAACTTTATATGAAAACTCTCTCTTCTCTCTCCTCTTTTTCCCCTCAGCCCTCTCCTTTGATATTTCCACCCTTAGGGTTTCGCCCCTTCTCAGCCGCCTCTCTTCTTCCATCTCGCTTGCCCTTTTTTGCCTTCCCTTCACCCTCAACTTTGGCCCTAGCTCCGTTTACTTCGACTTAGGGTCTGACCTTTACCTTCCGTCAAAAAATTCCTCCTTCCAATGGTTGTTCTCTTGCCTCTCTATGTTCAATCTTTGGAGTTCCGGTTGCTTGGCGGCCCCTTTGGTGGTTGGCGTCCTCCTCCTGCTGTCCGATGAAGGCTTCGATCCTTCTGACTTTCGGCTTGCTGATTGGCAGTGGTGGCTCCTAGGCTGGGATTTGTTGTCTTGGTGCCCTTTACCTCCTTCTCAGATCTATTCCCTCAATTTCCAGGTAAGTTTTGCTATCCCCTCTTTTGAGATTGCTTTGTGCGTTCTGTTTGCTCAGTCCCCTTGGCGTTGCTCCTTAGTTTAGCTTGGATCTCTTAATTTTAGCTTTGTTATAAACTGGTTCTTCGACTTTGGTCCTCTGTTCTATGCGGTGTGGGTGTTTTTTTGCTACTCTTGTTGTATGTTCTGTGCCTTTGTTCTTGGATTCCTTGTGCGGCGTGGGTTGTTGTTGTGTTATTTTGTTGGGGTTTTGGGGCCTCTTCAGTTAGTCCACAATTTTTACCTGTTTACCTTCTTCATGCTTTCGAAATCCTACTGTTTGGTACCTTTAGGGCGATGGCTCTCTGGGTTCCAATTGATTTTTAACTTTGTTTTCCCTGTCTCTGGTTGTAAGGGGTGTTTTATCTTTTGTATGAGGTCTTTCATTCCTTGCTGGAGACTGTGGTTGCGTCTTTCTTGTTTAGTGTAGGGTTTGCCCGCTGTTTGGAGTCCTTTGGAGCTCCTCTGATGGCCCCTTCCTTGCCTAACCTCTGAAAAGTATACTTCTTGTTGCGTATTGGGTGATCTTTTCACCATCTACGTCTGGTATGAAAAATTCTTTACCTGTACCAACTCTATGAAACTTATTACTCTCCTCTCTTTGCTATCACCTGTCTTCCTTTGCTTGGATACTTCTCAGTATCTGAGTCGAGTTGAGGACCTGTGGTATAGAGGGTTGAGGGTGATTGACCCTTATTATGCCTACTGTGTTGAAATATTGTTCCCAAATGAGCTGAACACTTTTGCTGAAACTTACTATGAAACTTTGATGAACCTGCCCTACTACAAGTCTTACAGATTCTTATTTGTTGTACAAATTCATCCAAAAATGTTGAAATCAGTAGTACAAGTGCTCCCTGTTGTGCAGGCCTCTGTGCTTTGTCTCTGGGTTGAGGAGTTGTATGCCAGTTTGGAATTGTTGTGTTGGTTCAATGGTCTAAGCTCCTTCAATCCCTTGGAGTTGAAGCTTTCCTATTGTTTTCTCAGCATTATAGTTCCAAGTCAAATGATGAAAAATGGGTATTTCTATTTCTTCAGAAATGCTCTCTGAGACCAGAAAACTGGAAAATTTCTACATCATTATACAGATGCAACTCAAACTTCAGTTTACTTCAAATAATAGCTCCTACCAAAGATCAACAAAAACATGAATTATGCCATTTTCCAAAGGCCTTTGCCTCTACTCAATTTCCACAGTATTGTTTAAAGGATTCTTACCAAAATCATGTTAACTCAACCTCTCTGCTGCATAACTGGATACATTCAGCTATACATCACTACAACATTTTCAAAAAAATTGATAATATCAGTAACTACTATGATCAACTCTGTGATTACTCTTACCTTATTCATACTAATATTTATCATAAAAATGACCTTCATCTCCTGTACTCTCATACTATTAAATCAACTTTTCCCTTGCCTAATGACCATATTCATAGCAAATTATCTCAATCTCATTTTGCATCAATATTACTAATTCAAGTTCATGTACAGATCCTCTTTACCCATTTCAACAGGTATCCTTGTTTGCAAATTTTATCTATGATCTATTTATCACTCAAACTGAAGTGCAAGTTTCTGTCTTGTCATGATATAGGAACATTTAATTCTACTCAACCCTCTTCCATTTCAGTAATCATTACAGAAATTCACCTTTTCTACTCAAGGTACTTCTCCTACTTCACTGAACTTACTGCATGTATTCTCAGTTGCAAAGCCCCCCTTTTTTTAAGGCGGCTAGTAATCATTATCATTTTCTCTGTGAAAATTAAATCATCCCTAAACATTAAATTCAGTTATTGCTCATACTTTGGTGTTGGCACCAATTTAAGTACATGCAATCTGAAGCTAGGTTACCATTTATTACCTCTTCTCTCTCAAGTTACTGTTTATCCCAATGCCACCTATTCTAAAAACTTCAACTCGAGTTAAATCCAAATTAATTATCCAAATATTTTAAAATTTAAAAATAAACTAATAAAATTAACTGACCTCTGCCTATATATATATAACTTCACTTCTACCTCTTTCATTTTACTCACATCAGCTCATCACTTCCATAACTAATCTTTCCCAAATGCCTAAAAACATAAACACTTCCATGGCTCAACCCATAACTTACCAAGATGCTTTAGTCAATTTCTCTCCTATTCCTCCTCCAATTGCAAAGGATTTGGATGGGAATACTGTACCAATTCTCCTTAACCAAACGGAACCTTTTGTGACTACTCAAGCAAACCCTATAAGTCCTACTAGCCCTCTCATGTGTTCTGAAACTCTCTCACACCAATCTGATGATTCACAAGAAGTTCTCCCAGAAATGACCTTTATAGCAAACAATAACCTGCTCCAACCTCAGGCTTTCCCTGATGGTATTCCACTTCCAAACCCTACTGCAATCCCTTCAGTTAAAAAATACCTGCATGAGCTCATGCATTTCACCTTGCTCCTCAAAATGGTAGAAGACCCTATACCCACTCATATTATAAATGGCAAGATGAAAGAAGTTTGGAAAGATCTGGTCAAAGGTGAGGTGCAGTTCCAGGAGTTTGCTAACTTCTGGCTGCTCTTCAAGTTTGCCAATAGAGAAACAAGAGAACTTGTCTGAAGTAGAAGGCCCTATTTGGTGCATGCCAAGTTAGTGGCCCTAATACCACTTTACTCTAACTTCAACCCTACTACAAATGAGGTTCTTAGAGCTGTTATCTGGGTGCGAATCCTTTCTCTTCCAAACTAACTGTTTAGCCCCTCTGCTTTGGATCTCATTTTGAGAGACAATCTTATTGGGAGTATTGTCAGGGTTGATGATATTTCTAATGCCAAAAACAAGTTGAAATTCTGTCGTGTCTTAGTAATCATTGATGTTACCTCACCTCTAAAAGGGCGTGTCAAAATTCTCAACCATGAGGGTGCAAACCTTACACTCAAAGTGTTCTATGAGTCAGTTTCTAAAGGCTATGGTTGTTGTGGGGATACTTCTCACTCCTTTGATGAGTGTCCTCTCAATAACATTCAGCCAAGGAAGTTAAAGCTTACCATTCAGGAGACCCCTGAGGATCTTCAACTCATTAACCAAACCAATATCAGGCTTCATGGTAACCTTACCACTAGACCAATCAGATCAAGGCCTTATTCTGGCCCTACTTTTGTGAGAACCAATGTTGTTTCCCCCTTGCATGCTGCTCAAATGATCACTCCCCCAACTGTTACTAACCAAACTGTTATGCAACCTACCTTTGCAATTGTCCCACCTCCAATGGAAACTCTCCCACCATATAACCCTCTGCTCACACTTCAAATGTACTCCAACCTTGACCCTACTATGTACTCTAACCTTGCCCTGTTGATGCAAGCCCGTGACCAAGTGGCTTATGCCCTCTCAAACCTCACCACACCCTTACCCGAGACAATGATGATCCCACCCTACCTCTGTGCCTCTCCCATGGTATCTGCTGGACTAGTTGGAGGGCCTCTTGTGCCTTTACCTATTCATCAGCTTACCTATATGGGGTCGACTAGTATAGACAATGGGGCTGAGTCTTCCAACTCATAGCTCCAAAACCAAATGCTTGTTGTGGATCTCCATGGTGTTGTCGACTCTAACTCTGAATCCTCCAAAAGAAAAGACAATGAGCTGCCTGTTGAGCTCATGGATGCTACCTCCCTCCAGAAGAAGCCCAAAAAGACTAGGGGTTGCCCAAAAGCTATTTAAATGACTAATCTCCCTAATGAGCTGGTGTGGTCACTATGTAAAATACCCCTTTATCAGTTTAAGTATTTCAATTCCAGTTTAAGCTACCGCAGTGCCGGTTATGGCCTTCTGAAACTGAATGATTGGTTCTTGTATGAACCATATTTTGTATGATTCTATTTTCAGACTACTGCAGACTATGTAACCACTTTTGTGGAAAACTCCTCATGTATAATATGCCTACTTAACTACTTATGTGTGATCATCTTAATTTACCTTGTCATCTTCAGTATATATATCACTATCCTCTTCTTTGTTCAGCAAAGCTGTAAGCTTCCTAGTACTGTCAAATTTATTAGACTTTTGTATTTCTTCTTCTATGAGAAACGATCCAGAACTCAATTAAAATTGATCATCTCTTATTGTTACAGGGTTATTCCTATTCAATTGCAATTTCCTTGCTTATACTACAATCCCCCTTCTGTGTTTCCACGTCATCTTCATATCAATTTTATGCAGGCTATTTCACTATTTATAAATCTCTTTACAGTAGTCATTACTTACTCCTTTCATTCTTGCAGAATACTTTGGCTCCCAACTTACATCTTATCTAAGTATTTTACAAAGTGTGATCAGTTACATGAACAATTAAGTCTGCCAATCTGTGCTGCTTCCTCTCCTCTATTGCCTCCCCTTTTGTTTATGGAGGGTTGCTCAGGTCAGGAATTGGTCATATCTAAGATATCATGCAAATTTTCATGTCACATGCTGTTAACATTGCTCATTTATCTTGATACTGTCAAGTGCAGGTCTGTTTGGTGTCAGCTCTCTTATTTTCCGAGGCTGGTGCTAAGCAAAGCTTCAAAACTATCCACAAATGTGCTACTATGTTGTAGAAAGACATTTTTATCACTGTATGATCAGTATTATAAACACATAATTGCCAAAGGAAACGTGTATAATTTTGGGCATTTGTGTTTTAGCAGATGTGCAATCCTTTTGTCAATCTCTCTTCCAAAAGAACAATGCTATGTATGTTCAGGGCCTCTTAAGGGCTTTCGTTATGTACTACATTTCACAATACCAACTTCCAAATATATTGAATGACACCTTAGTAAAATTTTATTATGACTGTCGCTTATTGGAATGTGAGGGGGATTAGGCGAGCTAATTTCTGGGATGAAATTGCTTTCCTACGAAAACTCAACAAAATTGATCTTTTATGTTTAGCAGAAACTAAAACAATGACAAAACCGATGGATTGAATTATCAACAAAGCTGGTTTTCATGAATGCATTTTCCCCCCTCTATTGGCACTAAAGGGGGTATTGCCCTTTTCATCCTTCGCAATGAATTTACTCGTAAGTTTGATCTAATTGCTCAATCGACTAATTATATTATTATCAAAAATAAAGATCCATTACAACCTCTAATGTTAGCTTTTGTATATGCCCCTTCTCGGGAAGAGGATAAAAATGAATTTTGGGACTCTTTTAATGATCTTCTGCTCTCTCTCAATTTTTCTTTTATGCTCATTGGAGATTTAAACGAAATTAGATGCCCTGCTGATAAGCTCGGTGGTATCCCAACTACCCCAAATAGATTCAATCGTCTTCTTACTATTCAAAATACGCTAGGCGTTTTAAATACAACAATTACAGGTTTTCCTTATACCTGGAGGAAGAGTCTAAACTCTGACCAAAATACTTTTGAACGTCTTGATCGAGTTTTAATCCATCGGGATTTAACATCAGACTTCCTGAATATTCAGATTCATCATCACCCCTTCACAACATCTGACCACAGCCTAATTTCCTTTAAATTAGACAAAAATAAAAAATATTTTAAATACCCATTCCGCTTTGAGAATGCTTGGATCTCAAAACCGAAATTTGCTGATCTTGTCAAAAAAGTCTGGCGATATAAACTAAATGGATCATTTATGTTTAAAATCACCCAGAAAATGCAATTGCTTAAAAAAATCCTCAAAACACTGGGCAAAAAAACATATCAACAATAAGTTTGAACAACTAAAAATATCTGAACAACAGCTTCAGGAACTGCAATCTTCTCTTCTTCGAGACCCCTCCAATAAACTGATACTTACAAAACTACAACAACATCTCAATAAATATAATGCTCTTATAGACTTCCACCATAGATTTTGGCAGCAACGAGCTAAAACTACTCACCTTCAGAATGTTGATAAGAATACTAAATACTTTCATACTATCTCCAAAATTAAAAGATTTAGGCAAAATATTTTCTCATTTCAAACAAGCAATGGATTAACTATTACTGACCATGACTCTATCTCAAGAAAGATTACAGAGGAACTTTCTAAACGTTTTCAAATTAACACTTCATGTGCTCTTCTTCTAGGAGACCTGGATATCATTCCAGAGATGGTATCTTCTCTGGATAATGTTCAACTTGCTAAATCACCTACACCCTCAGAAATTAAACACTCGGTCTTTGACCTTGCTCTAAATAAAACACCAGGGCCTAATGGTTTTACTGCTGAATTTTTTTAACAGTTCTGGCCAACAGTGGGTTCATCTTTAATTTTGGCAATCAATGCTTTCTTTCACTCCGGGGTTATGCTCCGATCTTTGAATAAAACATTCATTGCCTTAATTCCAAAAACTGACATGCCACAGACAATCAATCATTACCGACCGATTAGTTTATGTAACATTATTTATAAAGTCATTACAAAACTACTCTCCAACCGAATTTCGCATATTTTACCGCGATTGGTTCATCCGCTACAAAATGCCTTTGTAAAAGGAAGACTTATCCAAGATAACATTCTTATAGCACATGAAATCTTCCATTCTTTCCATAAAAAAGAAAAAAGGCCGGGTTGGCTGGATGGCGATCAAACTAGATCTTGAAAAAGCTTATTATAAACTTAACTGGAACTTCATTCGCTCTATGCTAACGAAATTTGGCTTTGAGGCCAAATGGATCCAACTAGTAATGACATGTATCTCCACTTCCTCGTCTTCAATTTTTGTTAACAATGAACCAGGCACAGAATTTTCGCCCCAATGTGGGATACGTCAAGGAGACCCAATAGCCCCTTTTATATTTGTATTAGCTATGGAATATCTCTCAAGAACTCTTCAAAATGAAGCAATCTCTAATTCAAAACGTGTCGGTATTCAGCTAGTGAAGAATGGCACATTAATTCCCTTTCTTAGTTTCGCTGATAACACTATCATTTTTGCGCATGCTTCCGCAGAAAATGTGCAATATATCAAACAATTTTTGGATCACTTTTCGATTTTATCTAGCCTATCCATAAATTATCAGAAAAGTTCATTTCAAACCTCGGCAAATGTCTCACGAGAAAATACCATATCCCTAGCCAATATTTTAAATATACAAGTAACAACTACCATGGAAAAATATTTGGGCATCCCGATCTTAAAAGGGAGAGTTCAGAACAGTATGTTTAATAACACAATAACTAATTTACAAAAACAACTGTCTCAATGGAAGGCTAATTCCATTTCTCAAGCAAGACGGGTTGTCATAATTCAATCTTGCTTATTAAGCAAAGTTAACTATCTTATGCGAAGCTAGCTTTCTACTCCCTCAAGGAACTCTAACTCAGATTGATAAGGTAGCTAGATCCTTTTTTTGGAACAAATTCAATACTAATCATCACCCCCTTCTTAGCTGGAAAAAAATTTGCACACCTAAAGATGAAGGTGGATTGGGGCTAAGGTCTGCGCTCAATATTAACCTTGCTCTTCAAATGAAACTTCTGTGGAAAATTGTCTCTCAACCGGACAACGTTTGGGTTCGGATTGTTTTTGAAAAATATTTGCAAAATCAATCCATTTTCAATTATCAAAAAAAGAATTGCTCTTGGCAGTTTGGCAGATTATTAAATATTCGGGACCAATTTTCCAAGGGCCTTCGGTGGATGATTGGAAACGGGAATGACATTAAATTCTGGTCTGATCACTGGGTACCAAATATTGACTTATCTTCCTTTTTTGATGATGGAGATCTGGATATACGAGTCTCCAACTTTATTCTCCCTAACCATACCTGGAATTTAACGACTTTAAATCAGATCCTTCCGCCCCAAATTGTTAATTAATACTATCTCTCAGCTAAGAATCCCCGTTACCTGTGCAGTGGATCGCCTTATTTGGCTCCCTGCTTCTGACGGTAATTTCTAGGTTCAATCTGCTTCTACTCTAATTGCCTCTCCAAACATAACTCCAAATTTCAATATTTCTTGGATCTGGAAAACTAATCTGTCGCCTAAAGTACAAAATTAATCATGTGCGGATTGCCTCCCGACTACGGATAGGCTTAACCGCTTTGTTAATTGTGTTCCTAACTGCTGCTCTTTATGTGACCAATTTGATGAAAATTTAAATCACCTATTCTTTGAATGTTCTTTCACCCGCCTCATGATTGCCCGCCTTGAAAAATTACTAAAATGCTCTTTTCAGCTTACAACTACAGATACGTTCTTATCCAACATCCAGAATACTCTTAAGCAAAATCAGAATAGCAACCCTCTCTGCTTTCTTTGGTGGTTTATTTGAGCCCATAGAAATGCAAAATTATTTGACCCTTCCAGAATTAACCCTTCTAAACTCCCCTCTGAGTTAGCATTTTCACAATCCCTTGAGTGGGATAGCGTTACAATTACAAATAAACCTAAAATGACCAATAGACCACGTCGCAAATTAAATAGAGTTTGGAAAAAACCTTCACCTCATTTTGTTAAACTTAATTTTGACGCATCTAAACATGGAAATGGACCCTCCTTTGCTGGTTTCATCCTCCGAAATGAACTAGGACACATTTTAAATTGTGGAAGATCTCAACTTTTAAACCTCTCAGTTCTTCAATCCGAAGCTTTGGCCTTGCTAATTGCTCTTCAAACCATACAACTACGACCTGGTACTAAACTTATTATTGAAGGTGATAATTTAACGGTTATCAATTCTTTGAAACGCCTTTGGAAAATTCCATGGGAAATTCTATCCATTATAAATGACATTAGACACCTTCTTTCGCATCTTCCTCACGTGGTTTTTTTACATTGTTTCAGGGAGTGCAATCAAGCGGCCGATTTTCTTGCTAAGAGACAAGTCAATCTTATTCTTCTAAATTCTGTTATCTCTAGTTCCTCTACATCTTCTTTAGACCCCTTCCCTTCTTTATCTGTAATCCAGCTTAAAGGGTTGTTGAGTCAACAGCCCGGGCGGATGAAGTTTTTTAAGATCATCCGTTGTGATGATTTAGGTTGGCCATGTAATACTCTGGTAGCCTAATGTTTGCCTGTATGAGCTAGTAGTTCTTCTATCAAAAAACACAATGACTTCATATTAATCGATCTCAAGTTATCTGAGAAGTTAAGGTAGCACAATCAAATCATAAAGTCAAATTTGATCCTCCGTCATATCGGTTGCCTTCATGCTGATGTAGACAGCGTGGAACTCTGTAAGATGCTTGTTCGGGTCTTCACCACTCAACCCATGGAAGGTAGGCAAGTAATGAATCAACCCCAAACTTTAACTCAAACCTCACCCCTTCCCCTAGAGCAAGGAATTGAACATCCAACTACTGTTGTTGAAGATTGGGCACAGTGTGTTGGTGAATAGTTTGCTCCACCATTGTATTGTCTTGCTCAAAGTCAAAGAAAGAGAGAATTCAGGGGGTTGCTTAATGTAGAAGCACTGGATGCGCTTCTCAACTTGCTAATTGTCTTGGTAATCTCTAGATCAATAGAAACAAGCGAAGAATTAGTAGAACAGGTGCGGACCATAAGATATATCCACACCCACAAACAAGTTCTGGGCAAAAACCATGGCCGCGGTTTCGGCCCAGAAAGTAGGATCAAATAGAAAAATGTAAGAAAGAAAGAGTCCCCGACAATGGTGCCAAAATCCGACTCGGCTAAAGTCATCGTGCCAAAATCAAAGTTAAATAACCGAAAATTATAACTAGTATAACCTGCAAGTAAGGGGTTGAACCCAAAAAAATCAAGTATTTCTTATGCAATTCAATTCAATCACAAAACACACAATCGGGGGGGGGGGATTTCAGAGATTTGTTGTCAATATCAAGAAAGCATAGTTCATTCAATCAATTCCACCTTTATAATCAATCGATCATCAATTCATCCACTTCTTTGTATACCTAGGTCAATTTCAATCCTTTTCTCAATTATTCACTAGTCCACGGTCCCAACGAAACCATGATATGAACAAGGACATTTAATTCAAATCATGCAACGAGCACAAGGATAATAGGAAATTGAATCATGCAATCAACAAACAAGACTCATGCATAAAACAACCATTGAATACTCTTCTCAAATCTAGTCCACGGTCCTCGATAAGAGTTGTTTCAAGAATAGAAAGGATGCATAGACAACAATCAATCCTTTTCAAACAATAGACCTAAGTCAATTAAACAAAGTGATCAGGCTTATAAAAATCAAGCATGGATCATGGGATGAAGCACAAGAGTATTAATATCAACCAAAGGATAAAGAAGTTACCAGAATCTCACGATGTCATAAAAAGGTTTCCTTGATTGAATAAAATCTAAGGGAGATTAGTTCTCCATAATATAAAGAAAGCTAATGATTTAATTGAATGAATAATGGATACCTAAAACCTAAGACAAGGTCCTATATTTGTAGCAATTGAAATATTTCCAAATCGGACTACCAAAAATGAAGAAGAGATAAGAAAAAGGAAAGAAGATAGAAAAATGCGTTGTCTTCGATCTGACGCCCTACCGTGCCCGCGCCACCCATGCCGCACCCACGGTCAATGTCGGGTCAAAGGAATATTGATAGGGTTCTACCGCGCATGCGTCGGATGTACCGCGCTCGCGGCCTTCTAGAGATAGAATAGGTCGGCTAAGGTAGCCACCGTACCCGCGACTAGAGCATCGTGCCCGCGGTTTAAGGATAGTGGTGACTTTGCTTTGTAACTTCATTTCGGAAACTCTCGTATCTTCAATACCTGTGTCTTCGATCGTCATACTACAATTAAGCTCAAAACACTAACCTAGAACACTCAATAAAACCCTAAAATACAAGAGTTAACCCATACTAAAGAGAGCATATCAAATTCCACCATACTTAGATCTTGCTCGTCCTTGAGCTAGCTCAAAGTAAATATGACAAACAAGCACATCTAAAATTTTAGGAAGTACACGGGAAAACAGAAACACTGAACTCTCAAACCCGAACCCAAAATAGTAATCATTAGCATAAACAAGAAAGTTCAAAACACACACCTCACAACATGACCAAACACTCAAGCTCTAAAAAGTGTAGAGCAACCTAGGTGACATACCCAATCTAATATGTAAGACCCAAAGTCTCCAAGCAAGAATGATCCTAGTACGCTCAAATTTTTCCTCTCAATTTCGCTTAGGCGCCCTTTCGGGTTTTCACCTAACCACACTTTTCATTTTTTAATAGGTGTGCTCACAAAAATTCACAATCATATCACTCATGAACATCATATTATAGTCTAATGTTGGTCCAGGTTACTTGCTTATTACCTAAGCCGTCTTTTTGGGTTTTCGACTCATCCTAGGATTTAAATGCTTTTTTTTTCAATTTTTATGGCTTTTTCTATTTCTTTCTTTCTTTTTCTTTTCTTTTTATTATGCAAAAATTATGATGCAAGTGCTCAGTGAAAAGAAGAAAATCAAAAATATAAAGCAAATCGAAGCAAAAACAACTATCTACACTAACTTGGATAAGCAAACTTGAGTACTCCCTCCCCCATATTTAAATCCTTTATTATCCTCAATGAAGCTAAGAGCAAGGATAGAAGCAAGGAAGAAGGTATATCAGAAGACTCACAAACGAAGAAGAGGGGTGGAATGGAAGAACTCTTCAAAGGTGTAGAAAGAATGGATGAAAAGCTTTGGAATTACAACTCTGCAAGCAAACCACGGGCGCATTGATGGAGGCGTGGGCGTGGTTTAAACACCGAAAGCAAAGTCAACTTCTGGGGACCAACCGCGGGCGTGTCCAAGCTGGCGCGTGCGTGGCCTTGAGCGATCCTGAACTCTAAGTGTGCTGCGAACAAGAATGGCTCATTGCGGTTCTCAAGTCTCGGGGCTTGTCTCTCAGGATATGTGTGAACTCTTGAACTCGAGCCTTGATGATGATACTTGGGGAAACAAAGCTCCTACATACTTAGGCTTTACACATAGCCAACAAAATAGAATTCTAAAGGTGGATGGGAAGAATATATAGAATGTGGTGGAAAAGATAGAAGATGGAATAGATAGATGAAAGAATGATGGTAGAAGATAGATGGAAGATAAAATGGGATCAACATCTCTATTTTCTTTTTCTTTTTGTTATTTTTTCATAAGAGAAAAAAACGAGCAAAACCGCGCACGCAGTATGGTTGCCGCGAGCGCGGGCTAGTACTTATTCATCGAGATGGCCCTGATGGTCCACCGTGGGTGTGGTATGGGTGCCGCGGGTGCGGTTTCGCACCAAGTTATCCTTTCGGACCTCGTACCGGCACGCTAGTCCTTAAAATGAAAACAAATTAAAGTACGAAGGCAAAAAACAAAGAAGGAAGAAGAATCTAACTATCCTTGGGTTGCCTCCCAAGCAACGGCTTTGTTTAACGTTGACGGCTCGACGTCGTTAAGCTCAGAAAGGGTACTCATCAAGGTGAAACTAGACCTCCTTATCACCATGTGCCATTGAAAGCAATCCTTTGGCAACATCGAGGACTGCTTTGGAGGTTTTCATGAATGAACGACCCAACAGCAGGACTAGGTTGTAACGTCTTTCACCAATCTCTATTACATAGAAATCTACAAGAAAGATTAAACCATCCACCTGCACTAGAACATCCTCAACTAGCCCTTTTGGGTGCACATTAGAGTGTTCAACCAATTCAATAGTAATGTTAGTCTCTTGTAAGGGACCTAGGCCTAACTTCTCATACATGTAAAGAGGAAGAACATTAATAGAAGCTCCTAAATCTAACATGGCATGCTCGATTTTAGTTTCTCCTATTGTGACGGGAACAGTGCATCTTCCTGGATCTCCACATTTTTTGGCAATTGTTTCTGGAGTAAGGAATTAACATCTTCGGTTTTGCGAGTTATATTCTTGTTTTCCACTAGAGCTACCTGTTTAATTTTTCCTTTTTCACTTTGTTTCCTCTTAATGGTACATAGCTCTTTTCAAAACTTAGCAAACCTAGGAATGCTTTTAATGAGGTTAAGGAGAGGAACAATGACCATACAATTGACGAATGTTTCAAAGATTCCCTTGTCATTAGCGGGCTTCTCATGTCTTGTAGCGCCACAGGGAATGGGGGCAGAGGCTTGTATGAGTTAAGCAGTGGGACGTTGCGTCAAACATAGCCGTCATCCTCCTTTAGAGCCAAACTACGGGCATAGTCGTCTTGCCGCGGACGTGGTTCTTCAACTTTGTAGCCGCCAGCACGCTCATGGTTGTCGAGCAAAGCTTTGAAATTTGCTCCGGGAGGTGAACCGCGAGCGTGGCCTAGTGAGCATGGGCGCGGTTCTTCATCAGAACGTGGCTCCTCTCGTTTTGGGGAGATACCACGAGCACGGTCCTCGGAGCGCGGGCGCGATTTCTCCTTAGAACTTACTTCTCGACTGACGATGTCTCTTCCGCTCCTTAGCTGCATGGCACATACATTCTCCTTATGATTGAGGGGTTGAGAAGGGAGTTTCCGGGAGTCCTTAGCATCAAGCCAGTTGATCATGATGGACTTGGAGACTCAGTTAAGTCTCCAAGTTCTTTACAACAACCCTCGTCTCTTGATTCTCCTTGATAAGAGCATTAATGGCGATGTTATCTTGAGACGATGCAGGGGGCCTCGAAGCATAGTTGTTCGGCCTGAATTGTTGTTGTTGTTGTTGTTGGCCTTGAGGAACAAATTGCTCTTGTTGTTGCTCCGGCTACAACTGGTTGCTCCAACGGAAATTAGGATGGTTCGCCCACCCCGGATTGAAAGTGTTGGAGTATGGGTCATTTCAGGGCCTAGGCGGACCATAATTCCCAATGGTGTTCACCAATGCCTCAGGCTCCTAAATGGTTGGACACTAGTCGGTGGCCCGGATCACATCATAGCAAATCCCACATTCCTTTACCTGATGTACACCCTTGCTCACGAGCAGTTGCTTCAGTAAGTCCTAAGCTCCCTTACTTCAGCATTGAGGGAGTCATTCACCACGTTGATGGACCTCACACTGGACTATGCTCGTTGATTACGAGCCTGCTCAGCCAAGACCTCTATCTTCTCAAAAGCTTGCGTGGGGGTCAAGTTCTCGTAGCTTCCTTCACAAGGCGCATTCACCATGCGTTTTTCGGTGTCGCATAGACCCTCAATGATGTAACAAATAAGATCTTTGGTGAGATAGCCATGGTATGGGTAGCTTGCTATAAGCCTTTTTGATGCAGGGTTAAGCCGCTAGGTGCCCGATCTTCGACAAACAGCAACTCAAAAAAAGGAGAGGAGGAAAGATGGTCAGAAATGGAGAAACAAGACACAAAGAAGAAGAAGAACAAGGAAACACAATAGATTTAAGAACAAGACAAAAGGAAGAAAAGAAGAACCACTTGAAACAACTAGAAGACCCTTGTCTCAAGAAGACGAGAACCAAATAGAATGATCAAGAGACCCGACCTTCTTGAACGGATAAGGAAGTAGAACCACTAAGCTGTGGTTGACACACGAGGATTATTTCGCCTTGAGCACCGATGGACACGACACCTAGAAACCCTTCTTCATACAATCTCACACAATCAAGGACGGATCCTGATGCAGGCCAAGCACCAATGACCCCACAAGAGATCGAGGACCTAGCTCGAGTCATCTTCGACGGCCCAATTACGAGAGATCGAGCCAAGAAGCTAAAGAAAGCAACACGAGTCTTATTAGGTCACATTGCAGCTATGGTCGAGTCTCACAAGCCCCAATGGGCCACCCTCATCTCTCATGCCCCAAATTGACTTTGGGTAATGCTTATCTTAGCTTTGGATTCTTAGACTTAGAATCATTTTGGATTTTGGGCACTTGCCTTTAGTTTTCCATGTTTTTCCTAAGTATAGGACCTTGTATCGGCTAAGGCCTCAGAACCGACCTTCCCCGTGGTCGAGCACGAGCCAAAAATGAAGGAATCGAAGAAAGATGCTCTCGGGACCGACCCCTTAAGGGTCGTGCACGACCCTCTGATCGGTCCGGATCGGAGGGTCTCAAAAGTTAAATTTATAACCGAACCTAGTTGTTGCACAAGGTAGGGTGTCAAACACTCGGGAGTTCGTTCGTTGAGTGCACCAAAAAGACTTACAAAGGGGAAAGAAAGGCTAAAAACAAGGAAAATCAAAGGAAACCACTCGGGACCGACATGGTGACTTCGGCCCGAGATGGATCGACGAAGAAACGGCCAGGACCGACACAGTTGTAAGTCGGGCCTGACGTCTGGGTAAGTCGAACTGAGCAAAAATGGAGAGATAGGTCTTTGGTTTTTGGGTTCCTTCTCTAGTAGATGTGGGTAATTCCACTCCAATTCAGCCAATAAGTGTTGATCCTCGTGAGATCGAGGTTGTCCGCCTCGGCCCCGCCACTTCTACACATCGACCCTAGGGAATTTTACCTCCCTTTCGATGCAAGGTCAAGTGATAGGCAATCGATCACTTCCGTTCACTCTTGCCAATCACAAGCCCTTGATCCCTCGCTTCCACAAGAGATAGTAGCTCTATGTAGAGTGGGTTCCTAGATCAATCACTTAAGGCTATGGAATTGGGGGTTTAAACCCAAACCTAGCTAGAGGTTTCCCCCATAGCCCAAGACTAATGGAATCTACTCCATAAGCCTAGAGTAAAAAGCAATCAAATAACAAAGCAAACAAGTCTCAATCATCCAAATCAAAGCAAAGCCAAATTTCATTCAAATCAAAGGGAAATCACAAGATCTAAATCCAAATCCACAAATTGCAAATCAAAGCAAAGACAAACTCACAATTCTTCCCTAGATCTACTCCTTCTCCACCGATTTCCTCTTCGTCTCCTCTCCTTTCCTCCTCCTTGCTCTCCAAGTCTTCCTTGAGCCTTTGAGAGTGATTAGATGTGTCTAAAGTTGTATAATCTTCTAATTATCTTCTCTCCTTTTAATTAGGGGCTAAGAATATCCAAAAATGGAAGAGGGGCAAAAGTGGTACATCACATTTGTATGCCTTGATGCCCAATCCACAATTCCGCCGCCTCGGACCGACACGGGTGTACCTCGGGCCCGATGTGCTGGCACCTCGGTCCGATGTCCTGGAGTTGATCTCGGGCCCGAGTTGCTGGGCAACTCAGTCCTGGCATTGGTCCAGTCTTCTTCTTGGCTTTTCTTGAGCTCCTATTCATTGATCGCTCGGCTCTTCCGCTCCTTTATGCTCGTGCCTTGCTCCTCCTTGGGGACTCCTTCCGAAACCTCCTCAAATCATGCCAAATTACCTACAAAATGCAACAAATTCGCATAGTCTCCGAATCTCATAGAAAATCGGAATCTAAGCTAAAAAGGAACAAAACTAACAAGGAAAGGAACAAAAGACACATATTTACAAGGGAAATTAACCTCTAAAACACCACCAAAATGAGAGACATCACCCTCCCAGGGTCATCCTTGAGAGGAGAGTTTTTGCCTTCTCAAGACCGACCCACTTGGGTCGTGCCTGGCGCGTGTATTTTCCTCCTTGCGGGATTCCTTTATCTTGGGCCATAAAGCATGGTTTTATTTTAGGAAGAAGATGATTTTTTTAACTAGTTCTTATGTCCTTATCTAGTTTAATTAGATAGCTTCTTTTCCAAGCAAAATTCTATCTTAGGAACATTGTTAGAGATAGAATTTTTGCTCCCTTTGTCTATTTAAACTCAAGTTTGCACTCAATAAAATTAGTTTTTGAATCCTTGGAAATTGACTTATTGAAGTTGATTTCCTGGGAGTCTTAACACCAAAATTGGCGTGTTCTTTTGCTTGCATTGATCGATCATCTCCATCATCATCAACCTAGAGATGTTGTGTTCTTCGAACACCACTTCTCTCTCGCACCAACTCTCTCGATCTCTCTTCTCTTTCTCTCGCATTCTCTCTCTTTCAATTCATCAATTGCATGAAAAGCTCTAAACTTAATTTACATAAATTCATTAGCAATCGTGAATTGAATCCTACTAAACTTGGTGTTCATCGTGTGATTTTCCGCAGGTGGCCGGTAGGGCGCAAATCCCCCAACTGTCCCTTCATCCATACTTTCAAGGTTTCAACCCTTGTTGGATCATCCAATCCAAGGGCAAGCCTTCAACTCCTAAGGTGCAAACAAGATTGAGCAAGGGCAGTAGGCAAAGCATCTCGCGACCCTGCGCACTGGTTCATCCCTTGGCTTCCGCACGCGAGATTGTGGCAACGATGCCGGCAATCACGTATCAAGTGGTACTCAGATCCTACCTTGTTTTGCCAAGTTCTCTCTTCAATTTGCTTGTATAATCAGTTTTTACCTTGCTTGTCCAAAAAGATTGAAACTTGCCTCCACAAAATTACTCGCCCAACCCAAACTCCACTCGACCCATCCTCCACACCACAAAAACGAACCAAACCCTAGCCATTTGGCTCACATGAGTGGATTCCCACGCCCTTCTCGTGATTTTGGTTGTTGCTTGCTCCCCAAGTTTCATTCTTTTAGATAAGATCATGTTAGATTTTGCTTTCTCATTGATTTGTTTTGGATTCTATTGCATTGATTGACTTGATTTCATGATTCTCCATGCTTGCATGCTTATTACTTGCGTTCTAAGTAGTTGTGGGTTGCATATTTGGTTGATTTTGTTAGCTTGATAATTTTTGCAATTGTGTCCCTATTTTCTTCCACAAAAATTCAACCTTTCTCCCCTTGTTTTTCTCTGGCTTCTAGGTAGTTCATTGGTAGATATAAGTAGGGCTGAGCATCGGTTCAAAACCGAACCAAACCGACAAAAACCAAACCGAACCGAAATACATCGGTTCGGTTTAGTTCGGTTTCGGTTAAAATCGGTTCGGTTTAGTTTAAAACCGAAAAAAAACCGAAGTTGCAAAGCAAAAAAAATTGTGCAGAAACAAAAACAACCGAAATAGGGTAATTAGCAATTGACTAGTTAAACCAAAGCCAAATTCATCTAATGTGCTTGTGTGCAGCTGAGGATCGGTAATTAGCATTAGCAATTGACTAATAATTAATTAAGAACCTAGCATCCGTTATACTTCTATGCATAACACTACACCAAAAAAAACCGAAACCAGTGCAAAACAAGTTTAGCGGAGAGGAGAGGAGAGGAGCCCGCAGAGACGCCGGTCGCCGAGGAGGCTTAGACTTCAAAGGAGGCGGAGACTGAGGAGGCAAGACGACCGACATCAAGACAACGGCGAGACGACAGGCCGCCGACTTCGAGTCTTCGACAGCGAGATGAGACGGCAAGGCGAGAGAGGATGACACCATAGGACTTCGGGAGGGCCGGAAAGGATGCTCTAGAGGATGACAACGGTGGCGCCGAATCCGACGGAGGCAAAGTGAAGTCGGGAGGCAGCGCCGCGGCAGACTCGGCGAAGACCGAAGAGTGTGTCTTTCGGATTTGAGATAGTGGAGTGAAATTAGAGGAACCGTACCCTAATGGGCCTAACTCAATACCGCTACAGCCCACATCGTCCACAACTACACTTAGCAGAATTTGTTTTTTAAAAAAATCGGTTTAACCGAACCGAACCGAAACCGAAACTGAAAATTTTGAATTACTTGAACCAAAAACCGAACCGACTATCCTCCGTTTCGGTTCGGTTCGGTTTGGTCGGTTCGGTTAAAATTTTCGGTTTTATCGGTTCGATGCTCAGCCCTAGCTATAAGTCGATTTTATTTTGTTAATTGCATGCTTACTTTCGTTTTTCATTAAAAAAAACAGATTGCCGAGAGCATTCAAAAAAAAATCCATCACACTCGTGCATCATCATCTCTTGATTGCATCGTTGCTCTCCTTGGTCATGTTCATCACTTGAATTGCATGCTAAAATCAGCCTACCCTACCTAGTTGAAGAATCTTTTCACCCATTGTGTGCATTACTTGTTGTGCCTGTGTTGGGATGCTATCAAGGACGCTTGCGTACTTGGTAGTGTGCCCACACAAACCGTCCCTTAGTTTTGATATGACAAACTCACTTTGATTCTAATAAATTTGTCCAAGTGTTCAGGAACGCAAAATGACAAAGGACAACAAGTGTGTGAGCGTTCCCTAGGCTTAGGGACGCTAGCTAACAGGAATTAAGGACCAGTAAAGAGACTACTTGAGCAAAGACGCAGTCCCAAGCAAGTAGGAACGCAAGCAAAGCGTCCTTACTCACTAGCCGACAGGATGACATCACTCGACAACATTTGATCATCCAAGGACACGTGGAGACCGATCCTGTAGCAGAGTCCAACACTACGTGGCGGACGATCCTGTAGCAGAGTTCATCAACACGTGGCGGCAGATCCTGTAGCGGAGTCCATCACACACAGCTGGATACAGGAAGCTTCCTCATCACCGCCATACTCGTGGAGGAAGATCCTGTAGCAACGTCCATGAAGGGCATGATCGTCAGAAGAGGAAAGACGCCCTTCCCCAAGTCCTATAAATAGCCCAAGGCATTTATTGTGACATCAACGCTTTCAGAGAATATTCAGAGAGAATCAGAGGAAAGCGACTCACTCAAGAACACGAAGAACAAGCTCAAGAACTCTCAAGAACAGTTCTAGACTTGTGATAGATCGAGTGAGAATTGTAACCCAAAACACAAAACTGTTTCTACTCAAAAAAACCCAAAAAATTAAAGAGAGAGTCCTACGAAGTACTGTAGGACGTAAGGATAGAGTCCTTTATAAGATTGAACTCGCTTAAGTCGTAGGCTTAGAGGAGTCCTTTACTAGTCGACTTAGGAAAAAAAGCTAAGTGTCAGAGAACAGTAAAGACTCGCCAGTACAACTGTAAGGACGTTTAATATAAAGGAGAAGCTATTCAAAAATCCTCCAAGGAGGTAGAAGTTTACACTCAAGGACTACTTGGTCTTGAGTGGTTCCTCTATAATTCACTACGTTCACTTTTACTTGTTTAGTATTTTATTCCGCTGCATAACCAAAGGACGCCCCTACACCTTGTAGGGACGCCTGACCAAAGGACGCCTTTACCAAAGTAAAGGAAGTCCCTCAGTTACTAACGATCCAACAATTGGTATCAGAGCTCCCTCTCCTCCACCTCCTCAAATTCCAACTATAACCACAAAGAAACTTTTGCCCTCCAAGCGTCTAGCTCCCTCGTCCCCTATCTCAAAATCAACCAAGTCAACCTCCTCCAAACCCACAGAGATTGTGGACAAGTTTCCACCTCATTTAAAGGAGGGACGCTCCAAAAAGATTCATGACCCAAGGCCCCTCAAAAAGGCCAAGTCATCTTCCGTCCCCTCCTCAAAACGGCCAAGCTCCACAAAAGGCCCCTCCAAACTCTCAAAGCAATCCACTCCTCCCCAACAAGCTCTCAAAATTGTCCAACTCCCAACTCCTCCACAAAAGGCCCCTCCGAGGAATTACCCCGCGCTTATGGGCGTGGCCGGCGTCCTTTCTTGCAATAAGACATGGGTGACTCCAATCATAAAGGTGATGTGAAGATCAAGATTCCTTCATTTGATGGTGCTTATAACCCTGAAAAGTACCTCGAGTGGGACGAAAGCACCGACAATGTCCTCAACTTCCTCAAATTTGCTCAAAATGAAAGAGTCGGCGTTGTTACCGTGCACTTCACCGGTCAAGCAAAGAGTTGGTGGCTGCGTACCAAGGCGGATCGCTATAGGCAAGGCTTGCCTCCCATCGAGATCTGGCCATAACTCAAGTTCTTACTCAAGAAGAAGCATGTCCCCGAGGACTATCTAGAGACGATGAGGCTCCGAGTGGCGTCATGTAGGTAGGGGACCCGCGACCCCATTGCTTACTTCGACGAGCTTGAGGAGCTTACATACAAGGCCAACATCCATCAATCTCAGCTGTCCATGAGGACCCAATTCTTGGCTGGCCTTAAACAACCAATCCGGGAGACGCTAGAGATCCACTCCATCACGGACGTGCTCAAGCTCGTCCAAAAGGCTCAGTTGCTTCACAATCAACTCCAAAGAAGATAAACCCAGTTTTCCACTCAAAAAAGGTACTTTCCTAACTCTTCAAGTTCGGGTTCTAATCTTTCTTCTTCTCAGCCAAGGGGTGTTTCCAACACCACGAAGGCACCATCTCAGGGTTCGGCACAAGCATCTTCACGCACCTCCTCTTCCTCAGCTTCTAAACCATTGGAGCATGTGCATGACATCCGGTGCTTTAGGTGCCAAGGGAGTGGGCACGTCTCCAAGGACTGCCCCAACGCCAAGCAGGTTCTCTACACGGACCAAGGTTACGTCTCGGAAGGCAACGAGCTCCCTGAACATGTAGGCTTCGTTCAAGTGGAGGAGGAGACATAATATGTTGACGATGGCGACGCGGAACAAGTCGAGCCTGACGCGACCAACCCGCCCCTAGCTTGTGTCATCATGTGTGCTTTACACCTCCAAGAGTCTCCTCCTACCGACCAAAGGGAGAACATTTTCCACACTCGGCTGAGTGTGCAAGGTCAGTCGTTATGTGCCGTTATTGATAGCGGTAGTTGTTGCAATTTGATCAAAAAAGAGTTATTTACATGCTAAAATTGGCTATTATGAAAAGATCAACTTCATATTCTCTAAATGGCAAAACCGACTCTAATAATGAAAATTTGATAACTCACCAATGTACCGTCCAATTTTCCATATGTCCTTATAATGATAGCATGATTTGTGATGTGACATATATGGATTGTACGCATATACTTCTAGGAAGACCGTGGTTAGTTGACAAAAAGGTTATTCATGATGGCTATCTTAATACATATTGCTTTAAGCACAACGGGAGGAGGATTACTCTTCTACCCATGTCTCCACATGAAGTTTTACAAGACCAGGTACTTAGGAATCAGGCCAAGGCGCTTCAAGAAGCCAACGCGATAGAGGATGCAGCGCGCCAGGCGGCGGCTACGCCCACGACACCACATGAGCCTCCCCCCCCGGGGGCAAACGGTGTCAGAACGACCCCAAATTTGGTGGGAAGCTCCCCTACACCATCTTAGGAGCCTCCACTAAATTTGAGGCCAAATGGATGTCGGCCCCCTTAGAAGCACACCAAGGCACCCTCTCGGCCCCCGAGCGGCGCCGGTGCCTCAATTGTTCCTCGGAGTTCTCCAGGAGCTACAAACGGCGGATTTCGCTCAAATTTGGTGGGTGGGTCACATTTTGGCTGTGCCAACGCTCCACCAAATTTCAGCCAAAACGCACGAAGGAGTCCACATCTGCCCGCTCCACGGTCCAGCGCGCCTACGAAGGCGTATGTGCCACCAACGAAGTGTGCACCTCAGGGATGCCCTTCTACACCTTCTTCCACACCTCCATACACCATTTGGAGACCCAAATCTGCTGATCATGATGTCTCGTTTTGAAGACATTCAAAAACTGCATGCAAGTGTCCTATGTGATCAAAAACCTCAGGGATGCCCTTGTACACCTTCTTCGTGTTCTTGCTAATCTTGCTAAGTGTGACTTTTGCTCATCTTCTACTATATTCCTTGGTTTTGTCGTGTCTAGTAGTGGCCTACTGATGTCGCCCTTTTTAGTTAGATTTCTTCGGTCGTTTTCTAGATTCTTTTGCATGTTTTCCTTTATGTTTGTGTGTTTTGCATAAGGCTTCGACCCGCTTTCGAGAGTTGGAGTCGTTTGTGTGTTATTTTGTGTTTTGTAGATATTTGGAGCTTTTTAGGAGAAGTTTTCGTCTATTTCAGAGCTTTCTACGATGTGTTAGTTTTCAAGAGTCAAAATGTCAAGAGTCCTTCAAAGAACCAAGAGACAAAGTTGCAACAAAAGGGTGCCTCAAAGAAGTACAAGGAGCTTAAGGAAATCAAGGCTAGGAACAAGAAGGAAGAACACCGAGCAAAAGACCGATCCTTTGGAGCAAGAACGAAGCAATGCGAGAAGAAACCCAACCTCCTACAGTAGGTCGGCGCCGACCACCCCTTGGCGTGTAACCCTTGCCGCCCAAGTAATGCTTTTTGCGGGATTTTTGAAATTCGAAAAAGGTGGCGGCCGTGGCAGAGCTGTGGCAGAGATTTGGCAGGCTGGGCAGGCTTCTTTTTGACTTTTTTGGGCTGCTACAAAGGGGTTTTTTTGTTCTTCTTCTACTTAGCTTTTATTTTTGAAAGAAAGCAAGCTCAAGGTTGGGGGAGGTTAGGGAGAAAAAGGGTGGCTGCGAGGAAGAAAGGAAGAAAGGGTAGAAAGTGAGTTTTGTAAGGGAATGGTGAGGGAAGAAAGCTTGTCTTAGTGGTTATTTTTAGGAGAAGATAGAAGAAAATGGTGTGTGGGAAAAGCTTGTGGATTTGCTAAGTTTGTAAGTTTGGATCTTTGATTTATTGAAGTTGTTTGTATTCGATTATGTCTTCCTCTTCTCTTGTGTAGCCTTTGTGTTTAATGAAGTGTGAGTAGTTATTTTGCTAGGTGTGGGGTGAAACCCATCATGAACATGCATATGAGACTTTAATGCTTTGATCCATGCTTGACTTGTAGCCTCTACCCTTCAATCCTTCTTGCATGCTTAATTCCTTGATGAAAATTGGGGCTTGATCTTGTTTGCAACCAAATTGAAAGATTATGTTGTGAATCGGGGCTATTGTTGGGACCCTATCAAGGACGCTTGCGTACTTGATAGTGTGCCCACACAAACCGTCCCTTAGTTTTGATATGACAAACTCACTTTGATTCTAATAAATTTGTCCAAGTGTTCAGGAACGCCAAATGACAAAGGACAACAAGTGTGTGAGCGTTCCCTAGGCTTAGGGACGCTAGCTAACAGAAAGTAAGGACCCGCTAGAGACTACTTGAGCAAGGTCAGAGTCCCAAGCAAGTAGGAACACAGGAAGAGCGTCCTTACTCACTAGCCGACGAGATGACATCACTCGACAACAATTGATCATCCAAGGACACGTGGAGACCGATCCTGTAGCAGAGTCCAACACTACGTGGCGGACGATCCTGTAGCAGAGTTCATCAACACGTGGCGGCAGATCCTGTAGCAGAGTCCATCACACACAGCTGGATAAAAGAAGCTTCCTCATCACCGCCATACTCGTGGAGGAAGATCCTGTAGCAACGTCCATGAAGGGCATGATCGTCAGAAGAGGAAAGACGCCCTTCCCCAAGTCCTATAAATAGCCCAAGGCATTTATTGTGACATCAACGCTTTCAGAGAATATTCAGAGAGAATCAGAGGAAAGCGACTCACTCAAGAACACGAAGAACAAGCTCAAGAACTCTCAAGAACAGTTCTAGACTTGTGATAGATCGAGTGAGAATTGTAACCCAAAACACAAAACTGTTTCTACTCAAAAAAACCCAAAAAAGAAAAGAGAGAGTCCTACGAAGTACTGTAGGACGTAAGGATAGAGTCCTTTATAAGATTGAACTCGCTTAAGTCGTAGGCTTAGAGGAGTCCTTTACTAGTCGACTTAGGAAAAAAAGATAAGTGTCAGAGAACAGTAAAGACTCGCCAGTACAACTGTAAGGACGTTTAATATAAAGGAGAAGCTATTCAAAAATCCTCCAAGGAGGTAGAAGTTTACACTCAAGGACTACTTGGTCTTGAGTGGTTCCTCTATAATTCACTACGTTCACTTTTACTTGTTTAGTATTTTATTCCGCTGCATAACCAAAGGACGCCCCTACACCTTGTAGGGACGCCTGACCAAAGGACGCCTTTACCAAAGTAAAGGAAGTCCCTCAGTTACTAACGATCCAACAATTGGTATCAGAGCTCCCTCTCCTCCACCTCCTCAAATTCCAACTATAACCACAAAGAAACTTTTGCCCTCCAAGCGTCTAGCTCCCTCGTCCCCTATCTCAAAATCAACCAAGTCAACCTCCTCCAAACCCACAGAGATTGTGGACAAGTTTCCACCTCATTTAAAGGAGGGACGCTCCAAAAAGATTCATGACCCAAGGCCCCTCAAAAAGGCCAAGTCATCTTCCGTCCCCTCCTCAAAACGGCCAAGCTCCACAAAAGGCCCCTCCAAACTCTCAAAGCAATCCACTCCTCCCCAACAAGCTCTCAAAATTGTCCAACTCCCAACTCCTCCTCCGTCCCCCAAGCCTTCAAAGACAAACGCAGTTATTCCCTTCCAACCCAATCCTCATTTCTCTCCTCTTAATCTTGCCAACTTCCCATCCGCCCCTGCCCATATCTCACCACCAAAGGACCCCGAGACTCCCAAGTCCCGCCGTCCTTCTTCTGAGAGTGGCCAAGAAGAAACTGAGCAACGTCCCACCCTTGAACACACTTTCAAACGCCGGAAATCCGGTGAGACTCCAAGGGTGTTGCTTGTCAAGGAAGTGGCAGCGCCAGAACCCATCCCCTCATCAAGTTCCTCCTCATCAAGCTCTTCAGCGAAGAGTAACCAAGGAACTGCTGTTGGTGAGTCCTCCCCCTTTGTCGATATAAGAGGGGACTCCCACGATGAGGTTGAAGACGTTGAGACTGCTCCTACTACAAAGGAGGCAGAAATTAATGAAGTTGCTGAGGACGCTGGTGAGCACCAGGTCGCTCCAAGGGAAGCTGAGCTGAGTCTGGATGATGAGCTTGAGCGTGATGCTAGAGAAGTCCCCCCTATGACCAATCCCTTCCAATCCTCAATCCCCTCCTAACTCCACAAGAAAACCCCTCCCCCTCAATCCAAATAGAATCCCACCAAGTCCCTGCGGATGCTGAGCCTGCCACTGAAAATCAAACAGAAGCTCAGGACGTTGAGGACACGTCCCAAGGCAGAGCTCCTTCAGAACCTGAACAGGCCGGAGCTGGTGGCAATGATGAAACAGCTCAAGGCACTGAGGACGCTCCTGCCCAAGACGAAGCTGAAAATGAATATGAGAACGCCAATTCTGATGAAGACAGTTTTGACGATGAAGAGTCAGAGTCTCCAAAGCGTTCTAAGAAGAAGAAGAAGGATGATGACGAGCCTGCTAATGTTATAGGCCCCTTGGTCTACTCTGAAGAATGGCTTGCTTCCTTTGATGAAGAGGCCGTCCAAGAATTCCTTGAGCTACTCTGTTTTAAAGGCTGGCTACAAGTTGGTCCTGCGCCCGCCAAAGTAGATTCTGATCAAATTCGGGCGTTCTACAAGTCTCTTCGCTACAAATTCAAGTCAGGGACGCTGCACTTCAAAATTGATGATGAGCCAACTTCTGTGAATGAACGTCAAGTCCGTTCCTTTATGGGACTCAATACTCAGAAGCCTCCATCAAATGCTCTTAGCTCCCTTCCCGAGAATGGATTTGAAATGACAGAGGAAGCAGAGGTTGCTCTACTTGAAAGAGAAGCGTTCTGTGGTTCAAACTCATGACTGCATTCTACTGGACGCATTTCTCGACCGCCGCCCCATCAATCTTGCCAGAATTGCTATGCAACATATGGCCAAGTGTGGGAGGAAGCGTCATGCCCTGCCGTACCCTGGTCTAGTCAAGCTCATCCTTCAATCTCAAAATGCTTATTGTAATATCCGCAAATTTTATAAAATGGATTATGAAATTCTCCTTAGTTTTATGACTCAATTTTGTCTTTGGAACGACAAGAGAAAGGGCAATGGTCACCCGATTAACCGAATAGCGTTGGAAAACGCTAAACGGATACCTTAACTTCAAAAATTCATAAAACCTTCATTAGAGCTCGGAATTGAGTAATTACAAAGCATGGTAGATAAGGGAGTCTAGTTTCATCCCTCAAAATTTGAGGCAGTTCCGATAAGTATCCAAAAAGTTATGCCAATTTTACCAAGGCGTTGCCTAGTCCCTAGAAGGCAGCGACCGCCGCCAAAATGGCAACGACCGCCGCTTTGCTGCAGATGCAAGTGCCCTGACGGGATGTTTTTCTTGTGGGCTCCGGGGTTTTGGGAGCTGTTGTAGTATTGCTTGGAGACCAATCCTAACACCTTTTGGGCAATGTCAACTATGCAATTGTCAACCCCTCTTGGTTTGTTAGGCGTTTTTGTCAACTCTCTCTTTTGGATTGTTAGGGAGTTGAACACTATAAATAGGGGTGGAAGTTGGAGGTAATTCCACACACAAATCTCTCCTCTCTCCCTCCGAAATCTCTCCCACTGTGAAGTTCAAGTGCTCTTCTTTCTACTACTGGCAAAAACTCGTCGAAAGGTGGCCGGAGTCGATCGGAGGAAGCTTGCAAAGTTGCGCTGTCGTCACTGCAGTAGGCAGCGACCGCCACCAACAGGGGCAGCGACCGCCGCTAGGGGCAGCGACCGCCGCTAGGGGCAGCGACCGCCGCCAGTGTATTTGTTGCACTTGTGTCCGAGCTTCGTTCTAAGCCTTTGCCCGGGCCATTCCTTGCTCGTGCCTTGTGTTTTGCCTTGCCTTAAGCCTTGTCTAGTGCCTTGCTAGCCTCGTCTTCTCGCCTCGGTTAACGTTTTAAAAACGTCTTAAGGCAAGTGGATGGTTCTTCGTTTCCTTACTCGATAATCGTGAAATTGCTTTCCGTTATCAAAATAATCGCTGGGAACAAACTTGCTTGCTAATAATTTGATTAGGATTATTATGCTTAGAAATAATGACCATTGTTATTATTTATTATTATTATCGAATGCTAGACTTGAACTTAGGTCTCCGATGATGTGTGGCCTTTGATTGTTTCAAGTCTCTTTTCGGCACTTTGCTCTGAATTAGCTTAAGATAGGGATTGTCGGTTTAGTGATCCGCTGTCTCTTTATAACGTATTAGGAGGTATATTTAGCTATCGGTTCCTGATAGTGGGTCATGACTCTGTCTCTCTCCAAATAGAGAGGCTAACACTCTTGCAAAGTGTTGAGGACTATGTTCCTTACTTTGGCTCGTCCCTCATTAGGGCTTGCCTATCTCTAAAAGTCACTAAGTGAAGTGCAATGATTTATAACTAATGAAAGATTAGTGCCTCGTGCATAGTAATCAATGAATGCGGGGTGATTAGTACAAGTTGGAAAATCACTCCGGGTCCACATTATTGACAATCGCCTATCCAATCTGAATGCATGGCTCGAGTTGTTAAAACGCCTATAAAATGGCAAGATGGGATCAGGTGTTTAAGCATCCTTGTGGCCACCTCCCTGTCGGCATCTTCGAGTTATGATGAGGTTGAGACGATTCGATTTATGTTGGATGCTTTTCAAACTCTTGAATGATTTAAGTTCCCAACAAATCTATAAACACATTTCTTTCTTGGGCGTTATCTCCTAATAACGTCCTATTCCCGAGGAAGTTTTATCTTCTCTCGTTACCCTTCGTACACCGTGCCAAACACTTAAACCTCTCGCTCAAAGAGCCTTATGCGTTCCACTATAAAGAACCCGTAACTATTGGGCATCAGACGGTTTCCATAGAGCCTTATGCGTTCCACTATAAAGAACCCGTAACTATTGGGCATCAGACGGTTTCCATTGGTCCATGATGCCCTCATGTCTATACCTTTCTAAGAACCGAACTCTATTCTACGACTTGCTTAGTCTCGCGTTAGACTAACATCCCTTCTTTCTTTCCTAACTTTGTTGGTTGGTATTCCTTGCCTTTATGGGGATATCAGATAGGAAAGGGAAGGCTGTTCAGAAGGAAGCCGGAGACATCAAGATCTGCAGGAAGGAAGGAAGACAGGAAGGAAGGAAGGAAGAAGTCTTTAAAACGCCTTTTGTTTTGACCATACTTTATGGTTCCCACATGCTTTCGTCTCTCTTCGAGACTTATCTTTTCCGCTGCAACTCTTTACTTTTGTATTATCAAACAACTAAGGATGTAAGAGCCTTTGTAACCGAATCCATCTTTTGTTATAAAAATAAGATTTGGTTTTGTTATTCTCGTGTTACGATACTCAAGCCTTAAACGGCTTCGGACCGTGGAATCCGAGGTCGTTGGCGGTAATACCCTTATGCTTATGAAATCGGGGTGTTACACTTATGATGAGTCTGCCCCCTCTGAGGAACTAGGACTTACCTGGAACAAAAAGAAGGGACTGCTTGAAATGAGGAACAGTGAGGAACTACCCTCCATAAAGAAGCAGTTAGAGGCTGAAGCTGAGGAAGCCAAGAAAAAAGATGAACAAGAACGCCTCGCTCTGGAAGCTGAACAAGAGCGTCTTGCTTCAATGAATCAAGAGCCCATTCATGAAGAAGAGCAAGCTGTGAATTTTGCCGCTCTTGATCAAATGTTGATGGCTTCTTCTCCTCCTTCCTTTCCTCCAATGGACGCCCCCTCTTCAAGCTCTGGTCCGGCACCTATTCCTACCCCAGCTCATCCTGACCAGCATCCTCCTTCAGAACTCATGGTTGCTATTTTGAACAACCAGTGTCTTTTTCTCTCATCTCTTAAGGACTTGTCAACGACATTCACCAAGTCGGCGGAACTTCATGAGAAGCTTCTCAAATTTTACCAAGATCAAAGCCGCCGTCCTCAGTGATCGCCGTTCTCCACCACTTTATCCCTCATTATTTTGCCTTTGCTTCTTTTATTTTCAAAACACTATGCTCTGGGTTTGTAATAACCGTACTCTACTTTTGCTTGAATGGCAATTCAATTGTTTGCTTGCATGTGTTTGTTTAAGCGTTCCACGGCTTATAGTTATGTGTTTGTGCTAACGTCCTTATCACTTGTTATCCTTTTCGATGATGCCAAAAGGGGGAAGTGTAGTTTTGCAGAGATGCGCTATAAAATAGTTATCTAGAATAAGCAAGTGTTAAGGGGGAACTATTAAGTGAAAGGTCTAAGGAACGCCATGCTAGAATAAATGAGGACGCTTAGAAAGTTTTCTAGGACGCGACTCTCTCCTTAAAATCCAAATGTTAAGAGAATCAAAGAATGAAAACTTGTGCTTACTGAAAATTTCTCTAAGTGTTAGAGGACGCTTCTAAGTTCTCATGCATGCTAAGTTCCAATGCCAGAACTATTTTACTATAGAGTTTGTCATCATCAAGAAGGGGGAAATTGTTGGGACGCTATCAAGGACGCTTGCGTACTTGATAGTGTGCGCACACAAACCGTCCCTTAGTTTTGATATGACAAACTCACTTTGATTCTAATAAATCTGTCCAAGTGTTCAGGAATGCCAAATGACAAAGGACAACAAGTGTGTGAGCGTTCCCTAGGCTTAGGGACGCTAGCTAACAGAAAGTAAGGACCCGCTAGAGACTACTTGAGCAAGGACGGAGTCCCAAGCAAGTAGGAACACAGGAAGAGCGTCCTTACTCACTAGCCGACAGGATGACATCACTCGATAACATTTGATCATCCAAGGACACGTGGAGACTGATCATGTAGCAGAGTCCAACAGTACTACGTGGCGGACGATCCTGTAGCAGAGTTCATCAACACGTGGCGGCAGATCCTGTAGCGGAGTCCATCACACACAGCTGAATACAGGAAGCTTCCTCATCACCGCCATACTCGTGGAGGAATATCTTGTAGCCACGTCCATGAAGGGCATGATCGTTAGAAGAGGAAAGACGCCCGTCCCCAAGTCCTATAAATAGCCCAAGGCATTTATTGTGACATCAACGCTTTCAGAGAATATTCAGAGAGAATCAGAGGAAAGCGACTCACTCAAGAACACGAAGAACAAGCTCAAGAACTCTCAAGAACAGTTCTAGACTTGTGATAGATCGAGTGAGAATTGTAACCCAAAACACAAAACTGTTTGTACTCAAAAAAACCCAAAAAGAAAAGAGAGAGTCCTACGAAGTACTGTCGGACGTAGGGATAGAGTCCTTTATAAGATTGAACTCGCTTAAGTTGTAGGCTTAGAGGAGTCCTTTACTAGTGGACTTAGGAAGAAAAGCTAAGTGCCAGAGAACTGTTAAGACTCGCCAGTACAACTGTAAGGACGTTTAATATAAAGGAGAAGCTATTCAAAAATCATCCAAGGAGGTAGAGGTTTACACTCAAGGACTACTTGGTCTTTAGTGGTTCCTCTATAATTCACTTCGTTCACTTTTACTTGTTTAGTATTTTATTCCGCTGCATAACCAAAGGACGCCCCTACACCTCGTAGGGACGCCTGACCAAAGGACGCCTTTACCAAAGTAAAGGACGTCCCTTAGTTACTAACGATCCAACAGCTATCCGGGCTAAGATGAAAGTTAAAACCCTTAGAAAACAAGTTGGATTGCATGTTACCTCCTTCATGAAAGTTGAGGTTTTAATGTGTTTCTTTTGTGACGAAATTCACCCATGAGATACAAGTTAGGTTGATCCTTTATCATTGTTTGAATGCATGATTATGTTGTGGTGAATCCCTACTCCTAGTTGTTTTCCCGTATTTTTCCGAAGCATTCTTTCGTACCCAGAAAGGTCGGCCACGACCTGCAACTGGTCGGCTGCGACCTCCCCCAGTAGGTATTTTTTGTGTGTTTTTACGTTCTGTTGAAGGTCGGCCGCGACCTCCCTAGGGTTGGCTGTGACCACCTCCTGAGATGTGCAATTTGTGTTTGTTTGGCTCGTTTTGCTTTGTTTTGTTTTGTTTTGCTTTTGTAGTTTGATTGCTAGACTAAAGTTCTACTAACTCCCTTGGACGATCCTGGCTTCGCTATACTCAGCAGGGTCTTGACAAATTTATTTGTTTGAGATTCACTCACGACAAAATTGGCGCCGTTGCCGGGGAGTTAGCTTAGTTGCTTTGTCTAGCTTTCTTTTGGGTAAGGGACAAGCCCGAACCCCCGTTTTGTTACTAATTCGTTTCTCTAGTGTTTTGTACGCAAGTGTATGCCCTCTAGTTCGCGAAGGGTAATTGACCATTTCCCCTTTGATCCCGAAATAGAGCGAACCCTTCGTCGCAAGCTAAGAGAACGAAAAGCAATGGCCGATGCCGAGGCTCTTGCTCATCAAATGGCTGAACTTCGCGCTCAAATGGAGCGTATGCAACTAGAGCGAGATGCTCAAGCCTCCGTTGCGCGACAAGAAAGGGAGGCAGCTGCCTGATCGGTTCGGAATGCGAGGGTCAAAATTCAATTTATACCAAACCTAGTTGTAGCACAAGGTAGGGTATCGAACACTCGGGAGTTCGTGCTATGAGTGCACCTAAAAGACTCGAGAAAGGGAAAGAAAAGCCAAAAATAAGAGAAACCACTCGGGACCGACATTGTCACTTCGGGCCCGAGGTGGATCGACAGAGAATTGCACGGGACCGACACAGATGTAAGTCAGGCCCGATGTTTAGCTAAGTCGAACTTGCAAAAATGTAGAGATAGGTCTTGGGTTTCTGGGTTCCTTCTCTAGTAGATGTGGGTAATTCCACCACAATTCAGCCATTAAGTGTTGATCCTCGTGAGATTGAGGTTGTTCGCCTCGGCCCTACCACTTCTACACATCGACCCTAGGGAATTTTACCTCCCTTTCGATGCAAGGTCAAGTGATAGGCAATCGACCCCTTCCGTTCACTCTTGCCAATCACAAGCCCTTGATCCCTTGTTTCCACAAGAGATTGTAGCTCTATGTAGAGTGGGTTACTAGATCAATCACTTAAGGCTATGGAATTGGGGGTTCAAACCCAAACCTCGCTAGAGGTTTCCCCCATAGCCCAAAACCAATGGAATCTACTCCATAAGGCTAGAGTAACAAGCAATCAAATCACAAAGCAAACAAGTCTGAATCATCCAAATCAAAGCAAAGTCAAATTTCATTCAAGGCAAAGGTAATCCACAAACTCTAATCCAAATCCACTAATTGCAAATCAAAACAAGAACAAACTCACAATTCCTCCCTAGATCTATCTCTTCTCCACCAATTTCCTCTTCCTTCTCCCCTCTTCTCTTTCTCCTTGCTCTCCAAGTCTTCCTTGAGCCTTTGAGAGTGATTAGTTGTGTAATGAGTCCTAATCCTCTAATTGTCTTTCTCTCCTTTTAATTAGGGGATAAGAATACCCAAAATGGAAGAGGGGAAAAAGTGGTAGATTACATTTGTATGCCTTGGTGCCCAATCCACACTTCCGCCGACTCGGACCGACACGGATGTACCTCGGGCCCGATGTGCTGGCACCTTGGTCCGATGTCTTGGAGTCGATCTCGGGCCCGAGTTATTGGGGACCTCGATCCTAGCCTTGGTCCACTCTTCTTCTTGGCCTTTATTGTGCTTCTCTTCATGGTTTGCTCGGCTCTTCCGCTCCTTTATGCTCGTGCCTTGCTCCTTCTTCGGGTCTCCTTCCAAAACCTCATCAAAACATGCCAAATCACCTACAAAATGCACAAAATTCGCATAGTCTCCGAATCACATGGAAAATCGGAATCTAAGCTTAAAAGGAACAAAACTCACAAGAAAAGGAACAAAAGACACATATTTACATGGGAAATTAACCTCTAAAACACCACCAATTTGAGAGACATTAGAATATTCCATACTTAAACTTGCTTGTCCTCAAACAATTACAATGTAAGCAAGACCGAAACATAATCTTCAAGTAAAGCCTCATAAGCACAAGTGATAGATATTCAAGCAAGATTACATCATCACACATGATCAAGTGTTCATAGAAATAGAGTCAAATGCAACCAAGCCTCACTTTAGGGATATGTAAATGTGCATCACTCATCATGTGTTTAAGTAAAGACTTTACTATTGAAGCTAATATCACCAATTCCTCCACCTAGAGATGCCTATTACAATGCACACAAAGAATGTGATTTTGGCTCAATGGAGGTCCTCAAAGAGGTTCCATTCGGCCGGGTTGTAATGGGGCTTTTGGTATTTCTCAAGGTAGAAATCATTTTGGTCTTGTGGTGCTTACAATGGGGATTGACCTTCCTAATCTCTCACCAACTTCACCAAAATTCCTCAATAAATTTTTCACACATCCAAAAGACTTTGAATTTTCTTCTCTCAACCCAAACTTTCAATTAACATTCCACTTCATCTTTGAACTTAAGCTTTTTGTTGGATTTTTCACACTTTTGCACTGGACCGACTTGCACAATAACTCGGGCCCGAGGTCACTTTGAACTCGGTCGTACCCTTTTCTTCACTTAATCTCTTTGCTTTCAATCCACTTCTTTTTCCAACTTTTTCTTTCTTTTCTTTTCACTTTTGCTCAACAAAGATGCACTACCCACTTGACTTATAACACCCTTCTTTGCCATTCACTAAAGAGAATCTCAACTCTTCAAATACACTCCAAAACCTCTCACTAAAGTCCAATCCCATAAGAGTCAAGTCATATAAGCTAGGAACCATATTTTTGAGGAGTTTCAAACAAAGGTCTAGGCTAGAACGGGGCTACAAACAACGGTTTCACTTCAAGGTAGGATATGGAACATTTTGTGACAAAATGAAATAAAGTTCAAAATCAATGTGACAATGCATAGAGCAAATCTCATGACGGTCTTGGAAAATAGATAAACACCGCAATGGCAAGTTTTACTAAGCATGCATGAGCAAATCACACAAGAAACATGAGGGATATGCAATAATGAACAAGCATCCCTAAAATGGCCAAAAATCATCTCACAAGGTTCACTCATACTTAGTTGCATAAGAAATTATCTTAGAACACATGTGCTTAATGACTCGGCTAAAGTCGTCGTGCCAAGATCAAAGATAAATAACCCAAACAAACAAACTAGTATAGCATGCAACTAAGGGGTCGAACCCAAGAGAACTTAAGGCTTCTAGTATTAATAAAATTATCAACTAATGAAAGGGGGATTTAAGGAGAGAATCTAAACTAAACAAAACTAGAAAACAAAACAAATAAACAAACAATCAATTATGGGAAACAAGTGATATGGAGACAAGTTCGTTCAAAAGATCCACTCATGATATAATCCCTCGATCATAGATTCGTCCACTGATTTCATTCACACCTATGGTTAATTCCTATCTTGATCATTAACAATCGCAAGTCCACGGTCCAAGCAAATCTATAATCCTAGGCAAGGACGCTTAAACCTAGAATTAGCATAGAGAACAAGGATATGTAGGATATAATATCAAACAATCAAGCTACGAGTCAATTGCAAGATAAAACAATCAATTCTCTCTCTTAATCCTAGTCCACGGTCCTAGAATCAGGTTGTCTTCTAGAAAAGAGATGCTCACACAGACAATGAAACAAATCAATTCAGACTATAGAACAATGATAATTCAACAAGTTGGCCAGGCTCAAAGAATCATGCAAAGCTCATGAAATTAAACACAAAGAGAAGAGATATTAACCAAAGGATAGAAATCAATTACCAAAACCTCACGAGTTCATACGTCAGAGCTTCTCCTTTGAACAAAACCTAAGGAGACTAGCTCTCCATAACTAAACTAAGCTAAAGAATTAATTGAATGAATAAGAGGTAGAACATAGAATGTACTAAAAACCTAAGGCTGGCTCCTCCTTATATAGCCCAAGGAACAAGCTCCCTGTGATAGATAAGGAAAGAAGCAAAAGATAGAAAAGGAAATAAGATAGAAAGATTTCGGCCCGCTCCGATCCGGCATCGCCGCGGTCGCGTCGCTCCCACCGCGCCCGCGCTATCACGACAGAATAGAATAAGTCGTCTCGGCAGCCACCGCGGTCGCGGTTCCTCCGGCGCAGTCGCGGTATCGGGACAGAACCACTGGCGTCACTTCGGTCTTTGTATTACAATAATACTCAAATCTAACCTAACACTCTCAATATATCCCTAAAATACAAGAGTAAACCTATACAAAATAGCCTGAATCAAATTCCCCCATACTTAGATGTTGCTCGTCCTCGAGTAAGCTCAAAACAAATATAACAAGACAGCACATCTAAGATCTCAGGAAATACAAGGGAAGATAAAACAATGAAGCTCAAACACACACCTTACAACAAGATATAACACTCAAGCTCTAAAAAGTGTAGAGCAACCTAGGATCTACCCATATCTAACATATAAGCCCCAAAGTCCCCAAGAAAGAATGATCCTAAAACACTCGAATTTTTCCTCTCAATTCTGCTTAGGCGCCCTTTCGGGTTTTCACCTAACCGCTCTTTTCATTTTTCTCAAAGGTGTGCTCACAAAAACTCACAACTCTCGAAAACCTCATATTACCCAAGCCTAATGCTGGTCCGGGTTACCTGCTTATTACCTGAGCCGCCCTTTCGGGTTTTCGACTCATCCTAGGATTTATATGCCTTTTTTCACCTTTTATGGCTTTTTCTATCTTTCTTCTTTTTCTTTCTTTCTTTATTATGCAAAAAGTATGGTGCAAGTGCTCCATGAAAAGAAGAACAACAAAAATTTGAAGCAAATCTCTAACCAAGCTAACTAAGATAAGCGAATGCGAGTACTCCCTCCCCCATACTTAAATCCTTCATTGTCCTCAAGGAAGCAAAGAGAAAGGATAGAAGCAAGGAGAAAGGTATATCAGAAGACTCACAAACGATGAAGAGAGGTGGAATGGAAGAACTCTTCAAGGGTGGTAGAATGAAACACTCCGTAATCCAGGTCTGGTGGCTAACCGCGGGCACGGCACTAGGGGCGCGGGCGCGGAATCTTTGCAGAGAGCGAAGTGCTCGTCAAGTGAAGCACCGCGGGCGCGGCTGATAGAGCGCGGGCACAGTCTTCGTGCAGGAACAATGTCTCGACTTCGTCTCGAACGATGTGACGTGTAAGCAACCTGTGTATCTTGGCTCGTCTCTTGGAAGATGGACAAACACTTAAACTCGAGCCTTGGAGAAGAGAACTCTCGGGGGAACAAAGCTCCCCCATACTTAGGCTTTTACACATAGCAACAAGAATGGAAATACAAAGATGGATGAAAAGAATATATAGAATGGATGGAAAGATAGAAGATGGATTAGAATAGATAGATGAGTGAAAGATAGAGAGGTAGAACGGGACCAAAAAGTCCTCTATTTTTCTTCTTTTTCTCGTTTTCTCTTTTTTTCTTTTTTTTTTCTTTTTTTTTCTAAAATAAAAACGAGCTAAAACCTAGACGCAGTATGGTTTCCGCAAGCACGGGCTAGTACCTGTGCGTCGGGGCGTCACTAGTGATCCACCGCGGGCGTGGCCAAGGCGGCGCAGTCGCGGTATCATACCAGGATGTCCTTTCGGACCTAATACCTGCATGTTAGCTTGAAAATCGAATTAAATCCTAACCTAAGAATGGGAAAACAAACTATCTAATCCTTGGGTTGCCTCCCAAGCAGCGCTTTTGTTTAACGTCGTTAGCTTGACGTTCTTCAGCTCATCTAGGCTCATACATCATCAAAGCTCGAAGCATCCTATCAAATCCTTGTGAACAACTTATATGAAGGCAAATATAACACAATGATGAATTGAAAATAAATAATATAGCATTCAGGCACCGTTTCAATTTATCAAAGTAGCTAGAGAAGTTAGGGGCAGATTGTTTAGGATGGGACCAATTGAAAGGATGAGCTAGTTCTTCAAAAGTTATGATTTTTATGTCAGGACTATTACCCTTAGAGTTGGAGAGTTCATTACGTAATTTATCATGCTCAGGACCTTTTTAGACAAAGCAGGCAAACAGATATCAATGGAAAATAGGGAAGCAAAAGGAAGGATACAGGGATCATGATTACTTACAACAGAAGGCTCCACAATAGGAGACATAGACTTCTCCTCAAGTGGGATGGATATCTCCATCACATCATCTAGCTCCTTTGTCGAGTCATCAGGCTCGTCGTTGTCACTCCAAGAGTCGTCAGACTGAAGGAAATACTCCTCTTCCGTCATAACATACTGATGATCATCCGTCTTTTCATCCCAAGTAGGGTCTCTGAGTGCCTCTGGAAAGGGAGGAACTGGCATGTACGAGTTGAGAGGAGGAAAGTAAGGCCGAACATAATCATCGACCGGCTTTGTAGCAAAACCGCGGGCGCGGTATGCCTGGCGCGGGCGCGGCTCATCAACATTCTCGGAATTTCCGAGATCTCCGTAATCGCGGGCGCGACCATGGGTGGCGCGGTCGCGGTCCAACTCCTTAGAGTTGAAGTTATGTTCTGTATGATTTCCGCGGTCGCGGCCAGTGTACTGCGGGCGCGGCTCATCAATGGGCAGCTCGTCATAACTCTTTGGAGGATTTTCGCGGGTGCGAGGAGTGGGACGCGGTCGTGGTTCGTCCTCCGGAGCGAAACTTTCTGTAACAAGCTCTATTCCACTACTCGGTCTAATAGCACTTACATTCACCGGTGCCGGAGGAGAGTGGTTGATTTCCTCAGTAAGATCCTTGATTCTCCTCTCGAATTCAAAGATTAAGTCTTGGGATTTCCTCTCGAATGCCTCATTCATCTCTTCCAATTTCTTGGAGAAAATTTCTTCAGACGATGGCTTGTCAAGGCAGGGAGGAGTCCGACTTCTATGATCCTCAGCAAAGTTCTCCACTATTTTACAAACTTCATTGGGAGCTTTGTCTAGGTAGGAGCCTCCACATGAAGCGTTCACTAATCTGCTGTGCTCATAGCACCTGCCAAACATGATGTACTCAATAAGATCGTGATCTGTAAACCCATGGTCTGGATAACTAGCAACGAGCCTTTTGTAGCGATCAAGGTAATCGTACAGGCTCTCCCCGTCATGTTGTTGAAGATTGGTGATGTTCCTCTTAATAACTGCCCTTACTGAGATGGGGAAGTACTTTTCCAAGAATTCTACCCTCAACTGACTCGATGTAGTGATCTGCTGAGAATGAGGATTGTTTAATATGGAGAAATACCATTCCTTAGCTGATCCGGTCAGAGAGAACAGAAAAGCTCGCATCTTGATTTGATCCTCAGTAACCTCAGCAGGCTTCATGCTCAAACAGACAAAGTGGAACTCTATAAGATGTCTATATGCATTCTCGTCAGGTTGCCCACGGAACTGAGGTAGATGATTAATCAAACTAGACTTCACCACAAAGTTTACCCCTTTATCTAGCATAGGGTACTCAACACCCATCTTGTCTCTTGAAACCAACGACAGCACTTGGAAATTGATTAGTAGCAAGGGTGTGGACCGTAAGATAGGTCAACACAATAGTCAATAAATATACTAATACTAGAAAGAAACCAAAGTTCCCCGGCAACGCCGCCAAAATTTGACCCGGCTAAAGTCGTCGTGCCAAGATCAAAGATAAATAACCCAAACAAACAAACTAGTATAGCATGCAAGTAAGGGGTCGAACCCAAGAGAACTTAAGGCTTCTAGTATTAATAAAATTATCAACTAATGAAAGGGGGATTTAAGGAAAGAATCTAAACTAAACAAAACTAGAAAACAAAACAAATAAACAAACAATCAATTATGGGAAATAAGTGATATGAAGACAAGTTCATTCAAAAGATCCACTCATGATATATTCCCTCGATCATAGATTCATCAACTGATTTCATTCACACCTATGGTTAATTCCTATCCTGATCATTAACAATCGCAAGTCCACGGTCCAAGCAATTCTATAACCCTAGGGAAGGACGCTTAAACCTAGAATTAGCATAGAGAACAAGGATATGTAGGATATAATATCAAACAATCAAGCTACGAGTCAATTGCAAGATAAAACAATCAATTCTCTCTCTTAATCCTAATCCACGGTCCTAAAATCAAGTTGTCTTCTAGAAAAGAGATGCTCACACAAACAATGAAACAAATTAATTCAGACTATAGAACAATGATAACTCAACAAGTTGGCCAGGCTCAAAGAATCATGCAAATCTCATGGAATTAAGTACAAAGAGAAGAGATATTAACCAAAGGATAGAAATCAATTATCAAAACCTCACGAGTTCATACGTCAGAGCTTCTCCTTTGAACAAACCCAAGGAGACTAGCTCTCCATAACTAAACTAAGCTAAAGAATTAATTGAATGAATAAGAGGTAGAAGATAGAATGTACTAAAAACCTAAGGCTGGTTCCTCCTTATATAGCCCAAGGAACAAGCTCCCCGAGATAGATAAGGAAAGAAGCAAAAGATAGAAAAGGAAACAAGATAAAAAAAATTCGGCCTGCTCGGATCCGGCATCGCCGCGGTCGTGTCGCTCCCACCGCGCCCGCGCTATCACGACTGAATCGAATAAGTCGTCTCGGCAGCCACCGCGGTCGCTGTTATTCCGGTGCGGTCGCGGTATCGGGACAGAACCACTGGCGTCACTTCGGAGGCTTTTTTGACCATCTTCGGCTTCGAATCTAACTTCGGTGTAAAAAGACGAATTGAAGCCCTTGAAGTTAGCTTTCTAATGGCACCAGAATCAGATCAATCTGACCTATTTAGCTCAAGATATAGCCTTCGCAAGAAAGCGGTGTCGCGCAGACAGCTCAAAACGCCTTAAAACTCTTGATTCTTGCATTCTTGTGTCTTAGGTCTTTGTATTACAATAATAATCAAATCTAACCTAAACACTCTCAATATATCCCTGAAATACAAAAGTAAACCTATACAAAATAGCCTGAATCACTTAATAAAAACATGCAAGATATCACATCACATCAAAAGCAACATCCATTTAAGAGGCTAAACTATCCAAAAATATGCAAAGGAACTTTCATGCTTACATTATCATTAGCCCTCATTTGGACATCTAAGATGGGAATTCCTAGTCCAAAATCAAAATATTTTTGACATTTTCAACCGAATTTTTTCAAATTTTTATGGATTCTTTTTGCAAAAATTTTCTCAAAATAAAACAAACTCATTCATTCAAACCAAATCAAACTCAATCAATCATGTCTTTCATCAATCAAACAATACCACTATCCAAAAGCAAACATCCCAAAACAAACACAAGGAACTAACACATGAAACTATGAGCAACTAACCCCACCCCATACTTAGAATTTTGATGTCCTCATCAAAACAAAGAGATCAAAACTCAAAATAAAGAGAAGAGTTTGAAAAGCTCACAATTTCTTATTCTTGAGCGGCATGTCTAGATTTAGTTGGAAGGGCGCCCACGGCGACTTCCTCTTTGGAGCCTTTCATGTCTTTCCCGCTCATACACTTGTGCTTGGTAGGGGTCTTGGTTTGGTGGTTGGAGTTGAGGTGATCCTCTCGGGAGGGATAATTCCCGACTATCCAATCGATGAAGTTCTCTTGGACTTGCCACCTTTGGTCCTCCACCATCCTAAGTCATCCACCTCGCGTCTAGTGTAAGCGAGGTTCCGGTTCATCTCCTCTTGTTGAGCTTGGAAGACTTCTTGTAGTTGAAAGATTTGTTGTTGTTGTTGAAACATGAGTTGTTGTTGAAGGTTGACTTGATGGGTCTCTTGAAGCATGCTTGCTTGTTGGAGTTGAAGGTGAGCCATTTGGTTGGCTAGAAACGACATGTCCACCGCTTGTTGTGGCTCCGGAAAGACCATGCCGGGTCCATACCATTGGGCGTAGCCTTCATACCCTCCATAGTGCGGTTGCTCTTGCCTAGCTTCACTCCCTTCACCTCGCTCAAAATGACTCGGGACCGACTCGGGAGGAAAGGCATCGGACCGACGTTGTTGGAAGTCGGGCCCGAGGTCCCCTGCATCTCGGTCCAGTAGGGTGGGAGCTTGATCTCTTGCGTGGAGGTTGGCTAGCAAACCTTGGAAACTTTCATCTTCTTCCGGAGGCATGTCAACATCCATAGCTGTTGGACCGTTAGTATAACAGAGGGACGTCCTTTACTTGGATAAAGGCGTCCTTGAGTGAGGCGTCCTTACAAAGTATAAGGGCGTCCTTTAGTTATGCAGCGGAATTAAAGAACTAAACAGGTGAACTTACTAAGTATAGAACACAACGATTTATAGAGGAACCACTCAAGACCAAGTAGTCCTTGAGTGTAAACCTCTACCTCCTTGGAGGATTTACACTTCTCTGGCACTTAGTAGCGCCCTAAGTCCACCAGTAAAGTTCTCCTTTAAGCCTACAACTCAAGCGAGTTTAATCTTCTAAAGGACTTCTATCCCTACGTCCTACAGTACGTTGCAGGACTCTCTCTTTCTTTTTGGGTTTTCTGAATTAAAACAAGTTGTGGTTTGGGTTTCAATTCTCACTCGATCTAACAAAAGCCTAGAACGGTTCTTGAGTGTTCTTGAGCTTGTTCTTCGTGTTCTTGAGTGAGTCGCTTTCCTCTGATTCTCTCTGAATATTCTCTGAAAGCTTTAACGTCACAATAAATGCCTTGGGCTATTTATAAGACTTGGGAAGGGCGTCTTTCGTCTTCGGACGATCATGCCCTTCGAGGATGTGGCTACAGGATCTTCCTCCACGTAGTATGGCGGTGATGAGGAAGCTTTCTGTATCCAACTGTGTGTGATGGACTCCGCTACAAGATCTGCCGCCATGTGTTGATGAACTCTGCTACAGGATCGTCCGCCACGTAGTGTTGGACTCTGCTACAAGATCGATCTCCACGTGTCCTTGATGATCAAATATTGTCAAGTGATGTCAACTTGTCGGCTGTTGAGTAAGGACGCTCTGCTTGCGTTCCTACTTGTTTGGGACTCCGTCCTTGCTCAAGTAGTCTTTTGTTGGTCCTTACTTCGTGGTAACTAGCGTCCCTAAGCCTAGGGGACGCCCACACACTTGTTGTCCTTTTTTGTCACTAGCGTTCATAAACACTTGGACAAATTTATTAGAATCAAAGTGAGTTTGTCATATCAAAACTAAGGGACGGTTGTGTGGTGCACTAACAAGTACGCAAGCGTCCTTGATAGCGTCCCAACAATTTCCCCCTTTTTGATGATGACAAACTCTTCAGCAAAATAGTTTTGACTTTGGAACTTATCATACATGAAAACTTAGTAGCGTCCTCTAACACTTAGAAGAATTTCAGTAAACACAAGTTTTCAGCCTTTGATTCTCTAGCATTTGGATTTTAAGAAGAGAGTAGCGTCCTAGAAAACTTTTCTAAGCGTCCTCTTGTTTATTCTAGCACGGCGTTCCTTAGACCTTTCACTAATAGTTCCCCCTTAACACTTGCTTATTCTAGATAACTATCTTATAGCGCATCTCTGCAAAAACTACACTTCCCCCTTTTGGCATCATCGAAAAGGATAACACGTGAATAAGGACAGTAGTATAAAAACACAATTATAGGTAGTGGAACGCTTAAACAAACATATGCAAGCAAACAGTGGAACTTCCATTCAAACAAAAGTAGATTAATGTCATTATAGACCAAAAGTAAAGTGTTTGAAATAAAAGAAGCACAAGCAAAACATATGAGGGAATAAGAGGGTGGAACGGCGATCACTAGGGACGGCAGATTTGTTCTTGATAAAACTTGAGAAGCTTCTCATGCAGTTCCGCAAACTCAGTGAATGCAGGTGATAAGTTCTTGAGGGAATTGAGGATGAGACATTGATTGTGAAGGATAGCAGCCATCAGTTCTGGAGGTGGATAGAGCTCAGGTTGATCTGGGGCAAGAATGGGAGCAGGACCAGCACTTGAGGAGGGACGTCCATATGAGGCAAGGAAGCGGGAGGAGAGTTAGCCAATAACATCTGATCAAGAACTTCAAAGTTGACAGCGATCTCTTGTTCAGTTGTTGGCTCGTTTCCAAGGGAAGCAACTCTTTCTTGTTCGGCCTCTAGAGCTAGCCGTTCTTGTTCCTTCTTCTTCGCTTCAGCTTCAGCCTCTAACTGTTTTAAGATGGACGGAAGCTCCTCATTGTGCCTTATCTCAATCAGTCCTCTTTTCTTAACCAAGTTAAGTCCCAGCATCTCAGCATCAGTAGAGTCATCATAAGCATTTTGGGATTTCAGAATGAGCTTTACCAGTCCTGGGTAAGGAAGTGCGTGCCTCTTCCTCCCACACTTAACCATATGTTGCATAGCTATCCTGGCTAAGTTGATGGGACGGCGGTGGAGAAAGACGTCTAGCAAAATGCAGTCGTGTGTAATGAGCTATGGCACCAACCTTTGTCAGCACATGAGCAACCCTATCAGTCCCGTAGGGACGCTTTTCTTGAAAGATACGTTGTTGGGATGCAATCAAGGACGCTTACGTACTTGCTAGTGTACCACACAATCGTCCCTTAATTTTGATATGACAAACTCACTTTGATTCTAATAAATTTGTCCAAGTGTTCAGGAACGCCAATGACAAAAAGGACAACAAGTGTGTGGAGCGTTCCCTAGGCTTAGGGACGCTAGTTAACATGAAGTAAGGACCAGCAAGAGACTACTTGAGCAAGGACGGAGTCCCAAACAAGTAGGAACGCAAGAAGAGCGTCCTTAGTCACTAGCCAACAGGATGACATCACTCGACAACATTTGATCATCCAAGGACACGTGGAGACCGATCCTGTAGCAGAGTCCAACACTACGTGGCGGACGATCCTGTAGCAGAGTTCATCAACATGTGGCGTCAGATCCTGTAGCGGAGTCCATCACACACAGCTGGATACAGGAAGCTTCCTCATCACCACCATACTACGTGGAGGAGGATCATGTAGCCACGTCCATGAAGGGCATGATCGTCAGAAGAGGAAAGATGCCCTTCCCCAAGTCCTATAAATAGCCCAAGGCACTTATTGTGACGTTAACGCTTTCAGAGAATATTCAGAGAGAATCAGAGGAAAGAGACTCACTCAAGAACACGAAGAACAAGCTCAAGAACACTCAAGAACAGTTCTAGGCTTGTGATAGATCGAGTGAGAATTGTAACCCAAAACCACAAACTGTTTGTACTCAGAAAAACCCAAAAAAGAAAGAGAGAGTCCTACGAAGTACTGTAGGACGTAGGGATAGAAGTCCTTTAGAAGATTAAACTCGCTTAATTTGTAGGCTTAGAGGAGTCCTTTACTAGTGGACTTAGGAAGAACGCTAAGTGCCAGAGAATTGTAAAGACTCGCCAGTACAACTATAAGGACGTTTAATATAAAGGAAAAAGCTATTCAAAAATCCTCCAAGGAGGTAGAGGTTTACAGTCAAGGACTACTTGGTCTTGAGTGGTTCCTCTATAATTCACTTCTTTCACTTTTACTTGTTTAGTACTTAATTCCGCTGCACAACCAAAGGACGCTCCTACACCTCGTAGGGACGCCTGACCAAAGGACGCCTTTACCAACGTAAAGGACATCCCAAGTTTTACTAACGATCCAACAATTGGTATCAGAGCAGGCGCTCTAGATTTTGTTGAGTTGCAGGTAAAAGATAGACATGGAACCTATTGGAATCTCTTTTGTGAAGCCTCCGCGCCTGACGGATGGCAACTTCAACCGCTGGAAGATTAGATTTGAAAATTTCTACAGAAGTTAGAACTATCAATGCTGGAAAGTGATCATGAAAGGTGACCTCAAAGTCCCTGCTGACAAAGCTGACAAAGAGGACGAGTGCGGTCCTAATGAATTCACGCTAATGGAAACAAATGCTAAGGCAATATGCTTCCTTCAAGCGTCCCTGCGCGAAAGGGACGCCACCAGAGTTAGCAATTTGGCAACAGCCAAACTACAGTGGGAAGCTCTCGAGAATTACCACGTAGGAACTGCTGAGATGAAGGAGGACGTTCAGCTCGAAATCAAGAGAGAGTTCTATGCTTTCAGAATGCTGCCCAATGAAACGGTTAAGGACTACTCATACCGTTTTGAAGCTCTTGTCACCAAGATGAAGAACTTGGGTATTCCAGAAGCTGAAGTTTCAATGAGGAACAGAGTCCAAGTGGTCATTGATGGACTTACAGGAGTCTGGAACTTCGATAGAACTACGTTCAAGGAAAATCCAGCCAACAAGAGTCTAGATATGGAAGAGATCTACGGAAAGTTGAGGCAGTACGAAGCAAGGAGGAACTCCGATATGTCTGAGTGTTGAGAGAGTCTCGAACAAATAAATTTGTCAAGACCCCGCTGAGTATAGCGAAGTCAGGATCGTCCACGGGAGCTAGTAGTTCTATAGTCTAGCAATCATACTACGAAAACAAAAGAGAAAGAAAGCAAGGCAAAACAAGCAAACGAATGCAAAACACACGTCTCAGGTATAGGTCGAGGCCGACCCTAGGGAGGTCGATGCCGACCCACAACAGGGCTTCACAAACGCAAGGGAAACAACACAGAGGAGGTCGCGGCCGACCCTGTAACTGGTCGCGGCCGACCTTTCTGGGCACGAAAATGGGTTTTGTAAAATCAGGGAAAAACAACTAGGGGAGGGGATTCACCACACCACAAGCATACATTCAAACAATGATAAAGAACCAACTTAACTTGAAACCTCATGGGTGACTTTCATCACAAAAGAACACATCAAGAGCCCCCATTTACATGAAAGGATTAACATGCAATCCGACTTGTTCTTCGGAGGGTTCGACTTTCATCTAACCCGGATAGTCTTTGTTCACAACATAATCTTGCAATTAGTTTGCAAACAAGAACATTCCCCCTTCTTCAAGGGTTTTAAGCACACAAGAGGGATTTATGGGTAGAGATTTCAAGCTAAGCATGGATCCAAAACAACCAAGGTCTCAAATGCACTTTCATGGTGGGTTTCACCCCAACCCTAGCAAGCTAACTACTCACACATGATCAAACACACAAACAAGAAAAGGGAAGAGGAAATCATCACCCAAGGCAAACAACTTCAATTAAAAACAAGATTCAAACTTACAAACCCAAGTAAACCCACAAGTTTCTTCCAAATACCATTGTCTTCTTCTTCTTCCTCCTAAACAACAACTAGGACAAGCTTTCCTGTTCACTACCTCTCCTACAAACAACTTCTCTCTCACACTCACACTCTTCTTCTTCACCGCCCCCTTTCTTCTTCTTCAAACTCAACTTCTTCTTCTTCTTCCTCTTCCTCTTCCTCTTCTTCTTCCTTCTCAACCCACTCTCTTCTCTCTCCTTTGAGCCTTTTCCCTCCTGGAAAAGCTACATTGAAAAGGGAGACAAAATGGGTTTTGTAGCAGCCCACAAAAGCAAGGGAAGGAAGCTTCCTCCCTGCCACAAGCCTGCAACAAGTCTGCAACAAGTCTGCACAGCCGCCCACTTTTTCGGGTTTCGAAAATCCCGCCAAAAGGCGTTACTTGTAGCGCACGGATTTATTTTCGGATGCCGAGAGGTGTCGGCCGCGACCATATGGGGGTCGGCGCCGACCACCTGCAGAACGTGGACTTCTTCTCGGTTTGCTTCGTTCTTGCTCCGATTGAGTGGACTTTTGTTGGGTGCTTTTGCCCTTTTTCTCCTTGATTTTCTTGAGAATTTGTTACTCCTTTGAGGGACCTTTGGTTGCAACTTTGGATCTTTGGGCCTTGACACTTTGACTCTTGAAAGCTAATGGTTCCTAGAAAGCTCCGAAAATGCATGAAAACTTCTCCAAAAGGCTCCAAATACCTACACAACACGAAACAACACACAAATGACCCCAACTCTCGAAAGAGAGTCGGAATCTTATGCAAAACACACAAACACAAAGGGAAAACATGCAAAACAAGCTAGAAAACGACCTATGAAATCTAACTAAAAAGCGCGACATCAAAATACCCCATACTTAAGCTTGCTTGTCCTCAAGCAATACCCTTCATGCATCAAGACCAAATAACAAGCTCAAAGAATGCCTTTAAGGAAAAATAAGCGCAAGAAGAACAATGAGCATACAACTTCAATATCATAGCACGCATGTATGCATTCTAAGCAAAACCAATCCAACCTCACAAGGGCAATGTGTTTCACTCATTTTCAAGTGTTTAGGATGTATCAATCAAGCACTCAAACTTAATTCCAAACGCAATACCTCATAGACAATGGAAATTATATTCAAAATCCTCCACCGAAGAAATCAAAACATGTTAAATCATCAAAAGAACTTAGGTGGCTCAATGAAGACTTCAAAGAAGTTTCATTCGGCCGGGTTGTAATGGGGCTCGGTATTTCAAAGGGTGTGGAAAAGTTTGGCCTTGTGGTGCTAATAAATCCGGGAACCTAGACTCCTAGACTTCAAAGCTCAACAACACTCAACCAACTCTTCTTTCTTCCTCCAAACACCAAACACTCAATCTTTCTCAAGCTCATCCTTCTTCACTTCACCTACTCCTTTGTCTTTCTCTTATGAAGAAGTCTTGACTCTAGCACTTATTCGAACACTCTCTCTTTTTGATTTTTTTTTTCTGTTTTTTTTTTTCATTCTCGGGAGATGGTCGGCCCCGACCCATCTCTTAGAGTTTTCTTCACTGCACTTGTGCTATTTCGAGCCAAAACTACTTCTTTTTCTATTCTTTTCTTAAGACAACTCCTCTAATTCCCACCTCCATCATCTCTTCATCTTCACCCCTCTTCCACATCAACATCACGGCTCATTCTAAGTCCTAATTCCCGGATTAAGGGGGTCAAGCTTATAATGGCTAGGATACTTTTGTGGGGCTAGAAATAAGGCTTTAGGCTCAAACAAGGGGCTTCAAATCAAGGGATCATGCATAGGTAGGATGAGAAGGATAGAAATAGGCTAATGAAAATAAGTTCAATATCATTTGATCTAACAAGTCATGAATGTATCTTCATTGGTTCCAAATTTCAAATAAGCATGCCATTGTCAAGTGGTAAATGCATATGGAAGAGTAAAAATCACACATGAAAAATCAAGGAATAAAACATACATTCCTTGTGGCCAAAAGATTTCTCACTTAGGTTCAAATTTTGTTGGATTGCTTTTCACTTAGAATCATGCATGCTCAATGTTCATTATATGCTCAAAATTCAAAAACATGGTAGGCAATCTTTCAAAGCAAGTTACAAGGGATTACATGATGATGCTCGTAATCACTATCCTAGGACATCTTAGCAAGGGTATTTTTCCATCATAAAAATCAAAAAGGAAAGACTCAATCATGCATACACTCACATTCATGCAAACACACAACACAAACAATTAGCATCTCCCAAACCACCCCATACTTAAACATCAATGTCCCCATTGATTAAAAAGTAAAGAGAGGGAAAAGAGAAACTAACTTGGGTTTGGAGCATTGTTGGAGAAGGTTCACCTTGGTGGAGGTTGAGGGAACGGAGAGTCCGGGAACATCTTTTGTGCAAGCCAAGCATTGTAGGCAAATTGGGCTTGGCGGTCTTCATAGTACTCTTCCCGGAAGTTGTCAAAGCCTCTAGTAGCATCTTGGAAACGGGCCAAATTTTGATCGTGGTGATGTTGAATTTGGGAATACAAGAAGTTTTGTTGAATGCCGAGGGCGTCCATCTTGTCGCTAAGCATCTCCATGGTTGGGGGAACTTGGGTGCTAGACTCGCCACCATGAGGCTGGAATTGAGGACCACTTGACCACCCGAATCCCGAAGGATTGGAGGAGTACGGGAACAACCCGGGTTGGGGACCCATCGTGTAGTCCATAGGGTCATTGTTGCTCTGCCCTGCCTCGCCACCGACCCCTTGCTGCCCGAAGCCGACCCCATCATGCGTGACTCCACCTTCCTGGAAGTGGTCGTGGGCGACCTCAGGGTGGTCGGCGCCGACCCCTTCCAGGGAGTCACGTCTTCCGCGTTTTTGCCTTGTGCGCGGGGTTGGGCCATCTCTCGGGAACCGACTCGGCTGTCTTCTTACGTGCTCATCTTCCGAGAGGAGTTGATAGTAGGGGGAGGGATCTTCCGAAGGTGCCCAAGCATCATACCAATTAGGGGGGTAGAATAACTCACAATTTTCATCGGTGAGGCGGACTTTGTGAGTTACTCCGGCGGGGTCGATGAAGTTGTTGTGGTAGCCAATCGCCTCAGTCCACTCAACCACCTTGGTGTTCAAATAGTACCGGACATCCATGCGGGTCACGAGCTTGGAGTTGTAGCGGGCAAGATCAACCTTGAGGGCTTGGGCAAGGAGGACCACCAACCAACCACACATAGTAAACTTCGGGTTTCTTCGTTGGTTGATGATGTTGTGGATGAACTCATAGGCAAAGTTCATTGTGGGGGCATTGGTGAAGAGGATGGAGGTCAAGCACGCGAGCTCTCGCAAGGTGGGACGGGAGAGCTCGTACTTGCACCAAATAGCGGCGCCGAGGATGCGCAAAATCACCTTGAATACCGGGCTAGCAATGTCCCGAGCATGAGGGTTGCTCGTGGTTTCGGTCTAGCAGGCTAAGTAAGACCACATCGTTTGAACGGGGAAGTCTTTCACGGCGTAGGTTCCCGATGGTGTAGGAAGGCCTAGCATCTTGTTGAGCTTGGTGATGGTGGTGGAGTGCTTCTTCCCGCCAATTTGAAATTCAATCTTGGTCTTAACAAAATCCGCCGAGTGTGGTACCGAGATGGTGAGAGTGGCGGCGAATTCACAAGTAAGTGTCGGGTAATGTCTCGGGACGGGGTTCTCAAGGAGTCGTTCGGCTCCAAGTAAACGAAACGCCTCCTCCACCGCCGATTGCATATGAAGGCTCACATGCGAATCGGGATAGTAGGACCTCGCCTTCACCGTCTCCGCCATCATGTCCACATAAAGTTGCATTTGCCCTTCGTCTCGGATCACCACGTCATCCATCACCGCAACATTTTTGCCCTTCTTTTGCTTCTTGGTTGCCCTTGAAGATGATGTCATTTTCCTACAAAACCAATAAGAAACTTCCAAGGTAATTTCCAATTCAAACAACACAATCATCACACAAGAGATACACAACCAATTTCCAAGAAGTCACCCCATACTTGCTAGAAACACACACTTTCAAATTTCATATGAAAATTCTCAACCAAGCGTGCACTATCACGAATCGCAAGCAAGAAATAGGAAGGACTCATGCTTTAATCAATCAATTCATGGCGAGAGCAACTCAAATAGCATGTTTTCGAAGAGATTACAAGACATCCGGGGTCGGGGACGACCCATGGGAGCTCGTGCATACACAAGTACGCGCCAAAACAAGCAACAACAAACTTCAAACTTCTGACGGTGGTCGGCGGCGACCAAGGGGTGGTCGGCACCGACCTGTAGCAGATCACCATGCTCGAAAAATTCAGCTTTTGCCCTCTAATGGCCACCAAAACATCCTAGAAAAATTCTTTTGACCCAAAATCACCCAAACAAGCATAGATCAAGCAAGAAAGCATGCCAAAACTCAACAATCCACAACCAAACATGTAGATCTAAGCACATACAACCCAAATTTCAACATTCAAGCTCAAGAACACCCAAATCTAGATTTCAAACTAAACCCTCAAAATAACCCAAGTAAACTTGAATTTAAGAGCAAGGGAGTAGAAGAACATACCAAAAGAGTGTTAAACAAGATGAATGCAAGCAAAATAGGGGTCGAAGCCGAGGTTGTGGGAGGTCGGGGTCGTGGGTTCTTGGTATGGGTGGGTCGAAATTTCTGGGTTTTTGTGGGAGATTTGAGTAGAGGAAGGAAAATTAGGAAGGATTATGGTGAAATTTGGAGGAAAGGGGCTAGATTTAGAGGTTATGGAGTAAGAGGGATGAATGAGAGCTTGAGGGAGGCAATGGAAGCAAAGAGGTCGTGAATATGGGCTGCTAGGTCGTGGAGATGAGGGTAAAAAAGGGTGGGAAGGGATAAAAATTGTAAAGAAAAAGTTCAGGGGCTTACTTGTAATTTCCCGAAATTTTTAGCCAATTTCTACCTTTCACCGGAGGGGGGCGGCCGCGACCACCAGGGGGTCGGCGCCGACCAACATCAGGGAGTCTTCCACCACTTTGTTCTTTCATCTCCAACTTCTTGCTCCCGACCAAAGCCTCGGGTTCCTACAAAATACTTATGGAAATGCAGAGTAAACTACCTATCTAGACTAAGAAAAGGAAACAACGGGTTGCCTCCCGGAAAGCGCTTTCTTTAACGTCTTCGAGCTAGACGTGGGATACCTTGGCTAGATGATGGTGGTGAGAGCCCAAGTGGCTCGGATTTCTTCATCGGGGTCCACCTTCTCATAGTACTTCTTCAACCGGTGGCCATTGACCTTGAAAATTCCTCCTTTGTCATCTATGAGGTCGGCTGCCCCGTGCGGGTACTTACGATGAACCGTGAACGGTCCACTCCATCGGGTTCTCAATTTCCCGGGAAAGAGGCGAAGCCGAGAGTTGAAGAGAAGTACTCGGTCACCTTCCGTGATGTTTTTGGGCACAAGCTTTCTATCATGCCACTTCTTAGTCTTCTCATTGTAGATCCTTGAGTTTTCATATGCCTTAAGCCTCAATTCTTCTAGCTCTTGCAAGTCCATGAATCTTTTTGCTCCGGCCGCGTCGAGGTCCATGTTGAGCTCCTTGAGAGCCCAGAAAGCTTTATGTTCAAGCTCAACGGGCAAGTGGCATGACTTGCCATACACTAAGTTGAAAGGAGTGGTGCGGAGTGGCGTCTTGTAGGCGGTGCGGTATGCCCACAAAGCATCATCAAGCTTGGAGGACCAATCCTTCCTTGATTGGGATACCGTCTTTTCAAGAATGCTCTTGATTTGCCGGTTAGAAACTTCCACTTGACCACTAGTTTGAGGGTGGTAAGGTGTGGCCACCTTGTGAGACACCCCATACTTAGTCAAAAGAGATTTAAAGCTCCTCTCAATGAAATGTGAGCCACCATCACTAATGAGAACTCGGGGTACACCAAACCGGGGGAAGATGTTTGTCTTCATGAACTTAGCCACCACTCGTGCATCATTTGTTCTCGTGGCCACAGCTTCAACCCATTTGGAAACATAATCAACCGCCACGAGTATATACTTATAGGGACCCGAAGAGGGGAAGGGTCCCATGAAGTGTATACCCCAAACATCAAAGAGTTCCACTTCCAAGATTCCGGTGAGCGGGTTCTCGTTCCTCCATGTAATGTTGCCCGCCCTTTGGCATTCACCACAGTTGGTCACATAAGCTTGCACATCCTTGAAGATGGTAGGCCAATAAAATCCACTTTGAAGAATCTTCGCGGTGGTCTTGAATCCCTTAGCGTGGCCTCACGTCTAAAGATGTGATCACTTCCTTGTTTGAACAAGTAAGGATCATCCCAATAGTAGCGCTTGACGTCGTGGAGGAATTTCTTCTTGGCTTGGGAAGTCAATCCATCCGGAACAATGCCACCTACAACATAATTGGCAAAATCCGCAAACCACGGGGCTTGCACCCCCTTAATAGCATCTATTGAGTGCAAAATCGGAGAAGGGGAAGGAGGATTAGGAAGTACACAAGAGAGGTAAAAGATGTGACCTTGGGCGACCTCGCACGGGGCCGCTTGAGAATCATTTCGATCACCACCAAGAACCGGAGAAGGGGCAGAGAAGGTCGCAGCCGACCAAATGGGGGTCGCGGCCGACCTACTCCAGGAGCCTACTTCTCGCGACACTTCATAGCATAGGAGGGTTTCGTCCGGGCGGGAGTCGTTGATGGGCACCATGATTCCGGACTCCGTAATGTGCTCAATGGGTAGCCTTGAAAGGTGATCCGCCACAAGGTTTTCCGCGCCCTTCTTGTCTCGTATTTCTAGATCAAACTCTTGAAGGAGGAGCATCCACCGGAGCAGGCGCGGTTTAGCATCCTTCTTGTCCATGAGGTAGCGGACAGCCGTGTGGTCGGTGTAGACTATTACTTTTGAGCCCACTAAGTAAGACCGGAACTTCTCAAATGCGATTACCACGGCTAGAAACTCTTTCTCCGTTGTTGTGTACTTGCCTTGGGCCTCATCAAGCGTCTTGCTTGCATAGTAGATAACATGAAGCTTCTTCTCCTTTCTTTGCCCGAGAACCGCACCTACGGCATAATCACTTCCATCACACATGATCTCGAAGGGGAGTGTCCAGTCCGATGGTTGCATGATAGGAGCCGACACAAGAGCATCCCGGATCCTATGAAAACCTTCAAGACACTCGGAAGAAAACTCAAACACAACATCCTTCATGAGGAGGTTAGTCAATGGTTTGGAAATTTTAGAGAAATCTTGAATAAACCTCCTATAAAACCCGGCGTGTCCTAGAAAGCTTCTAATCCCTTTTACGGAGGTGGGGGGTGGCAATTTTTCAATCAATTCAATTTTAGCTTGATCCACTTCAATTCCCCTCTTAGACACTACATGCCCTAGGACAATCCCTTCTCTAACCATGAAGTGACATTTTTCCCAATTTAGCACTAGGTTGGTTTCTTCACATCTCTTAAGCACTCTAGAAAGATTAGCAAGGCAAGAGTCAAAAGTGGTACCGTACACCGAGAAGTCATCCATGAACACCTCCACAATGTCCTCAATCATGTCGGAGAAGATGGCCATGATACACCTTTGGAAGGTGGCGGGTGCATTGCGCAGTCCGAATGGCATCCTCCTATAGGCAAATTTTCCGTAAGGGCATGTGAAAGTTGTCTTCTCTTGGTCATCGGGGTGTATGGGAACCTGCCAAAAACCACTATAGCCATCGAGATAACAAAAGTAGTCATGAAGAGCTAATCTCTCGAGCACTTGATCAATAAAGGGCAAAGGAAAATGATCTTTCCTAGTGGCACTATTGAGTTTCCTATAATCAATACACATGCGCCAACTAGTAGTAGTCCTAGTGGGAATCAATTCGCCCTTCTCGTTTTCCACAACGGTGAGGCCGCTCTTCTTGGGCACTACATGAACGGGGCTCACCCATTTGCTATCCGAAATCGGAAATATGATTCCCGCATCAAGCATCCTCAAAATCTCCTTTTTAACCACTTCCTTCATGTTAGGATTGAGTCGTCGTTGATGCTCAATGGTGGGCCTATGTCCTTCCTCAAGAAAAATTCGATGCATACACAAGGAAGGTGAAAGTCCACTCAAGTCCTCAAGCGAGTACCCAATGGCTTTCCTATGGATCCTAAGAACATCAAGCAACTTTCCAACTTCTTCCGCATTTAGATTTGCATTTACAATAACCGGAAAAGTGGAATTAGGGCCAAGAAACTCATACCTCAAAGACTCGGGGAGAGTCTTAAGCTCCGGAGTAGGCGGGGGTGATGTAATAATGTCGTCGTCTTCATCCGCCTTCAGAAACTCCTTCGCTTCGCCATCTTCATCTTCAATCAAGCATGTTGGCGAGATCCTGTCGGAGGTCGCGGACGACCTAGAGGGGGTCGGCTCCGACCTACAACAGGGGAGGTCCGCTTCTTTTTCTTCATCTTCACTTGCGTACTCTTCAAGCAACGCCTTGACTTCCATAACTTCACCGGTCTCCTTCATGGTAGGGTTGAATCGGAACTCTACCACCTCTTCTCCAATCTCAAAAGTGAGGAGACCCTTCTTCACATCAATAACCGCACCGGCGGTGGCAAGGAATGGCCGTCCAAGAATGATCGGGACGACGGGATCTTCCGGCATTTCCATCACAATAAAGTCGTTGGGCACAAAGAACTTGCCGACTTGGATAGGGAAGTCATCCACAATGCCAGTGGGTTGCACACAAGAGCTATCGGCCATATAAAGCCTCATGTTTACCGGAACCAAAGGGCCCATGTTGGTCTTGGACCATATAGAAAGAGGTAGAAGGCTAGCACTTGCACCAAGATCATATAGAGCTTTGAATCGGTGAGCACCAATGCCGATGGTAATAGCAAACTTACCCGGATCACCAAGTTTTTCCAGGAGCTCTATAGACCGCACTTCATTGGTCAATTCGGACATCGACCGCTTCTTTGACAAGATTTCCTTGAGAAATTTGGTGTAGGCGGGCATCTCGTTCAACGCTTCGGCAAAGGGAATGGTGATGTTGAGGCCTTGGAGGACCTTCACAAAGTGTTTGAACTTTCCCTCCGTGAAATCATTAGCCTTTTTGGATGGGTAGGGAAGTACCTTCGTTGTCGGAGTCAAGGGGACGGAAATCGGGACTCTCTGGGGGTGGTCGGCTGCGACCTCTTCTGTAGCAGGGACAGGGTCGGTGGAGACCAAAGGGGGGTCGGCCGCAACCTGTTCCAGGGGAGTCTCGTCCTCTTTGTTCGCCGTCCCTTCACTTACAACTCGGTCCGGCAACTTCTTTCCGCTTCGTAGGTGAACGGCGGCAATATGGCCTCTTGGGTTCTCATCGGGGTGGCCCGGTAAGCGCCCTTGAGGTCGTGGAATTTGAGCCGCGAGGTCACCAAGTTGGGAGTCAACATTCTTCCTCCATGTGTCAAGATCTCCCAATCTTGTATGGACACCCTTCAACTGAGTGGTGAGCTCGGTTCTCACCCCTTGCATCAATCCTTCTTGTAACTCATGGACCCATGATGGCTCCGCTTGATAACCGGGAGGTCTATAAGGAGGGCCCCTTTGTTCTTGCGGGGGAGGTGGATAACCTTAACCTTGGCCATGGATATTCCATTGAGGATAGTTGTTGTTCCTCCCCGCATACACATTGTTTAGGCCTCGGTAGGGTCCTCTCATATAGTTTGCCTCCGCATAAGCCTCGGCGGCCCGGACTTGCTCCACATTAGTACAAGAGGCGGCGGTGTGAGATTGAGAACCGCACTCTTGACAAGGTGGGCCGGCGGACTTGAAGTAGCTCACTTGCTTCTTGAGCTTGTTGATCTCATCTTGCATAAATTGGAATTTCACATCTTGATCAATGGGCTCACTATTAGGATCATAGAGCTTCCTTGGCGGAATCCGGACGGCTTGTTGGGTCCCGTAAATGGCATCATAGTTGGTGAGTTTGTCCATGAGACCCCATGCCTCGTCGGGATCCATCTCAATGAAACCGCAATCGGTGTGGAGGTTGATGCGGTCTTTTGTTTCGACATTGATCCCTTGAAAGAATATTTCTTGGAGGACATAAGGAGGTTGCCTATGAGTTGGACATTGCCGAAGAAGCTCCTTGAATCTCTCCCATGTTTCAACAAATGTCTCGTTGGGAAGTTGATGGTAGGAGTTGATGCGCTTCCTTAGCTCGGTGGTCTTGGCCGGTGGAAAGAACTGTGTCATGAACAAGTCGTGCAAAGCCTTCCATGTAGTGATGGATCTAGCGGGCAGACTTTCGAGCCAATGAAGAGCTTTCCCACACAAAGACCACTTGAACGCCTTGAGGAGAACATATTCAAGTGAGACACCATCGGCGGCGATAGTGTCACATAGATCGGTGAAGTTCTTGATATGCTCCATGGGGCATTCGGTGGGCTTCCCTTCATATTGAGATCTTTTGATGAGAGTGATGAAGTGGGACTTGATCTCAAAAGCACGCTCTATTGCCGGGAGTACAATCGCGGACTCGGGAACCCTAAGCTCAGGATGCATGTATTGCTTAGCGTTCCTCGGAATAGCATCAAGTTGTTCTCGGAGGCGGGCGGCCTCCTCTCTTTCTTGCCGCGCAGCTGCGGCTTGAGCATTACGCTCCATTTACATACGCTCCATTTGAGCGCGAAGTTCAGCCATTTGATGAGCAAGAGCCTCAGCGTCGGCCATTGCTTTTCGCTCTCTTAGCCTTCGGCGAAGTGTTCTCTCTATTTCGGGATCAAAGGGGAAATGGTCAATCACCCTTTGCGAACTAGAGGGCATACACCTGCGTACAAAGCACTAAAGAAACGAATTAGTAACAAAATAGGGGTTCGGGCTAGTCCCTCACCCAAAAGAAAGCTAGACTTGGAAACTAAACTAACTCCCCGGCAACGGCGCCAATTTGTTGAGAGAGTCTCAAACAAATAAATTTGTCAAGACCCCGCTGAGTATAGCGAAGTCAAGATCGTCCATGGGAGCTAGTAGTTCTATGGTCTAGCAATCATACTACGAAAACAAAAGAGAAAGAAAGCAAGGCAAAACAAGCAAACGAATGCAAAACACACGTCTCAGGTATAGGTCGAGGCCGACCCTAGGGAGGTCGATGCCGACCCACAACAGGGCTTCACAAACGCAAGGGAAACAACACAGAGGAGGTCGCGGCCGACCCTGTAACTGGTCGCGGCCGACCTTTCTGGGCACGAAAATGGGTTTTGTAAAATCAGGGAAAAACAACTAGGGGAAGGGATTCACCACAAGCATACATTCAAACAATGATAAAGAACCAACTTAACTTGAAACCTCATGGGTGACTTTTATCACAAAAGAACACATCAAGAGCCCCCATTTACATGAAAGGATTAACATGCAATCCGACTTGTTCTTCGGAGGGTTCGACTTTCATCTAACCCGGATAGTCTTTGTTCACAACATAATCTTGCAATTAGTTTGCAAACAAGAACATTCCCCCTTCTTCAAGGGTTTTAAGCACACAAGAGGGATTTATGGGTAGAGATTTCAAGCTAAGCATGGATCCAAAATAACCAAGGTCTCAAATGCACTTTCATGGTGGGTTTCACCCCAACCCTAGCAAGCTAACTACTCACACATGATCAAACACACAAACAAGAAAAGGGAAGAGGAAATCATCACCCAAGGCAAACAACTTCAATTAAAAACAAGATTCAAACTTACAAACCCAAGTAAACCCACAAGTTTCTTCCAAATACCATTGTCTTCTTCTTCTTCCTCCTAAACAACAACTAGGACAAGCTTTCCTCTTCACTACCTCTCCTACAAACAACTTCTCTCTCACACTCACACTCTTCTTCTTCACCGCCCCCTTTCTTCTTCTTCAAACTCAACTTCTTCTTCTTCTTCCTCTTCCTCTTCCTCTTCTTCTTCCTTCTCAACCCACTCTCTTCTCTCTCCTTTGAGCCTTTTCCCTCCTGGAAAAGCTACATTGAAAAGGGAGACAAAATGGGTTTTGTAGCAGCCCACAAAAGCAAGGGAAGGAAGCTTCCTCCCTGCCACAAGCCTGCAACAAGTCTGCAACAAGTCTGCACAGCCGCCCACTTTTTCGGGTTTCAAAAATCCCGCCAAAAGGCGTTACTTGCAGCGCACGGATTTATTTTCGGATGCCGAGAGGGGTCGGCCACGGCCATATGGGGGTCGGCGCCGACCACCTGCAGAACGTGGACTTCTTCTTGGTTTGCTTCGTTCTTGCTCCGATTGAGTGGACTTTTGTTCGGTGCTTTTGCCCTTTTTCTCCTTGATTTTCTTGAGAATTTGTTACTCCTTTGAGGGACCTTTGGTTGTAACTTTGGATCTTTGGGCCTTGACACTTTGACTCTTGAAAGCTAATGGTTCCTAGAAAGCTCCGAAAATGCATGAAAACTTCTCCAAAAGGCACCAAATACCTACACAACACGAAACAACACACAAATGACCCCAACTCTCGAAAGAGAGTCGGAATCTTATGCAAAACACACAAACACAAAGGGAAAACATGCAAAACAAGCTAGAAAACGACCTATGAAATCTAACTAAAAAGCGCGACATCGCTGAGCTAGGACGGAACCCCCAGACAGATCTTGCTTTGACAACATCAACACCAGTGTACGCTGAGTACCTGCGTCGCCAAAGAGAACTTGCTTTGATGGTGGAAGCCAATAAGAATGAGAACCGTGAGAAGATGCGCGTCCAAGCGTTAAAGGAGAAGGAAAGCAAGTCAAAGGAACAGCTTGATGAAGAGGAAGAACTTGCTCTTCTGCACAAGGCTCTCCGTATCTATGGTAAAAGGAGCAAATACTTCAACAAACACAAGATGCCTTACAAGAAGGAAAGTCCCAAGTACATAGAGGCAGAAATGAAGGAACTTACTTGCTACAAATGTAACAAGAAAGGACATTTTGCCAAAAAGTGTACCACACGAATGTCCTCTAAAGATATGAAGACAAAAGCTCTTTTTGGAGCCTGCGCAGCTGCATAGGATAATGTTAGTTCTGATGATGATGAAGAACCTGATGACCAAGTGGCGTACATGGCTATGGAGGACGCCTCAGCTGGTTAAGAGAACGCCTCAGAAAATGAACCAGAGGTAACTCATGAATCAATGATGAATTCCTTAGAAAAATGTTCAAAATCAAAACTTATCAAACTCATTGGTAGAATCATGGAAGAAAGTCTTGCTATGAAAGCATGCTATTTCAAATGATGTTAATATAAATGACTACATGCCAGAACCAGAGTTTTATTACTGTACCGAACCAGGTAAGAAACACCTTGCCTGGGTCGCCAAACACTAACTTTATTTTGGCAGGTAGAAGTGAGGGGACGTTCGTGGATCATTGATAGTGGCGCCTCAAATCATATGACAGGAAGCCAGATCCATCTCACTTCTATCCAAAGTAGTGCCACGGGAGTAACGGTCTCGTTTGGCAACAAGGGCAAGGGAAAGATCAAAGGGAAGGGAACTGCTATTCTCAATGCGTCCATCAAAGCATCAAATGTTAGTCTTTTTGAAGGACTTGGCTTCAATCTCCTAAGTGTCTCTCAAATGTGTGATCAAGGTGAAAACCTAGTCACATTTGACTCAAAAGAATGCCTTGTCATCAACAAGAAGTCAAACAAAGTTGTTCTCAAAGGAGTACGCCAGAATAATGTCTACATCTTCAACCAAGAGTTCAAGCCTCAATTTGAGTTGTGTTTATCTGTTTCAAAGGAGGACGCTGACCTCTTGCATCGCCGCCTTGGCCATGCTGGACCAAGCACAATCCTTAAGCTACACCAAAGAAATCTTGTGAAAGGACTTCCCTGAATTGATCCTGAGAAAATTTAACTGTGCGAAGCCTGTATCAAAGGGAAGCAAACAAGAACGTCTTTCAAGTCCAAAAATGAAGTCAGTACGAAGAAGCCTTTGGAACTTCTCCATATGGATCTTTGTGGACCAATGAAGATTCTGAGCTATGGTGGAAAGAGGTACATTTACGTTATTGTAGATGATTTTTCTCGATTCACTTGGGTTCTTTTCTTGGTGTCAAAAGCAGATTGCTTCAATGCATTCAAAGTCTTCATCAAACAACTGGAAGTTGCCCTTGAGACGCCTCTCAAAGCCATAAGATCAGACCATGGGACGGAGTTCCAAAACTCAGAGTTCCTGGCCTACTGTGATCATCATGGTGTCTCGCACAACTTCTCAGCTCCAAGGACTCTGTTGGGACGATATTAAGGACATCAGTCATTAATATCTAAACTAATAATGATCGTCCCTTGTTTTGATAATGACAAACTCAAAGGTATTTTATAAGTTGTCCAAGTGTTGATCTCAGGTAAGTCCAGTGGACGCACATGAGCGAAAAGGACAACAAGTAAACGAGAGTCCCTAACTTTGGAGGGACGCACTCCATCGGAACTTCCAAAGTTGAACGTAATTGGCGAAGTCCCTACGCAGATGGGACGCAGTCCTCATCAAGAAGGGACGTGCGCCAAAATACGGACGAAGTTCAAATTCAAATCAAGGCCGCCCCAACATGATTACATCACATTCGGCCGTAGTCCTCAGAAGGAAGCTTCCCTTGTCTGGGCACGTGTAGACAATTCCAAAGATGTCGCTTTCCCAATAATGGTCCCTTATCCACGTGGAGGCTTCCCAAGCGTCAACAGAGTTGACCTTCTCAGGACGCACATCGCACTGTTGATCAATGATCAAGGATCCTGCCAAGTCTCAGAGGACGCTAGAGGACAAGAACCACTTCCGCTATAAATACCCTCCAAGGGGTATGCATAGCGGTGTGGACTTTGAAGACTTTCTCTCAAGCTCTCCTGAAGCATTCAAGTACAAGAACGAAGATCAAGAAGATCAAGTGAGCTTGAAGCAAGAGAAAGAAAGTCCAACCACATCAAATCCAAAACAAACCACAAAATAGTTAGAGTTGTAGTTTGTCTCTCACAACGAACCGTGAGAAACGTGAGTGATAGCTTCCTTATAGCTAAGAGATTTAGGTTACTTGTTAGGTGGAAAGGAGTGTTACTAGTGAGGATAATAACGGACGCTTAGCTCAGTGAAGTGTAACGACTCGCCTAAGTTGTAAGGACTCTCTCTTAATAAGATAAGGACGGCTATTGAAAATCCTCCAAGCGGAGGTAGAGGTTTACCCATAAGACTAGTTGGTCATAGTGGGGTTCCTCTATAAATAATTTTGTCCATTATCTTATCTCGTTTCCTGTTAAGTCTAAATTCCGCTGCACCTAAGGACGCTCTTAACCCAGTTAAGGACGCCCATTCTAACAGACTTACGATCCAACAATTGGTATCAGAGCAGGCGCTCTAGATTAAGTTTGAGTTGCAGGAAACATGGATATGAAACCTATAGGTATCTCAAATGCGAAGACACCCCGCCTCAAGGACGGGAACTTCAACCGGTGGAAAACAAGATTCGAATGCTTCGTGCGAAGTCAAAATTACCAATGTTGGCTGGTGATAAAGAACGGCGACCTTGAAGTCCCTGCTACTAAGAAAGACAAGGAAGCAGATTGGGGTCCCGAAGAATTCAAACTCATGGAGGCAAACGCCAAAGCCATTTGCTTTCTACAGACGTCCCTCTGTGAAAGGGACGCCACCCGTGTGAGCAATCTTCCAACTGCCAAGCTCCAATGGGAAGCTCTGGCGAAGTACCATGTTTGGACGCCCGAGATGAAAGAGGACGTCCAACTTGAAGCCAAAAGGGACTTTTACAAATTCAGGATGTTCACAAACGAGACCATCACTGACTACTCCTTCCGCTTTGAAGCTTTGCTCACGAAGTTAAAGAACTTGGGTGTCAAGGAAATGGAGATCACCCAAAGGATGAAGGTCCAAGTCATGATTGATGGACTCACGGGACCATGGAACTTTGATAGGATGACGTTCAAAGAAAACCAAGCCAACAAAGGACTGTCCATGGAGGAGATCTATGGAAAGCTTAAAGGGTACGAAGCAAGGAGAAATCAAGATCTGCTGGAAATGGGAAAGAGTTCCCAAAATGAGCTGGCTTTAACTCTTGTGGCAAGAACGTTAGAGTATGAGCAATACTATCAAAGACAAAGAGAGTTGAACTCAATGCTAGAAGCCAAAACTCAAGAGCACCAAGAAAATCTTCGTCTTCAGGCTTCGATAGAACGCAAAGGGAAGACTGAAGGACAAATATCTGAAGAAGATGAGTTAGCCCTGCTACACAAAACTCTCCGTGCATGGTAAAAAAGAGGCAAAGTCGCAAACCTTCGGATGCTGAAATGAAGGATATAGTCTGCTACAAATGCAACAGGAAGGGACACATGGCCAAGAAATGTGCCACAGGGTTAACATCAAAAGAAATGAAGGAAAAGGCTCGGGTTGGTGCATTTGAGGGCGCATGGGACGACCTCGACTCAAGTGATGAGGAACCAGAAAATCAAGTGGCGTACATGGCCATGGAAGATGCTCCAGCTACTCAAGAGGACGCATCTCAAACGGAGCAAGAGGTAACTCATGATTCAATGCTAAGCTCACTTGAAAAATGCTCAAAGCCCAAGCTCATCAAACTAATCACTCAGATCATGCAAGAAAGCTATGCCATGAAACAAAGTTTCGATGAACTTGAATCTGAGAATATTGTTGTGGAATGTGAAAACTGCAATACTATGTCTTTTCAAATGGAGTCCTCTCAAGAAGAAGTCAAGTCCCTTAAGAGTCAGCTCGTGTGCCTAAAACTAGAAAATGCAAATCTTAGGGACGAGGTGAAAGTCCTAGGAAAGAGTCCCATGACTGAAACTGTAAATCCGATAGTCTTTGTTCCAGCTAAAAAAGGACTAGGGTATGAGTCAGGATCAAAGAACTCTCTCCCTAGCGACTTCGAAGCTAGCAAAACCATTGAACTAGAACTTCAGAGGGAAAAGACAAAGAACCTAGAAGAACACATAAGAGTCCTTGAGAGTGGTGAAAAAGGAAAGAAGGACTATTATACCAATTCTGTCAGCCATAAAATCTATAAGAAAATTGCTAAGGGAAATGGCTCTAAGGTGGTTGATCCTGAAAAAATAAAAGAAAATAGAATTCAACGTCCTAACAAGAAGTACTATCTTGGAAACTACTATAGGACGTGTTGGCATTGTGGCAAAGGTGGTCACTACCAGTATGAGTGTCTTAAGTTGAGACAAGATCTTGAGAATGGCAAAAAGGCTAGAAGTGGCAATAAGAACGCTAAGCCAAAATCTGCTGTTAGGACGCATGCTAGTGTGTCAAATGCTAAACCTCGATCTGCTAGAACGCATGCTAGAAGATCAAATGATGTGAATGTTTGTGATCATTTGCCCATGAAAGAGTTGTACCCATGTAACGAACCAGGTAAGGGTCACCTTGCCTGGGTCGCAAAGAACTAACTCTTCTTTTCAGGTGGAAGTGAGAGGAAGCCCGTGGATCATTGATAGTGGCGCCTCAAATCACATGACTGGAAGCCAGATCCATCTCGCTTCTACCCGATCAAATGCCACGGGAGGAACTGTCTCATTTGGCAACAAGGGCAAAGGAAGAATCAAAGGGACGGGCACCACAAAGCTAAATCAATCCATCAGTGCGTCCGAAGACAGTCTTGTCGAAGGACTAGGCTTCAATCTCCTTAGCGTTTCTCAAATATGTGATCAAGGTGAAAACCTAGTCACATTTGACTCTAAGGAGTGCCTGGTCATCAACAAGAAAACAAATCAAGTCATTCTCAAAGGGATTCGCGAGAACAATGTTGATGTCTTCAATCAAAGATTCAAGCCTGCATCCAAGTTGTGCTTATCCGTCTCTATTGTGGACGCCGATCTCTGGCATCGACGTCTTGGACATGCTGGACCTAGCACAATCTTCAAGCTTCATCAAAAGGACTTGTAAGAGGATTTCCCCGAATTGATCTTAAGCAAATTGAGCAATGTGAAGCATGCATCAAAGGGAAGCAGACAAGATTCAAATCCAAAAATGAAGTGAGCACAAAGAAGCCGTTAGAACTCCTTCACATGGATTTGTGCGGACCCATGCAGACCCAAAGCTATGGTGGAAAGAGGTACACGTACGTTATTGTAGATGATTTTTCAAGATTCACTTGGGTTCTCTTCTTGGTGTCAAAAGCAGAAGCTTTCCAGATGTTCAAAATCTTCATCAAGCAAGTAGAAGTTGCCCTTGGGATGAGCTTAAAAGCATTAAGGTCAGATCATGGAACAGAGTTCAAAAACTCAGAGTTCCTTGACTTCTGTGACCAACAAGGAGTCTCCCACAACTTCTCTTGTCCCCGAACTCCTCAGCAAAATGGCGTTGTTGAAAGAAAGAATAGGACGCTGGAAGATATGGCAAGGACGATGCTACTGGCAAGCGGCGTCCCCAAACACTTTTGGGCAGAAGCCGTGGCCACAACTACCTACATCATAAATCGAGCCATGATTCGTCCTTTGCTCAAAAAGACGTCCTATGAGCTCCTAAATGGAAGAAAGTCAAACATTTCGCATCTTAAAGTCTTTGGGTGTAAATGCTTCATTCACAACAACGGCAAGGACAACATTGGGAAATTTGATGCTAGGATTGATGAAGGAATATTCCTTGGATACTTCTGTTGGATCGTAAGTCAGTTAATGAGGGCGTCCTTAACTGAGTTAAGGGCGTCCTTTAGTGCAGCGGAATATAGACTTAACAGAATACAAGATAAGTGGACACAAGTATTTATAGAGGAACCCCACTAAGACCAACTAGTCTTATGGGTAAACCTCTACCTCCGTTGGAGGATTTTCAATAGCCGTCCCTTATCTTATTAAGAGTGAGTCCTTACAACTTAGGCGAGTCGTTACACTTCTCTGAGCTAAGTGTCCGTCCTTAGCCTCACTAGTAACACTCCTTTCAACCTAACAAGTAACCTAACACTCTAGCTATAAGGAAGCTATCACTCACGTCTTCTCACGGTATGTTGTGAGAGACAAACTACAACTTTAACTTTTTTGTGGTTTGTATTGGATTTGATGTGGTTGGACTTTCTTTCTCTTGCTTCAAGCTCACTTGATCTTCTCGATCTTCGTTGATGTTCTTGAATGCTTCGGGAGAGCTTGAGAGAAAGTCTTCAAAGTCCACCAACGCTATGCATACCCTTGGGAGGGTATTTATAGCGCAAGTGATTCTTGTCCTCTAGCGTCCTCTGAGACTTGGCAGGAGCCTTGGTCTTTGATCGACGGTGCGATGAGCTCCTTGAGGAAGTCAACTCTGTCGACGCTTGGGAAGCCTCCGCGTGGGTAGGGGACCATCGTTGGGAAAGCGACGTCTTTGGCATTGTCTACACGTGCCCAGACAAAGGAAGCTTCCTTCTGAGGACTAAGGCCGGACGATGATGTAATCATGTTGGGGCGGCCTTGATTTGAATTTGAACTTCGTCCGTATTTTGGCGCGCGTCCCTTCTTGATGAGGACTCCGTCCTATCTTGCGCAGAGACTCCGCCAATTACGTTTAGCCTTGGAAGTTCAGGTAACATGCGTCCCTACAACTTAGGGACTGTTGTTCACTTGTTGTCCTTTTCGCTCATGTGCGTCCACTGGACTTACCTGAGATCAACACTTGGACAACTTATCAAATACATGTGAGTTTGTCATTATCAAAACAAGGGACGATTATTATGGGTTTAGATATTAACGACTGACGTCCTTAATATCGTCCCAACAACTCCCTCACAAGCAAAGCCTATAGAGTCTTAAACAAACGGACTCTTAAGCTTGAGGAAAGTATCCATGTGGTGTTCAAAGAAAATGCTTCTCACAAGAAAGAACCAAGTAAGAAGGAACGTCATACCTCTCCAAGGGACGATGATGAAGATGATGAGGAAGAACCCAGAGGCTCCTCCTACAAATACTACGTTCCTAGGAACGCCCCTGAAACTCGCGATGAGGTTTCAATGGGAGTCCCTAGCGAACAACAAGAGCCCTCTCAAACTTGGTCGCTCAACCAAGTGGATGCCGGTGAATCAAGTCAACAAGGAGAAGAAAGGCATAGTGTGGACGCTCCTTCTGAGGGGGAACACACTGAGCCTATCAATGAAGACGATGGCTTTGACTCCAATGATTCTGATTGGACGGACCCTAGGTGTACTCCTGCAAGGGAAGCTACTCATAGGGGATCCAACCTTTCTAGACTTCACTCAACAAATCAAATCATCTCTGACATCTCAAAAGGAGTCCAAACAAGATCAGTTGTGAATCAGTCCCATGGTGCCAACGTAGCATTCTGAGCTTTCAACGCCTTTGTGTTCTTAATTGAACCTAAGAACATAAAGGAGGCACTCCAGGACGCTGATTGGATTCAAGCCATGCAAGAAGAACTCAATAAATTTGAAAGAAACAAGGTTTAGACCATCGTCCCTCGTCCGAAAAACAAAAACATAATAGGGACGAGGTGGGTCTACAGGAACAAGCTTGATGAGAGTGGCAGAGTCTCAAGGAACAAAGCAAGGCTTGTGGCTCAAGGCTATAGGCAAGAGGAAGGGATCGATTATGATCAGACCTTTGCTCCTCTCGCTAGAATTGAAGCTATTCGCCTCCTCATTGCCTACGCCGCTCACAAAGGGTTCAAGCTCTTTCAAATGGATGTCAAGACTGCCTTCCTAAATGGCAAGCTTAAAGAAGAGGTGTACGTCGCTCAACCTCCAGGATTTGAGGACGCTGATCATCCTGATCATGTGTACTTCTTGGACAAAGCTCTCTATGGACTCAAGTAAGCCCCTCGTGCCTGGTACGATAGGTTTGCGCCCTTTCTTTTGTCCAATGGGTACACATGAGGTAACATTGACAAAACCCTGTTCTTAAAGAAAGTCATTAAAGATGTTCTAATTGTCCAAGTCTATGTCGATGACATAGTCTTTGGAAGCACTAACATGAAACTTGTAGAGGAATTCAAGAACTTGATGAGTAGTGAATTTGAGATGTCCCTCATAGGAGAACTCAACTTCTTCTTAGGACTCCAAATCACTCAGCTCAAAGATGGGACGCGCATTCACCAACAGAAGTACATTCGGGAAATGCTCGAGAAGTATGGGATGAACTCATCAATGTCCATTGATACTCCCTTTTCTCCCAACACTCGCCTTTATGCTGATGAAGAAGGCAAGGGAGTAGATCAAAAACTCTATAGAGGCATGATAGGGTCCTTGCTATATCTAACAGCAAGTCGTCCAGACATCATGTTCGATGTGTGCTTGTGCGCCCGCTTCTAAGCAAATCCAAAGGAGTCCCACATGCAAGAGGTCAAAAGAATCTTCAGATACCTCAAGGGACGGGATGACCTATGCCTATGGTATCCTAGAAGGACGTCCCTGAACTTGGTAGCGTACTCTGACACAGATTACGCTGGCCATGTGGTGGATAGGAAGAGCACCTCAAGAATGGCTCAATTTCTAGGATCTTGCCTTGTATCTTGGGGATCCAAAAAGCAAAATTCCGTGGCGCTCTCAACCGCTGAAGCTGAGTACGTTGCTGCTGCTTCGTGCTGCTCACAAGTCCTATGGATCAAGTATCAACTTGAAGACTATGGTATGTTCCTCAACATAGTTCCTATCTTGTGTGATAACACCAGTGCTATAAGTATTGCTAAGAATCCTGTTCATCATTCTAGGACGAAGCATATTCATATCAGACATCATTTTCTTCGTGATAATGTTGAACTTGGTCTAATTAGAGTGGATCATGTTATGACTGAGGACCAAGTGGCCGATATTTTCACAAAAGCACTTGATAAACGTCCCTACGAGCACCTCCGGTTGCTTTTAGGGATGATAACTTTTAAATGATCAAGTCCCGTTCTATTATTCCCTCTATGATTGGCTATGTTTTGTTGAGAACTTGTTTTAAAAGTGTGTCTATTATTCCCTCTAAGACATGTGTTTTTGCTTATGTTTTGAATGCTATTCACTTCGCTTTTCATCTCAAGAGTATCCTTGATCACCCTACCCTCATTACAAGCCGAAATGATGGGAACTCTAAGCTTACCTAAGCCGAGAATCTTGCAAACGCGTCCTATGAGCGTTCTTTGTTTTATCTTTACGGGACGTACTTGCATGATTTTCAAAATTGGTGCTAAGTGATCAAAGGGACCCGTGTTAAGAGCTGAAGGGTGTTAGGGAAGAGCTCTAAAAATCAGAGGTTGTGATCAGTTTTTGGGACGCAGTGGTTCAGTTCTCAGTGTTACTGTGTTATGTGTTGAAAGGATGCCAAGACAAAGTCCTTTGCAGTTGTGAAATTTTAAAATGGGAAGGTGAACCGTTTTAGAGAAGTTGAACGCAGATCTCGGGATATGTGTAACGGGTGCAAAACAGCTGGTTACTTAGCGAAGAAGAATGCCACGTGTGGGAACGCGGGTGGAGGAAGCCGAATGAAAAGTCCCTATTACCCTTGACCGTTTGCCTTCGTCTTCTTCCTATAAATACACCCCTGTGCATTCTGATATCTCTTCTTTGCCTCCCAGTTGTTTGCATAAATCCGGAAATCTTTCAAAGATCTTGCCAAATCTTCAAACCCCAGATCTCGAAATCTTCTTCCCTCAACCCTAATCTCTCCTATAAAACCTCTCAAATATCAAACATGGCCAACACCAGAGCAACCAAGAACACTCAACCCTCTCCGTCTTCGTCGGCGGCGAGAAACCCTAAGCCAACAAGATCTTCAACTCCGGTCAAAGGCCGGTCGTTGATGGATTCGAGAGGTCGACCCGCTGGGCGTCAAGAGTCTTCTTGCCACCAGCACTCCTCTCATTCTTCCCAGCGCCGCCCTTCAACCACCCCTCCAAAGCCACAAAGAACCCAACCACCTCCACAAAAACCCCACTCTTCCCGATCTCAATCCAAACCCGCTCAAACTCCTCGCTTTTCATTTCTGGAAATGCCCTTTGTCCCCGAAAAGAACAGGGGAGCCCCACAAAGTCGCAAGTCAGGGGACTCCCTGCCCAACCCAAACGCCGTCCTCCTCTCGACCCACTCATTGAGGACTGGCTTGAAAAGGAGCCAAGGACGCTGGCCAACATTTGCCTGAGGGCGTCCACTCATGACCATCCTCCAAAAATCCAACGCCTCCTTCACTACTTCATGATCACCTACGTCCGTCCCCGCCTAGAGGAAACCAACCATACCAACCCTCCATTCATGGGCCCTGGTATCATTTCTGACTCTTTCGGTGGGACGGTGGATGGGCTCGCTAAGCTGCTCCCCGATATAATGGAGTTCCTCGTGGCTCCTGCGGGCTTCGTCCCCTCACAAAAGAGAAAGAGGCCATCTTCCCCTTCCCCATCCAAACAGCTCCAATAAAAGGCCCCTCCTCCTCTCAACCCAAACCAATCCTATCCTCCCCTCCCCCCGCTCCTAAACGAAGATTGAAGACGTCCGCTCAGCTTGAGGGCGTCATAGAGGAACAAATGGCTGTCATACGCCTCTCCGAAATTCTACTGGAGAAGGAAGAAAAGGCAAGGCAGGCCAAGGCTGAAGAGGACGCCATTGCTGCGGCGATCAAGCAGAGTCTGCAAGACGTCCCTCTACTCCCTCCTCCACCACCAAGGGTAGAGGACGTGACTCCTGCCTCTGTGGCTACTGCGGACCCGTTTGAGGCGGAGATGGAGGCGGACCTGGCAAAGCCTATGCCTAAGGTCCAAAGGGGCACTCCTCAAGCGGAGGTCCAGACCAAGGACGCTCTGCCAAAAGTTATCTGATGTCTCTCATTTTGGAGGTGTTTTAGTAGTTAATTTCCCTTGTAAATATGTGTTTTTCATTCCTTTCTTTGTTAGTCTTGTTCCTTCTAAGCTTAGTTCCCGGTTTTCTTCAAGATTCGGAGACTATGCGAGTTTGTTTGATTTTGTAGGTAAAATGGCAAGAATAAGGACATTTTGGAGGAGCTTATGAAGGAGCCAAGTCAAGGAATGCAAGAGCCAAGCTAAGAATGAAGAGGAACCAAAGGAAACCCAAGAAGAAGACAAGGATCGAGGCCCAGGACCGAGCACCACCAAGTCGGGCCCGAGATCGAGCATCCAGTGATCAGGACCGACGTTCCCAATGTCGGGCCCGATGTTGCTCCGTGTCGGTCTGAGTCGGCAATGGATTGGATTGTTCCCCAAGGCATATTTTTAGCAACTTTCCACATTTGCCCCTTTCTAAATTGGGAATTCCTTGGTCCCCAATCCAAGGAGTAAGATAATTAGAGGTGATTAGTGATCATTGGAGGGGGAAACACACAACCAACACCCAAATCACTCTCTAAAGGCTCAAAGGAAGACTTGGAGAGCAAGGAGAAGAGAGGAGAAGGAAGAGAAGAGGAGATCGGTGGAGCTAAGTGGAGGATTAGTGAGTTTTGTACTTTGTTTTGCTTTGATCTAGTAGAATTGAGACTTGGATTTTGTTGACACTTTGGATTTGAATGCAATTGGAGTTTGATTGGATGTTGATGATTGAGATTTGCTTGATTTCTCTTTTGATTATGTTTTTCTCTTACCATATGGAGTAGATTCCATAGTCTTGGGCTATGGGGGAATCCCCTAGCTAGGATTGGGTAGAAAACCCCAATTCCATAGCCTTGAGTGCTTGATTTGTGAATCCTCTCTACATTGAGCTTCAATTCTCTTGTGGAAACAAGAGATCTAGGGCTTGTGTTTGGTAAGAGTAAGCGTGAGCAATCTCGATCCCATCACGAGTCCCAAGCATCGAAGGTGAGTGAAAACTCCCTTAGGTCGAGGTGTAGAGTGGAGGGATCCGGGGCTAGCAACCTCGATCTCACAAGGATCAAACACTTATTGGTTGAATTGGGGAAGAATATCCAAGTCTAGTTGGGGGTGGAACCCAAAAACCCAAGACCGATCTACCATTTTGAACAAGACCGAGTTACCCAGTACATCGGGCTCGACTTGTACCACGTCGGTCCCGGCCAAACTCAACCTCGATCCACCCTCGGACCGAAGTGACTTGTGTCGGTCCGAGGTGATCTCTTTTGTTTTCCTTTGTTTTGCCCTTTCTTTCATCTTTTCTTAGTCTTTTTGGGTACTCTCGACGCACGAACTCCCGTGTGTTCGACACCCTACCTCTTTACTACAATTGAGGTTCGGTTTTATAAATTTAAATTGTGAGACCCTCCGATCCCGGACCGATCAGAATTTTTTGGCGCCGTTGCCGGGGAGTTCTATTTGATCAAGGTACCCTCTTTGTTGAGTCTTTGATATTTGGTAGTGATTTGGGTGAGGGACTAGCCCAAACCCCTTGTTTGTTTTGATTTGGTTTTTGTTTGTGTCTTTGGTTGTAGGTGCATGCGAGCTAGTTCCGTCTGAGGAACCCTTGAGCTCGACTTTGTGTGTGACCCGTAGAGTATTCTAAGGCAAGCCCGAAAGAAGAAGAGGATGGCGGATCAAGCCCGTGATGAGGAGTTCGAAAGGATGAGAGCCGACATGGCGCGAATGCAACTTGAGATGGCGAACCGAGATGCCGAGGCCCGTAGAGAGAGGGAGCAAAGGATGAGATTGGAGGCCCAAATCAACACCCAACCCCGGAATGCTAGACAATACATGCATCCGGAGTTGAAGGTGCCCGAACCGGCCATCGTCTTGCCGGAGGTGTCAAAGAATTTTGAGATAAAGACTCAATTTATCTCACTCATCAAGAGAGAGCAATTCCAAGGGAGACCGAATGAGTGCCCGATCGAGCATGTGAAGCAATTCAAAGATCTTTGCGAGACCATCTCGACGGACGATGAGACACTTGAGTATGTACTACTCAAGGCCTTCAAGTGGTCCTTGGGAGGCAAAGCTTTGCATTGGTTGGAGAGCCAAGCACCTCGTTCTATCACATCATGGAGGGCTCTCAACGACTCATTTTTGATGAAGTTCTTTCCGCCCACCAAGACGACGGAGCTTAGGAGGAAGATTGCTAGCTTCCAACAAGGAGCTCATGAGCCACTTTTCGAGGCGTGGGATAGATTCAAAGAGATGTTAAGGGCGTGTCCGACACATGGTCAACAACCCTATGTCCTTCAAGACATTTTCTTCCAAGGAATCAACCCCGCCACCAAGGATAAACTGAACCTCCATACCGATTGTGGGTTCATTGACTTGCCTCCGGAGCAAGCGTGGGAGTTGCTAGACAAGCTCTCGGATTATGAAGCCATGTATGGTGTCAATCAAGCGAGCAAGGAAGTGAGAATCCATGGAGAGGGTCCGAAGAGGCTCTACGATCCCAAAAGTGAAGAGGTGGACAAAGATGTGAAGATCCAATTCTTGGAGGATGAATTGAACAAGATGAGGAGGAAGATGGGCCCTATCCAACAAAACACAAGAGCATGTGAAGAGTGTGGTTCTTTGAAGCATGGAGCCCAAGAGTGCCCAAATGAGCGCCAAGTCCGATTGGCCGAACAAATTAAGGAGGCTAACTATGTTCAAAGGAAATATGGAGGGAGAGCCAATTTCAACAATGGAGGAAGGTGGAACCAAGGCCAAGCTAGTGGCTACAACAACAACTTCAACCAACATGAGCCAAGGGCCCAACCACCACCTTACCGACCTCCGGGATTCTGTGAGCAAACACCACAATGGGCTCAAGACTTGAAGAATCAATTCACCAATGTGGAGAGGAGAGTTGATGAAATGGGCGCCCAATTCAAGGAGTTCGGTGTATGGAGAAGACAAGTGGACAACCAATTTGTTCACATGGCAAATCAACTTCCAAGAGAGGAAGGGAGACTCCCGGGCCGACCCGAGGAGAATCCCCGTACTCAACAACAACAAAATGAAGTTAGAGCCATGGGATTAAGGAGTGGACGGAGTTTGCCCGAGCCACAAGTTCCTAGAGCAAGAGAAGAGAGTCGGACCGAGGTTCCCAGTACCTCGGGTCCGACGTGCCCAGACATCGATCCGGTAAATGGAGGAGGTCCCTTGAAGTGGACCGAGGTGGAACCCAAGTCGGGCCCGACATGCCCTGAAGTCGGCCCGAGTTACCCAGAAATCCCCTGCCCCCGGTCCGAGATGCTTGACGTCGGTCCCGACGTCGATCCGAAGTCGGTCCAAGCTGAAATCGTGAAGGAAAGCCAAGATCGATCCAAGGAGGTGGATCCAAGCAAGAAGCAAGGTGCTACTACTCTTCCATATCCGATGAAGAAGCCCAAGGAGATTGTTGAGGGCAAGTTCAAGCGGTTCTTGAAGCTTTTGCAAGGCTTGAACATCACCATTCCATTCACCGATGCTCTAAGTGAGATGCCATCCTATGCAAAGTTCTTAAAGGAAATCTTGAGCAAGAAGAGGTCAATTATGGAGATGCAAGATGAAGTCAAAATCCTAAAGTTACCTCAAAAGCTAGGTGATCCCGGAAGATTTGCCATCACCGTGGGTGTCGGACCAAGGAAGTTTCAAGCGTTGTGTGACCTTGGAGCAAGTACTAGTGTGATACCATACACCATATGGAAGTCTACCGCCATGGGACTCATTGCCCCGGTTAACATGAGGTTGACCATAGCCGATGGAACATCGATTGAGCCGATTGGAGTGGTGGAAGATTACCCATTGTGTATAGAAGGGCACTACGTCCCAACGGACTTCGTTGTGGTCGACATGCTAGAAGTGCCGGGAGAGCCTATCATCTTGGGGAGACCATTCTTAGCTACGGTTGGAGCCGTCATAGATGTGAAGAAAGGTCACTTGTCCCTCGAATTTGGAGGAGTAGAGCTCGATTTCTCCTTCAAGCCAACTTCAAGGGAAGCTTTGCATAGAGAAGCCAAGATGGTTCAATTTCTTCCAAATGGAGTGCAATGGGAAGCTATATCTAATAAGCCAAGTACAAGAAAGCTAGAGTTGAAAGCCATCCCACCACCCTATGGAGTTGAAGTGAAGAATGAAGGGGTGATTGCTAATCAAGAAGAAGATGAGAAAGTGGAGAGTGGGATGACTTACTTGGAGGTGTTCAAAGCCGAGACGGAGGAAACCCAAGCGCCACCGGAGCCTTCACATGTGCTAAAGGAGCTTCCAAAGGACTTGAGGTATGCCTTCCTTGGCCCTAACTCTTCATTGCCCGTATTTGTGAATGCTAATTTGAATAAAGAAGAAGAGTCTAAGTTGTTAGCGGTCTTAAGAAAGCATAGAGGAGCCTTAGGGTATTCATTAGAGGAACTTAAGGGAATTTCACCATCAATTTGCATGCATAGGATCTACATGGAGGACAACCATAAGCCCACTATTGAACCACAAAGAAGATTGAATCCTAATATGAAAGAAGTGGTTAAAAGTGAGATACTTAGGATGTTGGATGCGGGAATCATCTTCCCAATTTCGGATAGCAAATATGTTAGTCCCGTGCATGTAGTTCCTAAAAAAGGTGGATTGACCGTAGTGCAAAATGAGAAAGGAGAAATGATTCCTACAAGAACCACTACAAAATGGCGCATGTGCATTGATTACCGAAAGTTAAATAGTGGAACTCGTAAGGATCATTTCCCCCTTCCATTTATTGACCAAGTCCTTGAAAGATTAGCTCAACATGAATACTTTTGCTACCTTGATGGGTATAGTGGATTTTGGCAAATTCCTATTCATCCCGATGATCAAGAGAAGACAACTTTTACATGTCCCTATGGATCGTTTGCCTATAAACGCATGCCTTTCGGTTTGTGTAATGCCCCGGCAACGTTTCAAAGGTGCATGATGTCTATCTTTTCCGACATGGTAGAGGAAATAGTGGAAGTATTCATGGATGATTTTTCGGTCTATGGTTCCTCTTTTGATGCTTGCTTGGCTAATTTGGATAGAGTGTTGGCTAGATGTGAAGAGACTAACCTTGTGCTTACTTGGGAAAAATGTCATTTCATGGTTAAGGAAGGAATAGTCCTAGGACATCTCATTTCTAGTAGAGGAATAGAAGTGGATGTTAGGAGTTTCTTAGGTCATGCGGGCTTTTATAGACGCTTCATCAAAGATTTCTCTAAAATCTCAAAACAATTGTCTAACCTCTTGATGAAGGATGTTCCCTTCGAATTTTCCGAGGATTGCATGAGTGCTTTTTGTAGGTTGAGAGATGCTTTGGTTTCGGCACCTATCATGGCGTCACCCGATTGGAATCTTCCATTCGAAGTGATGTGCGATGCAAGTGATTTTGCCGTGGGAGCCGTTCTAGGGCAAAGAAAGGAGGGAAAGTTGCATGCCATCTACTATGCAAGTAAAACCTTGGATGAAACTCAATGCAAGTACACAACTACGGAAAAGGAATTCCTAGTGGTGGTGTTTGCATTTGAAAAATTTCGGTCATATCTTGTGGGATCTAAGGTGGTAGTCTATACGGATCATGCGGCAATCAAGTACCTCATGAAGAAGAAAGATGCAAAACCAAGGCTTTTGAGATGGATGCTTCTTATTCAAGAGTTTGACCATGAGATCAAAGATAAGGTGGGTTCGGAGAATTTGGTGGCCGATCATCTATCTCGGTTGCCCGTGGAGTACATGAATGAGATGGAGGATGGTGTGGAAATAGATGACATGAGGGCGGATGAAGGCCTAATGAGTAGCAAGAAGGAAAGCAAGGATGGATCGACCAAGGCAGAGAGTCGGGCTCGAAGTATGGAACATCGGACCGAGGTACCCAGTACCTCGGGCCCGAGGTCGTCGACGTCGGTCCCAGGAGAGATGTGCACTTGTTCGACCCGATCGACGTCTCCACATGTCGGGCTCAATACCTTGCAATGTCGGCCCATGAATTCTAGTAAGATCCTTCACTTGGTCTCCATTCCTTCTCGTCCTAAATTGATTAAGACTTCACCTCCTACTTGTCTTCTATCTATTGAGACCGCAAAACGAAGGGTCACCCCTTGGTTTGCGGATTTGGTAACTTTGTTGTAGGGGGAGTGATCCCACCAAATTTGTCTTACTCGGCTAGGAAGAAATTCTTACATGATGCTAGGCAATATTATTGGGATGATCCATACCTATACAAGGAAGGGAGCGATAGAATCTATAGACGGTGCATTCCAAGTGAGGAGGTTGAAAGTGTCATTCGTCATTGCCATTCTTTGCCAACCGGAGGGCACGCCAAGAATTCGAAAACCACGGCCAAAATTCTTCATTGCTGTTTCTATTGGCCAACCATGTTCAAGGATGTGCATGAGTATGTGAGGAGATGTGAGGAGTGCCAAAGAGAGGGGAATTTGTCAAGGAGACATGAGACTCCACAAACCGGAATGCTAGAGGTGGAGCTCTTTGATGTATGGGGGATCGACTTCATGGGACCTTTCCCAACGTCGGGCCCGTACAAGTACATTTTGGTGGCCGTTGATTATGTCTCCAAATGGGTGGAGGCCATTCCAACAAGGACCAATGATGCAAGAGTTGTGATGAAATTCTTGAAGAGTAACATCTTTGCTAGATTTGGTGTGCCAAGAGTTCTCATTAGTGATGGTGGCCCTCACTTCATTGAAAGATGCTTTGAGAATGTGTTGATCAAGTATGGGGTGTCTCACCGAGTTGCTACTCCTTATCACCCTCAAACAAGTGGGCTAGTGGAAGTCTCCAATCCTCAAATCAAGGCCATCTATACTACCTATAGTATAAAGCGGAGACAATCTCTTCACAAAAATTTGCGCCACGTGTCATTTCAATAATAAAATATTCAGTCGGGCCGTCTTTTATACAAATTAGGTAGTTAGAATCTCATATAATCTTATTCAGTAAAAATTGATTAAAATGTATCAAAAATTATGAATTATCCTGTAAATTATAAATTATTGCTTACCAAGAATTAGTTATAATCTTCACATAAATATTACTATTTAATAAAACGTGATGTTTATCATAAAGTAATTTTTAAACAAATCCAACTTATTTATATTATGAGATGATTTACTATTGATAAGAAAAATAATCATAATACGAAGATAAATATATATGATCTATAATTTTAACATGATCATTGACATTACGTATCTATATTAAATTGAATTTATAATCACATTACCCGTACATGGTACGGGGGTTAAACTAGTTTTGGAGAAGACGGTGTCTAAGTCAAGAAAGGATTGGTCATCTAAGCTCGATGATGCACTTTGGGCTTATAGAACCGCTTTCAAGACACCCCTAGGGACTACACCATTCAACCTAGTCTATGGCAAGGCTTGCCATTTGCCGGTGGAGTTGGAGCACAAATCCTAATGGGCTCTCAAAGAGATGAATTGGGATATAAATCTCGCCGGAGAGAAGAGGCATCTAGATCTACATGAGTTAGGGGAGTTGCGTTTGAAGGCTTACGAAAACGCCAAGTTATATAAAGAGAAGACTAAAAGGTGGCATGATAGGAAGTTGGTCCCAAAAACTTACCAAGTTGGAGACAAGGTTCTTCTGTTTAATGCACGACTTCGGTTCTTTCCGGGTAAGCTTCGAACAAGGTGGAGCGGACCGTTTGTGGTACATCAAATACTTTCTCAAGGAGCGTTAAATTTGATAAGTGATGATGGAAGGATCTTTCGGGTAAATGGTCATCGAGTGAAAAAGTTTTATGATAAGATGGACCCGAATGAAGAAGTACGAGCCACATGGGCTCTCCTCTTGGCAAACTAAACCTCAACATGCCATGCAAGAATAAGGAAAAATTGTGAGCTCTCTTTACTCTTCTCTTTACTTTTGAGTTTTGATTTCTTTTGATGAGGACATCAAAATTTTAAGTATGGGGTGGGTTAGTAGCTCATAGTTCCATGTTTAATGTGTTTTCTCTTGTTTTGTTTATGGGATGTTTCATTTTGGGTTAGTGGCATGATGAATGATGTGATGATTTGATGGCATGAATGGATGAGTTTGTTTTGTGTTTGAGAAAAGTTTTTGCAAAAAATCCATGAAAATTTGAAAAATTTCGGTTGAAAACATCAAAAAGATTTTATTTTTGGACTAGGAATTCCCATCTTAGATGTTCAAAGAAGGCTAATGATGATGTGAGCATGTAAAATCCTTTGCATACTTTTGGATAGTTTAGCCTCTAAATGGATGTTGTTTTTGATGTGATGTGATATCTTGCATGTTTTTATTGAGCACATGAGTTCTTGGATAAGTTTTGATGCAACTAAGCTAGAGTGAACCTTGTGAGATTATTTTTGGCCATTTTAGGGATACTTGTTCATATTGCATATCCCTCATTTTCTTGTGTGATTAGCTCAAGCATGCTAAGTAATACTTGTTATTGAGGTGTTTATCTATTTTACAAGACCAATATGAGATTTGTTCTATGCTTTGTCACATTGATTTGAACTTTATTTCATTTAGTCACAAAATCTTCCATATCCTACCTTGAAGATAAACCGTTGTTTGTAGCCCCGTTTTAGCCTTAGACCTTTGTTTGAAACTCCTCAAAAAAATATGATTCCTAGCCTATATGACTTGACCCTTATGGGATTGGACTTTAGTGAGAGGTTTGGAAGAATATTTTGAGAGTTGAGATTCTCTTTGGTGAAGGGCAAAGAATGGAGTTATAAATCAAGTGGGTAGTGCATCTTTGTTGAGAGAAAAGAAAGAAAAGTTGGAAAAGTAGTGGATTGAAAGCAAAAAGCTTAAGTGTAAGAAATGGGCACCGACCGAGTTAAAGTGCACATTGGGCCCGATGTAGAGTGCAAGTCGATCCTAGTGGAAAAGTGTGAAAAATCCAACAAAAAGTATAGTGCAAAGATGAAGTGGAATGTCAAGTGAAAGTGGGTTGAAAGTTGAAAGAGAAAGAAGAAAATGCAGAGTCTTTTGGGTGAGAGAAAGTTGAAAGTTGAATAATTTGGTAAAGTTGGTGAGAGACTAGAAAGTTCAATCCCCATTGTAAGCAGCACAAGACCAAAATGATTCCCACCTTGAGAAACACCAAAAGCCCCATTACAACCCGGCCGAACGGAACCTCTTTGAGGACCTCCATTGAGCCAAGTTCATATTCTTTGTGTGCATTGTAATAGGCATCTCTAGGTGGAGGAATTGGTGATATTAGCTTCAATAGTAAAGTATTTACTTGCATGATTTTTGAGTATGAGTGTTCATTGCTAAGCCTAAACACATGATGAGTGATACACATTTTCACGTACATAAAGTGAGGTTTAGTTGCATTAGACTTTTTTCCTTGAACACTTGATCATGTGTGATGACATAATCTTGCTAGCATATCTATCACTTGTGCTTACTTGTGTTTTCATAAGAGGCTTTACTTGAAGATTATGCTTCGGTCTTGCTTATGTTGTTATTGCTTGAGGACAAGCAAGTTTAAGTATGGGGTATTCTGATGTCTCTCATTTTGGAGGTGTTTTAGTAGTTAATTTCCCTTGTAAATATGTGTTTTTCATTCCTTTCTTTGTTAGTCTCGTTCCTTCTTAGCTTAGTTCCCTGTTTTCTTCAAGATTCGGAGACTATGCGAGTTTGTTTGATTTTGTAGGTAAAATGGCAAGAATAAGGACATTTTGGAGGAGCTTATGAAGGAGTCAAGTCAAGGAATGCAAGAGCCAAGCTAAGAATGAAGAGGAACCAAAGGAAACCCAAGAAGAAGACAAGGATCGAGGCCCAGGACCGAGCACCACCAAGTCGGGCCCTAGATCGAGCATCCAGTGATCAGGACCGACGTTCCCAACGTCGGGCCCGATGTTGCTCCGTGTCGGTCCGAGTCGGCAATGGATTGGATTGTTCCCCAAGGCATATTTTTAGCAACTTTCCACATTTGCCCCTTTCTAAATTGGGAATTCCTTGGTCCCAAGGAGTAGGATAATTAGAGGTGATTAGTGATCATTGGAGGGGGAAACACACAACCAACACCCAAATCACTCTCTAAAGGCTCAAAGGAAGACTTGGAGAGCAAGGAGAAGAGAGGAGAAGGAAGAGAAGAGGAGATCGGTGGAGCTAAGTGGAGGATTAGTGAGTTTTGTACTTTGTTTTGCTTTGATCTAGTAGAATTGAGACTTGGATTTTGTTGACACTTTGGATTTGAATGCAATTGGAGTTTGATTGGATGTTGATGATTGAGATTTGCTTGATTTCTCTTTTGATTATGTTTTTCTCTTACCATATGGAGTAGATTCCATAGTCTTGGGCTATGGGGGAATCCCCTAGCTAGGATTGGGTAGAAAACCCCAATTCCATAGCCTTGAGTGCTTGATTTGTGAATCCTCTCTACATTGAGCTTCAATTCTCTTGTGGAAACAAGAGATCTAGGGCTTGTGTTTGGTAAGAGTAAGCGTGAGCAATCTCGATCCCATCACGAGTCCCTAGCATCGAAGGTGAGTGAAAACTCCCTTAAGTCGAGGTGCAGAGTGGAGGGATCCAGGGCTAGCAACCTCGATCTCACAAGGATCAAACACTTATTGGTTGAATTGGGGAAGAATATCCAAGTCTAGTTGGGGGTGGAACCCAAAAACCCAAGACCGATCTACCATTTTGAACAAGACCGAGTTACCCAGTACATCGGGCTCGACTTGTACCACGTCGGTCCCGGCCAAACTCAACCTCGATCCACCCTCGGACCGAAGTGACTTGTGTCGGTCCGAGGTGATCTCTTTTGTTTTCCTTTGTTTTGCCCTTTCTTTCATCTTTTCTTAGTCTTTTCGGGTACTCTCGACGCACGAACTCCCGTGTGTTCGACACCCTACCTCTTTACTACAATTGAGGTTCGGTTTTATAAATTTAAATTGTGAGACCCTCTGATCCCGGACCGATCATTATCCAGCTCGAGGACTCCCCCGCCAAGCTACCTCCTCCCCCTCCTCCTACTCCTCTCAAGGTCAAGCCCATCTCGGTGGCACCTACCCACTCCTCCTCTGCTCCAGCCCCCAAGGCAAGGACAATAACTCCCACTCCCTCTCCTCCTAGAGCAACAACTCCTCCTCCTCCGCCTTCTCCGGCAGTCGAGGAAAATGTACAAGTCTAGGGGACGGCTTCTGTTGAAGTCCCCATAGAGTCCTTGGCAAGGACTCCAGCTGTGGACGCGCCTCCTCCAGCACAGGCGTCCACTGCTGAGGACCAGGAGATGGCCGAGTCCCATGAACAAGGGGACGAGGCCTCAGATGAAGATGATGCTCCTCACCAGGATGAGGACCATGAGGAAGAGGAGGGAGATGGTGAAGAAGAAGATGCCGGTGACGAGGTCATCGTCGGCAACGGCAGCAAGCAGAAAAGGTTGAAGAAGATTCTGTCGCCGCTCCTGTTTTCCGCTCAATTTTTAGAAGAGAATGGTCGCACAGAGTTCTTGGAACTACTTGAATTCCAAGGTTGGACGCACCTGGGTGCTGAGGCTGCTGAGGTCGACCCCGAACGGGTTCTCCGCTTTTACTCAAAATTTGAAATATCTGAAGTAAAAGGGAAGCCTCAAGGGACGTTTGAGATCGATGGGGACGAGTACTCAATTGCTGAGGGTACCGTCCGTAACATGCTCGGCCTGCGCCCTTCTCCACCTGATGCTCTACACGACCTGCCCTGCAAAAACTTTGGCCGCTTCTCCCAAGAAGAGATCTTCAACAATATATTCAGTGGGAGGCAGCCAGTTGCTAGGGATAGGGTCGCCCACTGTCTCTCCAAGACGGGCATCCTTGCGCATCACTTCATAGTGCGTATGGTCGTCCCCCGCCAAGAGAAGAAGTCGATCGTCCAAATCACTGACAACATCTTACTGGACGCCTTCTTGCAACGCAAGCCCATCAACTTGCCGCGGATTATCTTGGAGCATATGGGCAAATGCATAGGAGGACGCCACTCGCTCCCCTTCTTTGGCTTGGTTAAGCAGGTGCTCAAGCAGCAAGGTCTCTACGTCCCGAAAGAAGAAAAGATTTTTGGCATTCATTGGGACGTTAGACAGATCACAGCTCCTCCGGTTGGCAAAATGAGATTTGATGAGCCGCTTCCTTCTGTGAAGCGCCAGATGGCCAAAGCCAAGAAAGAGGCCGAGAGGAAAGCTAGAGAAGCTGCTGCTGCTGCTGCTAATGCTGAAGAGGGTGCAGATGCTGAAAATTTGGAAGTAGTTGGGACGCCAGTTGAGGACGCCGACGCTGAGGATGAAGAAGATGAACTTGATGGCATGAGCGTCCCTCATGAGGCTGAGAAGCATTCCCAGAAGTATCTACTTGGGATGATGATCGAGAACCAATGCATGATGATTGATCTCATCCAACAGGTTCATGACACCCTCCATCAACACACCGAACTTCTGGAACGCAAAAATGAGCTCCTCGCACAGAGCAACTATCTTCAGGAGCAGAATCTCAAAGCCCTCGGCAAGCGTCCACGCAAATGATCGCTCCCCCCTCTCTCAATCCTGAAAAACTTTATCTTTTCTTTATGTTTTTTGTTAAGACTTTGGGACGTCGTTCCCTTGTGTGTGGATTGTTTGTAATAACATTCCTAACTCTTTTTGCTCTCACTTTATGAATGACGTTCTCTATGTTTGCATCTCACTCTGCCTAAGAGTTCCTTTCTTTAGTTGTGACTTTATGAATACGTGCTTTTCAACTTGTTCTCCTTTTCGATGATGCCAAAAGGGGGAAGTATAGTTTTGCAGAGATGCGATTGTTTTTAAGTTGTCATAGAAAGCATGTGTTTAGGGGGAATTTCGGTCAAGTCTAAGCTAAAAGGAAAATCAAAGTGTAGTCTCTCATGCTAGTGTAGAATAAAATAGGACGCACTTAAAAGAATGTGTTGCATGCCAACCTAAGATAAAAGGAAAATCAAAGTGTAGTCTCTCATGCTAAAAGCTTTACTTATGTGCATATTGTTTAAAGGAGTTTGTCATCATCAAAAAGGGGGAAATTGCTGGGACGATATTAAGGACGTCAGTCATTAATATCTAAACCAATAATGATTATCCCTTGTTTTGATAATGACAAACTCAAAGGTATTTGATAAGTTGTCCAAATGTTGATCTCAGGTAAGTCCAGTGGACGCACATGAGCGAAAAAGGACAACAAGTGAACGAGAGTCCCTAACTCTGGAGGGACGCACTCCATCGGAACTTCCAAAGCTGAACGTAATTGGCGAAGTCCCTACGCAAATGGGACGCAGTCCTCATCAATAAGGGACGCGCGCCAAAATACGGACGAAGTTCAAATTCAAATCAAGGCCGCCCCAACATGATTACATCACATTCGGCCGTAGTTCTCAGAAGGAAGCTTCCCTTGTCTAGGCACGTGTAGACAATTCCAAAGATGTTGCTTTCCCAGCAATGGTCCCCTATCCACACGGAGGCTTCCTAAGCGTCAACAGAGTTGACCTTCTCAGGACGCACATCGCACCGTTGATCAAAGATCAAGGATCCTGCCAAGTCTCAGAGGACGCTAGAGGACAAGAACCAGTTCCGCTATAAATACCCTCCAAGGGGTATGCATAGCGGTGTGGACTTTGAAGACATTCTCTCAAGCTCTCCCGAAGCATTCAAATACAAGAACGAAGATCAAGAAGATCAAGTGAGCTTGAAGCAAGAGAAAGAAAGTCCAACCACATCAAATCCAAAACAAACCACAAAATAGTTAGAGTTGTAGTTTGTCTCTCACAACGAACCGTGAGAGACGTGAGTGATAGCTTCCTTATAGCTAAGAGAGTTAGGTTACTTGTTAGGTGGAAAGGAGTGTTACTAGTGAGGCTAAGAACGGACGCTTAGCTCAGTGAAGTGTAACGACTCGCCTAAGTTGTAAGGACTCTCTCTTAATAAGATAAGGACGGCTATTGAAAATCCTCCAAGCGGAGGTAGAGGTTTACCCATAAGACTAGTTGGTCTTAGTGGGGTTCCTCTATAAATACTTGTGTCCATTATCTTATCTCATTTCCTGTTAAGTCTAAATTCCGCTGCACCTAAGGACGCCCTTAACCCAGTTAAGGACGCCCATTCTAACAGACTTACGATCCAACAGATGTAACACCCCAAAATTATCTCGGGAATGCTACACGCCAGTGGCCTTGGAGTTCACACCCAAAGCCACCCAAGGCTTATACAGTACATAACAATAAAAAGAATAATATCCAAAATTCATAAATAGATCTCAAAACTTATATTGTCTTACAATCCAAAACAGCAAATGTGAATAATTAAAACGAAAGTGCGGAAGTACTCGATAACAAACGATCCTTACAATAAAAGGGTCTTATTTATTCTCAAATAATATCAAATGAAAATAACCTTGCAAGAAATGCTCCAAGTCTTCAACTCACTCCTCTTGAGACTCCAACGGCTCGAATCCTGATGTGCCGCGACGTAAATACGGTTGACACCAGCCGACCATGCAAGGAAAGAAAACGGACGGTTAGTCTTGTGACAGACTAAGCAAATGGGTTTTAGAAAAACGGTTCTTATGGTTAGACTCCACCATTAGTATTGAATTCCGAATGAAAGCCGGTCAATAATCTAATAATGAAGTATCCCCATCGAAGGTAAGAAAGGAAATATGCTCAGGAAGGAGATAGGACGCCACATGAGGTGGTTCCTTAAGCGAAGTATGCGATTGTTGGGAACTTATTATTCACACAAGTTTTTGAAAAACCTCCGTCGAGTGATTAATTCTACGACCAACCTCACCGCACAATGATTGTACGAATTCAGATTGGAAAGAAGACTTGGTCAATCGGGAGTAAGAGCGGTTTTCCAAGTTGTACTAACCGCCCTGGTTCGTTAATTATGTGCATATGCACTTATCTTACTTACTTCCAAAACGGTACATTCAGGTTGATAGCTTTTAAAATAACGGATTCGACAATGGTCGAAACAAAACAAAGGAGCTCTCAAAAATTCAATAAAGGCACTAGCTAGGTGCAATCACCCCTCATATTCGGATGAGGCGGCACGGTCATGACCAGGCACTAGGGTATAGGTCCATCCTAATGCAAATATTTTAAAGAGGCGTCCAGGGTCTAACCCACACCCCTAATACTACGCTAAGTCCACATCAAGTCTCAATGGAGACGAAACACATAAGGCCACAACATCGAGCCCTAAGTCCAAGTTCTAGCGCAGTCTAGCAATATATACATCCTACATATATAATGAGGTCATTAATGCTATAACAATAAATCCTAATTTATTTATTAGCACACAAAGTTCCCAACAATATTTAAAACATTTATGCAAGCGAGAACCGTCCACTTGCCTTGATTCGAAGGCAAAAGGGTAATTTGTCAACGAGGTGAATCCTTACGAACAGGGTTCGTTTCCTGTTTCATTAACAACGACAAAATAAATTATATGAATTTATTTTGGTTTTTCGTTATCTAGGAAAAGGTTGGATTCAAGAGATATGCTAAAGATCTTATAAGCATATAAGTATTTTATTCATTATACATACCTATGTTCTTATAATATATTTTAAGTATTATTTCATTCTTGATTTTAATTCTTTAATCTTACACATGCCTTAGAAAAACACTTTTGAAAATCTATCCTTTAAATTTATTAACACTTAGTCATGATAAAAATTTAAGGATCAAGAAACAATTATTTTATTGTTATGTTCATAAAGTAAAAATACATTCTTTTTGGCTAATTACCATTTACTAGTGAAATTACGATAAAATAAGCTATAATATAAATAAAAATTACGTAATTAATGAAAACATCTAAGTTACTTAGAAATACTTAAATCTGTTAGTTTTTAATTTCGTAATTATTTTATTTAATTAAAAATTGTATTCTTTTCTTTAATACTCTATATTGTGATAATTGTTTTCTTTAGGCATCAAAAGTCGAATAAAATATTCAAAAATACTGTTTATAGTTCATAAATCATATTTACAGAACATATATAATTTATAGTAATTTATACAATTAATTTAGAATAAAATACGAATTTATTTCGAAAATCAGGCTGTGTGTTTAATCGAATTTATTAACCAGCAAAAACGACATTATAATTTATGAAAATTTTATGACAATTAGAAAACTACATGAAGTCGTCATATGAATTTTTGTATGATTTATAAGAAACTCTAACTAATTAAAATCGATTTTACAACAGAAGTATGCTGTTCGAAATTTAAGAGAAAGTGAATAGGAGCAGGGATTTACAGTGGCGACGAGGCGTTTTCAGGCGGCTCGTTCTCGGTGGTCCGGCTACGGTTCGACGTGGTCTATGCAACAGTTTGAAGAGGAGGGTGCAAGGAGTACTCAGGAGGTGACGGAGTCGAGATTGGTGGACGGACGGCCGAGTTATTGGTTCGCGAAGTGGGCGTCGGGCTCAGCTTTCGCTGAAGAGTTTGGTAACTTTGCTTGGGATTTTCGGGCAACTAGATGAGATGGTTGTGGAATGGGGCTAGAGGGCTTTTATAGAGGGGCACGAGAGGGTTCTAGGGGTGCTTTCCATTCCGAATTCCGCTTAAGATTTTGGGAGATATTGGGCTCCGAATCGGGGGCGCTATTCTAGGGTTTCGTTTGAAATAGGTATGAGATCTTGATTAATTTGGGCGTGGATAATATAAGGGATTCGTATGGGAATGATGATAATATGATATCTTCGGCTTTCCTTGAGGTTTAAGCCACGATTTTGGGGGGAAAGATCTCGAATAAAATCGTGTCTTAGGGTGGCCGGGGTGTTCCAAGAAAGGAAAGAAAGAGGAAGGGGAAGTCGTCCCAGCTGACCCTCTCTTTAGGGTTAATTACGAAGTTGACCCAAACCTTTTAAATTGTGATAAAAAGTGCCCTTTTTCATTATAATTAATCCGAAAACAATTTCTTATTTTAAATCCTTTTCCTTACATATGCATGTAAGTATGTTTATAAATTTCACTCATTATTTTTATTTTATTTTATTTCACTTAAAAAGGTTCTTTCTTTCTTTTTAATATAATATCCTTTAAAACGACATTATTGTATTTTTATTTATTTATTTACTTATTATATCTTCTATGATCCAAATATGTAATTGCTCTCTTTTAATGAAAACTCATCTCCCATTTCATTAACTTAATACGCTCATTTTAATTTAATATAGTTTATTAGTTTTATCTTCAAAGAGTGTTTCATATACTTTTACCTTAATGCTTTGAACACTTTCTTTAGCATAAGTCAATAGGTACGTGACCTATTGATATGAGTTTAAAAGTATTATCATGACATTATCGGTTCTTATTAAATTTCTATTTAATAAATAATGTCAATACTTTTATTAATGGGAAAAAAAATGTTAAGGGAGATTACGATAATAACCTTCTCGAAAAATAGGGTTATTACAACAGACTCCTCAACAAAATGGAGTTGTGGAAAGAAAGAACAGGACGCTGGAGGACATGGCAAGGACTATGCTTTTAGCAAATAGTGTCCCCAAGCAATTCTAGGCGGAAGTTATTGCTACAGCCTGCTACATCATTAATCGTGCCATGATCCGTCCTCTGCTGAAGAAAACGTCCTATGAGTTGTTGAATGGAAGGAAGCCTCGCATTGACTATCTCAGAGTTTTTGGATGCAAGTGCTTTGTTCACAACAACGACAAAGAAAGACTTGGGAAGTTTGATGCAAGAAGTGATGAAGCCATATTTCTTGGGTACTCCCTCACCAGCAAAGCAAATAGAGTTTTCAACAAAAGGACTCTTAAAATTGAGGAGAGTATTCATGTTGTGTTCAAAGAGAGTTCTTCTCACAAAGAAAAACAAAGTAAGAAAGAACGCTCTTCCTCACAACAGCAAGACGACTCTAAAGACAAGGTTGAAGATTGGTCCTCTAGAAAATACTATGTTCCTAAAGACGCTACTCCAAATCCTGAAGAAGTCTCAGTGGACGCTCCTAGTGTTGCTCAGGGAGTTCCATCTCGTAGCGAATCTCCAGTTCAACAAGATGTGGCTGAATCAAGTCAACAAGGCGAGCAACGTCAAGGTGTGGACGCTCTCTTTGAGGGGGAACACTCTGAGGACGATGCTCAAAATGATAGTGATGATTCTGATGGAGACATTGATCCAAGATTTGTTCAATTATTCCAACGGGAGTCCCGCCTCTCAAGGGACCACCCATCTTCTCAGATTGTCTCAGATATTTCTCAAGGAGTTCAAACCAGGTCAGCTGCAAGCAAGTCCCAGAGTGCAAATTTGGCTTTTTGTGCGTTCAATGCCTTTGTGTCTATGGTGGAACCAAAGAACATCAAGGAAGCACTCCAGGACACTGACTGGATTCAAGCTATGCAAGAAGAACTCAACCAGTTTGAAAGGAACAAAGTTTGGACCCTCGTCCCTCGTCCTAAAGGCAAAAACATCATAGGGACGCGCTGGGTGTTCAGAAATAAGCTTGATGAAAGTGGACGTGTGTCAAGGAACAAGGCAAGACTGGTGGCTCAAGGATTAAAGCAAGAAGAAGGCATAGACTATGATGAAACCTTTGCTCCTGTTGCTAGAATTGAGGCCATCCGTCTCCTTATTTCCTTTGCCGCGCACAAGGGATTCAAGTTATTTCAAATGGACATCAAAACTGCCTTTCTCAATGGAAAACTCAAGGAGGAAGTGTACGTTGCTCAGCCGCCTGGCTTCGAGGACACCTCTCACCCAGATCATGTGTACTACTTGGACAAAGCACTCTATGGACTCAAGCAAGCCCCTCGTGCATGGTACGACAGGTTTGCGTCCTTTCTTTTGTCTCATGGGTACACAAGAGGTTCAATTGATAAAACCTTGTTCATTAAGAAAGTTCACAAGGACATTTTAATTGCCCAAGTCTATGTTGATGATATAGTCTTTGGTAGTACTAACATGAAGCTTGTAGATGAGTTCAAGTCCTTAATGAGTAGTGAGTTTGAGATGTCCCTCATTGGAGAACTCAATTTCTTCTTGGGACTTCAAATCACCAACTCAAGGAAGGGACGCGTATTCATCAACAAAAGTATGTCCGTGAAATGCTTGAGAAGTACAAGATGAACACATCCAAGCCTGTTGCAACTCCTTGTTCTCCCAATTCGCGTCTTTACGCAGATGAACAAGGGAAGGACGTTGATCAAAATCTTTACAGAGGAATGATTGGCTCTTTGCTCTAATTGACCGCAAGCCGTCCCGACATCATGTTTGCCGTTTGCTTGTGTGCACGCTTCCAGGCGAATCCAAAGGAGTCCCACATGCAAGAAGTCAAGAGGATCTTTCGCTATCTCAAGGGACGCGACGATCTTTGTCTTTGGTACCCTAGGAAGACGTCCTTCAAGCTTGTTGGCTACTCGGACGCTGATTATGCTGGTCATGTGATTGATAGAAAAAGCACTTCAGGAATGGCACAGTTCCTTGGTTCATGCTTAGTCTCTTGGGGATCTAAGAAACAGAACTTTGTGGCGCTTTCAACTGCGGAAGCCGAGTACGTTGTTGCTGCTTCGTGCTATTCACAAGTCATCTGGATCAAATATCAACTTGAGGACTACGGTATCAATCTAGAAACTATTCCCATTCGCTGTGATAATACAAGTGCTAATGAAATTTCTAAGAATCCTGTTTTTCATTCACGCACAAAGCATATTCATATAAGGCATCATTTTTGCGTGATAATGTTGAACTAGGACTTATTAGTATGGAGCATGTAAGGACTGAAGACCAAATAGCTGATATTTTCACTAAGGCGCTTGATAGACGTCCCTTTGAGCATCTCAGGTTGCTCTTGGGGATGATAACTTTTAAGTAGCAAGTCCCGTTCTACTATTCCCTCGATGATTGGCTATGTTTAGTAGATTCTAAGTGTTTAAGGACTATCATGCATTGAATTCATATTTGCAAGGACACTAGTCTAAAACTTCATGTGTTTGCTACTTTGGAACGCCATTCAAATTTCTCTATTTGTCTTGAAAAGAGTATCCCTAATCACCCAACCCTCATCATAAGCCGAAATGATGGGAACTCTAAGCTTACCCTAGCCGAGAACTCTGCAAAAGCGTCTTATGAGCTTCATATTTTTCTTTTACGGGACATACTTGCTTTGTTCTCAAATGGTTCGTAAGGTGATCACACAGGGACGGTTGTCATGGTTCTTGGTTTGCTTTAAGAGGTAATTTTTGCTAAGTATGAGAGGACGCCAGATGTTTGTAAGAGAGGACGCCAGTTCAGTTTTTAGAAGAATTTGAAAAGTCAGAAATTTGAATTTTGAACGTTTGAATAGTGACCGTTGTACTTGCTCAAATCTTAAGGGGGAAGTTATGCCACGTGTTGCACAGAAAATCAGTGTTAATTACAGTTTGTGCCACCGCTTCCTCTATATAAGGATGCAACAGTCGCTATCATTCATTTTTTGCTCTCAACAACTTCCCTGCTCTCAAACAGCTCTGACTTCTCTCTAGCATTCCGATGACTTTCTCTCTCTAAAAGCAATCAGAAAATGTCTCAAAGACTACGGAACGTGGCCGGATCTTCTACCGGCGGTAAGAGAAGGAAATTGGTGAAGTCCCACACAATAGAGAAGCCCAAACAAATCATTCTCAACGAATCTCTAGTGGACTTCATCAATAGGAAGCCCAAAACGTTGTAAATGCTCATCAGGGAACGCATGGACAGGCCAGATGTGAAGGAGGACGTAGTAAAGACTAGGAATTATGAGAAGTTCTTGGAGAGGTTCGTCATACATGGCCTCCACAAGACAAATTACAAGGACTTGCCCGGGAGAATGGAGGACGTGCTCTTTTTCTCGCAATACGATGGTGAGAATCTTGCTCCCTTACTTGACCTCATCCCCGATATGCATAATGCCGTCCTTCCTGATTTTCCTATGTATCCAAAAGACTCCCCAGCCTTCCAAATGCTGAAAAACAGGTTGCCAAGTCCTTCTCCCCCACCTCCTCAAATTCCCACAGTCACCACAAAGAAGCTTTTGCCTTCCAAGCGTCCAGCACCATCTTCCCCTCTTTCAATAGGGGTGAGCATCGGTTCGAAACCGAACCGAACCGGCGATAACCGAACCGAACCGAAACCGATTTTGTAGAAATTTGGGAACCGAAAACCGAACCGAAATTCGTCGGATCGGTTCGGTTCGGGTGCGGTTTTGGACGGGTCGGTTTTGACACTAACCGAAAAAACCAAACTATAAACCCTGTTGCAAATTTGCGAATGAAAATCTGTCATTTCAAATCCATTAACACAATTGTAGACTTGTAGTGTAAGTTTAAATATGATCTGCCACTTAGTAAATCAAAACAAAATAAGCTAAAATACAACAGTCCAAAAGTTACAAAATATAGCAGTCCAACAATAGTTACAATACAGCACGTGTGACAGTCCAACAATACAGCAGAATTTCAGTCCAACAATAGAGCAGAATTTCAGTAGCCAAAGTATCAAAAAACAGCCATGAAAATTCAACAAAAGTTACAAAACAGCAGATTCTGTAGAGGGCTGACAGCTGAGATTTTCACTGCTTGCTTTCACCAACTTCAAACACTGTAATCACTTCAATATTGAGGCAAAATATCAATAATAAGCAATTTGTTCATCCAAATAAATATTAAGGTAAAAAAAATCAGGGTTAAACATCAAAACAAAAGCCTTACCTGCATACCTTGAGTTTAATCAATCATGATAAAACAAAGCAACAATTATCCACCAATTTCAGATTGCATATCTATAAAAAATAAAGAAGCAAATGAGCAAATCAAATATTTTCTCAGAAACTCAAAATATAGATCAATCATTCATGAAAGTAAAACGAGCACTATAAAAACATTACCTTCCAATACTTTCTCAGACTCATGAAATAGATCCACTACTTCATTATACATTGTGGATTCACGAGAAATGGCAGATTTTTCTGATTTCGAGCTAAGGAGTCTTGCAGTTGCCCGAAGCCAATCTTGAGTACAAATCAACGCTTCAGCTGTCTGCAAAAGAAAACATAAGAACTTAGTTTGATTGCATAAAAATACATTAAGAACTTAACAAAAACAAGGTGTAAGGTTGTAAGCTGATTGCATCACCTTTGGAGATAAGGAACTTCGAAATTGGTCAAGAGTACGACCTCCAGTGCTAAATGCAGATTCAGATGGTACCGTAGATATCGGAATGGCTAGAACATCACGAGCCAATCGGGCAAGAATAGGAAACCGATTCCCATTGAATTTCCACCATATTAATGCATCACTTTTTTCGGGTCTCAGCTCAAGTGAATATCGATCAAACTCATTCAGTTTCAAAAGAGCATCACTTTCATTAAGCTTGTTCAATTTAGAAGTTACATTCCTTAACAAACCTCCACGTCGTACCCCTCCCAATTTTGTCCCTATGCTACTAGTTTCACTCTGACTTTTAGAAGATTTAGGAGCATATAGTCTGACATAATCTTCAAATAAACTCTTAGTAGCAACCTTCACAATTTCAGCTAGTTCTTCTCCCGTCAAATCACCATAAGTCTCTTTCAAACTCAGTATTAATCCATCAAACTTATAATTAGGATCAAGAATAATGGCAACAAGCATGAGCAGATTCATTTTCTCTAATTCACCCCAGTACTTATCACATTTTGCTTTCATAGAGACAACCATTGCTCTACAAACCTCATCATCACTTTTAACCCAATTGTTCAACAAAACAACAAGCTCACCAATGTATAAGAAAACATCACTTATTGTAACTTCAGATGACACAGAGACTAGGTTTGTGAAGTCATAAAAATGTTTTAAAAAATTCACAATAACCTCAACTGCACCCCACTCCTCCATAGTAATACGTCCTATGTAAACACCGTCTGCATCTCTAGGAGTCTCTAACCGGCTGAACACAAGCTTATATTGCAAAGCAACCTCTAGCATCTTATAAGTTGAATTCCACCGTGTGGGCACATCAAGAACTAATGCACATGTATACTGAATTCCAATAACTTTAAGTGCATCCTTAAAAGCATTCAGCCTAGCTGCAGAACTCCTTATGAACTTAACAACAGCCCTAATCTTACCCACACAATCGATATGCTGTTTGAGACCATCTTGAACAGTAAGGTTACATATATGAGCTGAGCACCTCACATGTATTTTAGAGCTATATTGAGAGTGTTTAGGTTAGTTTTGAGCGTTATTGTAATATCAAGACCGAAGACACAAGACATGAAGAATCAAGAGTTAAAGAGCTCAAAGACGAAGAATCTCCACTGCATAGAAACCGCGGACGCGTTACCTATGGCGCGGGCGCGGTGGAGTGGAGGAGCGAACCAACCAAAGGCGTGAAGGCCGCGGACGCGTTACCACCGGCGCGGTCGCGGTAGAAGCTGACCCGGGAATTGACCAAGTGAAGGCCGCCGCGGGCGCGGTTCTGGTGCCGCGGTCGCGGTGGTAGCCGACTTCCAGACGAACGAAATCTTGGCGTTTCTATCTTGTTTCCTTTCTTATTTTTCGGTTTCCTATCTTATTTAGTCCGAAAAGGTTGATCTTTGGGGCTATATAAGGGGGACCCTTCTAGGCTTTTAGGAAAGGGAATTCTTGTCAATCAATTTGTCTTTCAAATAAAGATTAGAGTTTTCTTTGTAATGGAGAACTAACTCTCCTCTGGAGTTTATTCAATCAAGGAAGCTTTATTATGAAGTTGTGAAATTCTGGTAACCTCTTTATCCTTAGGTCTTTATTGATACTCTTGTGCTTCATCCCATGATCTATGTTTGATTTTATGAGCCTGATCAACTTGTTTGATTGACTTAGATCTATTGTTTGAATTAGGATTGGTTGTTGTCTATGCATCTTTCCTATTCTCGAAACAACTCTATTCTAGGACCGTGGACTAGTTTAGGGAAGAGTATTCAATGGTTAAGTTATGCATGAGACTCGTAGCTTGATTGCATGATTTGATTTCCTATTATCCCTGTGCTCTATGCTAATTCTAGGTTAAGCGTCCTTGCCTAGGGTTATATAATTGCTTGGACCGTGGACTTGCGATTTCTAATGATTGGGATTGGAATTGACCTAAGAATATAAAGAGGTGGATGAATTCATGATCAACGGATTAATAAAGTGGAATTGATTGAATGAACCCTGCTTGATAACTTTGATTGAAACCAACTTTCAAAACCCCTTTTGGTTACTTGCATGAAAATCACATAAAATCTGAATAAAACTGATTCCTTTGGGTTCGACCCCTTGCTTGCCTGCTATACTTGTGTTTGCATGTTTGGGATTTATTTTTGATAAGGGAACAATGACTTTGCCCGAGTCAACTAGCGTTGTCTACTGTGATTGTAAAAACCTTATGCACTAAATTCCAAGGTCTTAAACAAGCTTCTACATCACTAGCAATATCTTCTCCCTTATGACCACTAATTGGACAGAAATTCAATATTCTTCTGTGCAAAGACCAATCAGCATCAATAAAATGAATTGTCAAGCACATATAATTGACTTTTTGCAGAGAAGTCCAAGTATCAGTAGTCAGACAAACCCTTTGACAATTCAGTTCCAAAAAAGACTTCAACTTTACTTGCTCAGCCATATATAACTTCAAGATATCACGTGCAATCGTGAAACACGAAGGTATTTTAAAAGTAGGACACATAGATGCAATGAACTCCTTAAAAAAAGGCTTCTCCACAAACTTAAAAGGCAGCTCTTCCCCAATAATCAATCTGACCAAACTGTTTCTGACTTCAGCTAAATCTAAGACCCAATTCTTCATTTTTTCCAATTTTCGTTTTCATCAAGTTTCTCTAAAATGAGTTTAGATTGGGTACCTTTAATTTGATTCACTGTATTCGCTGGATTTTGTGCACAATTCTTAAAATGTCTGCTCATGTTTGTTGTGCCATTATTCTTTGATGCAGCAGCATATGTCGTCCCACAATACATGCATTCAGCCCTAACCCTTTCGTCTTTGGTCTTGTATGGCTTGAAGCTTTTCCAGAATTCAGCTCTCTTTCCGGGTAGCTTGATAAAGACTCTTTCTGCAGGATCATCATCACTGTCGGCTTCTTTTCTTGGAGAGGAATTCGGTACAGTCTCCTGCTGCTGAGGGGGCTGATTTTCTTGACCAAGTTGTTCTGAAATTAATTGAAACAAAATTGTTGGTGTAAATTACAGCAGCCAGCAGACAAAATAGGAAAACAAAACTGCAGTGCAGATTACTTAAAAAAGAAAACCAGAGCTTATAAGTTACCATTTTCCTCTTCTAATTCTTCATCATCACCACTCCTTTCAGGTGAAGTTTCTGATGCTACAGACCGAATAATGTCTCGAGATTCTTGTAGTTCATCATTATTGGCGGCTGATTGTGTAATAACTTTACGTCTTTTGTTGGATTGAGAATGAGAGCTCGCCATCTAGTAAGAATGGAAACATAGAAAAAAAAACAGATTTAAGTACTCACAAAATAGAAAAAACAGAATGTAAGAATGATAGCATAAGAGATCTAAGCACTTACATTTGATGAAAATTGATCCGTGATTACTTGTTCAGTGTTTATGAGTTTTATTGTCTTGTTGATATCTGCAGACGAAAAAACACTAGTAACTCTAAATCTAAAGAACTTGTAAAGTTCGGACTATATACTAATCAGACAAAGCTGAGAATTAAAATCATCAATGCTTTAGAAAGTCGATTCAAAGCAAACATGTTCGGACTAAACAAGCTGAGCACATTATTGATCATATTTTATAGTCAATTCAGAGCACAAGAAAGCTAGAGAAATCTTTTCTAATATGTTACAAGGCAAACTGGCAAAGTCCTTCAACACAAGTTACACAACAAGTTCAACACAACAAGTTTAGATCTAAAGCAAATGAATGGAAGTTGTTACAAGGCAAAATCGTTCAACACAAGTTACACTACAAGTTCAAATGAAAGAAGAGGCAAAGTCATTCAACACAACAAGTTCAACACAACAAATTCAACACAACAAGTTCACCACAACAAGTTCAACGCCAGATCTGAGCACAAGCCACAAGTTCGGAGTTCACTTACAAGCTGAAGAACTGCGAGTCTGCGAGGGGGAAGTTGGGACTGCGAGGCCGCCGAGGCGAAGTCGGAACGGCAGACCAGCGAAGTCGGGACACCGCTGAACTGCGAGGCGAAGTCGGGATTCGGGAACCAGTGAACCACCGAACCAGGCGAAGTACGAAGAAGAGGCGACGTCGACGATTCGGGATCTGAGCACAAAGAAAAGCAGAGGTAAGAAGAGGCGAAGAAGTAAGAAGAGGCCGCACCAAAGAGACGAAGAGGTAAGAAGAGGCGCCACTTACCAGAGTAGTCGACTAAGAGGCGACGTCGACGGCAGACCGGGCTGACCGGCAAAGAGAGCTTCGCCCGAAGCCAAAGCTTTTGCCGTTTTGGTGGTGGCGGCTGTGAATTTGTGAAGACTGAAGAGTGATTGTTGTGATTTGTGTGTGAAACAATTAGGGTATCGGTATGGTGTTGTGTTGTTGAACGAATGAAGTAAACGGTCCACTCAAACGGGCCACTCAAATCTGAAAGGCCCAACATAAAAACTAAAAACGATTTTTGTAAAAAAAAATCGGTTCAAACCGAACCGAGTCGAAACCGAACCGAACCGAACCGAAACCGAAATTTTCAGAATTATGGGACCGAAAACCGAACTGAAAATATTCGGTTACGGTTTGGTTCGGTTCGGTTCGGTCGGTTCGGTGTCGGTTTTTGGTTTTTTCGGTTTGGTGCTCAACCCTATCTTTCAAAATCAACCAAACCAACCTCCTCAGAACCAACTGAGATAGTGGACAAGTTCCCTAAACACTTGTCGGAGGGACGCTCCAAGAAGAAACACGACCCAAGGCCCCTCAAAAAGGCCAAGTCCTCTAGCATCCCCTCCACCACTAAAAGGCCAACCTCCACAAAAGGCCCTTCCAAACTCTCAAACCAATCCAACCCTCCTCCTTCCCAACCAGCTCTCAAAATTGTTCAACTTCCCACACCCCCCTATTCTCCTAAACCCTCAAAGTCAAATGCCCTTATTCCCTTCCAACCCAATCCTCATTCCTCTCCTCTTAACTTTGCCAACTTTCCCTCAGCCCCGGCCCACATCTCCCCACCTAAGGACCCCGAGACTCCCAGGTCCCGCCGTCCTTCCTCTGAGAGTGGCCCAGAGGACGTCGAGCACCGTCCTGCCTTTGAGCATACCTTTCGCTGCCGCAAAACCGGTGAAATGCCAAAGGTGCTGGTCCAGGAAGCTGCTGAGCCAGAGCACATCTCCACCTCCAGTTCCTCCTCGTCAAGCTCTTCTAAGAAGAGTAATCATGCAACGCCTGCCGGTGAGTCCTCCCCTTTTGTTGACATAACAGGGGACTCCAACGATGAGGCAGAAGGTGTTGAGAATGCTCAAGCTGCCAAAGATGCTGAGGTAATTGAAGTTGTTGAGGACGCTGGTGAGCACCAGGTCGCTCAAAAGGTCGCCGAGCCTTCTCTCTCTGATGAGCTCGAACGTGATGCTGTTGAGATCCCACCCTACAACCAATCTCTTCCCCTCCTCAATCCCCTCCCAACTCCTCAAGAAAACCCCTCCCCCACAATCCAAACAGAAACCCAAGTCCTTGCGGACATTGAGCCTGCTCAAGAAAATCAAACAGAGGCTCAGGACGCAGAGGAGACGTCCCAAGGCAGAGCTCCCTCTGAAACAGAAGAGGCTGCAGCTGGTGGCAATGATGAATCAGCACAAGGCACTAAGGACGCTCCTGCTAAGGACGATGCTGAAAATGAGTCTGAGGACGCTGATGCTGATGATGAAAGTTTTGATAATGAGGACTCTGAGTCCCCAAAGGGCAAGAAAAAGCGCAAGGACGATGGCGCGCCTGTAAACGTTCTAGGCCCCTTAGTCTATTCAGAAGAATGGCTCTCTTCCTTCAATGATGAGAAAGTAAAAGAGTTCCTTGAGCTTCTAAGGTTTCAAGGCTGGTTGAACGTCGGACCTGCTCCTACAAAGGTCGATAAAGAACAAGTCCGTGCGTTCTACAAAAGCCTGCGCTACAAGTCCAAGGACGGCTCTCTACACTTCAAGATAGACGATGAGAAAGCATCAGTCACTGAACGTCAAGTCCGCGCCTTCATGGGACTTAGCACTCAAAAGCCTCCGTCCAACGCACTAAGTTCTCTTCCAGAGAATGGTTTTGAAATGACGGACGATGAAGAAGTGCCTATGCTTGAGAGAGTGTTCCAGGGAAAAAGACCTTATGGGACGGAAAGGGTTGCTCATGTGTTAAGCAAAGTTGGCGCTATTGCACATTATTTTATCTGTCGCGCCGTCCTTCCTCGGCAAGAAAAGGGTTCTGTAGTTCAAACGCATGATATCATCTTGATAGATGCTTTTCTTGACCGTCGCCCCATCAACCTCGCCAGAATTGCAATGCAACATATGGCTAAGTGTGGGAGGAAGCGACACGCTTTGCCGTACCCTGGTCTGGTCAAGCTGATCCTCAAGTCTCAAAATGCCTATGATGATTCTGCTGAAACTGAACTGTTGGGACTTAACTGGGATCAAAAGAGAGGACTGCGCAAGATTAGACACAATGAGGAACTGCCTTCAATCAAGAAGCAGTTAGAGGCTAAAGTTGAGGAAGCTAAGAAGAAAGCTGAGCAAGAACGCCTCGCCCAGGAAGCTGAACAAGAGCGTCTTGCCTCAATGCATCAAGAGACAGCTGTTGAAGAAGAGCCCGCTGTAAACTTTGCTGCTCTTGACCAAATGTTGATGGTGTCCCCTCCTTCCTCATTACCTCATGTGGACGCTCCCTCTTCTATCTCGGGTCTTGCGCCTATTCCAGCTCTAGCTCATCCTGAACAACATCCTCCCTCAGAACTTATGGCTGCCATTTTGAACAATTAGTGTCTCATTCTCTCATCTCTCAAGGACTTGTCCACGGCATTCACTAAGTCTGCGGAACTTTATGAGAAGTTTCTCAAGTTCTACCAAGACCAAAGTCGCCGCTCTCAGTGATCTCCGTCCTACCCTTTAATCCCTCATTGTTTTGCCTTTGCTTCTTTTAATTTCAAACACTTTGCTCTGGGTTTGTAATAACCGTACTCTAATTTTGATTGAATGGCAATTCAATAGTTTGCTTGCATGTGTTTGTTTAAGCGTTCCACTGCCTATAGTTGTGTTTTTGTGCTAACGTCCTTATCACTTGTTATCCTTTTCGATGATGCCAAAAGGGGGAAGTGTAGTTTTACTGAGATGCGCTATAAAATAGTTATCTAGAATAAGCAAGTGTTAAGGGGGAACTATTAAGTGAAAGGTCTAAGGAATGCCATGCTAGAATAAAAGAGGACGCTTAGAAAGTATTCTAGGACGCTACTCTCATAGTCAACGTCTTCCTCTTGCTTGAATCCTTGAGCCAGCAGTCTTGCCTTGTTCCTTGACACGCGTCCACTTTCATCAAGCTTATTTCTGAACACCCAGCGCGTCCCTATGATGTTTTTGCCTTTGGGACGAGGGACGAGGATCCAAACTTTGTTCCTTTCAAACTGATTGAGTTCTTCTTGCATTGCTTGAATCCAGTCAGCATCCTGGAGTGCTTCCTTGATGTTCTTTGGTTCCACCATAGACACAAAGGCATTGAACGCACAAAAAGCTAAATTTGCACTTTGTGACTTGCTTGCAGTTGACCTTGTTTGAACTCCTTGAGAGATATCTGAGACAATTTGAGTTGTTAGGTGGTCCCTTCAGAGACGGGACTCCCTTTGAAAAAATTGAATAAATCTTGGATCGATATCACCATCAGAATCATCACTATCATCTTGAGCATCGTCCTTAGTGTGTTCCCCTTTAGAGAGCGCGTCCACACCTTGGCGTTGCTCACCTTGTTGACTTGATTCAGCCACATCTTATTGAACTGGAGATATTCTACGAGAGGGAACTCCTTGATCAATACTAGGAGCGTCCATTGAGACTTCTACTGGATTTGGAGTACCAAGCTTCAACTTCGTCTTCTGAATCGTCCTGCTGTTGTGACAATGAGCGTTCTTTCTTACTTTGTTTGTCTTTTTGAGAAGAAATCTCTTTGAACACAACATGAATACTCTCCTCAAGCTTAAGAGTCCTTTTGTTGAAAATTCTATATGCTTTGCTTGTGAGGGAGTACCCAAGGAATATGGCTTCATCACTCCTTGCATCAAACATTCCAAGTGTCTTTCTTTGTCGTTGTTGTGAACAAAGCACTTGCATCCAAAAACTCTGAGATAGTCAATGCGAGGCTTCCTTCCATTCAACAACTCATAGGACGTCTTCTTCAGCAGAGGACGGATCATGGCACGATTTATGATGTAGCATGCTGTAGCAATAGCTTCTTGATTCGGCCTATTTTGTATAGGTTAACTCTTTTATTTTAGGGATATATTGAGTGTGTTTAGGTTAGATTTGAGCATTATTGTAATACGAAGACCGAAGACACAAGAATTCAAGAATCAAGAGTTTTAAGGCGTTTTGAGCTATCTGCGCGACACCACTTGCTTGCAAAGGCTATATCTTGAGCTATAGAGGTCGGATTGAGCGGATTCCGGTGCCATTGGAAAGCTAACTGCAAGGGCTTCAATTCATCTTTTTACACCGAAGTCAGATTCCAAGCCGAAGATGGTGAAAACAGCCTGCAAAGTGACACCAGTGATTCTTTTGTGATACCGCGACCGCGGTGGCCGCCGAGACGAATTGTTCCTTTCTGTTGCGATAGCGCGGGCGCGGTGGGAGCGACGCGACCGCGGTGATGCCGAATCCAAAGTGGGCCGAAATCTTTCTATCTTGTTTCCTTTTCTATCTTTTTCCTCTTTCCTTATCTATCTCGTGGAGCTTGTTCCTTGGGCTATATAAGGAGGAGTCAGCCTTAGGTTTTTAGTATCTTCTATCTTCTATCTTCTTTTTCATAATTCAATTCTTCTCTTTTAGTTTAGTTAAGGAGAGCTAGTCTCCTTGGGTTTGTTCAAGGGAGAAGCTCTGATGTATGAACTCCTGAGATTTTGGTAATTGATTTCTATCCTTTGGTTAATATTGATACTCTTGTGCTTCATCCCATGATTTATGTTTGATTTTATGAGTCTGGCCAACTTGTTTGATTGACTTAGATCTATTGTTTGAATTAGGATTGGTTGTTGTATATGCATCTTGCCTATTCTCGAAACAACTCTATTCTAGGACCGTGGACTAGTTTAGGGAACAGTATTCAATGGTTTAATTGTGCATGAGACTCGTAGCTTGATTGCATGATTTGATTTCCTAATATCCTTGTTCTCTATGCTAATTCTAGGTTAAGCGTCCTTGCCTAGGGTTATAGATTTGCTTGGACCGTGGACTTGCGATTGTTAATGATCAGGATAGGAATTAACCATAGGTGTGAATGAAATCAATGGATGAATCTATGATCGAGTGATTATTAAAGAGTGGATCTTTTAAATGAACTTGCTTTCCCATGTTTGTTTATTTGTTTCTTATTTGTTTCCTAGGTTAGTTTAGTTTAGATATCTCTCTTATTTCCCCCCATATCTTTAGTTGATAGATGTATTAATACTAGAAGCCTTTGTTCTGTTCGACCCCTTACTTGCTCACCCTACCTAGTTTGTTAGTTTGGGTTATTTATCTTTGATCTTGGCACGACGACTTTAGCCGAGTCACTTCTGCCCAGAAGTACTTCGGGACGCTATTCGCTAAAAGCATAGTCCTTGCCATATCCTCCAATGTCCTATTCTTTCTTTCCACAACTCCATTTTGTTGAAGAGTCCTTGGAGCTGAGAAGTTGTGGGGGACGTTATGTTGATCACAAAAGGCCAGGAACTATGAGTTTTGGAACTCCGTCCCATGGTCTGATCGTATGGCTTTCAGAGGCGTCCCAAGGGCAACTTCCACTTGTTTGATGAAGATTTTAAAGGCGTTGAAACAATCTGCTTTTCACACTAAGAAAAGAACCCAAGTGAATCGAGAAAAATCATCTACGAGAACGTAAATGTACCTCTTTCCACCGTAGCTCAGCGTCTTCATTGGTCCACAAAGATCCATATAGAGAAGTTCCATAGGCTTCTTCGTACTGACTTCATTTTTGGACTTGAAGGACGTTCTTGTTTGCTTCCCTTTGATACAGGCTTCGCAGTGTTCAACTTTCTCAAGATCAATTCGGGGAAGTCCCTTCACAAGATTTCTTTGGTGTAGCTTAAGGATTGTGCTTAGTCCAGCATGGCCAAGACGGCGATGCCAGAGATCAGCGTCCTCCTTTGAAACAGATAGACACAACTCAGATGCAGGCATGAACTCTTGGTTGAAGATGTAGACATTATTCTGGCATACTCCTTTGAGAACAACTTTGTTTGATTTCTTGTTGATAACAAGGCACTCTTTTGAGTCAAATGTGACTAGGTTTTCACCTTGATCACACATTTGAGAGACAATCAGAAGATTGAAGCCAAGTCCTTCAACAAGACTGACATTTGATGCTTTGATGGACGAATTCAAAATGGCAGCTCCCGTCCCTTTGATCTTTCCCTTGCCCTTGTTGCCAAACGAGACAGTTCCTCCCGTGGCACTACTTTGGATAGAAGTGAGATGGATCTCGCTTCTTGTCATATGATTTGAGGTGCCACTATCAATGATCCATGGGCGTCCCCTCACTTCCACCTGCCAACACAAAGTTAGTGTTTGGCGACCCAGGCAAGGTGTTCCTTACCTGGTTCGTTACAGTAATAGAACTCTGGTTCTGGCATGTAGTCATTTATATTAACATCATTGGAAGTAGCATGCTTTCGGAAAGAATTTCTAGAATGTCTAGGACGCCTAGCATTAATCTTAGGGACGGACTCATCGTTTTCATTGTTAGTCCTAACAGCTTCTCCATTTTCAATGTCTTCTTTCAATTTAACACAATCATATTTAAAGTGATCTCCTTGTCCACAGTACTAGCATGTCCTGTAGTATGTACCAAGGTAATACTTCTTATTGAGACGTTGGATTTTGTTCTCTTTCATTTTTTATGGATTGCAAACTGTAGAACCTTCCCCCTTAGCAATTTTCTTATAGATACTATGACTTGTGGAGTTAGTGTAGTAGTCCTCTTGGCCCTTTTCTCCACTCTCTAGGACTCTAATTCGCTCAAGAAGATTCTTAGTTTTCTCCCTTTCTAGTTCAAGTTCTGAAGTTTTGCTTGCCTCAAAGTCGCTTGGGAGGGAGTTCCTAGAGTCAGACTCATAGCCCAGTCCTCTTTTGGCTGGGACAAAAACTATTGGTTTGACTTCCTCAATGATAGGACTCTTTCCTAACACTTTCACTTCTTCCCTAAGCTTTGCGTTCTCCAGTTTAAGACACATCACTTCAGTTTTTAGGGATTTATTTTCTTCACATGAGGACTCTAGTTGTAAAGACACTGTAGCACAGTTCTCACATTCAACTACTATGTTTTCATCTTCAAGTTCATCCATTCTATGTTTCATAGCAAGAATTTCTTCCATGATTTTACCAATGAGTTTAATAAGCTTTGGTTTTGAACATTTCTCTAAGGAACTCATCATAGAATCATGTGTTACCTCTGGTTCCTTTTCGGAGACGTTCTCTCCAACAGCTGGGACATCCTCCATTGCCATGTACGCGACTTGATCTTCTTGTTCTTCATCATCAGAACTAAGATCGTCCCATGCAGCTGCGTACGCTCCAATGAGAGCTTTTGTCTTCGTTTCCTTAGAGGACATTCCCGTGGTACACTTCTTAGCAAAATGTCCTTTCTTGTTATATTTGTAACAAGTGAGTTCTTTCATTTCTGCCTCAGTGTACTTGGGATTCTCCTTTTTGTAGGGCATCTTGTGTTTTTTAAATTCCTTGTTCCTTTTACCCCAAGAATGGAGAGCTTTGTGCAGAAGAGCAAGTTCTTCCTCTTCATCAAGCAATTCTTTTGACTTGCTTTCATTCTCCTTCAACGCTTGGACGCGCAATTTCTCACGATTTTCTCTCTTATTGGCGTCGACGTACCATCAATGACTACTTGAACTCTGTTCCTCATTGAGACGTAGGTACTCAGCGTACTCTGGCGTCGTAGGTACTCAGCGTACTCTTGCGTTGTTGATGCCAAAGCAAGATCTATTAGTGGGTTTCGTCCTAGCTTAGCCATGTCAGAGTTCCTTCTTGCTTCATACTGCCTCAGCTTCCAATAGATCTCTTCCATATCAAGCGTCTTGTTGGCTTGATTCTCTTTGAAAGTAGTTCTATCAAAGTTCCAAATTCTTGTTAGTCCATCAATGACTACTTGAACTCTGTTCCTCATTGAGACTTCAGCTTTTGGGATACCCAAGTTCTTCATCTTGGTGACAAGAGCTTCAAAAAGGTATGAGTAGTCCTTAACCATTTCATTAGGCAGCATTCTGAAAGCATAGAACTCTCTCTTGATTTCGAGCTGAACGTCCTCCTTCATCTTAGTAGTTCCTACGTGGTACTTCTCGAGAGCTTCCCACTATAGCTTGGATGTTGCCAAATTGCTAACTCTGGTGGCGTCCCTTTCGCAGAGGGACGCTTGAAGAAAACATATTGCCTTAGCATTTGTTTCCATCAGCTTGAATTCATCGGGACCCCACTCGTCCTCTTTATCGGCCTTGTCCGCAGGGACTTTGAGGTCACCCTTCATGATTACTTTCCAGCATTGATAGTTCTGACTCCTGCAGAAGTTCTTAAATCTTATCTTCCAGCGATTGAAGTTGTCGTCCGTCAGACGCGGAGGCTTCACAAAAGAGATTCAAATTGGTTCCATGTCCATTTTTCACCTGCAACTCAACAAAATCTAGAGCGCCTGCTTTGATACCAATTGTTGGACCGTTAGTATAACAGAGGGACGTCTTTTACTTGGATAAAGGCGTCCTTGAGTGAGGGGTCCTTACTAAGTATAAGGACGTCCTTTAGTTATGCAGCGGAATTAAAGAACTAAATAGGTGAACTTACTAAGTATAGAACACAACGATTTATAGAGGAACCACTCAAGACCAAGTAGTCCTTGAGTGTAAACCTCTACCTCCTTGGAGGATTTTTGAATAGATTTTCCTTTCTCATTAAACGTCCTTGTGTTGTACTGGCGAGTCCTTTACACTTCTCTGGCACTTAGTAGCGTCCTAAGTCCACTAGTAAAGTTCTCCTTTAAGCCTACAACTCAAGCGGGTTTAATCTTCTAAAGGACTACTATCCCTACGTCCTACAGTACGTTGTAGGACTCTCTCTTTCTTTTTGGGTTTTCTGAATTACAAACAAGTTGTGATTTGAGTGACAATTCTCACTCGATCTAACACAAGCCTAGAACTGTTCTTGAGTGTTCTTGAGCTTGTTCTTCGTGTTCTTGAGTTAGTTGCTTTCCTCTGATTCTCTCTGAATATTCTCTGAAAGCGTTAACGTCACAATAAATGCCTTGGGCTATTTATAGGACTTGGGGAAGGGCGTCTTTCGTCTTCGGACGATCATGCCCTTCAATGACGTGGCTACAAGATCTTCCTCCACATAGTATGGCGGTGATGAGGAAGCTTCCTGTATCCAGCTGTGTGTGATGGACTCCGCTACAGGATCTGCCGCCACGTGTTGATGAACTTTGCTACAAAATCGTCCGCCACGTAGTGGTGGACTCTGCTACAGGATCGGTCTCCATGTGTCCTTGATGATCAAACATTGTCGAGTGATGTCATCCTGTCGGTTGCTGAGTAAGGACGCTCTGCTTGTATTCCTACTTGCTTGGGACTCCATCCTTGCTCAAGTAGTCTCTTGATTGTCCTTACTTCTTGTTAGCTATCCTCCCTAAGCCTAGGGGACGCCCACACACTTGTTGTCCTTTTTGTCACTGGCGTTCCTGAACACTTGGACAAATTTATTAGAATCAAAGTGAGTTTGTCATATCAAAACCAAGGGACGGTTGTGTGGTACACTAACAAGTACGCAAGCGTCCTTGATAGCGTCCCAACAATAGCCTCTCTTCTAGCAAACTCAAAGTTGTTTGGCTCTTCATCGGAATCCGGAGAGGATTGGGGAGTGGTAAAGTGAATGTGTTGAGCTCGTCGCCGATATTCCCTTGTCCCTTCCGGTTCACCGAATGAGTTCTCCTTCCCGGCCCATACTTGAAACCAATTGTAGTTGCATGAAAGATCATAGACCTTGGGCCCCAAAGGAATTGCCACTTTGTCAAAGTTCGAGTGAGGTGCTAGATGGGTGGTGCGGACCTTCTCTTTGATGATGTTTGCCTTTTTGCAGTACTTGAGATTCATGTACTCCACTCCATTAGGTGCTGGTGTGTTCTTGGAGAGGTCGACCTCGAGACGAGTAGCTAAGCGAGCTATCATCCCACCGAAGTAGATCCAAGAGGTACTTTGGAAGTCTCGCACCATCTTGACCCACTCCCAAGTGAGGTTCAAGGGCTTGTCGGTTTGGCATAGCATCTCGTAGAGCAACATAGCTTCTTCCTTCATGGGTTTACTTAGCTCATGGCATGCAAAGATAGCGCACCCCAAGACACGAATCATAACCCAGAAGAGAGGACTAGCAATCTCATTTGTAGAAGCTCCTTTCCTCATCTCACTCTTCCCCGCTACATGCTTCCATAGGTAGTTCACTTTCTCATTGTCCACACCGGCCTCCTCTCTTGGAAAAGGAAACCCGAGATAGGTCGCCATGTTCCGAAGAGAAAGCTCTTGTGTCTCATTGCCCAATTGGAAAGTGATGATGCCTTCATTGTCCTCCACGCCTTCATATGTGCAATTGCATGTGGCCATGAACTCCGTTGTCAAGGCGGGGTAGTGCGTGTTGTTCCACCTCAACATCACATCAAGTCCTATGTAAGAGTAGCAATGAGGAAGAGATACGTCCATCCCCATCTTCCTTATGGACTCCCAATCTAGCCACCTTGTGTGGTCAGCTAACTCCATGTACCGCGCATAGCTCTCGGCTACATCATCTTCATCAAACCTCACATCATCCATCTTTGGTGCTTCCTTTGACTTCTTCAACTTCTTAGAGGGTCTTTCCATGTGAGAAGAAGATGCACGGGTTTCCATAGTACCTACACACACTCAAAGCAAAAGTGACTCAGGCTAAATCGTTGTACCCAAAATCAAAGATAACCCAAACACACAAACTAAGTATAGTAAGCAAGTAAGGGATCGAACCCAAGAGAACTAGAGGTATCTAGCCTAATATTTATATCAACCAAGAACAAAGAAGGGGGTTTCAATGCAAGAGTTTCAATCACCAAAGCAAGAAGACAAATCGACATTTTCACAAGATCAATCAAAAACTAAAGACAGGTTCATTCAACAAATCCACTTTAAAAGAGTCGTTTGATCATTGATTCACACCAATTCCTTTTAATCCAATGGTTAATTCCAATACTAATCTTGACTAATTTCCTGTCCACGGTCCAGGAAATACTTAACAATGATAGAGGACGCTCAAATCAATATTAGCATTAAGAACAAGGATATATAGGATGCATGCAAGAGAAATCAAGCTACGAGTCAATTTCACAAGCAAACAATCAATTCTCTTCTTAAACCCTAGTTGCATAGACAACAGATCTAAGTTCTAAGTTATTTTCACAGAATAGGTTTGTCCACGGTCCAAACCCGTCCCAACAATAGAAGATCAATCAATTCAATAGGTTAATTAATCCTAAAGAAACAATCAATAATCATGTAATTAAGCACAAGAGAATCAATAATAACCAAAGGAATAGGAAAAGGATTTAGAATCTCACAAACTAATCAATCAAAGCTTCATTGATGAACAAACCCTAGAGAGGTTTAGTTCTCCATAATCTTCATGAAACTCAAGTCTTCAAACAAAGGTTGAATCATAATCAAAACCTAAAGAAACTCCTCCTTATATAACCCAAGGAACATGCTCCACGAGATAGATAAGGAAAGAGGTAAAAAGATAGAAAAGGAAACAAGATAGAAAGATTTCGGCCCGCTTCGGATCCGGCATCGCCGCGGTCGCGCCGCCATCACCGCGCCCGCGCATTCGCAACAGAGAAGAACAAGTCGGTCTCGGAAGCCGCCGCGATCGCGTCAACCAGGCCGCGGTCGCGGTATCTCGACAGAACCTCTGGCGTCACTTCGGAGGCTGTTTTGACCATCTTTGGCTTGGAATATGACTTTGGTGTAAAATGATGAATTGAAGCCCTTGAAGTTAGCTTTCCAATGGCACTGGAATCAGCTCAATACGATCACTATATCTCAAGATATGGCCTTCGCAAGCAAGTGGTGTCGGAAAGACATGCTCAAAAACGCCTTATAACTCTTGAATCTTGCATCCTTGTGTCTTCGGCCTAGATATTACAATTACGCACAGCTCTAACCTAAACACACTCAATATAGCCCTAAAATACAAGAGTTAACCTATACAAAATAGAGCGAATCAAAAAGACTACAAGATGAGATCCATACAATCTCAACAATGTCACACATATCTACAACTCACAACCTAACACACATGGCTACCCCATACTTAGCCTCTAGACACTTATCTCATATTATTCAACATGAATGAACTTAGGATCACAAAGAAATGGTCAAGCTAAATAGACATATCACATCATGATCAAGCTATAACCAACAATCAAACACATTAATCCTAATGTAAACACAAGAGAACGACTACTTGAACAAGGATCGACACACTCTAGACGTCGGGCCCGAGGTTCTCTCAACCTCGGTCCGAAGTGATGGACCGACTTCCTATGTCGGGCCCAAGGTACCTGGGTATCTCGGTCCTCTTCTATGTTCGTCCTCTCAAACAATTTCACCCAAAATCAATCTATCATGCACCTAAAATCCAATTTCAACCATCTATCATCACTAATCGAAGTTCTAAGGGGATTCAATCATGTATACTCAACAAATTAAGAACAATTTCACTATTCATGCAAATCCACCATTGATGCTCAAGCTTCAATCTCAATCAAACATGGCAATACTCAATTCAAGCAACAAAAGCACATGATTCTCAAAGAAATAGATAGGAATCGAGCTTCACATACCAAAATTGAAGAGATTAAGATCTTCTAGCAACCAATCTACTTAGAACCCAAATTGCTCCACTTAGGTCAAAAGGAGGGATGAAGAACAATGGAAATCTTGAGATTTTCTCTTTGGATTTGATGTTGGGGAAGGTTTGTGGTGTTGGATCGAGATGATTAAGGGCAAGTAGAGGTGGATCGAGTGAGATGGAGGAGGGGGCCGATTTTGGTGTTTTGGTGAGGGAGATGGGTATATTTGGTGTGGTGGTTATGAGGGAGATAGTAGGTAGGTAAGAGAAAGAGGATTAAATAGGAAAGGGACAAATTCTAGGTCAAAGGGGCAAAATTGGGATCTTCCACAACTCTTGACCAAAGTTGACCGAGTTAGTGGACCGAGTTACCTACGTCGGGCCCGAGTTGCTGGGCACCTCGACCCGGTTTGGTCCGATCGCCAAAAATCACTCCATCTATGCTACTTCTTTTCCCATGAATCCATTTATCATTTTCACCATTACCTCTACTCAATCATGAAGCACAAATAACACCACTAATCCACACAAAAATACATGCTAGGGAAAGATTAGAGAAAGTCTAAGCTCAACTAGGAAAATCAAACTAAAATTACGAAAAGAAACCTACTAGGCTCGGGTTGCCTCCCGAGAAGAACTCTTTTAAGGTCATTAGCTTGACTTCTAACCTTAACCTCATGGTGGATGGAAGATGGTGAATTGGTCACCATAATCATGCCTATTGCCATTGCCTTCGTAGCCGTAGAACCACCACTTATGGTTGATATATGCATGGCCCTCCAACTCTATTTCACCATTCTCCTCCTTGGCATGGGTTTGCACCTCTTGAATTGCCTCATCTTGGTCCTTCTTCCCTACATCAAAAACTTCTAAAGAGTTTCTAGGAGATTCAATAAAATTATAACTCATATCATCCTTCAAATCACTTAGGCACATGTAACTATCTCCTAAATCATCTTTTAGATCACTCAAGCAAATATAAGAATCTCCAACATCAAAAGGATATGAGTAAGGATATTCTTCTTTGCTCCTTGGATTATCATTGCTCCTCAACACATCTTGGTGCTCAAATTGTTCCATCAACTCTCTATCTTGAGTTTGCTCATTGATCCTTTCATTGCTCCTCAAAGGTACCTCTTCTTTTGTAGCTTCCACTTCTTCTCTTTTCCTCTTGGCATTCTCTTCTAACTTCAAAATTGCCAAGGCATCCGGCTCATTCAAAGCCTTGTTGAAGTGAAACTCAACTTTGTCTTCTCCGATCTCAAAGGACACCTTTCCATTCTGAACCTTTAGTTTTATTTATGCAATTTTTTAAGGAGAGCTAGAAAGAAGACTCGGAGAACAAGTTTGAGACTTTGTAAGATTTGATCTTTGTTTAATTGGAATTTTAGTTTGGTTTCCGATGATGTCTTCTTCTTCTTCCTTGCTTCTCTTTGCCATGTGTGAATAATCCTCTTAAGTTCTAGGGTTGGGCAAAAACCCAACACAATCATGCATGTTTAAAACTTGAATTCATGACTTGAATGCTTAAGGATCATATCTAACCTATCTTGTGCTTAATCCTTGATGAAAGTTGAGGCATGTCTTGTAATTGACTATAGCGAAGGTGAAAAGTTAGTTGCTTGATTAGATCTAATAGGATTATTTGCAAAAGTTGAGATTCCTGGGTTAAAGGATAGGTAGAAAGTTGTTTAATTTGCGAAAGTTGATTGAATGGCTTGAATTGTTTGCGAAAGTTAACTTTTCTATGATCTAGGTTGCATGATAGTTGTGAATTCTTGTCGAAAGCATGTATGGTTGTTGTTGTGGTAGCCCTAACCCTAGGATTTGCCTTTTATATTGATTAAGACTCGTGTTCTTGCCTTGATCTCGACCTCCCTTAGGTCGTGCTCGAGCCTTGCTAGTGTTTCGTGATCATTTGTGTCAGGACCGACCCTCTAAGGGTCGAGGTCGACCCTCCTCAAGTCGATCCTGACTCTGCTCGTGTGTGTTTTCTTTGCTCTTTCGTAGTTTCCGACTATTCTTAGCACTACTCTCACTCCCGTGGACGATCCTGACTTCGTTATACGCAGCGGTCTTGACTACAAATTTATTTGTTCAAGAAACCCTTCAACAGGGGTCCATTTGCAAAAAAGTGACAAGTTGGGGGGTCATCTGCTACTATACTTCTAGACTTATCAATATCTATTACTATATACTAAAGCGGAAGCAAATTCTGCCACCATATTGCGCCACATCACCGTACAGGGTATGGGTCATCTGCTACTATACTTCTAAACTTGAAGCAGTTAAGGGCAGTTTTGTCATTCAGGTTTTATAAATCATTCCACTCTATTTTTAATAACTGACTTTTATACTAATTTCTTTTCTCCATTTATATTTAATAGATTACAAGAACATATTTTACCTGGTAGTTTCTATATTTATTTTTAAATAAAATATAAAATCTTAAATGTGCATAAACATATTAAAGGCAATTTATCTAGCTAGATTAATTAACCGTAGATGTGTGACAGTCCAATTTTGTGCATGATGTTCCATTAAGAAAAAAAGTCTTAAAAAATTATGTATGCAGATCAAAGTTATATCCCATTTTTAATAATTGACTTCTATACTAATGTTCTATCCTTTATACGTTATAAAGTTCATTGTTGGATCGTAAGTCAGTTAATGAGGGCGTCCTTAACTGAGTTAAGGGCGTCCTTTAGTGCAGCGGAATATAGACTTAATAGAATACAAGATAAGTGGACACAAGTATTTATAGAGGAACCCCACTAAGACCAACTAGTCTTATGGGTAAACCTCTACCTCCGTTGGAGGATTTTCAATAACCGTCCCTTATCTTATTAAGAGTGAGTCCTTACAACTTAGGCGAGTCGTTACACTTCTCTGAGCTAAGCGTCCGTCCTTAGCCTCACTAGTAACACTCCTTTCAACCTAACAAGTAACCTAACACTCTAGCTATAAGGAAGCTATCACTCACGTCTCTCACGGTTCGTTGTGAGAGACAAACTACAACTCTAACTCTTTGTGGTTTGTTTTGGATTTGATGTGGTTGGACTTTCTTTCTCTTGCTTCAAGCTCACTTGATCTTCTCGATCTTCGTTCGTGTTCTTGAATGCTTCGGGAGAGCTTGAGAGAAAGTCTTCAAAGTCCACCAACGCTATGCATACCCTTGGGAGGGTATTTATAGCGCAAGTGATTCTTGTCCTCTAGCGTCCTCTGAGACTTGGCAGGAGCCTTGGTCTTTGATCGACGGTGCGATGAGCTCCTTGAGGAAGTCAACTCTGTTGACGCTTGGGAAGCCTCCGCGTGGGCAGGGGACCATCGCTGGGAAAGCGACGTCTTTGGCATTGTCTACACGTGCCCAGACAAAGGAAGCTTCCTTCTGAGGACTAAAGCCGGACGATGATGTAATCATGTTGGGGCGGCCTTGATTTGAATTTGAACTTCGTCCGTATTTTGGCGCGCGTCCCTTCTTGATGAGGACTCCGTCCTATCTTGCGCAGGGACACCGCCAATTACGTTTAGCCTTGGAAGTTCAGGTAACATGCGTCCCTACAGCTTAGGGACTGTTGTTTACTTGTTGTCCTTTTCGCTCATGTGCGTCCACTGGACTTACCTGAGATCAACACTTGGACAACTTATCAAATACATGTGAGTTTGTCATTATCAAAACAAGGGACGATTATTATGGGTTTAGATATTAACGACTGACGTCCTTAATATCGTCCCAACAATTTCCCCCTTTTTGATGATGACAAACTCTTTCAATTTATGCACACAGAAGTAAAGCTTTTAGCATGAGGAACTACACTTTGATTTTCTTTTCAGCTTAGGTTGGCATGCAACACTGTCTTTTAAGTGAGTCCTATTTTGTTCTTAACTAGCGTCCTTTGGACTTGACCGAAATTCCCCCTAAGCACATGCTTTCTATGATTACTTTAGAAACAATCGCATCTCTGCAAAACTATACTTCCCCCTTTTGGCATCATCGAAAAGGAGAACAAGTTGAAAAGCATGTAAGCACAAAGTCATAACTAAAGTAAAGAACACTTAGACAAAATGAGACACAAATGTAATGGACTGCATTCAAAGGAAGAGAGAGTACATTCATTACAGACAAAAGTTCCAAACAGGGACATCGTCCCAAAGTCTTAAACAAAAAGAAACAAAACAACAACAATAAACTTTTTCAGGGATAGAGAGGGGGGAGGTGATCATTTGCGGGGACGCTTGCCGAGAGCCTTGAGATTTTGCTCCTGAAGGTGGTTGTTCTGTGCAAGGAGCTCGTTGTTGCGCTCAAGAAGTTCTGTGTGGACGTGAAGGGTGTCGTGAACCTGTTGAATCAGATCTATCATCATGAACTGGTTTTCGATCATCATACCCATCAGAGACTTAGTAGAGTGCTTCTCGGCTTCATCAGGGACGCTCATACCATCGAGCTCGTCCTCTTCATCAGCAGCGTCCTCTACTGGCGTCCCAACTACTTGAACATTTTCAGATTCAGGATCGCCTTCCTCAGACGCAGCAGCAGCAGCTCGAGCTCTCCTTTCAGCTTTAGCTTTCTTCTCAGCCTCTTTGCGTTCCTTTTCCATTTAGCGCTTGACGGACGGAAGGGGCTCATCACACCTGAGTTTTCCAACTGGGGGGAGTGTGATTTGCCTGACGTCCCAATGAATGCCAAAGGACCGCTCTTGTTTAGGGGCATAGAGTCCTTGCTGCTTCAGAATCTGCTTGACCAGGCCCGGGAAGGGAAGAGAGTGCCTGCCTCCTGTGCACTTGCCCATATGTTCCAAGATTATCCGGGGCAAGTTTATCGGCTTGCGTTCCAAGAAGGCGTCCAAGAGAATGCTATCAGTGATCTGAACAATGGACTTCTTCTCTTGGCGGGGGACGACCATGCGCACAATAAAGTGGTGCGCAAGGACGCCCGTCTTGGTGAGGCAGTGAGCGACTCTGTCCTTAGCAGCTGGCTGTCTCCCATTGAATATTCTGTTGAGGATTTCGTCCTGGGAGAAGCGGGCAAAGTTCTTGCAAGGCAGATCATGCAGCGAATCCGGAGGAGAAGGACGCAGGCCTAACATTTTGCGGACGGTGCCCTCAACAACTGAGTACTCGTCCCCATCTATTTCAAAAATCCCCTGAGGCTTCCCGTTTACTTCTGTGACTTCAAACTTGGAGTAGAAACGGAGAACCTCATCAGGGTCAACATCAGCGGCCTCAGCGCCTAAGTGCGTCCATCCCTGGAACTCAAGAAGGTCCAAGAACTCTTGGCGCTGATTCTCTACCAGAAACGGGGCGGTGAAGAGGGGCGGGGAAAGAATTTTCTTGAGGCGTTTCTGCTTGGAGCCATTGCTCACGATCACCTCATCACCAGCATCCTCTTCATCTCCATCTCCCTCCTCGTCCTCAGGTTCCTCATCCTGAGGGGCGTCCTCTTCATCTGAGGCTTCGTTCCTTTGTGCTTGGAACTCAACCATTGCAGTGTCCTCAGTAGTGGACGCCTGTTCAGTGGGAGGCGCGTCCACCGCTGGAGTCCTTGCCAAGGACTCTGTAGGAACGATGGAAGGAGGCGTCCCTTGGACTTGAGCAGCTTCCTCGACGGCCTGAGCAGGCGGAGGAGGAGGAGGAGTTGAAGCTCTAGGAGGAGAGGGAGTAGGAGTTCTTAACTTCGCTTTGGTTGGGGGGGCAGATGAGGTGCTGGGCGGAACCACTGAGATCGGCTTTACTAGGAGCGGAGCAGAGGGAGGAGGCGGCAGCTTAGCAGGGGTAGCGTCCTTGGCCTGGACCTGAGGAGCGTCCTCTACCCTTGGAGGAGGAGGAGGAAGTTGAGGAATTCCCTGCAAACTCGCTTGAATCGCCTTCTCAACGGCTTCCTTTTCTGCTTGCTCCTGCTCTTGGCGCGCCTTCTCCTCTTTTTCCAGTTGTATTTCAGAGAGGCGAATGGCGGCCATTTCTTCATCTGTGACGCCCTCAAGTTGAGCAGAGGACTTGAGGCGTCGCTTTGGGGCGGGAGGAGGGGAGGAAGGGACTGGGGTTACTTGGGAGGAGGAGGGAAGGCCTTTGAGTTGGAGCTGATGAGAGGGAGGAGGAGTGGACGGCCTTTTTCTCTTCTGGGATGGGACGGAGCCCGCAGGAGCCACAACAAACTCCATTATATCGGGGAGCAATTTGGCGAGCTCGTCCACGGTTCAACCGAACGAGTCGGAAATGATGCCTGGCCCCATGAATGGGGGGTTGGTGTGGTTGGTTTCCTCAAGGCGGGGACGGACATAGGTCATCATGAAGTAATGGAGGAGGCGTTGGATTTTAGGAGGGTGGTCATTGACGGACGCCCGTAGACAAATGTTAGCGAGCGTCCTTGGCTCTTTTTCAAGCCAGTCCTCAATGAGGGGGTCAAGAGGAGGACGGCGTTTGGGCTGGGCCGGAAGTCCAAAGACGGTGCCTTTGCTAGCAGCGCCTTGTTCTGGCTCAGGTTTGAAGGGCTTCTCCAGAAAGGAGAACCGCTTCTGGGTGGATTTGAATTGAGAGCGGGGTTGTTGTTTTTGTGGAGGAGGTTGGGAGCGAAGGGGTTGGGGAGGGGTGTTGGAGTGGCGGCGCTGGGTGCTTTGAGAGGAGGAATGGTGACGAGGGGGTTCTTGACGACCGGAAGGTCTGCCTCTTGACTCCATTAATGACCGGCCTTTCACCGGAGGAGATCTCGAAGAGCTAGGGTTTGTCGCCGCCGACGAAGGTGAGGGATTCTTTGAAGCTCTTGTGTTGGCCATTTTTGAGATGGTTTAAATAGAGGAGGATTAGGGTTTGAAGAGAGATTTCGGGATTTGAGATCTGGGATTTTGGTTTGAGAGATTTCTATAAGTGTGTAAACAGCAGATGAGCGAAAAAAGGTTTTCGGAGTGCACAGGTGGGTATTTATAGGAAGAAGACGAAGTTGGACGGTCAGGGGTAACAGGGTCTTTACACTCGGCTTCCTCCGCCCGCCTTCCCACACGTGGCTTTCTTCTTTACTAAGAAACACAGCTGTTGAGCACTGTTCACGCGTATTCCGAGATCTTCGCTGAAGCTTCTCTGAAACGGTTCACCTTCCCAATTTCAAACATTCAAACTTCTCACAACTACAAAGGACTCCGAGCTAGCGTCCTTTCAACACACAACTCTTCTCAACACTGAACTGAACCACGGCGTCCCAGGCACTGATCTCAACCTCTGAACTTAGAACTCTGTACGGACAACTCTTGGCTCTTAACACGCGTCCCATTGATCACTTAGAACCATTGTTGAAAATCAAGCAAGTACGTCCCGTAAAGATAAAACAAAGAACGCTCATAGGACGCGTTTGCAAGATTCTCGGCCTGGGTAAGCTTAGAGTTCCCATCATTTCGGCTTGTAATGAGGGTAGGGTGATCAGGGATACTCTTGAGATTGAAAGGCAAAAAGAATACCGTTCAACAAACACAAGCGAAACACATATCTTAGACTAGCGTCCTTTAAAGATGACTTTAAATGCATGACACACTTTAACACAAGTTCTCAACAAGACATAGCCAATCATAGAGGGAATAATAGAACGGGACTTGATCATTTAAAAGTTATCATCCCCAAGAGCAACCGGAGGTGCTCAAAGGGACGTCTATCAAGTGCTTTTGTGAAAATATCGGCCACTTGGTCCTCAGTCCTAACATGATCCACTCTAATTAATCCAAGTTCAACATTATCACGAAGAAAGTGATGTCTTATATGAATATGCTTCGTCCTAGAATGATGAACAGGATTTTTGGCAATACTTATAGCACTAGTGTTATCACACAAGATAGGGACTGTGTTAAGGAACGTACCATAATCTTCAAGTTGGTACTTGATCCATAGGACTTGTGAGCAGCACGAAGCAGCAGCAACGTACTCAGCTTCCGCGGTTGAGAGTGCCACGGAGTTTTGCTTTTTGGATCCCCAAGATACAAGACATGACCCAAGGAATTGAGCCATTCCTGAAGTCCTCTTTCTATCCACCACATGGCCAGCGTAGTCTGCGTCAGAGTACGCTACCAGATTTAGGGACGTCCTTCTAGGATACCATAGACAAAGGTCATCCCGTCCCTTGAGATATCTGAAGATTCTCTTTACTTCTTGCATGTGGGACTCCTTTGGATTTGCTTGGAATCGAGCACATAAGCATACAGCGAACATGATGTCGGGACGACTTGCCGTTAGATATAGCAAGGACCCTATCATTCCTCTGTAGAGCTTTTGATCTACACTCTTGCCTTCTTCGTCAGCATAGAGGCGAGTGTTTGGGGAGATGGGAGTATCAATGGGTTTTGAAGAGTTCATCCCGTACTTCTCAAGCATTTCACGGATGTACTTTTGTTGATGAATGCGCGTCCCATCCTTGAGCTGAGTGATTTGGAGTCCCAAGAAGAAGTTGAGTTCTCCTATGAGGGACATCTCAAACTCACTACTCATCAAGTTCTTGAATTCCTCTACAAGTTTCATGTTAGTGCTTCCAAAAACTATGTCATCGACATAGACTTGGACAATCAAGACATCTTTAAGGACTTTCTTTAAGAACAGGGTTTTATCAATGTTACCTCGTGTGTACCCGTTGGAAAAGAGGAAGGACGCAAACCTATCGTACCATGCACGAGGGGCTTGCTTGAGTCCATAGAGTGCCTTGTCCAAGAAGTACACATGTTCTGGGTGATCAGCGTCCTCAAATCCTGGGGGTTGAGCAACATACACTTCCTCTTTGAGCTTGCCGTTGAGGAAGGCTGTCTTGACGTCCATTTGAAAAAGCTTGAACCCTTTGTGAGCAGCATAGGCGATAAGGAGGCGAATGGCTTCAATTCTGGCAACAGGAGCGAAGGTCTCATCATAGTCGATTCCTTCCTCTTGTCTATAGCCTTGAGCCACCAGCCTTGCTTTGTTTCTTGAGACACGACCACTCTCATCAAGCTTGTTCCTGTAGACCCACCTCGTCCCTATTATGTTTTTGTTTCTCGGACGAGGGACGAGGGTCCAAACCTTGTTTCTTTCAAATTGATTAAGTTCTTCTTGCATGGCTTGAATCCAATCAGCGTCCTGGAGTGCTTCCTTTATGTTCTTAGGTTCAACTAAGGATACAAAGGCGTTGAAGGCACAGAACGCTATGTTGGCATTGAGGGATTGATTCACGGCTGATCTTGTTTGAACTCCTTTTGAAATATCTGAGATGATTTGATCTGTTGAATGAAGTCTTGAAAGATTGGATCCCCTATGAGTAGCGTCCCTTGAAGGAGCATATCTAGGGTCTGTCCAATCAGATTCATCTGAGTCAAACCCATCGTCTTCATTGAGAGGCTCAGAGAGTTCCCCCTCAGGTTGAGCGTCCTCTTCTTGACGCTGTTCTCCTTGTAAGCTTGATTCAGCAACTTCATGTTGAGCTGGAGATTCACTTTGAGATGGAACTTCCTGAACAACACTGGGAACTTCTACTGAGACTTCTTCAGGATTTTGAGTGGCGTCCTTAGGAACATAGTATTTTCCAGAGAACCCAAAATCAACTTCATCATCGGAGTCATCCTTCTGCAGAGAAGATGAGCGTTCTTTCTTACTTGGTTTATCTTTGTGAGAAGAACTTTCTTTGAACACAACATGAATGCTCTCCTCAAGCTTTAGAGTTCTTTTGTTGAAGACTCTATATGCTTTGCTGGTGAGGGAGTATCCAAGGAAGATGGCTTCGTCACTTCTTGAGTCAAACTTTCCAAGTCTTTCTTTATCATTGTTGTGAACAAAGCACTTGTATCCAAAGACTCTGAGGTAGTCGATGCGAGACTTTCTTCCATTCAGCAGCTCATAGGACGTCTTCTTCAACAAAGGACGGATCATGGCTCGATTGATAATATAGCACGCTGTAGCAATAGCTTCAGCCCAGAAGTACTTGGGGACGCTATTAGCTAAAAGCATAGTCCTTGCCATATCCTCCAGCGTCCTATTCTTTCTTTCCACCACTCCATTTTGTTGAGGAGTCCTTGGAGCTGAGAAGTTGTGAGAGACTCCATGTTGATCACAGTAGGCCACGAACTCTGAGTTTTGAAACTCCGTCCCATGATCTGATCTTATGGATTTGAGAGGCGTCTCAAGAGCAACTTCTACTTGTTTGATGAAGACTTTGAATGCGTTGAAGCAATCTGTTTTTGAAGCCAAGAAAAGAACCCAGGTGAATCGAGAAAAGTCATCTACAAGGACATAGATATACCTCTTTCCACCATAGCTCAACGTCTTCATCGGTCCACAAAGATCCATATGGAGAAGTTCCAAAGGTTTCTTTGTGCTGACATCGTTCTTTGACTTAAAGGACGTTCTTGTTTGCTTCCCTTTGATACAGGCTTCACACTGTTCAGTTTTCTCAAGATCAATTTGGGGAAGACCTTTCACAAGATTTCTTTGATGAAGCTTGAGGATTGTGCTTGGTCCAGCATGGCCGAGTCGGCGATGCCAGAGGTCAGCGTCCTCCTTTGACACGAATAGGCATAACTCAGATTTTGGCTTGAACTCCTGGTTGAAGATGTAGACATTGTTCTTTCGGACTCCCTTGAGGACGACTTTGTTGGACTTCTTGTTGATAACGAGGCACTCCTTCGAGTCAAATGTGACTAGGTTTTCACCTTGGTCACACATTTGAGAGACACTTAGGAGGTTAAAGCCAAGTCCTTCAACAAGGCTAACATTTGTCTCTTTGATGGACGGATTGAGAATAGCAGTTCCCGTCCCTTTGATCTTTCCTTTGCCCTTGTTGCCAAACGAGACAGTTCCTCCCGTGGCACTACTTTGGATGGAAGTGAGATGGATCTGGCTTCCTGTCATATGATTTGAGGCGCCACTATCAATGATCCATGGGCGTCCCCTCACTTCCACCTCTTCTTCTTTTTCAGAAGCGTCCTCTTCAATGACTGGAGCGACCCCCACAGCCATGTACGCCACTTGCTCATCATCTGAGGCGTCCTCTACGGCTATGTACGCCACTGGTCCTTCGGGTTCTTCCTCATCAGAACTCACATTATCCCATGCGGCTTCACACGCTCCCAAGAGGGCTTTTATCTTCATATCTTTTGAGGTTAGTCCTGTAGTACACCTTTTGGCAAAGTGTCCTTTCTTGTTACACTTGTAGCAAGTCAGTTCCTTCATTTCTGCCTCTGTATACTTGGGACTCTCCTTTTTGTAAGGCATCTTGTATTTCTTGAATTCTCTGGTCCTTTTTCCCCATAATCGAACAGCTTTGTGTAGAAGGGCAATCTCTTCCTCTTCTTCTAGCTGTTCCTTGGTCTTGCTTTCCTTTTCTTTCAAAGCTTGTGCACGCATCCTTTCACGATTCTCATTTTTATTTGTTTCCACCATTAAAGCAAGTTCTCTTTGGTGACGCAGATACTCAGCGTACTCTGGGGTTGATGTCATCAAGGCGAGATCTGTCTGGGGTTTTCTAGCCAATTCAGCCATATCGGCTTCCCTTCTCGCTTCATAGCCTCTCAGCTTCCCATAGATCTCTTCCATATCTAGGGTTTTGTTGGCTGTATTCTCCTTGAATGTAGTCCTATCAAAATTCCATTTCCCTGTAAGTCCATCAATGACTACTCCAACTCTGTTTCTCATTGAGACTTCAGCTTCTGGGTTGCCTAGATTTCGCATCTTGGTCACGAGAGCTTCAAAGCGGTATGAGTAGTCCTTGACAGATTCATTAGGGAGCATTCTGAAGGCATAGAACTCCCGTTTGATTTCAAGCTTAACATCTTCCTTCATCTCTGCCGTACCCACATGGTACTTCTCAAGAGCTTCCCATTGTAGTTTGGCTGTTGCCAAATTGCTAACTCGGGTGGCGTCCCTCTCGCAAAGGGACGCTTGAAGGAAGCAAATTGCCTTGGCGTTTGTTTCCAAAAGCTTGAATTCGTCAGGACCCCACTCGTCCTCATTGTCTTTCTTGTCATCAGGGATGGTAAGGTCACCTTTCATGATCACTTTCCAGCATTGATAATTCTGACTTCTGCAAAAGTTCTCGAAGCGGATCTTCCATCGGTTGAAGTTGTCGTCCGTCAGACGAGGAGGTTTTACAAATGAGATTCCAATAGGTTCCATGTCCATCTTGTACCTGCAACTCAACAAAATCTAGAGCGCCTGGCTCTGATACCAATTGTTGGATCGTAAGTCAGTTAATGAGGGCGTCCTTAACTGAGTTAAGGGCGTCCTTTAGTGCAGCGGAATATAGACTTAACAGAATACAAGATAAGTGGACACAAGTATTTATAGAGGAACCCCACTAAGACCAAGTAGTCTTATGGGTAAACCTCTACCTCCGTTGGAGGATTTTCAATAGCCGTCCCTTATCTTATTAAGAGTGAGTCCTTACAACTTAGACGAGTCGTTACACTTCTCTGAGCTAAGCGTCCGTCCTTAGCCTCACTAGTAACACTCCTTTCAACCTAACAAGTAACCTAACACTCTAGCTATAAGGAAGCTATCACTCACGTCTCTCACGGTTCGTTGTGAGAGACAAACTACAACTCTAACTCTTTGTGGTTTGTTTTGGATTTGATGTGGTTGGACTTTCTTTCTCTTGCTTCAAGCTCACTTGATCTTCTCGATCTTCGTTCGTGTTCTTGAATGCTTCGGGAGAGCTTGAGAGAAAGTCTTCAAAGTCCACCAACGCTATGCATACCCTTGGGAGGGTATTTATAGCGCAAGTGATTCTTGTCCTCTAGCGTCCTCTGAGACTTGGCAGGAGCCTTGGTCTTTGATCGACGGTGCGATGAGCTCCTTGAGGAAGTCAACTCTGTTGACGCTTGGGAAGCCTCCGCGTGGGCAGGGGACCATCGCTGGGAAAGCGACGTCTTTGGCATTGTCTACACGTGCCCAGACAAAGGAAGCTTCCTTCTGAGGACTAAGGCCGGACGATGATGTAATCATGTTGGGGCGGCCTTGATTTGAATTTGAACTTCGTCCGTATTTTGGCGCGCGTCCCTTCTTGATGAGGACTCCGTCCTATCTTGCGCAGGGACTCCGCCAATTACGTTTAGCCTTGGAAGTTCAGGTAACATGCGTCCCTACAGCTTAGGGACTGCTGTTTACTTGTTGTCCTTTTCGCTCATGTGCGTCCACTGGACTTACCTGAGATCAACACTTGGACAACTTATCAAATACATGTGAGTTTGTCATTATCAAAACAAGGGACGATTATTATGGGTTTAGATATTAACGACTGACGTCCTTAATATCGTCCCAACATTAATATATTGCAATTACATTTATACTTGGTTCTTTATATTATATATTCGGTGGAGTCCAACTAACTATGATATAATTGCAATTAGGTTATGAGAACATTATATCTATATGTTAAAACGTTGCAAGATTTGTTATCCTTTAAGATAGATTTTTTTTGTAAATATGTATTAAGATAGATTTCTTTTTAGGGCAATCATGTCATTCATAATAAATTTTCATATCATCGAGTACAATTTACATTTTGCATTCATATGTAATCAATTATTTTCTTTTGAAAGGGTTTGGTGTATGATTGATTAAACAATACTAAAATCTATATCTATAGAAAAAAGTGATTCCTCATTGTTGTTTAATGTTGCTATTAAAAATAGTTTTTCCTTTTATTGGTTCAGCAATTGCTCCCTAATTCCTCTTCGCCTCCTAGTTCGGCCGTTTTTGGCTTCTTGGCCTGCCACCATTCTTGGTCGATTTGATGATATACTGTCACCAAAAGTCACCTCGTGACAGTATATATAGACACCCAGTACAGACGCCGGTCGAACTTGCCGTTTCGCCTCAGCCTCCGGACGCGTCTTCGCCGTCGTTGACTCGGGATCAATGTGTACAAGAGGCGATGGTCTTTGATTGATGGCCGACGGCCTGTGTGAACGAGACGTCTATGCGATGTTGTGTAGAGTCAACTCGATTGATGGCGGCTTGAAGATAACCAATGTGTGTTTAATTTATAGATTAGGGTTTGGAATCCTCAATTTTCAAGAGCCTATTTCAGATAATCACTTGTGTGTACGATTTGGGGATTAGGTTTTGGTTCTCATTGGTAGTGAATGTGAGTGCAGAAAGTCTGGCTTGACAAGAAGACCGGGGGATATGCATGGCTATATTGTTGAAGGGGCTCACCATTACCGGGATTGTATTCTGAAAATCTATGAAATGGTATTGATCTATTTGATGGATTTTGTTTAGTCACAGACTGATAAGTAGAATTGCTCAAAATACCAATGCTTTGACTTAATTCATGTTATTACATTGTAGATGCAAAGTTAAGAACCCGAGTCAGCTTGCCATGACCACTGTGGGCGGGCAAAATTCTCTATCAATTAGTTAGCATTTAATTCTCTGTCTTATTTATTTTGCTATCCATATTTATTATGCATTATCCTTTAATAGGGTAGTTACTCTAGATAGGATATTATTTATGGAGGAGAATCTTATCCTCGCCTGGGATAGAATATTTGGTTGACTTAGGGAGCAAGGCATCGCCCTAACCCTAGGCGCGCGCCCCCCTCTGTCCCTCTCCTCTATAAATACACATGTATACCATGTGAAAGGTAAGTTCTAAGCCCTCGCTTTGCCTGACGCCTTTGATCAACATTGCCCTTACTGACTTAAGCATCGGAGGTGGATTAGGGGTCGCTCGCCCCTTGGTCCATTGTTTTGCAGGTCATTGAAGGCGAAGAGGCTAGGTGAAGAAGCTTGGAGAAGAAGGTCATTGAAGAAGGAGTTGAAACTTGTACACGGCATATTTTGTGTACTAACATTTGGCGCCGTCCGTGGGGAACGAACAGGTTTTCGACCTTCGTAAACCCTACAAGAACCGATCTGAGGAGGCTATGGATCGCTTGTCCACGAGCCCGGATCGAGATAGCCGCCGGACGAAACGGCGAGACAACCCTGGGGCAATCGCGCCATGTGAATCGCGCGATTCGCTTTGCGCAGCCCCAGAGCCGCGACCGCGGGTCCGTCACCCGCGACCGCGGATCGCCACCCGTGACCGCGGGTCCGTCGCCCGCGACCGCGGGTCGAGGCCAGAACACACCATCTCCAAAAAAACGCTCGGAGAACGAATCCCAACGCGCGTTGAACCCGATACTCGCTCGGGATGATAAACCACATCGCAGTCGGACCGTGGATTGTCGATCCAAGAGGTTGCCCTAATAAAAAATCATTGTTGATTGTCGATCAAATGAAAAGCCTAGATTGGGGGCAACTCTAATGACAATCGCGTGTGCGTAGCGCAGGGATATACGTATGAGCATACGGAACTGATCGCTAGAGCCCGGGGCGGGCGAGCGGTCGGTCCGATCCGTTACCCCAACCGAGCTGGGTCACGCCGTCGACGAAACCCTAAACGATTGGATGATTGGACCTGCGGTGCGCGGTCCAGGGCCCTGCGAGCGCGGGCCCACGTCGTAACGAACTCGGCGCGAGTTCGGAAGAGGGTTTCGGGATCGGACACCTGGACCTGCGGTGCGCGGTCCAGGGTCCCGCGAGCGCGGGCCCACGGCGTAACGAACTTGGCGCAAGTTCGGAAGAGGGTCTCGGGATCGGAGCCGATCCCACCGCACAAGTCTTCGCTCGTCGCCAGGAGCGAGCTGCACTATAACCGCGAGCGCAGTGGCAGACGGAGGCAAGGCGGCGAGGAAGGAGGAGCTCGCGAAGAATCGCAGTCTGGGACAGAACCGCGGGCGCGGTCTCCCGCGCCGCGGGCGCGGTTTCGCTCCAGAGAACGTAGCCTTTGTTCTGGGGCAAGACGCGACCGCGGGTCCATCACCCGCGACCGCGGGTCGGAGACTGACAGGATTACCGATCGTGCTTCCGACTCACTTTCCGGGAGCTACGCTTGTCGGATTTGGACGATCCACATATCGCCGGAAAGAGGAGGAGATAAGCTACAAATTATCTTCAGAGGTCGAAGCAAGAATCCTACTCGAAGTCAGTCAAAACTGGGCACGAACAGCACAGTCCAGAAATCGAGTTCTTCAACCCCGCGCCGCGGACGAGAGCGCGGTGCACCTCCGGCCCAGTCGAGCCCTTCACCCGGCTCCTGATCCGTTCTACGCCACCGATCGAGCCGTAATACAGGGAGCTGGATCACGTAGGGGCGGCGGCACCCATTGGTCCACACAACACGATCGATCGCTAGAGCCCGTAGCGGGCGAGCGGTCGGTCCGATCCTTTGCGACGGCGCCCATCGGTCCTCACGACGCGATCGATCGCTAGAGCCCGGTGCGGGCGAGCGGTTGGTCCAATCCATTGAGGTGTCCGACGCAGGGGCATGACGAAGCAAGTGTTGGATCTTGGGAAGGCTCGGAGCCCACCGGAGCAAGAGATCGTGAGCATGATCGTTCGTCCCTTCACATCCAAGAGCCTTCGCATGACCATGATAGCTCGCTAGCCCACCAGAGCGGTGCGCGCGGAACGAGAGAGGCGGTCGGGCTGAGGGATGTCGCGGGACCAACGAGCAATATGACGGGAAGGGATCGGGCGCATAGGGTCGAAGGGCTTGATCGCCGCTCAACGATCAACGCGGAACCTACGACGCTGTAATAGTCCGTGTGAGCTCCACGGTGGTCGGAACGAGATGATTCAAGAAGCGCTGGAGAGTAGACTTCGAATGCTACGTTTCGCGTTCACACATCAGAACTGGAGACTCGCTGCATCCGGGTCGAAATCGCGCCGCAAGAGACCGCAACCTGTTTCACGGACAGGATGGCGAGGCAAACTTCCGACCAGTCGTCCAGGAGCTACGCACATCAGAATCAGACGATCCATATATCAACAGAAAGAGGAAAGAGCGATCTTCAGGCCATCTTTGGATGACAGCCCCAGAAACTCTCTCGAAGAGGGTCAAAAGGACGTCCGAAGGCTGCTGTCCTGCAGAACGCGTAGAACAGGGAAGCCTGCTTCTAGCCCCTCGTTTGGGAGCTCGAAACGTCGAATAATCGCGGGCTTGGCATATCTGGAAAGCTGAATAAGTCACCTACAAATCTTATCTTAACATCTAGACCCGAATCGCACCTCAACCGGCCCGAACTCGCAGCCTAAGACAGAGCAGTCTCGCTCTAGTGTCAGCAGCGCACTGCTTTGTTGTGCAGGCTCGTTCGTGAGCTACGGTTGTCCGATCGGGACGATTCAAGATGCCTTGGAAAGCTTAGAAATCATACTAACTTTAGTTTTCAGGAGCCAATGCTGGAAACTCGCTCCAATTGGCTCGAAATCGGGTACGAACCTGTGAGTCTCAAGCGCCCCCCGGAATGACGGTGTGCCCATAACGAAGTAAGGACTCCAAGGCTTACGTGGTTGAGCGCCCGACTCCTGTGGTATCCGCTTACCCGCTCCAATCTCTGCCGACGAAGGCGAACCTCTTCGATAGAGTCATCAGGCGGTCCATCAAGCGGGGGCGTAAGACGTCAATTTACGCACCCGGAACCAACACTACGACACCATCCGCTTCGATCTCTGCTGTCAAAATCGGGTCTCCCAGAAAGAGTCGCGGGACGGTCTGTCGAGCGGGGGTAGTATGACGTCAACTTACATGCCCAGAGCCGACATCAAAAGACTGGTACCAACCGACTCTGTTACGCGACTCCCTACCCATTCAAGTTTGACGGCAGGATCAGCGAGACGACATCGAAAGACCAGCCTTGACTACCTCGAAGCACGCTATTGGGTTCGAATCCAGCAACGAGAGCCGAGGGCGCGGGACCGGGAGCCGCGGGCGCGGGGAACCCCCGAGGAGCCTTGATTAGTCCTATGGAACGAACCGCAAGCACGGGCGGCACACCGCGAGCGCGAGGCCGCGACTGCGGGTCGCCAGGCCGCGACCGCGGTGGGTGCAAGGGGGAAACCACCAAAGACGTGCCGAGCGTCCTACGGAGCGCCATTAAGTGGGTTATGCTGCGGTGCGCACACCCACGAGGGCCACGAACCTTCCGAATTGGCAACGCAATGCCTCGATTGGCCATGGGGAGCGCATCCCGATAATGGCAAGGCTCGGAAGGGCCCGCGTGTTATGGCTGCGGTGTTAGGACGGGAGCATACGTGCTGAAGCACTTGGATGGTCGACCAGTGTCGCGCACATGGAATATAGCGAAGTTAAGAAAATTCTACCCTTGAGGAAAGTGTGAGGATCATCATGCTAGTAACGGCGCGCCGCCTTTTTTGTCTTCTTTTTGTTTATTCTCATTTCAAACGACTTTGTCTTCAACAAAAATCCCGGGAACCCTTTTTTCATATCTTTTTGATTTCAAATGTTTTTCTAGCATGGGGGACCGAACACTCGACTCAGGGTCGGAATGGCGCCGTGTGTGCACCATCACACGTGTGGCGCAGGTCGCGCGTGGACGCACGCGTTTGACCTAACGAAGGCCCTACGATACGCATGCGTAGGAGTTGCACGGATCCCGTATTTATGAAATACGGATGTACGAATATACGAATATACGAATATACGGATATACGAATATACGAATATACGACTGTACGAATGTACGAATGTATGAATATACGAATAAGAGCATCCTAATCTGCATGACCACTCACCGCTTAAGCTCCGGCCCCTATACACGGGATAGTACAGGGTATACGAGTATAGGGTTCCGGAGGAGGCAATTGTGGGCGGGCAAAATTCCCTATCAATTAGTTAGCATTTAATTCTCTATCTTATTTATTTTGCTATCCATATTTATTATGCTTTATCCTTTAATAGGGTAGTTACTCTAGATAGGATATTATTTATGGAGGAGAATCTTATCCTCGCCTGGGATAGAATATTTGGTTGACTTAGGGAGCAAGGCATCGCCCTAACCCTAGGCGCGCACCCCCCTCTGTCCCTCTCCTCTATAAATACACATGTATACCATGTGAAAGGTAAGTTCTAAGCCCTCGCTTTGTCTGACGCCTTTGATCAACATTGCCCTTAATGACTTAAGCATCGGAGGTGGATTAGGGGTCGCTCGCCCCTTGGTCCATTGTTTTGCAGGTCATTGAAGGCGAAGAGGCTAGGTGAAGAAGCTTGGAGAAGAAGGTCATTGAAGAAGGAGTTGAAACTTGTACACGGCATATTTTGTGTACTAACAACCACTATAATCACAAAAGGCAAGGCTGCAAGAAAATCCTAGGTGGTTGCAGGATGTGTACCTCAAGGAAGTAAGAACATTAAGAAGCTAGAAGGAGTTAGTATAGTTGGGGTCAAACATATTGATCGTGTTGTCCAAGTTGTTGAAGAGACATTGAAAGGCCATGAGGTCCGGCTTCTCACCCGTAGAACATTGCCAGCACTTGACCTTCCCAAGGTATTCATCACATCTTTCTTGCCTCTCTTTTATTCTCATCCTGTAACTTCTCAAGATGTTCATTTTGAATGTGCTATTACCATTGAAATAGGTCATCATTGGTCAACCTGACAATTGGCTTTAGTTCGCTTTTGGTTTGTGCCAAAGTACGGATTCCGTCACTTCAGATTAAGGGTTGTACATATTGAGTCATTACACGTCTCAAACATGAGTTAGGGTTTGATTAAGTGCCTTTCTTGTAATAAAAAATGTATTGAAATTATTCAAGAAGTCTAAACTATATATTTTCATTTTTCTCTACTGAAGTGGATGGGATGATGATTAACAAAGCTACTTATTTTGCATTAAAAGCTTGGTCTGATTTTGTGCTCATGATACTGTGCGGCCATCATTAACCCTTTAATGTTTTTTAATAGGCTAAGCTGTAGCAATTTGAATCAGCCCTGTGTAGCACACCCAAAGATCCATCTGCTCTAGAAGTAAGTTCCAATAAGAGAAAAGAAAAGTTTGCATTGTTGTTTTCTTACAATCTTAAGTGTCCTATTTAATTTAATATTAGCTTGTTGCGGATTATGGATTATTTGGTTCATTTTGAATGTAATTATTCTGATTGTTTCCCTATTATATTCTCTTGCTCTCTTCGTTGCCGCTTCTCATTTGCAGGGTGCTGCAGTGACCTTAACAGAGTTAGGAGACTACACAAAAGCAGTTGCAGTTCTTGAAGACTTGTTTAACGTTGTCAATTGCATGATCACAAACTATGTTGTCTTTAACACAAATATTCTTGTAATATATGGAGGAGAAACCAAGCAGGAAGATGCATAGATAATTGCATGATCACAACCTACACATTTTTATTGCCTATATTGAATTTGATTCATCACACTGAATAAGTTGGTTTTGGAACTGATGCTAATCATGTGTAGGTTTTTTTGATCAGGTGTAGTGATTACTTCATCTTTTTTTTTAACTATTTGTTCACCAACTTCTGTTCAGTTGCTGATATGCTGGTTTATTAGGCTGTCATATTTTGGACCTATATTACTTTGTTACAAGAATCATTTGCTCTCTTCCAAGCCTGTTAATTTGTTAGTTTGCTTATGAATCTTGGAATCTCTAAGTTTACTGTATATATTTCCCTAGAAGCAGGGGCTACAAACTCGTGATGAGTACTTTCAACATCCAAGCTCATCTCTGATCTTGTGTTCATTTTGAAGACCTTGGTTTTGCCCAAGGGAGTAACAAAGATGTCTGACCTTAGGACCTAATCTGAGTGTAACAGAGATGTGAATTTTACCATTTCATTGGTTGAATTTATTTCATTACTATACCCAAATCTGTTGTGTCATGTAACAACCAGAAAGGAAACAATGAGATTAGTAAAAAAAAACTTGGTTGTCTCTATTTTGTTTAGGCATGAATTAGGCCATGATAATCCACCCCCAAAATCCAATCTGGTTTGACTCTAATAATCGAAACCCAGAAAGTAATTAATCATGGCAAGCAACTTAATACTATTGGCCAGAAGAAGAAGCACCACAAGATAAACTCACGGGCAGTTTGGAGAATTTAATGAATCTACCGGGTCTAGATTGAAGTTTAAGCATGAACACATACAATTTTTATGTGTTCATGCTTAAACTTTTCAAAAAATTTATATGCTTTTTTTTTGTTTTTAAAAAAATTCTCCAACGCTACACTCAAATTGTCGCTCTCATGCCCAACTTAATTAACCTTCCAAATTAATTTAATAACTCATTGTATTTCTCTAATGTAATTGTACTAATTACCGTAAGTGAAATAAGTAATTATTATATTTGGCAAAAAGAACACATGCTAAATAAATTGCACTATCTTTTCCGCAATTTGATAAACTCACGGGTTAAATAAATTACTTTAGATTTGTGTAGTCTATATTTGGCAAAAAGAACATTTTTGAAACACTATCTTTTCCGCAAGAATCATATATGACTTTTTCATGGATCAAAAGCTATTTTTTAATTATTGCACAACAGATGTTGTTCCCCTTTTATGAAACAACACAACGTAAGCTAGTTTAGTATTAAAGTTTAAGCCTTGGTTTTGCGTATGGGTATTTACTACGTCGCATACATATTTATATTTATATCTTGATTTAATAAGTTAATATTGATACATTAAAATTATTTACAAATTAAATTAATAATTTTAACACGCAAGTAATTAACTACACAAATATTTCATAATTGATGTTTCATAATTCCTAAAATTTGGTATTAAGTACATATTGATATTTTATAATCTTTTAATACTAAATATGCACTTTTGGCATACTAATCTAAAATATCGGATGTGTATATAGATGATTTTACAATTGAAAGTTTTATAAAAAATTATCAATGTATCAAGAATAAAACTATTTATTAAGTCGGTTGGATAAGTTGGTTATTTTGCTTTCGGATGAAGTACAAGACCGAGATATCATATATGGAGAAAATACCTATTGATGGGGTCGATATGGCATGGTTGTCATTAATTTTGAGTTTGAATTAAGTACAAGTTTGTACCGTTATGTATAAATAAGAAACTATCAGTTATATAGGTCGGTCATTTGAGTTCAGATTGAGTAATTATATATGGAGAATAAAGTTATTAATTAGTATGATAAGTTTGGTAGGTTGGTCATATTAAGTTCGGAATGAGCACAAGTTTGAGTCGTTGTATATGGAAAATAAACCTATTGATGAGATTAGTTTGATTGGTCGATCATTTTGATTTTGGATTGAGTATAAGTTTAAGATGTTATATATACACAGTGTATCCATTAATATGATCGGTTCGGTAGGTTGTTCATTTGAATTCAGATAGAATACAAGTTTGAGTTTTTGAAATTTAAATATCAATTGGGCAGGGTTGTTGGAACTTTGGTTCAGTTGGGTTCGGGTCAGTTAGTTTGGTTCGAGATTAAGTATGTTCATGTCATTAATTTTATAGGTTAGTTGGATTAAGTCATTAGAGTTTTCTTACAAGTTTAAGTTCATCAATTAGTGAAGAGAGTCGATTACTTCATACTTTCGTTTGATACCAACCTATTTGAACAAGATTGATGACGAGTGAAATTTATTTTTATTTATACATTTTTTTTATAATATAGAAATATATATTTATATTTTAATAAATATATTTATTGAATTTTAAAGTTAGAAATATGACATCAAGTTATAGTATTTATAAAACATATGTAAATTAAGATATTACATTTTTCATTTAAATTTGTTCTCAGACAAGCATTGGATCATTAATTAACTAGCTTCACGCCGTCAAATTCGAGTTTGCTTTACATAGGCTCATGGCACTAAAATTAATCAATTAACCAATTCTAAATATTTTAGCTCTCACATTACTTATCAAACTCAAATATATTATGCACTTAATTATTTTAAATACGTATAAGATAAGTAAATTATTTTATTTTAAATTTATTTGAAAAATCCCTAGGCAAGGCCGGGTTATAACTAGTAACTAGTAAGTACCTGAAATAAGTACCTACAAAAATTGTCGAACACGTTAAACGGATACTTATTTAAACATATAAGCATCATTTAACTAAACTTATAAGCACTTAAAAAAATGCTTACCGAACGGTTAATAATTATATACACAGACAGCCCATGGTTGGTGCACAAAATCCGACCTTCTTGACCAAAGTTGTACAAAAATCCGCCCCTGCCAGAGTTGGAACTTGTAATCGAACTGAAACCTGAAATGGAGGGCGCCGAGCTAGCGCAACCAACTCCCAGAAGTCCAGATGTTTCTGGCGTCCAACTCGGTGATTGCATCGAGCAGCTTTTGAGAGCAGTGCTAGAGTGGTCTGTCAATGGAACCCTAGGCCTCGACATCGGCCTCTCACCCGAATTCTGCTCTGCCCTTCTTGATCAAGGGCAATGTGATGCTCATCCTTCCGCCTTTCCGGCGTCATCCTCCACCGGTAACAAAAGCACTTTACGAGTTCAGGTTTCCAAATGATATTTTTGCTTGTAATCTAGTGATTTGCTAGAGAGAAATGGAGATGTCCAATTCCAGAATGGTAAATAATGTATCTTTACTACGAACTGTATGTTATCATATGTAGCATAGCCATTGTTCATCATTATTTACTTGCCAGTTGCAACTTGGCAGATTTTTCTGGAGTACCCTTATACCCATTATACAAGCCTCTGGCCTCTGCTTTATATCAATCAATCGTTTCTGGTTCCTTTATCTCAAGATACAGTGAACCGTCATTGCGATGTGAAGACAGTTTGCCTAAGCAGATGAAAGAAGAGTGGGAAGGTTTACTTTCATACAAGGGCTCTGAACTAGTAACTGTATGTTGTTTTGAGTAATAGCTTTGTTTGCATATGTACATGCTTTCACACTATCATATGATACAGTAGTTATTGGGCTGTTCATGTAACATCTTCGTAGATACTGAAGAGCATCAATTTTCAACTTTCTGTTCAGGAGCCATTCTTTTCCCAACTAAAAGGTATTTCTTTCTCATATCAATCTTACTTCCACAAGTTCAAACGACATGTTACTATTTGTTCTGTCCCTATCCATCCTGTTTCTCTCAGTTTAAATATACTCTGTGGACATTCATGATACAGATGGTTCTAAAACAGTAGAAGGAAGATGTGCCGTTGGTGATTATAACAGGTGACCTATCTTCTGCCGGAATTTAAGATGTTTGATTTAGATTAGCTGTTGTGGAAAAGTTGATAGCTTCTTGTTTGTAGAAACCCACAAGTTTAAGAGTGGTTCCACTCAACACAAAATAAAAAATAATAGCATACAGCTAAGGATGTGGAAATTCAGTACCCTAAATCCACTAATGACCCTTATTAGAAAAATGGGGAATCAACCAAGATATGTTGCATAGGGGGAGTGTGTGCAACTCTTTCCAAGAGTTAATTTCTGAGTATGGAAATTCTAAGAGAGGCCAACTTTGTCTCAAATATAAGCTTAACCACCACGTGATTACTTAATTCTCTTTAGGCTTTAGCGCTTCACTGATAATCTGAATTAAGAAAAAAAAATATAAAGAAATGTTAGGATGAGATAACAAAATAATGGATAACCTGCTCTGACTAGAAGGCTGAAATTTCTAGTTTTATTAATTTTTATGTTTGTGTCATATCATTATCTGATTTTCCTTTTTTGTTTCAGGATCTGTTCAAGAGATTTGATTATGTTCAATAAGTGCTTGATCATGGAGGTTTTGGTAAGTAAGGCAATAACCTTCTTCTCCAGAGATTTCTGCAATGTCCATCTTTCATCTAATAATGGCTGATTGTTTTGCAGGATGTGCATCATTACATATCATTTGCTGAAATGTTGGAGACAGAGGGTTTGAGTAAAGTTCTTCCTGGGGTGATGAGGATCCGAGAAGGTACGCTTTAAATATATTAAGCACACTAGTAGTTTAATCATAGTCAAATGACTATTAATATGGCTACTTGAAGTAACTGAAGAAAGATGTTTGGGTTTGATGTGTCAGCTGAAATATCTGTAAAACACCTGTTAGGTAGAATATAACTTCTTCTTTTCTATCAACCCAGAAATTGATTATTTGATTTATGGAGATTGTGACAAAACCATAATGTAAAGCTAGAAGAGAACTCCTTAAGAAGAGCAACGGTCAAATTTGCAAAATTGTCTTTAAGGCACACAAAATGGTCGAAAGATACAGTTTTATTCTATTCATCTCTAGATTTTGACTAGCTATATGATCCTATGTTAATCTGTATAATGATCCTATGTTAATCTGTATAAAGCTGATGATCTAATATACCATTGAGCTACCCAGATATCTATCTGTGGGATTTAATCTTTGAGGGGATCATAGGTTTTATGCACTTTTGGTTCGTTTTGTTTGCTTTACCTTTTTTCATGAACTTCATTTTACCAGCTGGACTTATTTTTCCTTTGGGTTATCTTGGCTGCTTTTTTTGTTTAAAAGATGTCGTTTTCAATTATGCTTAGAACTTATTTTCTTATTACTATTTATATGTGTTGTTAGAAAGTATTAAAAATAATAAAAGTTTTATCTGTCACAAAATAATCCTTGTATGGAGTCCACACAGAATGTCCTTCAATGCTTATGAACAATTGTGGATGTCAGTGCTTTTATTATATAAGCCCTTTTGTTATCCGTCAAAAAATAATCCATTCAAAAGATGTGCAATGTATGACTACTGATGTGTAAATCATTGAACCTGGTGGGCATCTAGACTCAATTCTTGAAGTTTTATATATAGTAGGAGATTGAGAGCATAGTTTTTGGTATGCAAATTGTTTTTATGCTTTGAAGGGATTTGTTTAATCGCAATTCTGTGCTTGCCTCAGGTGTGGAAATCTATAGGAACTTCTATACAGAAGAAAAGGAGAAATTAAATGGTGTTGCTGCGATAGCTGTATCTAAAACAGCTTCTCAACCTTACATCGTGTTAGCAAATATTATCTCGGTAAGTATGTTCTCATTATCACTTTGTTTTCTCACTGTGAAATGAGCAATTAGAATCTTACAAGGCTAATGGCTTTTCAAGGTCTAATAATATTTACTTTTTCCCGGACAATAAAAGTTCGATGAAGTGTGTAATTCATTCATAACTGTTTTCATTTACTTGTGTTCATGAGATGCTCTACCTATGCTGTACCCCTCCCCATTAGTATAAACCCTTTAAATACCTGCCCTTTTGTTGAGGGCTTGAGGCAACCTTTGTGCTTTGTGTTGCCTAATGTAAGATTGGACCTGGTGATCTGAAGATGATGTTCTTCTATTTGATCTCGATTGAATTTGGAAGATTGTCTTACCTTTTAAAAAATTCCATTTGTTATCCGTTCAATTTCATGATTCACTGGTTGTGAGTTGATCGCTGTCATTTGTTTGAACAGTTGTTATAATCTGTTTTGCCTTTTTTATTTTCAGTTTATGGAACATGCCTTCATGTGTTTCATATGCTAATGCTATGTTTGTAATTTAAAAACATCTTCATACTGTCACAAGAATCCAAATTTATTGATGATTACCTTTATGTGAAATAGTCAAGTTTATCCCTTTTTTTTTTGCATTATGTCATGTTACAAGGTACCTAATGTGTAGGTAAATGAGGGACCTACGGATCATGTAGCCATATTTATGAACAAATCTGGGCAATTAAAAGATATTCATTTGTTTTTGGGTTGCAAATTATAGTATTTTCATGTCTCTACTATCTAGTAGAAATGACATACTATTATTTTCCAAACAAATTGAACTTGAAGGTGTACATTTGAACTAAACACTGAAAGTGATATACTCATATTAAAGTTCAGTTTCCTATGATTGAAAGCAGCTCCTCGTTTTCAATCTCAACGTGATAGTATTTGCGCTGGATTGCTGCTTCTATCTTTAATGCTCTCAACATTGCTCAACTCCATGTCCAAAACAACCTAGACAGCAAATCAGTATATTTCATTACTTGCTGTTGTCTTCAAGCAGTATGTTTATCCTTCTACACTAACAACTTCCTTACTTTTGCTTTTCTTTACATTGTGAAATAGCCATCCTTGGGATTCCTGGGGAGGCATCATATCATCTTGTACCCAGAATTCTCTGTTCTACCTTCCTTCCTCCTGTAATTTTTTTTTATTTATAGTTGACATCACCAAGTTACATATTCCTGGCCTGCATGTTCTCTATAAAATTCTGAACAGCTCTTCTATGTTCTTCATTGCCTTGGGAGTTTCTAAAATCTGGTATTGTAAGAACAGCTCAATCTGGTGTAAAAATCATTAGTGTACATAACATAAATTTAAATAGCCAATTTGAGGGTAGTTACATTTAGGCCTTGTTTCATTTTGAAGGCAAAATGAGATTTTGGGTGAAAAGTACTTTTGTTTGTATTGAAAAACATAAAATATACAGGAATTGCATGACTTTCAAGAGTTTGAAAATGTATATTGGGAATTTGGGTGAAACGTACTTTTAGTTTTAAGGTGAAACAAGGATTTAACAAGAAGTAGTTTGGCCTAGTTATATAAATAAATAGATTTATTAGACTAAAGCCAAACATAGTAACATGTAACACCTGCCCGTAAAAATAACAATATATAGCCTCAGTATGAGAAGGGATGAAATTTGGTGCATGTCTATCTTGTGCCATATCAAGCACTTGTCACACATTAATCCATTTGCTTAAAAGGCATGTTTAAGAGTTAAGAGCCGGGGTGAGAAACTTTGTTAGATTCCATCCTAGTGTTTTATGCCAGATGATTATGTGGTAGGGGTATACTTCTTTTTGTAGTTATGCCATCATCTTTATGATGTCCAGGTCTTCAAAACGGGCATGTGGTTACCTGTGCTCTTTCAGTATTGATGTTTGATCAAAGTTTTTATGGTGGTAGTAGTTACAGGTTATCAGTTGATTTCTTTGGTTGTTGTCTCGTTCCAGAGCTTAAGTTATCGAGGAATTCAGAGTCTCTTGGGGTTTAAGAATACTGCGGGAAGCATTATCGACGCCCTTTCACCTGAAAGATCAACTCTACTTTCGTCATTTACTTTGCCACATAGACCAGATGTATGGACAGATCTCTGATTCATTGTTGTTTTAATCTTATTCAAAAGCTTCCTAAATCAAACATGGGCGCTGTCTGCTTTACTAAGAAACAGATATGTGGCCTCATATTACTCTTACTAGTTTAGGTTCAGATAAGACAATAAACCTTTAAAAAATGTCCATTATGATTAATCACTTTGTGCATATCGATTTAATAGTTTATGAACTGTATGCAAAGCACTGTATACTCTAGACTAACATAATTTTTTAGTGCCTATTGATTTTGTGCTTTTTCTGTTCCATGCCCATTGTTTATTGTTCTCAGAGTATCTAGTTTTGATGGTTATCTAACATCTTTGTTTTTTCTGCCCTCCCGAGGTTAAAGGATGTACTTTGACAGTTGGGGCTAGAGCATTAGCAAAGCACATCAATCGGTGTGGATGCGGCTATTGGGGTGAAATTGATGGAAATGGTTAGTGTCTTGGCAATCTGTATGGAGATCCATTGTGCACCATTCTGGAGTTGCATGTATAAGTATAACCATGTATTTCAGACATACATTTGATTCCAACTACTACTGCTTGATTGGTTAATTTAGTAGTTTCCGGATTGAATCCCTCCAATATTACTGTAGAATAATGAGAATATTGTTTCTTCAACAAGGATATATCTTTGGTTGTGTTCCTTAAGAATCACTTGAATCTTATATTTTGCTGAAGTCCTGTTCATGATACCTTATTATGACCTAGATTATTATTATTACTATCATTATTATTATTATTATATCTACTGACAGATAGTGTCAAGAATGAACTTGCAATGGGGGCAATAGGGGAGATCATAGTTAACTCTCACTGGATGAATGTGCATATTGTGAAACCTCATGACGCTGTGTTTGAGATACGAGTGCCTGAAGGATATGGCGCTAGATGGTCCAGAGATGGCAGAAAGGTAACTTATCTTTGACATGTTGATGATATAATAGCACCTAATAATTGCTTTTTATTCCATACTATGGATGCCTTGGCAATAATCTAGTCCTTTTACCGTGGTATTGTGTGAACTGTGAAGTTATTACTACTTCTTTCAAGTGATTTCTTTGGCCGACTTCAGCAGTACAATGGATGTTTGAAGGTTTTATGGTTTATTACAAATTAATTTCATACTTGATATGGGATTTATTGGAAACTACAGATATGCTCAAGAAAGATAATTGATTATGATGAACATATATTACACAAGACTTTGGATCGTATAATTGGACACTAGAAGATACGAGAAAAGAATAGTTGTTAATTTGAGTTCAAAATAATGTTTTGATGGTAAAGCAAATGGATCGTTTTGGGAAATTTATCTCATTTTGTTAATAGTGAAAATACAAATGGGAATCTACTTTTTGTTAACTAACATAAAACCTTTGATTGCTTTAAAACAGAAAAATGTAGAATGTTCAAAGCATCTCTAATATAGACAATTGCTTTTCTTTAGGAGATATTTGGGACATCAAAATGTTTAAGGGTAGAATGGGTATTGGTGTGCGTGTTAAATGGTTTAGAAAAAAAGGTTTGCTGCTATTATGCATTAGCAATGAGCAAATAATAAGTGATAAGTACAATTTAGCCTTGATTTGTTTTTAATTAATCATGAAGTTGAGCTATATGCTCTGATAAAGAGGGCTCATAAATCATAATGGAGGATGCTTTGTGAAAAAGTAATGGAAGATGAAGAACTTAATGCTTCTCTGGACTAATGCTTTACATAAATGCATTTGGTTTGTTGGATCTTTGAGTTATTCTCATCCAGGTAAGAGCTTGAAGTTTATAGTACTTACTGTCTACTGCTGCGTTATGTTTCAGTTCATTGGATTTTTGGAACCCTACATGGAAGATGGTTTCATGAAAAAATGGAGGCATTGAATTCATGTCATGAGGGCTGAAGTAGTGCTCAAATACTTTCTTGTCCTTACATGTGCAAATGTACAATTAAGTTCAATCCCGTTACATTCAGTCGAATACTTTTTAATGGGTTTGTATTATGGATCTTAATATCTATGCTTTTGAGTTATTGATTGGTGCTCAGCTAATTATGCTTTTGAGTGATTTGAGGTTTTGGGTCATCAAGTGCTCACAACCATAACGCCAACTTGTAGAAACACAAATTTACAGCAGAAGTCCTTTCCATATGTACAAGGAAGGTTCAGAAACTTAACAATCTACGTACAACATATTGAAGCATCAGATACAAAACCATCACAATGCACCATAAGATTCTGACTTCTTATGTCTCCTTTGATTCAATGAAGATCTAGCTGAGTGCCTCCCCGCATCTTACCACATCTGACATACCCAAACAAAGCTCATCCGAGCCTTTGGCTAGTCGACTCTCCAATGTACGAAATTTCTCCTTGCTTAACAAAAAACTCTTATTATAGCTACAGGAAGACGACATAGAAGATCTATGTTGGGACGATATTAAGGACGTCAGTCGTTGATATCTAAATCCATAATAATCGTCCCTTGTTTTGATAATGACAAACTCACAAGTATTTGATAAGTTGTCCAAGTGTTGATCTCAGGTAAGTCCAGTGGACGCACATGAGCGAAAAGGACAACAAGTGAACAGCAGTCCCTAAGTTGTAGGGACGCATGTTACCTGAACTTCCAAGGCTAAACGTAATTGGCGGAGTCCCTGCGCAAGATAGGACGGAGTCCTCATCAAGAAGGGACGCGCGCCAAAATACGGACGAAGTTCAAATTCAAATCAAGGCCGCCCCAACATGATTACATCATCGTCCGGCCTTAGTCCTCAGAAGGAAGCTTCCTTTGTCTGGGCACGTGTAGACAATGCCAAAGACGTCGCTTTCCCAGCGATGGTCCCCTGCCCACGCGGAGGCTTCCCAAGCGTCAACAGAGTTGACTTCCTCAAGAGGCTCATCGCACCGTTGATCAAAGCCCAAGGATCCTGCCAAGTCTCAGAGGACGCTAGAGGACAAGAACCACTTTCGCTATAAATACCCTCCCAAGGGTATGCATAGCGTTGGTGGACTTTGAAGACTTTCTCTCAAGCTCTCCCGAAGCATTCAAGAACATCAACGAAGATCGAGAAGATCAAGTGAGCTTGAAGCAAGAGAAAGAAAGTCCAACCACATCAAATCCAATACAAACCACAAAAGAGTTAAAGTTGTAGTTTGTCTCTCACAACGTACCGTGAGAAGACGTGAGTGATAGCTTCCTTATAGCTAGAGTGTTAGGTTACTTGTTAGGTTGAAAGGAGTGTTACTAGTGAGGCTAAGGACGGACGCTTAGCTCAGAGAAGTGTAACGACTCGCCTAAGTTGTAAGGACTCACTCTTAATAAGATAAGAGACGGCTATTGAAAATCCTCCAACGGAGGTAGAGGTTTACCCATAAGACTAGTTGGTCTTAGTGGGGTTCCTCTATAAATACTTGTGTCCACTTATCTTGTATTCTGTTAAGTCGATATTCCGCTGCACTAAAGGACGCCCTTAACTCATTTAAGGACGCCCTCATTAACTGACTTACGATCCAACAATTGGTATCATAGCAGGCGCTCTAGATTTTGTTGAGTTGCAGGTACAAGATGGACATGGAACCTATTGGAATCTCATTTGTAAAGCCTCCTCGTCTGACGGACGGCAACTTCAACCGATGGAAGATCCGCTTCGAGAACTTTTGCAGAAGTCAGAATTATCAATGCTGGAAAGTGATCATGAAAGGTGACCTTACCATCCCTGATGACAAGAAAGACAAAGAGGACGAGTGGGATCCTGACGAATTCAAGCTTTTGGAAACAAACGCCAAGGCAATTTGCTTCCTTCAAGCGTCCCTTTGCGAGAGGGATGCCACCCGAGTTAGCAATTTGGCAACAACCAAACTACAATGGGAAGCTCTTGAGAAGTACCATGTGGGTACGGCAAAGATGAAGGAAGATGTTAAGCTTGAAATCAAACGGGAGTTATATGCCTTCAGAATGCTTCCTAATGAATCTGTCAAGGACTACTCATACCGCTTTGAAGCTCTCGTGACCAAGATGCGAAATCTAGGCATCCAAGAAGCTGAAGTCTCCATGAGAAACAGAGTTGGAGTAGTCATTGATGGACTTACAGGGAAATGGAATTTTGATAGGACTACATTCAAGGAGAATACAGCCAACAAAACCCTAGATATGGAAGAGATCTATGGGAAGCTGAGAGGCTATGAAGCGAGAAGGGAAGCCGATATGGCTGAATTGGCTAGAAACCCCCAGACAGATCTCGCCTTGATGACATCAACCCCAGAGTACGCTGAGTATCTACGTCACCAAAGAGAACTTGCTTTAATGGTGGAAGCAAACAAAAATGAGAATCGTGAAAGGATGCGTGCACAAGCTATAAAAGAAAAGGAAAGCAAAACTAAGGAACAACTCAAAGAAGAAGAAAAGCTTGCCCTTCTACACAAAGCTGTTCGATTATGGGGAAAAAGGACCAGAGATTTCAAGAAATACAAGATGCCTTACAAAAAGGAGAGTCCCAAGTATACAGAGGCAGAAATGAAGGAACTGACTTGCTACAAGTGTAACAAGAAAGGACACTTTGCCAAAAGGTGTACTACGGGACTAACCTCAAAAGATATGAAGATAAAAGCCCTCTTGGGAGCGTGTGAAGCCGCATGGGATAATGTGAGTTCTGATGAGGAGGAACCCGAAGGACCAGTGGCGTACATAGCCGTAGAGGACGCCTCAGATGATGAGCAAGTGGCGTACATGGCTGTGGGGGACGCTCAAGTCATTGAAGAGGATGCTTCTGAAAAAGAAGAAGAGGTAACTCGTGAATCCATGATGACTTCTTTAGAAAATTGTTCTAAGTCCAAACTTATTAAACTCATTGGCAAGATCATGGAAGAAAGTGTGATCATGCAACATAGAATGGATGAACTTGAACTTGAAAATGAAAATATTCTGGTTGAATGTGAGAACTGTGCTACAGTGTCTTTGCAACTAGAGTCCTCACGTGAAGAAACTAAGTCTCTGAAAACTGAAATGATGTGCCTTAAACTAGAGAACGCCAAGCTCAGGGAAGAAGTAAAAGTGTTAGGAAAGAGTCCTGTAGTTGAGGAAGTTAGACCAATAATGTTTGTCCCAGCCAAGAGAGGACTAGGATACGAGTCTGACACTAGGAACTCTCTCCCTAGTGACTTTGAGGCAAGCAAAACCTCGGAACTTGAATTAGAAAGGGAAAAGACCAAGAACCTTCTTGAAAGAATTAGAGTCCTAGAGAGTGGAGAGAAAGGTCAAAAGGACTATTACACTAACTCCACTAGTCATAGGATCTATAAGAAAATTGCTAAGGGGGAAGGTTCAAAAGTTTGTGACCCTCAAAAGATGAAAAAGAACAAAATCCAACGTCCCAACAAGAAGTACTACCTTGGTACTTACTATAGGACGTGTTGGTATTGTGGACAAGGAGATCACTTCAAATATGATTGCCTAAAACTGAAGAACGACATTGAAAGTGGCAAAGCCGCTAGGACTAACATTGAAAATGATAAGTCCGTCCCTAAGGCTAACCCTAGACGCCCTAGACGATCTAAGAGTTCTTTCAGAAAGCATGCTATTTCAAATGATGTGAATATAAGTGACTACATGCTAGAACCAGAGTTCTATTTCTGTAACGAACCAGGTAAGGAACACCTTGCCTGGGTCGCCAAACACTAACTTTGTTTTGGCAGGTGGAAGTGAGGGGACGCCCATGGATCATCGATAGTGGCGCCTCAAATCATATGAGAGGGAGCCAGATCCATCTCACTTCTATCCAAAGTAGTGCCACGGGAGGAACTGTCTCGTTTGGCAACAAGGGCAAAGGAAAGATCAAAGGGACGGGAACTGCTATTCTCAATCCGTCCATCAAAGCGACAAATGTTAGCCTTGTTGAAGGACTTGGCTTCAACCTCCTAAGTGTCTCTCAAATGTGTGACCAAGGTGAAAACCTAGTCACATTTGACTCGAAGGAGTGCCTCGTTATCAACAAGAAGTCCAACAAAGTCGTCCTCAAGGGAGTCCGAAAGAACAATGTCTACATCTTCAACCAGGAGTTCAAGCCAAAATCTGAGTTATGCCTATCCGTGTCAAAGGAGGACGCTGACCTCTGGCATCGCCGACTCGGCCATGCTGGACCAAGCACAATCCTCAAGCTTCATCAAAGAAATCTTGTGAAAGGTCTTCCCCAAATTGATCTTGAGAAAACTGAACAGTGTGAAGCCTGTATCAAAGGGAAGCAAACAAGAACGTCCTTTAAGTCAAAGAACGATGTCAGCACAAAGAAACCTTTGGAACTTCTCCATATGGATCTTTGTGGACCGATGAAGACGTTGAGCTATGGTGGAAAGAGGTATATCTATGTCCTTGTAGATGACTTTTCTCGATTCACCTGGGTTCTTTTCTTGGCTTTAAAAACAGATTGCTTCAACGCATTCAAAGTCTTCATCAAACAAGTAGAAGTTGCTCTTGAGACGCCTCTCAAAGCCATAAGATCAGATCATGGGACGGAGTTTCAAAACTCAGAGTTCGTGGCCTACTGTGATCAACATGGAGTCTCTCACAACTTCTCAGCTCCAAGGACTCCTCAACAAAATGGAGTGGTGGAAAGAAAGAATAGGACGCTGGAGGATATGGAAAGGACTATGCTTTTAGCTAATAGCGTCCCCAAGTACTTCTGGGCTGAAGCTATTGCTACAGCGTGCTATATTTTCTATCGAGCCATGATCCGTCCTTTGCTGAAGAAGACGTCCTATGAGCTGCTGAATGGAAGAAAGCCTCGCATCGACTACCTCAGAGTCTTTGGATGCAAGTGCCTTGTTCACAACAATGATAAAGAAAAACTTGGAAAGTTTGACGCAAGAAGTGACGAAGCCATCTTCCTTGGATACTCCCTCACCAGCAAATCATATAGAGTCTTCAACAAAAGAACTCTAAAGCTTGAGGAGAGCATTCATGTTGTGTTCAAAGAAAGTTCTTCTCACAAAGATAAACCAAGTAAGAAAGAACGCTCATCTTCTCTGCAGAAGGATGACTCCGATGATGAAGGTGATTTTGGGTCCTCTGGAAAATACTATGTTCCTAATGACGCCACTCAAAATCCTGAAGAAGTCTCAGTAGAAGTTTCCAGTGTTGTTCAGGAAGTTCCATCTCAAAGTGAATCTCCAGCTCAACATGAAGTTGCTGAATCAAGCTTACAAGGAGAACAGCGTTAAGAAGAGGACGCTCAACCTGAGGGGGAACTCTCTGAGCCTCTCAATGAAGACGATAGGCTTGACTCAGATGAATCTGATTGGACGGACCCTAGATATGCTCCTTCAAGGGACGCTACTCATAGGGGATCCAATCTTTCAAGACTTCATTCAACAGATCAAATCATCTCAGATATTTCAAAAGGAGTTCAAACAAGATCAGCCGTGAATCAGTCCCTCAATGCCAACATAGCGTTCTGTGCCTTCAACGCCTTTGTATCCTTAGTTGAACCTAAAAACATAAAGGAAGCACTCCAGGACGCTGATTGGATTCAAGCCATGCAAGAAGAACTTAATCAATTTGAAAGAAACAAGGTTTGGACCCTCGTCCGAGAAACAAAAACATAATAGGGACGAGGTGGGTCTACAGGAACAAGCTTGATGAGAGTGGTCGTGTCTCAAGAAACAAAGCAAGGCTGGTGGCTCAAGGCTATAGACAAGAGGAAGGAATCGACTATGATGAGACCTTCGCTCCTGTTGCCAGAATTGAAGCCATTCGCCTCCTTATCGCCTATGCTGCTTACAAAGGGTTCAAGCTTTTTCAAATGGACGTCAAGACAGCCTTCCTCAACGGCAAGCTCAAAGAGGAAGTGTATGTTGCTCAACCCCCAGGATTTGAGGACGCTGATCACCCAGATCATGTGTACTTCTTGGACAAGGCACTCTATGGACTCAAGCAAGCCCCTCGTGCATGGTACGATAGGTTTGCGTCCTTCCTCTTGTCCAACGGGTACACACGAGGTAACATTGATAAAACCCTGTTCTTAAAGAAAGTCCTTAAAGATGTCTTGATTGTCCAAGTCTATGTCGATGACATAGTTTTTGGAAGCACTAACATGAAACTTGTAGAGGAATTCAAGAACTTGATGAGTAGTGAGTTTGAGATGTCCCTCATAGGAGAACTCAACTTCTTCTTGGGACTCCAAATCACTCAGCTCAAAGATGGGACGCGCATTCATCAACAAAAGTACATCCGTGAAATGCTTGAGAAGTACGGGATGAACTCTTCAAAACCCATTGATACTCCCATCTCCCCAAACACTCGCCTCTATGCTGACGAAGAAGGCAAGAGTGTAGATCAAAAGCTCTACAGAGGAATGATAGGGTCCTTGCTATATCTAACGGCAAGTCGTCCCGACATCATGTTCGCTGTATGCTTATGTGCTCGATTCCAAGCAAATCCAAAGGAGTCCCACATGCAAGAAGTAAAGATAATCTTCAGATATCTCAAGGGACGGGATGACCTTTGTCTATGGTATCCTAGAAGGACGTCCCTAAATCTGGTAGCGTACTCTGACGCAGACTACGCTGGTCATGTGGTGGATAGAAAGAGCACCTCAGGAATGGCTCAATTTCTTGGGTCATGTCTTGTATCTTGGGGATCCAAAAAGCAAAACTCCGTGACACTCTCAACCGCGGAAGCTGAGTACGTTGCTGCTGCTCACAAGTCCTATGGATCAAGTACCAACTTGAAGATTATGGTACGTTCCTTAACACAGTCCCTATCTTGTGTGATAACACTAGTGCTATAAGTATTGTCAAAAATCATGTTCATCATTCTAGGACGAAGCATATTCATATAAGACATCACTTTCTTCGTGATAATGTTGAACTTGGATTAATTAGAGTGGATCATGTTAGGACTGAGGACCAAGTGGCCGATATTTTCACAAAAGCACTTGATAGACGTCCCTTTGAGCACCTCCGGTTGCTTTTGGGGATGATAACTTTTAAATGATCAAGTCCCGTTCTATTATTCCCTCTATGATTGGCTATGTCTTGTTGAGAACTTATGTTAAAGTGTGTCATGCATTTAAAGTCATCTTTAAAGGACGCTAGTCTAAGATATGTGTTTCGCTTGTGTTTGTTGAACGGTATTCTTTTCGCTTTTCAATCTCAAGAGTATCCCTGATCACCCTACCCTCATTACAAGCCTAAATGATGGGAACTCTAAGCTTACCCAGGCCGAGAATCTTGCAAACGCGTCCTATGAGCATTCTTTGTTTTATCTTTACGGGACGTACTTGCTTGATTTTCAAAAATGGTTCTAAGTGATCAAAGGGACGCGTGTTAAGAGCCAAAGAGTTGTCCGTACAGAGTTCTAAGTTCAGAGGTTGAGATCAGTGTCTGGGACGCCGTGGTTCAGTTCAGTGTTGAGAAGAGTTGTGCGTTGAAAGGACGCCAGCTCAGAGTCCTTTGTAGTTGTGAGAAGTTTGAATGTTTGAAATTGGGAAGGTGAACCGTTTTAGAGAAGCCTCAGCGAAGACCCGGGATACGCGCGAACAGTGCTCAACAGCTGTGTTTCTTAGTAAAGAAGAAAGCCACGTGTGGGAAGGCGGGCGGAGGAAGCCGAGTGTAAAGACCCTGTACCCCTGACCGTCCAACTTCGTCTTCTTCCTATAAATACCCACCTGTGCACTCCGAAAACCTTTCTTCGCTCATCTGCTGTTTACACACTTATAGAAATCTCTCAAACCAAAATCCCAGATCTCAAATCCCGAAATCTCTCTCCAAACCCTAATCCTCCTCTATTTAAACCATCTCAAAAATGGCCAACACAAGAGCTTCAAAGAATCCCTCACCTTCGTCGGCGGCGACAAACCCTAGCTCTTCGAGATCTCCTCCGGTGAAAGGCCGGTTATTAATGGAGTCAAGAGGCAGACCTTCCGGCCGTCAAGAACCCCCTCGCCACCATTCCTCCTCTCAAAGCACCCAGCGCCACCACTCCAACACCCCTCCCCAGCCCCTTCGCTCCCAACCTCCTCCACAAAAACAACAACCCCGCTCTCAATTCAAATCCACCCAGAAGCGGTTCTCCTTTCTGGAGAAGCTCTTCAAACCTGAGTCAGAACAAGGCGCTGCTAGCAAAGGCACCGTCTTTAGTCTTCTGGCCCAGCCCAAACGCCGTCCTCCCCTTGACCCTCTCATTGAGGACTGGCTTGAAAAAGAGCCAAGGACGCTCGCCAACATCTGTCTGAGAGCGTCCACTCATGACCATCCACCCAAAATCCAAAGACTCCTCCACTACTTCATGATCACCTACGTCCAACCTCGCCTCAAAGAAACCAATCACACCAACCCTCCGTTCATGGGGCCAGGAATCATTTCTGACTCCTTTGGTGGAACCGTGGACGAGCTCGCCAAACTGCTCCCGGATATAATGGAGTTTGTTGTGGCTCCTGCGGGCTCCGTCCCTTCCCAGAAACGAAAAAGGCCTTCCTCTCCCCCTCCGTCCAAATCGCTCCAAATTAAAGGCTCTTCTTCCTCTCCACCAAAGTCAGTCCCTTCCTCCCCTCCTCCCGCCCCAAAGCGACGCCTCAAGACCTCTGCTCAGCTTGAGGGCGTCACAGATGAAGAAATGGCCGCCATTCGCCTCTCTGAAATACAACTGGAAAAAGAGGAGAAGGCGTGCCAAGAGCAGGAGCAAGCAGAAAAGGAAGCCGTTGAGACGGCGATTCAAGCGAGTTTGCAGGGAATTCCTCAACTTCCTCCTCCTCCTCCAAGGGTAGAGGACGCTCCTCAGGTCCAGGCCAAGGACGCTACCCCTGCTAAGCTGCCGCCTCCTCCCTCTGCTCCGCTCCTAGTAAAGCCGATCTCAGTGGTTCCGCCCAGCACCTCATCTGCCCCCCCAACCAAAGCGAAGTTAAGAACTCCTACTCCCTCTCCTCCTAGAGCTTCAACTCCTCCTCCTCCTCCGCCTGCTCAGGCCATCGAGGAAGCTGCTCAAGTCCAAGGGACGCCTCCTTCCATCGTTCCTACAGAGTCCTTGGCAAGGACTCCAGCGGTGGACGCGCCTCCCACTGAACAGGCGTCCACTGCTGAGGACACTGCAATGGTTGAGTTCCAAGCACAAAGGAACGAAGCCTCAGATGAAGAGGACGCCCCTCAGGATGAGGAACCTGAGGACGAGGAGGGAGATGGAGATGAAGAAGATGCTGGTGATGAGGTGATCGTGAGCAATGGCTCCAAGCAGAAACGCCTCAAGAAAATTCTTTCCCCGCTCCTCTTCTCTGCCCCGTTTCTGGTAGAGAATCAGCGCCAAGAGTTCTTGGACCTTCTTGAGTTCCAGGGATGGACGCACTTAGGCGCTGAGGCCGCTGATGTTGACCCTGATGAGGTTCTCCGTTTCTACTCCAAGTTTGAAGTCACAGAAGTAAACGGGAAGCCTCAGGGGATTTTTGAAATAGATGGGGACGAGTACTCAGTTACTGAGGGCACCGTCCGCAAAATGCTAGGCTTGCGTCCTTCTCCTCCGGATTCGCTGCATGATCTGCCTTGCAAGAACTTTGCCCGCTTCTCCCAGGACGAAATCCTCAACAGAATATTCAATGGGAGACAGCCAGCTGCTAAGGACAGAGTCTCTCACTGCCTCACCAAGATGGGCGTCCTTGCGCACCACTTTATTGTGCGCATGGTCGTCCCCCGCCAAGAGAAGAAATCCATTGTTCAGATCACTGATAGCATTCTCTTGGACGCCTTCTTGGAACGCAAGCCGATAAACTTGCCCCGGATAATCTTGGAACATATGGGCAAGTGCACAGGAGGCAGGCACTCTCTTCCCTTCCCGGGCCTGGTCAAGCAGATTCTGAAGCAGCAAGGACTCTATGCCCCTAAACAAGAGCGGTCCTTTGGCATTCATTGGGACGTCAGGCAAATCACACTCCCCCCAGTTGGAAAACTCAGGTGTGATGAGCCTCTCCCGTCCGTCAAGCGCCAAATGGAAAAGGAACGCAAAGAGGCTGAGAAGAAAGCTAAAGCTAAAAGGAGAGCTCGAGCTGCTGCTGCTGCGACTGAGGAAGGCGATCCTGAATCTGAAAATGTTCAAGTAGTTGGGACGCCAGCAGAGGACGCTGCTGATGAAGAGGACGAGCTCGATGGTATGAGCGTCCCTGATGAAGCCGAGAAGCACTCTACTAAGTCTCTGATGGGCATGATGATCGAAAACCAGTGCATGATGATAGATCTGATTCAACAGGTTCACGACACCCTTCACGTCCACACAGAACTTCTTGAGCGCAACAACGAGCTCCTTGCACAGAACAACCATCTTCAGGAGCAACACCTCAAGGCCCTTGGCAAGCGTCCTCGGAAATGATCACCTCCCCCCTCTCTAACCCTGAAACAATTTATCTCTTCTTTTGTTCTTGTTAAGACAATGGGACGCTGTCCCCGTTTTGAACACTATTTGTGAATGTCTGTAATGACCGTACTCTTTTCTCATTCTGAATGTCATTCACTACACTTGTGCTTCATTTTATCTAAGCGTTCTTTACTTTAGTTATGACTTTGTGCTTGCATGCTTTTCGACTTGTTCTCCTTTTCGATGATGCCAAAAGGGGGAAGTATAGTTTTGCAGAGATGCGATTTTTCCTAAAGTAATCATAGAAAGCATGTGTTTAGGGGGAATTTCGGTCAAGTCCAAAGGACGCTAGTTAAGAACAAAATAGGACGCACTTAAAAGACAGTGTTGCATGCCAACCTAAGCTGAAAAGAAAATCAAAGTGTAGTTCCTCATGCTAAAAGCTTTACTTCTGTGTGCATTAATTGAAAGAGTTTGTCATCATCAAAAAGGGGGAAATTGTTGGGACGATATTAAGGACGTCAGTTGTTGATATCTAAACCCATAATAATCGTCCCTTGTTTTGATAATGACAAACTCACAAGTATTTGATAAGTTGTCCAAGTTTTGATCTCAGGTAAGTCCAGTGGACGCACATGAGCGAAAAGGACAACAAGTGAACAGCAGTCCCTAAGCTGTAGGGACGCATGTTACCTGAACTTCCAAGGCTAAACGTAATTGGCGGAGTCCCTGCGCAAGATAGGACGGAGTCCTCATCAAGAAGGGACGCGCGCCAAAATACGGACGAAGTTCAAATTCAAATCAAGGCCGCCCCAACATAATTACATCATCGTCCGGCCTTAGTCCTCAGAAGGAAGCTTCCTTTGTCTGGGCACGTGTAGACAATGCCAAAGACGTCGCTTTCCCAGCGATGGTCCCCTGCCCACGCGGAGGCTTCCCAAGCGTCAACAGAGTTGACTTCCTCAAGAGGCTCATCGCACCGTTGATCAAAGCCCAAGGATCCTGCCAAGTCTCAGAGGACGCTAGAGGACAAGAACCACTTTCGCTATAAATACCCTCCCAAGGGTATGCATAGCGTTGGTGGACTTTGAAGACTTTCTCTCAAGCTCTCCCGAAGCATTCAAGAACATCAACGAAGATCGAGAAGATCAAGTGAGCTTGAAGCAAGAGAAAGAAAGTCCAACCACATCAATGCCAATACAAACCACAAAAGAGTTAAAGTTGTAGTTTGTCTCTCACAACGTACCATGAGAAGACGTGAGTGATAGCTTCCTTATAGCTAGAGTGTTAGGTTACTTGTTAGGTTGAAAGGAGTGTTACTAGTGAGGCTAAGGACGGACGCTTAGCTCAGAGAAGTGTAACGACTCGCCTAAGTTGTAAGGACTCGCTCTTAATAAGATAAGGGACGGCTATTGAAAATCCTCCAACGGAGGTAGAGGTTTACCCATAAGACTAGTTGGTCTTAGTGGGGTTCCTCTATAAATACTTGTGTCCACTTATCTTGTATTCTGTTAAGTCGATATTCCGCTGCACTAAAGGACGCCCTTAACTCAGTTAAGGACGCCCTCATTAACTGACTTACGATCCAACAATCTAGCTGAGACCAAGCTTTGAGACTACATGGAGAGTGAATTGCACCGTTGAATGATTGAGTAAGCCTTCCCCAAATCCTCAACCGAGCGTGACCTCACAAGGGTCGGTTTCTTATTGCATATATGTCTATCCCCATTCTTCTCCTTCCCGGTTATTAATCTTCTCATTCTATCAAAAATCATTATTAGTTTCTTCGACCGGTGCGCAGGAGCATCAGGCAATGACCATTGGCCATGCTCCAAGTCCTTCTCCACATTGCTTGCATACTCGAGCACAAGTTGTTTGGCTTTCGCTTCTGATGCTGGGCTCATGCACTTGCTCAAGTCCCTCGATGAGACGGTTTCACCTTGTGGAGGATTGTAGTTCCTCAGCTCGTAGCGTAAACAAGCATTCACCCATCGGAGATAGACTAGCTCGACTACATCCGAGCATCGGTCGTTTTGAAGCCTCTCGGCATCATTCACTAAGTTTTTGTTTTCTTCCCGAAGACGAGATACTTCATTCTTTAACTCTCCGACCTACAAAAAAGTACCGCCAGATCAAGTTCATATTAGTTACTGTAAGAAAAAGCCATCAAACCAAAATTGAAGTGACCAGCAGCTCGAACCGCCAATCTTCTGTTCTCTTCCTGCAGAGACTCGATCTTTAGAGAGAGAGCCCTGGCTTCGACTTTGTTGACCTTCAAACGGTTTTGAAGCTCCGTAAACATCACCTCCTGCTCATTGAGGCGGTAGTATTCGAGTAACTGAATCTTGAGAAACCTTTCTCGCTCTCTAAGATCCTTCACCGTACTTGTTAAGCTCTTGATCTCTTGTTCATATTCATCCGTCCTGTCATTTATGGTCTTTGCAAGATCATCCACCATGGAGAGAGGTGTTTCGGTGTCTTGGACGAGTTTGTTAAACTCTGGCAAGAGGAATGCGTCACCGTTGCTACTACTTGTCGCACTTTTTGGCGAAGAATTACACGAGCCATTGTCAATCATGGGCTGAAGCAGAAATGTGAAAGTTGCAGATAGTAACAGGTTAATGAATCACCGATGCAGAATTGATCAAAAAAACACTGATTCAACCAGAAAGGATCAAAGCAGAAGAAATATTGCAAATTTTAAATCCGTCCAACACTAGAATTCTAGAAAGTGTGCAACTTGACAAAAGCATGAAAATCATACTTGAGAAACTTGGTCTGACCACCTGACAAGCTGAAGTTTCTAAAATCTAGGAGGAGGACTCACGGTCATAGCTTGACTTGTTAATCAAGAATGACATAAAACATGGACTAGGTAAATTTTCTTGAGGTATGATAACTGCCATCTGGGTTGCAACTTGAGGAATATAACAGCATTAATAAGTTTTCGGCTAGACCAACTGAGAATTACTGGTGGTATTTAAATTGCCAAGCAGAAATCAAATGCTAACATGTGCATCTGGACAGCTTGGAGTGGCATGAACATCAAGACTAATCTATTCGGATTCAACCTGCTCATTAACATGTGCATCTGGATTGACAAAACAAACACATACAATAAGAAAAGGTTATATGAGGAGAGTCATAACCCCCCAGGAAACTCCAAGTTTCAAAGTGAAAATAGAAGAGAAAACCTGAAAACCAGCCAAGGAGACGGTTGTTTGTTAGACGAGTACACAGAAAACCAGCCAAGGAGAGGGCCAGAGCAACCCCAACTTTCAACACCGCAGAATTAGTGTTGTCATTATTGTCTCTCTTTCGCGAAGTTGGCATAATCGATCACTTATTAGGAACGTTCTCAACTAATTAAGAACAAGAAGAGAGACGGGTTGTGATATGAATTTATATCTTTATCTATTGGAAGCAATATTTAACTAGTATGTTGGGTCCTCTTCATCCTCATCCTCCTCCATCTGAAACAAACCTCATGAAGAAAATTTATCTATTTATTCACAAGACCCACTTGGCAAATCCCAACTTTAGAGCCGAAAAATGGTTTATTTCATGAAAGAAGATGACAAAAGTTGTATGTGAAGATGATGATGATGATGATGAAACTGAGAATACAAGTTGTATGTATGGTGCAAATCAGTGAAAGGGAAAAAGTGGTTGGAGAGGATCGGAGAGAAGGAATCGGATTCTGTGATAATGGCTAGTTTGCAAACAACCAGAAGAAGAAGAACAACAACAAGAACAAGAAGAAGGAAGATTGTTCGAGTGGATAAACCGCCGGAACAAGCATTCTTAACGTCAATTTGCTAATGCCTCACACCAGTCAGCGCACATCTGTTGTATGTATGTATTGGCAATGATTTTTAAATAGGAATGCCTTGTGATCACAACGAACACAAGCCTCATTTACTGACACATCAAATATATATATTTTTATTCAGTTTGGAGAGGCTACAAACTGATTGGCTTTAAATGAAGGACATCCTTATTAGGCAGCACCCATCTAAATGGTTTCAAGTGTTTTCCTAAAAATATACTGGATCCTTATCACCCAGAAGCCATGCAATTGTCACCTTCAATAACAAGTTTTGTCCTTCCTAAATCAACTTCGTCAATGTCTTCGAGCAGAGGTACCTTTGAAGAAGATAATGACTGTCAATGTCTTCGAGCAGAGGTACCTATGAAGAAGATAATGAACCGCTAGAGACTACACAAGACCCTGGTATTGTTGCACTGTAAAGCTCTCAATCGTTCTTCCCTTTTGCCCATATTAACATTATCTGTATTGATGATATGTGCAGTTGAACATATCCTGGATAAGAAACGTTTTCAAAGAGTTGAGTGAAATACTGCCGTTTAGAGCTCTACTATCATATAGGATGGCTGTTTAAGGACAACCATGTTCATTGCCTGGATGAAAATCATAGTGCCAAGAGAAGGTGTCAAGGTCCAGAATTGTAACGAGAGTCCATAAAGAAGGGTATTACAAACGCAGCAAGCCACCGGGTTTCAATCCAACCGATTCATAGCATACAGAGTATGAGACCAAAACATAGGATTTAATGTCATTCAAAGCTCCAAATGCAAAAATAACAACTACATAGTGCTTTCCAACAGCTAGACATCAAACCAAATGACTGGGAATAAGAGTGGAAGGCAAATCAATCAGGCTGCTTTCTGCACTCGCAAATTATTTTTCAAGCAGTATTCTTCTGTTTTTTTGTTTTTACCACATTCTTCGGCAGGTGGTAAAGTCATGCATGTAACAAAGGAGGGAAAAAAGAAGAAAACATGCAAGCCCATAAACCCAAAAATATAAAAATGGAAATAAAAAAAGAAAAGAAGCAAACACGGTGATCATTGAACAGGACCTACATTCCCTGCTCAACCAGATAATCTCCCAGCCTCTCAACGACCATGTTGCACTGTCCAGGAGTCACTGGCTCATCATAGATACCGAAAATCAGAGCCATACCAGTTTTCTTCACACAGATACCACCAGCTCCCTGAAAGTTCATACATGAAGATACAAGAAGAAAGTGCGAGTTAAGTATTGATGTCACATTAAATGGCATGTGTATAATAAATCTATCATCTCAAACTTCATGAACGGAATTGATTTGTTTGACTCCAACACTTGCATTCCATCAGATAAACTAGCATACAACTAACCGCATTTTGCATTATGTCTCACAACCTCAAGTCTATGAAGATCAAACTTGCATCAATAACTAGGCAGTACAGAAAAGGAGAGCTGGACAAAGGAAGATGGCATGGAATGTTAGATTATGATTTCAACATCTAAAAATAGAACAAGTCAATTGAACCCTTTCCAGTCTTACAAAAGAAGGAATAGCGGCCTACGAAGATAGATAGGAATTAAGAAAATACTTGCATGAAGAAAGACATTGACAACACTTGATAGGATGTCATTTCAGCACCCAGTGGCAGCAAGCATATGAACATACAACTTTTCACTACATAAGGCATAAGCGGGTTGTAGTCTGCCTATCTAAAGACAGCTATACTATGCCTTATAGATAGCTAATACATTGCTGCACCCATGGTAGTTGAAGACTTCACCCAACAATCAATATGTTGATTCAGTACATCCTTACATAATCTAACTGATAGTAATATTTAGACAAAGTATTCAAGAAAATAAAACCCAAGAACATCTATATTCCTCATTGTCTCAAAAGAAAATATCAGCAGTGATTAAAAAAAAAAATTCAAATATCATGTCATGTCACCTTCTTGCCACGGATAACAGCGCCTGCCTCGCCTTGAATGACCATGTACTTAGTGCCACCAAGGTGTAACCCAGTGGGGGCAAGGGACCCTGGTTCATCAAAATCCTTCATAATTGCAGAAATCTCTTCAGGTTTAAACTGCAAGATGTGAACCATTCAAATGTTAGATCAATTTGAAACGAGTAACATCACCATTCTATCACCCCATCCCATGGAAACACAATCTACTATTCTCGTTTCTGAAACACAATCTTCTATTCAAATGGTGGATTCATATGCAAACAAGAAGACTATGAGCAAGGCTAGATCCGTTGCTGCAGCAATCTAGATCAAAATTTCCCCTTTTCACAAGAACACAGCCTTTGTTTGGACATATATAACAATTCCGGTTGACTTTATGACTAGATCTATACGAACTCAATTTCTTATTTCAGACATGCTAACACACCAGCATCAATACGATGCTGATTGAGATCCGGAAAGACGGAAATCCATGGATCTGAAATCTGATCCCCACAGAAACGCGACATCAATCGAAACAAACAATACGCATCATGAATCGCAGAGAGCATAGATCTGGTGGAAAGAGAGGAGGGAGAATGGACCTGAGGGAAAGTGGCGCTCTGAGCCCAGACGCTGCCGTCCTGCCCCAAAATGGCAGCGGAGGTGAGATGGTTGCCGCCCTCGATCTCGCACATGAGGTGCTCGTCGACGTATGTTTGCCACGACATTTTCCGATTCCTTTTTCTCTCCGCTTCGATTCGATCTCCTCTTCTCTTCTCTTCTCTTCTCTTCCTTTCGGGGCGTGTCTGATTTTTTCAAGGGAGGAGTAAAAATAAATAGCTGTCACAACAAGCCCATGGTGCGGGGTGGGCCCCCAACAGCGCAATGCTTGGGGCCCACGGGTGGTGGACGCGATCTCATCTCATCCGTCCGTTTCGGGAGATGCAATTGTGAGGTGCTCTTCACGTACCTCAAAGCTAAGATGCCAATGCCATGTCATGCATTTGTGCCATGACCTGCCACTTACTCCTACAATCATGTCCATTCTCCACCATGCTATTCTTCCAACTTTAGGCTTACAAAATATTATTTCATGATTTAGCCTCGAATACAGATGTTCCCGTGATAGGCTGGCTTTACAGACTAAATCCCTATTTAGACTTTGGAAGGAGATTTATTTATATGTGTATAAATAGAGTTATCAAAACTTCGACTCAATTTGAAAAAATTCATATTTTTGACCCGTGGAACCGCTCGATCATCTACTATTTCCTCAGCCAACTTAAATCATAACCCAATGAATCTAGGTCCGCTCTCCATCCGAATCCAAGCTGACTTAACTTGTTTGATAAATCCTACTATAAGTCCTCATTTTAAACATAGGCTTTTTGTTTTGATCCAAATGAAGGGCTAAGTCATTTAGCTATTACCGGCTAGAATTCAAATGTATACATAAAGTGTGAGATCAAACATTAGATAAGAAAGTTGGAGAACCAGAAAATTCAACAAAAGGTAAAGGAGAGCCAAGGCATTTGCTAGACGATCACCAGCCTTATTTTGCTACCAACATGGATGACTTCAAAACGTCATTGGCCCGAAGAGAGTAACTGATGGCATTGGAATATAAGAGAGTAGTTGAGTGAGTTGATATATGATCAACCTTTATAAGATCAACCCCAATAGAAGAGTTGGTAAATGACAATCTTTCGGGTGAAGGCTATCACGATACAGAATTGCCCAAAGTATGGATTTTGAGTTCTCTCAAACAAACAAATAAGATTGAAAGAACAAGGAATGAAGAAGATACAAACAATTTGAGTTTTTGGGATGAACAAGTGCGGATCATCTTAGCCAAGGTGTCTCACAATAATTCCATCACAATTTTATTAAACTAGATTACATGAGTATTTAAAGATAGGAGCTAGTCCTAATTCTGATAGGAAAGTAAAGTACAATAAAAGACATAATTCCTAAAACAAAATATAGAAAAATCGAAATAAATAAAAGATAAGACAATAGTTTACAAATAGAAGTAAGGAAACTCAAATATTCTCATAAGATCTTGTACTACTTTGAGTAAAACACGATTTTGACCATCTTCCCGTTGGGTTCTTATCTTGACAGCAACTATGAAGTTGTAGATCTTTGAATAAGCTTCCCAACGCATATTGATTGACGTAGAGATCAATTTCTTAACCAAAGTTATGGCTATTTTACTAAAAGCTCTAACGAGATCTTGGCATTTAATATTTTTTTGTGGAGGCCTCAAACTTCCAAAAATATCTCCAAGTTAATATTTTTTTGTGGAGGCCTTAAACTTGTTACTTGATAGCATTTAAAATATGATCACATACTTTTAGACCTTCTTGAATTTGAAAGCTCGTGACTTGCGGAAAGGTCTTGGCATAACTCGTCAATTGACCTCGAACTCCATCTTACAAGACGCATACAATATCCTTGCATCAAGAGTTTGTTTCAATAACAAGATAGTGGAAATTAAAAGTAAAACTTTTTTGTAAACCATAACATAACAACTAAAGCTCAACCCTTGTCGCATTATAGTTTCCACCATTTAAAGTAAATCCATGGATGATTATACTCTTATGGCCTCAAGAAAGTCTCCCACCACCTACGGCTCCATGATTTCCTTTAGAAATTCCATCAACATTCAACTTGATCCATCCAGTATGTGGGGTGATCTAATGATCTCATGAATGTGAATCAACTACAGAGTGGGCCACCTGATACAACTTAAGTTTATCATAATTGTCTCTCTATAACTCTAAAACTGACACCATGGGAAAAGGGGGAAAGGGAGAGAGTCAAGTGAATTAATTCCATCAAAGACTAAGGCATTATGACCTTTCCATGTACACCACAACATGTTGGCAAATTGAGTTGCAACTCGATCTCCCTTCTTGATGTTGTTCACAATGCAATCGGATAAATTCGTAGAACAAAACAAGAAACTTTGAAGGGAAATACCATAAAGTGCCATCCAAACTTTGACGAATTGAAGGACAATTCCGTAAAAGGTGCAACTTTGTCTCTTCATGAGTGCAATGAGGACATGCTAACGAAGAATCAATATGGTGCCAAAATCTATTAGCATTATAGAGCAAACTGTTATTGATCAGTAAATGTTTAGCTTGTCAATTTGGAAAAATTGAATGTTCTTATTGTCCATAGATATTTTAAAACTCAATGATATTTCAAGGAATCTTGAAAAAAAAAAAACTTTTAAAATTGATTTTTTTGATATCCTCATCTTTAATTCCGTAATATGAAATCAAGTATATTTTATAATTTCTCTTAATTTGTTTCAAAGTCTGAAAATTTATAAATGATCAAATGTTAGATCAATTTATATGTTGGTCTCTTAAGGGCAATTTGGTTTAATATTGGATCTGTTGGATCGTAAGTCTGTTAGTGAAGGCGTCCTTAACTGGGTTAAGGGCGTCCTTATATGCAGCGGAAATTAGACTTAACAGGAAATGCAGTGAGATTTTAGACACGAGTATTTATAGAGGAACCCCACTAAGACCAACTAGTCTTATGGGTAAACCTCTACCTCCGCCTGGAGGATTTTCAACAGCCGTCCCTTATCTTATTAAGAGAGAGTCCTTACAACTTAGGCGAGTCGTTACACTTCTCTGAGCTAAGCGTCCTTCCTTAGTCTCACTAGTAACACTCCTTTCCACCTAACAGGTAACCTAACTCTCTTAGCTTATAAGGAAGCTATCACTCACGTCTCTCTCGGTCCGTTGAGAGAGACAAACTACAACTCTAACTATTTTGTGGTTTGTTTTGGATTTGATGTGGTTGGACTTCCTTTCTCTTGCTTCAAGCTCACTTGATCTTCTCGATCTTCGTTCTTGTTCTTGAATGCTTCGGGAGAGCTTGAGAGAAAGTCTTCAAAAGTCCACACCGCTATGCATACCCCTTGGGGGGTATTTATAGCGGAAGTGGTTCTTGTCCTCTAGCGTCCTCTGAGACTGGGCAGGATCCTTGACCTTTGATCAACGGTGCGATGAGCCTCTTGAGGAGGTCAACTCTGTTGACGCTTGGGAAGCCTCCGCGTGGGTAGGGGACCATCGCTGGGAAAGCGATGTCTTTGGCATTGTCTACACGTGCCCAGACAAAGGAAGCTTCCTTCTGAGGACTAAGGCCGGACGATGATGTAATCATGTTGGGGCGGCCTTGATTTGAATTTGAACTTCGTTCGTATTTTGGCGCGCGTTCCTTCTTGATGAGGACTCCGTCCTATCTTGTGCAGGAACTCCACCAATTACGTTTAGCCTTGGAAGTTCTGGTAACATGCGTCCCTACAGCTTAGGGACTGCTGTTCACTTGTTGTCCTTTTCGCTCATGTGTGTCCACTGGTCTTACCTGAGATCAATACTTGGACAACTTATCAAATACATTTGAGTTTGTCATTATCAAAACAAGGGACGATTATTATTGGTTTAGATATTAACGACTGACGTCCTTAATATCGTCCCAACAATTTCCCCCTTTTTGATGATGACAAACTCTTTCAAATAATAGGCGCAGAAGTAAAGCTTTTTGCATAAGGAACTACACTTGAATTTCTTTTCAGCTTAGGTTGGCATGCAACACGTTCTTTTAAGCGCGTTCTATTTTATTCCTAACTAGCGTCCTTTGGACTTGGCCGAAATTCCCCCTAAACACATGCTTTCTATGACAACTTAAAGGCAATCGCATCTCTGCAAAACTATACTTCCCCCTTTTGGCATCATCGAAAAGGAGAACAAGTCGAAAAGCATGCAAGCACAAAGTCATAACTAAAGTAAAGAACGCTTCGACAAAATGAATCACAGATGTAGGGAACGCCATTCAACAAAGATAGAGTACAATCATTACAGACATTCAACAAAAGTTCCAAAACGGGGACAGCGTCCCATTGTCTTAACAAAAACAAGAGAAAAGATAAATTGTTTCAGGGTTAGAGAGGGGGGAGGTGATCATTTTCGGGGACGCTTGCCGAGAGCCTTGAGATTCTGCTCCTGAAGGTAGTTGTTCTGTGCAAGGAGCTCGTTGTTGCGCTCAAGAAGTTCTGTGTGGGTATGGAGGGTGTCGTGAACCTGCTGAATTAGATCAATCATCATGCACTGGTTCTCGATCATCATGCCCATCAGAGACTTTGTAGAGTGCTTCTCGGCTTCGTCAGGGACGCTCATACCATCGAGCTCGTCCTCTTCATCAGCAGCGTCCTCAGCTGGCGTCCCAACTACTTGAAGATTTTCAGCGTCAGGATCTCCTTCCTCAGTCACAGCAGTAGCAGCAGCTTTCCTCTCAGCTTTAGCTTTCCACTCAGCCTCTGTCCGTTCCTTTTCCATTTGGCGCTTGACGAACGGAAGGGGCTCAGCACACCGGAGTTTTCCAACTGGGGGGAGTGTGATTTGCCTGACGTCCCAATGAATGCCAAAGGAACGTTCTTGTTTAGGAGCATAGAGTCCTTGCTGCTTCAGAATTTGCTTGACCAGGCCGGGGAAGGGAAGAGAGTGCCTGCCTCCTGTGCACTTGCCCATGTGCTCCAAGATTACCCGTGGCAAGTTAATCGGCTTGCGTTCAAAGAAGGCGTCCAATAGGATACTATCAGTGATCTGAACAATGGACTTCTTCTCTTGGCGGGGGACGACCATGCGCACAATGAAGTGATGCGCAAGGACGCCCGTCTTGGTGAGGCAATGAGCGACTCTGTCCTTAGCAGCGGGCTGTCTCCCATTGAAGATTCGGCTGAGGATTTCTTCTTGGGAGAAGCGGGCAAAGTTCTTGCAAGGCAGATCATGCAGAGCATCTGGAGGAGAAGGACGCAGGCCTAGCATTTTGCGGACGGTGCCCTCAGCAACTGAGTACTCGTCCCCATCTATTTCAAACGTCCCTTGAGGCTTCCCGTTTACTTCTGTGATTTCGAACTTGGAGTAGAAACGGAGAACCTCATCAGGATCAACATCTGCGGCCTCAGCGCCTAAGTGCGTCCATCCCTGGAACTCAAGTAGTTCCAAGAATTCTTGGCGTTGATTCTCTTCCAGAAACTGGGCGGTGAAGAGGAGCGGTGATAGGATTTTCTTGAAGCGTTTCTGCTTGGAGCCATTGCTCACTATCACTTCATCACCAGCGTCTTCTTCATCTCCATCTCCCTCCTCGTCCTCAGGTTCCTCATCTTGGGGAGGGGCGTCCTCTTCATCTGAGGCGTCGTTCCGTTGCTCTTGGAACTCAACCATTTCAGTGTCCTCAACAGCGGACGCCTGTTCTGTAGGGGGCGCGTCCACCGCTGGAGTCCGTGCCAAGGACTCTGTAGGGACGGTTGAAGTAGGCGTCCCTTGGACTTTAGCAGTTTCCTCGGCAGCCTTAGCGGGCGGAGGAGGAGGAGGAGTTGAAGCTCTAGGAGGAGAGGGAGTAGGAGTTCTGATCTTAGCTTTGGTGGGGGGGGGCAGAAGAGGTGTTGGGCGGAACCACTGATATAGGCTTCACTTGGAGCGGAGCAGGGGGAGGAGGCGGCAGCTGAGCAGGGGTAGCGTCCTTGGCCGAGACCTGTACTTGTGGAACGTCCTTGGCCTGGACTTGAGGAGCGTCCTCTACCCTTGGAGGAGGTGGAGGGAGTTGAGGAATTTCCTGCAGACTCGCTTGGATCGCCTTCTCAACGGCGTCCTTCTCTGCTTGCTCCTGCTCTTGGCGCGCCTTCTCCTCTTTTTCCAGTTGGATTTCAGAGAGGCGAATGGCGGCCATTTCTTCATCCGTGACGCCCTCAAGTTGAGCAGAGGTCTTGAGGCGTCGCTTTGGGGCAAGAGGGGGGGAGGAAGGGATTGGCTTTGGTGGAGAGGAGGAAGGGCCTTTTATTTGGAGCGATTTGGACGGAGGGGGGGAGGAAGGGCTTTTACGTTTTTGAGATGGGACGGAGCCCGCAGGAGCCACGACAAACTCCATTATATCAGGGAGCAATTTGGCGAGCTCGTCCACGGTTCCACCAAACGAGTCGGAAATGATGCCTGGCCCCATGAATGGGGGGGTGGTGTGGTTGGTTTCCTCAAGGCGGGGACGGACATAGGTCACCATGAAGTAGTGGAGGAGGCGTTGGATTTTTGGAGGGTGGTCGTTGACGGACGCCCGTAGACAGATGTTAGCGAGCGTCCTTGGCTCTTTTTCAAGCCAGTCCTCAATGAGGGGGTCAAGAGGAGGACGGCGTTTGGGTTGGGACGGAAGTCTAAAGACGGTGCCTTTGCTAGCAGCCCCTTGTTCTGGCCCTGGGACGAAAGGTTTCTCGAGAAACGAAAACCGTTTCTGAGAGGGTTGGGATTTAGATTGAGAGGGATGAGGTTTTTGTTGGGGTTTGGAGGAAGAGTGAGAATGGGGCCTTGAAGATGGAGGTTGGGATTTTTGTGGCTGAGGCGGGGTGTTGGAGTGGCGACGCTGGGTGGATTGAGACGAAGAATGGTGGCGAGGGGGTTCTTGGCGGCCGGAAGGTCTGCCCCTTGACTCCATTAAAGACCGGCCTTTCACCGGAGGAGATCTCGAGGAGCTAGGGTTTTTCGCCGCCGACGAGGGTGACGAATTTTTAGAAGCTCTGGTGTTGCCCATTTGAGAGAGGGTTTATATAGGGGAAGATTAGGGTTTAAGGAGAGATTTCTGGATGCGTTTGAAGATTTTGAAGATCTTGAGAGATTTCTATAAGTGAGCAAACAACAGAGGAGCAAAGAAGGTTTTTCGGAGTGCACAGGTGGGTATTTATAGGAAGAAGACGAAGTTGAACGGTCAGGGGTAACAGGGTCTTTACACTCGGCTTCCTCCACCCGCCTTCCCACACGTGGCTTTCTTCTTTGCTAAGAAACACAACTGTTGAGCACTATTAGCGCATATCCCGAGATCTTCGCTAAGACTTCTCTGAGACGGTTCACCTTCCCAATTTCAAACATTCAAACTTCTCACAACTGCAAAGGACTCTGAGCTGGCGTCCTTTCAACACACAACACTGAACTGAACCACGGCGTCCCAGACACTGATCTCAATCTCTGAAATTAGAACTCTGAACGGACAACTCTCAGCTCTTAACACGCGTCCCTATGATCACTTAGATCCATGTTTGAAAATCATGCAAGTACGTCCCGTAAAGATAAAACAAAGAACGCTCATAGGACGCGTTTGCGAGATTCTCGGCTTAGGTAAGCTTAGAGTTCCCATCATTTCGGCTTATGATGAGGGTAGGTTGATCAGGGATACTTTTGAGATGAAGAGCAAAATGAATACCGTTCAAACACACAAGCAAAACATATGTCTTAGACTAGCGTCCTTTAAAGATGACTTTTAAATAAATTCATTACTTTAAAACGAGTTCTCAACAAAACATAGCCAATCATGGAGGGAATAATAGAACGGGACTTGATTATTTAAAAGTTATCATCCCTAAGAGCAACCTGAGGTGCTCGAAGGGACGTCTATCTAGTGTTTTTGTGAAAATATCGGCCACTTGGTCCTCAATCCTAACATGATCCACTTTAATTAATCCAAGTTCAACATTATCACGAAGAAAGTGATGTCTTATGTGAATATGCTTTGTCCTAGAATGGTGAACAGGATTTTTGGCAATACTTATAGCACTGGTGTTATCACACAAGATAGGAACTGTGTTGAGGAACGTACCATAATCTTCAAGTTGGTACTTGATCCATAGGACTTGTGAGCAGCACGAAGCAGCAGCAACGTACTCGGCTTCCGCGGTTGAGAGAGCCACGGAGTTTTGCTTTTTGGATCCCCAAGATACAAGGCACGATCCCAGGAATTGAGCCATTCCTGAGGTGCTCTTCCTATCCACCACATGGCCAGCGTAATCTGCGTCAGAGTACGCTACCAGGTTTAGGGACGTTCTTCTGGGATACCATAAGCATAGATCATCTCGTCCCTTGAGGTATCTGAAGATTCTCTTGATCTCTTGCATGTGGGACTCCTTCGGATTGGCCTGGAAGCGAGCACACAAGCATACAGCGAACATGATGTCGGGACGACTTGCCGTTAGGTATAGCAAGGACCCTATCATTCCTCTGTAAAGCTTTTGATCTACACTCTTGCCTTTTCATCAGCATAAAGGCGAGTGTTGGGGGAGATGGGAGTATCAATGGGTTTTGAAGAGTTCATTCCATACTTCTCGAGCATTTCACGAATGTACTTTTGTTGATGAATGCGCGTCCCATCTTTGAGCTGAGTGATTTGGAGTCCCAAGAAGAAGTTGAGTTCTCCTATGAGGGACATCTCAAACTCACTGCTCATCAAGTTCTTGAATTCCTCTACAAGTTTCATGTTAGTGCTACCAAATACTATGTCATCGACATAGACTTGGACAATCAAAACATCTTTAAGGACTTTCTTTAAGAACAGGGTTTTATCAATGTTACCTCGTGTGTACCCGTTGGACAAGAGGAAGGACGCAAACCTATCCTACCACGCACGAGGGGCTTGCTTGAGTCCATATAGTGCCTTGTCCAAGAAGTACACATGATCAGGGTGATCAGCGTCCTCAAATCCTGGAGGTTGAGCGACGTACACTTCTTCTTTAAGTTTGCCATTGAGGAAGGCCGTTTTGACGTCCATTTGAAAAAGCTTGAATCCCTTGTGAGCGGCGTAGGCAATGAGGAGGCGAATGGCTTCAATTCTAGCAACAGGAGCGAAAGTCTCATCATAGTCGATCCCTTCCTCTTGTCTATAGCCTTGAGCCACAAGCCTTGCTTTGTTTCTTGATACGCGTCCACTCTCATCAAGCTTGTTCCTATAGACCCACCTCGTCCCTATTATGTTTTTGTCTTTCGGACGAGGGACGAGGGTCCAAACTTTATTCCTTTCAAATTGATTTAGTTCTTCCTGCATGGCTTGAATCCAATCAGCATCTTGGAGAGCTTCCTTTATGTTTTTAGGTTCAACTAAGGACACGAAGGCGTTGAAGGCACAGAAAGCTATGTTGGCGTTAAGGGATTGATTCACAACTAATCTTGTTTGAACTCCTTTTGTCATATCTGAGATTATTTGATCTGTGGAATGAAGTCTTGAAAGGTTGGATCCCCTATGCGTAGCGTCTCTTGAAGGAGTACAACTAGGGTCCGTCCAATCAGACTCATCAGAGTCAAAGCTGTCATCTTCATTGGTTGGTTCAGTGTGTTCCCCCTCAGCTGGAGCGTTCACACTGTGCCTTTCTCCTTGTTGACTTGACTCACTGGCTTCCACTTGGTTTAACGACCAAGTTTGAGAGGGCTCTTGTTGTTCACTAGGGACTCCCACTGAAACCTCATCGCGAGATTCAGGGGCGTTCCTAGGAACGTAATATTTGTCGGAGGAGCCTCTTGGTTCTTCCTCATCATCTTCATCATCGTCCCTTAGACAGGAGCGATGTTCCTTTTTACTTGCTTCTTTCTTGTGAGAAGCATTTTCTTTGAACACCACATGTATACTTTCTTCAAGCTTAAGAGTCCGTTTGTTGAAGACTCTATAGGCTTTGCTTGTGAGGGAGTACCCAAGAAATATTCCTTCATCACTCCTAGCATCAAACTTGCCGATGTTGTCTTTGTCGTTGTTGTGAATGAAGCATTTACACCCAAAGACTTTGAGGTGTGAAATGTTTGGCTTTCTTCCATTTAAGAGTTCATAGGACGTCTTTTTGAGCAAAGGACGAATCATAGCTCGATTGACAATGTAGGTTGCGGTGGCAACGGCTTCCGCCCAGAAGTGTTTGAGGACGCCGCTAGCCAAGAGCATCGTCCTTGCCATGTCTTCCAGCGTCCTATTCTTTCTTTCAACTACACCGTTTTGCTGTGGAGTACGCGGAGAAGAGAAGTTGTGGGACACTCCTTGTTGGTCACAGAAATCAAGGAACTCTGAGTTTTTGAACTCCGTTCCATGGTCTGACCTTAGGCCTTTCAAGCTCGTCCCAAGTGCAACTTCTACTTGTTTGATGAAGATCTTGAACATTCCGAAAGCATCTGCTTTTGACACCAAGAAGAGAACCCAAGTGAATCTTGAAAAATCATCAACAATGACATACATATACCTTTTTCCACCATAGCTTTGGGTTTGCATGGGTCCACACAGATCCATGTGAAGCAGTTCCAAAGGCTTCTTTGTGCTCACTTCATTTTTGGATTTAAAGGACGATCTTGTCTGCTTCCCTTTGATGCAAGCTTCACATTGTTCAATTTGCTTAGGATTAATTCGGGGAAGACCTCATACAAGATCTTTTTGATGAAGCTTGAAGATTGTGCTAGGTCCTGCATGTCCTAGACGTCGATGCCAGAGATCGGCGTCCACAGCAGAGACGGATAAGCACAATTTGGAAGCAGGCTTGAACCTTTGATTGAAGATATATACATTGTTTTCACGAGTCCCTTTGAGAATGACTTGATTTGTTTTCTTGTTGATGACTAGGCATTCCTTAGAGTCAAATGTGACTAGGTTTTCACCTTGATCAAACATTTGAGAGACACTAAGGAGGTTGAAGCCTAGTCCTTCAACAAGACTAACTTTGGACGCACTGATGGATTGATTCAGCTTTGCGGTGCCCGTCCCTTTGATCTTTCCTTTGCCCTTGTTGCCAAACGAGACAGTTCCTCCCGTGGCATTTGTTTGGATAGAAGTGAGATGGATCTGGCTTCCAGTCATGTGATTTGACGCACCACTATCGATGATCCATGGGCTTCCTCTCACTTCCACCTGAAACGAAGAGTTAGTTCTTTGCGACCCAGGCAAGGTGACCCCTACCTGGTTCGTTACATGGGTAAAACTTCTTCATAGGCAAATGATCATAAACATTCACATCATTTGATCTTCTAGTATGCGTCCTAGGAGATCGAGTTTTAGGTTTAGCGTTTTCACGCCCATTTCTAGCCTTCTTTCCATTTTCAAGATCTTGTTTCAGCTTAAGACACTCATACTGGTAGTGACCACCTTTGCCACAATGCCAGCACGTCCTATAATAGTTTCCAAGATAGTACTTTTTGTTAGGACGCTGAATTCTGTTCTCTTTCATTTTCTCAGGGTCCACTACCTTAGATCCTTTTCCCTTAGCAATATTCTTGTAGATTTTGTGACTGACAGAATTTGTATAGTAGTCCTTTTGTCCTTTCTCACCACTCTCTAGAACTCTAATGCGCTCTTCTAGATTCCTTGTCTTTTCCCTCTCAAGCTCTAGTTCAGTAGTCTTGCTAGCTTCAAAGTCACCAGGGAGAGAGTTCTTTGATCCCGATTCATACCCTAGACCTTTTCTAGCTGGGACAAAAACTATTGGGTTAACAGTTTCAGTCATCGGACTCTTTCCTAGAACTTTGACCTCGTCCCTAAGACTAGCATTTTCGAGCGTTAAGCACACAATCTGACTTTTAAGGGACTTGAGTTCTTCCTGAGAGGACTCCAATTGAAGAGACGTGGTACTACAACTTTCACATTCCACAATAATACTTTCAGATTCAATTTCCTCAAAACTTTGTTTCATGGCATAACTTTCTTGCATGATTTGAGTGATCAACTTAATGAGCTTTGGTTTTGAGCATTTTTCAAGAGAATTTAGCATGGATTCGTGGGTTACCTCTTGCTCAGTTTCAGAGACGTCCTCTGGGGCGTCTTCCATAGCCATATAGGCCACTTGATTTTCTGGCTCTTCATCACTTGAGTCAAGATCGTCCCATGCGCTATCAAATGCACCAACCAACGCCTTTTCCTTCATTTCTTTTGATGATAGTCCTGTGGTACACTTCTTGGCCATATGTCCTTTTCTGTTGCATTTGTAGCACACTATCTCCTTCATTTCTGCCTCTGAAGGCTTGCGAGATTCATTTTTGTAGGGCATCTTCATCCTTGGGACTTTGCCTCTTTTGTACCAAGCACGAAGAGATTTGTGCAACAATGCTAGCTCATCTTCCTCAGAGATTTGTTCTTCCGTCTTTCCCTTGCGTTCCATTGAAGCTTGAAGACGAAGATTTTCTTGGTGCTCTTGAGTTTTGGCTTCTAGCATTGAGTTTATCTCTCTTTGCCTTTGATAGTATTGCTCATACTCTGGCGTCCTAGCCGCGAGAGTTAAAGCCAGCTCATTCTGGGGACTCTTTCCCATTTCAGCCAGATCTTGGGTTCTTCTTGCTTCGTACCCTTTGAGTTTTCCATAGATTTCCTCCATGGACAGTCCCTTGTTGGCCTGGTTCTCTTTGAACGTCATCCTATCAAAGTTCCATGGTCCCGTGAGTCCATCTATCAAGACTTGAACCTTCATCCTCTGAGTAATTTCAGTTTCTTTGACGCCCAAGTTTTTCAACTTAGTTAGAAGGGCCTCAAAGCGAAAGGAGTAGTCGGTGATGGTCTCATTTGTGAACATCCTGAATTTGTAGAAGTCCCTTTTTGCTTCCAACTGGACGTCTTCTTTCATCTCAGGCGTCCCAACATGATACTTCTCCAGGGCTTCCCATTGAAGCTTAGCAGTTGGGAGATTGCTCACACGGGTGGCATCCCTTTCACAGAGGGACGTTTGTAGAAAACAGATGGCCTTTGCATTTGCTTCCATAAGCTTGAACTCTTCAGGACCCCAATCTGCCTCTTTGTCCTTCTTGGCGGAAGGAACTTCGAGGTCGCCGTTCTTTATCACCAGCCAGCATTGGTAGTTTTGACTACGCACGAAGCATTCGAACCTTGTCTTCCACCTGTTGAAGTTGTCGTCCGTCAGGCGAGGTGGTTTTGCACTTGAGATACCTATAGGTTCCATCTCCATGTTTCCTGCAACTCAAACTTAATCTAGAGCGCCTGCTCTGATACCAATTGTTGGATCGTAAGTCTGTTAGTGAAGGCGTCCTTAACTGGGTTAAGGGCGTCCTTATATGCAGCGGAAATTAGACTTAACAGGAAATGCATTGAGATTTTAGACACGAGTATTTATAGAGGAACCCCACTAAGACCAACTAGTCTTATGGGTAAACCTCTACCTCCGCCTGGAGGATTTTCAACAGCCGTCCCTTATCTTATTAAGAGAGAGTCCTTACAACTTAGGCGAGTCGTTACACTTCTCTGAGCTAAGCGTCCTTCCTTAGTCTCACTAGTAACACTCCTTTCCACCTAACAGGTAACCTAACTCTCTTAGCTTATAAGGAAGCTATCACTCACGTCTCTCTCGGTCCGTTGAGAGAGACAAACTACAACTCTAACTATTTTGTGGTTTGTTTTGGATTTGATGTGGTTGGACTTCCTTTCTCTTGCTTCAAGCTCACTTGATCTTCTCGATCTTCGTTCTTGTTCTTGAATGCTTGGGGAGAGCTTGAGAGAAAGTCTTCAAAAGTCCACAACGCTATGCATACCCCTTGGGGGGTATTTATAGCGGAAGTGGTTCTTGTCCTCTAGCGTCCTCTGAGACTGGGCAGGATCCTTGACCTTTGATCAACGGTGCGATGAGCCTCTTGAGGAGGTCAACTCTGTTGACGCTTGGGAAGCCTCCGCGTGGGTAGGGGACCATCGCTGGGAAAGCGATGTCTTTGGCATTGTCTACACGTGCCCAGACAAAGGAAGCTTCCTTCTGAGGACTAAGGCCGGACGATGATGTAATCATGTTGGGGCGGCCTTGATTTGAATTTGAACTTCGTCCGTATTTTGGCGCGCGTTCCTTCTTGATGAGGACTCCGTCCTATCTTGTGCAGGAACTCCACCAATTACATTTAGCCTTGGAAGTTCTGGTAACATGCGTCCCTACAGCTTAGGGACTGCTGTTCACTTGTTGTCCTTTTCGCTCATGTGCGTCCACTCGTCTTACCTGAGATCAATACTTGGACAACTTATCAAATACATTTGAGTTTGTCATTATCAAAACAAGGGACGATTATTATTGGTTTAGATATTAACGACTGACGTCCTTAATATCGTCCCAACAGGATCCAAGAAGATTACAGCTCAAATTACCATACATGTACATTAGTACGTGTATGGTAAGCTGAGCTTTCTTATGGAAGGGGAGGACTTTGTGGATCAATGTGAAGCGGGTTAGGGCGAAGACATTGGTGATGCCCTCGTTTCCAGGGCATTGACGAGCACGTCACAACCCTTACAAAGCTCAACAATCAAGATCAGCACATTGATGAACAATATTATATGAGTACATTGATAGCAAATTGATTTCAAATATCGAGGGATACCTAGAAAGCAAAAGAAAGGGTAGAGAAATTTGTCAAAAGAAGGTGATGAATTGGTGTAGTTCTCTTAGGATCATTTTCTAATTTTTGGAACTTTAGTTGAAAAGCTAGAAGTGTAGATAACCATGTGCACATGTAAGAATGCTTTCATTTCAAAAACAATAACATGTGTTTTTCTTTGACGAATTTTGCTATTGGATAACTACTGATGTGTTTAACTTAGTTTTACCACTTGTCTCAACAAGTTGCTTTTTAGTATGAGTGCAAAGTTTAAAGTTTGGTTAGAATGTGAATTGAAGTATATTGTTATGTGACGACAGATTTGAAGCCTTGCATGTTCTATCCTTCAAGTTGTAAAGGTTGTAATTTTCGTTGTTGGTTATTGGTTTTCATAATAACTATTCTATCATCAAAAGTACATGTTAGCCAACTTTGATTTTTCAATCTCCGCTTCCATCTAATGACTGTTCGTGCTATGATCATGATATTTGCATTAGGTGTAGCTAAATTACCGTCATAACACAATGTTTTGATATGTCACTGAAATCATCTTAACTTGGGTCGGTCACTATTCGTTTTTGTTGATTTCTCATGAATGCAGATTTCGAAGGGGGAGAATGCAGATTCAGAAGTAATAAAGGGGGTAAGGTTGAAGACTTCTTAGCCCCTTTACCAAAAAGTGACCACTTTGCTCTTATTATTTATTGTTATGAGTTGTGGTCTTTTTTCTTTCGTGCAATTATCTTTCAAATTATCCACACAAGATGTTTCATTGCAGATTGTTTGCTTCATTATGTGTTCTCTTTAACTTATTTTACAATATAAATCTACTATTGACATATGGAGCATTGGAGGTATATATGTTAAAATAATGACAAGAAAACCATTGTTTCTTGGGAACAGTGTTGTGCATTGGGGGTAATGCCTCTTTAGCAGTCTGATTTAGCTACTTGATTTATGATTCGTATCTTCTACCTGTGGTTGAAATGTCTTCAGTTTATTCTATCAAAAATTTGTATCTAATGGTCTGTTTTCTTATAGGTGAACAATTTTATGAGATAATAAGTAGTGTTTACTACATTGCTCTTGAACTTCTAAGTTGGATATATGGCCCCAAACATTAACGTTTGGAGTGCTAGTGTGATCTTGTACACATTGCATTGTGGAGTTCCTCCATTTGACAGGTCTCTTCTTCCTCTTGTTTCTTTACTTCATGTTTTTTTTTCATAGGAAAAAAAGACAATATTTTGTTACTGAGAGTTGCACTAGGAATTTTTCTTAGTAATTAACTGCACTTTGATTCACTAAGTAACGGGAAGAGACGGTTGTGCTTAGGGTTGTCAGAACTTGACTCAATCTGAGAAACCCACCTAACCCAATCAACTCCGAACCCGACCCAACACCCGAAAAGAGGAGATCGAAAATGCGTAAACCCGAGATTTTCCAATTTGAACCTGAAATTAACCCGCAACCGATTATATCCAAATTTACTAGCTCGATATTACCTGATATCTAAAGTAACCCGACCTGTAATCATGCGAAAACCCGAATTCACCCGACTTTGTTTTAATCCAAAAATTGAACTCTCTTGGGTCAAGAGTAGCATGAACCAAAATAATCCATATCCTTGAAGTTAATGACCACATTTTCACGAACTATCTTATTTATATTTGTAAGAAAACATGCACAATATCATTTAATAAAATAGTTTAGATACAATAAATATATGTTTAAGCTCAAATAAATATTTTATTTAAAAAGTTCAAAATAATGCTTTTTATTATAATTATATTTTTGAATTAAAGTGATACATTAAGTATTTAGTGTTAATGGTAATGTTTATTGGACAAAAAATATCATTCATTGTTTGGAAAAATCGAAACGCAACTAACCCAAAACCTGATGAAACCCAACTAATCTGAAACCCAACTCAACACTAAATTTAGTTGAACTGAAAACCGAATACCCCGACCAAAATTGACCTTGAAATCAAACTTTACCATGTTAGTTGAATACCCGACCCAAAATAGTCCTACCCAATCTAACCTAATTATTAAAATATATAAAATTAATTGGAATCTGAATTGACCCGAACTCGAAATGACCCGGCCTGAGCCACCCGATTGACACCCCTAGTTGTGCTTAAAGAATGTCTAGAAGCTCATACAATGTGGATAAAGAACTTGAGTAGAAGGAAAGAACGTAAAATGAAAGTACAAGTTTGTTTTTCTAATGTACATTCTTCATTGTGATAATATAAACGTTTATTATAAATAAATGAAAGTGTAATAATGCAGAATAATCATCATATTATCTTTTATTTGGGTTTTGAATGGATTAACTTATGATTTCTAGCTTGGATTCAAGATGGATATAGTAGTAGTAGAAGAAGTGTGGTGGAAACATAATATATTATATAAATGGTGTATTGGGTTTGGGCCGGGGGGGCATTAACTAGCGATAGTCTTTTTTTTTGTAATTGCATACTGCTTATGTAAAAACCGGTATGCAACATGAATATTTTTCATTAAAAAAACTTTTATATCAGTTTTTTAAAAAACTGGTATGCGTGTCTTTGCTTATATCGGTATTAGAGAGTTTATTATGGCAACGGTCATAAAACCGTATCCCCTTTAGTAAAAAATTTGTTATAAATCAATGTTTTTGTACTAGTGTTACCTCATTGCTTTTGATAGAGGATGCAAATGTTTGGAGCATATAAGTTTTTTTCAAAAGTGAAGAGAGCATCCTAGGTATAAGATATTTCCCCGTAAATGTGTAACTCATATACATCATCAAGAATAAAATAAGAAAGTGCTATTTTCAAAAGAAAATTGGGTCGCCTTAATAAATAAAAATAGATCACTTCTCAATAACTAAACCTTAGCTAAATTTGTAAGGATTAGCTAAAGAGTTTATCTAGGGAACAGATAAAATAGCACCATCAAGTTAAGATCATGCATTATGTTAATGTGCCCGGATCTTTAATGGAATTATTAATTCCTACCCGTTGAGTCAAAGTTTAAAGAAATAATAATGGAAACCTATGTTAAGCGTCCCTTATAAATTTCAACATCTTCTGGGTATGGATACTAATTGACAAAGAATTTAAACCATGTGTACCCTTATACTTGTTCTCATAAGTTGCAACGTCTTGGTCCATTGTTAACATGGCTAGCCTGAAGGAACATGATATGGGAGAGTGATGGGTAAGTTCACAACCCTCTTGTTCGTTATCAACTACGACCAAACTCTCTTGTTCGTTCACAACCCTTCTTTCATTTCACTTCTCGATTACCCCTCGTTTTCTCTCTTTAACGATTTAAACATTCCAAATTAGGTATAATATGTGCGTGAATATTTTATGCATATAGGTTCGTAAATTTGTATAAGCCCAAAACATCTCTAAATGTTCAATTGACCTCTTTCATTGTTTCCCCTTCGTTGTTGTTTCTCCTTCGTGACCACCCATGGTTGCAAAGTGTGCCATATCACCCTTGTTTCCCCTTCGCGACTACCCATTGTTGCAAAGTGTCAACCATTACCCCTCATTCATGATTTTCACTATAAATGCAAGCTCTAATATCCACTGACATTACCTTTGCCTTCATTACCTCTATATGTGTAGAAAGGATATGGATCAGTAAGATGTATGGACATTGGTACTTTGGAAGTCGTTGACACCTACGATGTCGGCTGTTGAATCGTTAGTCTTAAAGCAGAAGGCGTCCTTAACAAGGTTAAGGGCATCCTTGACTTAGGCGTCCTTAGTAAAGACTAAGGACGTCTTTGAGTGGCAGCGGAAAATCAAAAGACTAAACAAGTAAAGACAATAAGTAAAGAACGCTTTTGATTTATAGAGGAACCACTCAAGTACCAACTAGTCCTTGAGTGTAAACCTCTACCTCCTTGGAGGATTTTGTAATAGCTTCTTTCCTTTCTTATTAAATTTCCTTACAATACATTGGCGAGTAGTTACACTTCTCTGGCACTTAGAAGACGTCCCTAAGTCCACTAATAACAACTCACTTAAGCATGTAATGTAACCTAACTTAATCTCTCTAAAGGATGCTATCACCTCGTCCTTACAATTCTTCGTAAGGACTCTCTCTTTCTTTTTGTTCTTTTCTATTACAAACTGTTTGTGGTTTTGTTGTACGCTTCTCGCTCGATCTAACACCTAAGTCTCACTTGTTCTTGGTGTTCTTGGTTGTTCTTGAGCGACTGACAAATTCTCTGAATATTCTTTATAAGCGTCAAGTCACAATAAATTCTCTGGAAGAGTATTTATAGTGGCATGGGGAAGGGCGTCATTCTCTGACGATCATGCCCTTGAGGACATTGCTACAGTAATCGACTTCCACGTGTCTTTGTGATGATCAAGGAAGCTTACTGACAATTCCGTTAGGCTTGCTGCAGGATCTTCTTCCACGCGGAGATCATGATCAAAGCTTGTCTGGTGATGTCACCTTGTCGGCCAGCTTTGAAGGACTCTAGTGTAATGATGAAGGACGGTGTCCTTATTGAAATTATGCCAAGCCGTTCACTCAGAGATGTAACGTCCTTACTCCTTAAGGATGGCTACTTGTACAACAACTTGTTGTTCTTTTCAACATACGTCCCTGAAACACTTGGACAACTTATTAGATCAAGGCGAGTTTGTCATATCAAAACTAAGGGACGCCAGGCACAATGTTAAATACTAAAGGCGTCCTTAACATTGTCCTAACAATTTCCCCCTTTTTGATGATGACAAACTCTAAGCAATAATAGTTTGAACTTTACAGCTTTAGCATGCTTGAAAACTTAACGGGCGTCCCTTTAACACTTAGCAGATTTCTATAAGCACAAGTTTTCAACACTTGATCTATCTTATCTTTTGGATTTTAGGGAGGGGACGGCTATACTAATCAAATTTCATTTTCATTTCTAACTAGCGTCCCTTATTCTTAATTAAAGGCAATGTGGCGTACTTAGGTCCTTTCACCTAACATTCCCCCTTAGCCCTTGCTTATTCTAGATAACTATTATGAAGCGCATCTCTGCAAAACTACACTTCCCCCTTTTGGCATCATCGAAAAGGATAACAAGTTAACTAAGGACGATAGCATAAAATCATAACTATAAGCAAAAAGACACTTAAACACACAACTGCACACAATCAAGGAACTACCATTGAATGAAAATAGAGTCATATTACAGACATTCAGAGAATTGTTTGTGAAGCAAAAGAAGCAAGGGCAAAAATAATGTGGGATTAAAGGATTAGGAAGGTGATCCAACAGGATGGCTTGAGTCATCGATGTGGGCGTCCACTTCATTGTGTTCATCTTCCTCTTGAGTATTGCCCTCTGTACTCTCTTTGTGAATGGACTGAATCAGCATCTTAATCATATCATTCTGATTCTTGACAGCTTGGAAGTATTGCTAATTTTGTTGAAGGATGGCGTTCCCTTGCTGTACTAGAACATTCTGATTGTGAATAATGAGAGCGTACAGCTGCTTGTCAGAGTGATCTTCTGTGTTTGAGGGAGCAGGAGAAGCCTAAAAGTAGGACGACTGTTGTTGCGGATGAAAGTGAGAAGAAGAGTAGTTGAAGTCCATAGGGGGGTTATTGAGGAAGGACGATAGTTGTTCAACCTCAACACATCGTGCAACATGAGCGTCCTCGGACTCAACTAACTCAGCTGATGCAGAGGCAACTGTCTTCCCTTTCTTAGCGGCTTCTTGCCTAGCATGCTCGTCCTCTGCAACCTTCTTTGCAGCCTCTTGCCTTTGGCGTTTCTCCTCTGCTTTCTTACCTGCCTCTTCTTCTTTCTTCTTTCTTTCGGCCTCTTTTCTCTCCTTTTCAAGTTGCTTCCTGATAGAGGGAAGCTCTTTACTATGTTTGATTTCGAGGAGGCCATACTTTTGATCCCATGGCATGCCCAAAGTGATTTCCTCTCCACGAATGGGTGGAAGATCTGCGAAGCGGGCATTGGACAAATCAAGGATGGACTCTATCAAGGGGAGCCTCCAATCTTGCCTATGGAACGCTTTTAGAAAGATGTTAGTGCCTCCGCAGAAAGGAGCGTCCTTTCCCTTTGTCTTGTGAAGAACTGGCATCACGAAGCGTTGTAGGAACGTCCTCAGGTTTCGGAAGCGTTCTTGATCTTTGCAATGTGTCATGTACTGAGCCACAATGTCAAAGAGCGTCCGCAACTTGGTTTCAATGAACTCCTTTAAAATGTCATCAATTCTAATCTCTGGAGGTCCTTCAACATAGAACGCCTTCTTGTTGAGACGTTTGCGCTTGCTTCCAGCAGAGATACCGGACCTGTTCTGAACACTTGTCATTTTTTAGAGAAAGAGTGATCGGAGACTAGCCGGAAACTTAGAGAGAGACTGCCGGAACTCGAGAGACAAGTCAGAGCAAACGCGATTTTGAGAGAATAGTGAGCGAAAGTTCTGACAGCCGTTGCAATCAATGACTATATAGGGGATAGGTGAAGGGCACGCTGGTAACTTCCACTCTTCAAAATTCAAACTGGCAACTCTTCAAATTTCAAATAAGGGCGCGTTCCTGATGAACCTGTATTGAACTAGCGTCCTGTATTGATAGAGTAACTGACGTCCTTGTCTTTGACCATAATAACTGCACCAGTCTTGGAACCACCTTAAGAGCCAATTTGAAAACCAAGCAAGTACGTCCCGTAAAAGAAAATATGAAGCTCATAGGACGCTTTTGTAGGGTTAATTCTCAGCCAAGGTAAGCTTAGAGTTCCCAACATTTCGGCTTATAATGAGGGTTGGGTGATCAGGTGACTCGGCTAAAGTCGTCGTGCCAAGATCAAAGATAAATAACCCAAACTACAAACTAGTATAGCATGCAAGTAAGGGGTCGAGTCCAAGAGAACTATTGCTTCTAGTACTAATATAATTATCAACTAAAGATAAGGGGGATTGAAGAGAAGAATCTAAACTAAACTAACCTAGAAAACAAAACAAACAAATAAACAAATAGATAAGAGGCAGGTTCATTCAAAAGATCCACTCATGAAATAATCTCGATCATAGATTCATCCATTGATGTCATTCACACCTATGGTTAATTCCTATCCTGATCATTAACAATCGCAAGTCCACGGTCCAAGCAATTCTATAACCCTAGGCAAGGACGCTTAAACCTAGAATTAACATAGAGAACAAAGATATTAGGAAATCAAATCATGCAATCAAACTACGAGTCTCATTAATAATTTAACCATTGGATACTCTTCCCTAAACTAGTCCACGGTCCTAGAATAGAGTTGTTTCGAGAAATAGGAAAGATCCATAGACAACAACCAATCCTAATTCAAACAATAGATTTAAGTCAATCAAACAAGTTGATCAGGCTCATAAAATCAAACAAAGATCATGGGATGAAGCACAAGAGTATCAATATTAACCAAAGGATAGAAATCAATTACCAAAATCTCACGAGTTCATACATCAGAGCTTCTCCCTTGAACAAACCCAAGGAGACTAGCTCTTTAAATCTCACGAGGGGCTTGCTTGAGTCCATAGAGTGTTTTGTCCAAGAAGTACACATGATCAGGATGATCAACGTCCTCAAATCCTGGAGGTTGAGCGACGTACACTTCTTCCTTAAGCTTGCCATTGAGGAAGGCCGTCTTGACATCCATTTGAAAGAGCTTGAACCCTTTGTGAGCGGCGAAGGCAATGAGGAGGCGAATGGCTTCAATTCTAGCGACAGGAGCGAAGGTCTCATCATAATCGATTCCTTCCTCTTGCCTAAAGCCTTGAGCCACAAGCGTTGCTTTGTTTCTTGATACGCGGCCACTCTCATCAAGCTTGTTTCTGTAGACCCACCACGTCCCTATTACGTTTTTGTTTTTCGGACGAGGGACGAGGGTCCAAACTTTGTTTCTTTCAAATTGATTGAGTTCTTCTTGCATGGCTTGAATCAAATCCGCGTCCTGAAGTGCCTCCTATATGTTTTTAGGTTCAATTAAGGATACAAAGGCGTTGAATGCACAAAACGCTAAGTTGGCGTTGTGGGACTGATTCACAACAGATCTGGTTTGGACTCCTTTTGACATGTCCGAGATAATTTGATCCGTTGAATGAAGTCTTGAAAGGTTGGATCCCCTATGAGTAGCGTCCCTTGTGGGGGTACACCTAGGATCCGTCCAATGAGATTCATTGGAGTCAAAACCATCGTCTTCATTAATAGGCTCAGTGTGTTCCCCTTCAGAATGAGCGTCCACACTGTGCCTTTCTTCTCCTTGTTGACTTGATTCACCAACATCTACTTGGTTTAGCGACCAAGTTTGAGAGGGCTCTTGTTGTTCGCTAGGGACTCCCATTGAAACCTCATCGCGAGTTTCAGGGGCATTCCTGAGAACGTAGTATTTGTCGGAGGAGCCTTTGAGTTCTTCTTCATCATCTTCATCATCGTCCCTTGGGGAGGAACGACGTTCTTTCTTACTTGGTTCTTTCTTGTGAGAAGCATTTTCTTTGAATACTACGTGGATACTTTCCTCAAGCTTAAGAGTTCGTTTGTTGAAGACTCTATAGGCTTTGCTTGTGAGGGAGTATCCAAGGAATATTCCTTCATCACACCTAGCATCAAATTTGCCAATGTTATCTTTGCCGTTGTTGTGGATGAAGCATTTACACCCAAAGACCTTGAGGTGTGAGATGTTTGGCTTTCTTCCATTTAGAGGCTCATAGGACGTCTTTTTGAGCAAAGGACGAATCATGGCTCGATTGATGATGTAGGTAGCTGTGGCCACGGCTTCTGCCCAAAAGTGTTTGGGGACGCCGCTGGGCAGGAGCATCGTCCTTGCCATATCTTCTAGCGTCCTATTCTTTCTTTCAACAACGCCGTTTTGCTGAGGAGTTCACGGACAAGAGAGACAAGCGTGACTAGGTTTTCACCTTGATCACAGATTTGAGAGACACTAAGGAGATTAAATCCTAGTCCCTCGATAAGACTAACCTTGGACGCATAGATGGATTGATTTAGCTTTGCGGTGCCCGTCCCTTTGATTCTTCCCTTGCCCTTATTGCCAAACGAGACAATTCCTCCCGTGACATTTGATTGGATAGAAGTGAGATGGATCTGTCTTCCAGTCATGTGATTTCAGGCGCCACTATCAATGATCCACGGGCTTCCTCTCACTTCCACCTGAAAAGAAGAGTTAGTTCTTTGCGATCAAGGCAAGGTGGCCCTTACCTGGTTCGTTACATGGGTACAACTCTTTCATGGGCAAGTAATCATACATATTCACATCATTTGTCCTTCTAGCATGCGTCCTAGGAGATTATTTTTTGCATTTGGCACACTAGCATGCGTCCTATCAGCAGATTTAGACTTGGCGTTCTTACTGCCACTTCTAGCCTTTCTTCCATTCTCAAGATCCTGCTTCAGCTTCAGACACTCATACTGGTAGTGACCACCTTTGCCACAATGCCAGCACATCCTATAGTAGTTTTCAATGTAGTACTTCTTGCTGGGACGTTGAATTCTATTCTCTTTCATTTTCTCAAAATCAACTACCTTAGATCCTTCTCCCTTTGCAATCTTTTTGTAGATTTTATGGCTAGTGGAATTTGTGTAGTAGTCCTTCTTTCCTTTCTCACCACTCTCAAGGACTCTTATGCGTTCTTCTAGGTTCTTTGTCTTTTCCCTCTCAAGTTCTAGTTCAGTGGTTTTGCTAGCTTCGAAGTCGCTAGGGAGAGAGTTCTTTGAGCCTGATTTATACCCTAGTCCTTTCCTAGCTGGAACAAAGACTATCGGACTTATTGTTTCAGTCATGGGACTCTTTCCTAGAACTTTCACCTCGTCCCTAACATTTGCATTTTCAAGTTTTAGGCACACAAGCTGACTCTTAAGGGACTTGACTTCTTCCTGAGAGGATTCCAGTTGAAAAGACATGGTATTGCAATTTTCACACTCTACCACAATATTCTCCGATTCAAGTTCATCAAAACTTTGTTTCATGGCATAGCTTTCTTGCATGATCTGAGTGATTAGTTTGATGAGCTTGGGCTTTAAGCATTTTTCAAGTGAGCTTAACATAGATTCATGAGTTACCTCTTGCTCAGTTTCAGATGCGTCCTCTGGAGAGGCTGAGGCGTCTTCCATGGCCATGTAAGCCACTTGATTTTCTGGTTCCTCATCACTTGAGTCAAGGTCGTCCCATGCGCCCTCAAATACACCAACCAGAGCCTTTTCCTTCATTTCTTTTGATGTTAACCCTGTTGTACATTTCTTAGCCATGTGTCCCTTCCTGTTGCATTTGTACGAGACTATTTCCTTCATTTCAGCATTTGTAGGTTTGCGACCTTCTTTCTTGTAAGGCATCTCCATTCTTGTGACTTTGCCTCTTTTGTACAATGCACGAAGAGTTTTGTGTAACAAGGCTAGCTCATCTTCTTCAGATATTTGTTCTTCAGTCTTCCCTTTGCGTTCTACCGAAGCTTGAAGATGAAGATTCTCTTGGTGCTCTTGAGTTTTGGCTTCTAGCATTGAGTTCAACTCTCTTTGCCTTTCATAATATTGCTCATACTCTGGCGTTCTTGCCGCAAGAGTTAAAGCAAACTCATTTTGGGAACTCTTTCCCATTTCCAGCAGATCTTGATTTCTCCTTGCTTCGTATCCCTTAAGCTTTCCATAAATTTCTTCCATGGACAATTCTTTGTTGGCTTGGTTTTCCTTGAACGTCATCCTGTCGAAGTTCCATGGTCCCGTGAGTCCATCAATCAAGACTTGGACCTTCATCCTTTGGGTGATCTTCGTTTCCTTGACACCCAAGTTCTTCAATTTTGTGAGCAAAGCTTCAAATCGGAAGGAGTAGTCGGTGATGATCTCATTTGTGAACATCTTGAACTTGTAGAAGTCCCTTTTTGCTTCAAGTTGGAAGTCCTCTTTCATCTCGGGCGTCCCAACATGATACTTCTCAAGGGCTTCCCATTGGAGCTTAGCAGTTGCAAGATTGCACACACGGGTGGCGTCCCTTTCGCATAGGGACGTTTGTAGGAAACAGATAGCTTTTCCATTTGCTTCCATGAGTTTGAACTCATCGGGACCCCACTCTGATTTCTTGTCCACCTTAGCAGCGGGGACTTTGAGGTCACTGTTCTTTATCACCAGCCAGCATTGGTAGTTTTCACTTCGCACGAAGCACTCGAACCTTGTTTTCCATCGATTGAAGTTTCCATCGGTGAGGCGAGGAGGCTTAGCACCCGAGATACCTATAGGTTCCATCTCCATATTTCCTGCAACTCAAACTTAATCTAGAGTGCCTGCTCTGATACCAATTGTTGGATCGTAAGTCTGTTAGAATGGGCGTCCTTAACTGGGTTAAGGGCGTCCTTAGGTGCAGCGGAAAATAGACTTAACAGGAAAGGAGATAAGATAATGGAGATGAGTGTTTATAGAGGAACCCCACTAAGACCAACTAGTCTTATGGGTAAACCTCTACCTCCGCTGGAGGATTTTCAATAGCCGTCCTTATCTAATTCAGAGAGAGTCCTTACAACTTTAGGCGAGTCGTTACAATTCACTGAGCTAAGCGTCCGTCCTTAGCTTCACTAGTAACACTCCTTTCCACCTAACAAGTAACCTAACTCTCTTAGCTATAAGGAAGCTATCACTCACGTCTCTCACGGTTCATTGCGAGAGGCAAACTACAACTCTAACTATTTTTGTGGTTTGTTTTGGATTTGATGTTGTTGGACTTTCTTTCTCTTGCTTCAAGCTCACTTGGTATCCTTGTTCTTCATTCTTGAACTTGAATGCTTCGGGAGAGCTTGAGAGAAAATCTTCAAAGTCCACACCGCTATGCATACCCTTTGGAGGGTATTTATAGCGAAGGTGGTTCTTGTCCTCTACCGTCCTCTGAGACTTGGCAGGATCCTTGATCTTCCATCAACGGTGCGATGAGCATCTTGAGAAGGTCAACTCTGTTGACGCTTGGGAAGTCTCCGCGTGGATAGGGGACCAATGCTAGGAAAGCGACATCTTTGGAATTGTCTACACGTGCCCAGACAAAGGAAGCTTCCTTTTGAGGACTACGGCCGAATGTGATGTAATCATGTTGGGGCGGCCTTGATTCAAATTTGAACTTTGTCCGTATTTTGGGGCGCGACCCTTTTTGCTGAGGACGCCGTCTAGGGATGTCAATGGGGCGGGTTCGGGTCGGGGGACACCATCCCCGTCCCCATACCCATCTAAAAATTTATTCCCAATACCCATTCCCATACCCATCGGGTAATAAAATTTGTACCCATGTTTATACCCATCGGGTTCCCGTCCCCATCGGGTATTCCCCATACCCATTTAATTTTCACCATTTAAAATACCCATGGGTTTCCCCGCATAATTTGTATATGATTTTTGATTTAAAATTATATAAATTCTACAACAATTCACGATCTAACTTATATAACATGTAATAAAACTTCCAACAACAAATAAAACAAAACAATATTTCAAATTAACTAGTTATAAATTCTACAACAATTCACGATCTAACTTATATAGCAATGGTCCTCATCAAGAAGGGACGCGCGCCAAAATACGGATGAAGTTCAAATTTGAATCGAGGCCGCCCCAACATGATTACATCATACTCAGCCGTAGTCCTCAGAAGGAAGCTTCCTTTGTCTGGGCACGTGTAGACAATTCCAAAGATGTCGCTTTCCCAGTAATGGTCCCCTATCCACGCGGAGGCTTCCCAAGCGTCAATAGAGTTGACTTCCTCAAGATGCTCATCGCACCGTTGATGGAAGATCAAGGATCCTGCCAAGTCACAGAGGATGCTAGAGGGCAAGAACCACTTCCGCTATAAATAGCCCCCAAGGGGTATGCATAGCGGTGTGGACTTTGAAGACTTTCTGTCAAGCTCTCCCGAAGCATTCAAGTTCAAGAACGAAGAACAAGGAGACCAAGTGAGCTTGAAGCAAGAGAAAGAAAGTCCAACCACATCAAATCCAAAACAAACAACAAACTAGTTAGAGTTGTAGTTTGTCTCTCACAACGAACCGTGAGAGACTTGAGTGATAGCTTCCTTATAGCTAAGAGAGTTAAGTTACTTGTTAGGTGGAAAGGAGTGTTACTAGTGAAGCTAAGGACGGACGCTTAGCTCAGTGAAGTGTAACAACTCGCCTAAGTTGTAAGGACTCTCTCTGAATAAGATAAGGACGGCTATTGAAAATCCTCCAGCGGAGGAAGAGGTTTACCCATAAGACTAGTTGGTCTTAGTGGGGTTCCTCTATAAATACTCGTGTCCATTATCTTATCTTGTTTCCTGTTAAGTCTATTTTCCGTTGCACCTAAGGACTCCCTTAACCCAGTTAAGGACGTCCATTCTAACAAACTTACGATCCAACAATTGGTATCAGAGCAGGTGCTCTAGATTAAGTTATGTTGCAGGAAACATGGAGATGGAACCTATAGGTATCTCGAGTGCTAAGCCTCCTCGCCTCACCGATGGAAACTTCAATCGATGGAAAACAAGGTTCGAGTGCTTCATGCGAAGTCAAAACTACCTATGCTGGCTGGTGATAAAGAACGGTGACCTCAGAGTCCCCGCTGGTAAGGTGGACAAGGAATCAGAGTGGGGTCCAGATTAGTTCAAGCTCATGGAAGCAAATGCAAAAGCTATCTGTTTCCTACAAACGTCCCTATGCGAAAGGGACGCCACCCGTGTGAGTAATCTTGCAACTGCTAAGCTCCAATAGGAAGCCCTTGAGAAGTATCATGTTGGGACGCCCGAGATGAAAGAGGACGTCCAACTTGAAGCAAAAAGGGACTTCTACAAGTTCAAGAAGCTCACAAATGAGACCATCACCGACTACTCCTTCCTCTTTGAAGTTTTGCTCACAAAGTTGAAGAACTTGGGTGTCAAGGAAACGGAGCTCACCCAAAGGATGAAGGTCCAAGTCTTGATTGGACTCACGGGACCATGGAACTTCGACAAGATGGCGTTCGAGGAAAACCAAGCCAACAAAGGACTGTCTATGGAAGAAATTTATGGAAAGCTTAAGGGATACGAAGCAAGGAGAAATCAAGATCTGTTGGAAATGGGAAAGAGTTCCCAAAATGAGCTGGCTTTAACTCTTGCGGCAAGAACGCCAGAGTATGAGAAATATTATCAAAGGCAAAGAGAAATGAACTCAATGCTAGAAGCGAAAACTCAAGAGCACCAAGAGAATCTTCGTCTTCAGACTTATGTAGAACGCAAAGGGAAGATTGAAGAACAAATATCTGAAGAAGATGAGCTAGCCCTGTTACAAAAAACTCTTCGTGCATGTACAAAAGAGGCAAAGTCCCAAGAATGAAGATGCCTTACAAGAAAGAAGGCCGCAAACCTACAAATGCTGAAATGAAGGAAATAGTCTGTTACAAATGCAACAGGAAGGGACACATGGCTAAGAAATGTACAACAGGGTTAACATCAAAAGAAATGAAGGAAAAAGATCTAGTTGGTGCATTTGAGGGCGCATGGGACGACCTTGACTCAAGTGATGAGGAACCAGAAAATCAAGTGGCTTACATGGCCATGGAAGACGCTTTAGCCTCTCCAGATGACGCATCTGAAACTGAGCAAGAGGTAACTAATGAATCTATCCTAAGCTCACTCGAAAAATGCTCAAAGCCCAAGCTCATCAAACTAATCACTCATATCATGCAAGAAAGCTATGCCATGAAACTGTTTTTGATAAACTTGAATCGGAGAATAATTTTGTAGAATGTGAAAATTGTAATACTATGTCTTTTCAACTGGAATCCTCTCAGGAAGAAGTCAAGTCCCTTAAGAGTCAGCTTGTGTGCTTAAAACTTGAAAATGCAAATCTTATGGACGAGGTGAAAGTCCTAGGAAAGAGTCCCATGACTGAAACAGTGAATCCGATAGTCTTTGTTCCAGCTAGGAAAGGACTAGGGTATGAATCAGGCTCAAAGAACTCTCTCCCTAGCGACTTCGAAGCTAGCAAAACCACTGAACTAGAACTTGAGAGGGAACAGACAAAGAACCTAGAGGAACGCATAAGAGTCCTTGAGAGTGGTGAGAAAGGAAAGAAAGACTACTACACGAATTCCACTAGCCATAAAATCTACAAAAAGATTGCAAAGGGAGAAGGATCTAAGGTAGTTGATCATGAGAAAATGAAAGAGAATAGAATTCAACGTCTTAACAAGAAGTACTACCTTGGAAACTACTATAGGACGTGCTGGCATTGTGGCAAAGGTGGTCACTACCAGTATGAGTGTCTTAAGCTGAAGCAGGATCTTGAGAATGGAAGAAAGGCTAGAAGTGGCAGTAAGAACGCCAAGCCTAAATTTGCTGATAGGACGCATGCTAGTGTGCCAAATGTTAAAAATCAATCTCCTAGGACACATGCTAGAAGGACAAATGATGTGAATGTGTATGATTAATTGCCCATGAAAGAGTTGTGCCCATGTAACGAACCAGGTAAGGGTCACCTTGCCTGGATCGCAAAGAACTAACTCTTCTTTTCAAGTAGAAGTGAGAGGAAGCCCGTGGATCATTGATCGTGGCGCCTCAAATCACATGACTAGAAGCCAGATCCATCTCACTTCTATCCAATCAAATGCCACGGGAGGAACTCTCTCGTTTGACAATAAGGGCATGGGAAGAATCAAAGGGACAGGCACCGCAAAGCTAAATCAATCCATCTATGCATCCAAAGTCAGTCTTGTCGAGGGACTAGGATTTAATCTTCTTAGTATCTCTCAAATCTGTGATCAAGGTGAAAACCTAGTCACATTTGACTCTAAGGAGTGCCTGGTCATCAACAAGAAAACAAATCAAGTCATTCTCGTTAGGACTCGGGAGAACAACGTCTACATATTCAATCAAAAGCTCAAGCCTGCATCCAAATTGTGCTTATCTGTATCGGCTGTGGACGCCGATCTCTGGCATCGACGTATTGGACATGCCGGACCTAGCACAATCTTCAAGCTTCATCAAAAAGAACTTGTAAGAGGACTTACCCGAATTGATCCTGAACAAATTGAGCAATGTGAAGCGTGCATCAAAGGGAAGCAGACAAGATCGTCCTTCAAATCCAAGAATGAAGGGAGCACAAGGAAGCCTTTAGAACTCCTTCACATGGATTTGTGTGGACCCATGCAGACCCAAAACTATGGTGGAAAGAGGTACATGTATGTTATTGTAGACGATTTTTCAAGATTCACTTGGGTTCTCTTCTTGGTGTCAAAAGCAGAAGCCTTCCAAATGTTCAAGATTTTCATCAAGCAAGTAGAAGTTGCTCTTGGGACGAACTTGAAAGCTCTAAGGTCAGATCATGGAACAGAGTTCAAAAACTCAGAGTTCCTTGACTTCTGTGACCAACAAGGAATCTCCCACAACTTCTCTTGTCTGCGAACTCCTCAGCAAAACGGTGTTGTTGAAAGAAAGAATAGGACGCTAGAAGATATGGCAAGGACGATGCTCCTGGCCAGCGGCGTCCCCAAACACTTTTGGACAGAAGCCGTGGCCACATCAACCTACATCATCAATCGAGCCATGATTCGTCCTTTGCTCAAAAAGACGTCCTATGAGCTTCTAAATGGAAGAAAGCCAAACATCTCACACCTCAAAGTCTTTGGGTGTAAATGTTTCATCCACAACAACGGCAAAGACAACATCAGAAAGTTTGATGCTAGAAGTGATGAAGGAATATTCCTTGGATACTCCCTCACAAGCAAAGCCTATAGAGTCTTCAACAAACGGACTCTTAAGCTTGAGGAAAGTATCCATGTGGTGTTCAAAGAAAATGCGTCTCACAAGAAAGAACCAAGTAAGAAAGAACGTCGTTCCTCTCCAAAGGACGATGATGAAGATGATATATGAAGAAGAACCTAGATGCCCCTCCGACAAGTACTACGTTCCTAGGAACGCCCTTGAAACTCACGATGAGGTTTCAATGGGAGTCCCTAGAGAACAACAAGAGCCCTCTCAAACTTGGTCGCTAAACCAAGTGGATCTTGTTGAATCAAGTCAACGAGGAGAAGAAAGGCACAGTGTGGACGCTCCTTTTGAGGGGGAACACACTGAGCCTGCCAATGAATAAGATGGTTTTGACTCCGATGAATCTGATTGGACGGACCCTAGGTGTACTCCTGCAAGGGACGCTACTCATAGGGTATCCAACCTTTCCAGACTACACTCAACAGATCAAATCATCTCGGACATGTCAAAAGGAGTCCAAACCAGATCTGCTGTGAATCAGTCCCATAGTGCAAACATAGCGTTCTGTGCCTTCAACACCTTTGTGTCCTTAATTGAACCTAAGAACATAAAGGAGGCTCTTCAAGACGCTGATTGGATTCAAGCCATGCAAGAAGAACTCAATCAATTTGAGAGAAACAAGGTTTGAACCCTTGTCCCTCGTCCAAAAAACAAAAACATAATAGGGACGAGGTGGGTCTACAGGACAAGCTTGATTAGAGTGGCAGAGTCTCAAGAAACAAAGCAAGGCTTGTGGCTCAAGGCTATAGGCAAGAGGAAGGGATCGATTACAATGAGACCTTCGCTCCTGTCGCTAGAATTGAAGTCATTCGCCTCCTCATAGCCTACGCCGCTCACAAAGGGTTCAAGCTCTTTCAAATGGATGTCAAGACTGCCTTCCTAAATGGCAAGCTAAAGGAAGAGGTGTACGTCGCTCAACCCCCAGGTTTTGAGGACGCTGATCACCCCAATCATGTGTACTTCTTGGACAAAGCACTCTATGGACTCAAGCAAATCCCTCGTGCCTGGTACGATAGGTTTGCGTCCTTCCTTTTGTCCAACGGGTATACTAGAGGTAACATTGACAAAACCCTGTTCTTAAAGAAAGTTCTTAAAGATGTTTTGATTGTCCAAGTCTATGTCGATGACATAGTATTTGGAAACACTAACATGAAACTTGTAGAGGAATTCAAGAACTTGATGAGTAGTGAGTTTGAGATGTCCCTCATAGGAGAACTCAACTTTTTCTTGGGACTTCAAATCACACAACTCAAAGATGGGACGTGCATTCACCAACAGAAATACATTCGTGAAATGCTTGACAAGTATGGAATGAACTCATCTAAATCAACTGCCACTCCCATCTCTTCCAACACTCGCCTTTATGCTGATGAAGAAGGCAAGAGTGTTGATCAAAATCTCTACAGAGGAATAATAGGGTCCTTGCTATATCTAACGGCAAGCCGTCCCGACATCATGTTCGCTGTGTGCTTGTGTGCTCGCTTCCAAGCAAATCCAAAAGAGTCCCACATGCAAAAAGTCAAAAGAATCTTCAGATACCTCAAGGGACGGGACGACCTATGCTTATGGTATCCCAAAAAGACGTCCCTAAGCCTGGTGGCGTACTCTGACGCAGACTACGCTGGCCATGTGGTGGATAGTGTTGGGCCCGGATTTTCCTCACAAAAGTATCGAGACTCGGTTGGTACTTCTTCGCTACTTCTTCAGAACATCGTGAGAAACGGCGAGGAGAGAAGTCGGTTGAACAGGATAGAATTGAAGATATAAGATAGATCTTTTAAAGATATTCCGTTAAGGTTAGGATCAGGTGAAATCTTGTATTATCATATCTTTTTCCACAAGATAGATCAATCCTCGAGGGCGCTATATAAATCGGATGTAAGCCCTAGAGCAGGATTATGCTTTTTCACACATTCAATCGTACTTTCAATACAATTCTCAAGCTTTCACATCAAACGTGTTCTTCGTGACTCACCTCGATCAGGCCCGATTTAGGTCAAGGTTCCCTTGGGTGAATTTTGGCTCAAACAGTTTGGCGCCCACCGTGGGGCCGTGATCGGAACAATCACACAAGAACATACCGTTCAAAACACCAACTTGAACTTCCCAATCACAATGTCAGGCGACGGAAACGAGACTCCCAAAACCCCCCTTGCCGACCACGGCAAAGATCCCGAACTCCCCGGAAACCGGTCGTAGGACAAGGAGATGACTGACCTCCGGGAGCGAATGCAACTACTCTAGAAGGAGCTGAGCGACCAAAAGAGCTTCTACGACGCCCACGTAGAGCGTCTGACGCGAGAGAACAGCCAGTTGAAGCAACAATATGAGGTCCTGGCTACGGGCCGCCGATCCCTTCGTGTCAATCGCCGCACTGAGGGCATAGTTAGAAGACTCGACTTTGGTGGGGGAGAAGGAACATCCAAGAACGGCGAAGCTCTGGGCGCACATGACAAAACACCGGTGCTACAAGAAGACGCCCCGGAGGCTTACGCCCGGCACCGCCGTGATGAAATTCTCCTTGACGAAGATCCGCCAAGGAATCCCCGGTCAGAGGCTAGGCGACGCCGAACACAACCCCGGGACACTTGGCCGAACGGGGGAGAGACCGATGAAGAGGATTTTGAAAGGCGAAGGCCCTCAGACCTTGACGCGACCCTACGGAGAAAGATAATAGAGCAAATCGGGGTCATCGCTGACCAACTCCGGATCGGTCGGAAAATTTTCCAACCTCTGGAACCTGAAGCCCCCGATGGCGTCGACGAGTCCCCTTTCTCCCGCCGCATCACCAGGGTAGAGATACCAAAGAAATTCACCGTGTCGAACATGACTCCGTACAACGGCACATCCGACCCTGAAGAGCACGTCGCGATCTACAAGCAGAAGATGATGATGAGCCCAGTCCCGTTGATAACGATGATTTAGTCGTTGTAAACCACAATTATGCAAAGAATACCACACTAACTTAAACCTAAGTATAAAGCAAGTAAGGGTCGATTCCACAGGGAGACAGATTATCTTTAGCAGAGAATTATGTGTCAAACAGAAGTAACAAGGGGGGTTTATTGGTTTAATTCACACACTAGCATGCGAATCATTCGAATTCAAGAGTTTATCAATCAGTATATAGAAACACTTAGGCAAACAAATATCCGCATTCGCTTGACAAGTTGATCATTGATTTCATTCAATATCTATGCAATGGAAATTCCAATTCCTTTTCAAAAGTAATTAATAGCACAACCAGATACTATTAACCCTAACTAGATAAATAATCATGAAACTATCAAGATTCAATTTAACTAGCAGCATTCAACAACAAGAATATAATTGGATACAAACTAAGATAAAACAACCAGCTTTTACCCTAGAATGCAAATCAATTCTCTTATGCATATAACTAACACAACCAGATATTAGCACAATGCAATTGCTACTTATGAATTAGGGATGCTCAACCAGAAACACTCTAAATCTAGCAATAACCTAATAACAATAAATCCTAGATGATCAGGCTAGAAATTATTGAAACAAGTCAATAACAATTCAAGCAAGAGAAGAGATTAAATCCATGCAATCGATAAGGAATTTGAAATCTCACAACTGAATCAGAACGAACACTTCAATTGTCTGTCTAAGCAAAGAGGCTTAGTTCTCCATAGGTCTTCAAAATACAAAATAATTCCAAACTCAAAAACTAGGTCTAAACAAAGGGTCTAAAACTCCTTAAATAGGAAAAAACAATCTATCTAAAAATACATAAAAACCGGACCAAAAACTATATCCATAAGTGCAATAAATAAAACGCAGCGTTTAAAGGAGGATTTCGCCTCGGCACTGGCAGCGGTCGCCGCCTATGGGGCAGCGGTCGCCGCCAGCCACAGATCGTCAATCTCTTCGTTTCTTCATTTCAGCTTCAAGTGGTCTTCAAGGTACCTCGGCTCTTCCTTCTTTAACGCTTCAAACTCCATCTTTAGCATCTAAAACATGACTAAAAGTATGCTAAAACCCCATCTAAATATACAACATAAATGTGTATATCACCCGTCGTATTCCAAGGAAGTGGTGATGTGCAAGGGGTTCGGCACGACTCTGACGGGACCGGCGCTGACTTGGTTCATAAAACTACCACGCGGTAGCATTGGTTCTTTCGCCGAACTGTCAGACTCTTTCCGCACCAAGTTTGCCAGCAGCCGCAAATTCGAGAAGCAATCCAGCGATCTCTACCGGATCCGTCAAAGGCAACAAGAGACGACTAGAGAATTTCTGGAGCGATTCAACCGCGAAAAAGTCTCAATACAGTCTTGTGACGTTACCACCGCGGTGGAAGCGTTTAGGCAGGGGATCATCCCGGATGGTGGCCTATACAAGGAACTTACCAAACATCCATGCTACACCTTTGAAGAGGTTCAAGCCAGAGCCCTAGCTCACGTCAGGCTAGAGGAAGATAGAACCTTGCGAAAAAGAACTTCAGAAGTTGAGAAGTATGTGAAAAGGGGTCCAGTCGATGGCCGCAAAGGTTCGGCTGACCAAAGAAAAGATCGCTGAGCACACCCGTATTCACGCCCTAGCCACGGGCAGGTGAATACAGCCAGGGCGCGACAGACCGACGACCAGAACCGTGAACCACCACCGCCGTCGCTGGATTCACTCAAGCTCAATATTTCCACGGACAAGCTCCTACGAAACATGGCGAAACAAGGGGAGTACGTGAGCTGGCCAAGGAGAGACAAGGCCCCGAAGGCCGACAGAGACACCACCAAGTGGTGCGATTACCACGAGTACCACGACCACTGGACCCGGGACTGCATCATGCTCAGGAAGGAATTATCTCGCCTTATCGCAGAAGGAAGGATCAAGGATGTAGTACCTGATGCCCAGGTACCCAAAGAAGTAGTAGAGAATCTACAGTCCGAACCAAGAAGAAGGAAGGATCCCCCAACGCCCGACAAAGTTGTCAATGTTATCTCAGGGGGTTCGAACATCTACGGTCTCACCTACTCGGCTGCAAAGCGTCACGCACGCGAAGGCAACTTCGGCCGCCCACGCCAATCTGAACGCGCCAATGGTGGATCGTCGGGATCCGCTATTGTCTTTGACGACAGCGACGCGGACTTTTCCGCCGAACCCCACCACGACGGCCTGGTGATATCCCTGCATATGGGGAACGTATTAATGAAAAGAGTCCTAATTGATACCGGGAGCTCCACTAACCTAATGACGCTCGATGCTTTGAAAGAGATGGGGCTATCCGAGAGCGACATTCACAAACACCCGGTGCCACTGTAGGCTTCAGCGGCGAAGTCAAGCACACTGTAGGGGACATTACCCTCACCACCTTTGCCAAAGGCATCAACAGACAGGTCGACTTCCTCGTGGTGGATTGCCTCTCCTGCTATAACGTCATCCTAGGGCGTCCGTGGCTGCACGACATGAAAGCCGTCGCATCCACCTACCACCAAATAGTGAAGTCCCAACGCCTTGGGGAACGGAAGAGATCCGCGGCGATCAAAGGTTGGCCAGGGAGTGCTACAAAGCAGCCTTCAAGCCAACCACCCTAAGACCGGAAGCATAGCAATTACAGAGCGTCACCTCTCCGCCAGCACAAATCGAAACTGAAGAAAAAGCGGAGGAGGTGACTCTCGAAGAAGGCAAGGTGGTCAGGATCGGAGAAAAGTTGGAACCCGCAATCAAGGAAGAATTAATAAAGTTCCTGAAATGTCACAAAGATTGTTTCGCCTGGAGCCACGAAGATATGACGGGGATTGACCCCTCCATCATCACACACAAACTCAATGTCAACCCCGAACACCAACCAGTCAAGCAAAAAAGGCGAAGGTTTGCACCGGATCGGGTCCAGGCGATCGAAGAAGAAGTAAAGAAGTTGTTAGGAACAGGGAAGATCAAGGAGGTAAAGTACCCAGAATGGCTAGCCAATGTAGTGGTGGTACCAAAGAAAAATGGAAAATGGCGAGTATGTGTAGACTTCACCCACCTCAACAAAGCCTGTCCCAAGGACTCATTCCCTCTACCCCACATTGACACTATGGTAGACGCCACAGCCGGGTACGAACTCTTAACCTTCATGGACGCTTTCAGCGGTTATCACCAAATTCAGATGGAGCCATAGGACCAAGAAAAGACCTCCTTTATTATAGGGCAGGGCACTTACTGCTACCGGGTGATGCCTTTCGGTCTCAGGAACGTTGGGGCAACGTACCAACGACTAGTCAACCAGATGTTCAAGGACCAAATCGGTAAAACCATGGAAGCTTACATTGATGATATGGTGGTAAAGAGCGCAGAAAGTTCCCTACACAAGTGCCACCTCGAAGAGACCTTCAAAATCCTGGAGAAATATAACATGAAACTAAACCCACAAAAATGCATCTTCGGGGTACAGTCTGGTACTTTCCTGGGACATGTCGTGACCAAACGGGTGTTGAGGCTAGCCCTGATCAAGTGCGAGCAATTGCCTCCCTGAAATCCCCCCGGAGCGTGAAAGACGTACAGAACTTAGCTGGAAAGATAGCCGCGCTAAACCGGTTCATCTCCAAATCCTCAGACAAGTGTCGGCTGTTCTACGAAGTCCTAAAGAAGAATAAGAGTTTCCAGTGGACTGAAAAACACGAAGCTGCCTTCGAGGAATTAAAGAAGTATTTCGCTAACCCCTTGCTGTTAGCCAAACCAGTCCCTGGAGAAATCTTGCCGCTCTACATAGCAGTGTCGGAGAACGCCATGAGCGGGGTACTCGTCAAGGACGAAGAAGGCCAGCAAGTCCCAGTCTATTTCGTGAGCAGAACCATGGTGCCGGCGGAAACGCGCTACTCCTCGACAGAAAAGCTGGTGCTGGAGGTGGTAATGTGTTCGAACAAACTACGGCCCTACTTCGAGTCCTACACTATCGTGGTCCTGACAAACTACCCGCTCCGGCAGATCATGCAAAAGCCTGAATTTTCAGGAAGGATGGCGAAATGGGCGATCCAGTTGAGCGGATACGACATCAGGTACGAACCCAGGAGAGCGATCATATCACAAGTCCTGGCCGACTTCGTTGTCGACTTCACCCCAACCCTCGAAGAAAGGGCAACTGAAGAAGTCTTAGCTGCCTCCAGCGATGACACCGAGGAAGAATGGCTGCTACACACTAACGGAACCTTGAACATAAAGGGGGCAGGACTGGGGGTTGTGTTGAAGTCGACAAAGGGGGATACAATAGCCCAGGCAGTAAGATGCGATTTCGAAGCAACCAACAATGAAGCGGAATACGAAGCCCTCATTTTCGGCCTAGAACTAGCCGCCGACTTGTCCATCAAGAGAATCAAGGTACATGCCGACTCCCTGCTCATCATCAACCAGATCCTAGGAGTCTTCGAAGCCAAAGATGACAGGATGATCATCTACCTCGGAAAAGTCAAGACTCTCCGAGAAGTTTGACCAAATCGAGTTCGAGCTGATCCCCCGCGAACAAAACGCTTCGGCCGACGTCCTAGCAGGGCTAGGATCGACCCTGGACTCTCGGGAATTCAACAGCGTGCCACTGGTCCACTTGCTACAGTCCACCATCACCGAGGTATCAACGGCACGAACCAAAAACTCTCCACCAAAGACTGAGGTATCAGAGAAGTATCACAATCCCGACGAGGCGAAAAGAGAAACTGAATCAAGCTGGACCAAGCCATACCTGGATTGGCTCGTCAAAGGAGAAGTTCCTAAGGATAAAGACGAGGCCAAGGCCCTGAGGTCAAAAGCGACACGTTTCACCGTCGTCGATGGGATCCTATTTCACAAATCGCCTGCGGGCTTCTTACAACGATGCATTGAGAAGGAAGACGCTGAAGAATTCATGAGAGAAGTCCACAGCGGTGATTGCGGCAACCACACTGGGGGTCGGAGCTTGGCCAATAAAATTCTTAGGCAGGGGTGGTATTGGCCCACCTGCGACGCGTGCCAGCGCCACGCCCCAGTACCTCACCAGCCGCCAGAAGTCCTCCACCCGTCAATTACCCCCTGGCCTTTCATGAGATGGGGAATGGACATTGTAGGGAAACTACCCCCTTCCACGGGGCAAAAAGTATTCTTCCTGGCAATGACAGACTACTTCTCCAAATGGATCGAGGCAGAGGCCTTCCGGGAAATCAAAGACAAGCAGGTCATCTCTTTCATAAAGAGAAACATCCTAAGCAGATTCGGAGTGCCAGCGGAGATTACTTGCGACAACGGCTCCCAATTCATAAGCAAAAGGATGCGCGACTTCTACAAGGCATGGAACATCGACTTGGTTACTTTCACACCCAGGTACCCTCAAGCTAATGGCCAGGCCGAGGCGAGCAATAAAGTCATCATTAATAACTTGAAGAAGCGGTTGGCGAAATCCAAGGGGAAGTGGGCGGAAGAGCTACCCTTTGTCTTATGGGCCGACCGCACTACACCCAAAGGCGCGACCGGCCAAACACCTTTCTCCTTAGTGCACGGTTGCGAAGCCGTCATACCAGTTGAGGTCACGGTGCCTACCGCCCGATACGGGCTCACCACATACACAAGCAGCAAAGAAGAATTAGAAGCCGATCTAGATACGGTCCAGGAACTCAAAGAAGCAGCGCACGCACGCATCTCAAAATACCAACAGCAGGTTGCAAGGAGTTACAACAAGAATGTTCGCGTTAAATGCTTCCAAGTAGGAGACTGGGTCTTGCGCAAGGTGTTCCAAAACACCGCAGAATCCAACGCCGGTAAACTGGGGCCAACTTGGGAAGGACCATATAGGATCACCAAGATAGCTGGGAATGGAGCATACCAGTTGGAGTCCAAAGACGGCGAAGCAGTCCCCCGAAGTTGGAACGCAACGCACTTAAAGAAGTACTACTTCTGAGCTCAGTCGGTTTCGTTAAAGTTTCAATCCTGTCTTTAATGTTAGTTTAAGACTTCTTTAGGACCTAGTCGTTTCCTTTTCAATAAAAGACGCAGGTGTCGCCACCCCCAACGTCGATGCATCGTTTTTTAGTACACAATCTAGAATTTGTCTTTGTTGATGATTTGATATGTTTCGCGAGACCGCAATTCTCCAACAACTCAAAATCATTTCGTACAAAACATCTTTTACGATCGAAAGTTACGCGCGACTAAAAGCACATTACTTAAACTAACCACTGTACGTTTGCATGGTTGTACCGTCTAAACATGACGATGTCGTCTGACATACAGCGTGATGAAGTAACCCATAAGTTGGTTACCCCCCATTTAATTCCAATCAATGTAGTCACATTGGATTAGAACGGGAAGGGGAAAGCTATAGCAACGATAAACCCGAGGCCACATTTTGCGGGGCGCCGTGAAAACAATACATCCTAAGGACTAAACTTATGGATCCAAAGGATGCCTAATCATAAACAATTATGCACGGACCTTTGCAGTAAACTAGGCGCAGAAAACCGAAATCCTATTTCGCAACGACAATGCGCTAGGGAGAGAGTCACATAACGCTCTCCCCGGATGCTGATCTACTAACGCATCCAAACCATCAAAAATTGCCTACTAAACACAAATCAAAGTGATAAAAACGTCACAAGCAGATACCAAAAAGCGCCATACAGTGGGCGTCAAAACGATTAAGGATAATATTTTTTTCGGCCTACGGCCAAAAATATTAGGAAAGTACTAGCTCACTAGCCATAAAAGTAGCAAAGAAGTCTTAAACGATCAGATAATTCAAACACAACAGAAAATATAATGTTTGCATAAGAAGAGGGCGGGGGTGGTCAGTCGTCATTCGTGCTCGCATTTCCTTCAGTCTTTGCCTCGGCATCACCTTCCTTGGCATCCTCCGCGTCACCCGTAACCGCGGCACCATCTTCCGCGCCATCATTCTCGGCGGTGGTACCCGGGGTACCGGCCTCCTTGGTCTTTTCAGAATCCTCTTCCTCGAACACCTACTCAGCAGTCTCTATGAACTCTTGACCTAGAGGGGGATTGCAGGATGGAAAATATTCTTCTAAGGAGCCCTGCTCCGCGGCAAGCACCCAGTTCGCACCTCTCCCTTCCGCCTGATCCTGAAGGAGTTCCACTCGCGCTTTCAGCGTGTAGTATCCAGCCACCTGGGCCTTCTCGGCTTGAAGGTCTTCCACTTGAACCGACAAAGTATCAATGGTTGATTGAAGCTTACGGACCTTTCTCTCAGATGCGGCGACAGCGTCTCTGGCACTCTTGATGTCGGCCTCCAGCCTCGACAGCTCATCGTAAGAACGGTTGTTGGTCGCCATCAGTTCCTGGAAGGACTGCAGCAAGCGCAACCCGATAAACAAAAAGAAGGTGCTGGAGTACGCACAAAAGAAACAAAGAAGTATTGGTAAAAAATAATAAGGGGATTCAACTTACCAGCCTGAGAGTGGTTCCCACACGACTAAAGGCGGCATCGAGGGATAAGGACTAGAACTCGGACTTGACGTCGGGCGACAGTTTATCACCGAAGACGCTTAGAAGATCCTTAGGCTCTCTCTTCTTCATGGCAGGGGACGGGGTCTCTTCGGTCCTTTTCCGTTTCGGGGGTTGAGACTTCTTGGAGTCCACGGAGGGAGTCGGGGAAGTCAAAGCTTTGATGCCGCTTGACCTCAGCCTCTTCACCATCCCGGCGGCAGACATGTCGATCTTGGCACCTACATACGACTAACAATCAGCAAACCATAGCCAAGCAAAGGACCTTGAAATACAGGATTTCGAAAATAAAATAAACCCAAACCTGATTTCTTTCCGGAAGAGCTTGCCATGTCGGAAGATGCTGGGGTTTTGTCTGTCTCAGTCTCGTCCTCGTCGGGCTCCAACGCCTCCACTTCCTCTGCGGGTTCTTCAGGTTCAGGTCGGATCTGTTTGGGCTTGGGTTTGTCGGCCTTGACCTTCAGTAGTCGCCGGCAAACACCTGTGTCAGTACTCTTGGAATTAATTCCCACCGGAACTGCACAAAGAAGAAAAAGAAACTCAGGTTAGAGTCGCCCACAACACAAAATCAAAGGGATAACAGCAAAGCGAGGCACAGAGCCTTACGAGATGTGTTCCACCCATCTCGAAAGACCGCTAACACGTCGTCGCCTATGCCCCTTAGGGATTCTAATTGATAAAAAAGAATCGGCCTTGCAGGCTTCGCGAGGGCATTTTGGTCTTGGGGATTAAGGGGTTCTTGACATCCCGGGCATGAAGGGTAATTCTACCGGCCCACTAAGGAACAATTTTATAGGCAAGGAGGAGTTCTACCATGGTCATTCTAAGGCCCCGTTGCACAACAAGCTCGTCGATTCTAGCAAGCATACGCCATGTCGTGGGGAGAATTTGACAGGGGGAAACTTTCAAGGTGCTAATGAACTCTCGGATAAAGTTAGAAAAAGGAAATTTCAAGCCTAGGGAGAACGGGTAATCTAAGAAACAGACCCAACCCTTACGCACCCAATCGATCTTTTCAATGGTTGGAGCGTGGAATCGGGTTCCTCTTGGGAAACCCCCAAACGCGACCCAATCCGCGATTTCATCTCGGGTCATTGCACAGGGAAGGAGGTCTTCCTCGCTAAGGGATTTTGAAGAGGTAAAGGGGGACCTTGGAGCCATGACAAGCTAGAAAGAGGAGCGAGGAGCGGAGAAGACAGACTACCTGGGGAGATCGAGAACGGGAAAACAGAAGAGGAAGGAGAAGAGGCGGACAAGAGCGAAGGCGAAGGTGGAAGGGAACAGTGAAGAAAGGGGTTTAAGAAGGAAGTCTGCAAAATCCCGAAAATCGAGATTGACCGCAACGTCAAATCAAGTAAATGCACCATTCAAAATTTGAAAAGAGTTCAAGTTCCGAATGCTACATTTAGGGGTATTGTTGGGCCCGGATTTTCCTCACAAAAGTATCGAGACTCGGTTGGTACTTCTTCGCTACTTCTTCAGAACATCGTGAGAAACGGCGAGGAGAGAAGTCGGTTGAACAGGATAGAATTGAAGATATAAGATAGATCTTTTAAAGATATTCCGTTAAGGTTAGGATCAGGTGAAATCTTGTATTATCATATCTTTTTCCACAAGATAGATCAATCCTCGAGGGCGCTATATAAATCGGATGTAAGCCCTAGAGCAGGATTATGCTTTTTCACACATTCAATCGGTGTTTTCAATACAATTCTCAAGCTTTCACATCAAACGTGTTCTTCGTGATTCACTTCGATCAGGCCCGATTTAGGTCAAGGTTCCCTTGGGTGAATTTTCGCTCAAACAGATAGGAAGAGCACATCCGGAATGGCACAGTTCCTTGGTTCGTGCCATATTTCATGGGGATCCAAAAAGCAAAACTCCGTGGCACTCTCAACCGCGGAAGCTGAGTACGTTGCTGCTGCTTCGTGCTGCTCCCAAGTCCTTTGGATCAAGTACCAACTTGAAGATTATGGTACGTTCCTCAAAACAGTCCCTATCTTGTGTGATAACACTAGTGCTATTAGTATTGCCAAGAATCCTGTTCATCATTAGAGTACCAAGCATATTGAAATAAGACATCACTTTCTTCATGATAATGTTTAACTTGGTTTAATTAGAGGGGATCATGTTAGGACTGAGGACCAAGTGACCGATATTTTCACAAAAGCACTTGATAGACGTCCATACGAGCATCTCAGACTGCTTTTAGGGATGATAACTTTTAAATGATCAAGTCCCGTTCTATTATTCCCTCTATGATTGGCTATGTCTTGTTGAGAACTCGTTTTAAAGTGTGTCATGCATTTAAAGTCATCTTTAAAGGATGCTAGTCTAAGACATGTGCTTTGCTTATGTTTTGAACGCTATTTATTTCGCTTTTTATCTCAAGAGTATCCCTGATCACCCTACCCTCATTACAAGTAGAAATGATGGGAACTCTAAGCTTCCCTAAGCCGAGAATCTTGCAAACGCGTCCTATGAGCGTTCTTTGTTTTATCTTTACTGAACGTACTTGCTTGATTTTCAAAATTGGTGCTAAGTGATCAAAGGGACGCTTGTTAAAGTCTGAAGGATGTCAGGGCAGAGTTCCAACAGTCAGAAGTTGTGATCAGTTTTGGGACGCAGTGGTTCAGCTCTCAGGGTTGTAGTGTTGTGTGATGAAAGGACGCCAAGACAAAGTCCTTTGTAGTTGTGAAATTTGAAATAGGAAGGTGAACCGTCTTAGAGAAGTTGAACACAGATCTCGGGATCCGCGTACCGGGTGCAAATTAGCTGGTTACTTAGCAAAGAAGAATACGACGTGTGGGAACGTGGGTGGAGGAAGCCAAGTGAAAAGTCCCTATTACCCTTGATCGTTTTCATTCGTCTTCTGCCTATAAATACACCCTTGTTCATTCTGAAAACTATTCCTTGCCTCTCCGTTGTTTGCACAAATCCGGAAATCTCTCAAAATCTTACAAAGTCTCTCAATCCCAGATCTCGAAATCTTCTTATCTCAACCCTAATCCTCTCCTATATAAACCCACTTCTCTCAACCATGGCCACCACTAGAGCTCCCAAGAACACCCTGTCTTCTCCGTCTTCTTCGGCGGCGAGAAACCCTAAACCAGAAAGATCCTCAACTCCGGTAAAAGGTCGCTCGCTGATGGACTCTAGAGGCCGACCCGCTGGATGGCAAGAACCTCCTCGTCACCAGAATTCCTCTCAATCCACCCAGCGCCGCCCTTCCACCACCCCACCTAAGCCACAACGATCCCAATCTCCTCCACAAAAAACCTAATCTTCCCGATCCCAGTCCAAACCCCGCTTCCAATTCCTCGCCAAACCCTTTACCCCTGAGCCAGAGCAAGAAAGCCCCAAAAAGTCTCAATTTATGGGACTCCGCGCTCAACCCAAACGCCATCCTCAACTTGACCCATTGGTCGAGGATTGGCTTGAAAGAGAGCCCAAAACCCTTGCAAACATTTGCCATAGGGCGTCCATACAAGACTACCCTCCAAAAATCCAACGTTTGTTACACTACTTCATGGTAACATACGTCAAGCCTCGCCTCCAAGAAACCAACTACAAAATCCATTGTTGGATCGTTAGTATAACTGAGGGACGTCCTTTACTTAGGTAAAGGCGTCCTTGGGCAGGCGTCCTTACGAGGTGTAAGGGCGTCCTTTAGTTGTGCAGCGGAATTGAAAACTAAACAGGTGAATAATGAACGCAGTGATTTATAGTGGAACCACTTAAAAGGGGTAGTCCTTGAGTGTAAACCTCTACCTCCTTGGAGGATTTTTGAATAACTTCTTCCTTTATATTAAACGTCCTTACAGTTGTACTGGCGAGTCTTTACAGTTCTCTGGTACTTAGCGTTCTTCCTAAGTCCACTAGTAAAGGACTCCTCTAAGCCTACAACTCAAGCGAGTTTAATCTTCTAAAGGACTTCTATCCCTACGTCCTACAGTGCGTTGTAGGACTCTCTCTCTTTCTTTTTGGGTTTTCTGAGTTACAAACAATTTGTGGTTTGGGTTACAATTCTCACTCGATCTATCACAAGCCTAGAATTGTTCTTGAGCGTTCTTGAGCTTGTTCTTCGTGTTCTTGAGTGAGTCGCTTTCCTCTGATTCTCTCTGAATATTCTCTGAAAGCATTAACGTCACAATAAATGTTTTGGTCTATTTATAGGACTTGGGGAAGGGCGTCTTTCCTCTTCTGACGATCATGCCCTTCAGGGACGTGGCTATAGGATCTTCCTCCACGTAGTATGGCGGTGATGAGGAAACTGCCTGTATCCAGCTGTGTGTGATGGACTCCGCTACAGGATCTGCCGCCACGTGTTGATGAACTTTGCTACAGGATCGTCCGCCACGTAGTGTTGGACTCTGCTACAGGATCGGTCTCCACGTGTCCTTGGATGATCAAATATTGTCGAGTGATGTCATTCTGTCGGCTAGTGAATAAGGACGCTCTTCTTGAGTTCCTACTTGCTTGGGACTCCGTCCTTGCACAAGTATTCGCTTGCTGGTCCTTACTTCCTGTTAGCTAGCGTCCCTAAGCCTAGGGAACGCTTCACACACTTATTGTCCTTTGTGACTGGCGTTCCTGAACACTTGGACAAATTTATTAGAATCAAAGTGAGTTTTTCATATCAAAACCAAGGGACGGTTGTGTGGTATATTAACAAGTACGCAAGCGTCCTTGATAGCGTCCCAACAACCCTCCTTTCATGGGGCCGGACATTATCTTTGAAATGTTCAAAGGGACGGTGGACGAACTTGCCAAAATTCTCCCCGATATAATGGAGTTCCTTGTGGATCCTGCGGGCTCCGTCCCTTCCCAGAAGAGAAAGCGCCAATCTTGTCCCCCTGCCTCTCAAAAGCCAAAAGGCCCTTCCTCTTCCCAATTCAAACAAGTCCCATCCTCCCCTGCTCCCGCCCCCAAAAGACGACTAAAGACGTCCACCGAGCTGGAAGGCGTCTCTGAGAAACAAATGGCCGCCATCCTCCTCTCCGAGTTGCAAATTGAAAAAGAGGAGAAGGCGCGTCAAGGACAGGCTGAATAGGACACTATTGCTGCGGCGATCCAGCAGAGTCTGTAGGACGTCCCTCTGCTCCCTCTTCCACCACCAAGGGTAGAGGACGTGACTCCTGCTTCTGGGACGGTTGTGGATCCGCTTGAAGCAGAAATGAAGGCGGACCTGGCAAAGCCTTTGCCTAAGGTCCAAAGGGACGCTCCTCAAGCACAGGTCCAGGCCAAGGACGTTGTGCCAACCATTATCCAATTAGAGGACTCTGCTGCTAAGCAGCCTCCTCCCCCTCCTGCTCCGCTCCAGGTCAAGCCAATCTCAGTGGCTCCCCCCAGCACCTCCTCTGCTCCCCCTCCCAAGGCCAAGATAAGAACTCCCACTCCCTCTCCTCCAAGAGCTCAAACTCCTCCTTCCCCTCCTCCTGCTCCTACCGCCAAGAAAACTGTACAAGTCCAGGGGACGACTTCTACTGAAGTCCCCATAGAGTCCATGGCAAGGACTCCAGCTGCGGACGCACCCCCTCATGTGCAGGCGTCCAATGCTGAAGATCAGGAAATGGCTGAGTCCCAGGAACAAGGGGATGAGACTTCGGACAATGATGATGCTCCTCATCAAGATGAGGACGATGAGGAAGGAGAAGGCGAAGATGAAGAAGACGTCGGCGGCGATGTTATTATCGACAACGGCAATAAGAAGAAATGACTGAAGAAGATTCTGTCTCCGCTGCTTTTCGATGCATAGTTTCTTATAGAGAACGGCCGCAAAGAATTGTTGGACTTGCTCGAGTTTCAGGGATGGACTCATTTGGGCGTTGAGGCTGCCGTGGTCGACCCCGAACAGGTTCTCCGGTTTTACTCAAAATTCGAAATATCTGAAGTAAAAGGGAAGCCTCAAGGGACGTTCGAGATAGATGGGGACGAGTACTCAATTGCTGAGGGTACCGTCCGAAACATGCTCGGCCTACGTGTTGGGACGAAATTAAGGACGTCAGTCGTTGATATCTAAACCCATAATAATCGTCCCTTGTTTTGATAATGACAAACTCACAAGTATTTGATAAGTTGTCCAAGTGTTGATCTCAGGTAAGTCCAGTGGACGCACATGAGCGAAAAGGACAACAAGTGAACAGCAGTCCCTAAGCTGTAGGGACGCATGTTACCTGAACTTCCAAGGCTAAACGTAATTGGCGGAGTCCCTGCGCAAGATAGGACGGAGTCCTCATCAAGAAGGGACGCGCGCCAAAATACGGACGAAGTTCAAATTCAAATCAAGGCCGCCCCAACATGATTACATCATCGTCCGGCCTTAGTCCTCAGAAGGAAGCTTCCTTTGTCTGGGCACGTGTAGACAATGCCAAAGACGTCGCTTTCCCAGCGATGGTCCCCTGCCCACGCGGAGGCTTCCCAAGCGTCAACAAAGTTGACTTCCTCAAGGAGCTCATCGCACCGTCGATCAAAGACCAAGGCTCCTGCCAAGTCTCAGAGGACGCTAGAGGACAAGAATCACTTGCGCTATAAATACCCTCCCAAGGGTATGCATAGCGTTGGTGGACTTTGAAGACTTTCTCTCAAGCTCTCCCGAAGCATTCAAGAACATCAACGAAGATCGAGAAGATCAAGTGAGCTTGAAGCAAGAGAAAGAAAGTCCAACCACATCAAATCCAATACAAACCACAAAAGAGTTAAAGTTGTAGTTTGTCTCTCACAACGTACCGTGAGAAGACGTGAGTGATAGCTTCCTTATAGCTAGAGTGTTAGGTTACTTGTTAGGTTGAAAGGAGTGTTACTAGTGAGGCTAAGGACGGACGCTTAGCTCAGAGAAGTGTAACGACTCGCCTAAGTTGTAAGGACTCACTCTTAATAAGATAAGGGACGGCTATTGAAAATCCTCCAACGGAGGTAGAGGTTTACCCATAAGACTACTTGGTCTTAGTGGGGTTCCTCTATAAATACTTGTGTCCACTTATCTTGTATTCTGTTAAGTCGATATTCCGCTGCACTAAAGGACGCCCTTAACTCAGTTAAGGACGCCCTCATTAACTGACTTACGATCCAACACTACGCCTCTCCCCTGCTGATGCTTTGCACGACTTTCCCTGTAAGTCATTTGGACGCTTTCCCCAAGAGAAAATCTTCAACAACATCTTTAATGGGAGGTAGCCTTTGGCTAAGGTCAGAGTCGCCCACTTCTTGTCTAAGACAGGCGTCCTTGCGCATCACTTCATTGTGCGCATGGTCGTCCCCCGCCAAGAAAAGAAGTCCATCGTCCAGATCACTGACAACATTATATTGGACGCTTTTCTGAACCGCAAACCGATTAATTTGGCGCGGGTTGTCTTGGAACACATGGGTAAGTGCATTGGTGGACGCCACTCGCTTCCCTTCCCTGGCCTGGTCAAAAGAATTCTTCAGCAGCAAGGTCTCTACACTCCTCGAGAGGAGAAGTCCTTTGGCATTCACTTGGCCTGGTCAAAAGTATGTGTCTTTTGTTCGTTTCTTAGGTATGGGGTATTCTGATGTCTTGCTTACAATGTTATTGCTTGAGGACAAGCAAGCTTAAGTATGGGGTATTCTGATGTCTCTAGTTTTGGTGGTGTTCTAGTGGTGATTTTCCCTTGTAAATATGTGTCTTTTGTTCCTTTCTTTGTTAAGTTTTGTCCCTTTTTAGCTTAGATTCCGATTTTCTATGAGATTCGGAGAATATGCGAATTTGTTGTGTTTTGTAGGTATATTGGCGTGTTTTGAGGAAGTTTGGAAGGAGTTTCTAAGGAGGAGCAAAGCTTGAGAGAAAAGGAGCAGAAGAGCCGAGCGATCAACGAAGAGGAACTCAAGGAAAACCGAGAAGAGAAGAGGATCGAGGCCCGGATCGACGTGCCCAGCAAGTCGGGCCCGAGTATGACTTTTGGAGGTTCGGACCGAGTTGTGGCAAATCGGGCCCGAGGTGTTCCGTGTCGGTCCATGTCGGCAAAGTGAAGATTGGGCTCCAAGGAATACAATTGTGATCTACCACTTTTGCCCCTCTTCTATTTTTGGAGATCCTTGGTCCCTAATTAAGAGGAGAAGACAATTAGAGGGAGAAGGGGCTAATCCACACATCTAATCACTCTCAAAGGCTCAAGGAAGACTTGGAGAGCAAGGAGGAAGGAATGAGAGGAGAGGAAGAGAGGAATTCGGTGGAAATTGCTAGATCTAGGAGGAATTTGTGAGTTTAAACTTACTTCGTTTTGCAATTAGTGGATTTGAGATTTGGATCTTGTGAATTCCTTTGATTTGAATGCAATTTGAGTTGGATTTGAGTTTGATGATTGAGACTTGTTTGCTTTGCTATTTGATTACTTTTTACTCTTTCCACATGGAGTAGATTCCATAGTCTTGGGCTTTGGGGGAAACCTGTAGCTAGATTTGGGTGTGAACCCCCTATTCCATAGCCTTGAGTGCTTGATCTAGGAATCCTCTCTACATAGAGCTACAATCTCTTGTGAGAACAAGGGATCAAGGGCTTGTGATTGGTTAGAGTAAGCGAAAGCGATCTCGAGCCTATCACTTGACCTTGCATCGAAGGGAAGGTGCAAACCCCCTAGGGTCGATGTGTAGAGTGGAGGGATCGAAGGCAAACGACCTCGATCTCACAAGGATCAACACTTATTGGCTGAATTGGGGTGGAATTACCCACATCTAGCTAGGGAAGGAACCCAAAAACCCAAGACCGATCTACTATTTTGCTAAGACCGAGTTACCGTGCAAACTCTCATCCATCCTTCTCGGACCGAGGTGACCAAAGTCGGTCCCGAGAAGTTCCCTTTGATTTTCCTTGTTTTTGCCTTTCTTTTCCCCTTTTAAGTCTTTTAGGTACACTCAACGCACGAACTCCCGTGTGTTCGACACCCTACGCTTGTACTTCTACAGGGTTCAGTTTTTATTTGAATTTTGAGACCCTCCGATCTGGAACCGATCAGAATTTTTGCGCCGTTGCCGGGGAGTTCTACTTGTTTGAGGTACCACTTTTGTTGAGTCTTTGAATTTGGTAGTGATTTGGGTGAGGGATTAGCCCAAACCCCTTGTTTGTTTTGATTTGGTTTTGTTTGTGTCTTTGGTTATAGGTGTATGCGAGCTCGTTCCGCCCGAGGAACACTTGAGTTCGACTTTGTGAGTGATGATAGCGGTATTTTAGTCGCCTTAATACCTATCAAAATAAACCAAACAACCCAACTAACGTAGTAGGGAAGTAAGGGTCGATCCCACAGAGACTCAGGTTTCAGTATTTATTGTTATGCTACTCAGAGTAAAAAGGGGGGGTTTGAATATGAATCTAAAAACTAAACTAACTAAAGAATGCAAAACAAAAGATGATTTGTAAAATAGGGGAGGAGTATGCTCAACTAGTTAATATCCATTGCGAACTTGATTATTGATCATTGATTATCAAAATTCTCTTTTTACCTTGACTAATCTATTGCGGAATGCTAATAACCCAACTTCATGGCATTATTAATCCTACTTCAATTCTAGTTATTAGCCCGACCGGTACTAACAACCATAATTATCAAATAACCTAGGAGACCTCCTAGATTCAATTTGACAACAGCATTAAGATTCAAGTATCAATAGAAACATGCATTCAGAGCAACCAGACATCCAAATAACATGCAATTGAATTCTCTTCTCTAATCAATTAGTCCTACCAGTCCTAGATTGATTAAAGGTTCTACTTTTGATCTAATTAACACCGACCGGTAATTAGAAAGATCTAGTTGTAATTCAACCTAGAAATCCTATTAGGTGATCAAGCTAATAAAACCCTAGGCTAAAATTAATCAATTAAGCACAGAGAAAACAATCTAGTCAAGGAAAATTAAGAACAATCAAACCTCACAATAATACTTAATTCACAACTTCAATTAACTAGTCAAGCAAAAGGAATCTAGCTACTCAAAGACATGGAAAAGCTTACAAAGTCTCCCATAGGATTCTTGTTCTCCAAGTCTCCAATAACCAATCAAATATTCAAAGATAAGAAGATAATCCAAACCTAGAAAACAAAAGCTATTTATATATCTCTAAGGTTCCCAAAAATATATCTAAAAAGATAACCCAAAAGGCCCAAAAAGAATCCCATAAAAATCTCGGACATAACTCGGACACGGGCGAAAACTCGGGCAAGCACCCAGAAACGCGGTCGCGTTTTCGATGCCTTGCCCGCGCTTTCACGGCAGAGACTCAGGTCTCGAAACGCGGGATGAACCCTTAAAGCGCAGGCGCGCTTTGGCCTACTGCCCGCACTTTCAACACTAGTCGTCACATATCACTTCAGAGGCTGTTTTGACCCACTTCGAGTTGGAATTTGGACTCGGAGTAAAAAGGTGAATTGTAGCTTTTCGAGTTAGATTTCCAATGACACCAATATCAGCTCGATCCGACCACCATAGCTCCAAATCCAGCCCTTACAAGAAAGAGGTGTCGAAACAACAACTTCAATACATCCGGAACCAAGTGTTCTTTTCCCATCAACTCTTGGGCTAATCTCATAGCTTGGCTCTCTTCTTGCTTTCTCCAATGCTTTGGCTTCACCTCCTCTACACTTGTTGTCTTCACATCTACAATAAAAAACCACAACAAAGTGTAGATATCCGAATCTTTCTACAAATTAGCAAAACTAGCAAAACTAACTAAAACTAAACCAAAAACCATAAAAATCCTAACTAAACATGCCCTAAAACACTACCTAATATGTGTCTATCAAATTCCCCCATGCTTGAACCTTGCTTGTCCTCAAGCAAGAAATAAAATCAAAATCACACCACAACTAGCAAGCCAAGCATCCATCTCAACACCAATCCACATTTCATCAATTAAGCTAAACCTTAACCAAGACAGCATTGCACACATGTATGAGAAGCTTTCAAAATCAAATCATTCATCCATTCTAGACCTCACCAAGGCAATGTGTTTTGCACTCTTCACTCAAGTGTTTAAGAACATGTGTTTCACTCAAAATCAACTTTGAAAACTAGACTACCATAGGCTTGCATCAGTGTTCTAAATCTCCACTACGAATGATTAAACACACAACAAAAATCATGAGGACTTTTTAAAGGGTTGTAATGGGGCCAAGGTATAAACAAGTAGGTAGAGAAATATTTGAACATGTGGTGCTAAAAATCCGGGAACTAGTGCTAGCAAAAACCCAAATTACAAAAAACCACTATTAACTTCATACTTCCACCACTTATTCACCTCTTTCTCATCACTTTTCATTCAACACTTCATCCATTCTCTCATATTTTTCTTTCTCTTTTTTTTCTTTTTATAAGAGACATCTTTTCTTTCTTTTTCAACTCCTTATCTTTTCTTTCTTTTCAAACTCAACATTCTTCCTTTTCTTTCTTTTCAAACCATTCCCATAATACCACAAAGAACAACTCTAACTAAATCCTAATTCCCGGATGGGTCAAACTTATCAAGGCTAGGAATTATTTTTGTGGAGCTACAAAATAAGGCTAATATGAGCAAGGTAGATAAGGGGTTATCAAACAAAGGAATAATGCAAGGTAGATAAGGATAATATGAGCTAATGAACATGCCTCAATCATCTTAATGTCATGTATTCAAATCATGTAATGTAGCCTTGAAAAAGATTCTAAACGCAAGTTCTAGAGCTAGCAATCAAAGCGATACACTCAAGGAAAAGATGCAAATATGCAATAAAAGGCTCAAAATAATCTCACAAAGGATATATGTCTAGAACTTCATAAACAATCCGAAATTTCAACTTCTAATGCATGCTCAATCCTATAATCAAGATTAATAACTTAAGAATCATGCTTCAATCCAAGGAAACTTTAACCAAACAAGCAAGTCATGGGTTAGATAATACTCTTAACTTAGAGAGACAAATGATCAAGTAGGGAAATTTGAATCCTACAATGCAATATTTTTGTGATTTTATGATTTTTTTATTTTTTTGTATTTTTTCAAAATTTTAATCAATGGAAAACAAAAAATTAAACATGCAAATGCAACTATATGAATGCAATCTAAGACTAAGCAAGAAATCCCTTCCCCCATGCTTAAATTTTACATTGTCCCCAATGTAAAGTAAAAGTAAAGAGAAAAAAAAACTAACCAAGTCATCTAATGATCCGGATCTTGAGGTGGTGGTGAGAAGCAATCGGCGACCGAGCTATGGCATGTGCAACCCGAGTTATGAGACCTGTACGCCGGGCTAACTAGAAACAAAAAACAAAAAGCAAACAAAAACACAACTACACTAAGCTAATACTAAGAATCAAAAAACAACTATCCTAATCACTTGGGTTGCCTCCCAAGAAGCGCTTATTTTACGTCATTAGCTTGACGAGAGCACAATTTCATTGCATCAGACATTGTCAAAGCCCTTAATAACCTGTCAAAAGTCTGCGAACTCATCTTAATGAAACATAAATAACACAAGAATAAGTGGAGTTTAAATAACATGTCAGTCAAACACCGTTTCAACTTATCAAACTTGTGTGACCAATCATCATGACATGGCATATGCTCAAACCAAAATATTAAAAGTGGTGGCTTTTCAAAATAATTAATAAATGGATCAAAGCTCTTACTAGAAGTACCACTTTTAATCAAGATGAACTCAGAGAAATCCCTAGATTTTTCATTATGCTGCAAACTTGGTTCTTCGGATGAATTAGCAATGGGAAGGAATGCAATCGGCTCATTGAGCTCGGTGACCTCTTCTTTAGCAATATAGATTCCACAAGGCTCATCTATGGTCTCCTCGAGATGAGTAGTATCACATTGAACATCAAAGTCACCATCTTCACCCAACTCATGTGTAGGGAATTGTTCCTCCACATGCATTTGAGTATCTAATTCAGGGGCTCTTGAAACGTCAGAAGCCTCATCAGGTTGAAGTATTGATGAAGATGATTCGACCAACAAACACTGACGGCCCATATAACAAAGAAAATCCCGACACTCCATAGGTTCCATACATAGTATTCGTCCATTGCTCATGTATTCAGCCAACTCAAGAGTTTCATGATTCATACCCTCAATAATGCCCATGCAAAAGCTTCCAATATCAATATGAAGTCCTTGAGCACCAAGTCCATCCATATAATCTTGGAATCTAACGAAGTACCAATGAAATTGTTCATCCTGAAACTGTTTACATTCGAACAAAGCCATAGATTAGTAGCACGGGTGTGGACCGTAAGCTAGGTCCACAGAATAGTAACAAAATAATAAACACAAGAAAACAGCCGAGTCCCCGGCAACGGCGCCAATTTGATAGCGGTATTTTAGTCGCCTTAATACCTATCAAAATAAACCAAACAACCCAACTAATGTAGTAGGGAAGTAAGGGTCGATCCCACAGAGACTCAGGTTTCAGTATTTATTGTTATGCTACTCAGAGTAAAAAGGGGGGTTTGAATATGAATCTAAAAACTAAACTAACTAAAGAATGCAAAACAAAAGATGATTTGTAAAATAGGGGAGAAGTATGCTCAACTAGTTAATATCCATTGCGAACTTGATTATTGATCATTGATTATCAAAATTCTCTTTTTACCTTGACTAATCTATTGCGGAATGCTAATAACCCAACTTCATGGCGTTATTAATCCTACTTCAATTCTAGTTATTAGCCCGACCGGTACTAACAACCATAATTATCAAATAACCTAGGAGACCTCCTAGATTCAATTTGACAACAGCATTAAGATTCAAGTATCAATAGAAACATGCATTCAGAGCAACCAGACATCCAAATAACATGCAATTGAATTCTCTTCTCTAATCAATTAGTCCTACCAGTCCTAGATTGATTAAAGGTTCTACTTTTGATCTAATTAACACCGACCGGTAATTAGAAAGATCTAGTTGTAATTCAACCTAGAAATCCTATTAGGTGATCAAGCTAATAAAACCCTAGGCTGAAATTAATCAATTAAGCACAGAGAAAACAATCTAGTCAAGGAAAATTAAGAACAATCAAACCTCACAATAATACTTAATTCACAACTTCAATTAACTAGTCAAGCAAAAGGAATCTAGCTACTCAAAGACATGGAAAAGCTTACAAAGTCTCCCATAGGATTCTTGTTCTCCAAGTCTCCAATAACCAATCAAATATTCAAAGATAAGAAGATAATCCAAACCTAGAAAACAAAAGCTATTTATATATCTCTAAGGTTCCCAAAAATATATCTAAAAAGATAACCCAAAAGGCCCAAAAAGAATCCCATAAAAATCTCGGACATAACTCGGACACGGGCGAAAACTCGGGCAAGCACCCAGAAACGCGGTCGCGTTTTCGATGCCTTGCCCGCGCTTTCACGGCAGAGACTCAGGTCTCGAAACGCGGGATGAACCCTTAAAGCGCAGGCGCGCTTTGGCCTACTGCCCGCGCTTTCAACACTGGTCGTCACGTATCACTTCAGAGGTTGTTTTGACCCACTTCGAGTTGGAATTTGGACTCGGAGTAAAAAGGTGAATTGTAGCTCTTCGAGTTAGCTTTCCAATGACACCAATATCAGCTCGATCCGACCACCATAGCTCCAAGTCCAGCCCTTACAAGAAAGAGGTGTCGAAACAACAACTTCAATACATCCGGAACCAAGTGTTCTTTTCCCATCAACTCTTGGGCTAATCTCATAGCTTGTCTCTCTTCTTGCTTTCTCCAATGCTTTGGCTTCACCTCCTCTACACTTGTTGTCTTCACATCTACAATAAAAATCCACAACAAAGTGTAGATATCCGAATCTTTCTACAAATTAGCAAAACTAGCAAAACTAACTAAAACTAAACCAAAAACCATAAAAATCCTAACTAAACATGCCCTAAAACACTACCTAATATGTGTCTATCAAGTGACTTGGAAAACATCATCAAAGAGGCTCGAAAGAAGAAAAGAATGGAGAACCAAGCACAACAATGTGATGAGGTTTCTAGGATGAGGGCCGACATGGCTCGTATGCTACTTGAGATGGCCAACCAAGATGCCAAAATGAGGAGAGAGCGTGAGCAAAGGTTGATGTTGGAGGCTCAAATCAACACCCAACCCCGGAATGCACGCCAATACATGCATCTGGAGTTGAAGGTGCCGGAGCCGGCCATTGTCTTGCCGGAGGTTTCAAAGAACTTCGAGATCAAGACTCAATTCATATCACTTATCAAGAGGGACCAATTTGAGGGGGGGCCTAATGATGCCCGATTGAGCATGTGAAGAGGTTCAAGGATATGTGTGAGACTATCTCGACGGATGAAGAGACGCTAGAGTACGTGCTACTCAAAGCTTTCAAATGGTCGTTAGGAGGCAAGGCGGCGCATTGGCTAGAGAGCCAAGCTCCTCGATCGATTACAACATGGCGGGCTCTCAATGAGGCATTCTTGATGAAGTTCTTCCCACCAACGAAAACAACGGAGCTTAGAAGGAAAATAGCAAGTTTTCAACAAGGAGCCAACGAGCCATTCTTTGAGGCTTGGGATCGGTTCAAGGAAATGTTAAGGCAATGTCCAATGCATGGGCAATAACCTTATGTTCTCCAAGACATATTTTTCCAAGGAATCAACCCTGCCACCAAGGACAAGTTGAACCTCCACACCGATTGTGGGTTCATTGATTTGCCACCGGAGCAAGCATGGGAGTTACTTGATAAACTCTCCGACTACGAAGCCATGTACGGAGTGAGCCAAGTCAACAAGGAGGCAAGAGTCGAAGGAGATGGTACAAGGAGGCTCTATGACCCGAAGAGTGAAGAGGTTGATAAGGATGTGAAGATTCAATTCCTTGAGGATGAATTGAACAAGATGAGGAGGCAAATGAATCACCTCAAGCAAACCATAAGGGCGTGTGAAGAATGTGGATCTTTCAAGCATGTTGCTCAAGAGTGTCCCAATGAACGCCAAGTTCGCTTGGCCGAGAAAATCGAGGAGGCACACTTTGTTCAAAGCAACTATGGAGGAAGAGCCAACTTCAACAACGGAGGCAATGGAGGAAAGGGAAGGTGGAACCAAGGTCAAGCTAATGGCTACAACAACAACTACAACCAAAACGAGCCAAGGGCCCAACCACCACCATACCGACCTCCGAGGTTTTATGAACAAACTCCACAATGGGCACAAGACTTGAAGAATCAATTCACTAATGTTGAGAGGAGAGTTGATGAGATGGGCACCGAATTCAAGGAGTTTGGTGTATGGAGAAGACAAGTGGACAACCAATTTGCTCACATGGCAAATCAACTTCCAAGAGAGGATGGGAGACTCCCGGGCCGACCCGAGGAGAATCCCCGTGCCCCACAACATCAAAATGAAGTCCGAGCTATAGGATTGAAGAGTCGTCGGAGTTTACCCGAGCCACAAATGCCAAGAACGAGGGAAGAGAGTCGGACCGAATTACCCAGTAACTCGGGCCCGACATGCCAAGACATCGAGCCAGAAGTTAGAAGAGGTCCCCTGACTAGGACCGAGGAAGGGAGGAAGTCGGGCCCGACATACCTTGAAGTCTGACCGACTCCCCAAGCATTGGCCTGCCCCCAGATCGAGGACCCGCACATCGGTCCCGGCGTCGAGCCAACATCGGTCCAAGCAGAGAATGGGGAGAGTGATCCAAGCCGGTCGAAGGAAGTTGACCCAAGCAAGAATCAAGGTGGCACAACTCTTCCTTACCCATCAAAGCCCAAGGAAGTTGTGGAGGGCAAGTTTAAGAGGTTCTTGAAGCTCTTGCAAGGGTTGAACATCACCATACCGTTCACCGATGCTCTAAATGAGACGCCATCATATGCCAAGTTCTTAAAGGAAATTTTGAGCAAGAAGAGGTCGATTTGGAAATGCAAGACGAGGTGAAAATCTTGGAGCTACCTCAAAAATTGGGTGATCCCGGGAGATTTGCAATTACCGTGGGTATTGGATCCCGGAAGTTTCAAGCTTTGTGTGATCTAGGAGCAAGCACTAGTGTCATACCGTATACCATATGGAAGTCTACCGCCATGGGACTCATCGCTCCGGTTAACATGAGAGTGACCATAGCCGATGGAACATCAATTGAGCCGATTGGAGTGGTAGAGGACTACCCGGTGTGTGTGGAAGGACATTATGTTCCGGCGGACTTTGTTGTGGTTGACATGCTAGAGGTGCCGGGAGAGCCTATCATTCTAAGAAGACCTTTCCTTGCTACGGTGGGAGCTATCATAGATGTCAAGAAAGGTCACTTGTCACTTGATTTTGGAGGAATAGAGCTCGAGTTCTCCTTTAAACCAACCTCGAAGGAAGCTTTGCATAGAGAAGCCAAAATGATCCAATCCTTTCCAAGTGGAGTGCATGGGAGGCTATATCTAACAAGACAAGGACAAGAAAGCTAGAGTTGAAAGCCATTCCAGCACCTCATGGAGTCGAAGTGACAAACGAAGGCTTGGCTACAAACCTAGTGGAAAGTGAGAAAGTGGAGAATGGAATGTCATACTTGGAGGTGTTCAAAGCCGAAACGGAGGAAGCCCAAGCACCACCGGAACCTTCTCATGAGCTCAAGGAGCTTCCAAAGGACTTGAGGTATGCCTTCCTTAGCCCTAACTCTTCATTACGCGTAATTATAAATGCTAATTTGAATGATGAGGAAGAGTCTAAGTTGTTAGAGGTCTTAAGGAGGCATAGAGGAGCTTTAGGATATTCATTAGAGGAACTAAAGGGAATTTCACCTTCAATTTGCATGCATAGGATTTACATGGAGGACAATCATAAACCCACTATTAAACCACAAAGAAGATTAAATCCTAACATGAAAGAAGTGGTTAAGAGTGAGATACTTAGGATGTTGGATGCGGGAATCATCTTCCCAATTTCGGATAGCAAATATGTGAGTCCCGTGCATGTAGTTCCTAAGAAGGGTGACTTAATCGTAGTGCAAAATGAGAAAGGAGAAATGATTCCTACTAGAACCACTACAAAATGGCGCATGTGCATTGATTACCGAAAGTTAAATAGTGGTACACGTAAGGATCATTTTCCCCTTCCTTTTATAGACCAAGTTCTTGAAAGATTGGCACAACATGAATACTTTTTCTACCTTGATGGGTATAGCGGATTTTGGCAAATCCCCATTCACCCCGATGATCAAGAGAAGACGACTTTTACAGGTCCTTATGGAACATTTGCCTATAGACGCATGCCTTTTGGCTTGTGCAATGCTCCGGCAACGTTTCAAAGGTGCATGATGTCTATCTTCTCCGACATGGTGGAGGAAATAGTCGAAGTATTCATGGATGATTTTTCGGTCTATGGTTCCTCTTTTGATGCTTGTTTAGCTAATTTGGATAGGGTCTTAGCTAGATGTGAGGAGACTAACCTAGTGCTTAATTGGGAGAAATGCCATTTCATGGTTAAAGAAAGAATAGTTTTAGGACATCTCATTTCTAGTAGAGGAATCGAAGTTGATAGGGCAAAAATTGAAATAATTGAAAAACTTCCTCCACCTACTTGTGTACGCGATGTTAGGAGTTTCTTAGGTCATGCGGGCTTTTATAGACGCTTTATCAAAGATTTCTCTAAAATTGCAAAACCTTTATCTAACCTTTTGATGAAGGATGTTCCCTTCGAATTTTCCGGGGATTGCATGAGTGCTTTTTGTAGGTTGAGAAATGCTTTGGTTTCGGCCCCTATCATGGCGTCACCCGATTGGAATCTCCCATTCAAGGTGATGTGTGATGCAAGTGATTTCGCCGTAGGAGCCGTTCTTGGGCAAAGAAAGGAGGGAAAGTTGCATGCCATCTACTACGCATGCAAAACTTTGGATGAAACTCAATGCAAGTATACAACAACGGAAAAGGAATTCCTCGCGGTGGTGTTTGCGTTTGAGAAATTCCGATCATACCTTGTGGGGTCTAAGGTGGTAGTCTTTACGGATCATGCGGCAATCAAGTACCTTATGAAAAAGAAGGACGCTAAACCAACGCTCTTAAGGTGGATGCTTCTCCTTCAAGAGTTTGACCATGAGATCAAGGATAAAATTGGTGCGGAGAATGTAGTGGCCGATCATCTATCTCGTATGCCCATGGAGTACATGATGGAAATGGAGGATGGTGTGGCAATAGATAATGTGAGGGCGGATGAAGGTCTCATGAGTGGGAAGAAAGAAAAGAAGGAGGGATCGACTAAGATGGTGTATCGGGTCCAAGGTGTCCAAAGTCGGACCGACGTCCAAGCAAGCTCTAACAACTCGGAACCGAGGTCCACAAAGTCGGTCCCGAGGGATTTGTGCACATGTGCAATTCGACCGATGTCCAATCATGTCGGGCTCGGTACCCTACAATGTCGGTCCATGAAGTCAAGTAAGGTTCTCCACTCGGTCTCCATTCCATCCCGTTCTCGATTGATTACTTCTTCTTCCCCCACTTGTCTCCTATCTATTGATGTCGTGAAACGAGGGATTACCCCTTGGTTTGCGGATTGCTAACTTTGTCGTAGGGGGAGTGATCCCACCAAATTTGTCTTATTCGGCTAGGAAGAAATTCTTACATGATGCTAAACAATATTATTGGGATGATCCATACCTCTACAAGGAAGGGAGTGATCGAATCTATAGACGATGTATTCCAATTGAGGAGATTGAGAGCATAATTCGCCATATTCATTCCTTGCCGACGAGAGGTCATGCCAAGAGTTCTAAAACCACGGAAAAGATTCTACATTGTGGATTTTATTGGTCAACCATGTTTAAGAATGTGCATGAGTATGTGAAGAGATGTGAAGAGTGCCAAAGAGAGGGGAACTTGTCAAGGAGAAATGAGACTCCGCAAACCGGAATTCTAGAGGTGGAGCTCTTTGATGTATCGGGGATCGACTTCATGGGACCATTTCCCACGTCGGGCCCGTACAAGTACATTTTGGTGGCCGTGGATTATGTCTCAAAGTGGGTGGAAGCCATTCCAACAAGGACCAATGATGCAAGGGTAGTGATGAAGTTCTTGAAAAGCAACATTTTAGCAAGATTTGGCGTGCCTAGAGTTCCCATTAATGATGGTGGTCCTCACTTCATTGAAAATTGCTTTGAGAATGTGTTGATCAAGTATGGGGTGTCTCACCGAGTTGCTACTCCTTATCACCCTCAAACGAGTGGACTAGTTGACTCGGCTAAAGTCGTCATGCCAAGATCAAAGATAAATAACCCAAACTACAAACTAAGTATAGCATGCAAGTAAGGGGTCGAACCCAAGAGAACAAAGGCTTCTAGTACTAATATATTTATCAACTATAGAAAAGGGGGGTTAAAGAGAAAGATCTAAACTAAACTAGAAAATAAATAACAAACAAATAAACAAACATGCAAATATGGGGAACAATTGATAAGGAAACAAGTTCATTCAAAAGATCCACTCATGATATAATCCCTCGATCATAGATTTATCCATTGATTTCATTCACACCTACGGTTAATTCCTATCCTGATCATTAACAATCGCAAGTCCACGGTCCAAGCAATTCTATAACCCTAGGCAAGGACGCTTAACCTAGAATTAGCATAGAGAACAAGGATATGCAGGATATAATATCAAACAATCAAGCTAAGAGTCAATTGTAAGATAAAACAACCAATTCTCTTCTTAATCCTAGTTGCATAGACAACAGGTCTAGGTTAAGTTGTTTTCACAGATCAGTTTTATCCACGGTCCAAACCTAATCAAACAGTAGAAAGCTAATCAATTCAATAGGTTAATTACTCCTAGAGAAACAATCAACAATCATAAGATGAAGCACAAGAGAATCAATATTAACCAAAGGATAGAAATCAATTACCAAAACCTCACGAGTTTATACATCAGAGCTTCTCCCTTGAACAAACCTAAGGAGACTAGCTCTCCATAACTAAGCTAAAAACCTAACTTGTGGAAGAAGGTAGAAGGTACAATGTCTATCGTGAATGAATAAAACCTAGGGAGGACTCCTCCATATATAGCCCAAGGAACAAGCTCCACGAGATAGATAAGGAAAGAGGCAAAAGATAGAAAAGGAAACAAGATAGAATGATTTCGGCCCGCTTCGGATTCGGCATCACCGCGGTCGCATCGCCATCACCGCGCCCGCGCTTTCGCAACAGAGAAGAATAGGTCGGTCTCGGGAAGCACCGCGGTCGCGTCGCCCAGGCCGCGGTCGCGGTATCTCGACAGTTTTTCTGGCGTCACTTCGGAGGCTGTTTTGACCATCTTCGGCTTGGAATCTGACTTCGGTGTAAAATGATGAATTGAAGCCCTTGACGTTAGCTTTCCAATGGCACAGAAATCAGCTCAATCCGACCTTTGTATCTCAAGATATAGCCTTCGCAAGCAAGTGGTGTCGCGCAGACAGCTCAAAACGCCTTAAAACTCTCGATTCTTGCATTCTTGTGTCTTCGGCCTAGATATTACAATTACGCTCAAATCTAACCTAAACACTCTCAATATAGCCCTAAAATACAAGAGTTAACCTATACAAAATAGGCCGAATCAAATTCCCCCATACTTAGATCTTGCTCGTCCTTGAGTAAGCTCAAAACAAATATAACAAGGCAGCACATCTAAGATCTCAGGAACTACAAGGGAAGATAAAAACACTCAACTCACAACCCGAACCCAAAATATAGAGAAATCATGAGCATAAAACAATGAAGCTCAAACACACACCTCACAACAAGATATAACACTCAAGCTCTAAAAAGATGAAAGAGAGCAACCTAGGATCTACCCAAATCTAACATGTAAGCCCCAAAGTCCCCAAGCAAGAATGATCCTAAAACACTCGAATTTTACCGCTCAATTCTTCTTAGGCGCCCTTTCGGGTTTTCACCTAACCGCTCTTTTCACTTTTCTCAAGGTGTGCTCACCAAAACTCACAACTCTCATGAACCTCATATTACCCCAGCCTAATGCTGGTCCGGGTTACCTGCTTATTACCTGAGCCGCCCTTTCGGGTTTTCGACTCATCCCAGGATTTATATGCCTTTTTTCAATATTTATGGCTTTTTCTATCTTTTTCTTTTTCTTTCTTTCTTTATTATGCAAAAAGATATGGTGCAAGTGCTCCATGAAAAGAAGAAAATCAAAAATCTGAAGCAAATAGCTAACTAAGCTAACTAGGATAAGCGAATGCGAGTACTCCTTCCCCCATACTTAAATCCTTCATTGTCCTCAATGAAGCAAAGAGAAAGGATAGAAGCAAGGAAGAAGGTATATCAGAAGACTCACAAACGATGAAGAGTGGTGGAATGGAAGAACTCTTCATAGGCGGTAGAATAATGCAACTTCGTAATCCAAGTCTGTTGGCCTACCGCGGGCGCGGAACAAGGGGCGCGGGCGCGAAATTTATGCAGAGAGCGAAGTCGTGGTCGGGTGGTCACCGCGGGCGCGGCTGAGGAAGCGCGGGCGCGGTACTCGTGCAGGGACGAGGTTTTGACTTCGTCTTGAGAAACGTAATGTGCAAGCGACCTTCGTATCTTGGCTCGTCTCTTGGAAGATGGACAAATACTTGAACTCGAGCCGTGGAGAAGAAGTCCCGGGGAAACAAAGCTCCCCCATACTTAGGCTTTAACACATAGCCAAAGAATGGAAAGTACAAAGGTGGATGAAAAGAAGAGATAGAAGATGGAAAGATAGAAGATGGATAGAATGGATATAGATGGATAGAAAATATAGAGGTAGAATGGGACCAAGAAGTCCTCTTTTTTCTTTTCTTTTTTTTTTCCGATTTTTTTTCCTTTTTTTTCTCTCTTTTTTTTTAAACCGAACCAAGGGGCCTCCGCGGGCGCGGCGTGAGGACCGCGACCGCGGGGGTCTAGTACATGTACATCGGGGGTCTAGGCTTGGCCGCGACCGCGGTGTGGTTGCCGCGACCGCGGATTTGCACCAGAAACGTCCTTTCGGACCTAGGACCTGCACATTAGTCCGAAAAACGAGAATAAACCTAAGTTAGGAATGGAAAAACAATCTATCTAAGCCTTGGGTTGCCTCCCAAGCAGCGCTATTGTTTAACGTCGTTAGCTCGACGTCTTCATGATCGGACATCATCAATGCCCTGAGCATCAAATCAAAGTCCTGCACAGCTATCTTACAACAGGACAAGTGACATGTTGACAAATTAACAAGACATAAGAAATAATTCAAACTTCTTTTTAACCTATCAAACATGTTTGAGCAGTTAGGGTGAGATTTTCTAGAGTGAAACCAATTAGGTGATTTATGTGATTTTTCAAAGTATTTATCAAAGCATGCAAATCTCCTAATTAGGTTATCACTTTTATCAAATAAAAAATAAGAGAAGTCATCAACTACCCTATCATGCTCAAAAATTGAATCCTTAACAAGAGATTGACATGCCAGAACAAAGCAAGGATCAAAGGAGAGAGAAGAAGTAAAATAAAGGATATATGGATCATCCAAACTGATTTCCGGAATCTCGGAGTCGACACCTTGAATGTTGGAATTCGGGACATCATTGACAAAACCCTCGTGGAGGGAAGGTGGCGGAACAACTTCTTCAGGGGCCGCGGGCGCGGTTTGTGGGCCGCGGTCGCGGCACTCGTCCAGGGGCAGCTCCTCCGTTCCTGCGTCGGAACCGCGGTCGCGGTATGGTGGCCGCGGTCGCGGATCATCCGCTGAGAGATCGTCGTGAGTTTCTGTAGGGATTCCGCGGTCGCGGTCTGCCTGACGCGGTCGCAGAATAGCAACAGGAGCGTCATTCGTTATGCCCAACTCTCGTCCACTCTCCAGTGACACAGCACTTACAGTCACCAGTGCTTGAAGAGTAACATTGATCTTCTCTGAAATCTCCCTCATTTTTAACTCGATTGCCAAGTGCATATCTCGGAGTTTCCTATCAAATAGCTCATTCAACTCCTCCAGTTTCGTAGAAGGTTGTTCTTCAGCTGGTGGCTTGTCAGGGCAGCGAGGCATCCATCTTCTGTGATCCTCATCAAAGTTCTCAGGAATCTCCATGGAAGGGAATACGAAAATTTCTGACGGTGAAGAAGAAATCTCTATAACAGCATCTGGCTCCTTCGGCGAGTAATCAGGCTCGTCGTTTTCACTCCAGGTGTCACCATACTGAAGGAAATACTCCTCTTCTGTCATTACATATCGTTCCTCCTCAGGCTCAGGCTCGGAAGCTTGATCTATCAAAATCGGGGGCGAAGCCCCCAATGCAATACCTCAAACCTCCACTTGCTCCAAACCATCTAGGAATTCACTAAATATTGCCCAATCCTCTTCTTCTGTGGTCTCGTCATCCTGAGTGGACTCTTTCTGCCATATGAACTCGAGCATGGGGAGCCCCTCAGGCATTGAGATAGGGTAATCGAGCTTTACAACCGGACACGGAACATTGTCGGTGAAGACAGGATCGCCATGAAGAACCGGTGGACCGATCTCCTCGGGGGCCGCGGGCGCGGTTTGTGGGCCGCGGTCGCGGTTCTCCTCCAGGGGGGGATCCTCCGTGTCTGTATCCGAACCGCGGGCGCGGTCCAGGGGGCGCGGTCGCGGTTCTTGGTCAGAAAGCTGTCCGGCATTAAGCTTGTCCTGCAGCAACCGACTCTCGTCGAACATGGCCATGAAAATTTCAAATAGTTCCTTCTCAGGTCTCAATTTGGCATATCCTTTCTCAGTCCTGCGATACACCTCTTCCTGCATCTCCAATGTCATGCCACTACGGATTTCTAGGCTCAGATCATACGCACAGACATAGACTCCACGAGCAGTTAGGTCAATTGCCTCATCTAGAACTCTCTCAAAATAGTCACAGAATGGTTCACCCTGCAACTGATTAAACTCATAGAAAGGCATCAGAATATACAAGTGCGGACCGTAAGATAGGCCCACAAAAAGTCAATAAAAATATTAATACGAGAAAGAAACCAAAGTTCCCCGGCAACGGCGCCAAAATTTGACTCGGCTAAAGTCGTCGTGCCAAGATCAAAGATAAATAACCCAAACTACAAACTAAGTATAGCATGCAAGTAAGGGGTCGAACCCAAGAGAACAAAGGCTTCTAGTACTAATATATTTATCAACTATAGAAAAGGGGGGTTAAAGAGAAAGATCTAAACTAAACTAGAAAATAAATAACAAACAAATAAACAAACATGCAAATATGGGGAACAATTGATAAGGAAACAAGTTCATTCAAAAGATCCACTCATGATATAATCCCTCGATCATAGATTTATCCATTGATTTCATTCACACCTATGGTTAATTCCTATCCTGATCATTAACAATCGCAAGTCCACGGTCCAAGCAATTCTATAACCCTAGGCAAGGACGCTTAACCTAGAATTAGCATAGAGGACAAGGATATGCAGGGTATAATATCAAACAATCAAGCTACGAGTCAATTGTAAGATAAAACAATCAATTCTCTTCTTAATCCTAGTTGCATAGACAACAGGTCTAGGTTAAGTTGTTTTCACAGATTAGTTTTGTCCACGGTCCAAACCTAATCAAACAGTAGAAAGCTAATCAGTTCAATAGATTAATTACTCCTAGAGAAACAATCAACAATCATAAGATGAAGCACAAGAGAATCAATATTAACCAAAGGATAGAAATCAATTACCAAAACCTCACAAGTTCATACATCAAAGCTTCTCCCTTGAACAAACCCAAGGAGACTAGCTCTCCATAACTAAGCTAAAAACCTAACTTGTGGAAGAAGGTAGAAGGTACAATGTCTATCGTGAATGAATAAAACCTAGCGAGGACTCCTCCTTATATAGCCCAAGGAACAAGCTCCACGAGATAGATAAGGAAAGAGGCAAAAGATAGAAAAGGAAACAAGATAGAAAGATTTCGGCCCGCTTCGGATTCGGCATCACCGCGGTCGCGTCGCCATCACCGCGCCCGCGCTTTCGCAACAGAGAAGAATAGGTCGGTCTCGGGAAGCACCGCGGTCGCGTCGCCCAGGCCTCGGTCGCGGTATCTCGACAAAACTTCTGGCGTCACTTCGGAGGCTGTTTTGACCATCTTCTGCTTGGAATCTGACTTTGGTGTAAAACGATAAATTGAAGCCCTTGGCGTTAGCTTTCCAATGGTACCGGAATCAGCTCAATCCGACCTCTGTATCTCAAGATATAGCCTTCGCAAGCAAGTGGTATCGCGCAGACAGCTCAAAACGCCTTAAAACTCTCGATTCTTGCATTCTTGTGTCTTCGGCCTAGATATTACAATTACGCTCAAATCTAACCTAAACACTCTCAATATAGCCCTAAAATACAAGAGTTAACCTATACAAAATAGGCCGAATCACTAGTTGAGGTGTCTTACCGTCAAATCAAGGCCTTTTTGGAGAAGACGGTATCTAGATCAAGGAAAGATTGGGCATCTAACCTTGATGATGCACTTTGGGCTCATAGAACCGCTTACAAGACACCTTTGGGGACTACACTATTCAATCTAGTCTATGGTAAGGCATGTCATCTTCCGGTGGAGTTAGAACACAAATCCAAGTGGGCTCTCAAGGAGATGAATTGGGATGTAATCTTGGCCGATGAAAAGAGATTCCTAGACCTCCATGAGTTGGGGGAATTGAGATTGAAAGCTTATGAGAATGCTAAGTTGTATATGGAGAAGACCAAGAAGTGGCATGATAGGAAATTGGTTCCAAAAACCTATCAAGTTGGTGACAAGGTTCTTCTCTTCAATGCAAGACTTAGATTCTTTCCCGGGAAGCTAAGGACAAGGTGGAGTGGACCATTTGTGGTTCACCAAATTCATACCCAAGGAGCGGTAGATTTGGTTGATGAGAATGGACAAATCTTCAAAGTGAATGGTCATCGGTTGAAGAAGTTCTATGATAAGGTCGATGCAAGTGAAGAAGTTCGAGCCTCTTGGGCTCTTCTATACGCGGACTAAATCTAGACATGCCAATCATGAATACGAAATTGTGAGCTTTCCTAACTCTTTTCTCTTTCATTTTTGAGTTTTGATTTCTTTGTTTTGATGAGGACATCAAAATTCTAAGTATGGGGTGGGGGTTAGTTGCTCATACTTTCATGTGTAGGTTTCTTGTGTTAGTTTATTCTTAATTTGTTTTGGGATGTTTCCTTTTGGATAGTGGCATGAGATGTTGCATGAATGATGATTGAATTTGATGGTTTGAATGGATGAGTTTGTTTTATTTTTTGAGAATTTTTTTGCAAAAAAATCCATAAATTTTTGAAAAATTTCGTGTGAAAAATGTCAAAAAGATTTTGTTTTTGGACTAAGGAATTCCCATCTTAGATGTCTAAATGAAAGCTAGTGATAATGTGAGCATGTAAAGTCCTTTGCATATTTTTGGATGGTTTAGCCTCTAAGATGAATTTTGACCATTTTAGGGATGCTTGTTCATTATTGCTTATCCCTCATTTTCTTGTGTGAATTAGCTCATGCATGCTTAGTAAAACTTGTTATTGAGGTGCTTATCTATTTTCCAAGACCAATATGAGATTTCTTCTATGCATTGTCACATTGATTTGAGCTTTATTTCATTTAGTCACAAAATATTCCATATCCTACTTTGAATATAAACCGTTGTTTGTAGCCCCGCTTTAGCATTAAACCTTTGTTTGAAACTCCTCAAAAATATGATTCCTAGCCTATATGACTTGACCCTTATGGGATAGGACTTTAGTGAGAGGTTTGGGAGTGTATTTGGAGAGTTGAGATTCTCTTTGGTAAAGGGCAAAGAAGGGAGTTATAAATCAAGTGGGTAGTGCATCTTTGTGAAGCATAAAGTGAAAAGATAGAAAGAAAAGTTGGAAAAAGTAGTGGATTGAAAGCAAAGTGCTTAAGTGAAGAAAAGGGTCCCGACCGAGTTCAAAAGGACCTCGGGCCCGAGTTAGTAAGAGAAAAAAGTTTGAAAATCCAACAAAAAGCCTTGGTGCAAAGATGAAGTGGAATGTTAAGTGAAGTTGTGGGTTGAAAGGAGAAAAATCAAAGTCTTTTGGGTGAGAAAAGTTGAAAGTGGAATAATTTGGTGAAGTTGGTGAGAGATTAGGAAGTTCAATCCCCATTGTAAGCACCATAAGACCAAAATAATTCCCCCCTTGAGAAACACCAAAAGCCCCATTACAACCCGGCCGAATGGAACCTCTTTGAGGACCTCCATTGAGCCAAGTTCATATTCTTTATGTGCATTGTAATAGGCATCTCTAGGTGGAGGAATTGGTGATATTAGCTTCAATTGTAAAGTCTTTACTTGCATGATTCTTGAGTATTGAGTGTTCATTGCTAAACCTAAACACATGATGAGTGATACACATTTTCACATTCCTAAAGTGAGGCTTGGTTGCATTGAATTCATTGCTTGAACACTTGATCATGTGTGATGATGTAGTCTTGCTTGCATATCTATCACTTGTATTTGATTGATTTTTTCATATGAGGCTTTACTTGAAGATTGTGCTTCGGTCTTGCTTACAATGTTATTGCTTGAGGACAAGCAAGCTTAAGTATGGGGTATTGTGATGTCTCTAGTTTTGGTGGTGTTCTAGTGGTGATTATCCCTTGTTGTGTCTTTTGTTCCTTTCTTTGTTAAGTTTTGTCCCTTTTTAGCTTAGATTCTGATTTTCTATGAGATTCGGAGAATATGCGAATTTGTTGTGTTTTGTAGGTAAATTGGCGTGTTTTGAGGAAGTTTGGAAGGAGTTTCTAAGGAGGAGCAAAGGAGCGGAAGAGCTTTGCGATCAACGAAGAGGAACTCAAGGAAAACCAAGAAGAGAAGAGGATCGAGGTTCGGATCGACGTGCCCAGCAAGTCGGGCCCGAGTTTGACTTTTGGAGGTTCGGACCGAGTTGTGGCAAGTCGGGCCCGAGGTGTTCCGTGTCGGTCCATGTCGGCAAAGTGAAGATTGGGCTCCAAGGCATACAATTGTGATCTACCACTTTTGCCCCTCTTCTATTTTTGGAGATCCTTGGTCCCTAATTAAGAGGAGAAGACAATTAGAGGGAGAAGGGGCTAATCCACACATTTAATCACTCTCAAAGGCTCATGGAAGACTTGAAGAGCAAGGAGGAAAGAAGGAGTGGAGAGGAAGAGAGGAATTTTGTGGAGATTGCTAGATCTAGGATGAATTTGTGAGTTTGAACTTGCTTCGTTTTGCAATTAGTGGATTTGAGATTTGGATCTTGTGAATTCCTTTGATTTGAATGCAATTTGAGTTGGATTTGAGTTTGATGATTGAGACTTGTTTGCTTTGATATTTGATTACTTTTTACTCTTTCCACATGGAGTAGATTCCATAGTCTTGGGCTATGGGGGAAACCTCTAGCTAGATTTGGGTGTGAACCCCCAATTCCATAGCCTTGAGTGCTTGATCTAGGAATCCTCTCTACATAGAGCTATGATGTCGTGCTTTTTAGTTGATTTTCTTAGGTGGTTTTCTAGTTTATTTTGCATGTTTTCCTTTGTGTTCGTGTGTTTTGCATAAGATTTCAACTCTCTTTCGAGAGTTGGAGTCGTTTGTGTGTTGTTTCGTGTTGTGTAGGTATTTGGAGCCTTTAGGAGAAGTTTTTCATGCATTTTCGGAGCTTTTTAGGAACCGTTAGTTTTCAACAGTCAAGTCATCAAAGAACCAAGGACCAAAGTTGCAACCAAGTGAGCCTCAAAGAAGTACAAGGAACTCAAGAGAATCAAGGAGCAAAATGGAGGAAACGCCCAGCAAAAGACCGGGCAACTGGAGCAAGAACAGCACAACACGAGAAGAAAATCCCACCTCCTGTAGAAGGTCGGAGCCGACCCCTATATGGTCGGCCTCGACCTTGACCGATATCGGTCCGAAAAATCCGTGCTGTGCAAGTAACGCTTTTGGCGGGATTTTCGAAATCCGAAAGTGGGCGGCTGTTCCAGAGCTGTGGCAGGGATGTGGCAGTGGAGGAAGGTTCCTTTTGTTGACTTTTGTAGGCTGCTACAAAACCCCCATTTTGTCTCCCTTTCTAGCCAACTTTTCTTCTTGGGAAAGGCTCAAAAAAAGGAGGGGGAGAGTTGGCTCAGAAGAAGAAAAACGTGAAGAAGAAGAAGAGGAAGCTGAGAGAGAGAGAGAGAGAGAGAGAGAGAGAGAGAGAGAGAATTTGTGTAAGGGAAAGTGGTGGGGAAGAAAGCTCGTTCTAGTTGTTGTTTTAGGAAGAAGGTACAAGACAATGGTGTTTGAAGAAAACTTGTGGGTTTGCTAAAGTTTGTAAGTTTGGATCTTGTTTAATTGAAGTTGTTTGCTTTGGATGATGTCTTTCTCATCCCCTTCCTTGTTTGTGTGTGTGTGATGATGTGTGAGTAGATAGCTTGCTAGGTGTGGGGTGAAACCCACCATGAAAGTGCATTTAAGACCTTGAAACCTAGATCCATGCTTAATTTCTAATCTCTACCCCTAAATCCCTCTTGCATGCTCAAAACCCTTGACAAAAGTTGGGGAATGTCCTTGTTTGCAAACTAATTTAAAGGTTATCTTGTGACTTTGGGGCTATCCGGGTTAGGACGAAAGTTAGAGCCCTAGAAAACAAGTTGGATTGCATGTTAACTTCTTTATGAAAGTTGAGATTTTAATGTGTTCTTTTGTGACGAAAGTCATCCATGAGATTATGAGTTGAGTTGGTCTTCTATCATTGTTCGAATGCATGCTCGTGGTGTGGTGAATCCCTGCCCCTAGCTGTTTTCCCCTGCTTTTCCGAAACAAATCTTCGTGCCCAGATAGGTCGGTTGCGACCTGTTGCAGGTCGGCCGCGACCCCCCCCCCCTCCCTCTGTATTTGTTTCCCTTGTGTTGTGAAGTTCTGTTGTAGGTCGGCCACGACCTCCCTAGGGTCGGCCTCGACCTCTTCCTGGCCTCGACCTCTTCTTGAGACGTATGTTTTGTGTTTGATTGCTCGTTTCGCTTCGTTTTGTTTTGTTTTGCTTTCGTAGTTTGATTGCTAGACTATAGATCTACCAACTCCCGTGGACGATCCTGACTTCGCTATACTCAGCGGGGTCTTGAAAAATTTATTTGTTCGAGATTCGCATCACGACAAGCTACAATCTCTTGTGAGAACAAGGGATCAAGGGCTTGTGATTGGTTAGAGTAAGTGAAAGCTATCTCGAGCCTATCACTTGACCTTGCATCGAAGGGAAGGTGAAAACCCCCTAGGGTCGATGTGTAGAGTGGAGGGATCGAAGGCAAACGACCTTGATCTCACAAGGATCAACACTTATTGGCTGAATTGGGGTGGTATTACCCACATCTAGCTAGGGAAGGAACCCAAAAACCCAAGACCGATCTACTATTTTGCTAAGACCGAGTTACCCAGACGTCGGGCCCGACTTACATCAGTGTCGGTCCCGTGCAAACTCTCATCAATCCTTCTCGGACCGAGGTGACCAAAGTCGGTCCCGAGAAGTTCCCTTTGATTTTCCTTGTTTTTGCCTTTCTTTTCCCCTTTTAAGTCTTTTAGGTACACTCAACGCACGAAATCCCGTGTGTTCGACACCCTACCCTTCTACTACTACGAGATTCGGTTTTTATTTGAATTTTGAGACCCTCCGATCCGGAACCGATCACTAAGGAAAAGAAAGAGGCTGAAAGAAGAGCCAAAACTGCTGTTGCCGCCAAAGCCAAGGAAGGAGAAATAGAAGAAAATTTTCAAGTGGTAGGGACGCCAGTAGAAGTTGTTGAGCATGCTGACGAAGATAAAACTGAACGCATGAGTGGTCCAACTGAGGCTGAGAAGTGTTCCCAGAAGTACTGATCTTCTGGAACCAATGCATGATGATAGATCTCATCCAACAGGTTCATGAAACTCTCCATCAGCATACTGATCTTCTGGAACGCAACAATGAGCTCCTCGCACGGAACAACGATCTTCAAGAGCAGACTCTTAAGGCTCTCCGCAAGCGTCCCCAGAAATGATTACTCCTTCCCTTCCAACTCCTGAAAAATTTAATCTTTTGTTTTTGTTAAGACTTTGGGACGATGTCCCCGTTTTGAACTCTTTTGTGATTATCTGTAATGACCGTACTCTAATTCCTTGAATGTAGTTCATTACCTTGCAATCTATTATGTCTAAGTGTTCTTTCTTTAGTTATGACTTTGTGCGTGCATGCTTTTCGACTTGTTCTCCTTTTCGATGATGCCAAAAGGAGGAAGTATAGTTTTGTAGAGATGCGATTATTCTTAAGTTGTCATAGAAAGCATGTGTTTAGGGGGAATTTCGGCCATGTCCAAAGGACGCAAGTAGAAAATAAAATAGGACGCACTAAAAAGAATGTGTTGCATGTCAACTTAAGCTGAAAAGAAAATTAAAGTGTATTCCTTCATGCTAAAAGCTTTACTTCTGTACGCACTGTTTTAAAAGGGTTGTCATCATCAAAAAGGGGGAAATTGTTGTGACGATATTAAGGACGCCAGTCATTAATATCTAACCAATAATGATCGTCCCTAGTTTTGATAATGACAAACTTAGAGGTATTTGAGAAGTTGTCCAAGTGTTGATCTCAGGTAAGTCCAAAGGACGCACATGAGCGAAAAGGACAACAAGTGAACGAGAGTCCCTAACTCTGTAGGGACGCATTTCATCAGAACTTCCAAAGCTGAACGTAATCGGCGAAGTCCTTACGCAGATAGGACGGCGTCCTCATCAAGAAGGGACACGCGCCAAAATACGGGCGAAGTTCAAATTTGAATCAAGGCCGCCCCAACATGATTACATCATACTCGGCCGTAGTCCTCAGAAGGAAGCTTCCTTTGTCTGAGCACGTGTAGATAATCCCAAAGATGTCGCTTTCCCAGCAATGGTCCCCTATCCACGCGGAGGCTTCCCAAGCGTCAACAGAGTTGACTTCCTCAAGATGCTCATCGCACCGTTGATGAAAGATCAAGGATCCTTCCAAGTCTCAGAGGACGCTAGAGGACAAGAACCACTTCCGCTCTATGTACCCCCTAAGGGGTATGCATAGCGGTGTGGACTTTGAAGACTTTCTCTCAAGCTCTCCCGAAGCATTGAAGTTCAAGAACGAAGAACAAGGAGACAGAGTGAGCTTGAAGCAAGAGAAAGAAAGTCCAACCACATCAAATCCAAAACAAACCACAAAATAGTTAGAGTGGGGTTCCTCTATTGAAAATCCTCCAATGGAGGTAGAGGTTTACCCATAAGACTAGTTGGTCTTAGTGGGGTTCCTCTATAAATACTCGTGTCCATTATCTTATCTCGTTTCTTGTTAAGTCTATTTTTCGTTGCACCTAAGGACACCCTTAACCTAGTTAAGCACGCCCATTCTAACAGGCTTACGATCCAACAAAAGATGATAGGGCGAGTGATGTCTCTCATTTTGGAGGTGTTTTAGTAGTTAATTTCCCTTGTGAATATGTGTTTTTCATTCTCTTCTTTGTTAGTTTTGTTTCCTTTTTAGCTTAGTTCCCGGTTTTCTTCAAGAGTCGGAAACTATGCGAGTTTGTTTGTTTTTGTAGGTAATATGGCAAGAATGAGGACAATTTCGAGGAGCTAATGAAGGAGCCAAGTCAAGGAGTACAAGAGCCAAGCTAAAAATGAAGTGGAACCAAAGGAAACCAAGGAAGAAGACGAGGATCGAGGCCCTGGACCGAGATACATCAAGTCGGGCCCGAGATCGAGCACTCAGTTAACCGGACCGACGTTCCCAACGTCGGGCCCGAGGTAGTCCCGTGTCGGTCCAAGTCGGCATAGGATTGGATTGTTCCCCAAGGCATATTTTTAGCAACTTTCCACATTTGCCCGTTTCTAAATTGGGATTCCTTGGTCCCCAATCCAAGGAGAAGGTTAAGAGAGGTGATTAGTGATCAATTAGAGGGGTGAAGTGTGAGGGGGACGAGAGGCACACACAACACCAACCCAATTTCACTCTCAAAGGCTCAAGGAAGACTTGGAGAGCAAGGAGAAGAGAAGAGAAGGAAGAGAAGGAGAGATCGGTGGAGAAGAGAGGAGGAATTATGAGTTTTGAACTTTGTTTTGCTTTGATCTAGTAGAATTGAGACTTGGATTTTGTAGACACTTTGGATTTGAATGCAATTGGAGTTTGATTTGATGTTGATGATTGAGATTTGCTTGATTTCCATTTTGTTTGTGCTTTTCTCTTACCATATGGAGTAGATTCCATAGTCTTGGGCTATGGGGGAATCCCCTAGCTAAATTTGGGTAGAAAACCCCAATTCCATAGCCTTGAGTGCTTGATTTGTGAATCCTCTCTACATTGAGCTTCAATCTCTTGTAAAAGCAAGGGATCTAGGGCTTGTGTTTCGTAAGAGTAAGCGAGAGCATCTCGATCCCATCACAAGTCTCTAGCATCGAAGGTGACGCGAAAGCTCCCTTGGGTCGAGGTGTAGATTGGAGGGATTTGAGGCGAACAACCTCGATCTCACTAGAATCAAACACTTATTGGTTGAATTGAGGAAGAATATCCAAGTCTAGTTGGGGGAGGAACCCAAAAACCCAAGACCGATCTATTAATTGTTCAAGACCGAGATACCCAGTACATCGGGCCCGACTTGCACCACATCGGTCCCGACCATCTTGACCTCGATCCTACCTCGGACCGAAGTGACTTGTATCGGTCCGAGGAGATCTCTTTTGTTTTCCTTCATTTTGTCTTTATTTTCGCCTCTTTTTAGTTTTTTCGGGTACTCTCGACACACGAACTCCCGTGTGTTCGACACCCTACCTCTTTACTACAATTTGATGTTCGGTTTTATAAATTTAAATTGTGAGACCCTCCAATCCCGGACCGATCAGAATTTTGGCGCCGTTGCCGGGGAGTTCTACTTGTTCGAGGTACCCCTCTTTGTTGAGTCTTTGATTTTTGGTAGTGATTTGGGTTAGGGATTAGCCCAAACCCCTTGTTTGTTTTGATTCGGTTTTGTTTGTGTCTTTGGTTATAGGTGCATGCGAGCTAGTTCCGTCCGAGGAACCCTTGAGCTCGACTTTGTGTGTGACCCGGAGAGTATTCTAAGGCAAGCCCGCAAGAAGAAGAGGATGGCGGACCAAGCCCGAGATGAGGAGTTTGAGAGGATGAGAGCCGACATGGCTCGAATGCAAATTAAGATGGCAAATCGCGATGCCGAGGCCCGTAGAGAGAGGGAGCAAAGGATAAGGTTGGAGGCCCAAATCAACACTCAACCCCGGAATGCTAGACAATACATGCATCCGGAGTTGAAGATCCCGGAGCCGTACATCGTCTTGCCGGAGGTGTCAAGGAATGTTGAGATAAAAGCTCAATTTATCTCACTCCTCAAGAGAGAGCAATTCCAAGGGAGGCCGAATGAGTGTCCGATCGAGCATGTGAGGCAATTCAAGGACCTTTGTGAGACCATTTCCACGGATGATGAGACACTTGAGTATGTGCTACTCAAAGCCTTCAAGTGGTCTTTGGGAGGCAAGGCTTTGCATTGGTTGGAGAGTCAAGCACCTCGATCAATCGCGTCATGGAGGGCCCTAAATGAAGCATTCTTGATGAAATTCTTCCCGCCCACCAAGACGACGGAGCTTAGAAGGAAGATTGCTAGTTTCCAATAAGGAGCTCATGAGCCACTTTTCGAGGCATGGGATAGATTCAAAGAGATGTTGAGGGCGTGTCCAACACATGGGCAACAACCCTATGTCCTTCAAGACATCTTCTTCCAAGGGATCAACACCGCCACAAAGGATAAATTGAACCTCCATACCGATTGTGGGTTCATAGATGTGCCGCCGGAACAAGCATGGGAGTTGTTGGATAAACTCTCGGATTATGAGGCGATGTATGGTACTAGCAATGTGAGCAAGGAAGCAAGAGTCCATGGAGAAGGTACGAAGAGGCTCTACGATCCCAAAAGTGAAGAGGTGGACAAAGATGTGAAGATCCAATTCTTGGAGGATGAATTGAACAAAATGAGGAGGAAGATGAGTTATGCCCAACAAACTACAAGAGCATGTGAAGAGTGTGGTTCTTTGAAGCATGGAGCCCAAGAGTGCCCAAATGAGCGCCAAGTTCGGTTGGCGGAACAAATTGAGGAGGCTCATTATGTCCAAAGCAATTTCGGAGGAAGATCTAATTTCAACAATGGAGGAAGGTGGAACCAAGAGCAAGCAAGTGGCTACAACAACAACTTCAACCAAAACGAGCCAAGGGCCCAACCACCACCATACCGACCTCCGGGGTTCTATGAGCAAGCACCTCAATGGGCTCAAGACTTGAAGGATCGATTCACCAACGTGGAGAGAAGAGTTGATGAGATGGGTGCTCAATTCAAAGAGTTTGGTGTTTGGAGAAGGCAAATGGACAACCAATTTGTTCACATGGCGAATCAACTTCCAAGAGAAGAAGGGAGACTCCCGGGCCGACCCGAGGAGAATCCCCGTGCCCCACAACAACAAAATGAAGTTCGAGCCATAGGATTAAGGAGTGGACGGAGTTTGCCCGAGCCACAAGTTCCAAGATCAAGAGAAGAGAGTCGTACCGAGGTTCCCAGCACCTCGGGTCCGACGTACCCAAATGTCGATCCAGAGAATGGAGGAAGTCCCCTGGAGTGGACCGAGGTTGAACCCAACTCGGGCCCGACTTGCCCTGAAGTCGGCCCGACGTGCCCAAAAGTTCTCTGCCCTGGGACCGATGTCCCTGAAGTCGGTCCCGAGGTGCTTCCAACGTCGGTCCAGGGTGGAGTTATTGAGAAAGATCGATCCAACGAGGTTGATCCAAGCAAGAAGCAAAGTGGCACAACTCTTCCATATCCTATGAAGAAGCCCAAGGAGATTGTTGAGGGCAAGTTCAAGCGGTTCTTGAAGCTTTTGCAAGGCTTGAACATTACCATTCCTTTCACCGATGCTCTAAGTGAGATGCCATCTTATGCTAAGTTCTTGAAGGAAATCTTGAGCAAGAAGAGATCAATTGTTGAGATGCAAGATGAGGTGAAGATCTTGGAGCTACCTCAAAAACTTGGTGATCCCGGAAGATTTGCCATCACCGTAGGGATTGGATCCCAAAACTTCAAGGCTCTTTGTGATTTGGGAGCAAGTATTTCGGTTATGCCCATGAGCATATGGAGAAGGGCTAACCTCGGAGATATGGAGCCGGTTGATATGAGTCTTACCATGGCCGATGGTTCATCCACAAAGGCCACCGGAATTCTTGATGACGTCCCGGTTCGAGTTGAAGGTATTTTGTACCCGACGACTTTGTGATTCTTGACATGAAAGAGGATCCGATGGTGCCCATTATTCTCGGAAGGCCGTTTCTAGCTACGACGGGTGCCAAGTTTGATGTGAGGAATGGGAAAGTCACTTTCGAGATTGGCGAGGAGAAAGTGGAGTTCCATTTCAACAAGGCCCTTAATGAACCGGACGCGTTGGCAATTTGGAAACTAGAGGAAAATGCCAAGTGCAAGAGGGAGAAGTTGGAATCCACAAGAGAGGAAGCACCATTGAGAGACCATGACATGGTCGATGTTAAAATCCATGATGAGACAAGAGATGGAGATAGCCCACCAAATCATGAAGAGTACCCTAATCTATATCCTTTTGATGTGGGAGATTCTTACATTTGTCTAAGTGATTTGAAAGAGGATTTAGAGGATGACTACCTTTGTTTGAGTGATTTGCAAAATGATTTGAGTTATGATGTCGTAGAGTCCCCTAGAAATTCTTTAGACTTTTGTGGTGTAGGTGATAAAGTGCAAGATGATTTAATGCAAGAGATGCCAAGCTACACTTTGGAGGAGACGGACAAAGGAGAATTTGGATGCCACACTTTCATCAAACACAAATGGTGGCACTTTGGCTATGAGGATTGTGGAGAAGCACATGGCAAGGAGGATCAATTCACCGTTTTTCACCCTCCTTGAAGGGTAGAGGTTAGACGTCAAGCTAATGACGTTAAAGAAGCGCTCCTCGGGAGGCAACCCGGGTTTAGTAGATTCATTTTCGTAGTTTGTAGCTTGTTTCTTTTTGCCTTAGCTTAGATTAGTCCTAATCTCTTCTCTAGCTTGTATTTTGTGGAAATGTGTGTTGTGTGAGCTTCACTAGCATATGTGGTATTTGTGGAAAAGATGCAAGAACTTGTGGATAGAAGTAACTAAGTCGTGGGATTTTTAGGAACCAAAATCGGGTAGGTCCGAAGTACCCAGTACCTCGGGCCCGAGGTGCCCGACGTCGGTCCAGTTATGCCGACCCATGTTGGACCTTGACTTTATGGAAATTCCTACTATACCCTCTTGACCCACCTTTGTCTTCTTCCCCATTTAAGAGCCTTTTCCCTCACCTAACATCATCACCCCCATAACTACTTTCCCAAAATACCCAGTTCTCTCTCAAAACCCAAATCGATCCCATCTCCCCCACCATACTCGATCCTAAAGAAACCTCACCACAAGATCTCGATCCATACCCTAGCATACCCAAGCATTGAACCAAAATCCAAAAAGCCCACCCAAATCCCATAGATCTACATCCTTCTTCTAGACCTAGAAGAGGAAATTTGAGTTCTAAGAGTTGCTTGCTAGAAGTTCTTGTTTTCTTCATATTTGGTATGTAAATCTCAATCTCTACTTGATTCTTTATGAATTTCATGCTTTCATTGCTAGATTTGAGATATGCCATGATTGAGTGAGCTTGAACCTTGAGCATCCATGGTGATTTGCTTGCATTGTGAAATTTGTGCTTAATTGTTGCTAAATCCCACTTAGAACTTCGATTGATATTGATTGATGGAGGATTTTGGATTTTAGAGGCATGATAGTGTGTTGCATGGATGAATCTAGGATGAGAAATCGGAATGGACTCGGTCCGAGGTACCCAGTACCTCGGGACCGATGTTGAAAGTTGGTCCAGCGACTCGGACCGAGGTCCCCAACCTCGGACCCGATGTCCCCTGTTAGTCGGTCCGACGTTTTTCGAGCTTCTTTTGTGTGAATTTAGGATTTCATGAGCTTGAATGTTGGTTATAGCATGCCATTCATGATATGATTTGAGGCTTGACCATTGATATGTGAATCTTAGTTCATACATGATTGAATTTTTGTGGATTGAGTGTGTCAAGTGCAAGTATGGGGTTATCTCTTTGCATGATGCGTTGTTTGTGATGGAAGCTTGTGATTTTGTTGTGATTGTATAGATTTTATCTTGGAGTTCTTTGGTTTTGATTGTGTGTAGGTACCATGTCTACTCGAGCATCTTCTTCAAGGATGGAGAAAGCCACCAAGAAGTCCAAGAAGTCGTCCAAGAGAGTCCAAAGGATGGATGATGTGCGTATTGAGGATGAGGATGATGCTAGAGAGTATGAGCGTCTCATGGGTCTATCTCACAACACCCGGTGGTTAGAATGGGAGTCTATTCAAAAGATGAGTATGGAGGAGGCTCTTACTCGGTGCTATTCTCACATTGGGCTCAATGTCTTGCTAAGGTGCAACAACACTCATTATCCCGCCTTGACATCCGAGTTCATGGCGACTTTCAAGTGCACATATGAAGGAGTCGAGAGTGAAGGCATGATCTCTTTCCAAATGGGCAACGAGTTGCAAGAGCTCTCTCTCCGGAATTTGGCTACTTACCTTGGATTTCCTTTTCCAAGAGATGAGGCCTATGTTGATAACGAGAAGGTTGACTACCTTTGGAAGTTTGTAGCCGGAAGAAGTGAGATGAGGAAAGGCGCATCGAAAAATGAGATAGCAAACCCACTCTTCCGAGTTATGATCCGAGCCTTGGGTTGTTCTATCTTTGCTAGGCATGAATTGAGCAAGCCTATGAAGGAGGAGGCCATGATACTCTATGAGATGTTGTTTGAGAATGAGAAGCCAAAGAACCTCACGTGGGAACGGGTGAAGATGGTGAGGGACTTCCAAAGTTCCTCATGGATTTACTTTGGAGGTATGATTGCCCGATTGGCTCATCATCTCGAGGTGGACTTGTCTACCTACACACCGGCCCCAAATGGCGTGGAGTTCATAGACCTCAAATACTTCAAGAAAGCTAATATCATCAAGGAGAAAGTTGTTCCCGGTTTCATGGATCGACTTATGCCTCACTCCAACTTTGGCAAGGTGCAAGTTCCTTTGGGGCCTCGACTTTTCGACCTCACTTGTTACTACAATTGGTACCAAGTGTGGGCGGGGAATGTCAATCCTTATGGAGAGCCGGAGGGGACACTCGAGGTGAGGAGATGCGCACAACACATCCGTTTCACTACACCTCAAGCTTCCCCGGACACCGAAGAAGAAGAGCCCAACCGTTATGAGCTTGTAAGGAGGGACGACATGGAAGTGGACTTGCCTAGAGGTGAAGAAGAAGAAGAAGATGGAGGTTACCACAATTTGCTCACCGACCATGCCCCAACACTCTTGGACCGAGGAGCATCCCACGTCGGGCCCGACATCCATCAACGTCGGTCCGATGCATTCTTGCCCGATCCGGTCCCAAGCCACTTCGAGAGGGGTGAGGGAAGTGGAGCACATCAAGCACCACCAAGCTACGGAGGTTATGAGGGGTATGCCCAATGGTACGGGCCCGGAATGGTGTTCCCCGAGCCTAACCAATCGGTGGACATGAACTTCTTGGCAAACGAATTGTCGCACCTCCAACTTCAACAATCTACAATGCTTCAAGAGGCGCACCAACTCAACCAACAACAACAAAACCTCAACTTCCAACAACAACAACTCTTCCACCACCAAGAAGACTTCCAAGTGCAATTTGATGAGGTGAACCGCAATATCGCCTACACTAGACGAGAGGTGGAGGACTTGAGGACGGCCGAGGATCAAAGGTGGACCGTCCAAGCAAGTTTCAATGAGTGGATGTCCGGGAATTTCTCATCCCGTGAAGATCAATGGACACCTCCCGCGCCACCAATCCAACCGCCAAGCCAAGACCCCTTCAATGATCGAGTGTACGAGCGTGAGCGACACGCCCGGCTTCAAAGGAGACGCCGCGGTCCACCTCCGAACTAAGCCTCAACATGCCATGCAAGAATAAGGAAATTGTGAGCTTTCTCTACTCTTCTCTTTACTTTTGAGTTTTGATTTCTTTTGATGAGGACATCAAAATTTTAAGTATGGGGTAGGTTAGTAGCTCATTAGTTCCATGTGTAGGTTGCTTTGTGTAGGTTGCTTGTGTTTGTGTTTTTCTTGTTTAAGGGATGTTTCTTTTGGTTAGTGGCATGATGAATGATGATTGAATTTTATGGCATGAATGGATGAGTTTGTTCTTGAGAAAATTGTGTTGAAAACGATAAAAAAAATATTTTGGACTAGGAATTCCCATCTTAGATGTTCATATGAAGGCTAATGATGATGTGAGCATGTAAATTCCTTTGCATATTTTTGGATAGTTTAGCCTCTAAATGGATGTTGTTTTTGATGTGATATGATATCTTGCATTTTTTTTATTGAGCACATGAGTTCTTGGATGAGTTTTGATGCAACTAAGCTAGAGTGAACCTTGTGAGATGATTTTTGGCCATTTTAGGGATGCTTGTTCATATTGCATATCCCTTATTTTTCTTGTGTGATTAACTCATGCATGCTAAGTAATACTTGCTATTGCGGTGTTTATCTATTTTCCAAGACCAATATGAGAATTGTTCTATGCTTTGTCACATTGATTTGAACTTTATTTCATTTAGTCACAAAATGTTCCATATCCTACCTTGAAGATAAACCGTTGTTTGTAGCCCCGTTTTAGCCTTAGACCTTTGTTTGAAACTCCTCAAAAATATGATTCCTAGCCTATATGACTTGACCCTTATGGGATTGGACTTTAGTGAGAGGTTTTGGAAGAGTATTTGGAGAGTTGAGATTCTCTTTGGTGAAGGGCAAAGAAATGGAGTTAAAAATCAAGTGGGTAGTGCATCTTTGTTGAGAAGAAGAAAAGAAAAGTTGGAAAAATAGTGGATTGAAAAGCAAAATGCTTAAGTGAAGAAAAGGGCACCGACCGAGTTAAAGTGCACATCGGGCCCGAGTTAGTGTGCAAGTCGGTCCAAAGTGGAAAAGTTTGAAAAATCCAACAAAACTTTTAGTGCAAAGATGAAGTGGAATGTTTAGTGAAAAGTGGGTTAAAAGTTGAAAGAAAAAAAGAAGAAGAAATTCAAAGTCTTTTGGATGAGTGAAAGTTGAAAGTGGAATGATTTGGTGAATTTGGTGAGAGACTAGAAAGTTCAATCCCCATTGTAAGCACCACAAGACCAAAATAATTCCCACCTTGAGAAATACCAAAAGCCCCATTACAACCCGGCCGAATGGAACCTCTTTGAGGACCTCCATTGAGCCAAGTTCATATTCTTTGTGTGCATTGTAATAGGCATCTCTAGGTGGAGGAATTGGTGATATTAGCTTCAATGGTAAAGCCTTTACTTGCATGATGTTTGAGTATGAGTGTTCATTTTCAAGCCTAAACACATGATGAGTGATACACATTTCTATATCCCTAAAGTGAGGCTTTGTTGCATTAGACTTTATTCCTTGAACACTTGATCATGTGTGATGACATAATCTTGCTAGCATATCTATCACTTGTGCTTACTCGATTGATTTTTCATATGAGGCTTTACTTGAAGATTGTGCTTCGGTCTTGCTTACATTGTTATTGCTTGAGGACAAGCAAGTTTAAGTATGGGGTATTCTGATGTCTCTCATTTTGGAGGTGTTTTAGTAGTTAATTTCCCTTGTGAATATGTGTTTTTCATTCTCGTCTTTGTTAGTTTTGTTTCCTTTTTAGCTTAGTTCCTGGTTTTCTTCAAGAGTCGGAAACTATGCGAGTTTGTTTGTTTTTGTTGGTAATATGGCAAGAATGAGGACAATTTCGAGGAGCTAATGAAGGAGCCAAGTCAAGGAGTACAAGAGCCAAGCTAAAAATGAAGTGGAACCAAAGGAAACCAAGGAAGAAGACGAGGATCGAGGCCCTGGACCGAGATACATCAAGTCGGGCCCGAGATCGAGCACTCAGTTAACCGGACCGACGTTCCCAACGTCGGGCCCGAGGTAGTCCCGTGTCGGTCCAAGTCGGCATAGGATTGGATTGTTCCCCAAGGCATATTTTTAGCAACTTTCCACATTTGCCCGTTTCTAAATTGGGATTCCTTGGTCCCCAATCCAAGGAGAAGGTTAAGAGAGGTGATTAGTGATCAATTAGAGGGGTGAAGTGTGAGGGGGACGAGAGGCACACACAACACCAACCCAAATTCACTCTCAAAGGCTCAAGGAAGACTTGGAGAGCAAGGAGAAGAGAAGAGAAGGAAGAGAAGGAGAGATCGGTGGAGAAGAGAGGAGGAATTATGAGTTTTGAACTTTGTTTTGCTTTGATGTAGTAGAATTGAGACTTGGATTTTGTAGACACTTTGGATTTGAATGCAATTGGAGTTTGATTTGATGTTGATGATTGAGATTTGCTTGATTTCCATTTTGTTTGTGCTTTTCTCTTACCATATGGAGTAGATTCCATAGTCTTGGGCTATGGGGGAATCCCCTAGCTAGATTTGGGTAGAAAACCCCAATTCCATAGCCTTGAGTGCTTGATTTGTGAATCCTCTCTACATTGAGCTTCAATCTCTTGTGAAAGCAAGGGATCTAGGGCTTGTGTTTGGTAAGAGTAAGCGAGAGCATCTCGATCCCATCACAAGTCTCTAGCATCGAAGGTGACGCGAAAGCTCCCTTGGGTCGAGGTGTAGATTGGAGGGATTTGAGGCGAACAACCTCGATCTCACTAGAATCAAACACTTATTGGTTGAATTGAGGAAGAATATCCAAGTCTAGTTGGGGGAGGAACCCAAAAACCCAAGACCGATCTACTAATTGTTCAAGACCGAGATACCCAGTACATCGGGCCCGACTTGCACCACGTCGGTCCCGACCATCTTGACCTCGATCCTACCTCGGACCGAAGTGACTTGTATCGGTCCGAGGAGATCTCTTTTGTTTTCCTTCGTTTTGTCTTTATTTTCTCCTCTTTTTAGTTTTTTCGGGTACTCTCGACACACGAACTCCCGTGTGTTCGACACCTTACCTCTTTACTACAATTTGAGGTTCGGTTTTATAAATTTAAATTGTGAGACCCTCTGATCCCGGACCGATCAGCGAGAGGACGGTTTCAACTTGAATCTTGCGAGCCAAGAAATAATTTTATTCAAAGGGTTTAATGGATATAATTCAAGAAGTGTAGTAAACCGAAAATTGGCTAAAATAAAAGGGTAAAAATAGGTTTTCTAACTCAAACTTGGGATCCAAGCAAGGGTTAGGAAATTGGTGTTCTTCTTCCCTTTCGTTCTCTTTTCTTTTTGTGATCTTGCAAAACCAATTCTTCAAAACCCCAAAGACGAAAAGAGATTTGGGTAGAAAAAGGTTTAAGGTCTAAAGGGTCAAGGCTGAAGGCTAGAGTTAAAAGGTAAAGGCATGAGCAACTAAAGAATTGAAAATTGCAAGTAATATATTCGAACCTTACACTTTGATGAACTCCTTTGAATGGCTCTAATACCAAATGATGGGTCCCGACCGGCGTTATCGGATCTCGGACTCAAGGATCGTTTACTCTTCTGGTCGAAGGAGCTCCCCTATACTTGAAACAAACAAGTAAGGTCGATTGGCTTTGTGGAACTATTTTTGGGCGTGTATTTGAAGAACAAAGACCCCATTTTGTGGATAAAAATGACTTGTAATAAAAGGATAAGTACTTGTTCGAAAGACTCGAACAAGTTAGCCCGATCACGCCGTGGGACTCTAACCTAGACGTGCCTGACTAGGACCTTGATGTTACGAACAAGTCCGACCTCCTATCCCTCCCTTGGGTCCTAGATGCGCCAAGGGAGAAGGAGAAAGGAGCCATGGGGCGTGGCGCCGAAGGCACTTTGGATCTGGCGGGCTTCTTCAGCTTAGGTGCAAAAAGGGCATTTCACCTCACTTGATGTGTAGGCGTGTGGGCTCCGGGAGAGGCACAGCCATGGGGGCATGGGGCGCGGTGCCGAAGGCTGGAAATGAGGCCCCAGGCGCCGAGGGTCGTGGCATGAGGCGGGCACCGAGCGTCGTGGGGCGCGGCACAAGATAGCCACCGGGCGCCGTTAGACGCGGCCGAGCCGGTGTTAGAACGCCAAAAGAGGGTGCCCCGGTCCGTGACGTATCACCATAGCTCGTGTCTGCTCATGGAGAACTCAGGTTTGAACACCAACTCAGTTTTTTGCCTACATTCTCCTTTAAGCTATTATTTGTGGTCTAAATGTGATAGTGAAGTTGCCTTAGATCCTCTTGCTTTGTGTTTATTATTTTATAAAATAGTACTTTATAGGGGTTTTTATTGGAGTATTGTTTTGTAGATGGACATTACAGTAAGATATCAATATGGTGGGGCTTTCCACAAGAATCCTTATGGTGATCACCTAGCTTATAGAAAAAGGATAGTAAAATGTAGGAGGAATGTTGACCTAGACCTTTTGTCAGTAATGGAGTTGAAGGTGATGTTTTTAGAGGGAGTTACTAGTGCTGTTATAAAGGCAATGTGGTGGCTAAAACTAGGCTTCACTCTTGATGTCCGCTTTTTAGGGAGGATTTTTAGGGTCTAGATAGGTTAGTTTAAGTTGGTTTTTGTGCTCGAGTCTTGTGTTTTTGAGTCTTTTTGCATAAGTTTTCGTATTTCCTTGAGATTCGGAAACTACGTGGTTTTGTGTCATTTTGTAGGTGTTTTGGAGATTGAAGAAGAGTTTGGAGCAAGACCAAGAAGAGTTTGGAGCAAGACCAAGAACCAAGGATAAGCTAGGAGGAAGACTCGAGTAGATGAGCTAAGGAGAAGAGTCAAGAGGAGCAAAATCAACAAGAGAAGTGAAGAAACCGACCCCGAGATCGAGCCTAGAAGAGGGCGAGCGTGAGCCGAGAGACTAAGTGTGAAGAAGAGAAGAGAAGCTCTCAGACCGACCCTGAGTGAGTTGTGCACGACCCATTTGGGTTGATCCTAGGCAACCGACTTTCTCCTTATCCGAGATATTGCGCGATTATCCTATCTTTGTATTTTACGAAGGTTGTTTATTTATGTTTCCTAGTTAGATTAGGACTCCTTTTCCTCTATAAAAGGGGTTGAACCTTTAGTTTTATGGATCATCAAGACTTGGAGAGCTAGGAAGGTGACTTGGAGAGCAAGTTTGAGACTTTGTGTAAGATTTTTCCTTTGTTTAATTTGAATTTTAGTCTGGTTTTTGATGATGTCTTCTTCTTCTTCCTTGTCTCTTGTTGCTATGTGTGAGTAGTCCTCTTAAGTTCTAGGGTTGGGTGAAAACCCAACACAATCATGCATGTTTAAAAGTTGAATTCATGACTTGAATGCTTGATGATCATGTTTATCTATCTTGTGCTTAATCCTTACTCGAGAGCGGGCTGATGTACTTCATCTTCCTAATTGGTATGCCGTGTGGTCCCCAAGCAAATTTCCTTTGAAAGATCAGCCTGAGCACGAAGAGTTTCTAAGAGTCCGCCCGTGACGGTATCCGAGTTCCGAGCCAGGAGAAAACGTGTTTCTAGCTCTGCCCCCTTCTCCATCCAGCCTCAGGACCGACCCTATGGAGGTCGTGCACGACCCATATGGGTCGGTCCCGTCCCCCATACCTTCCTTTCCCGCCACTGCTGGAGCACACTTTGAGTTCGGGGCCTCTTCCGGTGCCAATCCCGGGAATGAATATGCCGAGCCACCACCGCAAGATGCACCTCCAACATATGATATGGCCTACTTGGCTTGAGAGACGGCCGTCATGAGGGTAGCTCAAAGGGAAAATCATGAGGAAGTCATGCGTGGCAAAGCGGTCCTTTTGGAGCATCAAATACAAACTCGAGAATTGATGGAGCAACATCACTAAAGGTTCCAACTATTCTAGGGATATTATCATGCTCAACAAGGGGTGGACGACTACCGATGGGCTCACTTGGAGGAATACATGCGGTGGGACCGAAGGAATTACCCGGATCGAGATGAGTGGATTCCCCCGGAGCATTCTCCATTCCGTCGGTGTCAACCACCTCCATTCCGTCGGCGTCAACCACCTCCATCTCCATGAGGTGCTCCGCCTCCAATCCAAGCTTCAAGGAGTTTTTGTGAGCTTTCTTCTTCTTTTCTCTTTACTTTTTCATATCTTTTCATGAATGGGGACATTGCATGATTTAAGTATGGGGTGGGGAAGAAGAAATCTCACATGTTGTACATAATTGAGTTTTTGTTTGTTTGTCTGTTTGATAGTTTAATTTGCAAAGAGAAAGCAATTGAAAAATCCAAAAAATTGAGAAAATGTCAAAAATCCAAAAAAATTGCAAAATGTTGAGAAAAAAAACCAAAAATATTTGCTTGTTTGTTTATTTTGTTTTAGGATAGAAGAATGCTCCATCTTAGATGTCTTATGATGAAAATTAGTTTTCATGCTTGTCATATAATTCCTTTGGCATAATTTGATAGTGTAGCCTATGTTTTTGAGAAGTTGCTCTTGATTGTGAAAATTGACTTGTGATGAAATTGAGCATATGTGTCTTGAGTAGAAGTAGTTACAATCCAACAAAAATTTACCTAAGTGAAGAATTTTGGCCTTATAGGGAGATCATCATAAATTCCCTCTTTTTTATACGTGTGATTTGCTCTCTTTATACATATATCTCTTGTCATTGAAATGGTTATCTATTTCTTGAAGCCGTTATGAGATTGTTCATGCATGTTAATTTTGATTAAGAACTTATTATTTTTAGCCCATATTATTCTATGCCTACCTTGAATTATCCTTGATTGAAACCCCGTTCTAGCCTTGGCCTTTGTTTGAAGCTCCACAAAAATTACCCCTAGCCTATTAGCTTGACCCTTTTCCGGGAATTGAACTTAGATGATGAGCTGGGAATTATTTTTGATGAGCAACACTAGGGTTGGGTTTGGAAGTGGTGATATTGTTAAAGGGTAGAATAAATCTTGTTGAAGTGTAATGAAAAAAGGGTTCTTGGCTTAGAAAGCACATGTTGAAAAATTGATGAGAAGAAAAAGAAAGAGCAAGGCAAAGAGAGATCGAGCACAAGCTCTCAGGATCGGCCCCAAGGAGGGTCGATCTCGACCCAAAAACAAAGAAAGAGGTCCTCAGGACCGACCCAAATAGGGTCCGTCACGACCCCCTGAAGCTCGTGCCTGTTTAAAAAAGAGAGAGAGAGAGAGAGAGAGAGAAGGAAAAAAAGAAGAAAAATGTTATAAGTGCAATGCCAAGAATTCTTAGGATTTACAAGTTGTATTTTGGGAATTTGGGTTAGAATTGAAGTCTGTTAAGTTTCATTTGAAGAAGTGTTCGGTTATGAGTTGAAGAGAGAAAAAAGCAAGTGAGTTGTTTTGGTTTGAAAGTGTTGTATTTAGGAGTTTGATTCCCGGATTTAGCACCACATGGCCAAATAACTCCCTACCTTATGTTATTACCGAGCCCCAATACGACCCGGCCGAATGGAGTCTCCAATGAAGATTTCATTGAGCCTAAGTTCTTATGAAGATTGTTGTGTTTTGACTTCTCTAGGTAGAGAGATTGATGATATAAGTCTCAATGATAAAGTAGATGTTGCATAAAGATTGAAATGAGAGTTGATTTGATAGCCTAAAAACATGAGAGTTGAGAGAAACACATTTATATCAATTGTGAGGTTGGATTATGATTGCTTATGCTTGAGGTTCTTACATATGTGATGACGTTAAAATTACTTGTCTACTTTTTTACTTGTGTTTAAAATGTTTTGACAAGGGCTATGCTTGAAGATTGTGTTATTGGTCTTGATTTGCATGATTATTGTTTGAGGACAAGCAAGTCTAAGTATGGGGTGTTTTGATGTCCACTTTTTAGGTAGGATTTTTAGGGTCTAGATAGGTTAGTTTGAGTTGGTTTTTGTGCTCGAGTCTTGTGTTTTTGAGTCTTTTTGCATAAGTTTTCGTATTTCCTTGAGATTCGGAAACTACGTGGTTTTGTGTCATTTTTGTAGGTGTTTTGGAGCTTGAAGAAGAGTTTGGAGCAAGACCAAGAAGAGTTTGCAGCAAGACCAAGAAGCAAGGACAAGCTAGATGGAAGACTCGAGTAGATGAGCTAAGGAGAAGAGTCAAGAGGAGCAAAATCAACAAGAGAAGTGAAGAAACCGACCCCGAGATCGAGCCTAGAAGAGGTCGAGCGTGAACCGAGAGACTAAGTGTGAAGAAGAGAAGAGAAGCTCTCAGAACCGACCCTGAGTGGGTCGTGCACGACCCATTTGGGTCGATCTTAGGCAACCGACTTTCTCCTTATCCGAGATATTGCGGGCATATCTATCTTTGTGTTTTAGGAAGGTTGTTTATTTATGTTTCCTAGTTAGATTAGGACTCCTTTTTCTCTATAAGAGGGGTTGAACCTTTAGTTTTATGGATCACTTAGACTTGGAGAGCTAGAAAGGTGACTTTGAGAGCAAGTTTGAGACTTTGTGTAAGACTTGTCCTTTGTTTAATTTGAATTTTAGTTTGGTTTTTGATGGTGTCTTCTTCTTCTTCCTTGTCTCTTCTTGCTATGTGTGAGTAGTCCTCTTAAATTCTAGGGTTTGGTGAAAACCCAACACAATCATGCATGTTTAAAACTTGAATTCATGACTTGAATGCTTGATGATCATGTTTATCTATCTTGTGCTTAATCCTTGATGAAAGTTGAGACATGTCTTGTAATTAACTATAGTTGCTTGATTAGTTCTAATGAGATTATTTGAGAAAGTTGATTTTCCTAGGTTGAAGGATAGATAGAAAGTTGTTTGATTTACGAAAGTTGATTGAATGACTTGAATTGTTGCGAAAATTAAGTTTTCCATGATCTAGATTGCATGATAGTTGTGAATTCTTGTTGAAAGCATGTATGGTTGTTGTTGTGGTAGCCCTAGCCCTGGAATTTGCCTTTTATATTGTTTAAAACTCGTGTCTTTACCTTAATCCCGACTCCCTAAGTCGTGCTCGAGCCCTTGCTTGTGATTGTGTGTGTGTCGTGTGTGTTTGATCTTAGGACCGATCCCCATAGGGTCGAGATCGACCCTCCTCAGGTTGATCCTGGGTTGTTCTGCTCAAGTTTCTTTTGCTTTTTCGTAGTTTTTGACTAATCGTAGCACTATTCTCATACCCGTGGACGATCCTGACTTCACTACACTCAGTGGGGTCTTGATTACAAATTTATTTGTTCAAGAAACCCTTCAAAAAATTGGCGCCGTAGCCCGGGAGTGTGCAATAGTGCCGAGTTTAGTTGATATTTGGGTTTGGGAATAACCCTTACCCTTTGTGTGTTACTAATTCGTTTTCCCGTGTTTGTGTTTGCAGGCGTATGCCCTCTAGTTCACGAAGGGTAGTCGACGATTTTCTCTTTGATCCTGAAATAAAGAGAACCCTTCACCGCAAGCTAAGAGAACGAAAAGCAATGGCCGACGCTGAGGCTCTTGATCGTCAGATGGAACCACTCCACACTCAAATGGAGCGCATGCAAATGGAGCGGGATGCTGAGGCTGCTAATGCCGCCCATCTCCAACAACAACTTGATGTTATTCCGAGGAACGCTAAGAAATACATGCATCTGGAGCTTAGAGTTCACGAATCCGCTATTGTGCTCCCTGCAATTGAGCGACCCTTCGAGATCAAGCCCCACTTCATCACTCTCATCAAGAGGTCTCAATATGAAGGTAAGACATCCGAGTGCCCTATGGAGCACATAAAAAATTTCACCGATCTTTGTGACACCATCGCCACCGATGGCGTGTCACTCGAATATGTGTTCCTAAAGGCGTTCAAGTTGTCTCTAACAGGGAAGGAACTTCATTGGCTCGAGAGTTTTCCCGTTAGGACGATCACTACATGGAAGCTTTGCACGACTTGTTCATGACGAAGTTCTTTCCACCGGCCAAGGCTACCGAGCTAAGGAAGCGCATCCCTTCTTATCATCAACTTCCCAATGAGACGTTTGTTGAGACTTGGGAAAGCTTCAAAGAGCTTCTTCGGCAATGTCCTACTTATGGACAACCTCCTTATGTTCTTCAAGAGATCTTCTTCCAAGGGATCAATGCCGCAACAAAGGACCGCATCAATCTTCACACTGATTGCGGTTTCATTGAGATGGATCCCGACGAGGCATGTGCTCTATTGGACAAACTCACCACCTACAATGCCATGTATGAAACCCAACAACCCGTCCGGATTCAACCAAAGAAGCTTTATGATCCTAATAGTGAGCCAATTGATCAATATGTGAAGTTCCAATTCATGTAAGATAAGATCAACCGGCTCGAAAAGCAAGTGAGCTACTACAAGTCCGTTGCCCCAACTTGTCAAGAATGTGGTTCTCAATCTCATACCACCGTTTCTTGTACTAATGTGGAGCAAGTCCGGGCTGCCGAGGCATATGCGGAGGCGAACTATATGCGAGGATCCTACCAAGGCCAAAACAACGCTTATGCGGGGAGGAACAACAACAACAACAACAACTATCCTCAATGGAACAATGGTCAAGGCCAAAGGTTATCCACCACCCCAGCAAGAGCAAAGGGCACCTCCTTATAGGCCTCCCGGCTATCAAGTGGAACCATCATGGATGCAAGCTTTAAGAGCTGCAAGAAGGACTCATACGAGGGATGCGGACCGAGCTGGATTCAACGATGGGAGACTTCGACTCATGGAAAAAGAACATCGACTCCCAACTTGGCAATCTAGCGGCTCAAATTCCACGACCTCAAGGACAGCTCCCGGGCCGCCCCGAAGAGAATCCTAGAGGCCGAGCAAACAATGGTGAAATCCGAGCCATGCACCTACGGAGTGGCAAAGCATTGCCCGATCCACTGAAGCAAACGGAGCAGGATGAGGTCTCAGGACTGACACCACATGGGTCGATCACGACCCCCTCAAGGGTCGATCATGAGGCAGTTGATGATGAGGACGAAGGGGCGATCGACCCACCTGGGGTCGAGCTCGACCACCCTGCACCAAGTAAGTCTTCTAACCCTTCCAATTCTAAGATACTTCCTTTCCCTTCTAAGAAACCCAAGGACTCGACGGAAGGAAAGTTTAAGTGCTTTGTTAAGTTGCTTCAAGGTTTGAATCTTTCTATTCCTTTCGTCGAGGCCTTGAATGAAATGCCTGCTTACACTAAATTCTTGAAGGAGATTTTGTTTAGGAAGCGATCAATGTCAGAACTAACGGATAAGGTGAGGTCATTGGACCTTCCCGAGAAGCTCGGTGATCCCGAAAAATTTGCTATTACTATTGGTATTGGAGCTTATCGTTTCAAAGCATTGTGTGATCTAGGTGCTAGTGCCAGCTTGCTTCCACTTACAATTTGGTTCAAGACCAACATAAGGCCATTAGTACCGGTGAACATGAGGTTATACATGGCGGATGGGTCGTGCGTCCAGCCAACGGGAGTAGTGGATGATTTCCCCGTTCAAGTGGGGAAGTTTTTTTGTGCCCAATGATTTCATAGTTATGGAGATGCCCGAGGACCCCGTAGTACCCATCATACTCGGACGACCATTCTTAGCCACCGCGGGAGCTGTCATTGATGTAAAGAGTGGACTTCTTACTTTCAAAATTGGTGAAGAAGTGGTCGAGTTCCAATTCAACCCTACTTTGAAGGAATCAAGTCATGAGGAGGTCAAGATGCTATACGCACACTCCGACTACATTGAGTGCAACAACCCAACAGGACGATTTTTGACATGGGAACCTTTACCGCAACACCTGAGGGTCTTAGGACCGACCCTGCTTGGGCCGTGCACGACCCCCTTGGACAGTGGCGAAGATTCTTTCCTTGTCGTGGATGCACTCAAGGTGGAGCATGAGGATGAAGTTAACTTGCCCGAGCCTACTCCTGAGCTGAAGGAGCTCCCTGACTCTTTGAGGTACGCCTTTCTTGGTCCAAATTCTTCTCTCCCCGTCATTATTAATGCTAATTTGAGTGAGGAAAAGGAGGGCAAATTACTTGATGTGCTTAGGTCCCATAGGAAAGCCATAGGATATTCTCTAGAGGAACTTAACGGTATTTTACCCTCATTGTGCATGCATAGGATATATACAGAGGATGATTATAAACCCACTATTGAGCACCAACGTAGGCTAAACCCTAACATGAAAGAGGTAGTGAAGAAGGAAATACTTAGAATGCTAGATGCCGGTATCATATTTCCTATCTCCGATAGTAAGTGGGTTAGCCCAGTACATGTGGTTCCTAAGAATGGGGGGATGACGGTTGTAGAGAATGAGAAGGGGGAATTGATTCAACCTAGGACCACCACTAAGTGGAGAATGTGCATAGACTATAGGAAACTTAATAGTGCCACTAGGAGGGATCACTTTCCACTCCCATTCATTGACAAGGTCTTAGAACGCTTAGCCCAACATGATTAGTTTTGCTATTTGGATGGCTATAGTGGTTTTTGGCAGATTCCTATTCACCCCGATGATCAGAGAAGACCACATTCACTCGTCCGTATGGGACATTTGCTTACAAGAGAATGCCGTTTGGGCTTTGCAACGCCCCGGCTACATTTCAAAGGTGCATGATGGCTATCTTCTCCGACATGATTGAGGTAATAGTGGAAGTATTCATGGATGACTTCTCGGTTTATGGCTCCTCTTTCGATTCATGTCTTGTTAACCTCTCTAGAGTCCTTAAAAGATGTGAGGAAACGAACCTTGTGCTTAATTGGGAGAAGTGTCATTTCATAGTTAGAGAAGGAATTGTCTTAGGTCATCTTGTGTCTAAGCGTGGGATTGAGGTGGACAAGGCAAAAATTGAACTTATTGAGAAATTGCCCCCACCATCCTCCGTAAAAGACGTTAGGAGTTTCTTGGGGCATGCGGGGTTTTATAGGCGCTTCATTCAAGACTTGTCTAAAATTGCTAAACCCTTGACTAACTTACTAATGAAAGATGTGGAGTTTAGCATGTCTCCGGATTGTCTTGAAGCGTTTTACAGGTTGAGGAAAGCTCTTGTGATGGCCCCCATCATGTAATCACCGGATTGGACACTTCCCTTTAATTTGAAATCATGTGTGATGCTAGTGACTATGGCATTAGTGCACTCCTTGGGCAGCGAAAGGACAAGAAGCTTCATGCCATTTACTATACAAGTAAGACTCTTGATGAAGCTAAAAGTAAGTACACCACCACCGAGAAAGAGTTTCTCGCCGTGGTATTTTGCATTTGAAAAATTCTGCTCTTATCTAGTAGGTTCCAAGGTGATTGTTTATACTGACCATGCCGCGATTAGATTTCTAATGGCAAAGAAAGACGCCAAGCCTAAGTTGTTTCGTTGGATACTTTTATTGCAGGAATTCGATCACGAAATCCGAGATAACAAGGGAGCGGAGAACTTAGTGGCGGATCACCTATCTAGACTACCCCTTGAGCACATCATGGAGTCTGGCGGATCAATCCCCATCAATGATACACGCCCGGATGAGACCCTCTTGCAAGGCGACGAGAATCACCATGAGAGCATTGGAGGCGAAGAAACTGGAGCCTTAGGACCGACCTCAGCCGGATCGATCTCGACCCAAACAGAGGATGAAACTCTCAGGACCGACCCAACTGGGTCATTGACGACCCTATCCTTGGGTCGAGCAAGTGAGTCCCCTTCTTTCTCTTCGGTTCTTTCAAGTTCTAATCACTACCAATTCTCGGGCCTATGGTAACATTATATAACTATTACAGTAAGCCAAAAATGTGTTACAATAGGTCTAATGTAACACTTTTTTGCAAATTTTATGCCGTTACTTCCGCTGCCGTTACCATAGAGCTAGTGTAACAGATGTTTTACCAATGGTAATGGTTTTATATTCCCGTAATACAACCGTTACATTTGGTTGAAAAACCATTACCCAAGATAAAACCATTACATTTGATCGAAATCTGTTACGTTTTGACATCCATTACGTTTGCTTATACATCCATTACCTGTACGCTGGATGCACAAGCGTAACTATAGATTATATAAGTGTTACCTTAGTATCACATATATGACGTTTTAAAATTATATTATTTATTAATTATTATACAATTAATAAATTACATTATTAATGGATAAATGAACATGTTAGAAATATATTAAGGAGGAATTACCAAAAGAAGCTTGCATATTAATTAATATTGTTAGAAAGTATACACAAAATTAAAGCTAAACATTCCTTCATCCTAATACATACATACATATGCATAACCATTGCAAGTTGCTAATACATCACCAAAAAGTAAGCATTCCATTGCAAGCTGCTAATGTATATACTCCATAGATAACTAATGCATTCCATTACAAATGATGCTAAGTAATCAGCAACCAAAAGTCCAATCATCACATTGCTAAGTAATCAGCAACCAAAAGTCCAATCATCACATTACCGGCCAAATCAACAATCTGTTGCATCTCCTTCTAAACCATCTTCTTGTGCATCATCTGCATGTGCATGATCACTACCATCTTCTTGTCAAGCACACAAATGACCAAAATCAAGCACACAAATGACTAAAAATCAACAAAAGCAAGCACACAGGAGCATGCACATTACCAATGCAACATCATTAGGCAATCAACAACCAATTCAACATGCATTAAGTACCAAATCAACAATTGCTAGCTTCCAAATTTCAGTGACTCCTTAACCGGTTCTTTAAAGTGTCGTACAACAATCCATCCATGTCATCATTTCTAAACTCTTCGTCGGTGAATTCAACAGCCTCATCAACGTTCACGCATTCATGATGTTTCTCTATTCTAGGAACAAAATGATTGGAGTAGACATGGTCTTTCACTAAATTCTTTTCCCTAAACCAATAACGATAGAAGCACTTCCCACATGGGCAGACTATTTGATCTCCTTGGGCCCTATTTGCAATTGCATCGTCTATATATTCGTCCAATCCCTTTTCAAATTCACTACTCCATCGAGGACACTCATACTAGTTAAAAGACATTTCTGTATTTTCAAAAAAATGCAGAACTGGCTTAGTTTGTTGAAAGCCTAGCCAATTGTATGTACACTAAGTTAAAAAATTGTGACTTCAATAATGAATCAATATTCTGCTTTAATCACAATGATTTGTGAGCACATGAGAAGGTCAAATATTGAAAAATCAACAACTAATCACACATGCATCAGCAAGAAATGAAACTAATCACACATGCACACGAGAAGGTCAAATAATGAATCAATATTCTCATAAAGTAGCAACAACAATGATGTATATTCACATGTAGTTCTATATATTTTACTAAAGTACTAATAACTTAGGATGAGCATGGAGTAATAATTAATCCATTCATATATATCAGAGAAGACGAGAAAGAGAACTTACTTAAATTGTTAGGTACCACCACAAAGTTGAACAAGAAAGGACTACACGAAGAGCCAAGGATTAATTGTCTAAAGTTGACTGATCAAACTTCCCTACAAGTCAAGTAAAGCAAAAACACATTAAAAATGGATTACCAAATGACCAGACATACAAAGTAATCACACATGCATCAACAGGAAATGAAACTACAAAGAACCTAAGCAAAAAAAGAATCATGTGCTGCCACTTGACTACTGAATTCATTTTTTTGGGCTTCTTCACAAAATTTTAACCTTTGACCAATAAAGAAAGAAATCTGTATATAATAATCAGACCTATACAAGCACACAATGATGAGAATGAACTAAAATATGACTAAGAAACTAAGTGCTCTGCTTGAGGCATAAAAGTTATATTTATTTCACTAGCAATTTATCATTCAAGGTAGTACCATCACTTCATGTAAGAAATGAATGAGTGTAGAAACAATACCCTCAAGCATGGAATATATGATATATGAATGTGGTTGAGGGGATGTCAATGTACATATGTACCATCACTTCATGTAAATTGTATGCAATTCATAAAGATTAAAAATGCATTAAATAATTATAAATATCATATGAATGCAGTTCATAAGGATCTATGAATAACCTACTGTGAAGTTCTATTCTAGCTAAATTCTACACTCATACCACGAGACACAACCTCTGTGTTGTAAGTGTTCACAAACATACCACATTGTATAAATATATTTTCACTTAAATCAAGTCAAACCCATATCAAAAGAATAATATCAACTACAAAATAAATGCATGTGTTTTCTGTATTTCGTTAAAACCTTGGTGTCTCTGCTATTCCATTATCTGTCATTACATTTTTCTCCTCTTTTGTTTTCCATTGAATGTACTATCTCAGTTCTCATAATATTGGTTGCAATTGATGTTTTGCTCTCCATGAAAACACATAACCGAGATGTTGACTTCACAACACACCTTCCAAACTCCACAATATAAGTACAGTAATAAGTTTTTTATATTTTACTGAATTGGGTTGTGTATAATGATCAGTAATCTAATGACACACTAATAATTAAGGCATTATGACTTGATAAGGTCACGAATCCTGAACAAAATACTGTATAAATAAGTCCCTGTAGCCATCTGTGTAAAAAAAAATATAGAGCGATTAATTGTTCAAATTGTCAGCATAGTTTTTTATTTTACCTCATCAACGCAGATTTAAAATTAAGAAAACGTAATTTAGACAGCATAAAAAATTATTTTTCTATGCTAACTAGTAACTAGACAGACCATGATAACATACCAAGATGGTAAGTACATCCTTTGAATCGTCTAGAGTATTCCGAGGCTAGATTAGACTACAGGATCCAGAAGGTTTCCTTCATCTATATGAAAGAGAGTCGAAAAGAATTGGTAACTTGATAAATAGACTCCATAAGGACACGAGAAGTTTTAAACACTCGGAGAGCCAACGAGGATACTATTGTAAATTATATATATATACACACACACACACACATATATATATATATATATATTAAGAAATTGAATACGGTTTACTAGAACGAACTAAGTTTATAATATACTCTGGTTTAGTAAAAGGTCTTTCTCAAAACAACAACAACAACAACAACATTTACCCAGGGAAATCCCGCATAGGCAGGATCTGGGGGGTCAGGGTGGGGGCATTTCAGACCTAGATGAAATACGCCCAATACGACCCAAGAGAAACGGACCAGATCACTCAACAAACTATACACAAAAACCCAAAAACCCAACAGACAAACAAAAACTACTACTAAGGCTAAAAGGAAGATTAACTTAATTACTTCATGTATAATAATATAATTAAATTCCAAATCATGTATAATAGTCTAACTTAACTTAATTACTTCATGTATATCTTGATCATAACCAAATAACCCAAAATAAGTTTTGGTGTTAAAGTGAAAATCATGTTTGGTAGCTTGCTGAGGAATCAAAACAGATATGAAATAATCTTCCCCTCACAATAACACCCAAACTAGCTAAGGGCCTAGGATTCGTAAACTTAATTAATTTGAATTAATTCCAATTTGTACTTGAACAACTAGTTAAGGGTGTATTAAGTTTTGTTTCATAGGCTGACTAGACAACCCATTAACGTGTATATGCCTGCTCAATTACTATAATGATCTTATCACCATACTCTTCAAACCCACTAAGCACCTGGCTGAAATAAAAGATGTGAATTTCCCATTGATAAACAAAGTAAGGCAGGGTTCAACAGAAGGTTATAAATTTTGCGTTAAAACCCCTTTTGAACAGCAAAGGTGACTTAGAATTGGAAATCACAAGAATTAGCAAAGTAGTTTTGTTTAGAATTGAATCAAGAACAGTCAAAGTGTTTTGCACAACAAATCTGAAGAAAACTTGGCTCTAGACCCATTACTTGTTCAACCTAACTTAATTGATCAATGGTTCCAGACTTCCAAGTTCCAACTTTGTCAATCGAGTTAGCATACTAACACCACCACACCCCAATGTGTGCCTAATATCCTGAATTCAGATGAGTCTTGTAACCAACTCTACTAGAGGGAATGTAAGCGGATACTGAATTTGTCATCAGTTTAAAAAACAATATCATTTGCCAAAATATCCTTTAACAGCTAACACTCAGACAACTAGAATATTTAACTTCAACATGGCTAAATTACAGAAAATAGCAAGATGTAAGACAAGAAAAGCACAACTCAAATTCTCAAAATGCAAAAGAATCATGAGTGACATGAGTAAAAAAGGAAAGGGCTAAAGCATGCCATGCCTGACGAAGAGGGCTGTCTTTAGGAAGGAAGCAACCAACAGTTCTCCCATACACTTCGCAAGTAGAGAAGTGGATGAGGCGCTTGTTGTTTTCTGAGCAGTACTTGACCTGCAACATAATCAACCACATAAGAAACAATGAAAACAAGAAGCCTCTTCCTCAACTGGACTAGCATACCACTAGGAGCGCATCAATGAAATCAAATCCCTTTAAGTCTACTCACCGAAAGCCCCAAAATCTTTTCATAGAAATGAACAAACTATGAAAGCCCCAAAATCTTTTCCCAAAATCCCCAAAATCCAAAACCAGTAATACTCAAAAACAGCACAAGAGATAGAACCTGAGCTTGGAAAAGAAGCACCTGTTCTTACCGGTCTTGAACCTCTCCTCGTACTTGACCTTGGTCTCCTTGGCGGCCTTCACCTCCTCTGGAAATTACCCACAGGCTTAAGTGAAGAACGTCTCCCTGAAAATGAAATACCAAATCAGGAGAAGAAAATGAAGAGATTGAGAGATGAGGATTGAGAGAAAAAAGCGAAATACATACCTAGAATCGATCGATGCTAGAAGACGAGATGAGGATTGAGAGATAGAGCGAGAGCTAGTCTGGAGAGATGAAAAGATTAATTGGGAGGGAGAGGGCATGCCGGCATGAATCGAGTGAGGTCACATGTGTAATACGATAAGAAAACCCTAATAAAAATTTGGAGGCAATTAATTTTGACCAAAAAAATTTGGAGGCAGATCGAAATACCCGCGCGCGCTTGCTAATATAATTTTCGACTTTTACAAGATCTGTTACAATTTCAATATAATGTGTTACCTTACATTTTGCATTTATTTTCATTTCAACAACCGTTACTTTTGTTATTTTCATATGTTACATTAATATACGACTGTTACCAAGAACCGTTACCTTCGTTATTTTCATTTCAAACCGTTACCATTCAAATAAAAGCATTACCCTAGATTGTCTATGGTAACGCCACAAAAAACCATTACAATTTTTCTGTTACAATAGGCCCGAGAATTGGTAGTGAATGTTCTTCCATCTTCATCTTCTCTCCCTCCTTCTATTCTTGCTATACGTGGGTCGAAGACCCCTTGGTTTGCGGATTTTGCTAACTATGTTGTAGGAGGCATTATCCCGGATGGTTTGACTTCTCAAGCTAAAAAGAAGTTCCTCCACGACGTCAAGCGTTACTATTGGGATGATCCTTACTTGTTCAAACAAGGGAGTGATCTCATCTTTCAATGTTGTGTGCCGGACGATGAGATCGAGGGAGTCATCCGACATTTCCACACTCTACCGATGGGCGGCCATGCTAAAGGATTCAAAACCACCGCAAAAATTCTTCAAAGCGGACTCTATTGGCCAACTCTCTTCAAGGATGTGCAAGCATATGTGACAACATGCGATGAGTGTCAACGGTCGAGGAACATCACATGGAGGAACGAGAACCCACTCACTGGTATCTTGGAGGTCGAGCTCTTTGATGTTTGGGGTATTGACTTCATGGGACCCTTCCCATCTTCGGGTCCCTACAAGTATATACTCGTGGCGGTTGACCATGTTTCTAAGTGGGTCGAGGCCATAGCCACAAGGACGAATGATGCATGAGTGGTGGCCAAGTTTATGAAAACCAACATCTTTCCCCGCTTTGGTGTCCCTCGAGTCCTCATTAGTGATGGAGGATCTCACTTCATTGATCGGAGTTTTGAAGCGCTTTTGACCAAGTATGTGGTGTCTCACAAGGTGGCCACACCTTATCATCCTCAAACTAGTGGTCAAGTGGAGGTTTCAAACCGGCAAATCAAGAGCATTCTAGAGAAGACGGTGTCCCGCTCAAGAAAAGATTGGTCTTCCAAGCTCGATGATGCTCTATGGGCATACCGCACCGCCTATAAAACACCGCTCCACACCACTCCTTTCAATCTAGTGTATGGCAAGTCATGTCACTTTCCTGTCGAGCTCGAACACAAGGCTTTATGGGCTCTCAAGAAGCTCAATATGGATCTCGACGCGACCGGAGCCAAGCGTTTCATGGACTTGCAAGAACTAGAGGAATTGAGGCTCAAAGCATATGAGAACTTCAAAATCTACAAGGATGACCATGAAGTGGCATGATAGAATGCTTGTGCCAAAAACCATCAAGGCCGGTGACCAATTGCTCCTCTTCAACTCAAGGCTCCGACTCTTCCCCGGAAAGTTGTGGACCCGATGGAGTGGACCATTCACGGTTCATCATATTTACTTGCATGGTGGGATTTTCAAAGTCAATGAGCATCGCTTGAAGAAGTATTACGCCAAAGTAGAACCCGATGAAGAGATCAGAGCCACTTGGGCTCTCACCACCTCGGACTGAGCCAAGGTACCTCTCATCAAGCTAATGACGTAAAACCAGCGCTTACGGGAGGCAACCCGGTCTCTAGATTAGTTTTTCCTTTTCATTTTCTTTTTCTTTTCTTCGATTTTCCAATTTTTAGACTAGTTTTCTTTTTTCCTTCTAACCTTCATTAGATTAGAATAGGATTTTTGTGATGATTTTGCAGGAATCTAAGTTGCAAACATAGGCTCAAAAAGACGAGAAAAGACGACTTTACATGGGGTATGATATTGAGGATTTTCCCAACAACTTTCTCGACCCATTTGGGTCGTTCACGACCTCGGCAGGAAAATCCGAAAATACCCCTGCGTGAAAGGTATGTCTTTCTCCTAATTTAATTCAAAATCTATCTCCCTCCCCCCATAGCAGCCCGACCCACCCATCCCCTTGCCCTCATCCGCTCGACCCTCATCTCTCCTCCTCTTCAACTCCCTCAACCACCGGAAACCACCGCTTAACCGCCACTTGTTGGGACGATATCAAGGACACTTGCGTACTTGGTAGTGTGCCCACACAACCGTCCCTTAGTTTTGATATGACAAACTCACTTTGATTCTAATAAATTTGTCCAAGTGTTCAGGAACGCCAAGTGACAAAGGACGAGTGTGAGCGTTCCCTAGGCTTAGGGACGCTAGCTAACAGGAAGTAAGGACCAGTTAGAGACTACTTGAGCAAGGATGGAGTCCCAAGCAAGTAGGAACGCAAGCAAAGCGTCCTTACTCTCTAGCCGACAGGATGACATCACTCGACAACATTTGATCATCCAAGGACACGTGGAGACCGATCCTCTAGCAGAGTCCAACACTACATGGCGGACGATCTTGTAGCAGAGTTCATCAACACTTGGAGGCAGATCCTGTAGCGGAGTTCATCACACACAGCTGGATACAGGAAGCTTCCTCATTACCGCCATACTAAGAAACAGAACTTTGTAGCGCTTTCAACTGCAGAAGTTAAGTACGTTGCTGCTGCCTCGTGCTGTTCACAAGTGATTTGGATCCAATATCAACTTGAGGACTACGGTATCAATCTTGAAACTATTCCCATTCGCTGTGATAATACAAGTGCTATTGAAGTTTCTAAAAATCCTGTATGGAGCATGTAAGGACTGAAGACCAAATAGCTGATATTTTCACTAAGGAACTTGATAGACGTCCCTTTGAGCATCTCAAGTTGCTCTTGGGGATGATAACTTTTAAGTAGCAAGTCCCGTTCTACTATTCCCTCGATGATTGGCTATGTTTAGTAGATTCTAAGTGTTTAAGGACTATCAAACATTGAATTCATATTTGCAAGGACTCTAGTCTATAACTTCATATGCTTGCTACTTTGGAACGCCATTCAAAATTTCAAATTTTTACTATTTGTCTTGAAAAGAGTATCCCTGATCACCCCACCCTCAATATAAGCCGAAATGATGGGAACTCTAAGCTTACCCTAGCCGAGAACTTTGCAAAAGCGTCCTATGAGCTTCATATTTTCTTTTACGGGACGTACTTGCTTTGTTCTCAAATTGTTCGCGAGGTGATCACAGGGACGGTTGTCAAGGTTATTAGTTTGCTTGAAGAGGTAAATTTTTGCTAAGTTTGAGAGGACGCCAATGGTCTGTAAGAGAGGACGACAGTTCAGATTTGAGAAGAAGTTGAAGAGTCAGAATTTTGAACATTTGAAAGTTTGAACAGTGACCGTTGTGCTTGCTCAAATCTTAAGGGGGAAGTTATGCCACGTGTCGCACAGAAAATCAGTGTTAATTACAGAATGTGCCACCGCTTCCTCTATATAAGGATGCAACAGTCGCTCTCATTTATTTTATTGCCCTCAACAACTTCCCTGCTCTCATATTTGCTATGCCCTCTCTCTAGCATTCCGATGACTTTCTCTCACTAAAATCAATCAGAAAATGTCTCAAAGACTAGGGAACGTGGTCGGATCTTCTGCCGGCGGTAAGAGAAGGAAATTGGTGAAGTCCCACACCATAGAGAAGCCCAAACAAATCGTTCTCAATGAATCTCTAGTGGACTTCATCAACAGGAAGCCCAGAACGCTGTACATGCTCATTAGGGAACGCATGGACATGCCAGATGTAAAGGAGGACGCAGTAAAGACCAGGAATTATGAGAAGTTCTTGGAGAGATTTGTCATCCATGGCCTCCACAAGACAAATTACAAGGACTTACCCGGGAGAATGGAGGACGTGCTCTTCTTCTCGCAATTCGGTGGTGAGAATCTTGCTCCCTTACTTGATCTCATACCTGACTTGCACAATGCCGTCCTACCTGACTTCCCTATGTACCCCAAAGATTCCCCTGCCTATAAAATGCTTCAAAACCGGTTGCCGAGTCCTTCTCCTCCACCTCCTCAAATTCCAACTATAACCACAAAGAAACTCTTGCCCTCCAAGCGTCCAGCACCCTCGTCCCCTCTCTCAAAATCAACCAAATCCACCTCCTCCAAACCTACAGAGATTGTGGACAAGTTTCCAGCTCATTTAAAGGAGGGACGATCCAAAAAGATTCATGACCCAAGGCCCCTCAAAAAGGCCAAGTCATCTACCGTCCCCTCCTCAAAAAGGCCAAGCTCCTGACTCGGCTAAAGTCGTCGTGCTAAGATCAAAGATAAATAACCCAAACTACAAACTAAGTATAGCAAGTAAGTAAGGGGTCGAACCCAAGAGAACAAAGGCTTCTAGTATGAATATGATTATCAACCAAAGATAGGGGGGAAATCAAAGAGATATCTAAACTAAACTAACCTAGAAAACAAAGAACAAACAAATAATCAAACATGCAAATAGGGGGAAACAATTGATAAGGAGACAAGTTCATTCAAAAGGTCCACTAATGAAATAATCACTCGATCATAGATTCATCTATTGATTTCATTCACACCTATGGTTAATTCCTATCCTGATCATTAACAATCGCAAGTCCACGGTCCAAGCAATTCTATAACTCTAGGCAAGGACACTTAACCTAGAATTAGCATAGAGAACAACGATATGCAGGATATAATATCAAACAATCAAGCTACGAGTCAATTGCAAGATAAAACAATCAATTCTCTTCTTAATCCTAGTTGCATAGACAACAGGTCTAGGTTAGGTTGTTTTCACATATTAGTTTTGTCCACGGTCCAAACCTAATCAAACTGTAGAACATAAATCAATTCAATAGGTTAGCTACTCCTAGAGAAACAATAAACATTCATAAGATGAAGCACAAGAGAATCAATATTAACCAAAGGATAGAAATCAATTACCAAAATCTCACGAGTTCATACATCAGAGCTTCTCCCTTGAACAAACCCAAGGAGACTAGCTCTCCATAACTAAAGAAGAATTGATTGAATGAATAAGAGATAGAAGATACTAAAAACCTAAGGCTGGCTCCTCATTATATAGCCCAAGGAACAAGCTCCACGAGATAGATAAGGAAAGATGAAAAGATAGAAAAGGAAACAAGATAGAAAGATTTCGGCCCGCTTCGGATTCGGCATCACCGCGGTCGCGTCTCCTTCACCGCGCCCACGCTTTTGCAACAGAGAAGAACAACTCGGTCTTGGCAGCCGCCGCGGTCGCGTCGCCTTGGCCGTGGTCGCGGAATCTCGACAGAATCGCGGGTGTCACTTCGGAGGCTGTTTTGACCATCTTAGGCTTGGAATCTGACTTCGGTGTAAAAAGATGAATTGAATCCCTTGAAGTTAGCTTTCTAATGGCACCGGAATCAGCTCAATCCCACCTCCATAGATCCAGATATAGCCTTCGCAAGCAAGTGGTGTCGCGCAGACAGCTCAAAACGCCTTAGAACTCTTGATTCTTGCATTCTTGTGTCTTTGGCCTAGATATTACAATTATGCTCAAACTCTAACCTAAACACACTCAATATAGCCCTAAAATAAAAGAGTTAAACTATACAAAATAGGCTGAATCAAATTCCCCCATACTTAGATCTTGCTCGTCCTCAAGTAAGCTCAAAACAAATATGACAAGGCAGCACATCTAAGATCTCAGGAAATACAAGGGAAGACAAAACACTCAACTCACACCCCGAACCCAAAAATATAGAGAAATTATGAGCATAAAACAATGAAGCTCAACACACACCTCACAACAAGATATAACACTCAAGCTCTAAAAACATGAAAGAGAGCAACCTAGGATCTACCCAAATCTAACATGTAAGCCCCAAAGTCCCCAAGCAAGAATGAATCCTAATCACTCGAATTTTACCGCTCAATTCTGCTTAGGCGCCCTTTCGGGGTTTCACCTAACCACTCTTTTCATTTTTCAATATGTGTGCTCACAAAACTCACAATCACTCATGAACCTCATATTACCCCAGCCTAATGCTGGTCCGGGTTACCTGCTTATTACCTGAGCCGCCCTTTCGGGTTTTCGACTCATCCTAGGATTTATATGCCTTTTTTCAATTTTTTTATGGCTTTTTCTATCTTTTTTCTTTTTCTTTCTTCCTTTATTATGCAAAAAATATGGTGCAAGTGCTCCATGAAAAGAAGAAAATCAAAAATCTGAATCAAATCTCTAACTAAGCTAACTAGGATAAGCGAATGCGAGTACTCCTTCCCCCATACTTAAATCCTTCATTGTCCTCAATGAAGCAAAGAGAAAGGATAGAAGCAAGGAAGAAGGTATATCAGAAGACTCACAAACGATGAAGAGGGGTGGAATGGAAAAAAACTCTTCATAGGGTGGTAGAAAGAAACTCCGTATTTCCAATCGGTGGGCAAACCGCGGGCGCGGGCGCTAAATTGATGCAGAGAGCAAAGTCGACCTCGGATGTGCACCGCGGGCGCGGCTGATGAATCGCGGGCGCGGATATTGTGCAGGGACATAGTCTCGACTTCATCTCGAAAAGCGTGATGTGTAAACAACCATCATATCTTGGCTTGTCTCTAGAAAGATGGATCAATACTTGAACTCGAGCCGTGGAGAAGAGAACTCTCGGGGGAACAAAGCTCCCCCATACTTAGGCTTTACACATAGCCAAAGAATGGAAAGTACAAAGGTGAATGGAAAGAAGAGATAGAAGATGGAAAAGATAGAAGATGGATAGAAAGGATATAGATGGATGGAAAATATAGAGGTAGAATGGGACCAAAAAGTCCTCTTTTTTTTTTCTTTCTTTTTTCCATTTTTTTTTTAATAAAAACGAGCGAAAACCGAGACGCAGTATGGTTGCCGCGAACACGGGCTAGTACCTGTTCGTCGGGGCACACTGGTGATCCACCGCGGGCGCGGGCAAGGCGGCGCGGGCGCGGTATCACGCCAGGCGTGTCCTTCCGGACCTAGTACCTGCATGTTAGCTAAATACTCAAGCAAAAACTAAGCTAGGAATGGAAAAACAATCTATCTAATCCTTGGGTTGCCTCCCAAGCAGCGCTTTTGTTTAACGTCGTTGGCTCGACATGGATACGATCAATACGGGTCCTCATCAACATCTATTCGGACCGTGTTGCCACCATGAGATATGGAAAGAGATCCATTGGCAACGTCAATGACCGTATTGGCGGTTTTCATGAAAGGACGACCAAGTAAGAGAACCGGGTCGTACTGCCCTTCACCTATCTCCATCACATAAAAATCTGCAGGAAAGATTAAACCCCGCACCTGGAGTAGAACATCCTCAACTAACCCTTTCGGGCGCACATTAGAATGGTCAGCCAATTCAATAACAATATCTGATTCCTTCAAAGGACCAAGGCCTAACCTATCATACATGCAAGATGGAAGAACATTAATGGAGGCACCTAAATCTAGCATAGCACGCTCAATTTTAGTTTCTCCAATAGTGACAGGGACGGTGAATCTTCCTGGGTCTGAGCATTTTTTAGGCAATTGCTTTTGGAGTAGGGAATTACAAGTCTCAATTTTCCTATCATGCGTTTTTTCAACTAGAGCTACCTTTTCAATCTTAGGACTAGATCTATTCTTTCGTTTTATGGTGCATAGCTCTTTCATAAACTTAGCAAAACGAGGGACACTTTGAATGAGATTAAGGAGAGGAACATTTACCCGACAATTGGCGAAGGTCTCGAAGAGTTCCTTGTCATGTGCCGGCTTCCTTATGTCCTTGAGAGCATCGGGGAATGGAGGAGAGGGCTTGAAAGAATCCAATGGTGAAAGAGGTTGAGCCACATAGCCATCGTCCTCGTCTGCTGCTGGAGCTCGGTTCCGTCTAGGAGAGCTCGGGCGGGGAGGCGAGTAATTCTTGAAAGCATAATCGAGTAAAGCCTCGAAATTCCTCTCAGCCTCCTTACCGCGGGCGCGGGTCGCTACGCCTCTCGTGGTCCATGTGTTCTGTTGGAATTTCGCGGGCGCGGAGAGGAGAGCGCGGGCGCGGAATTTCCACAGAAGCTTGGCCTTCATTGGCTGTCGCCCCGGCGCGGTCGCGGCCAGGGTAGCGCGGGCGCGGTTCGTCACCAGTGGGGGATTCGCGACTTGCCAGCGTTCTACCACTCCTCAAATTCATGGCACTGACATTTTCTTTGTGATTGAGGGGTTGAGAAGGAAGTTTCCCGGAATCCTTAGACTCGAGCCTATTGATCATGGTGGCAAGTTCGCTCAGTTGAGTCTCAAGATTCTTTACAGCAGCTCTCGTCTCTTGGTTCTCCTTCAAGAGGGCGGTAATAGCATCATTCTGAGACTGAGCAGGCGCTCTCGAGGCATAGTTATTGGACCGAAACTGTTGTTGCTGGCCCTGAGGAGCATACTGCTGCTGCTGTTGTGGTGGATCTTGCTGCTGCTGGTTGTTCCACCTTAGATTAGGATGGTTCGCCCACCCCGGATTGTAGGTGTTAGAGTAGGGATCATTCCGGGGCCGGGGCGCTCCATAGCTGCCAATAGCATTGACTGACTCCTCGGTCTCTTGAATAGTAGGGCACTGATCCGTGTGGTGGCTCGCATCATAACATAGACCGCAAGCATTGACTTGCTGGGCTGTCCTCTTCGTGAGGAGCTGTTTCATAAGATCTTTGAGCTCCCTTACTTCAGCATTCAGGGACTCATTCACCACACTAACGGACCTCACGTTGGTCCTTGACCTTTGATTGCGGGCTTGTTCCGCCAAGATCTCTACTTTCTGAAAGGCTGCAGCGGGGGTTAAGTTCTCGTAACTACCCCCACAAGATGCATTCACGAGCCTCTTGTCATTATCGCAGAGCCCCTCAATGATGTAGCAAATAAGATCCTTGGCTTGGTAGCCATGGTAGGGACAACTCGCGATGAGCCTCTTGTAGCGCTCATAATAGTCATAGAGGTTCTCGTCTTCCCCTTGCTCCAAACTGCTGAGTTGCTTCTTAATAGATGTTTGTTTGGAAGCGGGGAAGTACTTTTCAAGAAACGCCTTCTTCATGGCCGCCCAAGTAGTGATGGAACCCGGCACCAAATAAAGGAGCCAATCCTTGGCGGTGTCTTCAAGAGAGAAGGGAAAAGCCCGGAGTTTGATTTGATCCTCCGTCACATCAGTGGGCTTCATACTCACGCATACTGCGTGGAATTTAGTGAGATGTTTGTTCGGGTCCTCACCACTCAACCCGAGGAATTTGGGCAAGTGGTGGATGAGGCCAGACATAAGTTCGAACTTCACACCCTCCCCGAGTTCGGGGAATTGAACAGCGAGCTGCTGTTGCTGGAGATCAAGCGCCGTGAGTTGGCGAATAGTTTGTTCCGCCATGGCGTCTTCTGGTTCAGAATTAGAGAGAGAGATATTCAAGAAGGTTGTAAGATGTAGAGGGTCTGGGGGCACTTTTGATCTTCCGAAGAGTCCTGTCAATTTCTGGATCAAAACGAACAGGGGAAGTATTAGTAGACCGGGTACGGACAATGTGTTAGGCCCGCACCCAAAGGATGGTTCTGCGTACGAACCGCGGGCGCGCCGAGGGGGCCGCGGGCGCGGTTTGAGCGCAGAATACGAAAACACACAAAATCAAAACAAGAAAAAGGATCCCGGCAACGGCGCCAAAATTTGACTCGGCTAAAGTCGTCGTGCCAAGATCAAAGATAAATAACCCGAACTACAAACTAAGTATAGCAAGTAAGGGGTCGAACCCAAGAGAACAAAGGCTTCTAGTATGAATATGATTATCAACCAAAGATAGGGGGAAATCAAAGAGATATCTAAACTAAACTAACCTAGAAAACAAAGAACAAACAAATAATCAAACATGCAAATAGGGGGAAACAATTGATAAGGAGACAAGTTCATTCAAAAGGTCCACTCATGAAATAATCACTCGATCATAGATTCATCCATTGATTTCATTCACACCTATGGTTAATTCCTATCCTGATCATTAACAATCGCAAGTCCACGGTCCAAGCAATTCTATAACTCTGGGAAAGGACGCTTAACCTAGAATTAGCATACAGAACAAGGATATGCAGGATATAATATCAAACAATCAAGCTACGAGTCAATTGCAAGATAAAACAATCAATTCTCTTCTTAATCCTAGTTGCATAGACAACAGGTCTAGGTTAGGTTGTTTTCACATATTAGTTTTGTCCACGGTCCAAACCTAATCAAACTGTAGAACATAAATCAATTCAATAGGTTAGCTACTCCTAGAGAAACAATAAACATTCATAAGATGAAGCACAAGAGAATCAATATTAACCAAAGGATAGAAATCAATTACCAAAATCTCACGAGTTCATACATCAGAGCTTCTCCCTTGAACAAACCCAAGGAGACTAGCTCTCCATAACTAAAGAAGAATTGATTGAATGAATAAGAGATAGAAGATACTAAAAACCTAAGGCTGGCTCCTCCTTATATAGCCCAAGGAACAAGCTCCACGAGATAGATAAGGAAAGATGAAAAGATAGAAAAGGAAACAAGATAGAAAGATTTCGGCCCGCTTCGGATTCAGCATCACCACGGTCGCGTCGCCTTGGCCGCGGTCGCGGAATCTCGACAAAATCAAGGGTGTCACTTCGGAGGCTGTTTTGACCATCTTAGGCTTGGAATCTGACTTCGGTGTAAAAAGATGAATTGAAGCCCTTGAAGTTAGCTTTCCAATGGAACCGGAATTAGCTCAAACCGACATCTATAGCTCCAGATATAGCCTTCGCAAGCAAGTGGTGTCGCGCAGACAGCTCAAAACGCCTTAGAACTCTTGATTCTTGCATTCTTGTGTCTTCGGCCTAGATATTACAATTATGCTCAAACTCTAACCTAAACACACTCAATATAGCCCTAAAATACAAGAGTTAAACTATACAAAATAGGCAGAATCAGCTCCACAAAAGGCCCCTCCAAACTCTCCAAGCAATCCACTCCTCCTCCCCCAAAAGCCCTCAAGATAATCCAACTCCCTACTCCTCCCCCGTCCCCTCAACCCTCCAAACAAAACGCCCTCATACAATTCTGCCACTCCCCTCTCAACTACGCCAACTTTCCCTCCGCCCCGGCCCATATCTCACAACCAAAGGAACCCGAGACTCCCAGGTCTCGCCGTCCTTCCTCTGATAGCGGCCCCGAGGACGTTGAGCAGCGTTCCACCCTCGAGCACACCTTTCGCTGCCGCAAAACAGGTGAAAAGCCTAAGGTGTTGCATGGCAAGGAAGTGGCATCGCCAGAACCCGTCCCCTCATCCAGTTCATCCTCATCAAGCTCTTCAGCGAAGAGTAACCAAGGAACTCCTGCTGGTGAGTCCTCCCCCTTTGTCGATATAACAGGGGACTCCCAAGATGAGGCTAAGAATATTGAGGCTGCTCCTACTACTAAAGAAGCAGAAATTGTTGAAGTGGCTGAGGACGCTGGTGAGCACCAGGTCGCTCAAAAGGACGCTGAGCTCAGTCTTGATGATGAGCTTGAGCGTGATGCAAATGAAGTCCCCCCTATGACCAATCCCTTCCAATCCTCAATCCCCTCCCAACTTGATACGTGACAACCTTCGGGGTGAAGGCCGTCACGTGTTGAGATTGCCCAAGGATATGGATCTCGGATTGGTATGCGCAGGATTGTTGATGAAGATGATGATTGAGAGAAGAGGAGTTGTTGTTGAGGATGATCGATCAAGCAAGCAATAGGACACGCCAATTTGGTGTTAAGACTCCCAGGAAATCAACTTCAATAAGTCAATTTCCAAGGATTCAAAACTGATTTTTATTGGAAGCAAACTTGAGTTTAAATAGACAAATAGGAAGCCAAAATTCTATCTTCTAACACTTGCCTAAGATAGAACTTTGCTTGGAAAAGAAGCTATCTAATTAAATTAAATAAAAGGAAACAATAACTAATTAGATAAAAGGAAATAACAAAGATAATAAACTTCTAACAAACTAACAAACTCGAAACTCCTAAAATATGCTAAAATCTTAAAGATAGAAATAAGGAAACTTAAAGAATCCCGTATGATTTTGTACTGCTCTCAGTAAAACGCATTTTGAACGATCTTTTGGTCGGATTCTCATCTTGACGTCAACTATGAAGTTGTAGATCTTTGAATAAGCTTTCCAACGCATCTTGAATCGTCTCGAGATCATTTTCCTAGCCAAAGTTAAGGCTGTTTTACTGAACAGTACTCAAGCTGTGACGAGAACTTGAGTTCCGAAAATATCTTCAAGCTTAATCCTTTTTCGGGGAGGCCTTGGACGTGTAACTTGATAGCATTGAAAGGATAATTTGCCATAATTGAAGACCTTCTTGAACTTGAAAGCTCGTGACCTACGGAAAGGTCTTGACTTAGCTCGTCGATTGACCTCCAACTCCCTCTTCTTAAACCTATATGCTATTCTTGCATCATTCTCCTCCACTTGTCCTCGAATCGTCCTCGATTTGATGTGAGGTATAGGAGTAGAAGGAGAATATAGGGTAGAAGAAAAAATTTTAGGAAAAGGAAGAGTTGGTGTAGCAACGCTCACCACTATGGCCATGGTAGAAACATCAGTCTTGGTGGCGGGAGTGATGGCTAGGGCAGATTCGCTTGGCTCGGTGGAGGTAGAGATGGCCAATGCATGGGCTGTAGTATCCTTCATGGATTCATCATCACGGCACTGCTCCTCCACTTGAGGTGGAGGTATGACTGCAAGGGTTTCATCCTTCGAGACAGGGTAGTCATCTAGGGATCCTCTCTCGTTGGATGCGGGCGCCTTTTGTGTGGGTGGAAGCATAGGCGCCTTCTCCTGTTGTTGCTCATGGATTGTTTTAGGAGGATGACTACTCGGAGGAATAAGAGCATCAAGGCGCTCCTCAATTTGTTTCCAGCGGGGCTCGAACTTAACCTCCAGACCTTTCATCGCGTCGACCACCGCCTGGCTCACTATGGATCGAACAGCCGCCCTAGTTCGAGCCTCAGCCGCCCGAGCCTGAGCCGCCTTTCTGTAGGCTGCGGCGAAGGCATAGGTCTCCGGGGATAAGACAACTTTTTCAACCCGACGTCGTTGGCTCATGACTTCCAACCCGAAACCGCTGGGCTCTGATACCAGTTGATACGTGACAACCTTCGGGGTGAAGGCCGTCACGTGTTGAGATTGCCCAAGGATATGGATCTCGGATTGGTATGCGCAGGATTGTTGATGAAGATGATGATTGAGAGAAGAGGAGTTGTTGTTGAGGATGATCGATCAAGCAAGCAATAGGACACGCCAATTTGGCGTTAAGACTCCCAGGAAATCAACTTCAATAAGTCAATTTCCAAGGATTCAAAACTGATTTTTATTGGAAGCAAACTTGAGTTTAAATAGACAAATAGGAAGCCAAAATTCTATCTTCTAACACTTGCCTAAGATAGAACTTTGCTTGGAAAAGAAGCTATCTAATTAAATTAAATAAAAGGAAACAATAACTAATTAGATAAAAGGAAATAACAAAGATAATAAACTTCTAACAAACTAACAAACTCGAAATTCCTAAAATATGCTAAAATCTTAAAGATAGAAATAAGGAAACTTAAAGATTCCCGTATGATTTTGTACTGCTCTCAGTAAAACGCATTTTGGACGATCTTCTGGTCGGATTCTTGATGTCCGCGTTTTTAGGTAGATTTTTAGGGTCTAGATAGGTTAGTTTAAGTTGATTTTCGTAGTTGAGTCTTGTGTTTTTGAGTCTTTTTGCATAAGTTTTCGTATTTCCTTGAGATTCGGAAACTACGCATATTTGTGTCGTTTTGTAGGTATTTCTGGAGCTTGAGAGCGAGTTTGGAGCAAGACTTGGAGAGGATGGACGAGCTAGGAGGAAGATTCAAGTTGAAGAGCCAAGGAGAGGAGCTAAAGAGAAGCAAAATCAAGAGAAGAAGTGAAGACATCGACCCCAAGATCGAGCCCAAGGAGGTCGAGCTCGAGCCATTTGACCGAACTTGGAGCGCAAGGAACAAAAGTGCTCAGGATCGACCCTATAGGGGTCGATATCGACCCTATGGAGGGTCGATCGTGCGTTACCGACTTCACCTATCCGGATTGCAAGTGCAAGTTTCCTAGTTTGTATTTTAGGAAGGTGTTTTGTTTGTCTTTCCTAGTTAGATTAGGACTCCTTTTTGTCTATAAAAGGAGGTTCAACCTATAGTTTTTATTCATTCAATCAATTGACAATCAAGACTTGGAGAATTAGGGAGAAGACTTGGAGGACAAGTTTGAGGTTTGTAAGATTGATCTTTGGTTTTTATTTGAATTTGAGTTTGGTTTGATCATGTCTTCTTCTTCTTCTTCTTCCTTGTTCTTCTTTACTATGTGTGAGTAGTCTTCTTAAATTCTAGGGTTGGGCAAAAACCCAACACAATCATGCATGTTTAAAACTTGAATTCATGACTTGAATGTTTGATGATCATATCTAATCTATCTTGTGCTTAATCCTTGGTGAAAATTGAGGCATGTCTTGTGATTGACTATAGCGAAAGTGAAAAGTTAGTTGCTTGATTACATCTAATAGGATTATTTGCGAAAGTTGATATTCCTAGGTTGAAGGATAGGTAGAAAGTTGTTTGATTTGCGAAAGTTGATTGAATGACTTGAATTATTTGCGAAAGTTTACTTTTCTATGATCTAGATGGCATGATAGTTGTGAATTCTTGTTGAAGGCATGTATGGTTGTTGTTGTGGTAGCCCTAGCCCTAGGATTTGCCCTTTTATATTGATTAAAAATCGTATCTTTTGCCTTGATCTTGACTCCCTCCGTCGTGCTCGAGTTAGTTGCTTGTGATTTGTGTGTGTTCGTGTGTTATCGCTCTCAGGATCGACCTACCTAGGGTCTAGATCGACCCTCTTTGGGTCGAGCCTGAAGTTGTTTTGCCCTTTGTTTCCTTTGCTTTTCGTAGCTTGTTCGACTAAACTTAGCACTACTCTCACTCCCGTGGACGATCCTGACTTCGCTATACTCAGCGGGGTCTTGACTACAAATTTATTTGTTCAAGAAACCCTTTAACAAATTGGCGCCGTTGCCGGGGAGTGTGCAATAGTGCCGAGTTTAGTTGATATTTGGGTTTGGGAATAGCCCATACCCCTTGTTGTGTTACTGATTCATTTTCTTGTGTTTGTGATTGCAGGTGTATGCCCTCTAGTTCACGAAGGAAAATCGACTATTTTCCCTTTGATCCTGAAATAGAGAGAACACTTCATCGCAGGCTACGAGAACGACGAGCAATGGGCGACGCTGAGGCTCTTGCTCAACAGATGGATCAACTCCGTGCTCAGATGGAGCGTATGCAGATGGAGCGTGCTGCTCAAGATGCTGCTTTGCATCGAGAGAGAGAGGCTGCTGCCCGTCTCCAACAACAGCTAGATGCTATTCCGAGGAACGCTAAGCAATACATGCATCCGGAGCTTAGAGTTCCCGAGTCCACTATAGTGCTCCCGGCGATTGAGCGTGCCTTCGAGATCAAGTCCCACTTCATCACTCTCATCAAGAGGTCTCAATATGAAGGCAAGACATCCGAATGCCCTATGGAGCACATCAAAAACTTCACCGATCTTTGTGACACCATCGCCGCCGATGACGTGTCACTTGAATATGTGCTCCTCAAGGCGTTCAAGTGGTCTCTAACCGGGAAGGCACTTCATTGGCTCGAAAGTCTACCCGCTCGGTCCATCACTACATGGAAGGCTTTGCACGACTTGTTCATGACGAAGTTCTTTCCACCGGCCAAGACTACCGAGCTAAGGAAGCACATCACTTCTTATCATCAACTTCCTAATGAGACTTTTGTTGAGACTTGGGAGAGATTCAAGGAGCTTCTTCGGCAATGTCCTACTCATGGACAACCTCCTTATGTTCTTCAAGAGATATTCTTCCAAGGGATCAACGCTGCCACAAAGGACCGCATCAATCTTCACACCGATTGCGGTTTCATTGAGATGGATCCCGATGAGGCATGGGCTCTATTGGACAAACTCACCAACTATGATGCCATGTATGGGACCCAACAACCCATCCGGATTCAAACGAAGAAGCTTTATGATCCGAATAGTGAGCCAATTGGAAAAGAAGCTATCTAATTAAATTAAATAAAAGGAAACAATAACTAATTAGATAAAAGGAAATAACAAAGATAATAAACTTCTAACAAACTAACAAACTCGAAATTCCTAAAATATGCTAAAATCTTAAAGATAGAAATAAGGAAACTTAAAGAATCCCGTATGATTTTGTACTGCTCTCAGTAAAACGCATTTTGAACGATCTTTTGGTCGGATTCTCATCTTGACGTCAACTATGAAGTTGTAGATCTTTGAATAAGCTTTCCAACGCATCTTGAATCGTCTCGAGATCATTTTCCTAGCCAAAGTTATGGCTGTTTTACTGAACAATACTCAAGCTGTGACGAGAACTTGAGTTCCGAAAATATCTTCAAGCTTAATCCTTTTTCGGGGAGGCCTTGGACGTGTAACTTGATAGCATTGAAAGGATAATTTGCCATAATTGAAGACTTTCTTGAACTTGAAAGCTCATGACCTACGGAAAGGTCTTGGCTTAGCTCGTCGATTGACCTCCAACTCCCTCTTCTTAAACATATATGCTATTCTTGCATCACAACTCCATAAGAAAACCCCTCCCCCTCAATCCAAACAGAATCCCATCAAGTCCCTGCGGACGCTGAGCATGCCTCTGAACGACAAACAAAAGCTTAGGACGCAGAAGAGATGTCCCAAGGCAGAGCTCCTTCACAAACTGAACAGGCCGCAGCTAATGGCAATGATGAAACAGCTCAAGGCACTGAGGACGCTCCTGCCCAGGACGATGCTGAAAAAGACTCTGAGGACGTTGATGTTGATGAGGACAGTTCTGAGGATGAGGAATCCGAGTCCCCAAAGCGTTCTAAGAAGAAGAAGAAAGGTGATGATGAGCCAGCAAATGTCATAGGCCCCTTGGTCTGTTCTAAAGAGTGGCTTGCTGCTTTTGATGACGAGGACGTCCAAGAATTCCTTGAGCTACTTCGTTTTCAAGGATGGCTACAAGTTGGTCCTGCGCCCGCCAATGTAGATTCTGATCAAATTCGGGCGTTCTTCAAGTCTCTTCGCTACAAATCCAAGTCAGGGACGCTGCACTTCAAAATTGATAATGAGCCGACTTCTGTGAATGAACGTCAAGTCCGTTCCTTTATGGGACTCAGTACTCAAAAGCCGCCATCAAATGCTCTTAGCTCCCTTCCCAAGAATGGATTTGAAATGACAGAGGACATAGAGGTTACTCTACTTGAAAGAATTTTCAGAGGCAGAGACCCTATGGGACGGACAGGGTCGCTCACGTTCTCACCAAAGTGGGCGCCATCGCACACTACTTTATCTGTCGTGCCGTCCATCCCAGGCAAGAGAAGCGTTCTGTGGTTCAAACACATGACTACATTCTACTGGACGCATTTCTCGACTGCCGCCCCATCAATCTTGCTAGAATTGCTATGCAACATATGGCTAAGTGTGGGAGGAAGCGTCATGCCCTGCCGTACCCTAGTCTAGTCAAGCTCATCCTTCAATCTCAAAATGCTTATGATGAGTCTGCCCCCTCTGAGGAACTAGGACTTACCTGGAACAAAAAGAAGGGACTACTTGAAATCAAAAACAGTGAGGAACTGCCCTCAATCAAGAAGCAGTTAGAGGCTGAAGATGAGGAAGCTAAGAGGAAAGCGGAGCAAGAACGCCTCGCCGCTGAAGCTGAACAAGAGTGTCTTGCCTCCATGCATCAAGAGCCAGTTTCTGAAAATGAGCCTGCGGTAAACTTTGCTGCTCTTGACCAGATGCTGATGGCATCGTCCCCTCCTTCCTCTGTACCTCATGCGGACGTTCCCTCTTCCAGCTCTGGTCCCGCGCCTATTCCAGCATCGGCTCATCCTGACCAGCATCCTCCTTCAGATCTCATGGCAGCTATCTTGAACAATCAGTGTCTGATTCTTTCATCTCTAAGGGACTTGTCTTCGGCCTTCACCATTTCGGCAGAACTTCATGAGAAGCTTCTTAAGTTTTACCAAGACCAAAGCCGTCCTCAGTGATCACCGTCCTCAACCCCTTTATCCCTCATTATTTTGCTCTTGCTTCTTTTATTTTCAAAACACTATGCTCTGGTTTGTAATAACCGTACTCTAAATTTCGTTTGAATGGCAATTCAATTGTTTGCGTACATGTGTTTGTTTAAGCGTTCCACTACTTATAGTTGTGTGTTTGTGCTAACGTCCTTATCACTTGTTATCCTTTTCGATGATGCCAAAAGGGGGAAGTGTAGTTTTGCAGAGATGCGCTATGAAATAGTTATCTAGAATAAGCAAGTGTTAAGGGGTAACTATTAAGTGAAAGGTCTAAGAAACGCCATGCTAGAATAAAAGAGGACACTTAGAAAGTTTTATAGGACGCGACTCTCTCCTTAAAATCCAAATGTTAGAGAATCAAAGAATGAAAACTTGTGCTTACTGAGATTTCTCTAAGTGTTAGAGAACGCTTCTAAGTTTTCGTGCATGCTAAGTTCCAATGCCAAAACTATTTTGCTGAAGAGTTTGTCATCATCAAAAAGGGAGAAATTGTTGGGACGCTATCAAGGACGCTTGCGTACTTGGTAGTGTGCCCACACAACCGTCCCTTAGCTTTGATATGACAAACTCACTTTGATTCTAATAAATTTGTCCAAGTGTTCTGGAACGCCAAGTGACAAAGGACAACAAGTGTGTGAGCGTTCCCTAGGCTTAGGGACGCTAGCTAACAGGAAGTAAGGACCATCTAGAGACTACTTGAGCAAGGATGGAGTCCCAAGCAAGTAGGAACGCAAGCAAAGCGTCCTTACTCTCTAGCCAACAAGATGACATCACTCGACAACATTTGATCATCCAAGGACACGTGGAGACCGATCCTGTAGCAGAGTCCAACACTACGTGGCGGACGATCCTGTACCAGAGTTCATCAACACGTGGAGGCAGATCTTGTAGCGGAGTTCATCACACACAGCTGGATACAAGAAGCTTCCTCATCACCGCCATACTACGTGGAGGAAGATCTAGAGAACTGTAAAGACTCGCCAATACAACTGTAAGGACGTTCAATATAAAGGAAAAGCTATTCAAAAATCCTCTAAGGAGGTAGAGGTTTACACTCAAGGACTACTTGGTCTTGAGTGGTTCCTCTATAATTCACTGCGTTCACTTTTACTTGTTTAGTATTTTATTCCGCTGCATAACCTAAGGACGCCCCTACTCCTCGTAGGGACGCTTGACCAAAGGACGCCTTTACCAAAGTAAAGGACGTCCCTCAGTTTTTAACGATCCAAGACCACTCCCGTCGCCACCACCCCACAGTTGCACCGACGCACGCCTTCCCCTGAATTTCTTGCACAAAAACATCCCCAAAAACCCCCAACACCGACCCCTAGCAACCATCTATAGATCTAGCTCGAGACCGACCGGATACTACTCTTCTTTAACTCCTAACAAGGAATTTCGGTATGAATTTTAACCGTCTACTCTCAACTTTGATTATTCTTGATTGAAATTGGATTTTTGAGTTGAATGTGCATAATTTGGATTTTGACCTAGGTTTGAGAAATTGGAAATTGCTTGCTTGGGTATATTGTTGTGAGTTTTGCATGTTTAGGTGTGCCTAGATTCGAACTTTATGAGCTAATTTTAGTGATGATTCGTGGTTTGGTGCTAATGGGTTCCATACCCGAATTTTGGGAGGATTGGGGAAGAAGACGAGTGGAGGCATGCTCAGGACCGACCCCTATGGGGTCGTGCACGACCCGCCCTAGGTCGTGCTTGAGAGCGCGGTTTCGTGGTTGGTGTGTTTCCTTGAGCATAGGTTGCATTTTAGATGGAGATTTGGATTGATGCTTTCATGTTAAATCAGTATGAATCCTCTCTTATCATTGTTATGAAGTGCTTGATTGAGATTCTTGCAATGCTTGACTTTGTTTACATATAGGGTGGATTGTGTGTATTATGTGGATTTTGTGCTTGAATTGATGTAGGTACTATGTCGGCTTCGGGCTCTATACCCGCAAAGAGGGCAAGGAAGGGCGACAAATCTGCACTCAATGATTGCCAACTTGCTTCAAAGTACGCCAAACAATTCGATCTTTACAACGATTTGAAACACAAGACAAGGTGGTATTGTAAGGCGGATGGGCAATGGAATGAGGACTTAAAGGAAGCATTCTCTTACATTGGGGCGAGAACCAACTAAAATGGCACAATCATCATTACCCAACTCTCACCTCTGAGTTTATAGCCACTTTCACCACCGACATCAAAAGCCCACATACCGGTGGGAAGATGGAGTTTCAATTGGGTAACAAGTGGTTCAAGCTCAGTTTGAAACAGCTCAATGATGCATTCGGTTTCCCTAACCCGACGGAGGATGATCAGAGTTATATCCCGGTCCTAGAAACATGGAGCTATTTATCCGGAAAAATGGAGAAAAGTTTCCATAACTTGGCCAGCAAGAACATTACCAATCCTCTTTTCTGGATCATCCTGCGTATTCTTGGGAGCACAATCTTCCCGAGAACTGAGCTATCTCGCCCAACCAGAAGGGAGGCCATTGTATTAAGGACCATGCTATTTACCTCTCCCACTCAATTGAACCTTGTCTTTAAGTGGATGAAGTGTGTAGATGATTTCAAGGGACGTTCGGGTACGGTTTTCTTTGGAGGAATGATTGCTCACCTTGCCAGTAACCTTAGAGTGAACATGAAGGCATATTCATGGGAGAAGCCGATCTTTGTAGATATTCCGTTCCTCATCAATGCTAAGTTGATAGAAAAGCATCCCGATGACGAGAACAACTTATATGCTACCTTCAAGGGGAAGACGGTGGCCCTTACTCGAGAGCGGGTTGATTTACTTCATCTTCCCAAATGGTATGCCGTGTTCTCCCCAAGAAAATTTCCTTTGAAAGATGCACGAAGAGTTTTTGAGAGTCCGCCCGCGACGGTATCCGAGTCCCGATCCAAGAGAAAACGAGTTTCTAGCTCTGCCCCCTCCTCCATCCAGCCTCAGGAACGACCCTATGGAGGTCATGCACGACCCATATGGGTCGGTCCCGTCCCCCATACCTTCCTTTCCCGCCACTTCTGGAGCACACTTTGAGTTCGGGGCCTCTTCGGGTGCCAATCCCAAGACTGAATATGCCGAGCCACCACCGCAAGATGCACCTCCAACATATGATATGGCCTACTTGGCTGGAGAGATGGCCGCCATGAGGGTAGCTGAAATGGAAAATCATGAGGCAGCCATGCGTGGCCAAGCGGCCCTTTTGGAGCATCAAAAACAGACTCGGGAATTGATGGAGCAGCATCACTACAGGTTCCAACTATTCTAGGGATATTATCATGCTCAACAAGGGGTGGACGACTACCGATGGGCTCACTTGGAGGAATAGATGCGGTGGGACCGAAGGAATTACCCGGATCGAGATGAGTGGATTCCCCCGGAGCATCCTCCATTCCGTCGGCGTGAAGTCATCAACCACCTCCATCTCCATGAGGTGCTCCACCTCCAATCCAAGCTTCAAGGAGTTTTTGTGAGTTTTCTTATTCTTTTCTCTTTACTTTTTCATATCTTTTCATGAATGGGGACATTGCATGATTTAAGTATGGGGTGGGGTAGAAGAAATCTCACATGTTGTACATAATTGAGTTTTTGTTTGTTTGTCTGTTTGATAGTTTAATTTGCAAAGAGAAAGCAATTGAAAAATCCAAAAAATTGAGAAAATGTCAAAAATCCAAAAAAATTGCAAAATGTTGAGAAAAAAAACCAAAAATATTTGCTTGTTTGTTTATTTTGTTTTAGGATAGAAGAATGCTCCATCTTAGATGTCCTATGATGAAAATTAATTTTCATGCTTATCATGTAATTCCTTTGGCATAGTTGGATAATGTAGCCTATGTTTTTAAGAAGTTGCTCTTGATTGTGAAAATTGACTTGTGATGAAATTGAACATATGTGTCTTGAGTAGAAGTAGTTACAATCCAACAAAAATTTACCTAAGTGAGGAATTTTGGCCTTATAGGGAGATCATCATAAATTTCCTCTTCTTTACATGTGTGATTTGCTCTCTTTATGCATATATCTCTTGTCATTGAAATAATTATCTATTTCTTGAAGCCGTTATGAGATTGTTCATGCATGTTAATTTTTATTAAGAACTTATCATTTTTAGCCCATATTATTCCATGCCTACCTTGAATTATCCTTGATTGAAACCCCGTTCTAGCCTTGGCCTTTGTTTGAAGCTCCACAAAAATTACCCCTAGCCTATTAGCTTGACCCTTTTCCGGGAATTGAACTTAGATGATGAGCTGGGAATTATTTTTGATGAGCAACACTTGGGTTGGGTTTGGAAGTGGTGATATTGTTAAAGGGTAGAATACATCTTGTTGCAGTGTAATGAAAAAAGAGTTCTTGGCTTAGAAAGCACATGTTGAAAAATTGATGAGAAGAAAAAGAAAGAGTAAGGCAAAGAGAGATCGAGCACAAGCTCTCAGGATCGACCCCAAGGAGGGTCGATCTCGACTCAAAAACAAAGAAAGAGGTCCTCAGGACCGACCCTAATAGGGTCGGTCACGACCCCCTGAAGCTCGTGCCTGTTTAAATAAAAAAAAAAGAGAGAAGGAAAAAAAGAAGAAAAAAGAAGAAAAATGTTATAAGTGCAATGCTAAGAATTCCTAGTATTTACAAGTTCTATTTTGGGAATTTGGGTTAGAATTGAAGGGTGTTGAGTTTCATTTGAAGAAGTGTTCGGTTATGAGTTGAAGAGAGAAAAAAGCAAGTGAGTTGCTTTGGTTTGAAAGTGTTGTATTTAGGAGTTTGATTCCCGGATTTAGCACCACATGGCTAAATAACTCCCTGCCGAATGGAGTCTTCAATGAAGATTTCATTGAGCCTAAGTTCTTATGAAGATTGCTGTGTTTTAACTTCTCTTGGTAGAGAGATTGGTGATATAAGTCTTAATGATAAAGTAGATGTTGCATAAAGATTGAAATGAGAGTGGATTTGATAGCCTAAACACATGAGGGTTGAGAGAAACACATTTATATCCATTGTGAGGTTGGATTGTGATTGCCTATGCTTGAGATTCTTACATATGTGATGACGTTAAAATTACTTGTCTACTTTTTTACTTGTGTTTAAAATGTTTTGACAAGGGCTATGCTTGAAGATTGTGTTATTGGTCTTGATTTGCATGATTATTGCTTGAGGACAAGCAAGTCTAAGTATGAGGTGTTTTGATGTCCGCTTTTTATGTAGGATTTTTAGGATCTAGATAGGTTAGTTTGAGTTGGTTTTTGTGCTCGAGTCTTGTGTTTTTGAGTCTTTTTGCATATGTTTTCGTATTTCCTTGAGATTCGGAAACTACGCGGTTTTGTGTCATTTTGTAGGTGTTTTGGAGATTGAAGAAGAGTTTGGAGCAAGACCAAGAAGAGTTTGGAGCATGACCAAGAAGCAAGGACAAGCTAGGAGGAAGACTCGAGTAGATGAGCTAAGGAGAAGAGTCAAGAGGAGCAAAATCAACAACAGAAGTGAAGAAACCGACCCCGAGATCGAGCCTAGAAGAGGTCGAGCGTGAGCCGAGATACTAAGTGTGAAGAAGAGAAGAGAAACTCTCACGACCGACCCTGAGTGGGTCGTGCACGACCCATTTGGGTCGATCCTAGGCAACCGACTTTCTCCTTATCCGAGATATTGCGGGATTATCCTATCTTTGTATTTTAGGAAGGTTGTTTATTTATGTTGCCTAGTTAGATTAGGACTCCTTCTTCTTCGTTGTCTCTTCTTGCTATGTTTGAGTAGTCCTCTTAAGTTCTAGGGTTGGGTGAAAACCCAACACAATCATACATGTTTAAAACTTGAATTCATGACTTGAATGCTTGATGATCATGTTTATCTATCTTGTGCTTAATCCTTGATGAAAGTTGAGGCATGTCTTGTAATTAACTATAGTTGCTTGATTAGTTCTAATGGGATTATTTGCAAAAGTTGATTTTCCTTAGTTGAAGGATAGATAGAAAGTTGTTTGATTTACGAAAGTTGATTGAATGACTTGAATTGTTGCGAAAGTTAACTTTTCCATGATCTAGATTGCATGATAGTTGTGAAATCTTGTTGAAAGCATGTATGGTTGTTGCGAAAGTTAACCCTGAAATTTGCCTTTTATATTGTTTAAAACTCGTGTCTTTGCCTTGATCCCGACTCCCTAAGTCGTGCTAGAGCCCTTGCTTGTGATTGTGTGTGTGTGGTGTGAGTTTGATCTCAGGACCGACCCCCATAGGGTCGAGATCGACCCTCCTCAAGTCGATCCTGAGTTGTTCTGCTCTAGTTTCTTTTGCTTTTTCGTAGTTTTTGACTAATCCTAGCACTATTCTCACTCCCGTGGACGATCTTGACTTCTTTATACTCAGCGGGGTCTTGATTACAAATTTATTTGTTCAAGAAACCCTTCAACAACTCTGCATTATGGGTTATTTGACATAACTAGGGACAGTTCCATTAGAGAAATGTGTGCAAATATAGGGCATGATAGGACATTGCATGTGTATGTGGTCCAACAAAATGATGCGAGCCCAAGTGTGATTCGGGCTGCAATTGATAGAAGTCTAAATGTGGGAAGCCCATTAAAGGTTGTAAGTCAAGTGTTGACTGAACGTAGTGGCAGTCAAGGTCCACACCAACAAATCTCACAATCATTAAATGCCCCAACTCCTTCATCTCAGACTATAGCAACACCTAGGGAAGAAGCTCCAGCTCCTCCATATTCTCAATTATCCCCAGCAGGAGATTTATCTAAAGAAGAAGAGGGAGTTAAGTTGTCCAGATCTAAAGATGAAGTGTTGATTTTAGAGTCACCTTCCTCTGATGATGAGCAAAGTTGGCATGAAAATGTGTTTGGTGTTAGAGAGGATGATGTTGTTCTCCATGATACACACGTGGATCCTGAAGTTGTGAAAGAGTTAAGAGAAGAAGTTGATCCTTATATCTTCGAGACAATCCCTGGGGATGAGGGATACTTAAGCTATAGTGGATCTGAGGGTGAAGGGCATGTGAGGTACCCAGAATTCAACCCTTTAACTGATTTCTCAACTCCAATATGTTTCAAGGTTGGCATGAGATTTGGCTCCAATGAAGTATTTAGAAAGGTTTTGAGGCAATATGCATTAGAGAATGGGTTTGATTGCTACTATTTGCACAATGATAAGGCCAAAGTTTCAATTTATTGTAGAAACAAGTGTAACTGTCCTCTGGTAAGAACTAGGAAGAAGGGTGTTTGTGGTAAGTCTACTTAATTGTCAGTTTAAGGCTATGGCTAGGAAGATGGGTCAAGATGGCAGTTTCCAATTGAAAAGTTTTAGTAAGCATTCACATGGTTGGCAAGATATGAACAATAGGGCTACTACTGCCTGGCTAGCTGAGAATTACTTGGAGCACTACAAGGAGGATCCTCAATGGAGAATCAAGAGCTTTGTTTTGGCTGTGAAGAGGGAACATGGAATTCTGATCACCTATCATCAAATATGAACAATAAATTTGTCATTATGCTTAAAATTAATCATTACAAACCCAACTTGTTATCATCAAAACCCATAAGCTAAGAACTTGTCATCGTCCAACTTATCATCACCAAAACCTATCCGGCGAGAAGAATGACTACTTAATAAAAATCCCATAAAGCCTACTAGTCATCACCAAAACCCATAAACTAAAAACTTGTCATCATCTGATTTGTCATCACCAAAACCCATCCGACAAGAAAGATGACTAATTAATATGAAACCTATATTGTCATCACCAAAACCCATTAAGAACTTGTCATCGTCCAGCTTGTCATCACCAAAACCCAACAGACGAGAAAAATGACTAGTAATACGAAACTCATAAAACCAACTCATCACCAAAACTTATAACTAAGAACTTCTGACTTGTCATCACCAAAACCCATAAAATTCAAATCACAACAATCTCAAAATTCAAATAGCAGTAAAGCTTTTTTACCAAAAAACCACTAAAATTTAGGTAGGAAAAAGAGGAAATTGTAGAGAGATCTCAAACATCCAAGGAAGGATATGAACAACACAAGCTCTCAAGCCTCGACAAAGAGGCAAAAGCTCTTAGACGGAAACTGCAAATGCTCTCTTGAGAAACAAGCCCTTCCAGTAATCATCATCGATCTCCCTAATCTATCTATATAATTCCAACCCCCTCATCTATCTATATAATTCAACAACATGGAAAATTAAGCCATACATTCTATCAAACCGGTGTTAAATAACCAAATTTGTGCAAATCTAGGCAAGTAGAGTCATCGGGTATCCTCGAGCCCGGCGACGATGGCGTCGAGGTAGGAGGAGAGCACATATCTAGACCCAATCTGAACGACCACGAGAGGAGAGGTGGGAGAAGAGCACAAATCTGGCCGTCGACATTCATTGTTCGTCGGATTCTCATTATCTTATTGAACTACGAGCTCAAAAGATGACGAGGAGCTAGAAAGAGCTTGAACAAGAAAGAGCCCGACTAGAGAGTGGCTCCGATGGTAGTGGCAAGAAAGAGCTCGACTAGATCTGGGAAAACCCTAAATTCAGAAACAGAGAGAGGACGAAGAGAGAGAAAAGAGAAAGGGGAGGAGAGAGAAAAACATGGGAAATGAGGCTTTTATATCATGTAAAGTGACTACTTAGTAACAAATTTTTAGAAGCAGTTTTCCCACTACATTAATTGCACAAAACTGCACACCCACCCCTTCCCTTTTAATTATATGTATTTTTTTTCCATTGTTAGTATATAAGATTCTCAAAAAGTGTTTGACCTTCAACTAAAAAATGAAATAAGTGAACCGTAAGGATTTGGTTTGTTACTGTTAATTTTTTTATTATTTATATTATTATTGTTATTTTTATTTATTTATATTATTATTATTATTATTATTATTATATTCTATTCTTTATTATTGTTATTATTTTTATATACAGAGTTATATGAAGTTGGATAGGAGCCAAGAAACAATCTGAGCCCCCCACACACTTCTAAATGCAAAAACTCAACTTATGAAAAACAAATGCTCCACTCTTAGCATTGTTAGGTTGACTAATAGAGAGGGACACAATACATGAAAACAAGTCCAAGACCTCATTATCGAGTGCCCCAAATATAGAGAAAGCAAAAGGGATAAGCTTGTATCCATTCTCCTCACATTTGGACACATACTTCTTCCTTTTCCTCTCCACGACGTTGTGCAATAGATGCTTATTATTATTATTATTATTATTATTATTATTATTATTATTATTATTATTATTATTATTATTATTATTATTATTCTATATAACATTATTAATTATTCAAACCTGAAAGGTTTTACAAAAAATTAGTTGGAAGCCGAGATACTATCTGGGCCCCCAATCCTTTAGCTATAGCAAAACCAATCCTAGTGAAAATACATGCAGCAGCACGCGCCCCAACATCTTGAGCATTCGAGAACTTTAGGATGCACTTAAGCAAGGAAATAACATCTGCCTCTAACTCTCCCAATGAGGAGAAAGAAAAGGGAAGAAAACTATACCCAAGCGCCCCACACTTATCTTGATACTTGAGACTTTTACGACACGCCGCCTCAGTGACCACACGCTTGGGCACAAAATCAGACATTCCGGATTGGGTCAACGGTGAAGACCTGGTCAAGTCCACACACACATCACGACCCCCATCCTATGAGTAGAGCAAAACGTCATCCGGACGGAGAGGCTTGTCTTGCCCATCATGCAGCCCAATATTGACCTCCTTACCAGCCGAAATCCCGGACCGGTAGCAGATATCAGCAAGGGTATCGCGAACAACATTATGCCGATGTTTAATGCCAACAATACCAACACAAGACACGGCATGATCCCCATATATATCACCAAAACAGATAGACACAACTCAGTAGCAAGCTTGAACTTTTGATTGAAGATGTACACATTGTTTTGGCGGACTCCTTTGAGAACCACTTTGTTTGTTTTCTTGTTGATAACAAGACATTCCTTTGAGTCAAATGTGACTAGGTTTTCACCTTGATCACAGATTTGAGAGACACTCAGGAGATTGAAGCCAAGTCCTTCAACAAGACTAACATTCGATGCTTTGATGGGCGAATTCAGATTTACAATGCCCGTCCCTTTGATGTATCCTTTGCCCTTGTTGCCAAACGAGACAGTTCCTCCCGTGGCACTATTTTGGATAGAAGTGAGATGGATCTGGCTTCTAGTCATGTGATTTGAGGCGCCACTATCAATGATCCACGGGCTTCCTCTCACTTCCACCTGTTAAAAAGAGTTAGTTTTTTCGCGACCCAGGCAAGGTGTTCCTTACCTGGTTCGTTACAATAGAAGAACTCTTGTGCTGGCATGTAATCATTTATATTAACATCATTGGACGCAGCATGCTTTCTGAATGAAGTCCTAGATTGTCTAGGATGCCTAGCTTTTTTCTTAGGAACATACTTATCATTTTCATTTTCAGTCCTAGCATGTTTACCCTTCTCAAGGTCTTCCTTCAACTTTAAACAATCATATTTGTAATGACCACCTTGACCGTAGTACCAACACGTCCTATAGTAATCACCAAGGTAATATTTTTTGTTAGGACGTTGAATTTTATTTTCTTCCATCTTCTTTGGATTGCAAACCTTTAAACCTTCCCCCTTTAATATTTTCTTATAGATCTTGTGGCTAGTAGAATCAGTATAGTAGTCCTTTTGCCCTTTTTCTCCATATTCAAGGACTCTTATACGTTCAAGAAGGTTCTTAGTTTTCTCCCTTTCAATTCTTAACTGAGAGGTTTTGCTAGCTTCAAAATCACTAGGAAGAGAGTTCTTTGAGTCCGACTCATATCATAGTCCTCTTTTGGTAGGGATGAAAACTATAGGTTTTACAACTTCAATTATAGGACTCTTTCCTAAATTTTAAATTCATCCCTAAGATTGGCATTCTCAAGTTTGAGACACATGACTTCAGTTTTTAGGGACATAGTTTCTTCAATTGAGGACTCTAGTTGAAAAGTCATAGTACTATGATGTCGTACTTTTTAGTTAGATTTCTTAGGTTGTTTACTAGCTTGTTTTGCATATTATCCTTTGTGTTTGTGTGTTTTGCATAAGATTTCAACTCTCTTTCGAGGGTTGGAGTCGTTTGTGTGTCGTTTCGTGTTGTGTAGGTATTTGGAGCATTTAGGAGAAGTTTTTCTTGCATTTTCGGAGCTTTCTAGGAAGTGTTAGTTGTCAAGGGTCAAGTCGTCAAAGAGCCAAGAACCAAAGTTGCAACCATGGGAGCCTCAAAGAAGTACAAATTTCTTAAGAGAATAAAGGAGCAAAAAGGAAGAAACGTCGAGCAAAAGTCCGATCAACTAGAGCAAGAACGAAACAACACAAGAAAAATCCGTCTCCTGCAGTAGGTCGGCTCCGACCCCCATAGGGTCGGCTGCGACCCTCACCGATACCGGTCCGAGAAATCCGTGCTGCGCAAGAAAGCGCTTTCCGCGCAAGACAGCGCAAGACAGAGCCTCAAAGTAGTGAGGAAGAAAGCTTGTGCTAGTTGTTGTTCTTGGAAGAAGGAAGAAGACAATCATGTGTGAAGAAACTTTGTGGGTTTGCTAAAGTTTGTAAGTTTGGATCTTGAATTTAATTGAAGTTGTTTGCCTTTAATGATGTCTTCCCCTCCTTTTTCGTTGCTTGTGTGAGTGATAATGTGTGAGTAGTTAGCTTGCTAGGTGTGGGGTGAAACCCACCATGGACATGCATTTGAGACCTTGAGACCTAGATCCATGCTTGACTTGAAATCTCTTCCCATAAATCCCTCTTGTATGCATCAAACCCTTGACGAAAGTTGGGGTATGTTCTTGTTTGCAAACTAATTGAAAGATTATTTTTTGAATTAGGGACTATCCGGGTTAAGACGAAAGTTAAAGCCCTAGAAAACAAGTTGGATTGCATGTTAACACCTTCATAAAAATCGAGGTTTTGATGTGTTCTTTTGTGACGAAAGTCACCCATGAGATTATGAGTTATGTTGGTCTTTTATCATTGCTAGAATGCATGCTCGTGGTGTGGTGAATCCCCACCCCTAGTTGTTTTTCCTTGATTTTACGAAACCGATTTTCATGCCCAGAAAGGTCGGCCGCGACCTGCAACTGGTCGGCTGCGACCCCCCTCTGTTGTCGATTTTAGTGTGTTTTTAAGTTCTGTGGATGGTCGGCCGCGACCTCCCTAGGGTCGGCTGCGACCCCCCTCAGAACATGCGATTTGTGTTTGTTTGCTCGTTTTGCTTTGTTTCGTTTTTTTGTTTTGCTTTCGTAGTTTGATTGCTAGACTATAGATCTACTAACTCCCGTGAATGATCTTGACTTCGCTATACTCAGGGGGTTCTTGAAAAATTTATTTGTTAAGATAAACCCTCTTCAACAAATTGGCGCCGTTGCTGGGGACTTAGTTTAGTTTCTTTGTCTAGCTTTCTTTTGGGTAAGGGACTAGCCCGAACCCCTATTTTGTTACTAATTCATTTCTCTAGTGTTTTGTACGCAGGTGTATGCCCTCTAGTTCACGAAGGGAAATTGACCATTTCCCCTTTGATCCCGAAATAGAGAGAACCCTTCGTCGAAGGCTAAGAGAATGAAAAGCAATGGCCGACGTTAAGGCTCTTGCTCGTCAAATGGCTGAACTTCGCACTCAAATGGAGCATATGCAATTAGAGCGATATGCTCAAGCCGCAGCTGCACGGTAAGAAAGAGAGGCGGCCGCCCGCCTCTGAGAACAACTAGATGCCATCCAGACGAACGCTAAGCAATACATGCATCCCGAGCTTAGGGTTCCCGAGTCCGCTATTGTGTTCCCGGCAATTGAGCATGCTTTTGAGATCAAGTCCCATTTCATCACCCTCATCAAGAGGTCTCAATATGAAGGGAAGCCCACCGAATGCCCCATGGAGCACATCAAAAACATCACCGATCTATGTGACACTATCGCCGCCGATGGTGTCTCACTTGAGTATGTTCTCCTCAAGGCGTTCAAGTGGTCCTTATGTGGGAAGGCCTTCATTGGCTCAAAAGTTTGCCCACTAGGTCTATCACTACATGGAAAGCTTTGCACGACTTGTTCATGACGAGATTCTTTCCACCGGCTAAGACCACCGAGCTAAAGAAGCGCATCACTTCCTATCACCAACTTCCCAACGAGACATTTGTTGAAACTTGAGAGAGATTCAAGGACCTTCTTCGGAAATGTCCTACTCATGGACAACCTCCTTATGTCCTTCAGGAAATATTCTTTCAAGGGATTAACGCCGCAACAAAAGACCGCATCAACCTTCATACCGATTGCGGTTTTATTGAGATGGATCCCGACGAGGCATGGGGTCTCATGGACAAACTCACTAACTACGATGCCATGTACGGGACCCAACAAGCCGTCCGGATTCAACCGAACAAGCTCTATTATCCCAATAGTGAGCCAATTGATCAAGATGTGAAGTTCCAATTTATGCAAGATGAGATCAACAAGCTCAAGAAGCAAGTGAGCTACTTCAAGACCACCGGCCCACCTTATCAAGAGTGCGGTTCTCAAGCTCACACCGCCGCTTCTTGTACTAATGTGGAGCAAGTCCGGGCCGCCGAGGCTTATGCGGAGGAGAACTATATGAGAGGACCCTACCGAGGCCAAAACAATGTTTATGCGGGGAGGAACAACAACTATCCTCAATGGAATAACAATGGCCATGGTCAAGCTTATCCACCTCCCCCGCAAGAACAAAAGGGTCCTCCTTATAGACCTCCCGGTTACCAAGCGGAGCCATCATGGGTTCAAGAGTTGCAAGAAGGATTGATGCAAGGGGTGAGGACCGAGCTCACCACTCAGCTGAAAGGAGTCCATACGAGATTGGGAGATCTTGACACATGGAGAAAGAACGTTGACTCCCAACTTGGTGATCTCGCGGCTCAAATCCCACGACCTCAAGGGCGCTTACCGGGCCACCCTGATGAGAACCCAAGAGGCCATATTGCCGCCGTTCACCTAAGAAGCGGGAAGAAGTTGCCGGACCGAGTTATAAGTGTAGGGACGGCGGAAAAAGAGGACGAACCCTCTCTGGAGAAGGTCGTGGCCGACCCCCTATGGTCGCCACCGACCCTCACCCTGCTGCAGAGGAGGTCGCCGCCGACCACCCCCAGGTCACTACCGACCCTCCTCAGAGTGTCCCTTGTCCATTCCATCGCCTCCAATGATGTCCGCTTTTTAGGTAGGATTTTTAGGGTCTAGGTAGGTTAGTTAAGTTGTTTTTCATGCTTGAGTCTTGTGTTCTTGAGTCTTTTTGCATGAGTTTTCGTATATCCATGAGATTCGGAAACTACGCATATTTGTGTCGTTTTGTAGGTATTTTGACGCTTGAAGAAGAGTTTGGAGTAATGCTAAGAGAGGATGGACAAGCTAGGAGGGAGATCTCGAGAGGACAAGCTAAGGAGAAGAGTTAAAAGGAGCAAAGTCAAGAGGAAAAGTGAAGAACACGACCCCAGGATCGAGCTAGAAGGGGTCGAGCTCGAGCCAAATCAACAAACTTGAAGGCCAAGGAAGCTAACATTCAGGATCGACCCTTAAGGGGTCGAGATCGACCCATTTGGGTCGAGCCTAGCAACCGACTTTCATCTATTCCGTATTTATTGTAGAGTTTCCTAATTTGTATTTAAGGAAGGTTGTTTCTTTGTGTTTCCTAGTTAGATTAGGACTCATTTTCTTAAATAAAAGGAGGTTGAACCTTGAGTTTTTACAATAATTAATCAATCAAGACTTGGAGAGCTAGGAAGAAGACTTGGAGAGCAAGTTTGAGACTTTGTAAGATTGATCTTTTGTTTAATTTGAATTTTAGTTTGGTTTTTGATGATGTCTTCTTCTTCTTCCTTATCTCTCTTTGCTATGTGTGAGTAGTCTTCTTAAGTTCTAGGGTTGGGCAAAAACCCAACTCAATCATGCATGTTTAAAACTTGAATTCATGACTTGAATGCTTAATGATCATGTTTATCTATCTTGTGCTTAATCCTTGATGAAAATTGAGGCATATCTTGTAATTGACTATAGCGAAAGTGAAAAGTTAGTTGCTTGATTAGATCTAATAGGATTATTTGCGAAAGTTGATATTCCTAGGTTGAAGGATAGATAGAATGTTGTTTATTTTGCGAAAGTTGATTGAATGGCTTGAATTGTTTGCGAAAGTTAACTTTTCTATGATCTAGATTGAATGATAGTTGTGAATTCGTGTTGAAAGCATGTATGGTTGTTGTTGTGGTAGCCTTAACCCTAGGATTTGCCTTTTATATTGATTAAGACTCGTGTCTTTTGCCTTGATCCTGACTCCCTAAATTCGTGCTCGAGCCCTTGCTTGTGATTGTGTGTTGTTCGTGTGCGTTTTGTGTGCACGCTCTCAGGACCGACCCCCTTTAGGGTCGAGATCGACCCTCCTTAGGTCAATCCTGAGACGGTTTGTTTGTGTTTCTTTTCGTCTTTTATAGTTTTCGACTATTCTTAGCACTATTCTCACTCCCGTGGACGATCCAGACTTCGCTATACTCAGCGGGGTCTTGAATACAAATTTATTTGTTCAAGAAACCCTTCAACATCCAACAACGAAGGTACTTCCTTACCCGTCCAAGAAGGCTAATGATTTCACGGAGGGAAAGTTCAAACGCTTCGTGAAAGTTCTCCAAGGCGTTAACATCACCATTCCTTTTGCCGAAGCTTTGAACGAGATGCCCGCCTACACCAAATTTCTCAAGGAGATCTTGTCAAAGAAGCGGTCAATGTCCGAATTGACTAACGATGTGCGGTCTATAGAGCTCCTGGAAAAGCTTGGTGATCCGGGTAAGTTTGCTATTACCATTGGCATAGGTGCTCACCGATTCAAGGCTTTATGTGATCTTGGTGCGAGTGCTAGCCTTCTCCCTCTTTCTATATGGTCTAAGACCAACATGGGTCCTTTGGTCCCGGTAAACATGAGGCTCTATATGGCGGATGACTCTTGTGTGCATCCCACCGGCATAGTTGATGACTTTCCTATCCAAGTCGGCAAGTTCTTTGTGCCCAACGACTTTATTGTGATGGAGATGCTGGAGGATCCCGTCGTCCTTATCATTCTTGGACGGCCGTTCCTTGCCACCACCGGTGCGGTCATTGATGTGAAGAAGGGTCTCCTCACTTTTGAGATTGGAGAAGAGGTGGCTGAGTTCCGCTTCAACCCTACCATGAAGGAGACCGGTGAAGTGATGGAGGTCAAGATGTTGCTCGGAGAATACACAAGTGAAGATGACGAAGAAGACTCCGACCTTCCCTGTTGTAGGTCGCAGCCGACCCCCCCTGGGTCGTCCGCGACCCCCGACAGGACCTCACCAACACATGAGATGGAGGACGAAGATGGTGAAGCCGAGGAGTTTCTCAAAGCGGATGAAGTTGATGACATTATTACCCCACCACCGCCTACTCCGGAGCTTAAGACTCTCTCCGAGTCTTTGAGGTATGAGTTTCTTGGCCCAAATTCCACTTTTCCGGTTATTGTCAATTCAAATCTAAATGGGGAAGAAGTTGGAAAGTTGCTTGATGTTCTTAGGACTCATAGGAAAGCCATTGGGTACTCGCTTGAGGACTTGAGTGGGCTTTCACCTTCCTTGTGCATGCATCGGATTTGTCTTGAGGAAGGGCATAGACCAAGCATTGAGCATCAAAGACGACTCAATCCAAACATGAAGGATGTGGTGAAGAAGGAGATTCTAAGGATGCTTGATGCGGGAATCATATTCCCGATTTCGAATAGCAAGTGGGTGAGCCCGGTTCTGTAGTGCCAAAAAAGAGTGGTCTCACCGTGGTGGAAAATGAGAAGGGCGAGTTGATTCCTACTAGGACTACCACTAGTTGGCGCATGTCAGCGTGTGCATTGATTATAGGAAACTCAGTAGTGCCACTAGGAAACATCATTTTCCTTTGCCCTTTATTGACCAAGTGCTAGAGAGATTAGCTCTTCATGACTATTTTTGTTATCTCGATGGCTATAGTGGATTTTGGCAGGTTCCAATACACCCCGATGATCAAGAGAAGACAACTTTCACATGTCCTTATGGGACGTTTGCCTATAGGAGAATGCCATTCGGACTTTGCAATGCACCCGCCACCTTCCAAGCGTGTATGATGGCCATCTTCTCCGATATGATTGAGGACATCGTGGAATTGTTCATGGATGACTTCTCGGTGTACGGTACCACTTTTGACTCTTGCCTTGCTAATCTTGCTAGAGTTCTCAAAAGGTGTGAAGAAACCAACTTTGTGCTAAATTGGGAAAAATGTCACTTTATGGTTCGGGAAGGGATTGTTCTAGGGCATATAGTTTCTAAAAGAAGAATTGAAGTGGATCAAGCTAAAATTGAATTGATTGAAAAATTGTCACCCCCTACCTCCGTAAAAGGAATTAGAAGCTTTCTAGGACACGCCGGGTTTTATAGAAGGTTTGATTCGGCCTATTTTGTATAGGTTAACTCTTGTATTTTAGAGCTATTTTGAGAGTGTTTAGGTTAGTTTTGAGCGTTATTGTAATATCAAGACCGAAGACACAAAGTATGAAGAATCAAGAGTTAAAGAGCCTAAAGACGAAGATTTGTCACTGCATGGATATCGCGGTCGCGTTGTCTATGACGCGGGCGCGGTGGCGTGGAGGAGCGAGTCAACCAAGACCATAAAGGCCGCGGTCGCGTTGCTCAAGGCGCGGTCGCGGTAGTAGCCAACTCGAGATTTGACCATTTGAAGGCCGTCGCGGGCGCGGTTCTGGTGCCGCGGTCGCGGGCGTGACCGACTTCCAAGCGGACGAGATTTCACCGTTTCTATCTTGTTTCCTTTCTTATCTTTCGGTTTCCTATCTTATTTAGTCCGAAAAGGTTGATTCTTGGGGCTATATAAGGGGAACCTTTCTAGGTTTTTAGGATATCCAATACTTGTCAATCAATTGTCTTTCAATAAAGATTAGAGTTTTCTTTGTAATGGAGAACTAACTCTCCTCTGGAGTTTATTCAATCAAGGAAGCTTTATTATGAAGTTGTGAAATTCTGGTAACTTCTTTATCCTTAGGTCTTTATTGATACTCTTGTGCTTCATCGCATGATCTATGTTTGATTTTATGAGCCTGATCAACTTGTTTGATTGACTTAGATCTATTGTTTGAATTAGGATTGGTTGTTGTCTATGCATCTTTCCTATTCTCGAAACAACTCTATTCTAGGACCGTGGACTAGTTTAGGGAAGAGTATTCAATGGTTGAATTATGCATGAGACTCGTAGCTTGATTGCATGATTTGATTTCCTTTTATCCCTGTGCTCTATGCTAATTCTAGGTTAAGCGTCCTTGCCTAGGGTTATAGAATTGCTTGGACCGTGGACTTGCGATTTCTAATGATTGGGATTGGAATTGACCTAAGCATATAAAGAGGTGGATGAATTCATGATCAACGGATTAATAAAGTGGAATTGATTGGATAAACTCTGCTTGATAACTTTGATTGAAACCAACTTTCAAAACCCCCTTTTGATTATTTGCATGAAAACCACTAAAATCTGAATAGAAACCGATTCCTTTGGGTTCGACCCCTTGCTTGCCTTCTATACTTTTGTTTGCATGTTTGGGATTTATTTTTGATAAGGGAATAACGACTTTGCCCGAGTCAAATTTTTGCGCCGTTGCCGGGGAATCCGTTTTCTTGTTTTGATTTTGTGTGTTTTCGGGTTCTGCGCGCAAACTGCGCCCGTGGCCCCCTCGGCGCGCCCGCGGTTCGTACGCAGAACCATCCTTTGGGTGCGGGCCTAACACATGGTCCGTACCCGGTCTACTAATACTTCCCCTGTTCGTTTTGATCCAGAAATTGACAAGACTCTTCGGAAGATTAGAAGCGCCCCTAGACCCTCTACATCTTACAACCTTCTTGAATCTCTCTCTCTCTCTGATTCTGAACCAGAAGACGCCATGGCGGAACAAACTATTCGCCAACTCACGGCGCCTGATCTCCAGCAACAGCAGCTCGCTGTTCAATTCCCTAAACTCGGGGAGGGCGTGAAGTTCGAACTTAAGTCTGGCCTCATCCACCACTTGCCCAAATTCCACGGGTTGAGTGGTGAGGACCCGAACAAACATCTCACTGAATTCCACGCGGTATGCGTGAGTATGAAGCCCACTGATGTGACGGAGGATCAAATCAAACTCCGGGCTTTTCCCTTCTCTCTTGAAGACGCCGCCAAGGATTGGCTCCTTTATTTGGTGCCGGGTTCCATCACTACTTAGGCGGCCATGAAGAAGGCGTTTCTTGAAAAGTACTTCCCTGCTTCCAAACAAACATCTATTAAGAAGCAACTCAGCAGTTTGGAGCAAGGGGAAGACGAGAACCTCTATGACTATTATGAGCGCTACAAAAGGCTCATCGCGAGTTGCCCCTACCATGGCTACCAAGCCAAAGATCTTATTTGCTACATCATTGAGGGACTTTGCGACAATGACAAGAGGCTCGTGAATGCATCCTGTGGGGGTAGTTACGAGAACTTAACCCCCGCTACAGCTTTTCAGAAAGTAGAGATCTTGGCGGAACAAGCCCGCAATCAAAGGTCAAGGACCAATGTGAGGTCCGTAAGTGTGGTGAATGAGTCCCTGAATGCTGAAGTAAGGGAGCTCAAAGATCTTATGAAGCAGCTGCTCACGAAGAGGACGGCTCAGCAAGTCAATGCTTGTGGTCTTTGCTATGATGCGAGCCACCACACAGATCAGTGCCCTACTATTCAAGAGACTGAGGAGTCGGTCAACGCTATTGGCAACTATGGTGTGCCCCGGCCCCGGAATGATCCCTACTCTAACACCTACAATCCGGGGTGGGCGAACCATCCTAATCTAAGGTGGAACAACCAGCAGCAGCAAGATCCACCACAACAGCAGCAGCAGTACGCTCCTCAGGGCCAGCATCAACAATTTCGGTCCAATAACTATGCCCTGAGAGCGCCTGCTCAGTCTCAGAATGATGCTATTACCGCCCTCTTGAAGGAGAACCAAGAGACGAGAGTTGCTGTAAAGAATCTTGAGACTCAACTGAGCCAACTTGCCACCATGATCAATAGGCTCGAGTCTAAGGATTCCGGGAAACTTCCTTCTTGATGTCTCTCATTTTGGAGGTGTTGTAGTGGTTAATTTCCCTTGTAAATATGTGTTTTTCATTCTCTTCTTTGTTAGTTTTGTCTCTTTTTAGCTTAGTTCCCGGTTTTCTTCAAGAGTCGGAAACTATGCGAGTTTGTTTGTTTTTGTAGGTAAAATGGCAAGAATGAGGGCCATTTCGAGGAGCGAAGGAAGGAGCCAAGTCAAGGAGTGCAAGAGCCAAGCTAAGAATGAAGTGGAACCAAAGGAAACCAAGGAAGAAGGCAAGGATCGAGGCCCTGGATCGAGATACACCATGTCGGGCCCGAGATCGAGCTCCCAGTGAACGGGACCGACGTTCCCAACGTCGGGCCCGAGGTCATCCCGTGTCGGTCCAAGTCGGCGTGTGAGAAGATTGTTCCCCAAGGCATATTTTTAGCAACTTTCCACATTTGCCCCTTTCTAAATTGGGATTCCTTGGTCCCTAATCCAAAGAGAAGGGTAAGAGAGGTAATTAGTGATCAATCAAAGTGTGGAGTGTGAGGAGGACGAGTGGGACACACACACCAAACCCAATTTCACTCTCAAAGGCTCAAGGAAGACTTGGAGAGCAAGGAGAAGAGAAGAGAAGGAAGAGAAGGAGAGATCGGTGGAGAAGAGAGGAGGAATTGTTAGTTTTGGTCACTTTGAGTTTGAATGCAATTGGAGTTTGATTGGATGATGTTGATTGAGATTTGCTTGATTTCCATTTTGTTCATGCTTTTCTCTTACCACATGGAGTAGATTCCATAGTCTTGGGCTATGGGGGAATCCCCCTAGCTAGATTTGGGTAGAAAACCCCAATTCCATAGCCTTGAGTGCTAGATTTGTGAATCCTCTCTACATTGAGCTTCAATTCTCTTGTGAAAGCAAGGGATCTAGAGCTTGTGTTTGGTAAGAGTAAGCGAAAGTGGTCTCGATCCCATCACAAGTCTCTAGCATCGAAGGTGGGTGAAAGCTCCCTTGGGTCGAGGTGTAGATTGGAGGGATTTGAGGTGAGCAACCTCGATCTCATTAGAATCAAACACTTATTGGTTGAATTGAGGTAGAATATCCAAGTCTAGTTGGGGGAGGAACCCAAAAACCCAAGACCGATCTACTATTTTGCTTAGACCGAGTTACCCAGAACCTCGGGCCCGACTTGCTCTACGTCGGTCCCGTGTAACTCAACCTCGATCCTACCTCGGACCGAAGTGACCCTGTGTCGGTCCAAGGAGATCTCTCTTGTTTTCCTTCGTTTGTCTTTATTTTCTCCTCTTTTTAGTCTTTTCGGGTACTCTCGACGCACGAACTCCCGTGTGTTCGACACCCTACCTCTTTACTACAAGTGAGGTTCGGTTTTATAAATTTAAATTGTGAGACCCTCCGATTCCCGGACCGATCAGAATTTTGGCGCCGTTGCCGGGGAGTTCTACTTGTTCGAGGTACCCATCTTTGATGAGTCTTTAATTTTGGTAGTGATTTGGGTGAGGGACTAGCCCAAACCCCTTGTTTGTTTTGATTCGGTTTTTTGTTTGTGTCTTTAGTTGTAGGTGCATGCGAGCTAGTTCCGTCCGAGGAACCCTTGAGCTCGACTTTGTATGTGACCCGGAGAGTATTCTATGGCAAGCCCGCAAGAAGAAGAGGATGGCGGACCAAGCCCGAGATGAGGAGTTCGAGAGGATGAGAGCCGACATGGCTCGAATGCAAATTGAGATGGCAAACCGAGATGCCGAGGCCCGCAGAGAGATGGAGCAAAGGATAAGGTTGGAGGCCCAAATCAACACTCAACCCCGGAATGCTAGACAATACATGCATCCGGAGTTGAAGGTCCCGGAGCCGGCCATCGTCTTGCCAGAGGTGTCAAGGAATTTTGAGATAAAAACTCAATTTATCTCACTCATCAAGAGAGAGCAATTCCAAGGGAGGCCGAATGAGTGTCCGATCGAGCATGTGAAGCAATTCAAGGACCTTTGTGAGACCATTTCCACAAACCATGAGACACTTGAGTATGTGCTACTCAAAGCCTTCAAGTGGTCTTTGGGAGGCAAGGCTTTGCATTGGTTGGAGAGTCAAGCACCTCGATCCATCACATCATGGAGGGCCCTAAATGAAGCGTTCTTGATGAAATTCTTCCCGCCCACCAAGACGACGGAGCTTAGGAGGAAGATTGCTAGTTTCCAACAAGGAGCTCATGAGCCACTTTTCGAGGCGTGGGATAGGTTCAAAGAGATGTTGAGGGCGTGTCCGACACATGGTCAACAACCCTATGTCCTTCAAGACATCTTCTTCCCAGGGATCAACACCGGCACAAAGGATAAATTGAACCTCCATACCGATTGTGGGTTCATTGACTTGCCGCCGGAACAAGCATGGGAGTTGTTGGACAAACTCTCGGATTATGAGGCGATGTATGGGGCGAGCAATGTGAGCAAGGAAGCAAGAATTCATGGAGAAGGTCCAATTCTTGGAGGATGAATTGAACAAAATGAGGAGGAAGATGAGTTATGCCCAACAAACCACAAGAGCATGTGAAGAGTGTGGTTCCTTGAAGCATGGAGCACAAGAGTGCCCAAATGAGCGCCAAGTTCGGTTGGCGGAACAAATTGAGGAGGCTCATTATGTCCAAAGAAATTTCGGAGGAAGATCCAATTTAAACAATGGAGGAAGGTGGAATCAAGGGCAAGCTAGTGGCTACAACAACAACTTCAACAACAACGAGCCAAGGGCCCAACAACCACCTTACCGACCTCCCGGATTTTATGAGCAAGCACCACCGTGGGCTCAAGATTTGAAGAATCAAGTCACCAACATGGAGAGGAAATTTGATGATCAATTCAAGGAGTTGGGTGTTTGGAGAAGGCAAGTGGACAACCAATTTATTCACATGGCGAATCAACTTCCACGAGAGGAAGGGAGACTCCCAGGCCGACCCGAGGAGAATCCCCGTGCCCCACAACAACAAAATGAAGTTCGTGCCATAGGATTAAGGAGTGGACGGAGTTTGCCCGAGCCACAAGTTCCAAGATCAAAAGAAGAGAGTCGGACCGAGGTTCCCAGCAACTCGGGCCCGACGTTCCCAGATGTCGATCCTGTAGACGGAGGAAGTCCCCTGGAGTGGACCGAGGTTGAACCCAACTCGGGCCCGACTTGCCCTGAAGTCGGCCCGACGTGCCCAGATGATCTTTGCCCTGGGACCGATGTCCCTGAAGTCGGTCCCGAGGTACTTCCAACGTCGGTCCAAGGTGAATTTGTGGAGAAAGATCGATCCAAGGAGGTTGATCCAAGCAAGAAGCAAAGTGGCACTACTCTTCCATATCCTATGAAGAAGCCCAAGGAGATTGTTGAGGGCAAGTTCAAGCGGTTCTTGAAGCTTTTGCAAGGCTTGAACATTACCATTCCTTTCACCGATGCTCTAAGTGAGATGCCATCCTATGCAAAGTTCTTGAAGGAAATTTTGAGCAAGAAGAGGTCAATTATTGAGATGCAAGATGAGGTAAAGATATTGGAGCTACCTCAAAAGCTTGGTGATCCCGGAAGATTTGCCATCACCGTAGGAATTGATCCCAAAAGTTCAAAGCTCTTTGTGATCTAGGAGCAAGTATTTCGGTTATGCCCATGAGCATATGGAGAAGGGCTAACCTCGGAGATATGGAGCCGGTTGATATGAGTCTTACCATGGCCGATGGTTCTTCAACAAAGGCCACCGGAATTCTTGATGACGTACCGGTTAGAGTGGGAAGATATTTTGTGCCCGATGATTTCGTGATCTTAGACATGAAAGAGGATCCGATGGTGCCCATTATTCTCGGAAGGCCGTTTGTAGCTACGGCGGGTGCCAAGTTTGACGTGAGGAATGGGAAAGTCACCTTCGAGATTGGAGAGGAGAAAGTGGAGTTCCATTTCAACAAAGCCCTTAATGAACCGGACGCATTGGCGATTTTGAAACTAGAGGAAAATGCCAAATGCAAGAGGGAGAAGTTGGAGTCCACAAGAGAAGACGCACCATTGAGAGACCATGATATGGTCGATGTTCAAATCCATGATGAGACAAGAGATGGAGATAGCCCACCAAATCATGAAGAGTATCCTAATCTATATTTTTTTGATGTGGGAGATTCTTTCATTTGCTTAGATGATTTGAAAGAAGATTTAGGAGATGATTATCTTTGCTTAGATGATTTGCAAGATGAGTTGAGTTATGATGTCATAGAGTCTCCTAGAAATTCTTTAGACTTTTGTGGTGTAGGTGATAAGATGCAAGATGAGTTGATGCAAGAGACGCCAAGCTACACTTTGGAGGAGACGGATGAAGGAGGATTTGGATGCCACACTTTCATCAAACACAAATGGTGGCACTTTGGCTATGAGGATTGTGGAGAAGTGCATGGCAAGGAGGATCAATTCACCGTTTTTCACCCTCCTTGAAGGGTAGAGGTTAGACGTCAAGCTAATGACGTTAAAAGAGCGCTCCTCGGGAGGCAACCCGGGTTTGGTAGATTCATTTTCGTAGTTTCTAGCTTGTTTCTTTTTGCCTTAGCCTAGATTAGTCCTAATCTCTTCTCTAGCTTGTATTTTGTGGAAATGTGTGTTGTGTGAGCTTCAGTAGCATGTGTGGTATTTGTGGAAATGATGCAAGAACTTGTGGATAGAAGTAACCAAGGTGCGGAATTTTTAGGAACCAAAATCGGGTAGGACCGAGGTACCCAGTACCTCGGGCCCGAGGTGCCCGACGTCGGTCCAAGTATGCCGACCCATGTTGGACCTTGACTTTGTGGAAATTCCTACTATACCCTCTTGACCCACCTTTGTCTTCTTCCCCATTTAAGAGCCTTTTCCCTTACCTAACATCATCATCCCCATAACTACTTTCTCAAAATACCCAATTTTCTCTCAAACCCAAAATCGATCCCTTTCCCCCACCATAGTCGATCCTCAAGCAACCTCACCACAAGATCTCGATCCATTCCCTAGCATACCCAAACATTGAACCAAAAGCCAAAAATCCCACCCAAAACCCATAGATCTTCATTCTTCTTCTAGATCTAGAAGAGGAAAATTTGAGTTCTAAGAGTTGCTTGCTAGAAGTTCTTGTTTTCTTCATATTTGGTATGTAAATCTCAATCTCTACTTGAATCTTTATGGATTTCATGCTTTCATTGCTAGATTTGAGATATGCCATGTTTGAGTGAGCTTGAACCTTGAGCATCCATGGTGATTTGCTTGCATTGTGAAATTTGTGCTAAATTGTTGCTAAATCCCACTTAGAACTTCGATTGATATTGATTGATGGTAGAATTTGGATTTTAGGGGCATGATTATGTGTTGCAAGGATAGATCTAGGAAGAGAAATCGGAATGGACTCGGTCCGAGGTACCCAGTACCTCGGGACCGATGTTCAACATCGGTCCAGTGACTCGGACCGAGGTCCCCAACCTCGGGCCCGTTGTCTTTTGCATATCGGTCCGACGTTTTTCGAGCTTCTTTTGTGTGAATTTAGGATTTCTTGAGCTTGAATGTTGGTTATAGCATGCTATTCATGATATGATTTGAGGCTTGACCATTGATATGAGAATCTTAGTTCATGCATGATTGAATTTTGTGGATTGAGTGTGTTAAGTTCAAGTATGGGGTTATCTCTTTGCATGTTGAGTTGGTATTCATGTGTATACTCTCAGGATCGACCCCCCATAGGGTCGAGATCAACCACCCCCGTGGTTATCTCTTTGCATGATAAGTTGTTTGTGATGGAAGCTTGTGTTTTTGTTGTGAATGTATAGATTTTATCTTGTAGTTCTTGGTTTTGATTGTGTGTAGGTATCATGTCTACCCGAGCATCTTCTTCTAGGATGGAGAAAGCCACCAAGAAATCCAAGAAGTCGTCCAAGAGAGTCCAAAGGATGGATGACGTGCGTATTGAGGATGAGGATGATGCTAGAGAGTATGAGCGTCTTATGGGACTATCTCACCACACCCGGTGGTTGGATTGGGAGTCCATTCGAAAGATGTGCATGGAGGAAGCTCTTACTCTGTGCTATGCCAACATTGGACTCAATGTGTTGCTAAGGTGGAACAACACTCATTACCCCGCCTTGACGTCCGAGTTCATGGCGACATTCAAGTGCACATATGAGGGACCCGAGAGTGAAGGCATGATCTCCTTCCAAATGGGCAACGAATTGCAAGAACTCTCTCTCCGGAATTTGGCTACCTACCTTGGGTTCCCATTTCCGAGAGATGAGGCCTATGTTGACAATGAGAAGGTTGATTATCTCTGGAGGTTCATAGCCGGAAGAAGGGAGATGAGGAAGGGTGCGTCAACGAATGAGATTGCAAGCCCACTCTTCCGAGTCATGATCCGAGCCTTGGGTTGTTCTATCTTTGCAAGGCACGAGTTGAGCAAACCAATGAAGGAGGAGGCCATGATTCTCTACGAGATGTTGTTTGAGCATGAGAAGCCGATGAACCTTACTTGGGAGTGGGTGAAGATGGTGAGGGACTTTCAAAGTTCTTCATGGATCTATTTCGGAGGCATGATTGCCCGGTTAGCTCACCGTCTTGAGGTGGACTTGTCTACCTACACACCGGCCCCTAATGGCGTGGAGTTCATGGACTTGAAGTACTTCAAGAAGGCCAACATTATCAAGGAGAAGCAAGTGACCGGCGCCACCACCTACCTAGCTCCACACTCTAACTTTGACAAGGTGCACATCCCCTTGGAGCCACGACTCTTCAACCTCACCAACTACTACAATTGGTTCCAAGTGTGGACGGGAAAGGTGAATCCTTTTGGAGAGCCAGAGGGGACACTTGAGGTTAGGAGACAACCTCAACACATCCGTTTCACTACACCTCAAGCATCCCCGGACACCGAAGAGGAGGAGCCCAACCAATATGAGTTCGTAAGGAGAGACGACATGGATGTGGACGTGCCTAGAGATGAAGAAGATGAAGAAGAAGGTGGATACCAACATTTGCTCACCGACCACGCCCCAACTCTCTTGGACCGAGGTGCTACACAAGTCGGGCCCGATGTCCATCAACGTCGGTCCGACGTGTTCTTGCCTGATCCGGTCCCTAGCCACTTCGAGAGGGGTGAGGGAAGTGGAGCACATAAAGTACCACCTAGCTATGGAGGATATGAGGGGTATGCCCAATGGTTTGGGCCCGGAATGGTGTTCCCCGAGCCTAGACAATCGGTGGACATGAATTTCTTGGCGAACCAATTGTCGCATCTCCAACTTCAACAACAATCAATGCTCCAAGAAGCGCACCAACTCAACTTCCAACAACAACAACTTTTCCAACACCAAGAGAACTTCCAAGTGCGATTTGATGAGGTGAACCGCAACATCGCCTACACGAGACGTGAGGTGGAGGACTTGAGGGCGGCCGAGGATCAAAGGTGGTCCATGCAAGCTAGTTTCAACGAGTGGATGTCCGGGAATTTCTCATCCCGTGAAGATAAATGGACACCTCCCGCGCCACCACTACAACCGCCAAGCCAAGATCCTTTCAACGATCGAGTGTACGAGCGAGAGCGACACGCCCGGCTCCAAAGGAGACAACGCCGTGGCCACCCTCCGAACTAAGCCTCAAAATGCCATTCAAGAATAAGGAATTGTGAGCTTTCTCTACTCTTCTCTTTACTTTTGAGTTTTGGTCTCTTTTGATGAGGACATCAAAATTTTAAGTATGGGGTGGGTTAGTTGCTCATTAGTTCCATGTGTAGGTTGTTTGTGTTTGTTTAAGGGACGTTTCATTTTGGATTGTGGCATGAGATGTATGAGAATGATGATTGATTTTATGGCATGTATGGATGAGTTTGTTTGAAGCTTGTTTTTGTTTGAGAAAATTTTCGGAAAAAAAATCCATAAAAATGCGAAAATTTTGTTGAAAACAACAAAAAGATTTTGTTTTTGGACTAGGAATTCCCATCTTAGATGTCCATATGAAGGCTAATGATGATGTGATCATGTAAATTCCTTTGCATATTTTTTGATAGTTTAGCCTCTAAATGGATGTTGCTTTTGATGTGATATGATATCTTGCATGTTTTTATTGAGCACATGAGTTCTAGGATGAGTATGATGCAACTAAGCTAGAGTGAACCTTGTGAGATTATTTTTTGCCATTTTAGGGATGCTTGTTCATTATTGCATATCCCTCATTTTCTTGTGTGATTAGCTCATGCATGCTTAGTAAAACTTGCTATTGAGGTGTTTATCTATTTTCCAAGACCAATATGAGAATTGTTCTATGCTTTGTCGCATTGATTTGAACTTTATTTCATTTAGTCACAAAATGTTCCATATCCTACCTTGAAGATAAACCGTTGTTTGTAGCCCCGTTTTAGCCTTAGACCTTTGTTTGAAACTCCTCAAAAATATGATTCCTAGCCTATATGACTTGACCCTATGGGATTGGACTTTAGTGAGAGGGTTTTGGAAGAATATTTGGAGAGTTGAGATTCTCTTTGGTGAAGGGCAAAGAATGGAGTTATAACCCAAGTGGGTAGTGCATCTTTGTTGAGGAAGAAGAAAAGAAAAGTTGGAAAAAAGTAGTGGATTGAAAGCAAAGTGCTTTAGTGAAGAATATGGGCACCGACCGAGTTAAAGTGCACATCGGGCCCGAGTTAGTGTGCAAGTCGATCCTAGTGAAAAAAGTGTGAAAAATCCAACAAAAAGTTTAGTGCAAAGATGAAGTGGATTGTTTAGTGAAAGTATGGGTTGAAAGTTGAAGAAAGGAGAAAAATAAAAGTCTTTTGGGAGTGTGAAGTTGAATGTGGAATAATTTGGTGAGTTTGGTGAGAGACTAGAAAGTTCAATCCCCATTGTAAGCACCACAAGACCAAAAGTGATTCCCACCTTGAGAAACACCAAAAGCCCCATTACAACCCGGCCGAATGGAACCTCTTTGAGGACCTCCATTGAGCCAAGTTCATATTCTTTGTGTGCATTGTAATAGGCATCTCTAGGTGGAGGAATTGGTGATATTAGCTTCAATTGTAAAGTCTTTACTTGCATGATTGTTGAGTTTGAGTGTTCATTGCTAAGCCTAAACACATTATGAGTGATACACATTTCATATCCCTAAAGTGAGGCTTTGTTGCATTAGACTTTATTCCTTGAACACTTGATCATGTGTGATGATATAATCTTTCTTGAATATCTATCACTTGTGCTTACTTGATTGATTTTTCATATGAGGCTTTACTTGAAGATTGTGCTTCGGTCTTGCTTACTTTGTTATTGCTTGAGGACAAGCAAGTTTAAGTATGGGGTATTCTGATGTCTCTCATTTTGGATGTGTTTTAGTGGTTAATTTCCCTTGTAAATATGTGTTTTTCATTCTCTTCTTTGTTAGTTTTGTCTCTTTTTAGCTTAGTTCCCGGTTTTCTTCAAGAGTCGGAAACTATGCGAGTTTGTTTGTTTTTGTAGGTAAAATGGCAAGAATGAGGGCCATTTCGAGGAGCGAAGGAAGGAGCCAAGTCAAGGAGTGCAAGAGCCAAGCTAAGAATGAAGTGGAACCAAAGGAAACCAAGGAAGAAGGCAAGGATCGAGGCACTGGATCGAGATACACCATGTCGGGCCCGAGATCGAGCTCCCAATGGACGGGACCGACGTTCCCAACGTCGGGCCCGAGGTCATCCCGTGTCGGTCCAAGTCGGCGTGTGAGAAGATTGTTCCCCAAGGCATATTTTTAGCAACTTTCCACATTTGCCCCTTTCTAAATTGGGATTCCTTGGTCCCCAATCCAAAGAGAAGGTTAAGAGAGGTGATTAGTGATCAATCAAAGTGTGGAGTGTGAGGAGGACGAGTGGGACAAACACACCAAACCCAATTTCACTCTCAAAGGCTCAAGGAAGACTTGGAGAGCAAGGAGAAGAGAAGAGAAAGAAGAGAAGGAGAGATCGGTGGAGAAGAGAGGAGGAATTGTGAGTTTTGAACTTTGTTTTGCTTTGATCTAGTAGAATTGAGACTTGGATTTTGTAGACACTTTGAGTTTGAATGCAATTGGAGTTTGATTGGATGATGTTGATTGAGATTTTCTTGATTTCCATTTTGTTTATGCTTTTCTCTTACCACATGGAGTAGATTCCATAGTCTTGGGCTATGAGGGAATCCCCCTAGCTAGATTTGGGTAGAAAACCCCAATTCCATAGCCTTGAGTGCTTGATTTGTGAATCCTCTCTACATTGAGCTTCAATTCTCTTGTGAAAACAAGTCTCTAGCATCGAAGGTGAGTGAAAGCTCCCTTGGGTCGAGGTGTAGATTGGAGGGATTTGAGGTGAGCAACCTCGATCTCATTAGAATCAAACACTTATTGGTTGAATTGAGGTAGAATATCCAAGTCTAGTTGGGGAGGAACCCAAAAACCCAAGACCGATCTACTATTTTGCTTAGACCGAGTTACCCAGAACCTCGGGCCCGACTTGCTCTACGTCGGTCCCGTGCAACTCAACCTCGATCCTACCTCGGACCGAAGTGACCCTGTGTCGGTCCGAGGAGATCTCTCTTGTTTTCCTTCGTTTGTCTTTATTTTCTCCTCTTTTTAGTCTTTTCGGGTACTCTCGACGCACGAACTCCCGTGTGTTCGACACCCTACCTCTTTACTACAAGTGAGGTTCGGTTTTATAAATTTAAATTGTGAGACCCTCCGATTCCCGGACCGATCACTTCTCAACCGCTCAATCACAAAGAAAATGTCAGTGCCATGAATTTGAGGAGCGGTAGAACGCTGGCGAGTCACGAATCACCCACTGGTGACGAACCGCGCCCGCGCTCCCCTGGCCGCGACCGCGCCGGGGCGACAGCACATGAAGGCCAAGCTTCTGTGGAAATTCCGCGCCCGCGCTCCCCCCTCCGCGCCCGCGAAATTCCAACTGAATGCATGGACCAAGAGAGGCGTAGCGACCCGCGCCCGCGGTAAGGAGGCCGAAAGAAATTTCGAGGCTTTACTCGATTATGCTTTCAAGAATTACTCGCCTCCCCTCCCGAGCTCTCCTAGACGGAACTGAGCTCCAGCAGCAGACGAGGACGATGGCTATGTGGCTCAACGTCTTCCACCATTGGATTCTTTCAAGCCCTCTCCTCCATTCCCCGATGCTCTCAAGGACACAAGGAAGCCGGCACATGACAAGGAACTCTTCGAGACTTTCGTCAATTGTCGGGTAAATGTTCCTCTTCTTAATCTCATCCAAAGTGTCCCTCGTTTTGCTAAGTTTATGAAAGAGCTATGCACCATAAAACGAAAGAATAGGACTAGTCCTAAAATTGAAAAGGTAGCTCTAGTTGAAAAAACGCAGGATAGCAAAATTGAGACTTGTAATTCCCTACTCCCAAAGCAATTACCTAAAAAATGCTCAGACCCAGGAAGATTCACCGTCCCTGTCACTATTGGAGAAACTAAAATTGAGCGTGCTATGCTAGATTTAGGTGCCTCCATTAATGTTCTTCCAGCTTGCATGTATGATAGGTTAGGCCTTGGTCCTTTGAAGGAATCAGATATTGTTATTGAATTGGCTGACCATTCTAATGTGCGCCCGAAAGGGTTAGTTGAGGATGTTCTAGTACAGGTGCGGGGTTTGATCTTTCCTGTAGATTTTTATGTGATGGAGATAGGCGAAGGGCGGTACGACCCGGTTCTCTTACTAGGTCGTCCATTCATGAAAACCGCCAACACGGTCATTGACGTTGCTAATGGATCTCTTTCCATATCTCATGGTGGCAACACGGTCCAAATTGATGTTGATGAGGACCCGTATTGATCGTATCCACGTCGAGCCAACGACGTTAAACAAAAGCGCTGCTTGGTAGGCAACCCAAGGCTTAGATAGATTGTTTTTTTTTCCCATTCCTAGCTTAGGATTTGCTTGTGTTTTCTAGCTAACATGCAGGTACTAGGTCCGAAAGGACACGCCTGGCGTGAAACCGCGCCCGCGCCACTTTGGCCGCGCCCGTGGTGGACCGTCAGCGCACCCCGACGAACAGGTACTAGCCCGTGTTCGCGGCAACCATACTGCGTCTCGGTTTTAGCTCGTTTTTATTTTGAAAAAAAAAGAAAAAAAAAACAAGAGACAAAAAGAGGACTTTTTGGTCCCATTCTACCTCTATATTTTCCATCCATCTATAGCCTTTCTACCCATCTTCTATCTTTTCCATCTTCTATCTCTTCTTTTCATTCACCTTTGTACTTTCCATTCTTTGGCTATGTGTACAGCCTAAGTATGGGGGAGCTTTGTTTCCCCGAGAGTTCTCTTCTCCACGGCTCGAGTTCGAGTATTGATCCATCTTTTTAAGAGACAAGCCAAGATATGATGGTAGTTTACACATCACGCTTTTCGAGATGAAGTCGAGACTATGTCGCTGCACAAGACCCGCGCCCGCGATTCATCAGCCGCGTCCGCGGTGCACATCCGAGGTCGACTTCGCTCTCTGCATTGATTCCACGCCCGCGCCCCTGGTGTCGCGCCCGCGGTTTGGCTACCGATTGGAAATACGACGTTTTCCATTCTACCACCCTATGAAGAGTTCTTCCATTCCACCTCTCTTCATCGTTTGTGAGTCTTCTGATATACCTTCTCCCTTGCTTCTATCCTTTCTCTTTGCTTCATTGAGGACAATGAAGGATTTAAGTATGGGGGAGGGAGTACTTGCATTCGCTTATCTTAGTTAGCTTAGTTAGATATTTGCTTCAGATTTTTGATTTTCTTCTTTTCATGGAGCACTTGCACCATATTTTTTGCATAATAAAGAAAGAAAGAAAAAAGAAAAAGATAGAAAGAGCCATAAAAAAATTGAAAAAAGGCATATAAATCCTGGGATGAGTCGAAAACCCGAAAGGGCGGCTCAGGTAATAAGCAGGTAACCCGGACCAGCATTAGGCTGGGGTAATATGAGGTTCATGAGTGTTGTGAGTATTTGTGAGCACACCCTATTGAAAAATGAAAAGAGCGGTTAGGTGAAAACCCGAAAGGGCACCTAAGCAGAATTGAGCGGTAAAAGTTTGAGTGTTTTAGGATCATTCTTGCTTGGGGACTTTGGGGCTTACATGTTAGATTTGGGTAGATCCTAGGTTGCTCTCTTTCATGTTTTTAGAGCTTGAGTGATATATCATGTTGTGAGGTGTGTGTTTGAGCTTCATTGTTTTATGCTCATGATTTCTCTATTTTGGGTTCGGGTTGTGAGTTGAGTGTTTTTATCTTCCCTTGTATTTCATGAAATCTTAGATGTGCTACCTTGTTATATTTGTTTTGAGCTTACTTGAGGACCAGCAAGATCTAAGTATGGGTGTTGGATCGTTAGTACTGAGGAACGTCCTTTACTTTGGTAAAGGCGTCCTTAGGTTAGGCGTCCCTACGAGGAGTAAGGGCCTCCTTGAGTAATGCAGCGGAAAATAAGTACTAAACAGATAATAGATGAACGCAGTAAATTATAGAGGAACCACTCAAGACCAAGTAGTCCTTGAGTGTAAACCTCTACCTCCTTGGAGGATTTTTGAATAGTTCTTCCTTTATATTGAACGTTCTTACAGTTGTACTGGCGAGTCTTTACAGTTCTCTGGCACTTAGCTTTTCCCTAAGTCCACTAGTAAAGGACTCCTCTAAGCCTACAACTTAAGCAAGTTCAATCTACTAAAGGACTCCTATCCCTGCGTCCTACAGTACTTCGTAGGACTCTCTTTCTTTTCTTTTGATTACAAACTGTTTTGTGATTTGGGTTACAAGTCTCACTCGATCTAACACAAAGTCTTAGCACTGTTCTTGAGTTCTTGAGTTTGTTCTTTGTGTTCTTGAGTGAGTCGCTTTCCTATGATTCTCTCTGAATATTCTTGAAAGCGTTGCCGTCACAATAAATGCCTTGGGGCTATTTATAGGACTTGGGGAAGGGCGTCTTTTCTCTGGGACGATCATGCCCTTCGTGGACGTGGCTACAGGATCTTCCTCCACGTAGTAGGGCGGTGATGAGGAAGCTTCCTGTATCCAGTTGTGTATGATGAACTCCGCTACAGGATCGGTCTCCACGTGTCCTTGGATGATCAAACATTGTCGTGTGATGTCATCCTGTTGGCTAGTGAGTAAGGACTCCTTTCTTGCGTTCCTACTTGCTTGGGACTCCGTCCTTGCTCAAGTAGTCTCTGGCAGGTCCTTACTTCCTGTTAACTAGCGTCCCTAAGCTTATGGGACGCCCATACACACCTGTTGTCCTTTTGGTCACTGGCGTTCCTGAACACTTAGACAACTTTATTTGAATCAAAGTGAGTTTGTCATATCAAAACTAAGGGACGGTTGTGTGGTACACTAACAAGTACACAAGCATTCTTGATAGCGTCCCAACAATTTCCCCCTTTTTGATGATGACAAACTCTTCAGCAAAATAGTTTTGGCGTTTGAACTTAGCATGCATGAAAACTTAAAAGCGTCCTCTAACACTTAGAGAAATTTCATTTAGCACAAGTTTTCATTCTTTGATTCTCTAACATTTGGATTTTAGGGAGAGAAAAGCGTCCTAGAATGTTCTAGGCGTCCTCTAGTTTATTCTAGCATGGCGTTCCTTAGACCTTTCACTTAATAGTTCCCCCTTAACACTTGCTTACTCATTCTGGATAACTAGTTTATAGCGCATCTCTGCAAAACTACACTTCCCCCTTTTGGCATCATCGAAAAGGATAACAAGTGATAAGAACGGTAGCACAAACACATAACTAAAGGCAGTGGAACGCTTAAACAAACACATGCAAGCAAACAGTGGAATTTCCATTCAAACAAAATTAGAGTACGGTTATTACAAACCGAGATCATAATGTTTGAAGTTCAAAAGAAGCAAAGGCAAAATAATAGGGGATCAAAGGGGTGGACGACAATCACTGAGAACGGCGCTGGGCTTGATAAAACTGGAGCAGTTGTTCTTGAAGTTCAGCAGCCTTGGAGAACGCAGATGACAAGTCCTTTAAAGCAGAGAAGATGAGGCACTGGTTGTCCATTATTGCACCCATGAGTTCTGCGGGAGGATGCTGGGCAATGTTTGCAGGGGCAGAACGGGGCACGGGACCTGAACTTGAAGAGGGAGCGTCCACTGGAGTAGCTGGGGGAGGAGAAGAAGCCATTAGCATCTGATCAAGGGCAGCAAGGTCGACGGCTGGCTCTTCTTCATGAACGGACTCAGGTTGCAAGAAAGCAAGGCGTTCTTCCTCAGCTTCAGCGGCGAGACGTTCTTCCTCAGCCTTCCTCCTGGCTTCCTCAGCCTCAGCTTCTTGTTGTTTGATCACAGAAGGCAACTCTTCATTATGCCTGATCTCGACAAGTCCCATCTTTGCGTTCCACTTCAAGCCAAGTTCTTCAGATGGAGCGTTCTCATCATAAGCATCCTGGGACTGCAGAATGAGCTTGACCAGTCCAGGGTACGGCAAGGCATGCTTCTTCCTTCCACACTTAGCCATGTGTTGCATAGCAATTCTGGCTAGATTGATGGGGCGGCGTTCTAGCAGAGCGTCAATAAGAATGATATCGTACGTCTGAACGATTGACCTCTTCTCCTGCCTAGGAAGGACGACGCGACATATAAAGTAATGAGCGATGGCGCCTACCTTGCTCAAAACGTGAGCAACCCTGTCCAGTCCCATTGGCCTTTTGCCCTGAAAAACGTGTTCAACCAGGGGCAGTTCCTCATCAGTTGTCTCGAAACCGCCTTCTGGAAGTGAGCTAAGAGCGTCGGACGGTGGCTTGCGTGGACCTAGACCCATGAAGGATCGGATTTGGCGTTCTGTTACTGAGGCTTTCTCACCTTCAATTTTGAAGTGGAGGGAGCCATCTTTTGCTTTGTAGCGCAAATCCTTGTAGAACGCCTTCACCTGTTCTTTGTCAACAGTGGTCGGCGCTGGTCCAATGTTCAGCCATCCTTGAAATCGCAGAAGCTCGAGGAACTCCTGAACGGATTCATCATCGAAGGAGGCTAGCCACTCTTCAGAGTAAATGAGCGGGCTAAGGACTTTGACGGGCACATTAACATTTTTTCTTTTGCGCTTGCCCTTTGGGGACTCAGAGTCCTCATCATCATCTGACTCTTCCTCAGCGTTCTCAGAGTCACTGTCAGCGTCCTTTGAGGGTGCGTCCTTTGTGCCTTGTGCTTTTTCTGCATCGCCACCAGCTGTGGCCTGATCGGCACCTGAGGTCTGACCTTGGGACGTGCCCTCAGCGTCCTGAGCCTCTGATTGATTTTCTGTTCCTGGCTCAGCGTCCGCGGGGACATGATGGGATTCTGTTTGGATTGTGGGGGAGGGGTTTTCTTGTGGAGCTTGGGAGGGATTAAGGATGGGGAGGGATTGGTTGTAGGGTGGGACTTCTTGAGCATCACGCTCGAGCTCTTCAGATAGAGTTGGCTCGGCGTCCTTTTGAGGGACCTGGTGCTCGCCAGCGTCCTCAGCCACTTGATTCTCAGCAAGAGCATTCTCAACTCCTTCGGCCTCGTCGTTGGAGTCCCCAACAACATCTATGAACGGGGAGGCTTAGGCCGCAGGCGTTCCTCTTTGGCTCTCAGATGAGCTAGAGGAGGAGGAGGAGATGTGCTCGGGCTCTAGAGCAGCTTGAACCATGAGCACCTTTGGAGATTCGCCAGCTTTGCGGCGTTTGAAGGTATGCTCAAGGGCGGGACGCTTCTCAACGTCCTCTGGTCCGCTCTCTGATGAGGGACGGCGAGATCTGGGGGTCTCGGGGTCCTTTAGCGGAGAAATATGAGCCGGTGCGGAAGGGAAGTTGGCCAGGTTGAGAGGTGAAGCGTGTGGTTTGGGGGGGAAAGGAATGAGGGCATTTTTCTCTGAGGGCTTGGGGGATGGAGGAGGAGTTGGAAGTTGGACAATTGTTAGAGGTTGAGGGGGAGGAGTGGATTCCTTGGAAAGGTTGGATGGCCTTTTTGTGGATGGTTTGGAGGATGGGACGCTCGAGGTCTTGGCCTTTTTGAGGGGCCTTGGGTCGTGGACTTTCTTGGAGCGTCCCTCCTTTAAATGTGGTGGAAATTTATCCACAATTTCTGTTGATTTGGAGGAGGAAAATGGTTTGGATGATTTCAAAAGAGGAGATGAGGGGGTTGAACGTTTGGATGGGAGGATAGATTTGGTGGTGATGGTGGGGACTTGAGGAGGTCGTGGAGAGGGACTTGGCACATGGGACTTTAGCATTCTATACGCCAAAGAGTCCTTAGGGTACATGGGAAAGTCTGGAAGGACGGCGTTGTGGAGGTCGGGTATAAGTTCAAGCAAAGGACCCAGATTCTCACCTCCAAACTGAGAGAAGAAGAGAACATCGTCCATCCGTCCTGGCAAGTCCTTGTAGTTAATTTTGTGAAGACTTGGCACGACGAAGCGTTCAATGAACCTTTCATAGTTCTTAGTCTTCGTTGCATCGTCCTTGATCTCTGGCAAGTCCATGCGTTCCCTTATTAAGTTGTAAAGGGTTCTGGGCTTCCTGTTGATGAAGTCCACCAATGATTCATTAAGAACGATGGGTTTTGGTTTCTCGATGTAGTGGGACTTCACCAGCTTTCTTCTCTTCCCGCCGGTAGAAGATCCGGCCATGTTCACTAGCCTTTGAGACATTTTTCTGGTGAGTTTTAGTGAGAGAAAGTTGCCGGAGTTCTAGAGAGATGTCAGAGCAAACTTGAGAGCGAGAAAGTGGTTGAGCGTAATAAATTTTGATAGCGACTGTTCTGGCCTTATATAGAGGAAGCGGTGGCACAAACGGTAATTACCACTGTTTTACTGTGCGACACGTGGCAAAACTTCCCCCTTAAGATTTGAGCAAAAGCAACGGTCACTGTTCATACTTTCAAAAGTTCAAATTTCTGACTCTTCAACTTCTTCTCAAAAACTGAACTGGCGTCCTCTCTAACAAACACTGAGCGTTCTCTCAGACTTAGCAAAAATTTACCTCTTCAAGCAAACCAACAACCAACTTACCGTTCTTGTGATCACCTTTCGAACCAGTTGAGAACAACGCAAGTACGTCCCGTAAAAGAAAATATGAAGCTCATAGGACGCTTTTTCGGAGTTCTCAGCTAAGGTAAGCTTAGAGTTCCCATCATTTCGGCTTATAATGAGGGTTGGTGGATCAGGGATACTCTTTTCAAGACAAAATAGAGAAAATTTGAATGGCGTTTCAAAGTAGCAAACACATGAAGTTTTAGAATAGCGTCCTTGCAAAGATGAATTTAATGCATAACAGTTCTTAAACACTTAGAATCTACAAAACATAGCCAATCATTGAGGGAATAGTAGAACGGGACTTGCTACTTAAAAGTTATCATCCCCAAGAGCAGCCTTAGATGCTCATAGGGACGTCTATCAAGCGCCTTAGTGAAAATATCAGCTATTTGGTCTTCAGTCCTTACATGCTCCATACTAATGAGTCCTAGTTCAACATTATCACGCAAGAAATGATGTCTTATATGAATATGCTTTGTGCGTGAATGAAAAACAGGATTCTTAGAAATTTCAATAGCACTTGTGTTATCACAGCGAATGGGAATAGTTTCAAGATTGATACCGTAGTCCTCTAGTTGATATTTTATCTAGATGACTTGTGAACAACACGAGGCAGCAGCAACGTACTCGGCTTCCGCAGTTGAAAGCGCCACAGAGTTCTGTTTCTTAGATCCCCAAGAGACTAGGCATGAACCAAGGAACTGTGCCATTCCTGAAGTGCTTTTTCTATCAATCACATGACCAGCATAATCAGCGTCCGAGTAGCCAACAAGCTTGAAGGATGTCTTCGTGGGGTACCAAAGGCAAAGATCATCGCGTCCTTTGAGGTAGCGAAAAATCCTCTTGACTTCTTGCATGTGGGACTCCTTTGGATTTGCCTGGAAACGTGCACATAAGCAAACGGCAAACATAATGTCAGGACGGCTTGCGGTCAAGTAAAGCAAAGAGCCAATCATTCCTCTGTAAAGCTTTTGATCAACGTCCTTTCCCTGTTCGTCTGCGTAAAGACGCGAGTTTGGAGAACAAGGGGTGGCAACAGGTTTGGACGTGTTCATTCCGTACTTCTCAAGCATTTCACGGACATATTTTTGTTGGTGAATGCGCGTCCCTTCCTTGAGTTGATTAATTTGAAGTCCCAAGAAGAAATTGAGTTCCCCAATGAGGGACATCTCAAATTCACTACTCATTAAGGACTTGAACTCATCTACAAGCTTCATGTTAGTACTACCAAAGACTATATCATCAACATAGACTTGGGCAATTAAAATGTCCTTGTGAACTTTCTTTATGAACAAAGTTTTATCAATTGAACCTCTAGTGTACCCATGAGACAAAAGAAAGGACGCAAACCTGTCGTACTATGCACGAGGGGCTTGCTTGAGTCCATAGAGCGCTTTGTCCAAGTAGTACACATGGTTTGGGTAAGAGGTGTCCTCGAAGCCAGGCGGCTGAGCAACATACACTTCCTCCTTAAGCTTTCCATTAAGAAAGGCAGTCTTGACGTCCATCTAAAATAACTTGAATCCTTTGTGGGCGGCAAAAGCAATAAGAAGACGAACGGCTTCAATTCTAGCAACAGGAGCAAAGGTCTCATCATAGTCTATGCCTTCCTCTTGCTTGAATCCTTGAGCCACTAGTCTTGCCTTGTTTCTAGACACACGTCCACTCTCATCAAGCTTATTTCTGAACACCCATCGCGTCCCTATGATGTTTTTGCCTTTGGGACGAGGGACGAGGGTCCATACTTTGTTTCTTTCAAACTGGTTGAGTTCTTCTTGCATTGCTTGAATCCAGTCAGCGTCCTGAACTGCTTCTCTGATATTCTTTGGTTCCACCATAGAGACAAAAGCGTTGAAAGCACAGAACGCTAAATTTGCACTCTGGGACTTGCTTGCGGCTGACCTTGTTTGAACTCCTTGAGAAGGATCAGAAACAATTTGAGAAGTTGGGTGGTCCCTAGAGAAGCGGGACTCCCTTTGGAACAATTGAGCAAATCTTGGATCAATGTCTCCATCAGAATCATCACTGTCATTTTGAGCATCGTCCCCAGTGTGTTCCCCCTCAGAGAGAGCGTCCACACTTTGGCGTTGCTCGCCTTGTTGACTTGATTCTGCTATATCTTGTTGAACTGGAGATTCACTACGAGAGGGAACTCCCTGAACAATACTAGGAGCATCCACTGAGACTTCTTCAGGATTTGGAGATGCGTCCTTAGAGACATAGTATTTTCCAGAAGACCAATCTTCAGCTTCGTCTTCAGAGTCGTCCTGCTGTTGCGAAGGAGAGCGTTCTTTCTTGCTTGATTTTTCTTTATGAGAAGAACTCTCCTTAAACACAACATGTATACTCTCTTCAAGCTTTAGAGTCCTTTTGTTGAAAACTCTATATGCTTTGCTGGTAAGAGAGTACCCAAGGAATATGGCTTCATCACTCCTTGCATCAAACTTTCCAAGTTTTTCTTTATCATTGTTGTGAACGAAACACTTGCAACCAAAGACTCTGAGATAGTCAATGCGAGGCTTCCTTCCATTCAACAACTCATAGGACGTCTTCTTCAGAAGAGGACGGATCATGGCACGGTTAATGATGTAGCATGTTGTGGCAATAGCTTCTGCCCAGAAGTACTTGGGAACGCTATTTGCTAAGAGCATAGTTCTTGCCATATCCTCCAACGTCCTATTCTTTCTTTCTGCAACTCCATTTTGTTGAGGAGTCCTTGGAGCTGAGAAGTTGTGTGAGACGCCATGTTGATCACAGTAGGCCAGGAACTCTGAGTTTTGGAACTCCGTTCCATGGTCTGATCTTATGGCTTTGAGAGGCGTCTCAAGGGCAACTTCCACTTGTTTGATGAAGACTTTGAACGCATTGAAACAATCTGCTTTTGACACTAAGAAAAGAACCCAAGTGAATCGAGAAAAATCATCTACAAGAACGTAAATGTACCTCTTTCCACCGTGGCTCAACGTTTTCATTGGTCCATAAAGATCCATATGGAGAAGTTCCAAAGGCTTCTTTGTACTGACTTCGTTCTTGGACTTGAAAGACGTTCTTGTTTGCTTCCCTTTGATACAGGCTTCGCATTGTTCAACAGTCTCAGGATTAATTCGGGGAAGTCCTTTCACAAGATTTCGTTGGTGTAACTTGAGGATTGTGCTTGGTCCAGCATGGCCAAGTCGACGATGCCAGAGATCAGCGTCCTTCTTTGAAGCAGATAGGCATAGTTCTGATTTTGGCTTGAACTCTTGATTGAAGATATAGATGTTGTTCTTGCGAACTCCTTTGAGAACAACTTTGTTGGACTTCTTGTTGATAACAAGGCACTCCTTTGAGTCAAATGTGACTAGGTTTTCACCTTGATCACACATTTGAGAGACGCTAAGAAGGTTGAAGCCAAGTCCTTCAACAAGACTGACATTTGATGCTTTGATGGACGGATTGAGAATAGCAGTTCCCGTTCCTTTGATCTTTCCCTTGCCCTTGTTGCCAAACGAGACAGTTCCTCCCGTGGCACTACTATGGATAGAAGTGAGATGGATCTGGCTTCCTGTCATATGATTTGAGGCGCCACTATCAATGATCCATGGGCATCCCCTCACTTCCACCTGCCAAAACAAGGTTAGTTCTTGGCGACCCAAGCAAGGTGTTCCTTACCTGGCTCATTACAATAATAGAACTTTGGTTCTGGCATATAGTCATTTATGTTAACATCATTAGAATTGGCATGCTTGCGGAAAGAACTTCTAGAACGTCTAGGACGCCTAGAATTAGCTTTTGGACCGGACTTAGTATTTTCATTGTTAGTCCTAGCAGCTTTGCCATTCTTAATATCTTCCTTAAGTTTCACACAGTCATATTTGAAGTGGTCACCTTGTCCACAGTACCAACACGTCCTATAGTAAGTACCGAGGTAGTACTTCTTATTGGGACGTTGAATTTTGTTTTGCTTCATCTTTTGGGGATTGCACACCTTTGAGCCGTCCCCTTTAGCAATTTTCTTGTAAATTTTATGACTGGTGGAATTGGTGTAGTAGTCCTCTTGACCTATTTCTCCACTTTCTAGGACTCTAATTCTTTCAAGCAGATTCTTGGTTTTCTCTTTTTCAAGTTCAAGTTCTTAAGTTTTGCTAGCCTCAAAATCGCTAGGGAGAGAGTTCCTAGTATCAGATTCATAACCTAGTCCACGCTTAGCTGGAACAAAGACTATTGGTTTCACTTCCTCAACTATGGGAATCTTTCCCAAAACTTTCACTTCTTCCCTAAGCTTGGCGTTCTCAAGTTTGAGACACACAAGTTCAGTTTTTAGGGACTTAGTTTCTTCACATGAGGACTCTAGTTGAATAGTCATTGAATTACAGTTTTCACATTCAACTACAATATTTTCATCTTCAAGTTCATCCATTCTTCTTTTCATAACAAGACTTTCCTCCATGATTTTACCAATGAGTTTAAGAAGTTTTGGTTTTGAACATTTTTCTAAGGAACGCATCATGGAATCGTGAGTTACCTCTTGTTCATTGTCTGAGGCGTTCTCTTCAGCAACTGGGGCGTCCTCCACTGCAATGTAAGCAACTTGATCTTCACGTTCATCATCACTTGAACTGAGATCATCCCATGCAGCTGTACATGCTCCAATAAGAGCTTTCTTCTTGTCCTTGGAGGACGTTCCCACAGTACACTTTTTGGCAAAATGTCCCTTTTTGTTGCATTTGTAGCATGTGAGTTCCTTCATTTCAGCCTCTGTGTACTTGGGACTCTCCTTTTTGTAAGACTTGCTCTTGCTACTATGTTTGTTCTTCTTGTTATAGTACTTGAGCGCCTTGTGAATAAGGGAGAGTTCCTCATCTGAGTCAATCTCTTCCTTTGGTTTTCTTTCTTTCTCTTTGGGACGCAAGTTCTCAAGTTTTTCTTTGTTTTGCATCAACAACGCTAGATCTCTTTGGCCACGTAGGTACTCGGCGTACTTTGGTGTTGTGGACGCCAAAGCAAGATCAATTTGAGGATTCTTTCCTAGCTGAGCCATGTCAGAGATTCTTCTTTCTTCGTACTGCCTGAGCTTCCCATAGATCTCTTCCATATCTAGAGTTTTGTTGGCTGTGTTTTCTTTGAAAGTCATCCTATCAAAGTTCCAGACTCCAGTCAACCCATCAATGACTACTTGAACTCTATTCCTCATGGAGATTTCTGATTCTGGAATGCCCAAGTTCTTCATTTTGGTGACAAGACCTTCAAAACGGTACAAGTAGTCGTTTACTGTTTCATTTGGCAACATACTGAAAGCATAGAACTCCTTTTTGATCTTCAGCTGGACGTCCTCTTTCATTTCTGCAGTTCCCACATGAAATTTCTCAAGAGCTTCCCACTGTTGTTTTGCTGTGGGGCGATTGCTAACTCTTGTGGCGTCCCTTTCGCAGAGCGACGCTTGAAGGAAGCACACTGCTTTAGCATTTGTCTCCATTAACTTGAATTCATCAGGACCCCACTCGTCCTCTTTGTCTTTCTTGTCATCGGGAACTTTGAGATCACCTTTTCTGATAACGTTCCAGCATTGATAATTTGTGCTTCTGCAGAAATTCTCAAATCTAATTTTCCAGCGGTTGAAGTTGCCGTCCGTCAGACGCGGAGGCTTCACAAAAGAGATTCCAATGGGTTCCATGTCCATCTTTACCTGCAACTCAGTAAGAATCTAGAGCGCCGGCTCTGATACCAATTGTTGGATCGTTAGTACTGAGGAACGTCCTTTACTTTGGTAAAGGCGTCCTTAGGTTAGGCGTCCCTACGAGGAGTAAGGGCGTCCTTGAGTAATGCAGCGGAAAATAAGTACTAAACAGATAATAGATGAACGCAGTAAATTATAGAGGAACCACTCAAGACCAAGTAGTCCTTGAGTGTAAACCTCTACCTCCTTGGAGGATTTTTGAATAGTTCTTCCTTTATATTGAACGTTCTTACAGTTGTACTGGCGAGTCTTTACAGTTCTCTGGCACTTAGCTTTTCCCTAAGTCCACTAGTTAGCACTCCTCTAAGCCTACAACTTAAGCAAGTTCAATCTACTAAAGGACTCCTATCCCTGCGTCCTACAGTACTTCGTAGGACTCTCTTTCTTTTCTTTTGATTACAAACTGTTTTGTGATTTGGGTTACAAGTCTCACTCGATCTAACACAAAGTCTTAGCACTGTTCTTGAGTTCTTGAGTTTGTTCTTTGTGTTCTTGAGTGAGTCGCTTTCCTATGATTCTCTCTGAATATTCTTGAAAGCGTTGCCGTCACAATAAATGCCTTGGGGCTATTTATAGGACTTGGGGAAGGGCGTCTTTTCTCTGGGACGATCATGCCCTTCGTGGACGTGGCTACAGGATCTTCCTCCACGTAGTAGGGCGGTGATGAGGAAGCTTCCTGTATCGAGCTATGTATGATGAACTCCGCTACAGGATCGGTCTCCACGTGTCCTTGGATGATCAAACATTGTCGTGTGATGTCATCCTGTCGGCTAGTGAGTAAGGACTCCTTTCTTGCGTTCCTACTTGCTTGGGACTCCGTCCTTGCTCAAGTAGTCTCTGGCAGGTCCTTACTTCCTGTTAGCTAGTGTCCCTAAGCTTATGGGACGCCCATACACACCTGTTGTCCTTTTGGTCACTGGCGTTCCTGAACACTTAAACAACTTTATTAGAATCAAAGTGAGTTTGTCATATCAAAACTAAGGGACGGTTGTGTGGTACACTAACAAGTACACAAGCGTTCTTGATAGCGTCCCAACAATGGGGGAATTTGATTCGGCCTATTTTGTATAGGTTAACTCTTGTATTTTAGAGCTATTTTGAGAGTGTTTAGGTTAGTTTTGAGGGTTATTGTAATATCAAGACCGAACACACAAAGTATGAAGAATCAAGAGTTAAAGAGCCTAAAGACGAAGATTTGTCACTGCATGGATATCGCGGTCGCGTTGTCTATGACGCGGGCGCGGTGGCGTGGAGGAGCGAGTCAACCAAGACCATGAAGGCCGCGGTCGCGTTGCTCAAGGCGCGGTCGCGGTAGTAGCCGACTCGAGATTTGACCATTTGAAGGCCGCCGCGGGCGCGGTTCTGGTGCCGCGGTCGCGGGCGTGACTGACTTCCAAGCGGACGAGATTTCACCGTTTCTATCTTGTTTCCTTTCTTATCTTTCAGTTTCCTATCTTATTTAGTCCGAAAAGGTTGATCCTTGGGGCTATATAAGGGGAACCTTTCTAGGTTTTTAGGATATCCAATACTTGTCAATCAATTGTCTTTCAATAAAGATTAGAGTTTTCTTTGTAATGGAGAACTAACTCTCCTTTGGAGTTTATTCAATCAAGGAAGCTTTATTATGAAGTTGTAAAATTCTGGTAACTTCTTTATCCTTAGGTCTTTATTGATACTCTTGTGCTTCATCCCATGATCTATGTTTAATTTTATGAGCCTGATCAACTTGTTTGATTGACTTAGATCTATTGTTTGAATTAGGATTGGTTGTTGTTTATGCATCTTTCCTATTCTCGAAGCAACTCTATTCTAGGACCGTGGACTAGTTTAGGGAAGAGTATTCAATGGTTGAATTATGCATGAGACTCGTAGCTTGATTGCATGATTTGATTTCCTTTTATCCCTGTGCTCTATGCTAATTCTAGGTTAAGCGTCCTTGCCTAGGGTTATAGAATTGCTTGGACCGTGGACTTGCGATTTCTAATGATTGGGATTGGAATTGACCTAAGCATATAAAGAGGTGGATGAATTCATGATCAACGGATTAATAAAGTGGAATTGATTGGATAAACTCTGCTTGATAACTTTGATTGAAACCAACTTTCAAAACCCCCTTTTGATTATTTGCATGAAAACCACTAAAATCTGAATAGAAACTGATTCCTTTGGGTTCGACCCCTTGCTTGCCTTCTATACTTTTGTTTGCATGTTTGGGATTTATTTTTGATAAGGGAACAACGACTTTGCCCGAGTCAAGGTTCATTCAAGATTTCTCAAAAATTTCCAAACCATTGACTAACCTTCTAATGAAAGATGTGGTGTTTGAGTTTTCTTCCGAGTGTCTTAAAGCTTTTCATAAGATCCGGGATGCACTTGTGTCGGCTCCTATCATGCAACCACCGGATTGGACACTTCCCTTTGAGATCATGTGTGATGCAAGTTATTATGCCGTGGGCGCGGTTCTTGGGCAAAGAAAGGAGAAAAAGCTTCATGCTATCTACTATGCAAGCAAGGCGCTTGATGAGGCCCAAAGCAAGTACACAACAACGGAGAAGGAGTTTCTAGCCGTGGTATTCACATTTGAGAAGGTCCGCTCTTACTTAGTGGGCTCGAAGGTGATAGTCTACACCGACCATGCGGCTGTCCGTTACCTCATGGACAAGAAGGATGCTAAGCCACGCTTACTCCGGTGGATGCTCATGCTCCAAGAATTTGATCTTGAGATACGGGATAAGAAGGGATCGGAAAACCTTGTGGTGGATCACCTTTTAAGGCTACCCATCGAGCATATCACGGAGTCCGGAGTCATGGTCCCCATGAATGACTCCCGCCCGGACGAAACTCTTCTAAGCATCGAAGTGTCGCGAGAAGGAAGTTTCTGTTGTAGGTCGGCGCCGACCCCCATATGGTCGTCCGCGACCTCCTCTGCCCCGTCTCCGGATTTTGGTGATAGTCGAGATGGTTTGCAAGCGACCCCGAGCGAGGTTGCCCAAGGTCACATCTATTTCCTCTCTTGTGTGTTTCTTGATCCACCTTCCCCTTCTCCCATATTACACTCAATAGTTGCTATTAAGGGGGTGAAAGCCCCGTGGTTTGCGGATTTTGCCAATTATGTTGTAGGTGGCATTGTTCCGGACGGGTTAACTTCCCAAGCAAAGAAGAAGTTCCTCCACGACGTTAAGCGCTACTATTGGGATGATCCTTACTTGTTCAAGCAAGGAAGTGATTACATCTTTAGACGTTGTGTGCCGGATGAGGAGATAGAGGGAGTTATCCGTCATTGCCACACTCTTCCGACGGGAGGTCATGCTAAGGGATTCAAAACCACCGCGAAGATTCTTCAAAGTGGATTCTATTGGCCTACTATCATCAAGGATGTGCAAGCTTATGTGACCACTTGTGGTGAGTGCCAAAGAGCGGGAAACATTACATGGAGGAGCGAGAACCCGCTCACCAGGATCTTGGAAGTGGAACTCTTTGATGTCTAGGGTATAGACTTCATGGGACCCTTCCCCTCTTCGGGTCCCTACAAGTACATACTCATGGCAGTTGATTATGTCTCCAAGTGGGTTGAGGCCGTAGCCACGAGAACAAATGATGCACGAGTGGTGGCTAAGTTCCTAAAGACCAACATCTTCCCCCGCTTTGATGTACCCCGAGTTCTCATTAGTGATGGTGGTTCGCATTTCATTGAGAGGAGATTTGAATCTCTTTTAACCAAGCATGGGGTGTCTCACAAGGTGGCCACACCTTATCATCCTCAAACTAGTGGTCAAGTGGAGGTTTCTAACCGGCAAATCAAGAGCATTCTTGAAAAGACGGTGTCCCGCTCAAGAAAAGATTGGTCCTCCAAGCTTGATGATGCTTTGTAGGCATACCGCATCGCCTACAAGACACCGCTCCGCACCACTCCTTTCAACCTATTGTATGGGAAGTCGTGTCACTTGCCCGTCGAGCTTGAACATAAGGCTCTATGGGCTCTCAAGGAGCTCAACATGGACCTCGACGCGGCCGGAGCAAAGAGATTCATGGACTTGCAAGAGCTAGAGGAATTGAGGCTTATCGCATATGAGAACTCAAAGATCTACAAAGAGAAGACGAAGAGGTGGCATGATAGAAAGCTTGTGCCCAAAAACATCAAGGAGGGTGAAAGAGTACTTCTCTTCAATTCTAGGCTTCGCCTCTTTCCCGGGAAATTAAGAACCCGATGGAGTGGACCGTTTACGGTTCATCGTATGTAATTTCACAGGGCGGCCGATCTCATAGATGACAATGGAGGAATTTTCAAGGTCAATGGCCACCGATTGAAGAAGTATTACGAGAAGGTGGAACCCGACGAGGAAATCCGAGCCACTTGGGCCCTCACCACCGCCGTCTAGCCAAGGTACTCCTCGTCTAGCTCAAAGACGTTAAAGAAAGAGCTTTTCGGGAGGCAACCAAGAGACAAAAGGAGGGCAAGAATGTGGCGGTGATGGATGACGTGGTGATTCAAGATGAAGAGCAAATGGAACTCTATGAGAAAATGATGGCGGAAAAGGTGACGGTGCGGTCCTACTATCAAGAGTCGCACGAGAACCTCATGTGCACTCGGCGGTAGTGGAAGCGTTCCGTTTGCTTGGAGTAGAAGGACTCATCAATGACCCCGTCCAAAGGCACTACCCGGCTCTTACTTGTGAGTTCGCCGCCACCCTCTCTATCTCTGGGCAACACAAGGAGGACTTCGGCAAGACCAAGATCGAATTCCAAATTGGTGGGAAGTCGAACTCTACCACTATCCACAAGCTCAACAAGATGCTCGGCTTCCTTTCATCATCGGGAACCTACGCATTAAAGGACTTCCCCGTCCAACGGATGTGGTCTTACCTCGCCGGCAAGGGGGAAACCACAAGCAACCCTCTTGCTAGGGACATTGCTAGCCCGGTCTTCAAGGTGATCTTGCGCATTCTTGACGCCGCTATTTGGTGCAAGTACGAGCTCTCCCGACCCACCTTGCAAGAGCTCGCGTGCTTGTCTTCCATCCTGTTTACCGATGCTCCGACAATCAACTTTGCCTACGAGTTTGTCAACAACACCATCAACCAACGGAAGAACCCGAAGTATACCATGTGTGGTTGGATGGTGGTCATCATTGCCCAAGCCTTCAAGGTCGATCTCTCCCGCTACAACTCCAAGCCCGTGATCCGCATGGATGTCCGGTACAATTTGAATACTTCGGTTATTGAGTGGAGAGATGGCACCGGCTACTTCAACAAATTCCTTGCTCCCACCGACTTCACTCATGAAGTGCCCCTTAAAGATGAAAATTGTGAGTTGTTCTACCTCCCTAATTGGTATGATGTTTGGGCACCTTCGTCCTCGCCCTCTCCCTACTCCCAACTCCTCTTGGAAGACGCTCATGCAAGACAACGACCGAGTCGGTTCCCGAGAGATGGCTCCACCCGGCAACCAAGGCAAAAAGCGCAAGAAGGAACTCCATGGAGGGGGTCGGCGCCGACCATCAAGAGGTCGTCCGTGACCACTTCAAGCAAGGGGATTCTTCTCGGGAAGGGGTCGGCGCCGGGGGTTATGGGGTCGGCGGTGAGGCAGGGCAGGCGAGTGGTGATCCTATGGACTACATGATGGGTCCCCAACCCGGGATGTTCCCGTACTCCTCCAATCCCTCAGGATTCGAGTGGTCCGGTGGTCCTCAATTTGACCCTCAAGGTGGCGAGTCAAGCTCTCAAGCTCCTCTCGACATGAACATGCTCAACGCCAAGATGGACGCCCTCGGCATTCAACAAAACTTCTTGTACTCCACTATCCAACTCCACCACGACCAAAATTTGACCCGTTTCCAAGATGCAACTCAAGGCTTCAACAACTTCCGGGATGAGTACAATCAAGACCGCCAAGCCCAATTTGCCTACAATGCTTGGCTTGTTCAAAAGATGTTCCCAGACTCTCCATTCCCTCAACCTCCTCAACGATGAATCTTCTCCAATCCGCCAAGCCCAATTTGCCTACAATGCTTGGCTTGCTCAAAAGATGTTCCCGGACTCTCCATTCCCTCAACCTCCTCAACGATGAATCTTCTCCAATGCTCCTAGCCCAAGTATGTATCTCTTTTCCCTCTCTTTACATTTTAATCAATGGGGACATTGATGTTTTAAGTATGGGGTGGTTTGAGAGATACTACTTGTTTGTGTTATGTGTTTTGATGTCCGTGTGTACTTGCAAGTGTGTGTGTGTTTGCATGATTGAGTCTTTTTGTTTTGATTTTCATGATAGATGAATGCCTCTTCTAAGATGTCCTAGGAGAGTAATCACAAGCATCATCATGTAATTCCTTGTAACTTGCTTTGTAAGATTGCCCACCATGACTTTGATTTTCGAATTTTGAGCATATAATGAACATTGAGCATGCATGATTCTAAGCAAACAGCAATCCAACAAATTGAACCTAAGTGAGAAATCTTTTGTCCACAAGGAATGTATGTTTTATCCCTTGGTTTTTCATGTGTGATTTTTACTCTTCCATATGCATTTATCACTTGACAATGGCATGCTTATTTGAAAATTGAAACCAATGGAGATGTATTCATGACTTGTTAGATCAAATGATTTTGGACTTATTTTCATTAGCCTTTTTCTCTCCTTTTTATCCTACCCATGCATGATCCCTTGAATTAAAGCCCCTTATTTGAGCCTAAAGCCTTATTTCTAGCTCCACAAAAGTATCCTAGCCATTATAAGCTTGACCCCATTAATCCGGTAATTAGGACTTAGAGTGGGTGGTGATGTTGATGTGGATGAGGGGTGAAGATGAAGAGATGATGAAAGTGGAAATGAAAGGAGCTGTCTTTAAAAAAAAAAGAATGAAAAGAATGAAAGCGTTGGCTAATGATGCACAAGTGTGGACGCCCCCTGCTGTGGGTCGGTGCCGACCCCCTAGAGGTCGCGGCCCACCCCCACCAGGCCCTTCAAAAAAAATGGTGTTTTGATAAGTGCTAGAGTCAAGGCTTCTTCATAATGAAAAGACAAAGGGATTGGCAAAGTGGTGAGTTTCAAAAGCTTGAAGTGTTTGGTGTTTGGAGGAAGAAAGAAGAGGTGGGTTGAGTGTTGTTGCACTTTGAAGTCTAGGAATCTAGGTTCCCGGATTCATTAGCACCACAAGACCAAATCTTTCCACACCCTTTGAAATACCGAGCCCCATTACAACCCGGCCGAATGAAACTTCTTTGAAGTCTTCATTGAGCCACTTAAGTTCTTTTGATAATTTAACTTGTTTTGATTTCTCCGGTAGAGAATTTTGAATATAATTTCCATTGACTATTTGATATTGCATTTGGAGTTGAGATTGAGTGTTCATTGATATATGCTAAACACTTGAAATTGAGTGAAACACATTGCCCTTGTGAGGTTGGATTGCTATTGCTTAGAATGCGTACATGTGTGTTATGATATTGAAATTGTTTGCTCATTGTTCCACTTGTGCTTATTTTTCCTTAAAGGCATTCTTTGAGCTTGTTATTTGGTATTGATGCATGTGAGTGATTGCTTGAGGATAAGCAAGTCTAAGTATGGGGTATTTTGATGTCGTGCTTTTTAGTTAGATTTCTTAGGTTGTTTACTAGTTTGTTTTGCATATTTTCCTTTGTGTTTGTGTGTTTTGCATAAGATTTCAACTCTCTTTCGAGGGTTGGAGTCATTTGTGTGTCGTTTCGTGTTGTGTAGGCATTTGGAGCCTTTAGGAGAAGTTTTTCTTGTAATTTCGGAGATTTCTAGGAAGTGTTAGTTTTCAAGGGTCAAGTCGTCAAAGAGCCAAGAACCAATGTTGCAACCATGGGAGCCTCAAAGAAGTACAAATTTCTCAAGAGAATCAAGGAGAAAAAAAGGAAGAAACGCCGAGCAAAAGTCTGATCAACTGGCGCAAGAACGAAACAACACAAGAAAAATCCGTCTCCTGCAGTAGGTCGGCGCCGACCCCCATAGGGTCGGCTGCGACCCTCACCGATACCGGTCCGAGAAATCCGTGTTGCGTAAGACAGCGCTTTCAGCGGGATTTTCGAAATTCGAAAGTGGGCGGCTGTTGCAGTGTTGTGGCAGAGTTGTGGCAGACTTGGAAGGCTCCTTTTGACTTTTGCGGGCTGCTACAAAAGACCCCTTTTGTTCCTCTTTCTACCTAGCTTTTCTTCTTGGAAAAGGCTCAAGGGTTCTAAGAGGGAGAGGAGAGTTGGCTGAGAAGAGGAGGAGGAAGAAGAACATGGCTGTGAAGAAGAAGGAGAAGGAGATAGAGAGGTTTCTTGTAAGGGAAAGTAGTGAGGAAGAAAGCTTGTGCTAGTTGTTGTTCTAGGAAGAAGGAAGAAGACATTGGTGTGTGAAGAAACTTTGTGGGTTTGCTAAACTTTGTAAGTTTGGATCTTGAATTTAATTGAAGTTGTTTGCCTTTGATGATGTCTTCCCCTCCTTTTTCGTTGCTTGTGTGTATGATGATGTGTGAGTAGTTAGCTTGCTAGGTGTGGGGTGAAACCCACCATGGATATGCATTTGAGACCTTGAGACCTAGATCCATGCTTGACTTGAAATCTCTTCCCATAAATCCCTCTTGTATGCATCAAACCCTTGATGAAAGTTGGGGTATGTTCTTGTTTGCAAACTAATTGAAAGATTACCTTGTGAATTAGGGACTATCCGGATTAAGACGAAAGTTAAAGCCCTAGAAAACAAGTTGGATTACATGTTAACACCTTCATGAAAATCGAGGTTTTGATGTTTTCTTTTGTGACGAGATTCACCCATGAGATTATGAGTTGAGTTGGTCTTTTATCATTGCTAGAATGCATGCTCGTGGTGTGGTGAATCCCCACCCCTAGTTGTTTTTCCTTGATTTTACGAAACCGATTTTCGTGCCCAGAAAGGTCGGCCGCGACCTGCAACTGGCCGGCTGCGACCCCCCTTTGTTGTTGAATTTAGTGGGTTTTTAAGTTCTGTCAAAGGTCGGCCGCGACCTCCCTAGGGTCGGCTGCGACCCTCCTCAGAACATGCGATTTGTGTTTGTTTGCTCGTTTTGCTTTGTTTCGTTTTTTTGTTTTGCTTTCGTAGTTTGATTGCTAGACTATAGATCTACTAACTCCCGTGGACGATCCTGACTTCGCTATACTCAGCGGGGTCTTGACAAATTTAATTGTTAAGGTAAAGCCTCTTCAACATACTACAGTTCTCACATTCAACTACAATGTCTTCAGCCTCAAATTCATCAAGCTTTTGTTTCATTGCATAACTTTCTTGCATGATTTGAGCAATAAGTTTAATCAATTTCGGCTTTGAACACTTATCTAAAGATGTTATCATAGAATCGTGGGTTACCTCTTGTTCAATTTCAGAGGCGTCCTTCTGAGCAATTGGAATGTCTTCCATAGCCATGTAAGCAACATGTTCAGCTAGTTCTTCATCATCTGAGTCAATATCGTCCCAGGCAGCCTCATAGGCACTTATCAAGGCCTTCTTCTTCATATCTTTGGAGGATAGTCCCGAGGTACACTTCTTAGCAAAATGTCCTTTCTTGTTGCATTTGTAACAAGTAAGTTCTTTCATTTCAGCCTCAATGTACTTGGGACTCTCTTTCTGGTAAGGCATTTTTAATCTTGAAACTTTGTTCCTTTTAGCCCAGGAACGGAGAGTGTTGTGCGAGAGAGCAAGTTCTTCTTCTTCATCAAGTTGTTCTTTTGACTTCCCTCGCTTTTCTACCAAATCCTGAAGACGCAAGTTTTCACGATGCTTCTTTATCTTGGCTTCCATCATTAAGGCTAGTTCACTTTGCCGACGGAGATACTCTGTATACTCTGGCGCCCTTGATGCAGTTGCTAAGTCTAGATTAGTTTGAGAGTTCCTTCATAATTCAGCCATGTCTGCATTTCTTCTCGCTTCATACTGCCTAAGCTTCCCATAGCTCTCTTCCATTTCAAGACTCTTGTTGGCCTGATTCTCTTTGAAGGTAGTCTTGTCAAAGTTCCACACTCCTGTTAATCCATCAATTAACACTTGGACTTTGTTCCTCATTGAGATTTCAGCTTCAGGGATTCCCAAATTCTTCAACTTGGTGATAAGAGCTTCAAAATGGAAGGAGTAGTCCTTGGCGGTTTCATTTGGCAGCATTTTGAATGCATAGAAGTCCCTCTTGACTTCTAGCTGGACGTCCTCGTTCATTTCTGCCATTCCAACGTGGTACTTTTCAAGTGCTTCCCACTATTGTTTAGCTGTAGGCAAGTTGCTAACTCTGGTAGCGTCCCTTTCACACAGGGACGTTTGAAGAAAACATATTGCCTTTGCATTTGTCTCCATCAACTTGAATTCATCGGGACCCCATTCTTCCTCCTTTCCTTCCTTGCCAGGAGGAAATTTAAGATGACCGTTCTTGATTACTCTCCAGTATTGATAGTTCTGAGTCCTTACAAAGTTCTCAAACCTCGTCTTCCAGCGATTGAAACTGCTGTCCGTCAAGCGCGGAGGCTTCATGCTACTAATTCCAATGGGTTCCATATCCATCTTTACCTACAACTACAAAAGAATCTAGAGTGCCTGCTCTGATACCAATTGTTGGATCGTTAGTCACAATAAGGAAGGCGTCCTTAACAGAGTTAAGGGCGTCCTTGACTGAGGCGTCCTTAATAAAGATTAAGGACGTCCTTAGGTTGTAGCGGAAAAACAAAAGTCTAAACAGATAAAGACAATAAGTAAGGAATGCTTTTGATTTATAGAGGAACCACTCAAGTACCAACTAGTCCTTGAGTGTAAACCTCTACCTCCTTGGAGGATTTTGTAATAGCTTCTTTCCTTTCTTATTAAGTTTCCTTATAATACACTGGCGAGTAGTTACACTTCTCTGGCACGTAGAAGGCGTCCCTAAGTCCACTAGTGATGTCTCTCGTTTTGGTAGTGTTTTAAGTGTGTTTTCCTTGGTAGTTTTAGTCCTTTTTCCGTCTTTTCTTGAGTGTTTTGTCCCTTTTTAGCTTAGATTCCGCATTTCTATGAGATTCGGAGACTATGCGCGTTTTGTGTGTTTTGTAGGCATTTTGGAGCAAAAATCATGGAGATTGGAGCATGGCATGATGGAGGAATTCAAGGATGGAAAAGGAGCTAAAATGGAGATAATAATGCATGGAAAGAAGCCTCAAGTGAAGACGAAGAGAATGGCGAAAGAATCGAGTCAATCGGAGCTAAAACGAGAGAGAACGGAGCGAAACAAGCTGAAATTTGCCTTAGGACCGAGGTGCCCAGCATGTCGGGCCCGAGGTACAATGTTGGCCCGAGGTGTGGCAAGTCGGGCCCGAGGTCTCTGAAACGTATACTCTTGGACCAAGGTTGAAGCAAGTCGGGCCCGAGGTTCCTCCGTGTCGATCCATGTCGGTCGTGGCTCCGGATTCCTTTCTTTTTGGGATTTTCCTATAATTCCCATAATTATATTTGCTTCCTTGTAGGTCAAGGAGTCTAGAAGCCTTGGGGATCAAGGAGTTCTAGAAGCCTTGGAGGTCAAGGACAAGCCTTGGAGCCCAAGGAGTTTAGAAGGGAAATCTCTATTTAAACTCTTGTGATCATCTATCAAGACAACTTGAGGGGGTGGACTCTTCTCCAATGGAGGGAAGGAACCCAAGATCTAGAGGAGGATTTGGGTGAATTCCTTTCCTTGGAGAGGAGAGAAACCCTTGGCTAGTGGAGTGTGAGGTGGACGAGTGGCACACACAACACCAAACCCAAATTCACTCTCAAAGGCTCAAGGAAGACTTGGAGAGCAAGGAGAAGAAGGGAGAAGGAAGAGAAGGAGAAATCGGTGGAGTAGAGAGGAAGATTTGTGAGTTTTGTACTTTGTTTTGCTTTGATCAAGTAGATTTGAACTTGGATTTTGTAGACACTTTGAGTTTGAATGCAATTGGAGTTTGATTGGATGATGTTGATTGAGATTTGCTTGATTTCCATTTTGTTTATGCTTTTCTCTTACTTGATGGAGTAGATTCCATAGTCTTGGGCTATGGGGGAATCCCCCTAGCTAGATTTGGGTAGAAAACCCCAATTCCATAGCCTTGAGTGCTTGATTTGTGAATCCTCTCTACATTGAGCTTCAATTCTCTTGTGAAAACAAGAGATCTAGAGCTTGTGTTTGGTAAGAGTAAGCGTGAGCAATCTCGATCCCATCACAAGTCTCTAGCATCGAAGGTGAGTGAAAACTCCCTTGGGTCGAGGTGTAGATTGGAGGGATTTGAGGTTAACAACCTCGATCTCATTAGAATCAAGCTCTTATTGGTTGAATTGAGGAACAATATCCAAGTCTAGTTGGGGGAGGATCCTAAAAACCCAAGACCGATCTACTAATTTGCTAAGACCGAGTTACCCAGAACATCGGGCCCGACTTGCTCTACGTCGGTCCCGTGCAACTCAACCTCGATCCTACCTCGGACCGAAGTGACCCTGTGTCGGTCCGAGGAGATCTCTTTTGTTTTCCTTCATTTGTCTTTATTTTCTCCTCTTTTTAGTCTTTTCGGGTACTCTCGACGCACGAACTCCCGTGTGTTCGACACCCTACCTCTTTACTACAATCTTGAGGTTCGGTTTTATAAATTTAAATTGTGAAGACCCTCCGATCCCGGAACTCATCAGAATTTTGGCGCCGTTGCCGGGGAGTTCTACTTGTTCGAGGTACCCATTTTTGTTGAGTCTTTACTTTTTGGTAGTGATTTGGGTGAGGGACTAGCCCAAACCCCTTGTTTGTTTTTGATTGGGTTTTGTTTGTGTCTTTTTTGTAGGGGATTCCATGGATTACTATGATAGTGATGAGGAGTATGAGTGGAGGGTTTTCTACCTTGAAATGGGGATCAAGTGTCTAAAAAGAAAACTCCATGAGGCAGAAGAGCAATGGGAAAGAGAAGAGAGACGAGCTCGTGAGCGACTCAATGACCGGATTAGAATGGCACAAGAGAGAGCCTATGAGGAGGAGTGTTATATGAGGGGTTTGTATGGGAACCTAGACCACTATGATGGACGAGGTGGTGCTCAATCCTATTGGGGAAGTCCCACTTACACTCAAATGCAAGGAGTACCTCCCTACCAACCTCCGAGCTACGAGGAAACTCCTCCATGGGCACTTGAGTGGCTAGAAGAGCTCAAAGAGATGAGAACTCAATTCAAAGAAGAGAGGACTCAATTCGAGGAACTTAATTCATGGAGGATGAGCGACAACGCCCAACCCGACTATTATTGGGCATCACTCTCGAGTTCTCAAGAGCAAGTTCCGAGCTATCATGAAGAAGAGAGCTATGATGAGGTCCGAGTGGAGCCACCACAAGCCGAGAGGAGTGAGCAAGCCTGGACCGATGTACCCACTGTGTCGGGCCCGAGTTGCTCGCAAGTCGGACCGACTCTACAACCTAGGACCGAGTTGGAGGACATGTCGGGCCCGAGTTGCCTAGACATCGGTCCGACTCCCCTGCTTCCACTCTGCCCCAGGCCCGAGATGAAGGAAGTCGGGCCCGAAGTGGCACCAATATCGGTCCAAGCTAAAAAGGTTGCTAGTGGATCGGTGTCAATGGAGGAAAACTATCTCATGGCTCTTGAGCGTGCAGGGATTGAAGTGAAGGAAAGCTCTCCCTCTCTTATGATTGAAGAAGAGAAAGTCGAGTCTCGGTTCAAACAAGCTTTGGAGGAGATGCAAGACGTCGGGACCGATGTAGCTCCTATGTCGGTCCAACTCGAAAAGCAAGCCTCCAAGATCATGTGTGAGACTCGTTTGCCCTATCTCCTTTGCTCTTTTGTGAGGATATATAATGAGTCATATGGTGGAGATGAACCATACCCGGTGGATTTGATTTCCGACTATTCTTGGTCTAAGTATGGGGTCCCCCGCCATCATGACGAGGCCGAGGCGCATGTTTGGTTGAACTATAGTGAATGGCCTCAATTCTACTTGAGTGATGAGATGGTCCTTGGAGAATTCATGGACCCCGAGCCATATTTTCCACCCTAACCGAGATTAGGTTGCACGTCAAGCTAATGACGTTAAGAAAGCGCTTCTCGGGAGGCAACCCGACGTATCCTTCGTATCCTAGATTTCCTTTTGATTTGTTTTCTTATTTTTAGGATTTGAGCTTATTGCGCTAACCCTTTCTCTAAACCCCTTGAATGCAAGTATTTTGAGATGTATCTTTGGTGTGATCTTGTAGGTGCTTCTTGATTCAAATGATGAGCTCGAAGGGACAAGGTGTATGATGCAAATGGACGAACAACTAGGATGTGAGACGAGCAAACGGTCTCGACCACCTCTCAAGAAGTTCGACAAGGTGCTCCACCTTCCCCTCCCCATGTGCCGATGTCATCAATTCATTATTCTTCCTAGCTTCAAACGCCTTGTCTAGTGAGTTTCCTTTTCATTTTCCCTTTTGGTTTTATTTGGATGCAATGAGGACATTGCATATTTTAAGTATGGGGTATGGGAAAGGAAACTCTCTTGTGTCTAGTGTTTGTACATATGAGTGTTTGTGTGTCTTTTGTTTTGTGAGAAAATTTTTGCAAAAAAAAATCCATAAAAAATTTGAAAAATTATGTTGAAAACAACAAAAAGATTTTGTTTTGGACTAGAAACCCCCATCTTAAATGTCCTATGAAATAGCTTGTGTTCATGTAATTCCTTTGCATGCTTTGGATGGTTTAGCCTAGTCTTATGATGTTGTTCTTATACATGATCCATGATTTGCATTCTATATTGAGCATGTGTGCTAAGAGATGACATGTTTGCTACCTAGTATTGAGCGTACCTTGTGAGATTTGATTTTGGCCTTTTGGGATTTTTCTTTGCATATCCCTCTCTTGTTTTGTGAGTATACTCTCTTGTGTCATAGTCTCTTTGTTATTGAGGTGTATATTTATTTCTTGAAGCCGCTATGAGAATTGATCATGCATGCTAGTATTAAGATTGAACTTGTATGTTTTTAGCCACATAAATATCCTTATTCCTACCTTGCATTAAACCTTGATTTGAAGCCCCGTTATAGCCTATTAGCCTTTGTTTGTAACTCCTCAAAAACATATTCCTAGCCGATGAAAGCTTGACCCTTATGGGATTCGAACATAGTTGAGTGGTTTTGGAAATGATTTTGTGGAAATACTTTGGGTGAAGGCAAGAGTGTGGGAAACACATTTTGGTAGTGCATCTCCTAAGGAGAAAGTTGATGGATTTTTGGGAATTTTTGCACAAGAAAAAAAAATGTGAAGAAAGTAGAGCAAAATGCAAGTATGGGGTCAATCGAGCCATGATCGAGTCTAGTAGACTCGGGCCCGACCTCCATATAGAAAAAAAAAGAAAAAAAGAGAAAAAAAAAAGAAAATAAAGAAAGTGCAATCAAAAATCCAAGTGTAGAGATGTAAAATAAGGAAAGTGTGGGTGAAATATTGGGTAAGTGCCTTGGATTGTTGAGAGTTGATTGGAGGAGTAGTGAGATGTGGAATCTTTGGAGATGTTGGTGAGTATTTTAGGTTGTTCGAGTCCCATTGTGAGCACCACATAGCCAAACGAACCCTTCCCTTATGAAACACCAAAAGCCCCATTACAACCCGGCCGAATGGAATTCTCTATGAGGATCTCCATTGAGCCCAAGTTCATCTTGTATTGGTATTGTTTTGACATCTCTAGGTAGAGAGATTGGTAATATTATCTTCAATGGTAAAAGTAGACTTTGCACAAGGCATGAGTGGAGAGATGCATCACTTTTATGCATTAAGCCATACACACTTGAGAGTTGTGCTTTGATTACATTTCCCTAAAGTGAGGCTAGGTGGTAGCATTTCATACTTGAAGCATGCATACACATGTGATGACGTTTGATTGCTTATCTTTGGATTCATACGTGCTTGAAAATGGTTTTGACTTAGAGCTTTACTTGAAGATCATGTTGAGGTTTTGAATCCAAGTTATTGCTTGAGGACAAGCAAGTTTAAGTATGGGGTATTCTGATGTCTCTCGTTTTGGTAGTGTTTTAAGTGTGTTTTCCTTGGTAGTTTTAGTCCTTTTTCCGTCTTTTCTTGAGTGTTTTGTCCCTTTTTAGCTTACATTCCGCATTTCTATGAGATTCGGAGACTATGCGCGTTTTGTGTGTTTTGTAGGCATTTTGGAGCAAAAATCATGGAGATTGGAGCATGGCATGATGGAGGAATTCAAGGATGGAAAAGGAGCTAAAATGGAGATAATAATGCATGGAAAGAAGCCTCAAGTGAAGACGAAGAGAATGGCGAAAGAATCGAGTCAATCGGAGCTAAAACGAGAGAGAACGGAGCGAAACAAGCTGAAATTTGCCTTAGGACCGAGGTGCCCAGCATGTCGGGCCCGAGGTACAATGTTGGCCCGAGGTGGTGGCCCGAGGTGTGGCAAGTCGGACCCGAGGTCTCTGAAACGTATACTCTTGGACCGAGGTTGAAGCAAGTCGGGCCCGAGGTTCCTCCGTGTCGATCCATGTCGGTCGTGGCTCCGGATTACTTTCTTTTTGGGATTTTCCTATAATTCCCATAATTATATTTGCTTCCTTGGAGGTCAAGGAGTCTAGAAGCCTTGGGGATCAAGGATTTCTAGAAGCCTTGGAGGTCAAGGACAAGCCTTGGAGACCAAGGAGTTTAGAAGGGAAATCTCTATTTAAACTCTTGTGATCATCTATCAAGACAACTTGAGGGGGTGGACTCTTCTCCAATGGAGGGAAGGAACCCAAGATCTAGAGGAGGATTTGGGTGAATTCCTTTCCTTGGAGAGGAGAGAAACCCTTGGCTAGTGGAGTGTGAGGTGGACGAGTGGCACACACAACACCAAACCCAAATTCACTCTCAAAGGCTCAAGGAAGACTTGGAGAGCAAGGAGAAGAAGGGAGAAGGAAGAGAAGGAGAAATCGGTGGAGAAGAGAGGAAGATTTGTGAGTTTTGTACTTTGTTTTGCTTTGATCAAGTAGATTTGAACTTGGATTTTGTAGACACTTTGAGTTTGAATGCAATTGGAGTTTGATTGGATGATGTTGATTGAGATTTGCTTGATTTCCATTTTGTTTATGCTTTTCTCTTACTTGATGGAGTAGATTCCATAGTCTTGGGCTATGGGGGAATCCCCCTAGCTAGATTTGGGTAGAAAACCCCAATTCCATAGCCTTGAGTGCTTGATTTGTGAATCCTCTCTACATTGAGCTTTTCAATTCTCTTGTGAAAACAAGAGATCTAGAGCTTGTGTTTGGTAAGAGTAAGCGTGAGCAATCTCGATCCCATCACAAGTCTCTAGCATCGAAGGTGAGTGAAAACTCCCTTGGGTCGAGGTGTAGATTGGAGGGATTTGAGGTTAACAACCTCGATCTCATTAGAATCAAGCTCTTATTGGTTGAATTGAGGAAGAATATCCAAGTCTAGTTGGGGGAGGAACCTAAAAACCCAAGACCGATCTACTAATTTGCTAAGACCGAGTTACCCAGAACATCGGGCCCGACTTGCTCTACGTCGGTCCCGTGCAACTCAACCTCGATCCTACCTCGGACCGAAGTGACCCTGTGTCGGTCCGAGGAGATCTCTTTTGTTTTCCTTCGTTTGTCTTTATTTTCTCCTCTTTTTAGTCTTTTCGGGTACTCTCGACGCACGAACTCCCGTGTGTTCGACACCCTACCTCTTTACTACAATCTTGAGGTTCGGTTTTATAAATTTAAATTGTGAAGACCCTCCGATCCCGGAACTCATCAACTAGTAACAACTCACTTAAGCCTGTAATGTAACCTAACTTAATCTTTCTAAAGGATGCTATCACCTCGTCCTTACAGTTCTTCGTAAGGACTCTCTCTTTCTTTTTGTTCTTTTCTATTACAAACAGTTTGTGGTTTTGTTGTACGCTTCTCGCTCGATCTAACACCTAAGTCTCACTTGTTCTTGAGCTTGTTCTTGGTGTTCTTTGGTGTTCTTGAGCGACTTACAAATTCTCTAAATATTCTCTGGAAGCATCAAGTCACAATAAATGCTCTAGAAGAGTATTTATAGTAACATGGGGAAGGGCGTCATTCTGTGACGATCATGCCCTTGGGGACGTTGCTACAGTGATTAGCTTCCATGTGTTTCTGTGATGATCAAGGAAGCTTCCTGGCAATTCCGTTAGGCTTGTCTGGTGATGTCACTTTGTCGGCCAGCCTTGAAAGACTCCAGTGTAATGATGAAGTATGGTGTCCTTATTTAGATCGTGCCAAGCCGTTCACTCAGAGATCGTGCCAAGCTTGTCTGGTTATCCTTTTCAACATGCGTCCCTGAAACACTAGGACAACTTATTAGATCAAGGCGAGTTTGTCATATCAAAACTGAGGGACGACAGACACAATGTTAAGTACTAAAGGCGTCCTTGACATTGTCCCTACAGAGATTGAAGCCAAGTCCTTCAACAAGACTAACATTTGATGCTTTGATGGAAGAATTCAGATTTGCAATGCCCGTCCCTTTGATCTTTCCTTTGCCCTTGTTGCCAAACGAGACAGTCCCTCTCGTGGCACTATTTTGGATAGAAGTGAGATGGATCTGGCTTCCTGTCATGTGATTTGAGGCGCCACTATCAATGATCCACAGGCTTCCTCTCACTTCCACCTGTTAAAAAGAGTTAGGTTTTCTCAACCCAGGCAAAATGTTCCTTACCTGGTTCGTTACAATAAAAGAACTCTGGTTCTGGCATATAATCATTTAGATTAACATCATTGGATGTAGCATGCTTTCTAAATGAAGTCCTAGAACGTCTAGGACGTCTTGTATTGTTCTTAGGAACGGACTCATTCTTTTCAGTTTTAGTCCTAGCATCTTTGCCATTTTCAAGGCCTTCCTTTAGTTTAAAACAATCATATTTATAATGACCACCTTGACCACAGTACCCACACGTCCTATAATAATCACCGAGATAATATTTCTTGTTAGGACATTGGATTCTGTTTTCCTTCATTTTCTCTGGGTTGTAGACTTTTGACCCTTCTCCATTAGCAATCCTTTTGTAGAATTTATGGCTGGTGGAGTTAGTGTAGTAGTCCTTTTGCCCTTTTTCTCCACTTTCAAGAACTCTAATGCGTTCCTCAAGTTTTTTAGTATCCTCCCTTTCAAGTTCTAGTTCAGAAGTTTTGCTTGCCTCATAATCACAAGGGACAGAGTTCCTTGACTCAGACTCGTATCCTAGTCCTCTTTTGGCAGAAACAAAGACTACAGGTTTTACAACTCAAGTTATAGGACTCTTTCCTAACACTTTAACCTCATCCCTAAGATTAGCGTTCTCCAGTTTGAGACACATGATTTCTGTTTTTAAGGACTTGGTTTCTTCAATTGAGGGCTCTAGTTGCAAAGTCATAGTACTAAACCTCTCACATTCAACTACAATGTCTTCAGCTTGAAGTTCATCAAGCCTTTGTTTCATTGCATAACTTTCTTGCATGATTTGAGTCATGGGTTACCTCTTGTTCAATTTCAGAGGCGTCCTTCTGAGCAATTGGAGTGTCTTCCATAGCCATGTAAGCAACATGTTCAGCTGGTTCTTCATCGTCTGAGTCAATGTCGTCCCAGGCAGCCTAATAGGCACTTATCAAGGCCTTCTTCTTCATATCTTTAGCGGACAGTCCCGAGGTACATTTATTAGCAAAATGACCTTTCTTGTTGCATTTGTAACTGGTTACTTCTTTCATTTCAGCCTCAGTGTACTTGGGACTCTCTTTCTTATAAGGAATTTTTAATCTTGGGACTTTGTTCCTTTTAGCCCAGGAACGGAGAGTGTTGTGCAAGAGAGCAAGTTCTTCTTCTTCATCGAGTTATTCTTTTGACTTTCCTTGCTTTCCTACCAAAGCCTGAAGACTCAAGTTTTCACGATGCTCCTTTGTCTTGGTGTCCATCATCAAGGCTAGTTCATTTTGCCTACGAAGATACTCAGCCTACTTTGGCGTCCTTTATGCAGTAGCCAAAGCTAGATCAATATGAGGATTCCTTCCTAACTCAACCATGTCTGCATTCCTTCTTGCTTCATACTGCCTAAGCTTCCCATAGATCTCTTCCATTTCAAGACTCTTGTTGGCCTGATTGTCTTTGAAGGTAGTCCTATTGAAGTTCCACACTCCTGTTAATCCATCAATCAACACTTGGACTTTGTTTCTCATTGAGATTTCTGCCTCAGGGATTCCCAAATTCTTTAACTTGGTGATAAGAGCTTCAAAACGGAAGGAGTAGTCATTGACTGTTTCATTTGGCAGCATTTTGAATGTATAGAAGTCCCTCTTGACTTGTAGCTGGACGTCCTCTTTCATCTCTGCCGTTCCAACGTGGTACTTTTCAAGTGCTTCCCACTATTGTTTAGCTGTAGGCAAATTGCTAACTCTGATGGCGTCCCTTTCATAGAGGGATGTTTGAAGAAAACATATTACCTTTGCATTTGTCTCCATCAGCTTGAATTCATCAGGACCCCATTCTTCCTCCTTTCCTTCCTTGCCAGGAGGAACTTTAAGATCACCGTTCTTGATTACTCTCCAGCATTGATAGTTCTGACTCCTTACAAATTTCTCAAACCTTGTCTTCCAGCGATTGAAACTGCCGTCCGTCAGACGTGGAGTGATGTCTCTCAAATTGGTGGTGCTTTAGAGGTTAATTTCCCTTGTAAATATGTGTCTTTTGTTCCTTTTCTTGAGAGGTTTGTTCCTTTTTAGCTTAGATTCCGATTTTTTATGAGATTCGGAGACTATGCGAATTTGGTGCATTTTGTAGGTGATTTGGCATGATTTGAGGAGGTTTTGGAGGGAGACCCGAAGGAGGAGCAAAGCACGAGCATTAAGGAGCGGACGAGCCGAGCAATCTATGAAGAGGAGCACAAGAAAAGCCAAGAAGAAGAATGGATCGAGGATAGGACCGAGTTCCCCAGCAACTCGGGCCCGAGATCGACTCTAGGACATCGGACCGAGGTGCTAGCAAGTCGGGCCCGAGGTTGCCCCGTGTCGGTCCAAGTCGGCGGAAGTGTGGATTGGGCATCAAGGCACACAAATGTGATCTACCACTTTTGCCCCTCTTCTATTTTGGGTATTCTTGGCTTCTAATTAAAAGGGGAGGAAGACAATTAGAGGATGATCATCATTACACCCACTAATCACTCTCAAAGGCTCAAGGAAGGCTTGGAGAGCAAGGAGAAGGAGAAGAGGGGAGAAGGAAGAGAAAATCGGTAGAGAAGAGAGATCTAGGGTGGAATTGTGAGTTTGTTCTTGTTTTGATTTGCAATTTGTGGATTTGGATTAGAGGTTGTGGATTTCCTTTGCTTTGAATGAAATTTGGCTTTGCTTTGATTTGGATGATTGAGACTTGTTTGCTTAGTGATTTGATTGCTTTTTACTTTAGCCTTATGGAGTAGATACCATTGATCTTGGGCTATGGGGGAAACCTCTAGCTAGGTTGGGTTTGAACCCCCAATTCCATAGCCTTAAGTGATTGATCTAGGAACTCACTCTACATAGAGCTACAATCTCTTGTGGAAGCAAGGGATCAAGGGCTTGTGATTGGCAAGAGTGAATGGAAGCGATCGATTACCTATCACTTGACCTTGCATCGAAAGGGAGGTAAAATCCCCTATGGGTCGATGTGTAGAAGTGGCGGCGCCGAGGCGAACAACTTCGATCTCATGAGGATCAACACTTATTGGCTGAATTTGGGTGGAATAACCCACATCTACTAGAGGAGGAACCCAAAAACCCAAGATCTATCTCTCCATTGTTGCATGTTCGACATCCCCAGACATCGGGCCCGACTTTGATTAGTGTCGGTCCCGGTCAAACTCTATCGATCCACCTCGGGCCCGAAGTGACAATATCGGTCCCGAGTGGTTTCTCTTGTTTTTCCTTTGTTTTAGCTTTTCTTTCCCTTTTGCAAGTCTTTTAGGTACACTCAACGACTGAACTCCCGAGTGTTTGACACCCTACCTTGTGCTACAACTAGGTACACTCAACGACTTAAATATTAGATTTGGGTATGCCACCTAGGTTGCTCTACACTTTTTAGAGCTTGAGTATCTTTATCATTGTTGAGAGTTGTGTATTTTTGTATGTGCTGATTGTCATATTTAGTTTGAGCTTACTCGAGGGCGAGCAAGATCTAAGTATGGGAGAATTTGGTATGCTCTCTTTAGTATAGGTTAACTCTAGTAATTTAAGGCTATATTGAGTGTTCTGGTTTAGACTTTGCACTTAAATTGTAATACCAAGGCCGAAGACACAAGAATTCAAGTTTTAAGACTTTTGAAGACGTTTTGAGCTGTGTACCCAGTACCTCTTGCTTGCAAGGGCTCGATCTAAAGCTACAATGGTCGGATTGAGCTGATTTTGGTGTCATTGGTGATGAGGGACCATCAAGCAAGGATGTGCAAGTTCCACTCATGGACGATGGACCCATGACTCGGTCTAGAGCCAAGATGTTGCAAGCTGATTTGGCCGGGTTAGTGGTATATTGTAAGGCCTTGTTCAAGACATCCACACCATCTCAAGCGTCATTGGTCATGTGCCTAGTTCAAGGAGAAGCTAATGCCTAGACATGCCCTTTTGGGCACTTATCTTGCAATTTATTTTATTTGGGACAGTTGTGGCATTTTAAGACAATTGTGGGCCTTATTTCATTTCTAGCATTTTGGCCATATAAATAGCATGTCTTGCTATTGTAGACATCAGATTTGTCATTATGAAAACATAAAAACTCATTTTCTCCCTTTGAGAGCTGGTTGGTTCTTGAGTGTAACTTGTGACTTGAAGCTTGGTTTGTGTTGGTTTATGTCATTTCTCCATAGATTTGGTGTCTACTACACAATCACAATGCATCCTCTTGGTGCTTGAGGCATTTGATCCTCTTATGTCAAGTTGTAGGAAGAAGGGTCTTCATTTGAATGGTTTGGTGCTTGGGACTTTAGATCCCTTGTGTCTTGCCTTGAATATGAAGGTTATTCTTCATCTATCCTTTTGTTTCCTTGTTCTTCTTGTTTCTTTTTGATTCCCTTCTTGTTCCTTCATTTCCCACCTAGATCTAACTCCATTGCATCTTGTTCTTGCTTGTTTGTGTCGAGTGTTGGAAGATCGGGCCACCCCGTATCAATTGCTTCCGAAGTGCTGTCAATGAACGGTACCGCGAGTGTAGGTTTTTTCTTATCTTTTCCTATATCATTAGCAGTTCGATTGGCATGTATCTCGACTACTAGAACTGTGGAGGCCTTCCTTAGATTTTACGAATCCAATTTACATCAAATTGACATCCAATTGACATCAAAATAATTCTTAGTTTAGTTTGTGCTATGGAGAACTAGTCTCCTAGGGTTTGATCAATGGAAAAACTCTGATGTATGAACTCGTGAGGTTTTGGTAATTGATTTCTATCCTTTGGTTGACATTAATTCTCTTGTGCTTCATATCATGATTATTGATTGATTTTTACTGGTCTGGCCAACTTGTTGAATTGATTGATTTTCTATTGTCTGATCTGGGTTTGGACCATGGACAAACCTGTTCTTTGAAAATAACTTAGAACTTAGACCTGTTGTCTATGCAACTAGGATTTAAGAAGAGAATTGATTATATGTTTCTACAATTGACTCGTATCTTGATTGTTTTTGCATATCTTTGCATATCTTTGTAATCCTTGCATATCTTGCATATCTTACGTTATATGCACGATTTAAATACGCTACACGCATGAATACATAAATCTTGAAATTATTGGAGCTTAAATTACGTTAGCTATATGCATGATATAACACACTATATGTAGGATTTTAATACGCTATATGCATGATGTTTTATTGGTTGTATACATGAATACTCAAATCCCGATATTATAGGCAGTAAGATTACGTTATTTATATGCATGATTATAACACATTATATTCATGATTTTAGTACATTATTTACATGATTATAAAGGTTATATGCATAATATTTTATTTGTTGTATACATGAATACATAATCAGTAAAATATCATGCATACGAATGTTATAATAATGCATATAAGATGTTATTGTAATGCACATGATATCATATAATTATGCATATGTGTACGCGATTTTCAGTTTTCTATAGTTACGGGATTTTATAAATCTTCTCTCTTTGTTATTTTAAGATTAAATTTGGTCCATTTATTATGTTTAGATATAATGGTCCATAATTATCCACAATGTAGCACTATCAACTAGTGTATCAAATAGAGCCTAATTGCATCGGTGGAGGGAGGGGGCGGGTGGGGGTGGCCGCTCCCACTGTCGCCTGGGGGAGTGTGACAATATAAGGAGTCGCCCCCAAGGATGGGGTTGGGGCTGAGTTTTTGTAGGAGGATGCAGAGGACGTCCTCGCCGGTGGTCGAGCTTGTGAAATCTGATCGGAGGTCGCCGGTTGGAAGCTTGAAGGCAGAGGTAGAGGATTTCGCAAATTATACATGTGATTGTGATTTGAGAAGCCCTTAAATTTGGTTTGGGTGTTGTATAATGGGTTGGGCCTTAATTAGTTAAATGAGATCAAATAGGTTTTAATATTATCAAAATAATACTTAAATGGGCTTTATTCTACAGTTTTTGAAGTTGGTAGTAATGAATTTAGTTATTTTTTTTTTTAAATACTAGGTTGTTGATTCAATTCTAGGCGAGCTTGATGATCGTTTCTCTGAAGCAAGTACAAATTTGTTGGATTGTTTCATATGTCTTGGTCCAAAGATTGGATTCCAAAATTTCAATGTGGAGAAGGTTATTCATCTTCCTCATTTTATCCAAATGACTTATCAACTACACATTGTTTGTTAATGCCTCAAGAACTTGAATCATTTATAACCGATATGAGAAGAGATAAGCGCTTCTGACTTCGCTAAAGACGTTGTGCCAAAATCAAAGATAATAACCCAAACATGCAAACACGAGTATAGGGGTGAGCACGGTTTGTTCAAAACCGAAATTTTAAACCAAACCGACCGAACCGAACCGAACCAAACCGAAACCGATTATAGTCGGTTCGGTTATCGGTTCAAGGATTTTCAAAAAATCGGTTTCGATTCGGTTTCGGTTTTATTTCGGTTCGGTTCGGTTAAACCGAATTATTAAAAAAACCTAAATTTGTAATATTTGGCCTTTCCTTTTACTTGCTCACACGCACAAGCCCACAAACTCCAATCCGTTTTCCCCGACTTTCTTTGTCTCATGTCTCTCTGACTTTCTGTATCTTAAACAAACCCTAGCCATGCAGCCGCCGTCGGGCTTCGTCACTCCGGACTTCGGACCTCGCCGCCAGAACACCCGACGCTCTGACTGACCAACTTGGCTAGTCGCCCGTCCTTGAATGGCCGAACCTTGTCATCTATCATTGAAGGCTCGCACGGTTCGAACCTCGCCGTCAATCCTCGAATGCTCGAACCTACTTTCACCAAGCAAACGCTCCCTTTTCTACTACTTCTTCAATCTCTGTTTTTTCGTTTTCTAATTTCCCTGAAGATTTTAGGAGGTGGGTATTCTTTGGTTGACTCATTTTTTGTTCCTATTTTGTTGGGTTTTGTTTTGCATTTCCTTGTTTAGTTGTTCTCTGTCGAAATTCACGAGTTGGGTTTCTTGGGAAGATGAAAAATTTGGGTTTCCTCTCTTATATGTTCTGGATCCAAATTCCTATTTTGTTTGATCGTTGGTTATGTTTTGGATTTTGGAGTTATAAACACTAGCTACCTAATGCACAATGTCCATTACTTTTGTAATTTCCCTACTTGTTGGCGTGGCTGCACAATGAAATTCTCATTTTAGACACTTTCGATTTTGACATGAACCGAACCGAACTAAGCCGAAACCGAACCAAACCGAACCGAATTTTTCCGATTCGGTTTTCGGTTCACAAATGTTCAAATTTTCGGTTTCGGTTCGGTTCGTTTAATGTCGGTTCGGTTCGGTTTCGAACCGATGCTCACCCCTACACGAGTATAGCAAGCAAGTAAGGGGTCGAACCCAAGAGAATCAGTTTCTTCATCAGATTTAAGTTCATTTCATGCAAACCAAACAAGGGGGTTTTGAGAGAGGTTTCAATCAATTTATTAGGCAAAGTTCATTCAATCAATTCCACTTTATTAATCCATTGATCATGAATTCATCCACTTCTTTTATGTTCCTAGGTCAATTATAATCCTTATCTTAATTATTCGCTAGTCCACAGTACTAGAAAGACTATTATATGAACAAGGACGCTTAATTCAAATCATGCAATACACACAAGGATAATAGGAAATCGAATCATGCAATCAAGCTACGAGTCTTATACACAAAACAATCATTGAATACTCTTCCTTAATCTAGTCCATGGTCCTAGAATATAGTTGTTTCGAGAATATGAAAGATGCATAGACAACAACCAATCTTAATTCAAACAACAGATCTAAGCCAATTAAACAAGTTGATCAGGCTTATATAATCAAACAAAGATCATGGGATGAAGCACAAGAGTATCAATAAAGACCTAGGGATAAAGAAGTTACCAGAATTTCACAACTTCATAATAAAGCTTCCTTGATTGAATAAACTCCAAGGGAGATTAGTTCTTCATTACAAAGAAAGCAAACAGTTTTATATGATATGAATTGAGAAACCCAAAACCTATGGCAGGGTCCTCCTTATATAGCCCAAGGAACAGGCTCCCCGAGATATATAAGGAAAGAGGCGAAAAGATAGAAAAGGAAACAAGATAGAAAGATTTCAGCCGCTTCAGAATTCAACATCACCTCGACCGCGGCGCTCCCACCGCGCCCGCGGCATGTCTATTTTCGGGTTGGTCAAATTGGCTTCTATCGCGACCGTGACCATGGCGGCACGACCGCGGCCTTCACAGGAGTTGAACATCGTCGCCTTCCTTCATCGCGACCGCGGCATGGGCACCGCGCCTGCGGAGTCTAGGCAGTGGCGAACTTGTCTTCAATTTAGCTCTAAAAACTTTTGATTCTTCAAATCTCGTGTCTTCGGTGTACATATTACAATAACGCTCAAATCTAACTTAAACACTCCAATAACACTCTAAAATACAAGAGTTAACCCATAGAAAATAGGCCGAATCATATCCCCCCATACTTAGATCTTGCTCGTCCTCGAGTAAGCTCAAAATAAAAATAACAAGTCAGCACATCTAAGATCTCAAGAAATACAAGGGAAACAAAAACACTCAGCTCACAACCCGAACCCAAAAATATAGAGAAATCATGAGTATAAAATAATGAAGCTCAAACACACACCTCAGAACAAGATATAGTACTCAAGCTCTAAAAAGTGTATAGCAACCTAGGATCTACCCAAGTCTAACATGTAAGCCCCAAAGTCCCCAAGAAAGAATGATCCTAAACACTCGAATTTTTCCGCTCAATTCTGCTTAGGCGCCCTTTCGGGTTTTCACCTAACCACTCTTTTAAGTTTTCGATAGGGTGTGCTAAAAAATACTCACAACTCTCATGAACCTCATATTACCCCAGCCTACTGCTGGTCCAGGTTACCTGCTTATTACCTGAGCCGCCCTTTCGGGTTTTTGACTGATCCCATGATTTATATGCTTTTTTTCAATTTTTATGGTTTTTCTATCTTTTTCTTTTTCTTTCTTCCTTTATTAGGCCAAAAGGTACGGTACAAGTGCTCCATGTAAAGAAGAAAATCAAAAACCTAAAGCAAATCTCTAACTAAGCTAACTAGGATAAGCGAATGCGAGTACTCCCTCCCCCATTCTTAAATCATTCATTGTCCTCAATTAAGCAAAGCAAAAGGATAGAAGCAAGGAAGAAGGCAAATCAGAAGTCTCACAAATGAATTAAGAGAGGTGGAATGGAAGAACTTTTCAAAGGTGGAGAAAGAATGGAAGAAAGGATCTTCGGAATACCGTTTTAGAGGCAAACCGAGGACGCGTAATGGGTGGCGCGGGCCCGGAAACACGGTAGAGAGCAAAAGTCCACGTCGGGTGGACCACCGTGGGCACAGCTGATGTGGCGCGGGCACGGCAATCGAGTAGGGACAAGGTCTTGACTTTGCCTTGAACAATGTGTGTGCAAACAACCTTCGTATCTTGACTCGTGTCTTGAAATATGGACAAGCAAAAACAGATGGTTTTCAACTGCGTCAGCAGTGAGTCTAGTTACAAAGGAGGATGCGATGAATCCGAGTCTAAATGATTGGATCTGGAATCTTGACGTCTACCCAAAAGTGAAAAATTTCTTATGGAAAGTTGATATGAATGGACTACCAACCAAACAAAGGCTTTATGAAAAACATGTCGCAATACCGCAAGGATGTCTCATGTGTAATGGAACCCACGAGGACTCGATACACTTGATGGTTAATTGCCCGTACACGCTAGGGGTGATAAAAAGCATAAATGTAGATACCGAGCGAGTAATTAGGGCGTACGTCCCCCCACATCAAAGCCCGAGGAATGTTCTAGACGATATTAAAAGAAGATTAGGGAAGACAGAGTTCATTGAACTTGCAGTAGTTTGGTGGAGCATATGGCATCAACGAAACAAGATGGTCTTTCAAACAACGCCTAGTGATTTAATTCAAGACCTAAGCTTATATATTCGAGCACAACTGAGGCAATGGGAACAAGCCAAGAGGTGGCAAGAGGATGAAGAGAAGGAATAAGATAGGATGGTTCGACGACAGTCAACAACACGACAAAAATTCAGACATTGGAAAAAACCAAAACCCGAGTTTGTGAAACTAAACTTTGATGGCTCTAAGATAAGTAATGGAAACGCTTCAGGTGGATCGATTATTAGAGATATGAATGGAAACCCAATAACTGGAACTGTAAGAATATTTGGCAAAGTATCGGTTTTGATGGCTGAAACTCTGGCATTGAGGGATGGAATACTAAAGGCCAAACAAAGTAATGTTCGGAGAATTGAAATTGAAGGGGACAATGTAACCCTTATTGAAGCCGTCAAAGGTCTAATCAATTGCCCATGGGAAATTGAAAGGATTGTAGCTGATATTCTCGTATCGTTGCACGGATTCGAGTGAGTCCAAATTTCACATGAGAATAGGCAATGCAATGCTGTGGCCGATAAAATTGCGAGTCTGGGCCACAGTCACTCATGGGAAACAATTCAGAACCACCACGAGCTTCTAGCTCTCATCCACTCGGATGCTCTAGGTTTCCCGCCTTGAGAGGGATTCCTAATCCTCACCAAGTAAAAAAAAAAAAATACTTGAACTCGAGTCGTGGACAAGAGAACTCTCGAGGGAACAAAGCTCCCCCATATTTAGGCTTTTACACATAGCCAAAAGAATGGAAGTACAAAGGTGGATGGAAAGAAGAAATAGAAGGGGTGGAAAGATAGAAAATGGAAAAGAATGGATATAGATAAATGGCAGATATAGAGATAGATTAGGACCAAAAAGTCCTCTTTTTTTTTATTTTTTTAATTCTTTTTAATAAAGAAGACGAGCTAAAACCGAGACGCATTATGGTTGCCACGAGCACGGGCTAGTACCTGTTTGTCGGGGCGTCACTGGTGGTCCACCGTAGGCGCGGGCGTGATATCACACTAGGATGTCCTTTCGGACCTAGTACCTGCATGATAGCTTGAAAAACAAAAATAAAAACCTAAGTAAGAATGGAAAAACAACTATCTAATCCTTGGGTTGCCTCCCAAGCAACGCTATTGTTTAAAGTCGTTGGCTCGACATGGATACGCTCAATATGGGTCCTCATCAATGTGGATTCTGACCTTGTTGCCACCATGGGATATGGAGAGTGAACCGTTGGCAACATCAATAACCGTCCTGGCGGTTTTCATGAATGGGAGACCAAGTAAGAGAATCGGGTCATAACGCCCTTCAACAATCTCTATCACACAAAAATCTGCATGGAAAATCAAACCATTGACCTGCACAAAAACATCCTCCACTAACCCTTTTGGACGCATGGTAGAGTGGTCAGCCAATTCAATAAAAATATCTGAGTTTTTCAAAGGACCTAAGCCTAACTTCTTGTATATGCATGTGGGAAGGACATTGATGGATGCACCTAAATCTAGCATGGCATGCTCAATTTTGGTTTCTCCTATCGAGACAGGGACGGTGAATCTTCTTGGATCTCCACATTTTTTTGGCAATTGTTTCTAGAGAAGTGAATTACAAGACTCGGTATTGCTATCCTTAGTTTTTTCCACTAAAGCTACTTTTTTAATTTTAGGTTGGGACCTTTGTTTTCTTTTAATAAAGCAAAGCTCTTTCATGAATTTAGCAAACCCAGGAACACCTTGAATGAGATTTAGAAGAGGAACATTTACTTGGCAATTGGCGAAGCTCTCGAAAAGTTCCTTATCATGTGTCGGCTTCCTCATGTCTTGAAGTGCATCCGGGAAAGGAGGAGAAGGCTTGAGAGAGCTAAGAGGTGGAAGATTTGGTGCAACATACCCATCATCTTCCTCGGGAGTGGTACCACGGGCGCGGGCGCGGCGGCTAATAATTCTTAAAGGCGTAATCGAGCAATGCTTCAAAGTTCGCCTCTATATGATTTCCACGGGCGCGTCGGGGGCTCTATGGTCACGGCACTTCGTCCGTGGCTGGCTCCAAAGGTTCTGTTGAATTTCCGCGGGCGCGGTGGGGTGAGCGCGGGCGCAGAATTACAACAGAGAACTGCTCCTCGTGTTCTGGCTGATCGTCGTGGGTGTAGCAAGGAGAGCGCGGCCGCGGAATTCCAACAGAAGGTGGCTCTTAACTTGCCATTGCTCTACCGCTCCTCAGTTGCATGGAACTCACATTCTCCTTATGATTAAGAGGTTGAGAAGGGAGTTTCTCGGAATCCTTACACTCAAGCCTATTGATCATAGTAGCGAGCTAGCTCAGATGAGTCTCAAGATTTTTTACAACAGCTCTCGTCTCTTGGTTCTCTTTAATAAGAGCAGTGATAGCATCATTATGAGACGGTGCGGGCGCTCTCGGGGCATAATTATCAGACCGGAATTGATGTTGCTGGCCTTGAGGAGCGAACTACTGCTGCTGCTGCTATTGTGGATCTTGTAGCTGTTGGTTGTTCCACCAAAAGTGAGGATGGTTCGCCCACCCAAGATTATAGGTGTTAGAGAAGGTATCATTCCAGGGGCGGGGCGCAACATAATTACCGACAACGTTCACTGACGCCTCGGTTTCCTAGATCGTAGGGCACTGGTCGGTGTGTTTGCCCGCATCATAGCATAGACCGCAAGCATTGACTTGCTGTGCACCCTTCTTCATGAGTAGATGCTTCATAAGATCTTTGAGCTCCCTTACTTTAGCGTTCAGGGACTCATTCACCACATTAACGGACCTCACATTAGTCCGTGCTCGCTAATTGCGAGCCTGCTCAGCAAGGATCTCAACTTTCTCAAACGCTTGTGCTGGAGTCCAGTTCTCGTAACTGCCTCATGCATTCACAAGACACATATCATTGTCGCAGAGTCCCTCAATAATATAGCATATGAGGTCCTTGGCAAGATAGCCATGGTAGGGACAACTAGCGATGAGCCTCTTGTAGCGCTTATAATAATCGTAGAGATTCTCATCCTTGCTCCAAACTGTTGAGCTGCTTCTTGATAGAGGTTTGTTTGGAAGCAGGGAAGTAATTCTCAAGAAAGGCTTTCTTCATCTCAGCCCAAGTAGTGATCAAGCCCGGCACCAAATAAAGGAGCCATCCTTTAGCGGAGTCCTCCAATGAGAAGGGGAAAGCTCGAACCTTTATTTGATCCTCCGTGATGTCGTTTTGCTTCATGCTCAAGCACACGGCATGGAACTCCGTTAGGTGCTTCTTCGGGTCTTCACCACTTAACCCGTGGAATTTTGGCAAGTGGTGGATAAGCCCGGACTTGAGCTCGAATTTGACGCCCTACCCGAGATCGGGGAACTGAACAGCCAGCTGTTGTTGTTGAAGATTGGGCGTAGTGAGTTGGCGAATAGTTTGTTCCGCCATGACTTCTTTTGGTTCAGAATCAAAGAAAGAGAGAGAGAGAGAGAGAGAGAGAGAGAGAGAGAGAGAGAGAGAGAGAGGGTCTAGAAGATTGTAGGATGCAGAAGCTCTAGGAGCACTCCTTATCCTCCGAATAGTTCGGTCACTTTTTGGATCAAAACGAAGATGAGAAGTATTAGTAGATCGGGTACAGACCATAAGACAGGTCTGAACCCAAAGAGTGTTTCTAGGCTCGAACCGCGGGCGCGCTGAGAGGGCCGTGGTCGCGGCTTTGGCACAGAAACGAAAAATTCACAAAAATCAATCAATAAAAAGGATTCCCCGGCAACGATGCCAAGATTTGACTCGGCTAAAGTTGTTGTGCCAAAATCAAAGATAATAACCCAAACAAGCAAACACAAGTATAGCAAGCAAATAAGGGGTCGAACCTAATAGAATCAGTTTCTTAATCAGATTTAAGTTCGTTTCATGCAAACCAACTAAGACCAACTAGTCTTGTGGGTAAACCTCTACCTCCATTGGAGGATTTTCAATAGCCGTCCTTATCTTATTCAGAGAGAGTCCTTACAACTTAGGCGAGTCGTTACACTTCACTGAGCTAAGCGTCCGTCCTTAGTCTCACTAGTAACACTCCTTTCCACCTAACAAGAAACCTAATTCTCTTAGCTATAAGGAAGTTATCACTCACGTCTCTCACGGTTCGTTGTGAGAGGCAAACTACAACTCTAACTATTTTGTGGTTTGTTTTGGATTTGATGTGGTTGGACTTTCTTTCTCTTGCTTCAAGCTCACTTGGTCTCCTTGTTCTTCGTTCTTGAACTTGAGTGCTTCGGGAGAGCTTGAGAGAAAGTCTTCAAAGTCCACACCGATATGCATACCCCTTGGAGGGTATTTATAGTGGAAGTGGTTCTTGTCCTCTAGCGTCCTCTGAGACTTGGCAGGATCCTTGATCTTCCACCAACGGTGCGATGAGCATCTTGAGGAAGTCAACTCTGTTGACGCTTGGGATGCCTCCGCGTGGATAGGGGACCATTGTTGGGAAAGCGACGTCTTTGGAATTGTCTACACGTGCCCAGAAAAAGGAAGCATCCTTTTGAGGACTACGGCCGAGTATGATGTAATCATGTTGGGGCGGCCTTGATTTAAATTTGAACTTCGTCCGTATTTTGTACGCGTCCCTTCTTGATGAGGACGCCGTCCTATCTGCGCAAGGGACTTTGCCGATTACGTTCAGATTTGGAAGTTCTGATGAAATGCGTCCCTACAGAGTTAGGGACTCTCGTTCACTTGTTGTCCTTTTCGCTCATGTGCGTGCTTTGGACTTTCCAAAGATCAACACTTGGACAACTTATCAAATACCTCTGAGTTTGTCATTATCAAAACTAGGGACGATCATTATTGGTTAGATATTAATGACTGGCGTCCTTAATATCGTCTTAACAATTTCCCGCTTTTTGATGATGACAAACCCTTTTAAAACGATGCGCACAGAAGTAAAGCTTTTAGCATGAAGGGATACAATTTGATTTTCTTTTCAACTTAAGTTGGCATGCAACACATTCTTTTTAGTGCTGGTGACGAGGAGGTTCTTGCCGTCCAGCGGGTCGGCCTCTAGAGTCCATCAACGACCGACCTTTTACCGGAGTTGAGGATCTTTCTGGTTTAGGGTTTCTCGCCGCCGAAGAAGACGGAGAGTGTTGGGACGCTATCAAGGACGCTTGTGTACTTGCTACTGTATCACACAACCGTCCCTTAGTTTTGATATGACAAACTCACTTTGATTCTAATAAATTTGTCCAAGTGTTCAGGAACGCCAATGACAAAAAGGACAACAAGTGTGTGGAGCGTTCCCTAGGCTTAGGGACGCTAGTTAACAGGAAGTAAGGACCAGCAAGAGACTACTTGAGCAAGGACGGAGTCCCAAGCAAGTAGGAACGCAAGAAGAGCGTCCTAACTCACTAGCCGACAGGATCACATCACTCGACAACATTTGATCATCCAAGGACACGTGGAGACCGATCATGTAGCAGAGTCCAACACTACGTGGCGGACGATCCTGTAGCAGAGTTCATCAACACGTGGCGGCAGATCTTGTAGCGGAGTCCTTCACACACAGCTGGATACAGGAGGCTTCCTCATCACCGCCATACTACGTGGAGGAAGATCTGGTAGCCACGTCCTTGAAGGGCATGATCGTCAGAAGAGGAAAGACGCCCTTCCCTAATTCCTATAAATAGCTCAAGGCATTTATTGTGACATCAACGCTTTCAAAGAATATTTAGAGAGAATCAGAGGAAAGCGACTCACTCAAGAACACGAAGAACAAGCTCAAGAACACTGAAGAACAATTCTAGGCTTGTGATAGATCGAGTTATAACTGTAACCCAAAACACAAACTATTTGTACTCAGAAAAACCCAAAAAGAAAAAGAGAGTCCTACAAAGTATTGTAGGACGTAGGGATAGAAGTCCTTTAGAAGATTAAACTCGCTTAAGTTGTAGGCTTAGAGGAGTCCTTTACTAGTGGACTTAGGAAGAACGCTAAGTGCCAGAGAACTGTAAAGACTCGCCAGTACAACTGTAAGGACGTTTAATATAAAGGAAAAAACTATTCAAAAATCCTCCAAGGAGGTAGAGGTTTACACTCAAGGACTACTTGGTCTTGTGTGGTTCCTCTATAAATCACTGCATTCACTTTTACTTCTTTAGTACTTAATTCCGCTGCACAACCAAAGGACGCCCCTACACCTCGTAGGGACGCCAGACCAAAGGACACCTTTACCAAAGTAAAGGACGTCCCAAGTTTTACTAACGATCCAAAAATTGGTATCAGAGCAGGCGCTCTAGATTTTGTTGAGTTGCAGGTAAAAGATGGACATGGAACCTTTTGGAATCTCTTTTGTGAAGCCTCCGCGTCTGACGGACGGCAACTTCAAACGCTGGAAGATTAGATTTGAAAATTTCTGCAGAAGTCAGAAATATCAATGCTGGAAAGTGATCATGAAGGGTGACCTCAAAGTCTCTGCTGACAAAGCTGACAAAGAGGACGAGTGGGGTCCTGATGAATTCAAGCTAATGGAAACAAATGCTAAGGCAATATGCTTCCTTCAAGCGTCCCTCTGCGAAAGGGACGCCACCAGAGTTAGCAATTTGGCAACAGCGAAACTACAGTGGGAAGCTCTCGAGAAGTACCATGTAGGAACTGCTGAGATGAAGTAGGACGTTCAACTCGAAATCAAGAGAGAGTTCTATGCATTCAGAATGCTGCCTAATGAAACGGTTAAGGACTACTCATACCGTTTTGAAGCTCTTGTCACCAAGATGAAGAACTTGGGTATTCCAGAAGCTGAAGTTTCAATGAGGAACAGAGTCCAAGTGGTCATTGATGGACTTACAGAAGTCTGGAACTTCGATAGAACTACGTTCAAGGAAAATTCAGCCAACAAGAGTCTAGATATGGAAGAGATCTACGAAAAGTTGAGGCAGTACGAAGCAAGGAGGAACTCCGATATGGCTGAGCTAGGACGGAACCCCCAGACAGATCTTGCTTTGACAACATCAACACCAGAGTACGCTGAGTACCTGCGTCGCCAAAGAGAACTTGCTTTGATGGTGGAAGCCAATAAGAATGAGAACCGTGAGAAGATGCGCGTCCAAGCGTTAAAGGAGAAAGAAAGCAAGTCAAAGGAACAACTTGATGGAGAGGAAGAACTTGCTCTTTTGCACAAGGCTCTCCGTATCAATGGTAAAAGGAGCAAATACATCAACAAACACAAGATGCCTTACAAGAAGGAAAGTCCCATGTACACAGAGGCAGAAATGAAGGAACTTACTTGCTACAAATGTAACAAGAAAGGACATTTTGCCAAAAAGTTTACCACGGGAATGTCCTCTAAAGATATGAAGACAAATGCGCTTTTTTGGAGCCTGCTCAGCTGCATGGGATAATGTTAGTTCTGATGATGATGAAGAACCTAATGACCAAGTGGCGTACATGGCTATAGAGGATGCCTCAGCTGTTGAAGAGAACGCCTCAGAAAATGAACCAGAGGTAACTCATGAATCAATGATGAATTCCTTAGAAAAATGTTCAAAGTCAAACTTATCAAACTCATTGGTAGAATCATGGAAGAAAGTCTTGCTATAAAACGAAGAATGGATGAACTTGAAGATGAAAACATAGTAGTTGAATGTGAGAACTGTGCTACAGTGTCTTTGCAACTAGAGTCTTCATGTGAAGAAAGTAAATCCCTAAAAACTGAAGTTATGTGTCTCAAACTTGAAAACGCCAAGCTTAGGGAAGAAGTTAAGGTTTTAGGAAAGAGTCGTATGATAGAAGAAGTCAAACCAATAGTTTTTGTCCCAGCCAAAAGGGGACTGGGTTATGACTCTGACACTAGGAACTCTCTCCCTAGCGACTTTGAGGCAAGCAAAACTTCAGAACTTGAACTAAAAAGGGAGAAGACTAAGAACCTTCTTGAACGAATTAGAGTCCTAGAGAGTGGAGAGAAAACTCAAGAGGACTACTACACTAACTCCACTAGCCATAGGATCTATAAGAAAATTGCCAAGGGGAAGGTTCTAAAGTTTTCAATCCACAAAAAATGAAAGAGAACAAAATCCAACGTCCCAACAAGAAGTACCAACACGTCCTATTTGAAGTGGTACTGTGGACAAGGAGACCACTTCAAATATGAATGCTTGAAACTAAATGAAGACATTGAAAGTGGAAAAGCTGCTAGGACTAACAATGAAAATGCTGAGTCCGTCCCTAAGGCTAACACTAAGCGTCTTAGACGTTCTAGGAGTTCTTTCCGAAAGCATGCTATCTCAAACGATGTTAATATCAATGACTACATGCCAGAACTAGAGTTCTATTATTGCAACGAACCAGGTAAGGAACACCTTGCCTGGGTCGCCAAACACTAACTTTGTTTTGGCAGGTAAACGTGAGGGGACGCCCGTGGATCATTGATAGTGGCGCCTCAAATCATATGATAGGAAGCCAGATCCATCTCACTTCTATCCAAAGTAGTGCCACGGGAGGAACGGTCTCCTTTGGAAACAAGGGCAAGGGAAAGATCAAAGGGACGAGAACTGCCATTCTCAATGCGTCCATCATAGCAACAAATGTTAGTCTTGTTGAAGGACTTGGCTTCAATCGCCTAAGTGTCTCTCAAATGTGTGATCAAGGTGAAAACCTAGTCACATTTGACTCAAAGGAATGCCTTGTCATCAACAAGAAGTCAAACAAAGTTGTTCTCAAAGGAGTACGCTAGAATAATGTCTACATCTTCAACCAAGAGTTCAAGCCTCAATTTGAGTTGTGTCGATCTGTTTCAAAGGAGGACGCTGACCTTTGGCATCGCCGCTTTGGCCATGCTGGACCAAGCACAATCCTTAAGCTACATCAAAGAAATCTTGTGAAAAGACTTCCCCGAATTGATCTTGAGAAAATTGAGCAGTGCGAAGCCTGTATCAAAGGGAAGCAAACAAGAACGTCCTTCAAGTCCAAAAATGAAGTCAGTACGAAGAAGCCTTTGGAACTTCTCCATATGGATCTTTGTGGACCAATGAAGACGCTGAGCTATGGTGGAAAGAGGTACATTTACGTTATTGTAGATGATTTTTCTCGATTCACTTGGGTTCTTTTCTTGGTGTCAAAAGCAGATTGCTTCAATGCATTCAAAGTCTTCATCAAACAAGTGGAAGTTGCCCTTCAGACGCCTCTCAAAGCCATAAGATCAAACCATGGGACGGAGTTCCATGACTCAAAATTCCTGGCCTACTGTGATCAACATGGTGTCTCTCACAACTTCTCAGCTCCAAGGACTCCTCAACAAAATGGAGTTGTGGAAAGAAGAACAGGACGCTGGAGGAGATGGCAAGGACTATGCTTTTAGCAAACAGCGTCCTCAAGCACTTCTGGGCGGAAGCTATTGCTACAGCCTGCTACATCATTAATCGTGCCATGATCCGTCCTCTGTTGAAGAAGACGTCCTATGAGTTGTTGAATGGAAGGAAGCCTCGCATTGACTATCTCAGAGTTTTTGGGTGCAAGTGTTTCGTCCACAACAACGATAAAGAAAGACTTGGAAAGTTTGATGCAAGAAGTGATGAAGCAATTTTTCTTGGGTACTCCCTCACCAGCAAAGCATATAGAGTTTTCAACAAAAGGACTCTTAAGCTTGAGGAGAGTATTCATGTTGTGTTCAAAGAGAGGTTTTCTCACAAAGAAAAACAAAGTAAGAAAGAACGCTCTTCCTCACAACAATAGGACCACTCTAAAGATGAAGATGAAGTATGGTCCTCTGGAAAATACTATGTTCCTAAGGACACTACTCCAAATCCTGAAGACGTCTCAGTGGACACTCCTAGTGTTGCTCAGGGAGTTCCATCTCGCAGTGAATCTCCCGTTCAACAAGATGTGGTTGAATCAAGTCAACAAGGTGAGCAACGTCAAGGTGTGGACGCTCTCTTTGAGGGGGAACACTCTGAGGACGATGCTCAAGATAATAGTGTTGATTCTGATGGAGACATTGATCCAAGATTTGTTCAATTATTCCAAAGGGAGTCCCGCCTCTCAAGGGACCACCCAACTTCTCAGATTGTTTCGGATATTTCTCAAGGAGTTCAAACAAGGTCAGCTGCAAGCAAGTCCCAGAGTGCAAATTTGGCTTTTTGCGCATTCAATGCCTTTGTGTCCATGGTGGAACCAAAGCACATCAAGGAAGCACTCCAGGACGCTGACGAGATTCAAGCTATGCAAGAAGAACTCAACCAGTTCGAAAGGAACAAAGTTTGGACCCTCGTCCTAAAGGCAAAAACATCATAGGGACGCGCTGGGTGTTTAGAAATAAGCTTGATGAAAGTGGTCGTGTGTCAAGGAACAAGGCAAGACTGGTGGCTCAAGGATTCAAGCAAGAGGAAGGAATAAACTATGATGAGACCTTTGCTCCTGTTGCTAGAATTGAGGCCGTCCGTCTCCTTATTGCCTTTGCCGCGCACAAGGGATTCAAGTTATTTCAGATGGACGTCAAGACTGCCTTTCTCAATGGAAAAATCAAGGAGGAAGTGTGTGTTGCTCAACCGCCTAGCTTCGAGGACACCTCTAACCCAAATCATGTGTACTACTTGGACAAAGCACTCTATGGACTCAAGCAAGACCCTCGTGCTTGGTACGATAGGTTTGCGTCCTTTCTTTTTTCTCATGGGTACACAAGAGGTTCACTTGATAAAACTTTGTTCATTAAGAAAGTTCACAAGGACATTTTAATTGCCCAAGTCTGTGTTGATGATATAGTCTTTGGTAGTACTAACATGAAGCTTGTAGATGAGTTCAATTCCTTAATGAGTAGTGAGTTTGAGATGTCCCTTATTGGAGAACTCAATTTCTTCTTGGGACTTCAAATCAACCAACTCAAGGTAGGGACGCGTATTCATCAACAAAAATATGTCCGTGAAATGCTTGAGAAGTACGGGATGAACACGTCCAAGCCTGTTGCAACTCCTTGTTCTCCCAATTCGCGTCTTTACGCAAATGAACAAGGGAAGGCCGTTGATCAAAAGCTTTACAGAGGAATGATTGTGTTGGATCGTAAGTCAGTTAATGAGGGCGTCCTTAACTGAGTTAAGGGCGTCCTTTAGTGCAGCGGAATATAGACTTAACAGAATACAAGATAAGTGGACACAAGTATTTATAGAGGAACCCCACTAAGACCAACTAGTCTTATGGGTAAACCTCTACCTCCGTTGGAGGATTTTCAATAGCCGTCCCTTATCTTATTAAGAGTGAGTCCTTACAACTTAGGCGAGTCGTTACACTTCTCTGAGCTAAGCGTCCGTCCTTAGCCTCACTAGTAACACTCCTTTCAACCTAACAAGTAACCTAACACTCTAGCTATAAGGAAGCTATCACTCACGTCTTCTCACGGTACGTTGTGAGAGACAAACTACAACTTTAACTCTTTTGTGGTTTGTATTGGATTTGATGTGGTTGGACTTTCTTTCTCTTGCTTCAAGCTCACTTGATCTTCTCGATCTTCGTTGATGTTCTTGAATGCTTCGGGAGAGCTTGAGAGAAAGTCTTCAAAGTCCACCAACGCTATGCATACCCTTGGGAGGGTATTTATAGCGAAAGTAGTTCTTGTCCTCTAGCGTCCTCTGAGACTTGGCAGGATCCTTGGGCTTTGATCAACGGTGCGATGAACCTCTTGAGGAAGTCAACTCTGTTGACGCTTGGGAAGCCTCCGCGTGGGCAGACAAAGGAAGCTTCCTTCAGAGGACTAAGGCCGGACGATGATGTAATCATGTTGGGGCGGCCTCGATTTGAATTTGAACTTCGTCCGTATTTTGGCGCGCGTCCCTTCTTGATGAGGACTCCGTCCTATCTTGCGCAGGGACTCCGCCAATTACGTTTAGCCTTGGAAGTTCAGGTAACATGCGTCCCTACAGCTTAGGGACTGCTGTTCACTTGTTGTCCTTTTCGCTCATGTGCGTCCACTGGACTTACCTGAGATCAACACTTGGACAACTTATCAAATACATGTGAGTTTGTCATTATCAAAACAAGGGACGATTATTATGGGTTTAGATATTAACGACTGACGTCCTTAATATCGTCCCAGCAGATTGGCTCCTTGCTCTATTTGACCGCAAGCCGTCCCGATATCATGTTTGCCGTTTGCTTGTGTGCACGCTTCCAGGCAAATCCAAAGGAGTCCCACATGCAAGAAGTCAAGAGGATCTTTCGCTATCTCAAGGGACGCGACGATCTTTGTCTTTGGTGTTGGGACGCTATCAAGGACGCTTGTGTACTTGGTAGTGTGCCCACACAACCGTCCCTTAGTTTTGATATGACAAACTCACTTTGATTCTAATAAATTTGTCCAAGTGTTCAGGAACGCCAAATGAACAAGGAAAACAAGTGCGTGAGCGTTCCCTAGGTTTAGGGACGCTAGCTAACAGGAAGTAAGGACCAACAAGAGACTACTTGAGCAAGGACGGAGTCCCAAGCAAGTAGGAACGCAAGCAAAGCGTCCTTACTCACTAGCCAACAAGATGACATCACTCGACAATATTTGATCATCCAAGGACATGTGGAGACCGATCCTATAGCAGAGTCTAACACTACGTGGCGGACGATCCTGTAGCAGAGTTCATCAAAACGTGGCGGCCGATCCTGTAGCGGAGTTCATCACACACAGCTGGATACAGGAAGCTTCCTCATCACCGCCATAATACGTGGAGGAAGATTCTGTAGCCACGTCTTTGAAAAGCATGATCGTCAGAAGAGGTATGACGCCTTTCCCCAAGTCCTATAAATAGCCCAAGGCATTTATTGTGACGATAACGCTTTCAGAGAATATTCAGAGAGAATCAGAGGAAAGCGACTCACTCAAGAACACGAAGAACAAGCTCAAGAACTCTCAAGAACTGTTCTAGACTTGTGATAGATCGAGTGAGAATTGTAACCCAAACTCAAAACTGTTTGTACTCAGAAAGACCCAAAAAGAAAGAGAGAGTCCTACGAAGTACTGTAGGACGTAGGGATAGAGTCCTTTATAAGATTGAACTTGCTTAAGTTGTAGGCTTAGAGGAGTCCTTTACTTGTGGACTTAGGAAGAAAAGTTAAGTGCCTGAGAACTGTAAAGACTCGCCAGTACAACTGTAAGGATGTTCAATATAAAGGAAAAGCTATTCAAAAATCCTCCAAGGAGGTAGAGGTTTACACTCAAGGACTACTTGGTCTTGAGTGGTTCCTCTATAATTCTCTGCGTTCACTTTTACTTGTTTACTATTTTATTCCGCTGCATTACCTAAAGGACGCCCGTACTCCTCGTAGGGACGCCTGACCAAAGGACGCCTTTACCAAAGTAAAGGACGTCCTTTAGTACTAACGATCCAACAATTGGTATCAGAGCGGGCGCTCTAGATTTTGTTGAGTTGGAGGTAAAAGATGGTCATGGAACCTATTGGAATCTCTTTTGTGAAGCCTCCGCGCCTGACGGACGGCAACTTCAATCGCTGGAAGATCAGATTTGAAAACTTCTGTAGAAGTCAAAACTATCAAAGCTGGAAAGTAATCATGTAGGGTGACCTCAAAGTCCCTGTTGACAAAGCTGACAAGGAGGACGAGTGGGGTCCTGATGAATTCAAGCTGATGGAAACAAATGCTGAGGCAATACGCTTCCTTCAAGCGTCCCTTTGTGAGAGGGACGCCACCAGAGTTAGCAATTTGGCAACTGCCAAACAACAGTAGGAAGCTCTTGAGAAGTACCACGTAGGAACTGCTGAGGTGAAGGAGGACGTTCAGCTCGAAATCAAGAGAGAGTTCTATGCGTTCAGAATGCTGCCCAATGAAACGGTTAAGGACTACTCATACCGTTTTGAAGCTCTTGTCACCAAGATGAAGAACTTGGGTATTCCAGAAGCGGAAGTTTCAATGAGGAACAGAGTCCAAGTGGTCATTGATGGACTTACTGGAGTCTGGAACTTCGATAGAACTACGTTCAAGGAAAATTCAGCCAATAAGAGTCTAGACATGGAAGAGATCTACGGAAAGTTGAGGCAGTACGAAGCAAGGAGGAACTCCGATATGGCTGAGCTAGGACGGAACCCTCAAAGAGTTCTCGCTTTGACAACATCAACACCAGAGTACGCTGAGTACCTGCGTCGCCAAAGAGAAATTGCCTTGATGGTGGACGCCAATAAGAATGAGAACCGTGAGAAGATGCGCGTCCAAGAATTAAAGGAGAAAGAAAGCAAGTCGAAGGAAGAGCTTGAAGAAGAGGAAGATCTTGCTCTCTACACAAGGCCCTTCGGGTCTGGGGTAAAAGGAGCAAACACATCAACAAACACAAGATGCCTTACAAGAAGGAAAGTCCCAAGTACACAGAGGCTGAAATGAAGGAACTCACTTGCTATAAATGTAACAAGAAAGGACATTTTGCCAAGAAGTGTACTACGGGAATGTCATCAAAGAATATGAAGATAAAAGCTCTCCTTGGAGCCTGTTCAACTGCATGGGATAATGTTAGTTCTGATGATGAAGAACCTGATGAACAGGTGGCATACATGGCTGTTGAGGACGCCTCAGAACTTGATGAACAGGTGGCGTACATGGCCATGGAGGACGCATCAGCTGTTGAAGAGAACGCCTCCGAAAATGAACCAGAGGTAACTCATGAATCAATGATGAATTCCTTAGAAAAATGTTCAAAATCAAAACTTATCAAACTCATTGGTAGAGTCATGGAAGAAAGTCTTGCTATGAAACGAAGAATGGATGAACTTGAAGATGAAAACATAGTGGTTGAATGTGAGAACTGTGCTACAGTGGCTTTGCAACTAGAGTTCTCATGTGAAGAAAGTAAATCCCTAAAAACTGAAGTAATGTGTCCCAAACTTGAGAACGCCAAGCTTAGGGAAGAAGTTAAGGTGTTAGGAAAGAGTCCTATGATAGAAGAAGTAAAACCAATAGTGTTTGTCCCAGCTAAAAGGGGACTAGGTTATGAGTCTAACACTAGGAAATCTCTCCCTAGTGGCTTTGAGGCAAGTAAAACTTCAGAACTTGAACTAGAAAGGGAGAAGACCAAGAACCTTCTTGAGCGGATTAGAGTCCTAGAGAGTGGAGAGAAGGGTCAAGAGGACTACTACACTAATTCCACAAGTCATAGGATCTATAAGAAAATTGCTAAGGGAGAAGGTTCTAAAGTTTGTAATCCTCAAAAGATGAAAGAGAACAAAATCCAACGCCCCAATAAAAAAGTACTATCTTGGTACTTACTACAGGACGTGTTGGTACTGTGGACAAGGAGACCACTTCAAATATGAACGCTTAAAACTGAAGGAAGACATTGAAAGTGGAAAAGCTGCTAGGACTAACAATGAAAATACTGAGTCCGTCCCTATGGCTAACACTAGGCGTCCTAGACATTCTAGGAGTTCTTTCCGAAAACATGCTATTTCAAATGATGTTAATATCAATGACTACATGCCGGAACCAGAGTTCTATTACTGTAACGAACCAGGTAAGGAACACCTTGCATGGGTCGCAAAACACTATTTTTGTTATGGTAGGTGAAAGTGAGGGGACGCCCGTGCCACGGGATGAACTGTCTCGTTTGGCAACAAGGGCAACGGAAAGATTAAAGGGACGGGAACTGCTATTCTCAATCTTTCCATCAAGGCAACAAATGTGAGTCTTGTTGAAGGACTTCGTTTCAACCTCCTAAGTGTCTCTCAAATGTGTGATCAAGGTGAAAATCTAGTCACAATTGACTCAAAGGAGTGCCTTGTCATTAACAAGAAGTTCAACAAAGTTGTTCTCAAAGGAGTACGCCAAAACAATGTCTCTATCCTCAACCAGGAGTTCAAGCCTAAATCAGAATTATGCCTATCTGTTTCAAAGGAGGACGCTGACCTCTGGCATCGCCGTCTTGGCCATGCTGGACTAAGCACAATCCTTAAGCTACACCAAAGAAATCTTGTGAAAGGACTTCCCCGAATTGATCCTAAGAAAGTTGAACAGTGCGAAGCCTGTATCAAAGGGAAGCAAACAAGAACGTCCTTCAAGTCCAAGAATGAAGTCAGTACGAAGAAGCCTTTGGAACTTCTCGATATGGATCTTTGTGGACCAATGAAGATGCTGAGCTACGGTGGAAAGAGGTACATTTACGTTCTTGTAGATGATTTTTCTCGATTCACTTGGGTTCTTTTTTTGGTGTCAAAAGCAGATTGCTTCAATGCATTCAAAGTCTTCATCAAACAAGTGGAAGTTGCCCTTGAGACGCCTCTCAAATCCATACGATCAGACCATGGGACGGAGTTCCAAAACTCAAAGTTCTTGGCTTACTGTGATCAACATGGTGTCTCACACAACTTCTCAGCTCCAAGGACTCCTCAACAAAATGGAGTCGTGGAAAGGAAGAACAGGACATTGGAGGACATGGCAAGGACTATGCTCTTGGCAAATAGTGTCCCCAAGTACTTCTGGGCGGAAGCTATTGCTACAACTTGCTATATTCTCAATCGTGCCATGATCCGTCCTCTGCTGAAGAAAACGTCCTACGAGTTGTTGAATGGAAGGAAGCCTCGCATTGACTCTCTCAGAGTTTTTGGGTTGAAATGCTTCGTCCACAACAATGACAAAGAAAGACTTGGAAAGTTTGATGCAAGGAGTGAAGAAGCCATATTTCTTGGGTACTTTCTCACCAGCAAAGCATATAGAGTTTTCAACAAAAGGACTCTAAAGCTTGAGGAGAGTATTCATGTTGTGCTCAAAGAAAGTTCTTCTCACAAAGAAAATTCAAGTAAGAAAGAGCGCTCTTCATCACAACAACAGGACGACTCTGAAGACGAAGTTGAAGATTGGTCCTCTGGAAAATATTATCATCCTAAGGACGCTACTCCCAATCCTGAAGAAGTCTTAGTGGACGTTCCTAGTATTGTTCAGGGAGTTCCCTCTCATAGTGAATCCCCAGTGCAACAAGATGTGGCTGAATCAAGTCAACAAGGCGAGCAACGCCAAGGTGTGGACGCTCTCTTTGAGGGGGAAAACACTAAGGACGATGCTCAAGGTGATAGTGATGATTCTGATGGAGAAATCGATCCAAGATTTGTTCAATTATTACAAAGGGAGTCCCGCTTCTCTAGGGACCACCCAACTTCTCAGATTGTCTCAGATCCTGCTCAAGGAGTTCAAACTCAGCTGCAAGCAAGTCCCAAAGTGCAAATTTAGCTTTCTGTGCGTTCAATGCCTTTGTCTCTATGGTGGAACCAAAGAATATTAAGGAAGCACTTCAGCACGTTGACTGGATTCTAGCAATGCAAGAAGAACTCAATCAGTTTGAAAGGAACAAAGTTTGGACCCTCGTCCCTCGTCCCAAAGGCAAAAACATCATAGGGACGCGCTGGATGTTCAGGAACAAACTTGATGAAAGTGGACGTGTGTCAAGGAACAAGGCAAGACTGGTGGCTCAAGGATTCAAGCAAGGGGAAGGCATAGACTATGATGAAACCTTTGCTCATGTTGCTAGAATTGAGGTCGTCCGTCTCCTTATTGCCTTTGCCGTGCACAAGGGATTCAAGTTAGTTCAGATGGACTTCAAGACTGCCTTTCTCAATGGAAACTCAAGGAGGAAGTGTATGTTGCTCAGCCCCCTGGCTTCGAGGACGCCTCTCACCCAGATCATGTGTACTACTTGGACAAAGCGCTCTATGGACTCAAACAAGCCCCTCGTGCTTGGTACGACAGGTTTGCGTCCTTTCTTTTGTCTCATGGGTACACAACAGGTTCAATTCATAAAACTTTGTTCATTAAGAAAGTTCACAAGGACATTTTAATTGCCCAAGTTTATGTTGATGACATAGTCTTTGGTAGTACTAACATGAAACTTGTAGATGAGTTCAAGTCCTTAAAGAGTAGTGAGTTTGAGATGTCCCTCATTGGAGAACTCAATTTCTTCTTGGGACTTCAAATCAACCAACTCAAGGTAGGGACGCATATTCACCAACAAAAATATGTCCGTGAAATGCTTGAGAAGTACGGGATGAACACGTCCAAGCCTGTTACAACCCCTTGTTCTCCAAATTCGCGTTTCTACGTAGATGAACAGGGAAAGGACGTTGATCAAAAGCTGTACAGAGGAATGATTGGTTCTTTGCTGTACTTGACCGCAAGCCGTCCCGACATCATGTTTGCCGTTTGCTTGTGTGCACGCTTCCAGGCGAATCTAAAGGAGTCCCACATGCAAGAAGTCAAGAGGATCTTTCGCTACCTCAAAGGACGCGACGATCTCTGTCTTTGGTACCCTAGGAAGACGTCCTTCAAGCTTGTTGGTTACTCGGACGCTGATTATGCTGGTGATGTTATTGATAGAAAAAGCACTTCAGGAATGGCACAGTTCCTTAGTTCATGCCTAGTCTCTTGGGGATCTAAGAAACAGAACTCTATGGCGCTTTCAACTGCGGAAGCTGAGTACGTTGCTACTGCCTCGTGCTGTTCACAAGTCATCTGGATCAAATATCAACTCGAGGACTACGGTATCAATCTTGAAACTATTCCCATTCGCTGTGATAATACAAGTGCTATTGAAATTTCTAAGAATCTTGTTTTTCATTCACGCACAAAGCATATTCATATAAGACATCATTTTCTGCGTGATAATGTTGAACTAGGACTTATTAGTATGGAGCATGTAAGGACTGAAGACCAAATAGCTGATATTTTCACTAAGGCGCTTGATAGACGTCCCTATGAGCATCTAAGGTTGCTTTTGGGGATGATAACTTTTAAGTAACAAGTCCCGTTCTACTATTCCTTCAATGATTGACAATGTTTAGTATTGGCTATGTTTAGTAGATTCTAAGTGTTTAAGGACTGTTATGCATTGAATTCAATTAGCAAGGACGCTAGTCTAAAACTTCATGTGTTTGCTACTTTGGAACGCCATTCAAATTTTCTCTATTTTTCTTGAAAAGAGTATCCCTGATCACCCAACCCTCAATATAAGCCGAAATGATGGGAACTCTAAGCTTACCCTAGCCGAGAACTTTGCAAAAGCGTCCTATGAGCTTCATATTTTCTTTTACGGGACGTACTTGCTTTGTTCTCAAATGGTTCGCAAGGTGATCACAGGGATGGTTGTCAAGGTTATTGGTTTGCTTGAAGAGGTATAATTTTTTTTTTTTTTGCTAAGTTTGAGAGGACGATAGTGGTTTGTAAGAGAGGACGCCAGTTCAGTTTTGAGAAGAAGTTGAAGAGTCAGAATTTTGAACGTTTGAAAGTTTGAACAGTGAGCGTTGTACTTGCTCAAAGCTTAAGGGGGAAGTTATGCCACATGTAGCACAGAAAATCACTGTTAATTACAGATTGTGCCACCGCTTCCTCTATATAAGGATGCAACAGTCGCTCTCATTCATTTATTTCTCTCAACAACTTCCCTGCTCTAAAATATGCTCTGCCCTCTCTCTAGCTTTCCGACGACTTTCTCTCTCTACAAGCATCAGAATATGTCTCAAAGACTTGTGAACGTGGCCGGATCTTCTACCGGCGGGAAAAGAAGAAAATTGGTGAAGTCCCACACAATAGAGAAGCTAAAACAAATCGTTCTCAACGAATCTCTAATGGACTTCATCAATAGGAAGCCCAAGACCCTCTACATGCTTATTAGAGAACGAATGGATCGAGAGGACGTCAAGCAGGACGCAGAAAAGACCCGGAACTATGAGAAGTTCTTAGAGAGGTTCGTCATTCATGGCCTCCACAAGACAAATTACAAGGACTTAGCCAGGAGAATGGAGGACGTGCTATTGTTCTCGCAATTTGGTGGTGAGAGTCTTGCTCCCTTACTTGATCTCATACCCGACTTGCATAATGCCGTCCTACCCGACTTCCCTATGTACCCCAAAGATTCCCCTGCATATCAAATGCTTCAAAACCGGCTGCCTAGTCCTTCTCCCCCACCTCCTCAAGTTCCCACCATCACCACAAAGAAGCTTTTAAAGCGTCCAGCCCCATCGTCCCCTCTCTCAAAATCATCCAAACCCACCTCCTCCAAACCCACAGAAATTGTGGACAAGTTTCCACTTCATCTAAAGGAGGGACGGTCCAAAAAGATGCATGACCCAAGGCCCCTCAAAAAGGCCAAGTCATCTACCGTCCCATCCTCAAAAAGGCCAAGCTCCACAAAAGGACCCTCCAAGCTCTCCAAGCAATCCACTCCTCCCCCTGAAAAAGCTCTCAAGATTGTCCAACTTCCAACTCCTCCACCGTCCCCTCAACCTTCCAAACAAAACGCTCTCATCCAATTCTGCCCCTCACCTCTCAATCTTGCCAACTTCCCCTCCGCCCCTGCCCACATTTCCCCACCAAAGGACCCCGAGACTCCCAGGTCCCGTCGTCCTTCATCAGAAAGTGGCCCGGAGGACGTTGAGCAGCGTTCCACCCTCCAAAACACCTTTCGCCGCCGCAAAATAGGTGAACATCCTAAGGTGTTGCTTGCCAAAGAAGTGGAAGCGCCAGAACCCGTCCCCTCATCTATTTCCTCCTCATCAAGCTCTTCAGCGAAGAGTAACCAAGGAACTCCTGCCGGTGACTCCTTTGTTGATATAACAGGGGACTCTCACGATGAGGCTGACGATGCTGAAACTGCTCCAACTGAAAAGGAGGCAGAAATTGTAAAAGTTGCTGAGGACGCTGGTGAGCACCAGATCGCTCCAAAGGACGCTGAGCTCAATTTGGACGATGAGCTTGAGCGTGATGCTAATGAAGTCCCACCTTATGACCAAACCCTTCCTATCCTCAATCCCCTCCCCGCTCCACAAGAAAACCCCTCCCCCATAATCCAAACAGAAATCCAAGTCCCGGCGGACGCTGAGCCCCCCACTGCAAATCAATCAGAGGTTCAGGACGCTAAGGAAATGTCCCAAGGCAGAGCTCCTTCAGCAACTGAACAGGCCACAACTGGTGGTAATGATGAAACAGAGCAAGGCATTGAGAACGCTCCAGCCCAGGACGATACTTTAGTAAAGGCGTCCTAAGGTTAGGCGTCCCTACGAGGAGTAGGGGCGTCTTTGAGTAATGCAGCGGAAATAAAGTACTAAACAGGTAAGTAATGAACACAGTGAATTATAGAGGAACCACTCAAGACCAAGTAGTCCTTGAGTGTAAACCTCTACATCCTTGGAGGATTTTTGAATAGTTCTTCCTTTATATTGAACGTTCTTACAGTTGTACTGGCGAGTCTTTACAGTTCTCTGACACTTAGCTTTTCCCTAAGTTCACTTGTAAAGAACTCCGTTAAGCCTACAACTTAAGCTGGTTCAATCTACTAAAGGACTTTATTCCTACGTTCTGCAGTACTTCGTAGAACTCTCTATCTCTTTTTGTTTTTTTTGAATACAAACTGTTTTGTGGTTTGGTTACAAAATCTCACTCGATCTAACACAAGTCTAAGCACTGTTCTTGAGTTCTTGAGTTAGTTCTTCGTGTTCTTGAGTGAGTCGCTTTCCTCTGATTCTCTCTGAATATTCTCTGAAAGCGTTAGCGTCACAATAAATGCCTTAGGGCTATTTATAGGACTTGGGGAAGGGCATCATTTCTCTGGGACGATCATGCCCTTCGTGGACATGGCTACAGGATCTTCCTCCACGTAGTAGGGCGGTGATGAGGAAGCTTCCTGTATCCAATTGTGTGTGATGAACTCCGCTACAGGATCGGCCGCCACGTGTTGATGAACTCTGCAACAGGATCCTCCGCCACGTAGTGTAGGACTCTGCTACAGGATCGGTCACCACGTGTCCTTGGATGATCAAACATTGTCTTGTGATGTCATTGTGTCGGCTAGTGAGTAAGGACTCCTTTCTTGCGTTCCTACTTGCTTGGGACTCCGTCCTTGCTCAAGTAGTCTCTAGTTGATCCTTACTTCCTGTTAGCTAGCGTCCCTAAGCCTAGGGGACGCCCATACACACTTGTTGTCCTTTTGTCACTGGCGTTCCTGAACACTTGGACAATTTCATTAGAATCGAAGTGAGTTTGTCATATCAAAACTAAGGGACGGTTGTGTGGTACACTAACAAGTACGCAAGCGTCCTTGATAGCGTCCCAACAATTTCCCCCTTTTTGATGATGACAAACTCTTCAACAAAATAGTTTTGCCGTTTGAACTTAGCATGCATGAAAACTTAGAAGCGTCCTCTAACACTTAGAGAAATTCCAGTAAGCACAAGTTTTCCATCTTTGATTCTCTAATATTTGGATTTTAAGGAGAGAAAAGCGTCCTAGAATTTTCTAGACGTCCTCTAGTTTATTCTAGTATGGCGTTCCTTAGACCTTTCACTTAATTAATAGTTCCCCCTTAACACTTGCTTATTCAAGATAACTATTTTATAGCGCATCTCTGCAAAACTATACTTCCCCCTTTTGGCATCATCGAAAAGGATAACAAGTGATAAGGACGTTAACACAAACACACAACTAAAGGCAGTGGAACACTTAAACAAACACATGTACACAAACATTGAATTGCCATTCAAACAAAATGAGAGTACCTTTATTACAAACCAGATTTTAGTGTTTGAAACTCAAAAGAAGCAAAAGCAAAACAATAAGGAATGAAAGGGAGGGGGACGGCGATCATTGAGGACGGCTTTGATCTTGATAGAACTTGAGAAGTTGTTCGTGAAGTTCAACCGACTTAGAGACAGCCGTGGACAAAACCTTGAGAGCGGAGAAGATGAGACACTGATTATCCATGATAGCGCCCAAGAGTTCTGCAGGAGGATGTTGGGTAGGGTTAGTTGGGGCAGAACGAGGCACTGGACCTGAACTAGAAGAGAGAGCGTCCATAGGCGGAACAGAAGGAGGTGAAGGAGCCATTAGCATCTGATCAAGAGCGGCAAAGTCGACGGCTGGCTCTTCTTCATGAACGAACTCCTGAGACATAGAAGCGAGATGTTCTTCTTCAGCTTGAGCTGCCAGGCGTTCTTGCTCAGCCTTTTGTCTGGCTTCCTCAGCCTCAGCTTTTAACTGTTTTAGCACGGAAGGCTACTATTCATTGTGCCTTATCTCTACCAGTCCCTTCTTAGCGTTCCATTTTAGTCCAAGCTCTTCAGAAGGAGCGCTTTCATCGTAGGCATTTTTGGACTTAAGAATCAGCTTCACCAGACCTGGGTATGGCAAGGCGTGTCGATTCCTTCCACACTTAGCCATATGTTGCATAACTATTCTGGCAAGATTTATGGGACGGCGTTCTAGAAGAGCGTCAATCAGAATGATGTCATGTGTCTGAACGATTGAACGCTTCTCTTGCCTAGGAAGGACGGCGCGACAGATAAAATAATGTGCAATGGCGCCTACCTTGCTCAACACATGAGCGACCCTGTCCAGTCCTAATGGCCTTTTGCCCTGAAACACATGTTCAACCAAGGGCAGTTCCTCATCAGTTGTCTCAAATCCGCCTTCCGGAAGGGAGCTTAGAGCGTTGGACGGGGGCTTTTGAGGATTGAGACCCATGAAAGCACGGATCTGGCGTTCATTCACGGAGGCTTTCTCACCATCTATTTTGAAATGGAGTGAGCCATCTTTAGATTTGTAGCACAGATCCCTGTTGAACGCTTTGACCTGTTCTTTGTCAACTTCTGCAGGCGCCGGTCCTACGTTCAACCAGCCTTGGAACCGTAGAAGCTCAAGGAACTCCTGAACTTTGTCATCTTGGAAGGAGGAGAGCCATTCTTCGGAGTAAATTAGAGGGCTGAGAACTTTGACGGGTGCGCCATCAGGCTTGCGTTTTCTTTTGCCCTTGGGGGACTCAAAGTCCTCACCATCAGAAGAACTGTCATCAGCGGAGTCCTCTGACTCATCTTCATTAGCGTCCTGGCCAGCAGCGTTCTCTGTGCCTTGTTTAGTTTCATCATGGCCACCAGTTGTGGCTTGATCTGCACCAAAAGGAGCTTGACCTTGGGATGTGCCCTCAGCGTCCTGAGCCTCTGATTGATTTTCAGTTTAGGGCTCAGCGTCCGCAGGGACTTGGTGGGATTCTGTTTGGATTGAGGGGGAGGGGTTTTCTTGAGGAGTTGGGAGGGGATTTAGGATTGGGTGGGATTGGTTGTAGGGTGGGACTTCAAGTGCATCACGCTCAAGCTCGTTAGATAAAGTGGGCTCGGCGTCCTTTTGAGCGACCTGGTGCTCACCAGCGTCCTCAGCTACTTGTTCTTTTTCAGCCTCTATAGCCACAGGAGCATTCTCGACTCCTTCCGCGTCGTCACTAGAGTCCCCAACCACATCAATGAATGGGGATGTGTGACCGGCAGGCGTTCCTCTTTGGCTTTCAGAAGAGCTAGAGGAGGAAGAGGAGATGTGCTCAGGCTCTGGAGCGTCCTTGGTTAGCAACACCTTAGGCTTTTCGCCAGCTTTGCGACGGCGAAAGGTGTGCTCAAGAGTTGAACGCTGCCCAGCTTCTTCCGGACCGCTTTCAGAAGAGGGACGACGAGACTTTGGAGTCTCGGGGTCCTTTGGCGGTGAGATATGGGGCGGTGCGGATGGGAAGTTGGCAAGGTTAAGAGGTGAGACGTGAGGTTTAGGGGGGAAAGGAATGAGGGCATTATTCTTTGAGGGTTGTGGGGACGGTGGAGGAGTGGGGAGTTGAACAATTTTTAAGCCTTCTTGAGGAGGAGGAGTGGATTCCTTGGAATGGTTAGAGGGGCGTTTGGTGGATGAAGGCCCTTTTGTGGTGCTTTTAGTAGGGGGAATGCTTGAGGGTTTGGCCTTTTTGAGGGGCCTGGGGTCATGAGTTTTCTTGGAGCGTCCCTCCTTGAGGTGGGGTGGAAACTTATCCACAATTTGGGTTGGGTTTGAGGAGGTTGGTTTGGAAGATTTTGATAGAGGGGAAGATGGGGCGGGACGCTTTAGCAATTTCTTTGTTGTGACTGTGGGGACTTGAGGAGGTGGGGGAGAGGGACTTGGCACACGGGATTGAAGCATTTTGTAAGCCAAGGAGTCCCTAGGGTACATGAGGAATTCTGGTAGGACGGCGTTATGCAAGTCTGGTATTAAGTCAAGTAAGGGACCATGGTTCTCACCACCAAACTGTGAGAAGAAGAGAACGTCCTCCATCCTCCCTGGTAAGTCCTTGTAGTTTGTCTTGTGGAGGCTTGGGATGACGAACCGTTCTATGAACTTCTCATAGTTCCTCGTCTTGACTGCGTCCTGCTTCACGTCAGGTTTGTCCATGCGTTCCCTTATCAGATTGTACAAGGTTTTGGGCTTCCTGTTGATGAAGTCCACCAGAGATTCATTTAGGACGATGGGTTTTGGCTTCTCAATGTAGTGGGACTTCACCAATCTTCTTCGCTTCCCGCCGGTAGAAGATCCGGCCACGTTCACTAGTCTTTGAGACATAATTCTGATGAGTTTTTAGAGAGAGAAAGTCACCAGAATTCTAGTGAGAGGGCAGAGAGAATTTGAGAGCAAGGAAGTAGTTGAGCGTAATAAATTCTGAGAGCGACTATTCTGGCCTTATATAGAGGAAGCGGTTGCACAAACTTTAATTACTGTTGTTTTACTGTGCGACACGTGGCAAAACTTCCCCCTTAAGATTTGAGCAAGTACAACGGTCACTATTCAAACTTTCAAATGTTCAAATTTCTGACTCTTCAACTTCTTCTCATAACTGAACTGGCATCCTCTCTTACAAACCAAAGGCGTTCACTCAGACTTAGCAAAAAAAATTTACCTCTTCAAGCAAACCAATAACCAATTTCACCGTCCTTGTGATCACCTTGAGAACCATTTGAGAACAAAGCAAGTACGTCCCGTAAAAGAAAATGTGAAGCTCATAGGACGCTTTTGCAAAGTTCTCGGCTAGGGTAAGCTTAGAGTTCCCATCATTTCAGCTTATAATGAGGGTTGGGTGATCAGGGATACTCTTTTCAAGACAAAATAAAGAAATTTGAATAGCGTTCCAAAGTAGCAAACACATGAAGTTTTAGACTAGCGTCCTTGCAAATATGAATTTAATGCATAACAGTCCTTAAACACTTAGAATCTACAAAGCATAGCCAATCATTGAGGGAATAGTAGAACGGGACTTGCTACTTAAAAGTTATCATCCCCAAGAGCAGCCTTAGATGCTCATAGGGACGTCTATCAAGCGCCTTAGTGAAAATATCAGCTATTTGGTCTTCAGTTCTTACATGCTCCATACTAATGAGTCCTAGTTCAACATTATCACGCAAGAAATGATGTCTTATATGAATATGCTTTGTGCGTGAATGAAAAACAGGATTCTTTGAAATTTCAATAGCACTTGTATTATCACAGCGAATGGGAGTAGTTTCAAGATTGATACCGTAGTCCTCTAGTTGATATTTGATCCAGATGACTTGTGAACAGCACGAGGCAGCAGCAACGTAATCGGCTTCCGCAGTTGAAAGCGCCACAGAGTTCTGGTTCTTAGATCCCCAAGAGACTAAGCATGAACCAAGGAACTGTGCCATTCCTGAAGTGCTTTTTCTATCAATCACATGACCAGCATAATCAGCGTCCGAGTAGCCAACAAGCTTGAAGGACGTCTTCCTAGGGTACCAAAGACAAAGATCGTCGCAACCTTTGAGGTAGCGAAAGATCCTCTTAACTTCTTGCATGTGGGACTCCTTTGGATTTGCCTGGAAGCGTGCATACAAGCAAACGGCAAACATAATTTCGGGACGGCTTGCGGTCAAATAGAGCAAAGAACCAATCATTCCTCTGTAAAGTTTTTGATCAACGTCCTTTCCCTTTTCATCAGCGTTGAGACGCGACTTGGTAGAACAAGGGGTTGCAACAGGCTTGGACGCGTTCATCCCGTACTTCTCAAGCATTTCACGGACATATTTTTGTTGGTGAATACGCGTCCCTTCCTTAAGTTGGTTGATTTGAAGTCCCAAGAAGAAATTGAGTTCTCCAATGAGGGACATTTCAAACTCACTACTCATTAAGGACTTGAACTCATCTACAAGTTTCATGTTAGTACTACCAAAGACTATATCATCAACATAGACTTGAGCAATTAAAATGTCCTTGTGAACTTTCTTTATGAACAAAGTTTTATCAATTAAACCTCTTATGTACCCATGAGACTAAAGAAAGGACGCAAACCTGTCGTACCATGCACGAGGGGCTTGCTTGAGTCCATAAAGCGCTTTGTCCAAGTAGTACACATGATCTGGGTGAGATGCGTCCTCGAAACCAGGCGGTTGAGCAACGTACACTTCCTCCTTCAATTTTCCATTGAGAAAGGATGTCTTGACGTCCATCTGAAATAACTTGAATCCTTTGTGCGCGGCAAAGGCAATAAGGAGACGAACGTCTTCAATTCTAGCAACAGGAGCAAAGGTCTCATCGTAGTCTATGCCTTCCTCTTGCTTGAATCCTTGAGCCACCAGTCTTGCCTTGTTCCTTGACACACGTCCACTTTCATCAAGCTTATTTCTGAACACCCAGCGCGTCCCTATGATGTTTTTACCTTTGGGACAAGGGACGAGGGTCCACACTTTGTTCCTTTCAAACTGGTTGAGTTCTTCTTCCATCGCTTGAATCCAATCAGCGCCCTGGAGTGCTTCTTTGATGTTCTTCGGTTCCACCATAGAGACAAAAGCATTGAAAGCACAAAAAGCTAAATTTGCACTCTGGGACTTGCTTGTTGCTGACCTTGTTTGAACTCCTTGAGAAGGATCTGAGACAATTTGCGAAGTTGGGTGGTCCCTAGAAAAGCGGGACTCCCTTTGAAACAATTGAGCAACTCTTGGATCAATGTCTCCATCTGAATCATCACTATCACTTTGAGCATCGTCCTCAGTGTGTTCCCCCTCAGAGAGAGCGTCCACACCTTGACGTTGCTTGCCTTGTTGACTTGATTCAGCCATATCTTGTTGAACTGGAGATTCACTACGAGATGGAACTCCCTGAACAACACTAGGAGCGTCCACTGAGACTTCTTCAGGATTTGGAGTAGCGTCCTTAGGAACATAGTATTTTCCAGAGGACCAACCTTCAACTTCGTCTTCAAAGTCGTCCTGCTGTTGTGATGAGGAGCGTTCTTTCTTACTTGATTTTTCTTTGTTAGAAGAACTCTCCTTGAACACAACATGAATACTCTCCTCAAGCTTTAGAGTCCTTTTGTTGAAAACTCTATATGCTTTGCTGGTGAGAGAGTACCCAATAAATATGGCTTCATCACTCCTTGCATCAAACTTTCCAAGTTTTTCTTTATCGTTGTTGTGAACGAAGCACTTGCAACCAAAGACTCTAAGATAATCAATGCGAGGCTTCCTTCCATTCAACAACTCATAGGACGTCTTTTTCAGCAGAGGACGGATCATGGCTCGATTGATGATGTAACAAGCTGTAGCAATAGCTTCCGCCCAGAAGTACTTGGGAACGCTATTTCCTAAAAGCATAGTTCTTGCCATATCCTCCAACGTCCTGTTCTTTCTTTCCACAACTCCATTTTGCTGAGGAGTCCTTGGAGCTGAGAAGTTGTGCGAGACGCCATGTTGATCACAGTAGGCTAGGAACTCTGAGTTTTGGAACTCCGTCCCATGGTCTGATCGTATGGCTTTGAGAGGCGTCTCAAGGGCAACTTCTATTTGTTTGATGAAGACTTTGAAGTCATTGAAACAATCTGCTTTTGACACCAAGAAAAGAACCCAAGTGAATCGAGAAAAATCATCTACGAGAACGTAAATGTACCTCTTTCAACCGTAGCTCAGCGTCTTCATTGGTCCACAAAGATCCATGTGAAGAAGTTCCAAAGGCTTCTTCGTACTGATTTCGTTTTTGGACTTGAAGGACGTTCTTGTTTGCTTCCCTTTGATACAGGCTTCACACTGTTCAACTTTCTCAAGATCAATTCGGGGAAGTCCTTTCACAAGATTTCTTTGGTGTAGTTTGAGGATTGTGCTTGGTCCAGCATGGCCAAGGCGGCGATGCCAGAGGTCAGCGTCCTCCTTTGAAGCAGATAAACACAATTCTGATTTAGGCTTGAACTCCTGATTGAAGATGTAGACATTGTTTTGACGTACTCCTTTGAGAACAACTTTGTTGGACTTCTTGTTGATGACTAGGCACTCCTTTGAGTCAAATGTGACTAGATTTTCACCTTGATCACACATTTGAGAGACGCTAAGAAGATTGAAGCCAAGTCCTTCAACAAGACTCACATTTGTTGCTTTGATGGACGGATTGAGAATAGCAGTTCCTGTCCCTTTGATCTTTCCCTTGCCCGTGTTGCCAAACGAGACAGTTCCTCCCGTGGCACTACTCTGGATAGAAGTGAGATGGATCTGGCTTCCTGTCATATGATTTGAGGCGCCACTATCAATGATCCATGGGCGTCCCGTCACTTCCACCTGCCAAAACAAAGTTAGTTTTTGGCGCCCCAGGCAACGTGTTCCTTACCTGCTGGCTCATTACAATAATAGAACTTTGGCTCTGGCATATAGTCATTTATGTTAACATCATTAGAAATGGCATACTTGCGGAAAGAACTCCTAGAAGGTCTAGGACGCCTAGGATTAGCTTTGGGAACGGACTTAGCATTCTCATTGTTAGTCCTAGCAGCTTTGCCACTTGCAATATCTTCTTTTAGTTTCACACAATCATATTTGAAGTGGTCTCCTTGTCCACAATACCAACACGTCCTATAGTAAGTACCAAGGTAGTACTTCTTGGTGGGACGTTGGATTTTGTTTTGCTTCATCTTTTGGGGATCACACACTTTTGAACCATCCCCTTTTGCAATTTTCTTGTAAATTTTATGACTGGTGGAATTAGTATAGTAGTCCTCTTGTCTTTCTCTCCACTCTCTAGGACTCTAATTCTTTCAAGTAGATTCTTGGTTTTCTCTCTTTCAAGTTCAAGTTCTGAAGTTTTGCTAGCCTCAAAGTTGCTAGGGAGAGAGTTCTTAGTGTCAGACTCATAGCCTAGTCCTCTTTTGGCTGGGACAAACACCATTGGTCTAACTTCTTCAATGATAGGATTCTTTCCTAACACTTTCACTTCTTCCCAAAGCTTAGCGTTCTCTAGTTTAAGGCACATCACTTCAGTTTGTTAAAGATTTGCTTTCTTCACACGAGGATTCTAATTGCATAGATACTGTAGCACAGTTCTCACATTCAACCACAATATTTTCATTCTCAAGTTCAAGTTCATCCATTCTATGTTGCATGACCACACTTTCTTCCATGATTTTACCAATAAGTTTAATGAGCTTGGATTTGGAACAATTTTCTAAAGAACTCATCATAGATTCACGAGTTACCTCTTCGGATTTCGGAGCGTCCTCCTCAACATTTGTGGCGTCCTCCATAGCCATGAACGCTACTTCTTCATTATCAGAAGCGTCCTCAATAGCTACGTACGCCGCTTGTTCATCGGGTTCTTCATCATCAGTTTTGACATTATCCCATGCAGATGCGAACGCTCCAATGAGGGCCTTTGTCTTCATCTCCTTTGAGGACATTCCCGTCGTACATTTTTTAGCAAAGTGTCCTTTCTTGTTACATTTGTAACAGGTAAGTTCTTTCATCTCTGCCTCAGTGTACTTGAGACTTTCTTTCTTGGGCATCTTGTGTTTGTTGAAATATTTGTTCATTTTGCCAAAAGAACGGAGAGCTTTGTGAATAAGAGCAAGCTCTTCTTCTTCATCAAGTTGTTCCTTAGACTTGCTTTCCTTCTCTTTTAAGGCTTGAACGTGCATCCTTTCACGGTTCTCATTTTTATTGGCTTCCACCATTAAAGCAAGTTCTCTTTGGTGGCGCAAATACTCAGCGTACGCTGGTGTTGATGTTATCAAGGCTAGATCTGTCTGAGGGTTCCGTGCCAGCTCATCCAAATCAGATTCCCTTCTTGCTTCATATCCTCTCAGCTTCCCATAGATTTCTTCCATATCTAGAGTCTTATTAGCTGTATTTTCCTTGAACGTGGTTCTATCAAAGTTCCACTTTCCTGTTAGTCCATCAATGACTACTTGAACTCTGTTTCTCATTGAAATTTCAGCTTCTGGGATACCCAAGTTCCTCATCTTGGTGACAAGAGCTTCAAAACGGTATGAGTAGTCCTTAACTGTTTCATTGGGCACCATTCTAAAAGCATAGAACTCTCTCTTGATTTCGAGCTGAACATCCTCCTTCATCTCAACAGTTCCTACGTGGAATCTTTCAAGAGCTTCCCACTGTAGTTTGGCAGTTGCCAAATTGCAAACTCTGTTGGCGTCCCTTTCACAGAGAGACGCTTGAAGGAAGCATATAGCCTTGGCATTTGTTTCCATTAGCTTGAATTCATCAGGACCCCACTCGTCCTCTTTGTCTTTTTTGTCAGCCGGAACGGTAAGGTCACCTTTCATGATCACTCTCCAGCATTGAAGGTTCTGACTCCTAATGAAGTTTTCAAATCTGATCTTCCAGCGATTGAAGTTGCCGTCCGTCAAGCGCGGAGGCTTCACAAAGGAGATTCCAATAGGTTCCATGTCCATCTTTTACCTGCAACTCAATAAGAATCTAGAGCGCCTGCTCTGATACCAATTGTTGGATCGTTAGTACAGAGGGACGTCCTTTACTTTAGTAAAGGCGTCCTAAGGTTAGGCGTCCCTACGAGGAGTAGGGGCGTCTTTGAGTAATGCAGCGGAAATGAAGTACTAAACAGGTAAGTAATGAACACAGTGAATTATAGAGGAACCACTCAAGACCAAGTAGTCCTTGAGTGTAAACCTCTACCTCCTTGGAGGATTTTTGAATAGTTCTTCCTTTATATTGAACGTTCTTACAGTTGTACTGGCGAGTCTTTACAGTTCTCTGACACTTAGCTTTTCCCTAAGTTCGCTTGTAAAGAACTCCTTTAAGCCTACAACTTAAGCTGGTTCAATCTACTAAAGGACTCTATTCCTACGTTCTACAGTACTTCGCAGAACTCTCTTTCTCTTTTTGTTTTTTCTGAATACAAACTGTTTTGTGGTTTGGTTACAAAATCTCACTCGATCTAACACAAGTCTAAGCACTGTTCTTGAGTTCTTGAGTTAGTTCTTCGTGTTCTTGAGTGAGTCGCTTTCCTCTGATTCTCTTTGAATATTCTCTGAAAGCGTTAGCGTCACAATAAATTTCTTGGGCCTATTTATAGGACTTGGGGAAGGGCGTCATTTCTCTGAGACGATCATGCCCTTCGTGGACGTGGCTACAGGATCTTCCTCCACGTAGTAGGGCGATGATGAGGAAGCTTCCTGTATCCAGCTGTGTGTGATGAACTCCACTACAAGATCGGCCGCCACGTGTTGATGAACTCTGCAACAGGATCGTCCGCCACGTAGTGTAGGACTCTGCTACAAGATCGGTCTCCACGTGTCCTTGGATGATCAAACATTGTCGTGTGATGTCATCTTGTCGGCTAGTGAGTAAGGACTCCTTTCTTGCGTTCCTACTTGCTTGGGACTCCGTCCTTGCTCAAGTAGTCTCTAGTTGATCCTTACTTCCTGTTAGCTAGCGTCCCTAAGCCTAGGGGACGCCCATACACACTTGTTGTCCTTTTGTCACTGGCGTTCCTGAACACTTGGACAATTTCATTAGAATCAAAGTGAGTTTGTCATATCAAAACTAAGGGACGGTTGTGTGGTACACTAACAAGTACGCAAGCGTCCTTGATTGCGTCCCAACAAGGTTGCTCTACTTGAAAGAACTTTCAGAGGAAAGAGACCCTATGGGACGGACAGGGTCGCTCACGTTCTCACCAAAGTGGGCGCCATAGCACACTACTTTATCAGTCGTGCCGTCCTTCCCAGGCAAGAGAAGCGTTCTGTGGTTCAAACTCATGACTGTATTCTATTGGACGCATTTCTCGACCGCCGCCCCATCAATCTTGCCAGAATTGCTATGCAACATATGGCTAAGTGTGGGAGGAAGCGTCATGCCCTGCCGTACCCTAGTCTAGTTAAGCTCATCCTTCAATCTCAAAATGCTTATGATGAGTCTGCCTCCTCTGAGGAACTAGGCCTTACCTGGAACAAAAAGAAGGGACTGCTTGAAATCAGGAACAGTGAGGAACTGCCCTCCATTAAGAAGCAATTAGAAGCTGAAGCTGAGGAAGCTTAGAAGAAAGCTGAGCAAGAACGCCTCGCCGCTGAAGCTGAACAAGAGCGTCTTGCCTCTATGCATCAAGAACCCGTTCACGAGGAAGAACCCACAGTTAACTTTGCAGCTCTTGATCAGATGTTGATGGCGTCGTCCCCTCCTTCCTCTGTACCTCATGCGGATGCCCCCTCTTCTAGTTCAGGTCCCGTGCCTATTCCTGCCCCAGCCAATCCTGAACAGCATCCTCCTGCAGAACTTATGGGTGCTATCTTGAACAACCAATGTCTGATTCTCTCATCTTTAAGGGACTTGTCCACGGCCTTCACCAAGTCGGCAGAACTTCATGAGAAGCTTCTCAAGTTTTACCAAGACCAAAGCCGTCCCTAGTGATCGCCGTCCTCAACCACTTTATCCCTCATTATTTTGCTTTTGCTTCTTTTATTTTCCAACACTATGCTCTGGGTTTGTAATAACCATACTCTTTTTTGTTTGAATGGCAATTCAACTATTTGCTTGCATAGATTTGTTTAAGCGTGCCACTGCTTATAGTTGTGTGTTTATGCTAACGTCCTTATCACTTGTTATCCTTTTCGATGATGCCAAAAGGGGGAAGTGTAGTTTTGCAGAGTTGCGTTATGAAATAGTTATCTAAAATAAGCAAGTGTTAAAAGGGGAACTATTAAGTGAAAAGTCTCAGGAACTCCATGCTAGAATAAAAGAGGACGCCTAGAAAGTCTTCTAGGACGCGACTCTCTCCTTAAAATCCAAATGTTAGAGAATCAAAGAATGAAAACTTGTGCTTACTGAAATTTCTCTAAGTGTTAGAGGACGCTTCTAAGTTTTCATGCATGCTAAAGTTCCAATGCCAAAACTATTTTGCTGAAGAGTTTGTCATCATCAAAAAGGGGGAAATTGTTGGGATGCTATCAAGGACACTTGTGTACTTGGTAGTGTGCCCACACAACCGTCCCTTAGTTTTGATATGACAAACTCACTTTGATTCTAATAAATTTGTCCAAGTGTTCAGGAACGCCAAATGACAAAGGACAACAAGTGTGTGAGCGTTCCCTAGGCTTAGGGACGCTAGCTAACAGGAAGTAAGGACCAGCAAGAGACTACTTGAGTAAGGACGGAGTCCAACCAAGTAGGAACGCAAGCAAAGCGTCCTTACTCACTAGCCGACAGGATGACATCACTCGACAACAATTTGAACGTTTGAACAGTGACCGTTGTACTTGCTCAACTCTTAAGGGGGAAGTTATGTCACGTGTCGCACGGAAAATCAGTGGTAATTACAGTTTGTGCCACCACTTCCTCTATATAAGGCCGAAATAGTCGTTGTCTCTCATTTACTGCTCTCACCAACTTCCCTGCTCTCAATTCGCTCTGCCTTCTCTCTAGCATTCCGACGACTTTCTCTCTCTAAAAGCAATCAGAAAATGTCTCAAAGACTAGGGAACGTGGCCGGATCTTCTACCGGCGGTAAGAGAAGGAAATTGGTGAAGTCCCACACAATAGAGAAGCCTAAACAAATCGTTCTCAACGAATCTCTAGTGGACTTCATAAATAGGAAGCCCAAAACGCTGTACATGCTCATCAGGGAACGCATGGACAGGCCAGATGTGAAGCAGGACGCAGTAAAGACCAGGAATTATGAGAAGTTCTTGGAGAGGTTCGTCATCCATGGCCTCCACAAGATAAATTACAAGGACTTGCCCAGGAGAATGGAGGATGTGCTCTTCTTCTCGCAATTCGGTGGTGAGAATCTTGCTCCTTTACTTGATCTCATACCTGACTTGCACAATGCCGTCCTACCCGATTTCCCAATGTATCCTAAAGACTCCCCTGCCTTCCAAATGCTTCAAAAACGTTTGCCCAGTCCTTCTCCCCCACCTCCTCAAATTCCGACAGTCACCACAAAGAAGCTATTGCCTTCCAAACGTCCAGCACCATCTTCCCCTCTTTCAAAATCAACCAAACCAACTGAGATAGTGGACAAGTTCCCTAAACACTTGTCGGAGGGACGCTCTAAGAAGAAACATGACCTAAGGCCCCTCAAAAAGGCCAAGTCAACTACCGTCCCCTCCACCACTAAAAGGCCAAGCTCCACAAAAGGCCCCTCCAAACCCTCCAAGAAATCCAACCTTGCTCCTCCCCAACCAGCTCTTAAAATAGTCCAACTCCCAACTCCTCCTCCGTCCCCCAAACCATCAAAGACAAATGCCCTTATTCCCTTCCAACCCAATCCTCATTCCTCTCCTCTAAACTTTGCCAACTTCCCCTCAGCCCCGGCTCACATCTCCCCGCCAAAGGACCCCGAGTCTCCCAGGTCCCGCCGTCCTTCCTCTGAGAGTGGACCAAAGGACGTCGAGCAACGTCATCCTACCTTTGAGCGTACCTTTCGCCGCCGTAAAACCGGTAAAACACCCAAGGTGCTGCTGGTCAAGGAAACTGCAGAGCCGGAGCAAATCTCCACCTCCAGTTCCTCCTCTTCAAGCTCTTCTGAGAAGAGTAATCATGGAACGCCTGCCGGAGAGTCCTCCCCTTTTGTTGACATCACAAGGGACTCCAATGATGAGGCAGAGGGTATCAAGAATGTTCCTGCTTCAAAAGAGGATGATGAAGTACAAGTCATTGAGGACGCTAGTGAGCACCAGGTCGCTCAAAAAGACGCCGAGCCTACTCTCTCTAATGAGCTCGAGCGTGATGCTGCTGAGATCCCACCATACAACCAATCTCTCCCCATCCTCAACCCCCAGCCCACCCCTCAAGAAAACCCCTCCCCCGAAATCCAAACAGAAACCCAAGTCCCTGCGGACGCTGAACATGCCTCTGAACATCAAACAGAAGCTCAGGACGCAGATGAGACGTCCCAAGGCAGAGCTCCCTCAGAAACTAAATAGGCCACAGCTGGTGGCAATGATGAAACAATGCATGACACTGAGGACGCTCCTGCCCAGGACGATGCTGATAATGAATCTGAGGACGCTGATGCTGATGAGGACAATTCTGAGGATGAAGACTCTGAATCCCCAAAGCGTTCTAAGAAGAAGAAGAAAGGTGATGATGAGCCAACAAATGTCATAGGCCCCTTGGTCTATTCTGAAGATTGGCTTGCTACATTCGATGACGAGGACGTCAAAGAATTTCTTGAGCTGCTCCGTTTTGAAGGATGGCTATAAGTAGGTCCTGCGCCCGCTGAAGTAGATTCTGATCAAATTCGGGCGTTCTTCAAGTCTCTTCGCTTCAAGTCCAAGGCTGGTACTCTTAATTTCAAAGTTGATGATGAGCCAACCCAAGTCAATGAGCGACAAGTCCGAGCCTTTATGGGACTAAGCCCTCAGAAGCCGCCGTCCAATGCTCTCAGCTCTCTCCCTGAAAATGGATTTGAGATGACGGACGACGAAGAGGTTGCTTTGCTTGAAAGGATATTTAGAGGCAAGAGTCCCTATGGCACCGATAGAGTAGCGCATGTGTTATCAAAAGTTGGAGCTATAGTGCACTACTTTATCTGCCAGGCCGTCCTTCCTAGGTAAGAGAAGCGTTCAGTAGTTCAAACTCATGACTGCATTTTGCTACATGCTTTTCTCCATCATCGCCCCATCAACCTTGCCAGAATTGCTATGCAACATATGGCTAAGTGTGGGAGGAAGAGACATGCCTTGCCGTACCCAGGTCTGGTCAAGCTGATTCTCAAATCTCAAAATGCTTATGATGAGTCTGCCCCCTCTGAGGAACTGGGACTTTCCTGGAACAAAAAGAAGGGACTGCTTGAAATCAGGAACAGTGAGGAACTGCCCTTCATAAAGAAGCAGTTGGAAGCTGAAGCCGAGGAAGCAAAGAAGAAAGCTGAGCAAGAACGCCTCGCCCATGAAGCTGAACAAGAGCGTCTTGCCTCAATGTATCAAGAGCCTGCTTTCGAAGAAGAGCCCGCTGTCAATTTTGCCGCTCTTGATCAAATGCTTATGGCTTCCTCTCCTCCTTCCTCCGTACCTCATGTGGACGCTCCTTCTTCTAGCTCGGGTCATGCGCCTATTCCAGCTCCAGCTCATCCTGAACAGCATCCTCCCTCAGAACTTATGGCTGCCATTTTGAACAATCAGTTTCTGATTCTCTCCTCCCTCAAGGACGTATCCGCAGCATTCACTAAGTCTGCGGAACTTCATGAGAAGCTTATCAAGTTCTACCAAGACCAAAGCCGCCGCCCTCAGTGATCGCCGTCTTACCCTTTAATCCCTCTTTATTTTGCCTTTTCTTCTTTTAATTTCAAACACTTTGCTCTGGGTTTGTAATAACCGTACTCTAATTTTGTTTGAATGGTTATTACATTGTTTGCTTACATGTGTTTGTTTAAGCGTTCCACTGCTTATAGTTGTGTTTTTATGCTAACGCCCTTATCACTTGTTATCCTTTTCGATGATGCCAAAAGGGGGAAGTGTAGTTTTGCAGAGATGCGCTATAAAATAGTTATTTAGAATAAGCAAGTGGTAAGGGGGAACTATTAAGTGAAAGGTCTAAGGAACGCCATGCTAGAATAAAAGAGGACGCTTAGAAAGTATTCTAGGACGCTACTCTCTCCTTAAATCCAAATGTTAGAGAATCAAAGAACGGAAACTTGTGCTTACTGAAATTTCTCTAAGTGTTAGAGGACGCTTCTAAGTTTTCATGCATGCTAAGTTCCAATGCCAAAACTATTTTGCTGAAGAGTTTGTCATCATCAAAAAGGGGGGAATTGTTGGGACGCTATCAAGCACGCTTGCGTACTTGCTAGTGTACCACACAACCGTCCCTTAGTTTTAATATGACAAACTCACTTTGATTCTAATAAATTTGTCCAAGTGTTCAGGAACGCCAAGTGACAAAACGACAACAAGTGTATGGAGCGTTCCCTAGGCTTAGGGACGCTAGCTAACAGGAAGTAAGGACCAGCAAGAGACTACTTGAGCAAGGACGGAGTCCCAAGCAAGTAGGAACGCAAGAAGAGCGTCCTTACTCACTAGCCGACAGGATGACATCACTCGACAACATTTGATCATCCAAGGACACGTGGAGACCGATCTTGTAGCAGAGTCTAACACTACGAGGCGGACGATCCTGTAGCAGAGTTCATCAACACGTGGCGGCAGATCCTGTAGCGGAGTCCATCACACACAGCTGGATACAAAAAGCTTCCTCATCACCGCCATACTATGTGGAGGAAGATCCTGTAGCCACGTCCTTGAAGGGCATGACCGTCAGAAGAGGAAAGACGCCCTTCCCCAAGTCCTATAAATAGTCCAAGGCATTTATTGTGACATCAACGCTTTCAGAGAATATTTAGAGAGAATCAAAGGAAAGCGACTCACTCAAGAACCTGAAGAACTAGCTCAAGAACACTCAAGAACAGTTCTAGGCTTGTGATAGATTGAGTGCGAATTGTAACCCAAAACACAAACTGTTTGTACTCAGAAAAACCCAAAAAGAAAAAGAGAGTCCTACGAAGTATTGTAGGACGTAGGGATAGAAGTCCTTTACAAGATTAAACTCGCTTAAGTTGTACGCTTAGAGGAGTCCTTTACTAGTGGACTTAGGAAGAACGCTAAGTGCCAGAGAACTGTAAAGACTCGCAAGTACAACTGTAAGGACGTTTAATATAAAGGAAAAAGCTATTCAACCAAAGGACGCCCCTACATCTCATAGGGACGCCAGACCAAAGGACGCCTTTAACAAAGTAAAGGACGTCCCAAGTTTTACTAACGATCCAACAGAGAGGACAGGGTGTTCTTGGGAGCTCTGGTGTTGGCCATGGTTGAGAGAAGTGGGTTTATATATAGGTGAGGATTAGGGTTGAGATAAGAAGATTTCGAGATCTAGGATTGAGAGATTTGGTAAGATTTTGAGAGATTTCCGGATTTGTGCAAACAACGGAGAGGGAAAGAAGAGTTTTCAGAAATGAACAGGGGTATATTTATAGGAAGAAGACGAAGGAAAACGGTCAAGGGTAATAGGGACTTTTCACTTGGCTTCTTCCACCCGCGTTCCCACACGTGGTATTCTTCTTTGCTAAGTAACCAGCTGTTTTGCACCCGTTACACGGATCCCGAGATCTACGCTAAACTTCTTCAAGACGGTTCACCTTCCCTTCTAAAATTTCACAATTGTAAAGGACTCTGTCTTGGCGTCCTTTCAACACATAACACTGCAACTCTGAGAAGTTAACCACTGCGTCCCAAAATTGATCACAACTTCTGACTGTTAGAACTTTGCCCTGACATCCTTCAGAGTTTAACAAGCGTCCCTTTGATCACTTAGCACCAATTTTGAAAATGAAGCAAGTATGTCCCGTAAAGATAAAACAAAGAACGCTCATAGGACGCGTTTGCAAGATTCTCGGCTTAGGTAAGCTTAGAGTTCCCATCCTTTCGGCTTGTAAAGAGGGTAGGGTGATCAGGGATACTCTTGGGATGAAAAGCGAAATGAATAGCGTTCAAAACATAAGCAAAGTACATGTCTTAGACTAGCGTCCTTTAAAGATGACTTAAATGCATGACACGCTTTAAACACGAGTTCTCAACAAAACATAGCCAATCATAGAGGGAATAATAGAACGGGACTTGATCATTTAAAATATATCATCCCTAAGAGCAACCTGAGGTGCTCGTAGGGACGTCTATCAAGTGCTTTTGTGAAAATATCGACCACTTGGTCCTCAGTCCTAACATGATCCACTCTAATTAATCCAAGTTCAACATTATCACGAAGAAAGTGATGTCTTATTTCAATATGCTTGTATCTAGAATGATGAACAGGATTTTTGGCAATACTTATGGCACTGGTGTTATCGCAGAAGATAGGGATTGTTTTGAGGAACGTACCATAGTCTTCAAGTTAGTACTTGATCCATAGGACTTGTGAGCAACACGAAGCAGCAGCAACATACTCAGCTTCCGCGGTTGAGAGTGCCACGGAGTTTTGCTTTTTGGATCCCCACGAAACAAGGCAAGAACCAAGGAACTATGCCATTCCGGATGTGCTCTTCCTATCCACCACATGGCCAGCGTAGTCTGCGTCAGAGTACGCTACCAGACTTAGGGACGTTTTTCTAGGATACCATAGGCATAGGTTGTCCCGTCCCTTGAGGTATCTGAAGATTCTTTTGACCTTTTGCATGTGGGACTCCTTTGGATTTGCTTGGAAGCGGGCGCACAAGCACACAGCGAACATGCTATCGGGACGACTTGCCGTTAGGTATAGCAAGGACCCTATCATGCCTCTATAGAGTTTTTGATCTACTGTTGGGATGCTATCAAGGATACTTGCGTACCTGGTAGTATGCCCACAACCATCCCTTAGTTTTGATATGACAAACTCACTTTGATTCTAATAAATTTGTCCAAGTGTTCAGGAACGCCAGTGACAAAAGGACAACAAGTGTGTGGAGCGTTCCCTAGGCTTAGGGACGCTAGCTAACAGGAAGTAAGGACTAGCAAGAGACTACTTAAGCAAGGACGGAGTCCCAAGCAAGTAGGAACGCAAAGCCAAGCGTCCTTACTCACTATCCGACAGGATGATATCACTCAACAATATTTGATCATCCAAGGACATGTGGAGACCGATCCTGTAGCAGAGTCCAACACTACGTGGCGGATGATCCTGTAGCAGAGTTCATCAACACGTGGCGGCCGATCTTGTAGCAGAGTTCATCACACACAGATGGATACAGGAAGCTTCCTCACCACTGCCATACTACGTGGAGGAAGATCTTGTAGCCACGTCCACGAAGGGCATGATCGTCCCAGAAGAATGACGCCCTTCCCCAAGTCCTATAAATAGCCCCAAGGCATTTATTGTGACGCTAACGCTTTCAGAGAATATTCAGAGAGAATCAGAGGAAAGCGACTCACTCAAGAACACGAAGAACTAGCTCAAGAACTCAAGAACAGTGCTAAGAGTTGTGCTAGATCGAGTGAGAGTTGTAACCAAAACCACAAAATAGTTTGTATCCAGAAAAACCCAAAAAGTGAAAGAGAGTCCTACGAAGTACTGTAGGACGTAGGGATAGAGTCCTTTAAGAGATTGAACTTGCTTAAGTTGTAGGCTTAGAGGAGTCCTTTACTAGTGGACTTAGGAAGAAAAGCTAAGTGCCAGAGAACTATAAAGACTCGCCAGTATAATTGTAAGAACGTTCAATATAAACGAAAAGCTATTCAAAAATCCTCCAAGGAGGTAGAGGTTTACACTCAAGGACTACTTGGTCTTGAGTGGTTCCTCTATAATTCACTGCGTTCATCTTTACTTGTTTAGTACCTTATTTCCGCTGCATTACTCAAGGACGTCTCTACTCCTCGTAGGGACGCCTGACCAAAGGACGCCTTTACCAAAGTAAAGGACGTTCCTCAGTACTAACGATCCAACATCTACACTCTTGCCTTCTTCATCAGCATAAAGGCGAGTGTTGGGAGAGATGGGAGTGGCAGTGGATTTGGATGAGTTCATTCCATACTTCTCTAGCATCTCACGAATGTATTTCTGTTGGTGAATGATCGATGTCTCTCATTTTGGTGGTGTTTTAGTGGTTAATTTCTCTTGTAAATATGTGTCTTTTGTTCCTTTCTTTGTTTAGTTTTGTCTCGTTCTAGCTTAGTTCCCGATTTTCTATGAGATTCAGAGACTATGCGAATTTGATGTGTTTTGTAGGTAAATTGGCGCGTTTGAGGACGTTTTGAAGGAGTTCCTAAAGAGAGGCAAATCTCGGAGAGTAAAGGAGCGGAAGAGCCATGCAAAGAACGAAGAGCAACTCAAGGAAAGCCAAAAGAGAAGAAGATCGAGGCCCCAGAACGATGTACCAAGAAGTCGGGCCCGAGTTAGAGCATTGGAGGCTTGGACCGAGGTTGGCAACATCGGGCCCAAGGTCAATGCGCATCGGTCCAAGTCGGCTAAAAGAGGATTGGGCTCCAAGGCACATTATTGTGATCTACCACTTTTGCCCTTCTTCTAATTTTGGGGAATTCCTTGGTCCCTAATCAAGAGAGAGGATAATTAGAGAGGAAGAACAACTTAGGAGGGGAGATCCACATCTAATCACTCTCAAAGGCTCAAGGAAGACTTGGAGAGCAAGGAGGAGAAAGGAAGAGGAGAAGAAGAGAGAAATCGGTGGAGACTAGGAGAGGATTAGTGAGTTTTGAACTTGTTTTGCTTTTGTTTAGTGGATTTGAGACTTGGATCTTGTGAACCCTTTTGATTTGAATGCAATTTAGCCTTGATTTAAGTTGGATGATTGAGATTTGCTTGCTTTGTCTATTGATTGCTTTTTACTCTTACTTCATGGAGTAGATTCCATAGTCTTGGGCTATGGGGGAAACCCCTAACTAGGATTGGGTGTGAACTCCCAATTCCATAGCCTGGAGTGCTTGATCTAGGAATCCTCTCTACATGAGCTTCAATCCTTTAGTGGAATCAAAGGATCAAGGGCTTGTGATTTCTAAGAGTGAGCGGAAGCATCTCGAACCCAACACTTGACCTTGCATCGAAGGGGGAGCGGGAGCCTCCCATGGTCGATGTGTAGAGTGGAGGGATCGAAGGCTAACAACCTCGATCTCACGAGGATCAACACTTATTGGCTGAATTGGGGTGGAATCACCCAAGTCTAGTTAGGGAAGGAACCCTAAAACCCAAGACCGATCTACCATTTTTGCCTAGTTCGAGTTACCCAGTACATCGGGCCCGACGTTCCCAGTGTCGGTCCCGTGCAAACTAACCTCGATCCACCTCGGGTCGAAGTGACATAAGTCGGTCCCGAGTTGATCTCTTTGATTTTCCTTGTTTTTGCCTTTCTTTTCCCCTTTTGAGTCTTCTTGGTACACTCAATGCACGAACTCCCGTGTGTTCGACACCCTACCCTTATACTACAATAGGGGTTCGGTTTATAAATTTAAGTTTTGACCCTCCGATCCGGAACCCGATCAGAATTTTGGCGCCGTTGCCGAGGAGTACTACTTGTTTGAGGTACAATCTTTTGTTGAGTTTTTGATTTGGTAGTGATTTGGGTGAGGGACTAGCCCAAACCCCTTGTTTGTTTTTATTCGGTTTTGTTTGTGTCTTTGTTTATAGGTGTATGCGAGCTCGTTCCGTCCGAGGAACACTTGAGTTCGACTTGGTTAGTGATCCGGAGAGCATTATCAAACAAGCTCGAAAGAAGGAGAGAATGGAGAACCAAGCACAACGTGATGAGGAGGTTGATAGGATGAGGTCCGACATGGCTCGTATGCAACTTGAGATGGCGAACCGAGATGCCGAAGCTAGGAGAAAGCGTGAGTAAGTGATGAGAGTGGAGGCTCAAATCAACACCCAACCCTGGAATGCAAGACAATACATGCATCCGGAGTTGAAGGTGCCGGAGCCGGCCATTGTTTTGCTGGAGGTGTCAATGAACTTCGAGATCAAGACTCAATTCATCTCACTTATCAAGAGGGACCAATTTCAAGGGAGACCGAATGAGTGCCCGATCGAGCATGTGAAGCAATTCAAGGATCTATGTGAGACCATCTCGACGGATGATGAGACACTTGAGTACGTACTACTCAAAGCCTTCAAGTGGTCGTTGGGAGGCAAGGCATTGCATTGGTTGGAGAGCCAAGCACCTCGATCCATCACATCATGGAGAGCTCTCAATGAAGCATTTTTGATGAAGTTCTTTCCTCCAACCAAGACAACGGAGCTTAGAAGGAAGATAGCAAGCTTTCAACAAGGAGCTCACGAGCCACTCTTTGAGGCTTGGGATTGGTTCAAACAAATGTTGAGGCAATGTCCAACGCATGGGCAACAACCTTATGTTCTTCAAGACATATTCTTCCAAGGAATCAACCCCACCACCAAGGACAAGTTGAACCTTCACACCGATTGTGGGTTCATTGATTTGCCGCCGGAGCAAGCATGGGAGTTGCTTGACAAGCTCTCCGACTACGAAGCCATGTACGGAGTGAGTCAAGTCAACAAGGAGGCAAGAGTCCATGGAGATGGTGCGAAGAGGCTCTACGACCCGAAGAATGAAGAGGTTGATAAGGATGTGAAGATCCAATTCCTTGAGGATGAGTTGAACAAGATGAAGAGTCAAATGAATCACCTCAAGCAAACCACAAGAGCATGTGAAGAATGTGGTTCTTTCAAGCATGGAGCTCAAGAGTGTCCCAATGAACGCCAAGTTCGTTTAGCCGAGCAAATCGAGGAGGCACACTATGTTCAAAGGAACTATGGAGGAAGGGCCAACTTCAACAATGGAGGGAATGGAAGGTGGAACCAAGGCCAAGCTAATGGCTACAACAACAACTACAACCAAAACGAGCCAAGGGCCCAACCACCACCATACCGACCTCCGGGGTTCTATGAGCAAACACCACAATAGGCTCAAGACTTGAAGAATCAATTCACCAATGTTGAGAGAAGAGTTAATGAAGTGAGCACCCAATTTAAGGAGTTTGGTGTATGGAGAAGACAAGTGGACAACCAATTTGTTCACATGGCGAATCGACTTCCGAGAGAGGAAGGGAGACTCCCGGGCCGACCCGAGGAGAATCCCCGTGCCCCACAACAACAAAATGAAGTTCGTGCCATAGGATTGAGGAGTGGACGGAGTTTGCCCGAGCCACACGTGCCAAAGACAAGAGAAGAGAGTCGGACCGAGTTGCTCAGTAACTCGGGCCTGACGTGCTAAGAAATCGAGCCAGAAGACAGAGAAAGTCCCCTGACCCGGACCGAGGAGGAATGGAACTCGGGCCCGACATGCCCTATAGTCGGACCGACGTTCCCAGATTTGCCCTGCCCTAGGACCGAGGTTCCACACATCGGTCCCGATGTCGATCCCAAGTCGGTCCAGGCTGAAAATGTTGAGAAAGATCAAAGCCGGTCCAAGGAAGAGGATTCAACCAAGAAACAAGGTGGCACAACTCTTCCTTACCCATTCAAGAAGCCCAAGGAAGTTGTGGAGGGCAAGTTTAAGAGGTTCTTGAAGCTCTTGCAAGGTTTGAACATCACCATACCATTCACCGACGCTCTAAGTGAGATGCCATCATATGCTAAATTCTTGAAGGAAATTTTGAGCAAGAAGAGGTCGATTGTGGAGATGCAAGATGAGGTGAAAATCTTGGAGCTACCTCAAAAATTGGGTGATCCCTGGAGATTTGCAATAACCGTGGGGATTGGATCCCAAAACTTCAAGGCTCTTTGTGATTTAGGTTCAAGCATATCGGTTATGCCCATGAGCATATGGAGAAGGGCTAATCTCGGTGATATAGAACCGGTTGACATGAGTCTTACTATGGCTGATGGTTCTTCCACAAAGGCCACGGGAATCTTAGATGACGTCCCGGTTAGAGTTAGGAGGTATTTTGTCCCCGACGATTTCGTGATCCTTGACATGAAAGAAGATCCATTGGTACCCATTATTGTTGGAAGGCTGTTTCTAGCCACGGCGGGTGCCAAATTCGATGTAAGGAATGGAAAGGTGACTTTTGAGATTGGCGAGGATAAGGTGGAGTTCCATTTCAACAAAGCTCTAAATGAACCGGATGCTTTGGCAATCTTGAAATTGGAGGAAAGTGCCAAGAGTAAAAGAGAGGAAGAAGCACCTTTGAGGAGTCATGACATGGTCAATGTTCAAGAGCAAGAGAGAGAGTTGCTAGATTCAAGTGAACACCATGAGGAGTCAAGAAGGGATGATAGTCGAAAAAGCCATGAAGAGTATCCTTCTTTGTATCCTTTTGATGTGGGAGACTCTTATATTTGTTTAAGTGACTTGAAAGAGGATATAGAGGATAGTTTCATATGTTTAAGTGATTTGAAAGAAGATTTGAGTTATAATATCATTGAATCCCCTAGGCATTCTCTAGATGTTTGTGATGTAGGGAATGAAGATCAAGTTGAGAAGGGGCAAGAGATGCAACCCTACACTTTGGAGGAGAAAAGTGAAGGAGGATTTGGAGGCCACTCCTACATCAACCACAAGTGGTGGTTTTATGGCTATGAGGGGCGTGGAGATGAACATGACTACGGTGATCGATTCACCATTTTTCACCCTACATGAAGGTTGAGGTTAGAAGTCAAGCTAGTGACTTAACAGAAGCACTCCTCGGGAGGCAACCCGAGCTTAGTAGGTTTAATTTTCGTAGTTCTTAGTTTGTTTTGCTTATCTTAGCTTAGATTCTTTCTAATCTCTCCTTAGCATGTGTTTTGTGGAATTGTGTGTTATGTGAACTTCATGATTGAGTGTGGTAGTGGTGGAAATAATAAAAGGACTTGTGGGTAGAGAATTGCCAAGAAGAGAGAATTTTAGGAAGCCAAATTGAGCCGGGCCGGGCTACCCAGGACCTCGGGCCCGACGTTGGTGACGTCGGTCCGACTTGGCCGGTCAACCTTGGTCTTGATTTTGAGGAAATGCCCATTATACCCTTCTGACCTAACTTTGTCTCTTACCCATTTAAAGCCTTCTTTCCCATACCTACCACCCATCACCTTCATAACCACCTTCCCAAAATACCAAGCTCCATTCAAAAACCCCCAAATCGATCCCCACCTCCATCACACTCGATCCCCAAGCTAACCTCTCAATAATCTCGATCCAACACCCTTATCATCCCCAAACATCGATCCAAAAGCCAAAATCCCCAACAAAGTCCCATTGTTCTTCATCCTTCTTCTGGATCTAGTTGGATAATTTGAGTTCCAAGAAGTTTGATTTTATTGTTTAAATTGGTATGTGAATCTCAATCTCTACTTGATTCTTTGTGAAATCCATGCTTTTATTGTTTAAATTGAGATTTGCCATTATTGAATGAGCTTAGATCTTGAGCATCCATGGTGATTTGCATAAATAGTGGAATTTGTTCTTAATTGTTGATTATGCATGCTAGAACCTACTTGGAACTTCTATTGATGATGAGAAATGGTTGATTTCGGATTTTAGGAGCATGAAATAGGTAGAGAAGTCGAATTGAGAGTCGGACCGAGATGCCCAGATCTCGGGTCCGACGTTGAGAAGTCGGTCCAAGACTCAAACCGAGGTTGAGAACCTCGGGCCCGACGTCTTGTGTTGGTCGGTCCTAGTGCTTTTTGGCTTTCTCTTGTGTGAGCTTTAGGATTCATGAGCTTGATTGTTGGTTAAGGCTTTTTTATCATGATAATCATCTAGCTTGACCATTGTTATGTGATCCTTTATTCATGCATGTTGGATTTTGTGGATTAAGTGTCTAGAAGACAAGTATGGGGTCATTTTCTTGTGTGATAAGTTGTTAGTTGTGAAAGCATGTGATTTTGTTGAGGTTGTATAGATCTTATCTTGTAGTTCCTTGCTTTGAATGTGTGTAGGTACCATGACAACCCGAGCATCTTCTTCAAGAATGGAGAGGCCAACAAAGAAGTCCAAAAAGTCGAAGAAAGTGCAAAGGATGGATGATGTGCACTTTGAGGATGATGATGTTGCTCGAAGCTATGAGCGACACATGGGTCTATCTCACCACACAAGGTGGGTAGATTGGAAATCTATCACGAGAATGAGTATGGATGAGGCTCTTACCCGGTGCTACACCAATATTGGGCTTAATGTGATGCTAAGATGGAACAACACTCACTATCCGGCCTTGACCTCGGAATTCATGGCCACATTCAAGTGCACTTATGAAGGAGTTGAGAGTGAGGGCATGATCTCCTTCCAATTGGGCAATGAGGCGCAAGAGCTCTCTCTTAGGAATTTGGCGGTCTACCTTGGATTTCCTTTTCCGAGAGATGAGGCTTTTGTAGACAATGACAAGGTGAACTATCTTTGGAAGTATGTAGCGGGCAAAAGCGAGATGAGGAAAGGAGCCTCAACCAATGAGATAGAAAGTCCACTCTTCCGAGTCATGATCTGTGTTTTGGGATGTGCCATCTTTGCTAGGCACGAGCTTAGCAAGCCGATGAAGGAAGAAGCCATGTTGCTCTATGAGATGTTGTTTCAAAATGAGAAGCCGATGAACCTCAAGTGGGAATGGGTGAAAATGGTGAGGGACTTCCAAAGCTCATCATGGATTTACTTTGGAGGTATGATTGATCGTTTGGCCCATCGTCTTGCGGTGGATTTGTCCAAATACACGCCGGCCCCGAACGGTGTAGAGTTCATGGATCTCAAGTATTTCAAGAAAGCTAACATCATCAAGGAAAAGGTTGTCTCCGGCATCATCGACCAACTTGTGCCTCACTCCAACTTTGACAAGGTGCATATTCCTTTGGGGCCTCGTCTCTTCGATCTCACAAGCTACTATAATTGGTTTCAAGTGTGGGCGGGAAAAGAGAATCCTTATGGAGAGCCGGAGGGGACACTTGAGTGTAGGCGATGTGCACAACACATTCGTTTCACTACTCCTCAATCTTCTCCGGATACCGATGAAGAGCCCAACCAATTTGAGTTTGCAAGAACGGAGGCCATGGATGTTGACTCGCCTCAAGAAGAAGAAGATAAAGGATACCGCAACTTGCTCACCGACCATGCTCCGACACTACTGGATCGAGATGCCGGGTACCTCGGGCCCGACGTCCACCAACGTCGGACCGACACATTTTTGCCCGATCCGGTTCCGAGCCATTTCGAGAGGGGTGAGAGATGTGGCGCAAGACAAGAGCAACCACATTTCGGTGGATACGAAGGATATGCCCAATGGTACGGGCCCGGAATGTTCTTCCCCGAGCCTCAACAATCGGTGGACATGAGTTTCGTAGCCAACCAATTGGCTCACCTTCAACTCCAACAATCAAGCATGCTACAAGAGGCACACCAACTCAATCTACAACAACAACACTTGAACATTCAGCAACAACAACTCTCCCACCAACAAGAAGACTTTCAAGCTCAATTTGAAGAAGCGAACCGCAACATTGCTTACACTAGGCGTGATGTGGATGATTTGAGGGCGGTAGAGGATCAAAGATGGAGCGTTCAAGAGAGCTTCAATGAATGGATGGCCGGGAACTACTCTTCCCGAGAGGACCCATGGACACGCCCCACACCTCAAATTCAACCGCCAAGTCAAGATCCTTTCCAAGACCATGTGTACGAGCGAGAGAGGCAAGCACGGCTCCAAAGGGGACGCCACCGAGGACACCCTCCAAACTAAGCCTCAACATGCCAATCAAGAATAAGGAATTGTGAGCTTTCTTAACTCTTGTCTCTTTTACTTTTGAGTTTTGATTTCTTTGTTTTGATGAGGACATCAAAATTCTAAGTATGGGGTGGGTTAGTAGCTCATAGTTTCATGTGTAGGTTGCTTGTGTTTGATCTTGTTTTGTTAAGGGATGTTTTCTTTTGGATAGTGGCATGTTGTGTTGCATGGATGACAATTGAATTTGATGACATGAATGGATGAGTTTGTTTTGTTTTTGAGAATTTTTTTTGCAAAAATCCATAAAAATTCGAAAATTTCGTGTGAAAACAACAAAAAGGTTTTGTTTTTGGACTAAGAAATTCCCATCTTAGATGTCCATATGAAGGCTAATGATGATGTGAGCATGTAAAGTCCTTTGCATATTTTTGGATGGTTTAGCTCTAAATGGATGTTGCTTTTTGATGTGATGTGATATCTTGCATGTTTTTATTGAGCACATGAGTTCTTGGATGAGTTTTGATGCAACTAAGCTAGAGTGACCCTTGTGAGATGATTTTTTCTGGCCATTTTAGGGATGTTTGTTCATTATTGCATATCCCTCATTTTCTTATGTGATTAACTCAAGCATGCTAAGTAATACTTGCTATTGAGGTGTTTATCTATTTTCCAAGACCAATATGAGAATTGTTCTATGCATTGTCACATTGATTTGAACTTTATTTCATTTAGTCACAAAATGTTCCATATCCTACCATGAAGATAAACCGTTGTTTGTAGCCCCGTTTTAGCCTTAGACCTTTGTTTGAAACTCCTCAAAAATATGATTCCTAGCCTATATGACTTGACCCTTATGGGATTGGACTTTAGTGAGAGGTTTTGGAAGAATATTTGGAGAGTTGAGATTCTCTTTGGTGAAGGGCAAGAAATGGAGTTATAAATCAATTGGGTAGTGCATCTTTGTTGTGAAGAAAGAAAGAAAAGTTGGAAAAGTAGTGGATTGAAAGCAAAGCGCTTAAGTGAAAGAAATGGGTTCCGACCGAGTTAAAGTGCACATCGGGCCCGACGAGTAGTGCAAGTCGATCCTAGTGGAAAAATGTGAAAAGTCCAACAAAAAAGTGTAGTGCAAAGATGAAGTGGAATGTTTAGTGAAAAGTGGGTTGAAAGAAGAAAAAAATCAAAGTCTTTTGGATGAGTGAAAGTTGAAAGTGGAAGAATTTGGTGAATTTGGTGAGAGACTAGAAAGTTCAATCCCCATTGTAAGCACCACAAGACCAAAATGATTCCCACCTTGAGAAATACCAAAAGCCCCATTACAACCCGGCCGAATGGAACCTCTTTAAGGACCTCCATTGAGCCAAGTTCATATTCTTTGTGTGCATTGTAATAGGCATTTCTAGGTGGAGGAATTAGTGATATTAGCTTCAATGGTAAAGTCTTTGCTTGCATGATTCTAGAGTATGAGTGTTCGCATACCTAAAGTGAGGCTTTGTTGCACATTTTCACATACACATCACGTGCTATACCTAAACACATGATGAGTGATACACATTTTCACATACCTAAAGTGAGGCTTTGTTGCATTAGACTTTATTCCTTGAACACTTGATCATGTGTAATGACGTAATCTTGCTAGCATGTTTATCACTTGTACTTGATCGATTTTTCATATGAGGCTTTACTTGAAGATTGTGCTTCGGTTTTGCTTACATTGTTATTGCTTGAGGAGAAGCAAGTTTAAGTATGGGGTATTCTGATGTCTCTCATTTTGGTGGTGTTTTAGTGGTTAATTTCTCTTGTAAATATGTGTCTTTTGTTCCTTTCTTTGTTAGTTTTGTCTCGTTCTAGCTTAGTTCCCGATTTTCTATGAGATTCGGAGACTATGCGAATTTGTATTGTTTTGTAGGTAAATTGTCGCGTTTGAGGACGTTTTGAAGAAGTTCCTAAAGAGAGGCAAAGCTCGGAGAGTAAAGAAGCGGAAGAGCCATGCAAAGAACGAAGAGGACCTCAAGGAAAGCCAAGAAGAGAAGAAGATCGAGGCCCCGGAACGATGTACCAAGAAGTCGGGCCCGAGTTAGAGCATTGGAGGCTCGGACCGAGGTTGGCAACGTCGGGCCCGAGGTCAATGCGCATCGGTCCAAGTTGGCTAAAAGAGGATTAAGCTCCAAGGCACATTATTGTGATCTACCACTTTTGCCCTTCTTCTAATTTTGGGGAATTCCTTGGTCCCTAATCAAGAGGGAGGATAATTAGAGAAGAAGAACAACTTAGGAGGGGAGATCCACATCTAATCACTCTCAAAGGCTCAAGGAAGACTTGAAGAGCAAGGAGGAGAAAGGAAGAGGAGAAGAAGAGAGAAATCGGTGGAGACTAGGAGACGATTAGTGAGTTTTGAACTTGTTTTGCTTTTGTTTAGTGGATTTGAGATTTGGATCTTGTGAACCCTTTTGATTTGAATGCAATTTAGCCCGGATTTGAGTTGGATGATTGAGATTTGCTTGGTTTGTCTATTGATTGCTTTTTACTCTTACTTCATGGAGTAGATTCCATAGTCTTGGGCTATGGGGGAAACCCCTAGCTAGGATTGGGTGTGAACTCCCAATTCCATAGCCTTGAGTGCTTGATCTAGGAATCGTCTCTACATGAGCTTCAATCCTTTAGTGGAAACAAAGGATCAAGGGCTTGTGATTGGTAAGAGTGAGCGGAAGCATCTCGAACCCAACACTTGACCTTGCATCAAAGGGGGAGCGGGAGCCTCCCATGGTCGATGTGTAGAGTGGAGGGATTGAAGGCTAACAACCTCGATCTCACGAGGATCAACACTTATTGGCTGAATTGGGGTGGACTCACCAGAGTCTAGTTAGGGAAGGAACCCAAACACCCAAGACCGATCTACCATTTTTGCCTAGTTCGAGTTACCCAGTACATCGGGCCCGACGTTCCTAGTGTCGGTCTTGTGCAAACTAACCTCGATCCACCTCAGGCCAAAGTGACATAAGTCGGTCCCGAGTTGATCTCTTTGATTTTCCTTGTTTTTGCCTTTCTTTTCCCCTTTTGAGTCTTCTTGGTACACTCAACACACGAACTCCCGTGTGTTCGACACCCTACCCTTGTACTACAATAGGGGTTCGGTTTATAAATTTAAGTTTTGACCCTCCGATCCGGAACCCGATCAGTGAATGCGCGTGCCATCTTTGAGTTGTGTGTTTTGGAGTCCCAAGAAAAAATTGAGTTCTCCTATGAGGGACATCTCAAACTCACTACTCATCAAGTTCTTGAATTCCTCTACAAGTTTCATGTTAGTGCTTCCAAATACTATGTCATCGACATAGACTTGGAGAATCAAAACATCTTTAAGGACTTTCTTTAATAATAGGGTTTTGTCAATGTTGCCTTGAGTATACCCGTTGGACAAAAGAAAGGACGCACACCTATCGTACCAGGGACGAGGGGCTTGCTTGAGTCCATAGAGTGTTTTGTCCAAGAAGTATACATGATTGGGGTGATCAGCATCCTCAAATCTTAGAGGTTGAGCGACGTAAACTTCTTCCTTTAGCTTGCCATTTAGAAAGGCAGTCTTGACATCCATTTGAAAGAGCTTGAATCCTTTGTGAGCGGTGTAGGCAATGAGGAGGCGAATAACTACAATTCTGGCTACAGGAGCGAAGGTTTCATCGTAGTCGATCCCTTCCTCTTGTCTATAGCCTTGAGCCACAAGCCTTGCTTTGTTTCTTGACACGCGGCCACTCTCATCAAGCTTATTTCTATAGACCCACCTCGTCCCTATTATGTTTTTGTTTTTCGGACGAGGGCCGAGGGTCCAAACTTTGTTTCTTTCAAATTGATTGAGTTCTTCTTGCATGGCTTAAACCCAATCAGCGTCCTGCAGGGCCTCTTTTATGTTCTTAGGTTCAGTTAAGGACACAAAGGCGTTGAATGCACATAACGCTATGTTGGCGCTGTGGGACTGATTCACAGCTGATCTAGTTTGGACTCCTTTTGACATGTCTGAGATAATTTGATCAGTTGAATGAAGTCTTGAGAGGTTGGATCCCCTATGAGTGGTGTTCCTCGTGGGGGTACACCTAGGGTCCGTCCAATCAGATTCATCGGAGTCAAAACCATCGTCTTCATTGATAGGATTAGTGTGTTCCCCCTCAGAGTGAGCGTCCACACTGTGCCTTTCTTCTCCTTGTTGACTTGATACCACATGAATACTTTCCTCAAGCTTAAGAGTTCGTTTGTTGAAAACTCTATAAGCTATGCTTGTGAGGGAGTACCCAAGGAATATTCCTTCATCACTCCTAGCATCAAACTTTCCGATGTTGTCTTTGCCGTTGTTGTGGATGAAACATTTACACCCAAAAACTTTGAGGTGTGAGATGTTTGGCTTTCTTCCATTTAGAAGCTCATAGGACGTCTTTTTTAGCAAAGGACGAATCATGGCTCGATTGATGATGTAGGAAGCTGTGGCCACGGCTTCTGCCCAAAAGAGTTTGGGGACGCCGTTGGCCAGGAGCATCGTTCTTGCCATATCTTCTAGCGTCCTATTGTTTATTTCAACAACACCGTTTTGCTCAGGAGTTCGCGGACAAGAGAAGTTGTGGGAGACTCCTTGTTGGTCACAAAAGTCAAGGAACTCTGAGTTTTTGAACTCTGTTCCATGATCTGACCTTAGAGCTTTCAAGTTCGTCCCAAGAGCAACTTCTACTTGCTTGATGAAAATCTTGAACATGTGGAAGGCTTCTGCTTTTGACACCAAGAAGAGAACCCAAGTGAATCTTGAAAAATCATCTACAATAACATACATGTACCTCTTTCCCCCACAAATTTGGGTCTGCATGGGTCCACACAAATCCATGTGAAGGAGTACTAAAGGCTTCCTTGTGCTCCCTTCATTCTTGGATTTGAAGGACAATCTTGTCTGCTTCCCTTTGATGCACGCTTTACATTGCTCAATTTGTTCAGGATCAATTCGGGGAAGTCCTCTTACAAGTTCTTTTTGATGAAGCTTGAAGATTGTACTAGGTCCGGCATGTCCAAGACGTCGATGCCAGAGATTGGCATCCACAGCAGATACAGATAAGCACAATTTGGATGCAGGCTTGAGCTTTTGATTGAATATGTAGACGTTGTTCTCACGAGTCCCTTCGAGAATGACTTGATTTGTTTTCTTGTTGATGACCAGGCACTCCTTAGAGTCAAATGTGACTAGGTTTTCACCTTGATCACAGATTTGAGAGACACTAAGGAGATTAAATCCTAGTCCCTCGACAAGACTAACTTTGGACGCATAGATGGATTGATTTAGCTTTGCTGTGCCCGTCCCTTTGATTCTTCCCTTGCCCTTATTGCCAAACGAGACAGTTCCTCCCGTGGCATTTGATTGGATAGAAGTGAGATGGATCTGGCTTCCAGTCATGTGATTTGAGGCGCCACTATCAATGATCAAAGGGCTTCTTCTCACTTCCACCTGAAAAGAAGAGTTAGTTCTGTGCGATCCAGGCAAGGTGGCCCTTACCTGGTTCGTTACATGGATACAACTCTTTCATGGGCAAGTAATCATACACATTCACATCATTTGTCCTTCTAGCATGCGTCCTAGGAGATTGATTTTTAGCATTTGGCACACTATCATGCATCCTATCAGTAGATTTAGGCTTGGCGTTCTTACTGCCACTTCTAGCCTTTCTTCCATTCTCAAGATCCTGCTTCAGCTTAAGACACTCATACTGGTAGTGACCACCTTTGCCACAATGCCAGCACGTCCTATAGTAGTTTCCAAGGTAGTACTTCTTGTTAGGACGTTGAATTCTATTCTCTTTCATTTTCTCAGGATCAACTACCTTAGATCCTTCTCCCTTTGCAATATTTTTGTAGATTTTATGGCTAGTGGAATTCGTGTAGTAGTCCTTCTTTCCTTTCTCAACACTCTCAAGGACTCTTATGCGTTCCTCTAGGTTCTTTGTCTTTTCCCTCTCAAGTTCTAGTTGAGTGGTTTCGCTAGCTTCGAAGTCGCTAGGGAGAGAGTTCTTTGAGCCTGATTCATACCCTAGTCCTTTCCTAGCTGGAACAAAGACTATCGGATTCACTGTTTCAGTCATGGGACTCTTTCCTAGGACTTTCACCTCGTCCCTAAGATTTGCATTTTCAAGTTTTAAGCACACAAACTGACTCTCAAGGGACTTGACTTCTTCATGAGAGGATTCCAGTTGAAAAGACATGCTATTGCAATTTTCACATTCTACAACAATATTCTCCGATTCAAGTTCATCAAAACTTTGTTTCATGGCATAGCTTTCTTGCATGATCTGAGTGATTAGTTTGATGAGCTTGGGCTTTGAGCATTTTTCAAGTGAGCTTAGCATAGATTCATGAGTTACCTCTTGCTCACTTTCAAATACCTCCTCTGGAGAGGCTGAAGCGTCTTCCATGGCCATGTAAGCCACTTGATTTTCTGGTTCCTCATCACTCGAGTCAAGGTCGTCCCATGCGCCCTCAAATGCACCAACCAGAGCCTTTTCCTTCATTTCTTTTGATGTTAACCCTGTTGTACATTTCTTAGCCATGTGTCCCTTCCTGTTGCATTTGTAGCAGACTATTTCCTTCATTTCAGCATCTGTAGGTTTGCGACCTTCTTTCTTGTAAGGCATCTTCATTCTTGGGACTTTGCCTCTTTTGTACAATGCACGAAGAGTTTTGTGTAACAGGGCTAGCTCATCTTCTTCAGATATTTGTTCTTCAGTCTTCCCTTTGCGTTCTACCAAAGCCTGAAGACGAAGATTCTCTTGGTACTCTTGAGTTTTGGCTTCTAGCATTGAGTTCAACTCTCTTTGCCTTTGATGATATTGCTCATACTCTGGCGTTCTTGCCGGAAGAGGTAAAGCAAGCTCATTTTGGGAACTCTTTCCCATTTCCAGCAGATCTTGTGTTAGAAAACCGAGTTCGTGTTTTGATGGTTCCAAACCGAAGAGGTTGCCGAGAGGTCGCCGACCTCAGTTTCAAGAAGCGAAGCGCGTGCGGAAATTCAGAAAAGGAAACAGCGTGTTTTTCTGATATGGAAATCACGTCCAGCATATTCAGCAGTTCGTTTAAGGCAAGGACAAGATCATAAAGATGGAAAATCATCAAGAGATCAAGGAAGATATTGAAGGTGATTTTATCATGGCTTAGGATTTTATTTTATGAAAGATCTTGTAGAGATTGTGTACGATTCATGTCTTAGCCGATTTGGCTGAATCGTGCATCAATCTTCTTAGTCTTATTTATACATTTCGTGCATACATTCTAGGACTAAGAAGGAGAAGAGTGCAAACATTGTAATTGTGAGCGAGTGTTGAGTGAGATCGTGAGATTCGATCTTAGGAGGTTGAGTGTTGAGCGAGATTGTATTGAGTGAGGATTGAGATAAGGCAAGAGTACTTGCTAGAGTGTGTGGGATTCACATCTAGGAGTAGGAACACCTTTGTAATCCGAGAAAGCAATACAAGCGAGCGAAGTGCTCTTCAAGTCCCTCTAGGTTGAAGCTTAGAGGGCAAGTGGTTTTTCTCTATACAAACTAGTTGGTTTGTAGAGAGTTTTCCACTATAACTCCCTGTGTTCAAAGTGGTAACGTATCAATCTTTATTGTGTCTTTATTCCGCTGCATAACACTAGTTGTTAACTCTGGTCGACGACTTCGTAGGTGTCGACGACATCGTAGGTGTCGACGACATCGTAGGTGTCGACGACCTCTGAAGTACTAACGCAGATCCTACAATTGGTATCAGAGCTTTGGCTCTAGATTTTTCTAGTACTTTGCAGGAAAGATGTCTACCACCAACACCGCTATCAATGAATCCTTCTGGAAACCTCCAGTACTCAAGCCCGGAGAGTACGATTGGTGGGTGAAACAAATGCAAACCCACATTTGTTCTCTGGATGGACAACTTTGGAAAGTGATTTCCATTGGTCTTGAGAAGTTCCTTAAAGCTGATGGAAAGGAAAAAGAAGTCACGGAGTATGACGACGCTGACTTCAAAAAGCTTGAGAAGAATGAGCATGCTAAGAAGGTCCTTCATCACGCTTTGACTAGCAGTGAGATCAAGAAAGTCATAGGCTATAACATTGCTAAAGAGATTTGGGATGCTCTCAAACGTCTCCATCAAGGAAATGATGATGTCAAAAAGGACAGAATCATAACCCTTGAGAGAGAATATGAGAATCTATTCCAAGGGAAGAATGAGTCCCTCCATGACTACCACTCAAGATTCCAGTCGGTGGTCAATCAGCTAGAGTTCCTTGGAGAAAAGCTTCCACAATGGAAGCAAACCAACAAGCTGATTTCGGGTCTCAACAAGAAGTGCGACGGCATGGCGACTTCTCTCTTGTCCCAAAAGGACACGAAGTCGATGACCGTGGAGGATGTGATTGGTCAACTGACCAAGCTCGGAGGTATCAACATAGAAGAGAGGATAGATTTGACTCTGAAAAGGTCAAAACTATTGCTCTAAAAGTTGAGAAGGGTTTTGACATCGCTCAAGGACATGATGATGAAGAGGTCGTTGACGACGACGTTGCTCTCATTTCTAAGGCGATGAAAAGACTTTGGAATCGCAATAAAACTCCTACCAAAGCCCCTGAAGGTGCAAAAGATCTGAAGGGAGTGATATGCTATCACTGCCACGATAAAGGGCATTTTGCTAAACAATGTCCAAAAAGGGAGGCTGGAAAGAGCATGATGGCGACTTGGGACATGTCTGACGAGGAGGAAGATGAGTCGCCGACCAAAGAAGTCTGCCTTATGGCCTTGGGTGATGACTCCTCAAGTGAGGTTGAAGTGAGTGTCGACGACCCCTGGTTTATCGACAGTGCGTGCTCAGCTCATATGACTGGAAAATCTGAAGATTTTGTCTCACTTCAACAACACAATGGAGGTAATATTACCTTCGGAAACAATAGCAAAGGTGTGGTTTCTGGAATGGGTAAAGTGAAGATCTCAAGTAAGGTTTCAGTTTCTGATGTTAGTCTGGTTGACAACCTTGGTTTTAACTTATTAAGTGTTGCTCAACTGTGTGCTAACGGGAAAAATCAAGTCGTCTTTGATCATAAGCAATGCCATGTGATTGAACTAAGTACAGGTAGGACGCTTCTGAAGGGAATGTGCAAAAACAATGTTTACAAAGTGGATCCCTGCTTCCAACCTGAAGAGAGATTGTGCTTGAAGTCTGTTGCTGAGGTTGCCGACCTCTGGCATAGTAGATTCTGTCATGCTAGCCCGCAGTTATTGGTCAAATTGCACAGAGAGGAGCTAGTTCGTGGATTGCCCAAGTTTGATGTCTCAAAGTCTGGTGTATGTGATGCTTGTGTGAAGGGTAAGCAAGTAAGGTCTTCCTTTAAGTCCAAGAAGGAGGTGAGCACCTCCAAGCCTCTTGAGTTGATTCATATGGACTTGTGTGGATTGATGCGAGTTTAGAGTAGAGGAGGAAATAGATATGTCTTTGTGATTGTTGATGATTATTCACGTTATACTTGGACTATCTTCCTTGCTTCTAAAGACCAGGTTTTTGAAGAGTTCGAGACATGGGCAAAGGCTGTTGAAAAGAAGCTTGGAAATTCTATAGTGGCTATCAGATCCGATCATGGCACAGAGTTTGAAAACTCTGAATTTCTGGAGTATTGCAGGAAGAATGGAGTCAGCCACAATTTCTCGGCGCCTAGAACTCCTCAACAGAATGGCGTGGTCAAGAGGAAGAATCGAGCTTTAGAGGAGATGTCGCGGACCTTGCTCATCTCTAGTGGTCTCCCAAGGAATTTCTGGGGAGAAGCAATTCATGCAGCTTGCTACGTGATGAATAGAGCCATGTTGCGTCCACTACTTGGAAAGACTCCTTATGAGCTCTTGAGAGGAGTCAAGCCTAGTGTCGCCCACCTCCGCGTCTTCGGGTGTAAATGTTATGTTCATAACAATGGGAAGGACAGTCTGGGCAAGTTCGATCCAAGGAGTGATGTTGGCACCTTTGTTGGCTATTCCCCAACAAGCAAAGCTTACAAGGTGTACAACAAGAGGACCAAGAAGATCGAAGAAAGTGTTCATGTGGTGTTCGATGAAAACATCATGGCAGGTTCTCTAATTCAGGATTGTGATGATGGTGATCAAGGCTACTTCTTAGGCCTTGAATATGTCTCTGACAAGGACAGTGCTGAAGGTTCATCCGAGGTCGCCAACAGTGACTGTGTCGTCGACCCCAATGAGAATGCAAGGACAGGTCAGAATCAGGTTCAGGATCAGGTTGCAGATGCCGTGCAGAGTCAGGACGTATCAGAGGCTAGTGGATCAGATCAAGCAGTTCAAAGATCAGATCAAGCAGTTCAAAGTTCTTTCCCAAGTAGTTCGTCGCAGCCTCCAGTGGTCGACGATCTGACTCAACTACCTATCAGGAATTATCAGCAGAAGGATGCTCATCCGGTCACCAACATCATTTCTGATTATTCGAAGGGTGTGTAGACGAGATCCTCACTCAATCTCTTTGCATTCAACGCCTTCATTTCTATGTTGGAGCCGAAGAATATCGAGCAAGCCTTGAAGGACTCGGATTGGGTCATTGCCATGCAAGAGGAACTTCATCAATTTGAGCGCAATAAGGTGTGGCATTTGGTCCCAAGGCCGAAGGGAAGAACAGTGATTGGAACACGATGGGTGTTCAGAAACAAGCTGGATGATGAGGGAAATGTTGTTAGAAACAAAGCCCGGCTTCTGGTGAAAGGGTACAATCAACAAGAGGGAATCGACTATGATGAAACCTTTTCCCCGGTTGCTCGTCTTGAGGCTATAAGGTTGTTGATTGCTTACTCCACCTTTCATGGATTCAAATTGCAGCAAATGGATGTCAAGACCGCATTTCTAAATGGGTATTTGAAGGAAGAAGTCTATGTTGAGCAAACCCAGGTTTTGAAGATGTCGCCAACCCGGATCATGTCTATAAGCTTGATAAGGCTTTATATGGGTTGAAGTAGGCTCCTCGTGCGTGGTATGATAGGCTATCGCAGTTCTTAATCCAGCATGGATATGTTCGAGGAGAGATCGACAAGACCCTATTCTTGTTGAGGAAAAAGAATCACACTCTGGTGGTTCAGTTCTATGTCGACGACATCATCTTTGGTTCAACAGATCCAGAGTTAGTGAAGGAGTTCGCCAACCTCATGTCGAGTGAATTTGAAATGAGCATGGTGGGGGAACTCAAGTTCTTTTTAGGACTTCAAGTCGTGCAAAATGAAGAAGGTACCAAGATTCATCAACAAAAGTACCTCAGGGAGTGTGTGAAGAAGTTTGGTCTTGAGAGCTCTCGCTCTTTTGATACTCCCATGTCGACGACCACTTCACTTGGAAAAGATGAAAAGGACCCAAAGGTCAATGCTACAGTGTATCGAGGTATGATTGGATCTCTCTTGTATCTTACAGCTAGTAGGCCAGATATTGTCTTCGCCGTGTGCCTTTGTGCAAGATTTCAGGCCGATCCAAGAGAATCTCATCTAAAAGCTGTAAAGAGGATCATTCGCTATCTCAAGGGTAGTGACAACCTGTGTCTATGGTATCCACGGGTCAGCAACTTCGACCTAGTCGGCTACACTGATGCAGATTTTGCAGGGAATCGTGTTGATAGAAAGAGCACATCAGGGATGGCCCTGTTTCTTGGCTCGTGCTTAGTTTCTTGGGGATCCAAAAAGCAAAATTCAGTTGCTCTATCTACCCCCGAAGCCGAGTATGTCGCCGCCGCAGCATGTTGTTCACAACTCTTATGGATGAAGCAACAACTTAGAGATTATGGTGTTGAGTGTGGGTCCGTACCCATACTTTGTGACAACACGAGTGCCATCGATATCTCAAAGAATCCGGTGCAACATTCCAAGACAAAGCATATTGAAATCAGGCATCATTTTCTTAGAGATTGCGTGGATAAAGGCATGGTGTCCATGAAGTTTTGCAGGACGGATGAACAAAGGGCGGATATTTTCACCAAGGCTCTAAATCGTGAACCCTTTGAACGACTTCACATGGAGCTAGGTATGATCTCACTTAATTGACTTGCTAAAATCGTTTATGCTATCCTCTTATGACTGGTTGAAACTTGATTGATTATCATTTTGAGAATTTCATGCTTATATAGTGTCAGCATAATGAGGTGTGTGTGCAGATGAAATCTCCTGCTTGTGTGCATGTCGGCGACTTCCTGCATATTGGGTTTAAAATTGCATATTCAATTGAACTTTTTCTTTGAGTCCAAAAGAATCAACCTGATGACCCTTTAACCCTTATTACAAGCCCAAATGATGGTTGATCCTACTGCCGTCCCCGACCTATCATGCTTGAGAGTCTTTATGAGCCTATTTGCTTGTTTGTGTGTTTTAAACGGAGACTTATAAACTTGATTGACAAATTCCACAAAATATTATATTTTTTATGCTTGGTTTGCTTTGACACCACCCGGTGTAACCCAACCCCCAGGCTACTTCATGTGGTAAAAGTCATGGCACAGTAAGGTTGTTGACTGGCTCAGAATTCAAGAGAAAACAGGTTTGAGGTTAACGACTACAGGTGTGTTAGTTGCAGTTGATGACGTGACAGATTTCAAGTTCGTGGAAAGAAAGTTTGAAGTTGAGGTAGTCGACAAGGTTGACGACCAATTTGTGCGAAAAGCGCACGTGCTTTTTTGGGGCGAAATATTTGACAGGTTTTCAATTTGAAATTTTTGGAAGGAGAAGATCTTCTAACGGGATCATGTACTCGAGTGTATCTGCAGTTGCCATAAATTGAGAAGTTGTACTTGCATAAAAGGAGACCTAAAAGGTACTTTTCTCTTACCCCTTTTGTGCTTATCCCGATTTCTCTCTCTCTCTCTGTCCAAAAACCCCAAACGCCATAACCGACCCCCAAGCTTTTTCCTTGCTTAAATGGCTTCCCGAAACCAGTCCCCGCTGTCAAACCTCACCCCCGAGCAGTTTCAATCTCTTCTCATGACCCATCTCGGAGAAGAAGAATTGAAGAAACTCGCTGCCAAAGCCCTAATCGAAAAAGCCAACCCGGAACCCGCCATGGCCGAAAGCTCCAAAACTCAAAATCCCGACCCCATTGCCCCTGAATCTCCTCAATCCAAGCCCAAATCCCCTCCACAAGAACCCATAACTGAACCCGAGCCCCTTCCGACAGAGAATGTGTCGGAAATCGCCCCAGATCTGGCGGTTTCAGGCGACAGTCCTCTGGCGGTTGAAAAACCCGAACCGGAGCCGGAGAAGGAGGAACCGCCAAGGGAACCGGCGGTTGAGGGAGAAAAAGGCGAAGAGAAGGACGAAGAAGCGGAACCCATTGCTGAAACTGAGTTTGAGGCCACAGAGAAGGTGGTCGATGCTTTTGAAGAAGAAGTTACTGTTCCCGCTGAAACAGAGGAGAAGGTTGAAGACGACACCCAGAAAGCTGAAGAGGTTGTCAACTTGGAGAAAGTCTCAGAGGCTGTTGCCAAGGTTGTTGACTCTGCCAAGGTCAGAGGCAAACGTCCAGTGTCTATCCCGTTTGACAGTGAAGGTACTAAATCTGATCCTCTTTTTGTTGAGAAAGAATCATTGTCTAAGGCTAAAGAAGAGGTTAAGAAGTAGTTGTTTGGAGAGGATACCCCTATCTCTAGGAAATCTTCTAAGAAACCCACTGTTGAGCATAGGCCTGTGACTAGGAGACTGAAATTGATGACTGGAGAAGATGTGCCTAATATCCCTCTGCCTGATGAGAGTGAATCTGAAGGGAAACTTAGGAAGTCCCAGGTCGCCGACCTTGATTAAACCTAAGGCCTCTGCTAGCAAGAAAAAGAAGAATCCAGAAAATAGGAAAATCCAGTCTAGGGATTTTACTAAAGTGTTGCTGTGGGAGAGGAATTTTCTGAATGAGTTTAAGATGTCTGAGGATGAAAGGTGGATGGAAATCCAAGGTTGGAAGGATTTGTTTTGTGAAGAAGAGAAGTTCATAGCTGATTTTGTGAAGAAGATTTATGAGACGTTGACCATAGAGGATTATGGCAACAAGACTGTTGGGAAGTATGTTTGGGAAGGAAAGGAGTATGTGTTCACCAGCCAGGAGGTCGCTGAACTTCTAAAGATCCCTCATGAAGGCTTTGCTGAGTATTACAAGGGAGTGTGGCCAAAGAATGTAGACGCCAGTAGTGCTTTGAAGAATGTACTTGGTGATGAAGGTACTGGCACTGGTCCTTATCTTGTGAACTCCATGGCTGTTGATAAGAAAGTGATGTTCTCCTACCTCATTAGAAACCTCCTACCCCGAGAGCAAAAGAGGCATTGTGCTTATATTCAGGAGATCCTTGTCCTTGACAAGATCTTTAAGGGAGAGAAGGTGTGCTTGCCCAGATTAATCATGCTGCACTTAAAGAATGTTTTGGAGAGTCCTAATCATGCTTTGCCTTACGGCAGGCTGGTCACCGACATCTTCATCAATCATGAGAATTGGGTTGATGAGTGTTATGGAGATGAAGTGACTCCTGGACATCGCGTTCTCAACAGGGATACTTTGAGAAAGATGGGATGGAACTTAATTGATGGAGAGTGGCAGAATAAGGAAGCTGAATCTGATGCAGCGCAGGCTGAGGAGTCGCCAACCGAGGAATTCCAAAGAGCTCAAATTGCACTGATGAGGAAGGAGCTGCAGGAACAATCTGAGAAGATTGATGCTCTGACCAAGCTGGCTGAATCCATTGCTGAAGATGTGAGCCACATCAAGGAAGGACTCTGCTAGGTCGCCAACCTCTGTTGCCTTATGACTTTTGCCACCACCTGCTTTCTACCCCTACCATATTATTCCCTATTTCAAAATTTTTTTTCTAAGTTCGATTGGGTTGTAACCCTAAATACTCTATGTTTGGTTGTTTTGCTTGACATTGCCATGCTTGCATGGTTGACGACTTTTGATTGATGCTGCATGCTTTTATTATCTATTATATCTGCCTAGCTGATTTCTCTATGATTTTCAATCTTTTTGATGATGCCAAAAGGGGGAAAATAGCTGGGATTGCAGGTCTAAATTAAGGGGATATACTGAATGTCATGAGATGCTTGAACTTAGGGGGAACTTTTGAAAAGTTAAGGGGGAATACTCTTTACTTGCCTTTGTAGTTTGTATGTTTGAGATGCTGAACAGGATAACGAAGACCCCAGAACCAGATTTCAGAAGATGAGAAGATGAGTGTTTGTCACCATCAAAAAGGGGGAATTTGTTAGAAAACCGAGTTCGTGTTTTGATGGTTCCAAACCGAAGAGGTTGCCGAGAAGTCGCCAACCTCAGTTTCCAGAAGCGAAGCGCGTGCGGAAATTCAGAAAAGGAAACAGCGTGTTTTTCTGATATGGAAATCACGTCCAGCATATTCAGCAATTCGTTTAAGGCAAGGACAAGATCATAAAGATGGAAAATCATCAAGAGATCAAGGAAGATATTGAAGGTGATTTTATCATGGCTTAGGATTTTATTTTAGGAAAGATCTTGTAGAGATTGTGTACGATTCATGTCTTAGCCGATTTGGCTGAATCGTGTAGCAATCTTCTTAGTCTTATTTATATTTCGTGCATACATTCTAGGACTAAGAAGGAGAAGAGTGCAAACATTGTAATTGTGATCGAGTGTTGAGTGAGATCGTGAGATTCGATCTTAGGAGGTTGAGTGTTGAGCGAGATTGTATTGAGTGAGGATTGAGATAAGGCAAGAGTACTTGCTAGAGTGTGTGGGATTCACATCTAGGAGTAGGAACACCTTTGTAATCCGAGAAAGCAATACAAGCGAGCGAAGTGCTCTTCAAGTCCCTCTAGGTTGAAGCTTAGAGGGCAAGTGGTTTTTCTCTATACAAACTAGTTGGTTTGTAGAAAGTTTTCCACTATAACTCCCTGTGTTCAAAGTGGTAACGTATCAATCTTTCTTGTGTCTTTATTCCGCTGCATAACACTAGTTGTTAACTCTGGTCGACGACATCGTAGGTGTCGACGACCTCTGAAGTACTAACGCAGATCCTACATCTTGATTTCTCGTTGCTTCGTATCCCTTAAGCTTTCCATAAATTTCTTCCATGGACAGTCCTTTATTGGCTTGGTTTTACTTGAACGTCATCTTGTCGAAGTTCCATGGTCCCGTGAGTCCATCAATCAAGACTTGGACCTTCATCCTTTGGGTGATCTCCGTTTCCATGACACCCAAGCTCTTCAATTTTGTGAGCAAAGCTTCAAAGCGGAAGGAGTAGTGGGTGATGGTCTCATTCGTGAACATCTTGAACTTGTAGAAGTCCATTTTTGCTTCAAGTTGGACGTCCTCTTTTATCTCGGGCGTCCCAACATGACACTTCTCAAGGGCTTCCCATTGGAGCTTAGCAGTTGCAAGATTGCTCGCACGGGTGGCGTCCCTTTCGCATAGGGACGTTTGTAGGAAACAAATAGCTTTTGCATTTGCTTCCAGGAGTTTGAAATCATCCGGACCCCACTCTGATTCCTTGTCCACCTTCGCAACGGGGACTTTGAGGTCACCGTTCTTTATCACCAGCCAGCATTGGTAGTTTTGACTTCGCACGAAGCACTAGAACCTTGTTTTCCATCGATTGAAGTTTCCATCGGTGAGGCGAGGAGGCTTAGCACTCGAGATACCTATAGGTTCCATCTCCATGTTTCCTGCAACTCAAACTTAATCTAGAGCGCCTGCTCTGATACCAATTGTTGGATCGTAAGTCTGTTAGAATGGGCGTTCTTAACTGTGTTAAGGGCGTTCTTAAGTGCAGCGGAAAATAGACTTAACAGGAAACGAGATAAGATAAGGGACACGAGTATTTATAGAGGAACCCCACTAAGACCAACTAGTCTTATGGGTAAACCTCTATCTCCGCTGGAGGATTTTCAATAGCCGTCCTTATCTTATTCAGAGAGAGTCCTTACAACTTAGGCGAGTCGTTACACTTCACTGAGCTAAGCTTCCGTCCTTAGTCTCACTAGTAACACTCCTTTCCACCTAACAAGAAACCTAATCTCTTAACTATAAGGAAGCTATCACTCACGTCTCTCACGGTTCGTTGTGAGAAACAAACTATCAAAACCTCCACATGTTTCGGAAGGATAGACCATCGCCACATGTTCAAAACCCTACCTCTGATACTTAACGTTGATTCAAAAGCTACCGTTGCTAGAGGAATGGTCAAAATATCTCTAGGTAAGTGAGAAAGCTTCCCATATGTAATCTCATTTTCTTTCCAAAATTCAAGAACATTGAAGGGTGTATTTCGATCTTCATCAAGTTTAGGATCTTCAAAGTACATATCCAATTTGATTCTTTTGAAAACATTATTTGTTGACTTTTCAATAATAGTATCCTGATATACAACAACAAAATAAAATAAAACAGTTCGACAAATATAAAATATCAACAGATATTAAACATTACATGTAGCTTTCATTTAGAATAGAGATGTATAATAGTGCCAAGGAAAATCATTTGAAACAAGTATTTGTCATCAAAAGTTGTGTATATATTTTTAACCACGAAAAATTTCCCACAAGATACAGATAGTATACATACATGAATGAAACACATCATACATGCAAGAAAAGTCAAGAAAGCTCAAAACAAAGTTAAGTAGGACAATCGAAACATGTAAAAATAAAAACTTACAGCAAAACCAAACTTGCGCTTGCGGTTACTTGACGTTTCAGTCCTTGGCTCGTTGCTTGCTGTTGTTGTTGATGCATCAGGTAATTCAAGTGATATGTTTTGTTCCTGGTTTAGCATAATCTTCATAAAACTTCTCTATCTTGTATAACACATCATTATACTTCATAACAACGATTGTTTCATCATCATAGAGGCTTTGAAAGCAGTGTTTCAGAACTTGTTTCTTACAACGAGGATCAAGGACTAAAGCAAAAGCAAATAGAGCCCCTTGACTATTGGATCGTGTTAGTAGTAAGAGTATAAGTACGTCCTTAGAGAAACGTCCTTATGCAACAAAATTTTAACTTAGCAGGAATGAAAGTAGAAATAAGATAAGGACGAGACTTCCTTATCATATTTATGAGTGAGTCCTTATGGGACAGGAACTTATCGCTTGGCGTCCTTCTCCTTCAGACAAGCCTCTATCTTCAGAGTAATCCCCTTCTCTTTGATATCAGCCTTGTCCTTCTCCCTTCTTCCTTCATGCTGTTTCAGTTTCCCATAGATTTCACTCATGGGAACTCCTTTATTTGTGGGATTTCCCTTGAAGGTTGTGCAATCGAAGTTCCATTCTCCAGTAAGGTTGTCTATCACCACCTGAATCTCCATTCTTTGAGTGATTTCAGTTTTAGTAATCCCCAGTTGGTTCAGCTTGCTACACAAGGTCCATAGTCATTAATGGGTTCATCCGACAACAACTAGAAACAGAAGAACTCTCTTTTAGCAATCATTTGGGAGTCCTCCTTCATGTCTGAAGTGCCCACGTAAAACGTTTCAATCGCCTCCCACATTTCTTTAGCGCTCTTGAGGTTGCTCACTCGTGTGGCATCCCTCTCACACATGGGGTTTCGTAGGTAGCAGATAGCTATAACGTTTGTTTCCATCAATTTGAACTCTTCCAGTCCCCATGACTTTTCGTTATTCTTTTTCTCAATAGGGACCTTGAAATCACCGTCCCGAATGACTTGCTAGCATTGATAGTTCTGCCCTCTGAACCAGTTCTCCATTCTTTCTCTCCAACAGTTGTGGTTCCCATCAGTCAACCTTGGAGGCTTGTTCATGTTGATTCCAATTGGTTCCATGTCTGTCATTGTACTTGCAACTACTAAGAATCTAGAGCGCCTGCTCTGATACCAATTGTTGGATCGTGTTAGTACTTAGTAGTATAAGTAAAAGGACGTCCTTAGAGAGGCGTCCTTATGTAGCGGAATTTTAACTTAGTAGGAATGAAAGCAGAAATAAGATAAGGATGGGACACATGTATTTATAAGGGAACCCCATTAAGACCAACTAGTCCTTATGCATAAACCTCTACCTCCGAGGAGGATTTTCGAATGATTTCCTTATCTTATTTATGAGTGAGTCCTTAGAGTTTACAAGGCGAGTTCCACTCTTCTCTGAACTAAGGTGACCGTCTCTAAGTTCACTAGTGACTCCTTTTAGCCTAAATTGTTAATCTAGCACTCACAATTACAAGGACGCCAAACACACATATCTCACAGTCCTTCGGAGACACGGTTCTTAGTCATAAACAGTTTTGGTTTTGTTCTTGGACTTCATCTCGATTGACACACGCAACTCACTATGTTCTTGAGTTGTTCTTGGTGTTCTTGATCGAGTTGTTCTTGAGATTCGCTCTCAAGTGTGTGTAAGAAGTCACATCACAATAAATACAAATAAATGTACTTATAGTGATTGGGAAAACCACCTTTCTTCGGACCCTTTTGCCCTCAGTAGTCCTCAGTCGTACGATAAGATCGAGAGTTCGTACACTATTGTATTCTTCCCAAGGTTGGCTTTAAGGTTTCTTGGGAATCTTACATGTGTTCTGGTCCCCTACATACGAAGCTTCTGAGAACTAGCGGCTTGTCTGGTGATGTCATCTTTGTTGACAGCTTGTCTTTGAACATTTGAACTTTGATGCGTGTTCTTGCTTATTAAGGATTAAGTCTTCATCTTCACATAAACTCATTCTTGTTCGTTCTTCTAAGTCTCTACGTCCCTACTCCTTAGGGAGTGCAATTCACTTGTTGTCCTTTCTGCATGATGAGCGTCCATGTAAGTTCTTAGGATATAACTTAGACAAACATATTGAGGTTATCATTATCAAAACTTAAGGACGATTATTATTGATATGATGTTAAGTAGTAGCGTCCTTAACATCGTCCCAACATTAACCATCTGAATTGAACTAGTATTTGTCAGATTTCTCCTTCATTACTCTAGCCATACTACGTAAATTCTAGTCATCACTTAACTAGCTCATTTAAAAGCATTGCAATCCTCCAAACATTCTCAAAATAAAAATTCGCCATTGGATCCTCATGACCAAAAAACAAATCAGTAATGTCAGAGAAGGGTTCCAAAACATCTTGAAGTTGTTCAACCATGTTCCATTCTTCTTCATGATTGGTGTGGATCGCGAGGGTCTAAAGTATACAATTTAACCCGACCTCGTAGTAGCACGTGGTGGGTGTCGAACGTTCAGGAATTCTGTCGATTGGTGTACCTAAAAGACTTGAAAATGGAAAAAGAAAAGCTAAAACAAAGGAAAACAAGAGAAATCGCTCGGGACCTACACTGGTCACTTCCGGCCCGAGGTGGATCGACGAGAAGAGAGTCGGGACCGACACTAGCTAAGTCGGGCCCGATGTTGCTGGGTAAGTCGAGCTTCAAATTGGAGAGATAGATCTCGGGTTTTTGGGTTCCTCCTCTAGTAGGTGTGGGCTTTTCCACCCCAATTCAGGCAATAAATGTTGATCCTCGTAGGATCGAGGTTGTTCGCCTTGTTCCCGCCACTTCTACACGTCGACCCATACGGAATTTGACCTCCCTTTCCATGCAAGGTCTCGTGATGGGCAATTGTTCACTTCCGTTCACTCTTGTCAACCACAAGACCTTGATCCCTTGCTTCCACAAAGAATTGTAGCTCTATGTAGAGTGGGTTCCTAGATCAATCACCTAAGTCTATGGAATTGGGGTTTCAAACCCATCCTAGCTAGAGGTTTCCCCCATAGCCCAAGATCAATGGAATCTACTCCATATGGCTAGAGTGAAAAGCAAGCAAAACACAAAGCAAAGCAATCTCAACCATCAAACTCAAATCAAATCAAAATCTCATTAACTAAGCAAAAGAAATCCACAAATCCAAGTTCAAATCCACAATAGCCAAGCAAAACAAAGCCAAATTCACTAACAATCCCTAGATCTCTCCTCTCCGCCACCGAATTCTCTTCTTCTCCCTCTCTTCTCCTTTCTCCTTACTCCCCAAGTCTCCCTAGAGCCTTTGAGAGGTGATTAGTGTTGTGTGTGTGGATCATTGTCTTCCTCTCTCTAATTAGAAGATAAGAATCCCCAAGATCGAAGAGGGGCAAAAGAGGTAGTCCACAATTGTTTGCCTTGGAGCCCAATCCTCACTTCGACCGACTCGGACCGACACGGAGGTATGTCGGGCCCGATGTGCTGGCACGACGGTCCGAGGTTGGTAACTCGAACTCGGTCCCGACTTGCTCTGGAACTCAGTCCTGGTCTCTAGCCACTTCATCTTCTTGGTTCTTCTCTTGCTTCTCTTCATGGGTTACTCCGCTCTTCCGCTCCTTGCCTCGGGCTTTGCTCCTTCTTCGGGTCTCCTTTAAATTAGTCTTGAATCATGCCAAAAACACCTACAAAATTATACAAAATTCGCATAGTCTTCGAATCTCATAGAAAAGCGAGAACTACACTAAAAAGGGACAAAACACACAAGAAAAGGAACAAAATACACTTATTTACAATAGAAAATAACCTCTAAAACACCACCAAATTGAGAGACATCACTTCACTTGGAAGATGCTTATATCCGGAACTGGAAGAACCCATGTCTACGAATGCAGTACCGTACAAGAGAGGTCTATCTAGCATAAAGTAAGTGGAGTTCCACCTAGTAGTAACATCGAGCATCCCTTGGTCTCATTAATGTTTGCATTTTTCACACTAATGTTGAGCTCTCTTTCTAGACTCTGACCAACTCACATACTTCACACTTTCCCTTATCTTTGTGACACAATGCTCAATCATATTAAGACCATACTTAACAATAAGATTCAAAACATGAGCAACACAACGAATATGAAAATATGCACCTTATTTTACTAATGACTTTCCACGATTAAGTGGTGTTCTCAAGTAGTCCTGCATCTTATCATTGCTAGAGGCATTATCTATTGTGAATGAGAAGATCTTGTTTTCAGTTCCCATGATTCGGCCTATTTTGTATAAGTTAACTCTTGTATTTTAGGGCTATATTGAGAATGTTTAGGTTAGATTTGAGCATTATTGTAATATCTAGGCCGAAGACACAAGGATGCAAGAATCAAGAGTTCTAAGGCGTTTTGAGCTGTCTGCGCGACATCACTTGCTTGCGAAGGCTATATCTTGAGCTACAGAGGTCGGATTGAGCTGACTCCGGTTCCATTTGGAAAGCTAACTTCAAGGGCTTCAATTTAGCTTTTTACACCAAAGTCAGATTTCAAGCCGAAGATGGTCCAAACAGCCTCCGAAGTGACGCCAAAGGTTTTGTCGAGATTCCGCGACCGCGGGTTGTCCACCCGCGACCGCGGTGACTTCCGAGAAGACTTGTTCCATTCTGTTGCGAGAGCGCGGGCGCGGCCATGGCGACACGACCGCGGCGATGCTGGATCCGAAGCGGGCGGAAGATCTATCTTCTTTCTATCTTCTTATCTTTTCTCTTTCCTTTTCTATCTTTTCTCCTTTCCTAATTAGATTAGGAGAGCATGTTCTGTGGGTCTATATAAGGAGGAGCCTGCCTTAGGTGACATTCCAATTCATAGTTAGGTTTTCAATTCTTCTTAGTTTAGTTATGGAGAGCAAGTCTCCTTGGGTTTATTCAAGGGAGAAGCTCTGATGTATGAACTTGTGAGGTTTTGGTAATTGATTTCTATCCTTTGGTCGATATTGATACTCTTGTGCTTCATCCCATGATCTATGTTTGATTTTATGAGCCTGATCAACTTGTTTGATTAACTTAGATCTATTGTTTGAATTAGGATTGGTTGTTGTCTATGCATCTTTCCTATTTCTCGAAACAACTCTATTGTAGGACCGTGGACTAGTTTAGGGAAGAGTATTCAATGGTTTAATTGTGCATGAGACTCGTAGCCTGATAGCATGATTTGATTTCCTAATATCCTTGTTCTCTATGCTAATTCTAGGTTTAATCGTCCTTGCCTAGGGTTATAGAATTGCTTGGACCGTGGACTTGCGATTGTTAATGATCAGGATAGGAATTAACCATAGGTGTGAATGAAGTCAATGAATGAATCTATGATCGAGTGATTATATTGGAGTGGATCTTTTGAATGAACCTGCCTCTCATCTATTTGTTATTTGTTTGCTATTTGTTTTTTAGTTTAGATTAGTTTAGATCTCTTCTCTAAATCCCCCTTTTCTTGGTTAATAATAATACTAATACTAGAAGCCATAGTTCTCTTGGGTTCGACCCCTTGCTTACTTGCTATACTTAGTTTGTTTGTTTGGGTTATTTATCTTTGATCTTGGCACGACGACTTTAGCCGAGTCATCCCCATTCTTGAATTAGCTTTCACTATACATGGCATACCCCGTGTTCCCTGATTCTAAATGAACAAAGTTCAACACTGTATTGTTGAGTTTCCAACTAGAATCCACATAATGAGCAGTCGAACACATATACCCTAATGTTTGACAAGAAGTCCACATATTAGATGTAAGCAAATGTGACCAGGAACATTGGAAAGAGTCTATTTCAATTCATCGTTTAACTTTGCATGCAATCTTAAGCGATCAGCTTTAATAGTATTTCTACAAATGGTTTGAACCTCATTGCTCAAATATGCATGAAGATCCCTGTTTCCCTCGTGTTCAACCCATGAAAAAGCATAACCGCGCCTAATCACTACTTTAGGTACCGATTCTCTATAGTGTATTTGATCAAAAGATGAATGTTCTTGATCGCTTTTATTTTGAAATTCCTTATATGCATTGCATTGCTTAAGATGTTCTTTCATATTCGTAATGCCAAAACGTGAAATAGATATAAATGAAGCGACCTTACCATGTTTGTAATATGCTCTTGGTTGTAACCCCTCTTGTTTAATCTCACCAACCTCGAGTTCATGCCAGATCACGCTTCAATTCGTTTATTCATCACCCTTTTAGTCGGTGTGGCAGTTGCAACAATAGCTGCAGGGATGATAGAATCATTGTTAACTATGTCATACGAAAATTATGAGTCCTCTAGTGAGATATCTGCTATGGTTACTGTACACAGTGTAAGAAAATACGTTAGTTCAAAACAAAAACACAAATCAGAAAACTTACAAACCGGACAGTATTTGTGTATTTTGATGTTGCTCCTTCATTATGAAATAAATGACAAGTTTAGCATAGATCAAAAAATTGAATTAGGAACTTCTGTATAAAAACTGTGTTCTTATGGTGAGCCAACTACTGAATAGAGATAATGTCCATGGTAGTGGATGGGAGCTTATTGTTACAAGTCTGCAACTTATCAATTGGATAGATTCTTTGTTATGTCTGAAATCTAAGACAAGATAGCAAGCTACTCAGGTCAAGGCCAATGCGTTTATACCCAAATACACAAATACTGTCGGAGTACCTAACCTGTGTTTGAAACTCTAAAAGCTCGTATTTTACTTGTATAATTCTTAAATTCATTTTTAAGGATGAGTCACTAATGCTTTTCTGAAACTCTGAAAGCCCAATTTTAAGAAAACACATAAGTAATTGATGCAAAAGGGAAGATGGAGGGAGAGCAAAGCGCAAGTAGAAAACCTTACAAACCAATGCCGAAACAAATCGATGATGACGACTTTCTGGAGAGTGAGTAAGTTGCTTCCTTCCACATTCACAAGTGAATGAGAGCCAGGAAGCGGCTCTTGGGTGGTGGATGATGACGATTAGAGCCAAAGCAGCGAAGCCACCAAAGTAGATTGACGATGAATCGAATATGAAGGCGGCGTGAAGTCGGAGACGAAGCAGCGTCAAGGGCGCCTTTGTGGTAGTGGGTTGCCACGAAGTGGTCAAGTGGAGTTGAGGGCGCCTTTGTGGTGGTGGACGGTGACGGCAACAACAACGTCAAGGGCGCCTTTGTGCAAACTGCATTTTTCAGGAAGAAGAGCGGTAAACTAGAAAACTTGCGAAGAAGAACGAAGAATTGTGGAGTCGAGCTCAGGGTTAGGTTTTGTGTAAAAGCGGCGGTAGACATATAAAAATACAAACTAGGTTTATGAGATAATTTAATACATAATACATTATATCTATAGAAATAAAATTAAAAAAATAATATTGTATATATTATATTATGCCTTTATTTAATACATGATACATTATATGTATTAAAATGAACTCAAATATCACGTGTGCGGATCAGGTAAGCGGGTCAGATCGGGTCGAAGTTTCGGAGATATCATCACCCAAAACTGAACTCGATCCCTTATTAAGTTCTCCTAAGAAACCGTCCTAAAATAATTTATCTAGAATTCACATTATTACTCAAACAAGTATGTAGTTAAGTTATTAAATTAAGTTTAGCTTTTGCATATTACAATAAGTGTTAAATATCATATCAATCAAGAAAGACTATATTTAAAACATAAAGAATGATGTTTCCATCTAAAACAACGTTATCAAACGTGTTAACTATTTGATTGGTCAAATCAAGGAATCGATTTAAAACATACTGAATTAAGTTTGCATTTTAAAAAAATTACGATTATGAAACACGTTTAAGAAGTAAATAATAAATTATTAAGAAAAATATAGAATTTAAGAAAATAAATTAGACAAAGGCTATCTCCGTAAAAGGTAAAAATATCTCCGTAAAAGGTACATATAAGTCATCGACTTAACGGCTAGTAAGGTTTTACGAGGAATGTGTGCTTAAGTTTTTAACTCGCAAGACCTAATAGACTAATAGATAGTAGTTACAGACTTGCATAGTTGGACAAATGAAATATATCACATTATTAGAATATCGTTATAAATAGAATGAAAATAGCATATTGTATAGGATTATAAATAGAATATGGGTGATAAACACATGTACAATATTCTTAAAAGAACTTGTATATATGGTGTACATTATATTATACGTATTTGAACAAGAATTTTGCAAATATTATAATTATATTCAATTTAAATTAGACTAAAATAAATAAATTTGAAACTTACTGTCAAAACTTATATTAAAATACTTGTAAATTTTATATTTTGATTTTGGAAAAGAAATACTTTATGCATTTTAAGTAAGAAAACATTTATGCATACTCATCAAAATAATACAATTAGTCAAACATATTTACATTTATCAAAATAGCATATTTACATTTATGCATACTCATCAAAATAATACAATTATTCAAATATACATACATACACTTAAATAAGGGTGTATTTATGAATGATAAATATGAACATTAAGTACGAATACGAGCATTCTAAGAATACTCTTGTGTCGTATAAGTGTAAGTCATCATCATATTATATTAATTTTATTTTAGAATTACTAAAAAACAAAATTAGCTATATATGATGTTCATCTCGAGAGTTAAACTTTACAACTTTGCAATACATTCTCATTTTATAATAAATTATATATTCAAATAACTAGAAGAAAGGTCAATCCGAAATAACCGAAATAACATGAAGCATTATAATTCTAAATAAAATCGATCCAAATAACACCTGAGTCCGAATTGACCCGATCCGAAATGATCCGATTCGAAGCAATTCGAAGAGGACCCAAACTGAACTAGACCCGTAACCGAAAAACATCCGATCTGAACTAATCCGAAAAATATATTACGACCCGAAAACGATCCGAATCCGAAATAGACCCGAACTCGAACAACATCCGAACCGAACCGAACCGAACAAGACCCGAAATAATAGCACGTAAAACTTCATCACAAATATCGATCCAATACAACACCTGCATTAATTAACACAACTTCTTAATTACCTATAGGATCTGCGTTAGTACTTCAGAGGTCGTCGACACCTACGATGTCGTCGACCAGAGTTAACAACTAATGTTATGCAGCGGAATAAAGACACAAGAAAGATTGATACGTTACCACTTTAAACACAAGGAGTTATAGTGGAAAACTCTCTACAAACCAAATAGTTTGTATAGAGAAAAACCACTTGCCTTCTAAGCTTCAACTTAGAAGGACTTGAAGAGCACTTCGCTCGCTTGTATTGCTTTCTCGGATTACAAAGGTGTTCCTACTCCTAGATGTGAATCTCACGCACTCTAGCAAGTACTCTTGCCTTATCCCAATCCTCACTCAATACAATCTCGCTCAACACTCAACCTCCTAAGATCGAATTTCACGATCTCACTCAACACTCACTCACAATTACAATGTTTGCACTCTCCTCCTTCTTAGTCCTGGAGTGTATGAACGAAATGTATAAATAAGACTAAGAATATTGCTGCACGATTCAGCCAAATCGGCTAAAACATGAATCGTACACAATCTCTACAAGATCTTTCCTAAAATAAACTCTTAAGCCATGATAAAATCATCTTCAATATCTTCCTTGATCTCTTGATGATTTTCCATCTTTATGATCTTGTCCTTTCCTTAAACGAACTGCTGAATATGCTGGACGTGATTTCCATATAAGAAAAACACCTTGTTTCCTTTTCTGAATTTCCGCACGCGCTTCGCTTCTGGAAACTAAGGTCGGCAACCTCTTCGGTTTAGAACCATTAAAACACGAACTCGGTTTCCTAACATTACCAAACAGTGACACTCTGTGAGCAAATGCCCCACTTGTCTCTTTTTTTTGGTCGAAATGCCCCACTTGAATTGTCTCTTGTGGACCCATAAACTCACTTATAAAGCCCTCCAACATAAACCACCCATTCAGCTCTACCAACTATATAATTGTTAACACTAACTAACACATTGTTCCTGATCGATCGAACACTTTTGGATTTACATACTTGTGGTCTTGCTGTTGCAATATATATATATATATATATATATATATATATATATATATGGATAGAAACCAACTTCACAGAAAATTTGCTGCCATGAGACAATCCTCCTTTGATCAGGTTAAATCTTCTTCGTCGCTTGCAGCTTCATTCCTAACTTGTTCTTTTTTTCTGTTCTTTGCTTCATTTTGCCTCTCACCTTAAATACAAAGGATTGTCAATTAGCACGTACGCACAGCAATTGCATATGTATTAAGCAACGGTAGATCTGTTTGTGTTGGGACGGAATCAAGGACCCTTGCGTACTTGATAGTGTGCCCACACAAACCATCACTTAGTTTTGATATGACAAACTCACTGTGATTCTAATAAATTTGTCCAAGTGTTCAGGAACGCCAGTGACAAAAGGACAACAAGTGTGTGGAGCGTTCCCTAGACTTAGGGACGCTAGCTGACAGGAAGTAAGGACCAGCAAGAGACTACTTAAGCAAGGACGGAGTCCCAAGCAAGTAGGAACGCAAGCAAAGCGTCCTTACTCACTAGCCGACAGGATGACATCACTCGACAATATTTGATCATCCAAGGACACGTGGAGACCGATCCTGTAGCAGAGTTCATCAACACGTGGCGGCCGTACCTGTTGCGGAGTTCATCACACACAGCTGGATATAGGAAGCTTCCTCATCACCGCCATACTACGTGGAGGAAGATCCTGTAGCCACGTCCACGAAGGGCATGATTGTCCCAGAAGAATGACGCCCTTCCCCAAGTCCTATAAATAGCCCCAAGGCATTTATTGTAACGCTAACGCTTTCAAAGAATATTCAGAGAGAATCAGAGGAAAGCGACTCACTCAAGAACACGAAGAACTAGCTCAAGAACTCAAGAACAGTGTTAAGACTTTTGCTAGATCGAGTGAGATTTGTAACCAAAACCACAAAACAGTTTGTATTCAGAAAAACGCAAAAAGAGAAAGAGAGTCCTACGAAGTACTGTAGGACGTAGGGATAAATCCTTTAAGAGATTGAACTTGCTTAAGTTGTAGGCTTAGAGGAGTCCTTTACTAGTGGACTTAGGAAAAAGCTAAGTGCCAGAGAACTGTAAAGACTCGCCAGTACAACTGTAAGAACGTTCAATATAAACGAAAAGTTATTCAAAAATCCTCTAAGGAGGTAGAGGTTTACACTCAAGGACTACTTGGTCTTGAGTGGTTCCTCTATAATTCACTGCGTTCCTCATTACTTGTTTAGTACTTTATTTCCGCTGCATTACTCAAGGACGCCCCTACTCCTCGTAAGGGCGCCTGACCAAAGGACGCCTTTACCAAAGTAAAGAGCGTTCCTCAGTACTAACGATTCAACAATTGGTATCGGAGCAGGCGCTCTAGATTCTTACTGAGTTGCAGGTAAAAGATGGACATAGAACCAATGGGAATCTCCTTCTTGAAGCCTCCGCGCCTAACGGACGACAACTTTACCCGCTGGAAGATTAGGTTTGAGAACTTCTGCAGGAGTCAGAACTATCAATGCTGGAGAGTGATCATGAAAGGTGACCTTACCGTTCCTGCTGACAAGAAAGACAAAGAGGACGAGTGGGGTCCTGATGAATTCAAGCTCATGGAAACAAATGCTAAGGCAATATGCTTCCTTCAAGCGTCTCTTTGCGAGAGGGACGCCACCCGAGTCAGCAATTTGGCAACAGCCAAACTACAATGGGAAGCTCTCGAGAAGTACCACGTGGGTACGGTTGAGATGAAGGAAGACGTTCAGCTCGAAGTCAAGAGAGAGTTCTATGCTTTCAGAATGTTGCCCAATGAAACAGTTAAGGACTACTCATACCGTTTTGAAGCTCTTGTCACCAAGATGAGGAACTTGGGTATTCCAGAAGCTGAAATTTCAAGGAGGAACAGAGTTCAAGTGGTCATTGATGGACTAACAGGAAAGTGGAACTTTGATAGAACCACGTTCAAGGAAAATACAGCTAACAAGACTCTAGATATGGAAGAGATCTACGGGAAGCTGAGAGGATATGAAGCAAGGAGGGACTCTGATTTGACTGAGCTGGCACGGAATCCTCAGACAGATCTGGCCTTGATGACATCAACACCAGAGTACGCTGAGTATTTATGTCGCCAAAGAGAACTAACTATAATGGTGGAAGCCAATAAAAATGAGAACCGTGAGAAGATGCGCGTTCAAGCTTTAAAGGAAAAATAAAGCAAGACTAAGGAACAACTTGATGAAGAAGAAGAACTTGCTCTTATTCACAAAGCTCTCCGTTCTTATGGCAAAAGGAACAAATATTTCAACAAACACAAGATGCCTTACAAGAAAGAAAGTCCCAAGTACACTGAGGCAGAGATGAAAGAACTTACCTGTTACAAATGTAACAAGAAAGGACACTTTGCTAAAAAGTGTAAAATAGGAATGTCCTCAAAGGAAATGAAGACAAAGGCCCTCATTCGAGCGTTCGCATCTGCATGGGATTATGTCAGTTCTGATGATGAAGAACCCGATGAACAAGCGGCGTACATAGCTATTAAGGACGCCTCTGATAATGAACAAGTAGCGTACATGGCTATGGAGGTCGTCACAATTGTTGAGGAGGACGCTCCGAAATCTGAAAATGAGGTAACTCGTGAATCTATGATGAGTTCCTTAGAAAATTGTTTTAAATCCAAGCTTATTAAACTCATTGGTAAAATCATGGAAGAAAGTGTAGTCATGCAACACAGAATGGATGAACTTGAACTTGAAAATGAAAATATTTTGGTTGAATGTGAGAACTGTGCTACAATATTTATGCAACTAGAGTCCTCATGTGAAGAAAGCAAATCTCTAAAAACTGAAGTGATGTGTCTTAAACTAGAGAACGCTAAGCTTAGGAAAGAAGTGAAAGTGTTAGGAAAGAATCCTATCATTGAGGAAGTTAGACCAATGGTGTTTGTCCCAGCCAAAAGAGGACTAGGTTATGAGTCTGACACTAGGAACTCTCTCCCTAGAGACTTTGAGGCAAGCAAAACTTCAGAACTTGAACTTGAAAGAGAGAAAACCAAGAATCTTCTTGAAAGAATTAGAGTCCTAGAGAGTGGAGAGAAAGGTCAAGAGGATTACTACACCAACTCCACTAGTCATAGGATCTATAAGAAAATTGCTAAAGGGGAAGGTTCAAAAGTTTGTGATCCTCAAAAGATGAAGAAAAACAAAATCCAACGTCTCAACAAGAAGTACTACCTTGGTACTTACTCTAGGACGTGTTGGTACTGTGGACAAGGAGACCACTTCAAATATGATTGTTTAAAACTGAAGGAAGACATTGAAAGTTGAAAAGCTGCTAGGACTAACATTGAAAATGATAAGTCCGTTCCTAAGGCTAATCCTAGGCGTTCTAGACGCTCTAGGAACTCTTTCCGAAAGCATGCTATTTCAAATGATGTGAATATAAATGACTACATGCCAGAACCAGAGTTCTATTACTGTAACGAACCAGGTAAGGAACACCTTGCCTGGGTCGCCAAACACTAACTTTGTTATGGCAGGTGGAAGTGAGGGGATGCCCGTGGATCATTGATAGTGGCGCCTCAAATCACATGACAGGAAGCCAGATCCATCTCACTTCTATCCAAAGTAGTGCCACGGGAGGAACTGTCTCGTTTGGCAACAAGGGCAAAGGAAAGATCAAAGGGACGGGAACTGCCATTCTAAATCCGTCCATCAAAGCAATAAATGTCAGTCTTGTTGAAGGACTTGGATTCAATCTCCTTAGCGTCTCTCAAATGTGTGAACAAGGTGAAAATCTAGTCACGTTTGACTCAATGGAATGCCTTGTCATCAACAAGAAGTCCAACAAAGTTGTTCTCAAAGTAGTACGCCAGAACAATGTCTACATCTTCAATAAAGAGTTCAAGCCTAAATCAGAATTATGCCTATCTGTTTCAAAGGAGGACGCTGATCTCTGGCATCGCCGTCTTGGCCATGCTGGACCAAGCACAATCCTTAAGCTACACCAAAGAAATCTTGTGAAAGGACTTCCCCGAATTGATCCTGAGAAAGTTGAACAGTGTGAAGCCTGTATCAAAGGGAAGCAAACAAGAACGTCCTTTAAGTCCAAGAACGAAATCAGTACGAAGAAGCCTTTGGAACTTCTTCACATGGATCTTTGTGGACCAATGAAGACGCTGAGCTATGGTGGAAAGAGGTACATTTACGTTCTCGTATATGATTTTTCTCGATTCACTTGGGTTCTTTTCTTGGTGTCAAAAGCAGATTGTTTCAATGCCTTCAAACTTTTCATCAAACAAGTGGAAGTTTCCCTTGAGACGCCTCTCAAAGCCATACGATCGGACCATGGGACGGAGTTCCAAAACTCAGAGTTCCTGGTCTACTGTGATCAACATGGCGTTTCTCACAACTTCTCAGCTCCAAGGACTCCTCAACAAAATGGAGTCGTGGAAAGAAAGAACAGGACGTTGGAGGACATGGCAAGGACTATGCTCTTGGCAAATAGCGTCGCCAAGTACTTCTGGGCAGAGGCTATTGCTACAACATGCTACATCATTAATCGTGCCATGATCCGTCCTTTGGTGAAGAAGACGTCCTATGAGTTATTGAATGGAAGGAAGCCTCGCATTGATTATCTCAAAGTTTTTGGATGCAAGTGTTTCGTCCACAACAATGACAAAGAAAGACTTGGAAAGTTTGATGCAAGGAGTGATGAAACCATATTCCTTGGGTACACTCTCACCAGCAAAGCATATAGAGTTTTCAACAAAAGGACTCTAAAGCTTGAGGAGAGTATTCATGTTGTGTTCAAAGAGAGCTCTTCTCACAAAGAAAAACCAAGTAAGAAAGAACGCTCTTCGTCACAACAACAGGACGACTCTGAAGACGAAGTTGAAGATTTGTCCTCTGGAAAATACTATGTTCCTAATACGCTACTCCAAATCCTGACGAAGTCTCAGTGGACGTTCCTAGTGTTGTTCAGGGAGTTCTCTCTCGTAGTGAATCCCTAGTTCAACAAGATATGGCTGAATCAAGTTTACAAGGCGAACAACGTCAAGGTGTGGACGCTCTCTCTGAGGGGGAACACACTGAGGACGATGCTCAAGATGATAGTGATGATTCTGATGGAGGCATTGATCCAAGATTTGCTCAATTATTTCAAAGGGAGTCCCGCTTCTCTAGGGACCACCCAACTTCTCAGATTGTCTCAGATCCTTCTCAAGGAGTTCAAACCAGGTCAGTTACAAGCAAGTCCCAAAGTGCAAATCTAGCTTTTTGTGCGTTCAATGCTTTTGTGTCTATGGTGGAGCCAAAGAACATCAAGGAAGCACTCCAGGACACTGACTAGATTCAAGCAATGCAAGAAGAACTCAACAAGTTTGAAAGAAACAAAGTTTGGACCCTCGTCCCTCATCCCAAAGGCAAAAACATCATAGGGACGCGCTGGGTGCTCAAAAATAAGCTTCATGAAAGTGGACGCGTGTCAAGGAACAAGGCAAGACTGGTGGCTCAAGGATTCAAGCAAGAGGAAGGTATAGACTATGATGAGACCTTTGCACCTGTTGCTAGAATTGAAGCCGTTCGTCTTCTTATTGCCTTCTCCGCGCACAAGGGATTCAAGTTATTTCAGATGGACGTCAAGACTGCCTTCATGGGACTGAGCACTCAAAAGCCTCCGTCCAACGCTCTAAGCTCCCTCCCAGAAAATGGCTTTAAAACAACTGATGAAGAACTGCCTGTGCTTGAAAGAGTGTTTCAGGGTAAAAGACCTTATGGACTTGACAGGGTGGCTCATGTGTTGAGCAAAGTTGGCGCCATTGCACATTACTTTATTTGTTACGCCGTCCTTCCCAGGCAAGAGAAGCGTTCTATCGTTCAAGCACATGATCTCATTTTGATTGACGCTCTTCTCGACCGCCGCCCCATTAATCTTGCCAGAATTGCTATGCAACATATGGCTAAGTGTGGGAGGAAGCGACATGCTTTGCCATACCCAGGGTTGGTCAAGCTGATCCTCAAGGCCCAGAATGCTTATGATGAAAGTGCTCCCTCTGAGGAACTAGGACTGAACTGGAACCCTAAGAGTGGACTTGTTGAAATAAGGCACAACGAAGAACTGCCCTCCATCAAGAAGCAGTTGGAAGCTGAAGCAGAGGAAGCTAAGAAAAAGGCTGAGCAAGAACGCCTAGCCCAGGAAGCTGAAAACGAGCGTCTTGCTTCTATGCATCAAGAGACCGCTTTTGAGGAACAGCCCGCAGTTAACTTTGCAGCTCTTGATCAGCTGATGATGGCAGCGTCCCCTCCTACTTCTGTACCGCATATGGACGCTCCCTCTTCCAGTTCTGGTCCAGCGCCTCGTCCTGCCCCAGCTAATCCTGAACAGCATCCTCTTGTAGAACTTATGGGTGCTATTATGAACAATTAGTGTCTAATCTTCTCGGCTCTTAAGGACTTGTCTTCGGCCTTCACTAAGTCGGCAGAACTTCATGAACAGCTTCTCAAGTTCTATCAAGACCAAAGTCGTCCTCAGTGATCGCCGTCCTCCACCCTTTTATCCCTCAAATGTTTTGCTTTTGCTTCTTTCATTTTTCAAACACTTGGTTTGTAATGACAATGATTCTCACTTTGTTTGAATGGCTATTACATGGTTTGCTTGCATTATGTTTGTTTAAGCGTTCCCCTGCCTATAGTTGTGTTTTTATGCTAACGCCCTTATCACTTGTTATCCTTTTCGATGATGCCAAAAGGGGAAGTATAGTTTTGTAGAGATGCGCTACGAAATAGTTATCAAGAATAAACAAGTGTTAAGGGGAAACTATTAAGTGAAAGATCTAAAGAACGCCATGCTAGAATAAAAGAGGACGCCTAGAAAGTTTTCTAGGACGCGACTCTCTCCTTAAAATCCAAATGTTAGAGAATCAAAGAATGAAAACTTGTGCTTACTGAAATTTCGCTAAGTGTTAGAGGACGCTTCTATGTTTTCATGCATGCTAAGTTCCAATGCCAAAACTATTTTGCTGAAGAGTTTGTCATCATCAAAAAGAGGGAAATTATTGGGATGCCATCAAGGACGCTTGCGTACTTGATAGTGTGCCCACACAAACCGTCCCTTAGTTTTGATATGACAAACTCACTGTGATTCTAATAAATTTGTCCAAGTGTTCAGGAACGCCAGTGACAAAAGGACAACAAGTGTGTGGAGTGGTCCCTAGGCTTAGGGACGCTAGCTGACAGGAAGTAAGGACCAGCAAGAGACTACTTGAGCAAGGACGGAGTCCCAAGCAAGTAGGAACACAAGCAAAGCGTCCTTACTCACTAGCCGACAAGATGACATCACTCGACAATATTTAATCATCCAAGGACACGTGGAGACCGATCCTGTAGCAGAGTTCATCAACATGTGGCAGCCGATCCTGTAGTGGAGTTCATCACACACAGCTGGATACAGGAAGCTTCCTCATCACTGCCATACTACGTGGAGGAAGATCTTGTAGCCACGTCCACGAAGGGCATGATCGTCCCAGAAGAATGACGCCCTTCCCCAAGTCCTATAAATAGCCCCAAGGCATTTACTATGACGCTAACGCTTTCAGAGAATATTCAGAGAGAATCAGAGGAAAGCGACTCACTCAAGAACACGAAGAACTAGCTCAAGAACTCAAGAACAGTGCTAAGACTTTTGCTAGATCGAGTGAGATTTGTAACCAAAACTACAAAACAATTTGTATTCAGAAAAACCCAAAAAGAGAAAGAGAGTCTTACGGAGAACTGTAGGACGTAGGGATAGAATCCTTTAAGAGATTGAACTTGCTTAAGTTGTAGGCTTAGAGGAGTCCTTTACTAGTTGACTTCGGAAAAAGCTAAGTGCCAGAGAACTGTAAAGACTCGCCAGTACAACTGTAAGAACGTTCAATATAAAGGAAAAGCTATTCAAAAATCCTCCAAGGTGGTAGAGGTTTACACTCAAAGACTACTTGGTCTTGAGTGTTTCCTCTACAATTCACTGCGTTCATCATTACTTGTTTAGTACTTTATTTCCGCTGCATTACTCAAGGATGCCCCTACTCCTCGTAGGGACGCCTGACCAAAGGACGCCTTTACCAAGTAAAGAGCGTTCCTCAATACTAACGATCCAATAGTTTGCATTCTGATCTGCACTGCAGGGGTATCTTTATGAGCAATTCGTTGAGCTAGAAGAGTTACAAGATGAAACAAACCCGAGCTTCGTGGAGGAAGTGGTGACCTTGTTCTACAAAGATTCAGCAAGGCTCTTGAACAATATAGACCAAGCATTAATGTACCAAATCTAGCTACCTCTTGCTCTAATTACTGCTTATAGCTACCTAACTGCCTACTACATTAATCTTTCTTTAATTATAATATTTCTAACACATGTATATATATTGATACTTGTTATAGAAACAAGGACAAGGGCGCTCTAGATTTCGGTAGGCTGGACAACTTCATGCACCAATTCAAAGGAAGTTGTTCAAGGTTAACTAACTTGATATATATAGGCCATTTCACTTGGGGACACACCCTATTTTTCATATGGGAACACCCTATGGGGGGTATATAAGAAAAAAAAGGCCATTTTTACAACCCAACCCACATTCTTACTCTCTCTTCCTCCCAACACTCTCTTCCTCTTCTCTACAATCTCTCTTCCTCTACAATCTCTCTTCCTCCTTTCAAGCTCCATCAACAATGAATTTGAACTCAACAACCAATTGAAGTTCAAATCTACCATTAAGGTCAGTAATCTTCTCCTGTAATACTTTTGATTTGCTACAACAAGCTTAGAAAGAGGATTTAGGGTTCGAAATTTAGGATTTAGGTTTTGAAATCGAAATTTAAGCCTATGAGTACTGAAATCTTGTCAAAACCATTAAGTAGTAGTAGTTTATACGTAGATTTGAAGTTTTTAGGTTGAATTTGGAACGAAATATGCGAAATCTGTCGAATTTGGAACGAACAGAAAGTCGGCTTCGCGAGCTTGAAGACGACCCAGAGCCGTTATGGCCGTGTTCGTCTGCAACCGTAACGGCCATGGCGTGATTCAGCCATAACGGCAAAATCAGTTCATGGCCGTAACGGCACGAGGCAGACATGGCCATAACGGCCGTAGTCGTACTTTGCCATAACGGCCGGAGGCGTACTTTGCCATAACGGCCCGATGCATTTTTGGCCATAACGGCCTATGTCTTATATTACAGTTCCGGACTATGCAGATTCATGAGCTTGTTTGGTTTTGGTTTTACAGATGTCGGATAGAAGTGCTCGTAAGAATCGTCGTGCCGAGCGTAGGGAATAGGCCAGTTTGTCTCAGCCGGCTCCGGCAGACAATGCAGCGGAGGAGGTCAATATAGTTCCTGCCACTTCCACGGTTATACGTTACGAGCGGAGGAAGCGTCGGCCGACCACTACAACATCACAGTCACAGATTGTGGTGGGGAGCAGTTCACAGGCGGCTCCTACGCCTCCTGTCCAACCAGTGCAAGTTGATCGAGGTCGATCTCGTCGGCCTACCCAGGAGTCTACGGGTGGTGGCACGTAGCCTACATCGGCATCGACTAGAGGTACTGGACGACAGAGATAGGTACCATCTAGTCGAGGCCCGATCTATCCGTTGCTCACCCACCCAGTTCCGGGGGGTCGGAGATCCCAGAGTTGCTTATGGGATTCGAGGCGCATGTAGCCCACAGCATCTACTCCGGCGTTGTAAGTTTTTTATTTTGTATCTGAGATATATATTCCTTTATTATATTTAATCTATCTCATAATCATTGTTTAACTTTTGCTTTCATGTTTTACAGGAGCGTGAAGCCCCTTTGAAGTTTCAGTACCGGCACACTCAGGTGAGCGAGTGGCTACCAACTCGGGAGGGTGATTGGATCAACTTGGTGTATGGTAGTGGGCTTGCTCATTTACTGACCCTGATGCATAAGAAGGTACACAACACCCTCATTTCGTCTTTTATTGAGAGGTGGCAGCCGGAGACAAACTCCTTTCATATGCCGTGGGGAGAGATGACCGTCACGCTGCATGATGTGGTGCTCATCCTTGGCCTCCCGATTGACGGTGATGCTGCCATCTAACGTCCAGATGATCGTTCTTCGATGAGACGATTTACGGACTTTTTTGGGGTACTTGATGATTGGATGCACTCCCCACAATACGATAAGGGTGGGGTCAGCCACCGTCATCTTCGGCAGCTTTGTATGGATGATGATCATATAGAGGACCCAGAGATTGTAGCAACTGGGTTTCTACTATATCTATTGGGATCCACGATTTGCCCAGACAAGTCGCAGAACCGGAGCCCTATAACATATTTGGACTTGGTACGGGATCATGATTCTGTGCAGAGGACATCATGGGGGTCAGTTGCGCTAGCTCATCTGTACTTAGCCCTTGGAGAGGCCTCTCGTGCTGGTGCGGCGGTTGTGTCTTTCTGTTACACTCTACTTCAGGTAATTGCTCGGTGTTCAATATTTCTTGTTGGTAACACTGTAAAGAAAAATCTCAATATGTACGTGTTGTTGAATTATGATGTTTTTTCCATTACAGTCGTGGATCTTCATGTACTTTCCTACGTTTCGCCCGGAATAGAACCCGTTAGGGCAACGCGAGACCCCATGGGCTGAGACGTGGGGAGATGGTGGAGCAATAGACAAGAGACGCAACTACAGAGCAGAATTGGATGCTATGTCTGCCGATTCTGTGAGTGTGCTATTTCGTTATTTCATTTGATCGATATTTTACTTTTGTAACAGAGACATTATTTTGAAATTCTGAATCAGGTGGATTGGATGCCCTATGGTCAGCTGGATTTAACCCATCCTTTCAGTACATCCCGGTTTCATGGTCTGATTTCATTTCTGAGTTCTGATGAGTCGTATATGCCAGATCGGTGTTGTCGGCAGTACTCATGCATACAGACGATACCTCGGGCCATTATCATGCCAGCGAAGGCCCATAGACCAGAGAAGGTGAAGGAGTACGTCGTGGAGTACGATCCAGCTAGATGGGTTTGGAATGCAAGGGATACCCACTCCATTAGGCTGGACTTGATGGGACCACCAGTCATCGACGAACCATCCGCATGTGTACAGGGCTATATGGAGTGGTTCCTTCCGCGTACTCATCCGTATGTCAGACCACCCACCGCGACTCTACAACAGGTATACTATCACTGATTTTACCATGTCGAAATTGGACAAACATGAAGATAACTTATTGCTTGCTATAATGATAGGACCTGTATGCGGCTTTGGGTTATCTATCTCTGTGGACGACATATGTAGATGTTATGCCTCCGGGTTGCCAACAGGATATCAAGAACGCTTATGACTTAATGAGTCGACATGTGCATCACGATGATGATGTAGATGACTAGGATCATATTGGATGATGTATGTTTTCTTTACGTTGGATTATGTTGGACGATGTTGTTTTCTTTCCGTTCACACGTTACTAGGTTTGTTTAAATATTATGTTGGATTGAACTTCGTACCATTCCATTTGCCAATGATGTTTGCTGTGAAACCATAAAAACAACCACAAGTTTGGCTTATATGAAAACATGAAAAACAACCACAAGTTTGATGTAAAAACATAAAAACAACCACAAGTTTGGCATCAAAGGCCTCACATGTTCCACACTGCGTTTGCTGTAAAAACATTGAAACATCCCTCAATCATGGTTTCCATCTCCTTTGAACTTTTTTGAACGATCATGTACTTCACATCCCATCAAAAGTACGTCGTTGTCACATTTAAGCTTCCACATGTTCCACACTTCCGGTAATGGTGAATCGTCAGAAAAAGACACCTAGAAGTGCAACAATTAATGTAAATATAATCAGGATTAAGTTTGAACAAGACGAAGAAAATGGAGCAAGAAGGTTTAAGAAGTGTCATACCGATATGAAATGAGATTCAGCTTGCAAGAACTGAATACATATTATCCCATTCTCCAAATTGTTGCGAGTGCTAACTAATGGAAGCCAAGCCATATTTATTGAAGATCCCACACAAACAAAGGGTCTGAAGAATGTTTGGGCCACCAAAAATCCCATTTCTGGAAGTGTTAGCCAAGTCTCCATGGGTGCAAATCCACGCTCAAAAAAAGCAAGTCTCTTCTTCAAGTCATCCACAGTCATGTGGTATAAGCATTTCTCGAATACATGTTGGTGTTCATTAAGCGTATTAAGCATCTGATACCGCACTTCGTACCATTTATCTTCACCCCATCCAAGAGAATGCGCAATTGATCTATATCATCAATTTCCATCTTTCTGAATGTATGCAAAACCATTCAAGTGCGGTCGCATGCATCTTGGGATCCCGTCCATGTACCTAAAATCCTTAAGTGGAAAAGGGGGAGTGGGAGGAGTTTGGGGTACCCTGGAAATAGATGCTGAAGAGGAGGGTCTCGGAGGAGTCGGAGGAGTCGGAAGAGTTTGGGGTACCCTAGAAATAGATGTTGAGGACGAGGGTCTCGGGGAAGTTGGAGGAGTTTGGGGTACCCTGGAAATAGATGCGGAGCAGGGGAGCCTCGTTGGAGTTGGGGTTTTAGGATGCTTAGGGGGGCGACCTCTTTGTTTTTTTGGAGGTGTTTGGTCCATCTCCTTGGCAACGTGCTCCCATTCACTAAGAAATCTTTTGTTAGGGCTATTCTTTGGCCGTCCCTTAGGCCTTGCGACATCAAATTCCTGCAGAGTAGTCTTTTCTCGATGAGCAACCTCCTTCAAAACACTGACACACTTTTGTTGTTTATCTGCTGACATTTGCAGAAATTCGTTGGTGTAGAATTCATCCATCAAACATCTTGCAACTTTCCGCTTGCACCCTTCATCATCCTCACTTTGGCCTACTCTCTCCATATCAAGCGTCCTCCAAAATACATGCATAGCACTTGGAGGAATTGGGATCTGACGGGCTACATGATGTACAATGGTATGGACACAAGGATTTCCGAGTGACACTGGTCTTTGACACCTACAAATGGGGTCAGTAGGAACTTCCCCCTTGTGGTACTCTCAATCAGAAACTCCATAGCTTTGTCAAAGACAGCATACTTCAATAACTTAAACACATCCACTGATGCCAAATGAGATCGTGTCTTCAGTACACTCTGATTGAAGGAAGTCTTTATCTCTTGCACTTGCATCTGCAGTAAATCATGATAATGACTGAATATTGTGTCAAGACGACTGTTGCCGGTACTAAGCCAATCTTTCAAGGATGAGTGTTGTCCTTCTACCCTGAAATGCATAATATATTTTTTTAACTTGCCATTAATAAACTATTAACCTAAAAGAGCGATGGACGAATGAAAGAAAAAAGTCAGCAAAATTCTTAAGAGCTGTTACGGCCAGAAGCAACTTAGCCGTTACGGCCTATGGCATCCCAGCCGTTACGTCCATAAGAAAATTAGCCGTAACGGCTAACTTCCTATAATCCATAACGGCTTGTCTTCAGTAGACGCTGATTTGTAAAAAATTAAACTAACATTTTACAGAAAATGCGTACCTGTTTGCTGTATTACATTCACATGTGAAGACTGTATCTGCCCAGGCTGACACGATCCTAGTCTTATACGGTTCAAGCCATTGTGATCTTACATATTGCAGAAGACTTTTTCTAGTTTGCCATTTTGCTTCAATTCTTCTCAACTCCCTCATGTACCCCTCTTGAGTTGTTTCTTTGAACAATACCCAATAATCATTTGAAAAAAACTTGGCATCTGCTTTACTTCTCATCACCTGTCTTGCCCTGGCCTCGATATTCTTTTCTATGTGTCGCCTGCAAAGTAGGTGTTTCGTGTTGGAGAATAGTCGGTCTAATGGATTCATCAAAGCTTTCTCCCAATCTGTCACCATACAAGTAGGCTCAACTTGTGCAACATCACAAAGCTTATGAAGTTGTTCAACGGCCCAAGTATAATTCTCTTCTGCCTCATGGGCTAAGAATGCACCCGCCAACGTGTAATTCTTCCATGTTGAAGTAAATCCAACAATTTCCAAAAAAGGCACCTTATACCTATATATAATCCAACATGTTAGTACATACACAACATGATAAAATACTAAATTTAAAACTTATGCACTACTTGACTTACATGTTTGTAGCATAGGTGGAGTCGACTAGTAAAACATAAGGAAATGCTTTGAGGAGAGCAATTGCATCCGGACTAGCAAAAAAGACATCAGTGATTCTATTGTTTTCTGCTCTATGCTCAATAAAGTAGTTGTACTCTTGAGCTTTATGAAAGAATTCTTGAACGACTGTTCTTCCCTCCATCCCTGCCTTCCGCATATTATATCGTAGAGTGTAAATTTGCTTCCTTCTCGTATAGTTCAATGGAAAATCATTTAATGCCTTTGCAAAATGGGACGGTCTACTATTGCTAGATGTCATTGACTTTGCCAACCGAAGTTTTTGCCCGTTGAGTTTTCCTGCCAATGGATGCCCATATAAATCATTTCTAATACCATGATTGTGAACTCCACACATAACCTTGATTTTCCACGATCCTCTTGGATGCTCAATGCAATGCAGCTCAAATCTACAACCGCATTTCTTTGACTTTATAGATTCACCCACCTTCTTTCCTTCTCTCTTCTTTGGAGTGCTTTCACCTACTCTCTCACAATGCAACCAAGACTTCCCGAGCTTAGATGTAGTTGACGGTTTGACTCGTTTAATTATTATGCACATGTTGTTTGCAATGCCGGTTGTCTTTGCCCATTCGGCTGCATCATCTCGGGAACTAAATACCCTATCGGTAGTGAATAACTTTGTATAATCATCTGACCACTGTGGTGCCTCCTCTACTGGGTTTTCAAACTGTGGAATGCCACTCAAAGGCGGAAGTCCATGCTCATAAAAATGTTGCGATGATCCCACTCCATAAGAGACTATCGGCAACTGTGAATACATGCCAGCAAACTGGTTTGTCTGTGAATACATGCTAGCAAACTGATCTGTCTGTGGATATGTGTCTGCAAACTGATTTGTCTGAGAATACATGCCAACAAACTGATCTGTCTGAGAATACATGCCAACAAACTGATTTGTCTGAGAATACATGCCAGCAAACTGATCTGTCTGAGAATACATGCCAGTAAATTGATTTGTCTCGGTCTGAGAATACATGCCAGCAAACTGATTTGACTGTGGATATCCAAAACCATATTGATTTGCCATCATCAAGTCTACATGCATGTTATTGTATGGTTCTGCTTGCATTTGCTGGTATCCATAAGCATGATTTGTATAATCGACATTTTGATCCGAACTGCCCTCTTTAAGTTGCAATTCATCAAGACTAATATAACTTCATTATCTTCCTGCACAATTACGACCAAACCAATAATGCTACGACCAAATCAATAATGCGCGTGAGAAGTTAGTGCGGAAGGAAAAAAAGTATGAAAAACAGCCGTTACGGCCATTGGAACCCCGGCCGTTATGGCCAGAAGGGTCACGGCCGTTATGGCGGAAAGGAAACCAGCCGTAACAGCTGTGAGCACCTGAGCCATAACGGCTTGGTTCCAATAGGTCATAACGGCCGGGACCTTCGAATTCACACCTTCGAATTTTATTGACAAGAGTTCAATGATCTTAACACTTGTTCTTTTCAATAAATATTTAGTCATATCTAACAACATTATACAAGTTAATATATCTATTTTCCACACAACAAAAACAATTATTACATCAAAAAAATAAACAATTACATGTACTTGAATAATAGTAAAGAGGTTGAAGAGTGATATTACCTCAATGTTATCCATATGTGTAGATTGTCCATCCAATCCATTGTAGTGTATAAATCCACCATTGTTATCCATTGAAGAGGAGAAAGAATAGTGAAAATGGAGTGAAAAGATGATGAAGGTGTTGGTAAAAATGGTGAAGAGTAGAAGATGAAGAGAAGAAGATGTTGGTAAAAGATGAAGAGTAGAAGATGACTTGTAGTAAATGAAATGGTAGTAAATGAAATTAGGTAGTAATAGGTGACTAATAGGTGCAAATAGGGGGTAATAGGTATTAATGGATAGTAGTAGACGGAAGAAAAAGGTTTAAAATGTAATAAATGTAAACGGCTCATTATGGCGGTAGGTGAAAATTACAAACGACAAATGGTAATGAGCCGTTACGGCCGAAAGCTCCCCAGCCGTAACGGCCGGGTCCCTCTTAGCCGTAATGGCTCGGCCCCTCTTAGCCATAACGGCTCTGTCCATCTTAGCCATGACGGCTGAAAATTTTATGGCCGTAACGGCTCTAGGGTGTGCTGAGGTGAAAAATAGGGGGTGCGCTGAGATGAAATGGCTTATATATATAATTTGAGAAAATGAAGAAAACGAGAGTACATATATAAATTTGTATGTGAAGTTCGTAGTACGTAGTGTTTATTTTTTTTTAAATGTTGGGCAATGTATATATGCAGCATTGGAGCTAAGAAAGTGAAAACTCAGTGCACACGCTTCAGGGAGTATTGTTGGGTAGGAAACATTGACGGGTAATTTTCATACCGACTTTTAATTTTCATGGCTAGCTACAATGTTAAGCTGTGTTACATCCTTAATTAATTAAGAATGATATAAAAGAGTGGCATGGAATGTGTTATATAGGTAATTACAAGAGAAGCTTATATATATATATATATATAGGTAGGTAGGTAGGTTCTATAGTGAACAACCTTCTATAGAGAACAAGTGAACAAATCTCATCCGTAGGATGAGATTTGTAATGGATGGTGGGATAAGTGTCTATAATATCTATTAATAAAAAAATTGAAAAAAAAAACAAAATAGGAGAGATTCTCTCCCATGATCTTTATAACCACCAACAATATAATTATAGAAAATAATAAATTGTCATTCTAGAAATTACGCATATAAAAAAAACGCGGATCCTCCATTGCCAGAAACCATTCGGAGAATAACGCAGATCCTCCATCGTCGCTCAACCTCTCGCCCTAGCGCCACCACTCCAGGGAGTTTTCCGGTGACCACCCATCGCCACCTTCCTTGCACCCCGCCCGACCAAATCCCTCCTCCAGATTCGGGGTTTCGCCCGTCCCCCGGATTGCGCCCCAGATCTGGTGCCCGACGTTGGTCGCTTCCTGATTCCACCCGTTGCCAATGCTCGTCCGTAGGTTCGGGTCCCCTCCCACCGGCCTCTCGTAGCCCCCAGTCGAACCGCGTTGGAGTTTCGCCCCCACCACGTTGCCAATTAGTTGTTGGATTGCTTCCGTGACCTATTTCTACGGATGTATATATGTACGGTAACATTGTATATGACAACCTGAGAGATGTATATACGAAAATTGTTCCGGCTAGATACTAATTGCATTATTGTATATATGTATAGTAATATTGTATATAACCACTTCGCCGGTGTAACCACTTCCCCGGTCACCACCATTGCGCTGACAACATCGAACCACCATTGCGCCGGCCGTCGGAACCACCAATTCGTTGGAAGGCCCCGTCGGAACCACCACGTTGCCAAAGACACCACGAACCACCACGTTGCCAATCATTGTATATATGTACAGTAATCGTGTATATGACAACCTGAGGAATGTATATACGGAATTTTTTGTGCTTCGATTGTTTATGTAACCTATTTCTTCAGATCAAGATGTATATATGTACAATAATATTGTATATGACAACCTAAGGCATGTATATACGAAATTTCTTGAGGCTGGATTGTTTAATTATGTGACCTATTTCTACAGATCAAGATGTATATATGTACGTTAATATTGTATATAACAACCTAAGGAATGTATATACGAAATTTGTTGTGGCTGGATTGTTTATGTGACCTATTCCTACAAAATAAGATGTATATATGTATAATATATTGTACTCCCTCCGTTTCAAAATACATGACCTTTTAGAAAATTCACGCATATTAAGAAACTTTCATATTACCTAAATTACCCTTGTAAAAGTCATGCATGTTGTTTATCAAAAAGAAAAAGCATGCTTGCATGTTCTACTTTTTCAATGATTGAGGTTATCATGAGGGGCATATCCGGAAAGAAGAGGGAAAAAATATAAAATGGTCATGTATTTTGAAACAACCTAAATTGTCTAAAAGGCCATGTTTTTTGAAACGGAAGGAGTATATGACAACCTGAGGAATGTATATACGAAATCGAGTGGGTGAGCGGAGGAAGTGAGAGGCCGAGCGATGGGCGGGTTGTCGTCGGGTTCTTGGTGGCCGACGGTGTCCAGGTTACAGATCTGGAACGATAGGTAGAGGAGAGGGTGAGAGAGAGTTGATTTTCCAAAATTCCTAGAATTAAGTGGTTTAATTTTGAAATTCCAAAATTCCTATAATCAATCATCACTTCCTACAATTAAGGGATTGGTTTAAATTTGAAATAGTGTCAAATTTGTAGGGATAATCTGAGTCATCCATTTGATTATCATCCAAAGGTCCACAATTGTTCACTTGTTCTCTAATACTTATGTGTTCACTTTTGAACTTTAATCTATATATATATATGTGTGTTATATAGGTAATTAAAAGAGAAGCAAAACCCATATATAAAGTATATGGGTTTTGCTTTGTGCATGCAAGTGCATCAAAACTTTCCAACATCCGAAGAGGGAATATGCAACACGTAAAAAGAAGCTTGAAGCCTACTTACAGGTTCCTATTCAAAGTTCCATGTTCTGTCAAAAAAAAGTTCCATGTTCATTCAAAAGTAGACTTAGCTAGCTAGAATAATAAATATTCTTATTCAAAGCTACTCGTTGTTATGGCTCCCTTGCTAACCAAAAGCTGCCCTGATATCAATCATCAGTTGGCAAGACGAGTCGGACCGAGGGACAACGCGACGCGATCAAGATAAAGATGCCTGGATCAGAGACAAACAATATGTCGATTTGTGTTGTACTTGTTTGATGTGTGATATATATAACCACCAATTTTGCAACTTTCATCCTCAACGGCTAATCATCCTACTCCCACCTCTTTTCTCCTTAATTGCCTCTATAGATTGTGTTGTAAGATATGCTTTTTGAATGAAATAATTGTCAAAGTTTTTGCTTAGCAATGAACAACAAAGCTGTGTGTACGTAGGAAACGCATCCTAAATATTGTTGGGGCTGAAGCCCAACTTATTATGGCACGAGCAACAAGTTGACCTAAAAACAGTGATTCAAATTGACTTGTCGACAGAATTCAGCTCAAAATACCACAACCTTTACCAAATAACCGTACCGTTACTAGTGTAGTTAATCTCGTTTTGCTTGTAAGGGTTAATACTAACACTTCTCTAAAAAGAAAAGAAATTGTTCCAATCTTCTGCTGCTTTTAAACACAAGACATACATCTTCAGCAATTTCCCATCAGAAATACTGAATAGTAACAACGCTAAGAACCAAAAACAAGTAAGACTGACCCGAAAGAAAAACAGAAATAATGTACATGAACTGGTTTGGCTCGCGATCCGCCATTCTTCAAAAAAAAAGGCTTGCTTATGCTATTGAAGTCCTGAATAAGAATGAAAGAAAAATCTCTTTCAGAAGGTTGGAATGACTTGATCACTACTGCAAAACAATCGGCTCATTTTCTCTTGAGCAGACTAGATCAAATTTGTATCTATTATTACTGACCATGCATGGCGACATCGAATGGCTTCTTGTCGGACAGCCCTTTTAGGATCATCAAGGGCCTTTGACACAGCTTTTAGTACCTGTACGTTGGAGAGCATCAGGCCTCGTTACGGAAGTTATGTGGACCATGTCCCCAAAGGAAAGCAATATCATGTCACAAAAATGAAGGAGATCACTCTCATAAGATATATGTCTACAAGGGTAATTGACCTGATTTCTCATTGGATAGATTCTGGCGTAGGGCAGCGTTGACATCGCAATGAGACACTGGATCGCTGTTTCTCGGACAAGCTGAAAATACATCCATAGCATATATTTATGAGATCTCTATAATTACATTTTAATTAAAAAAAACATTACAAAAAGGAAATGAAAAGAACCCCACTTTCCATGATGGGGGTAAGAAAAGTATTATCTATTTTAAGGAAGCAGTAATACATATTTGAACACAGATTTTTTTGTTAACCAGCCAATACCATCTTATGGGGGTAAGAAAGAAGTCCAGTGACGCAGTTGACTGCAGAATATAAATTTTCAATGATGGTGTCTTGTCCTGCAAATGTTTTTGGAGGGAAATATAAGTCAAGCCAATGAAGCAATATATTGTCCACAAAGATGAAACCAGCTACAAATTAACAAATAGTATCACAAGAAAAGAACACATTTAATTAGACCTGAAATATCAGGCTCAAACTCTTTGGTCTTTCGGACCTCTGCTAAATGGTGAAGGATTGGACACATTAACAAATAGTATCACAAGAAAAGAACACAATTAATGAAGCAATGTATAGGGAGGTTTTCAAATGTGAAAACCTCACAATGCTGTTTTGCAGAGCACAAGAGTATCTCAACACCACAGACAAATCTGTTCATAACATCTAACTAGCAACACTTCACACTATTCTTGCAATAAAACAATTGAATAGGATAAGGGAAGAAGGCCAATAGGATGCATGAAGAAGTAAATGATTACCAGGTAGCTTGATCTGTGCCTAGACAGGGATCTTTATCAGACTATAATAAATATAGAGAAACAACTGGACCATAATAATACATAGCTTACCAGTGTTATCCATCAAAAGACCAGACAAGACCAGCAAGAGATTGTAGACCATGTCTTTGTTGCTAGCATCCTCACTCATCACTGATAGAGCATTGAGTAGTACAGGAACAATCTGCAAAGATAATATAATTCAGAGCTAAACAAGTAAAACAGGACACAGGATCAACCATATCACAGTACCTATATCCTAGAATGAGACAAACCTTCTTTGATTCGCTTGCGACAGCTACCAGTGGAGCACCAGATACAATGTGGCTGAAAGCCCGGTAAAGCACGGCTCTGAAATTACACAAAATACAGCATTACTGCTTGGTCTTTTAAAGACATGACAATCAGGGTCTTCCTATGCGTGTAGGATCAATAAAACCATGCCAAAACCGGATTTGATTCTACAACATCTACTCGCAAAGAAGGAAATTATGGATCCTATCTCGATATCTCCAGTAATCCATACTGTACAGAACATCATCTACCCTCAACGTTGATGCATCTGAGCATCCACAATACACCTTAGTCATAAAATTATACTCTAAACAAAGAAGAGAAAATACTGATCAAATTTTAACCCAAGATAATGAACACACTTAACCAAACTAATAAATCAATATAAGCTCTCTTAGTTCAAAATATGATAAATTGATAACATTGACCTCCAAAATCTGCTTTGTGTTAATTCACATTGACCTCCAATATATTCTGGTTCTTTCCCTAAAGACTTTAAATCTACCTTCAAGTGAGCATATTCATACCTTAAATATTCTTTTCAAGTTGTAGCATTTAAAATTTCAAGCCATTTCTTAGTGTGAACTTTATAAATTTAATTTCCAACACCACCAGGTCATTTATTAGCTAGATATTTCCATTACATTGCAAAATCAAACAGTTGGTATCCAATCTTTATAATTCAATGCATAAATGTATAGGGATTCATTCCTCTATAGATTTGGGCCATCAAAATGCAAGACTAGGTATCTAAGTCTCTCCTTGATGATTTTCTAGCAGCAAAGATAAAAATTCTTGAAAATTGAAGTGTGACAACTTTCCTCTTATTTTTTGACATATATGAGAAACAATAAAGTAAGCCTATAATTGAGATTTATAGCAGCTAAAAGTACCTCGTCAATGAGGAACTACACTTCATGATTGAGGATAAGAGGATAGGTATCACTATAGAGAAAAGACGCTGCTTGTAAAGGGGTCCTGATACAGCATGGTACTTCTTATTTAGACAATCTTCAGAATCACTTATTAGTACGTAAAATGCATCGGCTGCGGATCTCATCAATAATAGGGGATAAGCACCGTCCCTCTTTTCCAACAGATCCTGATTCTGTAGCAATTGTTCAAGTCTACTGCATGACAATAAGCACCTCAAGAAAACCATCAGCACATCTTTCAATTTACTGTGTCCCCGCATGAGTAGACCTTTGCCTATCCATGCAAGCCCCATTATGGAATGGATTTGAAGAAATGAGACATCCGCCATATTTAAGGGAAACTCATTTTCTTCACCTGGTATACAACTTTCCAGGCTAATATTCTTATATGATTTGCCAATAATCCTCTTAAAATGGAATTCCAGTACATCCTCCAAATTAAAACAATTTGAGTCCTCCATTTGAGTATTTTGATGCATTTTATTAAACACCGAACCTATTGCCTGAGCTGAAGGGACATGGCCCCTTAACGATGCAGATAAGAGCATCCATATTATGGTTCTTGAATTTGGAATAGATGTTTGAGGACGAATGGCTATGATCACCGAAGAAAATAAAGATAATAGCCATTCATATTCACAAACAAAATTGTCCATATCTTTTGTCAGCTGCAAGGCTTCAAGCTGGTCGGGTGCCAAGACTGATGGCAACTGTATATTAGAGAATGAGTCACTCAATGATATCACTTTTATTGCTTTCTGGACGATTACACACTGATCCTTGTCTGAACAACCAGCCACAGCCAACTTTAATGCCACCATTGTTGCATTCAGAAGATCCTGAAGTTAAACCAAAAGTGAGTTTCCACCAGAGAATACTCCTGATTCTTCAGGAGTGACTAGAGAAACTAGTTTGATAATAACCATGTTTTTAAAGCATCAAGCCAACTATAATTAAGTCCTAGTCTTCAATCATGTCTAGATCACATGAAGACAGCTAGAAAGGTAATTCGTTAGTTTAGACAGAGAGTAGTAGTTCGGCCAAGAAACGGAAAGTAAAGCAGATGTAATACTCATATATGGTAGAGCAAGGAAATACAAATTTTGGAATTTAATTCCATGAGCTGGATACAAGTATATTTTTGGATTTCAATTTTACATTTATATAGCCATAGAGATCATATAAGGGTCAATGAACAAGCTGTGGAGCTTGAATACTAACTTTGGGTCTGGGTTGAAATTCCATGTATGATTTGATTTTGGACACGGAATACAACCTTGAGATGGATGTAAATTGTCGGCTTTGTTATCCCAACACTCTTGAGACTAGATTCTAAAAATGATGAACAAGATATGGTGTATTTGGATTCCCCAAGCTAATGCATTATTGTGCATTCAATCTCAAATTCAATGCAGACAAATGCATACCTTTGGGAATCCAAACACACATCTCAAGGTTTTTGTTTCCTGGTCCAATTCAACTTTAGGCCGCAAAAATAAAAAATACAATACATTTGTGCTTCATTATGATCACAGAGACGATGACCAATTTGTGCTTAATCCTAGGTAAAAAAGCGATATTGTTCAGCAAATACAGAACATAAACCTTGAATTTTCAGAAGTGATTTGGAGCCAAAATTGAATGGTTCCAAGAAATTTGTCACTCTTTTTTATTATAGGACATTATATCTGTAGCTATGAAAGACAATGCCCAGGAATTCAGCACTAGGACAAGGGTTTCTGTTCAGTAACTTAATAACATAAAAAAAAATTAGACTTAAAATACTAATACGATATTGCTTAAACAAACTATCTTCCCTATAAGTGCATGTCCATCAAAAAAATGAAGCTTTTAGTGCTCCAATTTTGAGCATCGAAGCCAAGCATGAATTTTTTAATCGAACCTAGGGAGGCAAACAATTCATTTTAAATTTTGACTATTGGACATAACCTCAAGAATCGATACCAATTGCCAAAAGCCCACTATACGGATTACTATGAGCAAACTTCAGTGTATGATAATAAGCAATAAAGATTTTTCCGGAAGCCCACGAAGTCTGTATGGATTGTCAATTTAATGCATTAAATTGCATTCATCATGCAGTTAATGCAACTTAATGCATTAAGTTGAGCGATCCAAACGGCCAAAGATATCATTACATAGGCGATAGTAAGTAAAAAAATGAATGTTATCCGACCTTTTGCACAAAAGCAGCACGGTTTGTCTGGGAATTTTCTACTAGATCAAAAACAGCAACGGGAAAATGTGACAAATGATCCTCAAAACCCTGATTCTGAAAGAACCTGAATCAAATTAGAAAGGAAATCAAATAAGCATATGATTGTGATCCTAGAAAACAATAAGCAATGTCTGCACGACAAGCATAACCCAAATAACCCCTCCTACAAAAAGACTGAATAAAATTTTTTTTTTTTTTTTTTTGGTCGAAGACTGAATAAAATTATATAGTCACCAAACGCAACTACAAAGAAAGACTCAGAAGTTTGCACTCTAACAACAGCATTGATGCTGTCTACTTCAGTTAGATATAATAATAACACCACGCTAGCTAGATCAGATTGATGCATCTGCCTAGAAGTGGCACCATAAAAGTAAATTCACCAGAAGGTTAAAACAGCATTGATGCCGTCTACTTCAGTAGGACATTCTTTATATAGTTAGGAGAAAAAGAGTCCCAACATGAGGCCAATATAAGTAGATTCACCAGAAGGTTAAAACTTCACAAGAAGCAATTCAAATGAAACCCCTAATGCAGCAGAAATTACAAAAAGCAGTATCTGGAAAATACATATAAGAGAATGTAAAATTGAAAACATACCATGGAAGCAACTTGGATGAGTAGCACCATAAAAGTTGTATCAAATTTTCAACCAGCTTCAGGTTCCCTTCAACCTAGGTGAATGAAATGCAGTGTTAAAATGCAGCTAATAAGGGATTCCATAAATATAAACAGATTATATAATCCTAGAAGCAGCCCTATATCAGCAGAAAATGTGAACTTGAAAGAGCAGTGAGGATAACTAAGGGTGATTCCAGAACTATTTTGCAGCTAAGACAGTTTTTGTACAGTATACAAGAGTTTTATTCATACATGAATCTCTGAAAGCTTAGTTAGTATTGTATTCTCCGCCTCTTGAATAATTCTCAACAGAAACGTAGGCCCTGTTGTGCTGATGTCCGAGATAGCATCCAGAATAAGAGGATAAGGCACAGTAGGATCTTTTGATGCCATTAATAAGATTACCCTTTCAACAACAATATCTGCATAGCACTTTAACTTCCCCGATTCATGACATCGATCAACGAATGTACCAATTTGCACAAGGGTCTTCAGTACCAATCTCCACAATGACGTTACATTGAAATCAATGTGAATAATGGATATTAATGACATCAGAAGCTCCTCATAGATGGGTTTTGATATTGTACAAAAATCGCCAGGAAATGTAGCAAGAATCTCTAAACCCTTCACTGCAGCAAAATAGAATAATTATTTTCAAGAAAAATATGAAAATTAAAAAGACAGATTTTAATATGAATATAACAAAATAGCATCAGCCAAGAAATACAGCATCTTTTCACATTCAAATATTGGATAGTGTCAGTAAGTGCATAAAACAAACTTCAGTGCTAAGCAGCACAAAACAGGAGCTAGTTTAATGCCACAGGGCTTCAATAGGGAAAATGATATGCCCAACATAAATAATAAAAATCATCATCAAAGAATCAGCACATTCAACATAATTAATTTAAAATCTACAAGATACATCAGAAAATCTTGACTATTTTTTATATATAAAAAACCTTCCCGGTTTCCTTTGCCTCTTTTCCCATTCTAAATGCTTTTCAAGAGTTGTATCAGTTTAAATGCTACATTATACTAATATAACCTTGAGCCTTTGCATTGTGCCTCTCTGACTCTCACAGCCTCACCTCTTTTCCCATTTTGAACCCATTCTGCTACTTGTAAAGCAAAAGAGCAAGCCAACATTGACTCATTGGAAGGAAACCTTCCTCTACTCTCAATGTCGCTCATCGTTTTCCCATTTTGAACTCCTTACACTACTCTCAAATCAACAAATTCAACAGTCCAAAGCAATTTTTCATTAATTAGAGAGAGCTGATCCGCCTCTGTTAAACCTCTCATCTTTTTCTTTCTTCTAGTACCAATGGAGTGGAAGAGTTGTATTACTTGACGCAGGGACCTGCAGGTGAGTGGGTGGTCTGTTGCTGTGATGGGACAGGTGGGTGGACCAGCCGACCCTTACCATGAAAGAAACAGCTGGAAGAATGGAAGAGAGTCAAGAGAAAGAAATTAAGTTAAGGGTCACGAGTTCGAGTGTAGCCCACTCCAAGGAATTTCTCAGGCATTGTGTCTCCCTGTATACAGTCTTTTCAAACATGAGTAGAACATTTCATAGCATACCACCCTTGCTTCTGTTTTCTAATGGCAATTCCCTGTTTCAGGAACATGAAATACACTGTCGGAGAATAAGAACGCACTGGTAGAATGAAAATGGTCTTGTTGCCTAAGTTCTTGGCAAGAAGCAAAAAGCAAGCGTCTTTTGGATCAAGGCGATCCTTAGTGCAATTCTTTCGTTTTAGAGACATCTAATGCTGGGAACTTATAAAGATTAAAAGATTGTAGTCCTTTTTCAGATAAGAGAAGAGGTGGGCAGGAGAGGGATTAGACAAGAGAAGCAAACAAGGAAGAGAGGAAGGTGGGAATTGAGAATAATGTAGTAGAGGGTGCCCAAAAGTCCCATCCTTTATTACAAGGCCAAACAGAAACTTAACTCTGAAAAGTACAACAGTTAGCAGATACAGCTGTAATTTCTTAAAAGTATTAAGAAAACACCCAAGAATAGCGCTATAGCAGCAAGGTGCTCGCCTAGGCAGATGAGGTTAACATCTTCAGGGAAACACCAATCTTGCCCATGATAGGTTTCAAGCCATCACCCTAACACCTAGGTGTTGCCTTTCTATTCACAGCAAACATCTGAGTAACATAAGCTCCCCAACAAAGTAATGCTCCAAGTACAAGCTGATACTATCCTCAAATAACCAGGTTATATTCATTAACATCTGATAGACAAGTTTCTCTACAATAAGAGTATCAAATTAGCCAGCATGTTTAAATTAAACACAAACACTTTCACCGTGATATTAGTTACCTTCCTTTGCAGAAGGGGAACGGAATTATTGCCATGTTTGTGTTATTGCATATAAGAAGTACACATCCTAACCTTCATATACATAACTTAATGCTTTCACATCAAAGATTCTACTCCTCTTTAGTCTATGTTTAATTCTTCACTAATAATCGAACATATTATACAACTTTGCCAATTGAAAAGTGTAACTACCTAAAAGAAACAAAGCACAAATAGGGGGAAATGCTTTCAAATAAAAAAATAACGTGTCTCTTCATTCCTTTTTCTTCTTCTTTTCCTTTTTCACTAATAACATAGCATACGACATGATTTGGCCAATTGAAAAGTTTGCACTTACATATAAACAAAGCATAAATAGAGAAAAATGCTATATTCTCAATTACTTTTTATGTAAAACTTTACCAACAATAGATTCTGAGACATGAGGCTAACCTCTTAAGGGAACAGCTTCATCACAATACTGATCAGTCCTACATACCACCAAGTCAGAGTTGAATGTCTTCATCAACTTATTACAGAAGTCAAGAAGCACACGAAACCATGGCTCATCCTCAAAGTGAAAAATTGAATTAGTCTCTATGCAGCTCATGGCCAATTCACTACAAGCACCAAGGATTTGAATGCAAACATAAAGGGCCCCAAAATTCAGTCGACGGGGATGGATGTCAGAACCTGGCATAACAGCAGTAGCTAATGAAGCATCATGTGAAGCCTCAAGATTGTCTACCATCTGCATGAACATAGTTTCAAACACCTTATTGCAGGACGCCTTTGATGTCTTTACTTGAGTGGAAATAATAAAAGCTACTGCAACCAGTTTCTGCTTATTTTCTAACGAAATGTCAGAGTAGCTGCTGAAGCTGGAAATAGTGTTAATAATGTGTGCAATGTCCTCGTCACTAAGAATCAAGCTTAGGAAGTCACTTCCCAGTTCAAAACCAACCCTTTGTAGAAGAACAAGAGCCTCCTTTGCAATGTCACTCTCCTGAAATCCTACACAAGCAAGCAAGTCTTCAACTGAGGATAAAGCAAGCTCCCGGGACTCAGAAAAAATTGTTGCCTTCAGAGCATGCCATATAGCATTCGCATGCCTCCTGATTCGTTCAGGCCCATACCTCCCCGTGCAGCATGTTAAATATTTTAGTGAATCAATCTGTACAAAAAGATAGGCATCGAACTATATTTAGACAACACAAACAAAAACAACAATAGCAGAATATACAGTTTACTACATTTATAGTTACCTTTGCTAAAGGCAGAGAAGTGGAGAGCTTCTCAAGTAGCAACGGAATAGCAAATGGCTCAAAGAAAGGTGTGGCAGAAAGTGCAAGCTACACCCAAATCAAGTGTCAATGCTTTTAGTAAAAATAACAGAATCAAGTAAACCAAATGAAACCACAGGAAACAATCCATGAGCTACTAATGAAGTGAGAAACAACACAGCGTTTAAATTGATATGAGAATAGCAAATGGCTCAAAGAAAGTTGTTGCAGAAAGTGCAAGCTGCACCCAAATCAAGTGCCAGTGCTTTTAGTAAAAATAACAATCAAGTACACCAAATGAAACTACAGGAAACAAATCCATGAGCTACTAACGTAGTGAGAAACAACACACCATGTAAATTCATATGAAAAAATAAAAGAGGAACAACATGTTTTTCTATGTCTTGGTTCATCAATAAATAGTCAATGAAGTGGAGCACTTCTGACATGGTTAAGTCTAATATGAAAGGATAATCAACCATTAAACTAATCCAGTTAAATACATGGCATAAATAGTACTTCAATCAAATATTGGGAAATATGCATCTGAAAGACAGCACAAAGGCCCTAGAGTAATTGATGAAGCAGAAAGTCCAATTGGAAATCAATAATAATTGAATGTTGTACAAAGTAGTTTGCATGTCGTGCATTAAATTAAAACATGAAAGGATCATACGACCAAAAGGTTTACAGAGAACTAAGACTTCTGTTGAGTCTCATTGACAGGAATGCGGACTTTTTACCATCAAAGCTCTTGAAAGGTCCTCTCGGCTTACAGCAACATCTTCACTCTTAGGCTGAAAATGAGTTTAATGCATGATAAAATTAGAAAATAACAAAAAATAGATGATAAGAAGGCTCAAAAATAAAAATAAAAAAAGTAAATTCCATGAAATGGAGCAAACTTAAGGGATATATATTTTTCTTACACAATGTTTAGGAGATTTAAGATAGGAAGAGAAACCCAAATCTCATTGTAATTGGAAAATGCAGAATCATTCCTAGAAAAGACTGAGGTTTATGAAGAGAAATAAATACCCAAGGCATTTTGAGAAGTCAATGCAAAATTCAGAAGGAAGACATTTAAGGAACAAGGCTAACAAAATAAACTAAATCCAATACAAATTTGATACAATCTGTTTCTAGCTACTGGCAGGTTCAAAAATCATTTTCAGATAACCACATTCTTAATAGTGATTAAAAAAAGTACTAATTAAAATGCCACTAAAGGTTATCGTTCAGAATATATCAAATGGATAAAATTCATGACATTTTTTTCATAGATAACAATGAAAAAAATGTTCAAATACAGGCAGCACTAAAGTTTGTAAAGCTAAGCTGCTAAGACTTAAGCTTCATGTGTGCTGCTATTAAATATGGTTAGTCCATTGACTTGAAATCACACGAAATAAAGAGAAGGACCAGTTATTGTCAAAAGTCTTGAACATAGCAGAGATGTTCTCTGCAAATAATAATTACAAATCTACCAATATACACAAAGCCCTTCACCAAGCATGCAAACATTTGACACATTTAGCCTAAGTCAAATAACCAGAAATCTACAGTGTTAAACATGGAACGAATCTTCACAGAATAAAAAACTGTAATCCACATACGTGTGTATAATGAATAGGAAAGTATTGGCCTAGAATATCAAAGATACCCTCTGCAAAACCTTCCATAGGACCAGAAAGATTAGGATCTAGTTCAGCCAAAACTTCCACAATACTGAAAGCAATAATCAAGCATTCAGGATCCTTTTCTCCATCAACTGCTGCACAAATTCCATAAACAAGACGATCACCCTAGCACGTGAGTAAAATTTGATCAGAAAGTGATGGAGGTAATCAGTTGAAGCAAAATATGAACGCACCTATAAAAACAACAAAAACTGAAAAAATGCAGCCCAACCATTACTAGTTGATTCCTACAAAACAAAACAATGGCTTCACAAAAAATAAGCAACTTACAACTGTAGCAGCTACTTGAGGATATCGAGATAACAGGCACGCAAGAAGTTCAAAGGATAGCTGAAACAACAAATTCAGTAGTTAGATCAGAAAATGTTAATGCTACAATGTAAAGCATATGCCATTATATTAGCAGAACAAAACGATTCAAAGATTCAATGTAAACTCAAAAGATATTGTATGATATGAGAAAACAATATATCTGTAAATGGAGAAACTATTTGGACTTTGGATGCTTGCCTTTCTGACATCCTGTCCATAAGATTGCACATCTACATTTTGTAAAAGTGACTCGAGTACTGCTTTTGCATCACTTTCAGTAACCATGCCCACATTCGATTTTCTCTTAAGTAGGACCAAGCAACCAGCAAGTGCACCACGTAAAGCCCTCCAATCTGCCTGGTGAAATTATGGTATCATTTACTTCAAATGAAAATTCATTAAACCATAAAAGTTGGCCGCTACACCTGTGCAAAGGGTCTGTAGGTTCAACTTCATTCAGATGAAGTAGCATCCATGCATATGGTTTTTAGTGGTATCAACATAAGTAAAATACGGAGATTTAATGAAACCCCTTACATGGTGCGACAAAACTTAAATAAGGAATATGACTAATATCTAACCAGTCAAAAACGAAAAGCAACTGCTCCTATTTCTGTTTGTACAACAGAAAAATTCAAAAGAATATACACATTCAGAAGAATTTAATGTCAATGTGGCAGGTTGCCTTGAAGCCACATGTGATGCAAGAAATGATTGACTAGTGGCTAATTACAAAGAGCTGAAGCACATGAATCTGAAGGAAGCTGGAACTATGGGCCAGTACTTTTCCCTTTGCAAAGATGTAAAACCAACATGAGGAGCAGATACAGTAACATTTGATCAAGCTAAATTAGCTTTATGTGAAGAGGGGAAACCATGTGGTTACATAATTTTCCCGAATTTGCTAACAATACATATGTATCTACAGCGGAGCATAATGAAATAATACGATCATCACGGTGCTATTAATAAAAAGGCTGAAGCAGAAAAGCAACACACCTGCCTAACTAAAATTATTAGGAAATCAAGGTAAGAAGTATATTGCTTGACACCAAAGATTGATTTTAGCATAACTGTGGACTCACCATTCTATCTGCAAAGAATCCTATCAAACTGTGGATGGTAGTGCTGCCTAATGGATTTGCTTCAAGACAACCAAGCACTTCAGCAAGAAGGAGGGTTCCTGAAATGGCATGAGAAACAGAACATGAAATTATAACCTGATACTAATCTTTCCAATGTCACGTATATTCTGGGCAGACATTCTCCACGTTTGTTCCAAATACTAATTTCAAATCTGACCGAACTCAGCAGACAGCCTAATGTCACCCGAGAACATTGGAGGTTTGGCAAAGGAATTTTCAGCATTGAGAACCTTTCAACTTACAGCAGAAAACCATCTATAAATGCACCAAATCCATAGGCAACCCACAGAAAAGAACAAACCAATCAAGTCCTCATGTCCACGTGTCTCTAACAACGTTGCATCATGCAAACTAGTTCATACCGATACACGTATTACAAAACTCGGATTCATCACTTTCCCTCTCCAGTAAGAATGATGCAATTGCAAAGCTAATTGGGAAAACACCCCAATATCAATATGGCTGCTTATTAACATGAAAAGAAACCGCCTTTAAAGTATATTTTACCTCTTGCACGCAATATATTATCGGTAGTGGTCAGGTACAATCCCATTTCCTTCACCTGAATATTTGAACAAAGAGATAGTAAGAGCAGGGGGATCATGAAAGGTTACGACAATGTTTAAAGCAGGTTTGGGAGATGATTCGACAGCACCAATTGTTCAATTGTGATGGAACTGGTCTTCAGGAGAGAAGCTACAGCATCTACACTAGCTGCCTGTGGCGTTACAAGTTAAGAAATACAATTAGCCATAGCGAGAATATCATATGAAAATTTCTAGTATAGTAGAGAAAGGAAAGAATGGAAAAGAGTATATGAACCTGCTGATTTGGGGAGCAAGAGGAATCCACGAAGGATTCGATGTGCTGGACTAATTGAGTCGGAGACGCCATTGTTGAGGAGAAAGAAGCAGGGGAATTCCGGAGGTTTTGGGCGCTTCACGAGAGAGGGTTTTTGGAGCCACAAAAGAAAGCCATAAACAAAGTAACAAACCTTGTACCTACGGTAAACTTTTTTTTTTAGCTTGTTTCACTTTCATCACAAACAATTTTTTTTCTCTAAAAAAATATTTTTTTAACGTTCTTATCATATCTCTACTTTCACGTTTTTTAATATAAAACTTTTACTCCAAAACATTATTTTTCAAAAAAAAATTATTTTATCCTATTAATGAAACAAGGCTTAAATAATTTTGTCACAATAGTATAAAAATAATATTTTACTTTTATCACTTTATCTTTGTCTAAATGATGACAAAGTGTATTTTTATATTCTATATGATTGTCCAAAATAATTTTGGCTATCAAACAATCTCTTCTATTTTTTACCCTATTCTATATTTATTTTTTACTCTTATGAATATTCAAACATCTATCTATCTATCTACATATCTATTATCTATACTCTAAAGATTGTCCCTCAACAAGTTCAAAAAAATGCTCAGTTCATTATTCTCCACCTCATATTTGTGTACTCCACATTACAGTGATAATCCGGTATTGATTGATGATGCAGTCCAATGGCCTTCCACTGACGGTTTCCGTTCCACCATTGAAGTATATGGAGATGAGTGGCCTTTCCGATTTCCACCGGCGGTTTAATCAGTTTGGTTGGTGTCCCCTCCAATTCAATCATGCGTCGCTATATAAGGTCGTCGCTATATAATCTCCTGCTTCGAGGTCTCTATATAATCTCCGTTCCGTGGGGCAACAGCCTGGGTCTGGATTCCGCCTTCTTTGGTTGTATTCATATTGATTCCTCAGCAATTTCCTTTTCTTATATGGCTTGGCTTTCAATTTGATTACAATTATTTAAGTTCAAAGATTTAGACTGTGTCGTGATCTGTAGTTTATGGTTTGATCCTTCATCAATGTTCTTCTTTAGGGATCAATGTTCTTCTTTAGGGAATTCTTTATCGGTAAGATTAGTATTTAGGATATGGCAATGGTTTGATCCTTAAAGTTTGGATCGGTAATCTTCTTTTGTTTGTAATGATATTATTAGAAAATTTAGTGAATTGACCTAATTTTTGTATGATTTAGATGTGGCTATATGTTTATTGGTTAGTTTATTGTGCTTAGTAGTATTTGCTCTTTTGCCTCTTGATGTCTCCTATGGCTGAATAAAATATCTCTTCTGATGGAATTCCTTCTTTACACCGTTCTAGAAGATGGATTCTGACGATACTGAAATTGTTGAGAGGGATCCTTTTGGCAGATACATTAGGGTGAATGATTTTTCCTCATCACTTTTGTCTAAAGCATATTTTATATGCTTAATTTTTATTTAGTTTTCATAAATCTGCTCAACCTCAACCTGTTTAATTATTTAGCTATTTTTCCTCAAAAAAATAAAATTATTTAGCTATTTTTGTCTTTGTGCTTGATAAAATTATCTTATGCAAGATTGTCGATGGGTTAGACTTAAGCCATTTCTTTTCCTTCTTACATCTAGTTAAATGAATTTTTGAGGAAAGGAGCATGCAAGATTGTGTATGTTTTCTTATTCGAGCCTATTATTTACTTTGCCTTTTACCCTGCCTAGCTTACTAATGGTTAACTGTTCTTTCCATAATAGAATTGATGTCGGCAGAATACATATGCAGACCCCTGTATTTGAACGTTTTTTCCTATCAGCCCCCTCTACTTAAAATTGTTCAATTAGACCCCTGTACTACGTCAATTTTTGCCTATTGAGCACTTTTATAATACGTGGACAAGTTAAATGATAAAAAAAAAGGCCTTTTCTTTCTTTTTTCTTTTCTTATTTACTAAATTTTTTCGTTTCTTCTGCGCAAACCTCTGCGACCTCCCGAGCGCCAGCCGACTATTCTCTACCATCTTTGTATGTTGCTCTCGGCGGCCTCCCGAGCGCCCCCTCTTCGCCCAACCCCGTTGCTCGAGCGCCCTCTGCTCTTGTCGGACTCACCCCACTAACCTAACCCCTCGTCCGTCTCGGCGATTCCCCGTCGCCAGCATCCCCCCGCCAAAGATCCCCCCTCGCGGATCTAGCCCAGCCTCGGAGGAGCGAGGGCATTCCGAGGAGTGAAGTTGGAGGAGCAAGGGCGGAGTGACGTCGGAGCGAAAGAGGAAGAGGAGCGAAGTGGGAGGGCGGAGCAGTCCGTTGGTGGTGATGCCGGTAGAGTGAACAGATCGAGAGACACCGGAAGGGCGACGGCGAGGGCGAGCGAAGGCGAGGGCGAGCGACATCGAGTGCGGGCGACGGCGAGGGTGGACGACGACGAGGGCGGGCGACGGCAAGGGCGGGCGACGGCGAGGGCGGACAAAGACGATGGCGGGCGAAGGCTAGCGGCGAAGAGGGAGGGAGACTTGACGGTGAGGCAGACAAACTAGATCTGAAAGGCGAAGGAATGCAGACAAACGCAGGATTGGAATTAAACGGTGTAAAATGATACAGGTGTACACAATAGTGCTAGTTGGCAGTCTACGTTGAAAATTATTTGCCACGTTAACGAGTGTGAAACTCACGCTCCAAGGTTTTTGTTGGAACAATGTTAAGGACGCCTGTTGTACTTAACATTGTACCTAACCTCCCTAGGTTTTGATAAAGCACGTCCCGGCAACGACGCCCTACATCAAGTTCCCTCTAGTGGTTTTGGGATTGAGGGAGAAGAGATGAACGCTTTGTTCCGCAAAATCTTCAATGGGAAGACTCCAGCTGCCAATGACAGAGTCGACCATGTCCTCTCCCACATAGGAGCGATGGCCCACTACATGATTTGTGAAATGGTGGTGCCAAGGCAGGAGAAGAAGTCTATCGTCCAGACGATTGACTACTTGTTGCTGGACGCCTTCCTAAAGCGTCAAAAGATCAATGTGGCCCGCATTGTGATTGAGCACATGGCCAAATGTACAAGGAAGTCCCATGCCCTCCCTTACCCTGGTTTAGTGAAGGCCCTACTGATTGAGAATGAGGCCTACAACCCTGAAGTTGAGGAAACTCTAGGCATGCACTAGGACGTCAAGCATGACCTACTCGAAATCAAACATGATCAAGAGCTTCCTTCCATCTTGAAGCAAATTGAGAAAGAAAAGAAGGAGGCTGAGAAGAAAAGGAAAGAAGAAGAGGCTGCTAGAAAGGCAGAAGAGAAAAGGTTGAAGTAGGAAGCCTTGAGAAAACAGGCTGAGGAAGACAGGGCTAAGCAAGAGGCCGCTGCCAAGGCTATTGTTGATAAGGGAATGACGCCTGTTGTACTTAACATTGTAACTAACGTCCCTAGGTTTTGATATGACAAACTCACTTTGATCTAATAACTTGTCCAAGTGTTTCAAGAACGCGGGTCATGAAAAGGATAACAAGTTGTGTAGCCGTCCTTATGGTGTAAGGACGCTACCTCTCAAAATAAGCGACTTGGCATGATTCTTCAAAGGACGCCATCCTTAATCATTACACAGGAGTCCATTCAAGGCTGGCCGACAAGATGACATTTGATACGGGGTTAGCCGTGTGGATGCCCGATCTTCGACGTTCGCGACTCAACAGAGAAAACACAAGGAAACAATGGTCAGAATTGAATGGAGTGAAACTGGAAATGATGAACTCGACTCAACAAAGAGGAAAACGACACAACAAAGGAAGCAAACTAAAATGAAGAACGAAATGGAAAATTGATAGAAACGACGAGAAGGATAACCCTTTGAGACAACTATTAAACCCCTGGTATATATTTCAACCAGAATCCTAATAGAATGGACGAAGAACCAACCTTTACAATCCTACACAACAAGGAACGAGACCTTGAAGCACAGGAAGGGGGCTCGTGATTGTTGATAGGCACTAAGCTTCGAAGAGGATTGACACAAATCAAACAAGCCAAGCTGCGATACACACACTCAATGAAGCAAAGCTTCAAACTCTCTCTTTTCAAGGAGAAACGATTTCTGTATTATGAATTGTCTAAGTGTTCCAAACCATCAAAACAATACTTATATGTCTCACTTCTGGAAATAAAAGAAATAATTAAAAGTCTAATTAATTCTAAGATAGATAGGCCCAAAACAGCATAATAGGCCCAAAATAAAGCAAACACACTTGGGTGCCTAAAATAGGCGTCGGTGCCCAAATAGGAGCGCCGGTGCCCAAACGAGGCACACCCGCAGCGTCGGTGCCCCAACGCGGCACTCATGCGACGTCGGTTGTGCCTTGGCTCTCTTCTTGGATGGCGCCCACACTTGCTAGGCACACAGCCTTGGCTCCATGCTCGCTCTCGCCTCCTTAGCACAAATGAAACACACAAAGGCATGCATTCCACTTTGTAGCTTCTTAGCTCAGGATCTAGTGATTGGCCCCTCAAAGAGTGTTGGGGCGCTTGGAGGTGGCTGCTTGGATGATCCTTCATCAACATCACCAGACAAGCCTTGATCATGATCACCACATGGAAGCAGATCCTATACACAAGTTCATCACCACGTGGAGACCGATCTTGTAGCCAAGTCCAGCTGTTGGATCGTAAGTCTGTTAGAATGGGCATCCTTAACTGGGGTTCCTCTGTAAATACTCGTGTCCTCTTAGCACGTTTCCTATTAAGTCTATTTTCCGCTGCATCTAAGGACGCCCAGTTAAGGGCGTCCTTAGATGCAGCGGAAAATAGACTTAATAGGAAACGTGCTAAGAGGACACGAGTATTTACAGAGGAACCCCACTAAGACCAACTAGTCTTATGGATAAACCTCTACCTCCGTCGGAGGATTTTCAATAGCCATCCTTATCTTATTCAGAGAGAGTCCTTACAACTTAGGCGAGCTGTTACAATCCCTTGAGCTAAGCGTGCGTCCTTAGCCTCAATAGTAACACTCCTTTCAGCCTAAAAAGTAACCTAACTCTCTTTAGCTATAAGACAGCTAACACTCACGTCCCTCACTATACGTCGTGAGAGACAAACTAACTTTCTAACTATTTTGTGGTTTGATTTGGATTTGATATGGTTGGACTTTCTTTCTCTTGCTTCAAACTCACTTGATCTTCTTGATCTTCGTTCTTGAACTTGAATGCATCGGGAGAGCTTGAGAGAAAATCTTATAAGTCCACACCGTTATGCATACCCCTTGGAGGGTATTTATAGCGGTATGAGTTCTTGTCCTATAGAGTCCTCTGAGACTTGAGCAGGATCTGTCGTCTTCCTTCAACGGTGCGATTTGCATCTTATGGAAGTCAACTCTGTTGACACTTGGGAAGCCTCCGCGTGGTCAGGGGACCATTGCTGGGAAAGCAACATCTTTGGAAATGTTTACACGTGCCCAGACATAGGAAGCTTCCTTCTAAGAACTACGGCCGAATGTGATGTAATCATGTTGGGGCGGCCTTGGTTTGAATTTGAACTTCGTCCATATTTAGGCGCACGTCCCTTATTGATGAGGACGCCGTCCTATCTGCGTAGGGACTTCATTCTTTTCGTTCAGCACTGGAAGTTCTGATGAAGTACGTCTCTACAGCTTAGGGACTTACGTTCACTTGTTGTCCTTTTCGTTCATGTGCGTCCACTGGACTTACTTGAGATCAATACTTGGACAACTTATCAAATACCTTTGAGTTTGTCATTATCAAAACTAGGGACGATTATTATTGGTTTAGATATTAATGACTGGCGTCCTTAATATCGTCCCAACAATATCCCCCTTTTTGATGATGACAAACTCTTTTAAACAATGCGCACAAAAGTAAAGCTTTTAGCATGAGAGACTACACTTTGATTTTCTTTTCAGCTTAGGTTGGCATGCAACTCATTCTTTTTAGTGCGTCCTATTTTATTCTTTACTAGTGTCCTTTGGAGTTGGCCGAAGTTTCCCTTAAGCACATGCTTTCTATGACAACTTAAACAGATCGTATCACTGCAAAACTATACTTCCCCCTTTTGGCATCATCGAAAAGGAGAACAAGTTGAAAAGCATGCACACACAAAATCATAACTAAAGAAAGAACGCTTGAACACATGCATTGCAAAATTAATGAACGCCATTCAAAAGAAATAGAGTACGGTCATTGTAGACAATCACAGAATTCAAAGGGGACAACATCCCAAAGTCTTAAGAACCACACAAACAAAAGTTAAAATTTTTCAGGAGTTGGAAGGAGGAGGAGCAATCATTTGCAGGGACGCTTGCCAAGAGCTTTGAGAGTCTGTTCCTGAAGATCATTGTTCTGCGCCAGGAGCTCATTGTTGCGTTCAAGAAGCTCAATGTGCTGATGGAGAGTGTCATGAACCTGTTGGATGAGATCTATCATCATGTAACACCCCAAAATTATCTCGGGAATGCTACACGCCAGTGGCCTTGGAGTTCACACCCAAAGCCACCCAAGGCTTATACAGTACATAACAATAAAAAGAATAATATCCAAAATTCATAACTAGATCTCAAAACTTATATTGTCTTACAATCCAAAACAGCAAATGTGAATAATTAAAACGAAAGTGCGGAAGTACTCGATAACAAACGATCCTTACAATAAAAGGGTCTTATTTATTCTCAAATAATATCAAACGAAAATAACCTTGCAAGAAATGCTCCAAGTCTTCAACTCACTCCTCTTGAGACTCCAACGGCTCGAATCCTGATGTGCCGCGACGTAAATACGGTTGACACCAGCCGACCATGCAAGGAAAGGAAACGGACGGTTAGTCTTGTGACAGACTAAGCAAATGGGTTTTAGAAAAACGGTTCTTATGGTTAGACTCCACCATTAGTATTGAATTCCGAATGAAAGCCGGTCAATAATCTAATAATGAAGTATCCCCATCGAAAGTAAGAAAGGAAATATGCTCAGGAAGGAGATAGGACGCCACATGAGGTGGTTCCTTAAGCGAAGTATGCGATTGTTGGGAACTTATTATTCACACAAGTTTTTGAAAAACCTCCGTCGAGTGATTAAGTCTACGACCAACCTCACCGCACAATGATTGTACGAATTCAGATTGGAAAGAAGACTTGGTCAATCGGGAGTAAGAGCGGTTTTCCAAGTTGTACTAACCGCCCTGGTTCGTTAATTATGTGCATATGCACTTATCTTACTTACTTCCAAAACGGTACATTCAGGTTGATAGCTTTTAAAATAACGGATTCGACAATGGTCGAAACAAAACAAAGGAGCTCTCAAAAATTCAATAAAGGCACTAGCTAGGTGCAATCACCCCTCATATTCGGATGAGGCGGCACGGTCATGACCAGGCACTAGGGTATAGGTCCATCCTAATGCAAATATTTTAAAGAGGCGTCCAAGGTCTAACCCACACCCCTAATACTACGCTAAGTCCACATCAAGTCTCAATGGAGACGAAACACATAAGGCCACAACATTGAGACCTAAGTCCAAATTCTAGCGCAGTCTAGCAATATATACATCCTACATATATAATGAGGTCATTAATGCTATAACAATAAATCCTAATTCATTTATTAGCACACAAAGTTCCCAACAATTTTTAAAACAATTATGCAAGCGAGAACCGTCCACTTGCCTTGATTCGAAGGCAAAAGGGTAATTTGTCAACGAGGTGAATCCTTACGAACAGGGTTCGTTTCCTGTTTCATTAACAACGACAAAATAAATTATATGAATTTATTTTGGTTTTTCGTTATCTAGGAAAAGGTTGGATTCAAGAGATATGCTAAAGATCTTATAAGCATATAAGTATTTTATTCATTATACATACCTATGTTCTTATAATATATTTTAAGTATTATTTCATTCTTGATTTTAATTCTTTAATCTTACACATGCCTTAGAAAAACACTTTTGAAAATCTATCCTTTAAATTTATTAACACTTAGTCATGATAAAAATTTAAGGATCAAGAAAAAATTATTTTATTGTTATGTTCATAAAGTAAAAATACATTCTTTTTGGCTAATTACAATTTACTAGTGAAATTACGATAAAATAAGCTATAATATAAATAAAAATTACGTAATTAATGAAAACATCTAAGTTACTTAGAAATACTTAAATCTGTTAGTTTTTAATTTCGTAATTATTTTATTTAATTAAAAATTGTATTCTTTTCTTTAATACTCTATATTGTGCTAATTGTTTTCTTTAGGCATCAAAAGTCGAATAAAATATTCAAAAATATTTTTTTATAGTTCATAAATCATATTTACAGAACATATATAATTTATAGTAATTTATATAATTAATTTAGAATAAAATACGAATTTATTTCGAAAATCAGGCTGTGTGTTTAATCGAATTTATTAACCAGCAAAAACGACATTATAATTTATGAAAATTTTATGACAATTAGAAAACTACATGAAGTCGTCATATGAATTTTTGTATGATTTATAAGAAACTCTAACTAATTAAAATCGATTTTACAACAGAAGTATGTTGTTCGAAATTTAAGAGAAAGTGAATAGGAGCAGGGATTTACAGTGGCGACAAGGCGTTTTCAGGCGGCTCGTTCTCGGTGGTCCGGCTACGGTTCGACGTGGTCTATGAAACAGTTTGAATAGGAGGGTGCAAGGAGTACTCAGGAGGTGACGGCGTCGAGATTGGTGGACGGACAGCCGAGTTATTGGTTCGCGAAGTGGGCGTCGGGCTCAGCTTTCGCTGAAGAGTTTGGTAACTTTGCTTGGGATTTTCGGGCAACTAGATGAGATGGTTGTGGGATGGGGTTCGAGGGCTTTTATAGAGGGGCACGAGAGGGTTCTAGGGGTGCTTTCCATTCCGAATTCCGCTTAAGATTTTGGGAGATATTGGGCTCCGAATCGGGGGCGCTATTCTAGGGTTTCGTTTGAAATAGGTATGAGATCTTGATTAATTTGGGCATGGATAATATAAGGGATTCGTATGGGAATGATGATAATATGATATCTTCGGCTTTCCTTGAGGTTTAAGCCACGATTTTGGGGATGATTCCTTTGAAAACAAATCGGGTCTTTCATGAAGAAGGAAGGTGGTTTGGAGAAGGAAAGAAAGAGATAGGAAGAAGATCGGCTGCCAAGCCACATTTTAGGTTTAATTACAAAACTGGCCCAAGGTTTTTAAATTGTGAGAAAAGTGCCCTTTTCCATTATAATTAATCCGAAAACAATTTCTTAGATAATGAATTTCCTTTTCCTTACATATGCAAGTAAGTATGTTTATAAATTTCATTCATTAGTTTCTTTATTTTATTTTCATTTAAAAAGATTCTTTTTTTTTTTTTTAATATAATATCCTTTAAAGCAACATTATTGTATTTCTATATATATATATATATTTATATATATATATATTTATATATATATATATTTTCTAGGATCCATATATAGAATTACTCTCTTTTAGTGAAAACTCATCTCCCATTTTATTAACTTAATACGCTCATTTTAATTTAATATAGCTTATTAGTTTTATCTCTAAGAGTGTTTCATATAGTTTTACCTTAATGCTTTGAACACTTTCTTTAGCATAAGTCAATAGGTACGTGACCTATTGATATGAGTTTAAAAGTATTATCATGACATTATCGGTTCTTATTAAATTTCTATTTAATAAATAATGTCAATACTTTTATTAATGGGAAAAAAAATGTTAAGGGAGATTACGATAATAACCTTCTCGAAAAATAGGGTTATTACAATAGTACCCCCTTAAAAATAGTTTCGTCCCCGAAACTAGAGGGATGGCGGTTTTGGAATTCGATCCTACGAATCACAATCTATTCCCCAATGCACTTAAACAATCCATTGTTCGTGCACTAAGGACTTTGCATCTTGTCTAAGTAAAGCGGGTACGGTAGTACCCCCTTAAAAGAAGGATGTCCTTGAACTTAGGACATTGACCAGTTATGATGTGACTCCAAACGTCCTTTCAACTAAGGATAAATCACTCCTTAATGCTCATGTATTGGTATGAATTGCCGCATATGTCTAGCATTGTGCTAGGAGGATTACTATTAAGAAAGGATACAAGATAAACCTCAAGAGATTTAACATTTAGTAAATATCACGGGAATTGAATTGTTGTTCGGTGACAAAGAAACAAATTAGAAAGGCTAGATAAAGAGACGTCCAACATTGGATTATGAGCACAAAAGCTCCTTATTATATTCAAATTTAGCTAAACCAATCAACTACTCCATCCCGGTGTCGGGTGTATCAGGTTGGTTCATCGTATAAAGTCGTTGTCCTTGACTAGAAGATGCAACGGGCGCCTTGCCCTTGTTTTGTGTTGTAGACTGCATAGTAGCCGACCTTGTAGGCTCAATAGGAGCTTGATTGTTGTAGAAGGTTGATGCTTGTTGTGACTGAGTGGCCTCTTTCCTTACCGGGCAGTAGAGACGGACATGCCCTCTTTACCACACTCGAAGCAAGTTTTCTTCGCCTTAGTGCATTGTCTACTGGTGTGGCCTGGTTCATTGCAATTATAACACACCCATGAACTCCTTTGATGGCCAGAGGATTGAGTGGATTGTGATTGTCCTGACTCAGAACGAGCTTTGCCTGACCTTTCAAAGTTGGAAGAAGGGTGAGGTCGCTTGAACCCGGTGACTTGGGATCCATGTTGCGGTGGTTTCCCTCCTCCTTTTGACTTGCTAACATTCTCCTCAAGAGTCACCTCTACCCTATAAGCAGCATTCACATACTCCTCCAGGGTGTTGTATGAGTGGTGCACCATGGCCAGTTTTACATCAGGGTTCATCCATCCATGGAACCTCTTAATCTTCTGCTCTTCTGAGGTAATCTCTGACCCAGCGTATTGTAGCAAATGATTGAACTTAATTAGTGGCCAACTGAGCCACGTTCAGGCCTTCAGTCTTTGGGTATAAGAACTCCTTCATCTTCTCATCCCTCATAGCACTAGGAAAGAACCGGTCATACATCTTGTTCTTGAAGTCATTCCAGGTGAGGTCTGGTTGATCTGCTAGACCGGTATTCTCCCACCACTCACTAGCAGCCCCTCTCAATTGTAGAGCTGCAATGCGCGCCTTCTCAGCTGGGGTGCACACAACATTACGGAGTAGGCGTTCAATGTGGGTGAACCAATAGGTCATCTGGATAGGCTCTCCTGCACCGTCAAAGCTTTCAGGTTTCAAGGTAGAAATTGTCTTTAAGGCTTGAGCAAAATTGGTTCCAATATCAGTGTGAACCTGGATGTTGTCATTGCCCGATGATTGATCATCCGGAGCTATCTCAGGTGCATGGTTGGGGGCTATCCCTTGAAGGCTCTTTAGAAGGAGATCAACTAGTGCCTCTAGTGCAGTAGTGTCAGAGGCAGGGGTGTTGAGGTTCTGTGGTTGGTTTCCAGCATTTGACTCTTCATTATTTCCACCCTGATTCGGGGCACTCCTAAGTGGGATTCGAGGAGAGTTGCTTCCTCCATCACGGTTTTGGTTCCTCGTGTTCACCATCTGAATGCCTATGAATTTCGTTATGGACTCAATAAGGTATGTGCAAATAACTATGAGCTGAGGTTAAACTCAGATTTCATAAACACAATAGTTAAACTTATAGAATATCCATAGTTCTATAAGCGTGGAGAATAGGAGTAACTATGACTTGGAGACATTCAAACTTTAAGGATTTGTTCAAAACGTTTTTTTAAAGAGTTTAAAATGTATGAAACCATGTTTAAAAGTTAAAAATCTTGTAATAAAACTGTTTTGCTCTGATACCATATTTGTAACACCCCAAAATTATCTCGGGAATGCTACACGCCAGTGGCCTTGGAGTTCACACCCAAAGCCACCCAAGGCTTATACAGTACATAACAATAAAAAGAATAATATCCAAAATTCATAACTAGATCTCAAAACTTATATTGTCTTACAATCCAAAACAGCAAATGTGAATAATTAAAACGAAAGTGCGGAAGTACTCGATAACAAACGATCCTTACAATAAAAGGGTCTTATTTATTCTCAAATAATATCAAACGAAAATAACCTTGCAAGAAATGCTCCAAGTCTTCAACTCACTCCTCTTGAGACTCCAACGGCTCGAATCCTGATGTGCCGCGACGTAAATACGGTTGACACCAGCCGACCATGCAAGGAAAGGAAACGGACGGTTAGTCTTGTGACAGACTAAGCAAATGGGTTTTAGAAAAACGGTTCTTATGGTTAGACTCCACCATTAGTATTGAATTCCGAATGAAAGCCGGTCAATAATCTAATAATGAAGTATCCCCATCGAAAGTAAGAAAGGAAATATGCTCAGGAAGGAGATAGGAGGCCACATGAGGTGGTTCCTTAAGCGAAGTATGCGATTGTTGGGAACTTATTATTCACACAAGTTTTTGAAAAACCTCCGTCGAGTGATTAAGTCTACGACCAACCTCACCGCACAATGATTGTACGAATTCAGATTGGAAAGAAGACTTGGTCAATCGGGAGTAAGAGCGGTTTTCCAAGTTGTACTAACCGCCCTGGTTCGTTAATTATGTGCATATGCACTTATCTTACTTACTTCCAAAACGGTACATTCAGGTTGATAGCTTTTAAAATAACGGATTCGACAATGGTCGAAACAAAACAAAGGAGCTCTCAAAAATTCAATAAAGGCACTAGCTAGGTGCAATCACCCCTCATATTCGGATGAGGCGGCACGGTCATGACCAGGCACTAGGGTATAGGTCCATCCTAATGCAAATATTTTAAAGAGGCGTCCAAGGTCTAACCCACACCCCTAATACTACGCTAAGTCCACATCAAGTCTCAATGGAGACGAAACACATAAGGCCACAACATTGAGACCTAAGTCCAAATTCTAGCGCAGTCTAGCAATATATACATCCTACATATATAATGAGGTCATTAATGCTATAACAATAAATCCTAATTCATTTATTAGCACACAAAGTTCCCAACAATTTTTAAAACAATTATGCAAGCGAGAACCGTCCACTTGCCTTGATTCGAAGGCAAAAGGGTAATTTGTCAACGAGGTGAATCCTTACGAACAGGGTTCGTTTCCTGTTTCATTAACAACGACAAAATAAATTATATGAATTTATTTTGGTTTTTCGTTATCTAGGAAAAGGTTGGATTCAAGAGATATGCTAAAGATCTTATAAGCATATAAGTATTTTATTCATTATACATACCTATGTTCTTATAATATATTTTAAGTATTATTTCATTCTTGATTTTAATTCTTTAATCTTACACATGCCTTAGAAAAACACTTTTGAAAATCTATCCTTTAAATTTATTAACACTTAGTCATGATAAAAATTTAAGGATCAAGAAAAAATTATTTTATTGTTATGTTCATAAAGTAAAAATACATTCTTTTTGGCTAATTACAATTTACTAGTGAAATTACGATAAAATAAGCTATAATATAAATAAAAATTACGTAATTAATGAAAACATCTAAGTTACTTAGAAATACTTAAATCTGTTAGTTTTTAATTTCGTAATTATTTTATTTAATTAAAAATTGTATTCTTTTCTTTAATACTCTATATTGTGCTAATTGTTTTCTTTAGGCATCAAAAGTCGAATAAAATATTCAAAAATATTTTTTTATAGTTCATAAATCATATTTACAGAACATATATAATTTATAGTAATTTATATAATTAATTTAGAATAAAATACGAATTTATTTCGAAAATCAGGCTGTGTGTTTAATCGAATTTATTAACCAGCAAAAACGACATTATAATTTATGAAAATTTTATGACAATTAGAAAACTACATGAAGTCGTCATATGAATTTTTGTATGATTTATAAGAAACTCTAACTAATTAAAATCGATTTTACAACAGAAGTATGTTGTTCGAAATTTAAGAGAAAGTGAATAGGAGCAGGGATTTACAGTGGCGACAAGGCGTTTTCAGGCGGCTCGTTCTCGGTGGTCCGGCTACGGTTCGACGTGGTCTATGAAACAGTTTGAATAGGAGGGTGCAAGGAGTACTCAGGAGGTGACGGCGTCGAGATTGGTGGACGGACAGCCGAGTTATTGGTTCGCGAAGTGGGCGTCGGGCTCAGCTTTCGCTGAAGAGTTTGGTAACTTTGCTTGGGATTTTCGGGCAACTAGATGAGATGGTTGTGGGATGGGGTTCGAGGGCTTTTATAGAGGGGCACGAGAGGGTTCTAGGGGTGCTTTCCATTCCGAATTCCGCTTAAGATTTTGGGAGATATTGGGCTCCGAATCGGGGGCGCTATTCTAGGGTTTCGTTTGAAATAGGTATGAGATCTTGATTAATTTGGGCATGGATAATATAAGGGATTCGTATGGGAATGATGATAATATGATATCTTCGGCTTTCCTTGAGGTTTAAGCCACGATTTTGGGGATGATTCCTTTGAAAACAAATCGGGTCTTTCATGAAGAAGGAAGGTGGTTTGGAGAAGGAAAGAAAGAGATAGGAAGAAGATCGGCTGCCAAGCCACATTTTAGGTTTAATTACAAAACTGGCCCAAGGTTTTTAAATTGTGAGAAAAGTGCCCTTTTCCATTATAATTAATCCGAAAACAATTTCTTAGATAATGAATTTCCTTTTCCTTACATATGCAAGTAAGTATGTTTATAAATTTCATTCATTAGTTTCTTTATTTTATTTTCATTTAAAAAGATTCTTTTTTTTTTTTTTAATATAATATCCTTTAAAGCAACATTATTGTATTTCTATATATATATATATATTTATATATATATATATTTATATATATATATATTTTCTAGGATCCATATATAGAATTACTCTCTTTTAGTGAAAACTCATCTCCCATTTTATTAACTTAATACGCTCATTTTAATTTAATATAGCTTATTAGTTTTATCTCTAAGAGTGTTTCATATAGTTTTACCTTAATGCTTTGAACACTTTCTTTAGCATAAGTCAATAGGTACGTGACCTATTGATATGAGTTTAAAAGTATTATCATGACATTATCGGTTCTTATTAAATTTCTATTTAATAAATAATGTCAATACTTTTATTAATGGGAAAAAAAATGTTAAGGGAGATTACGATAATAACCTTCTCGAAAAATAGGGTTATTACACATCATGTAGTGGTTCTCGATCATCATCCCAAGCAAGTACTTCTGAGAGCACTTCTCAGCCTCAGCAGGAACGCTCATACGCTCTGTTTCATCATCAACGTCCTCAGCGTCCGCAACTGGCGTCCCGACCACTTGCAAATTTTCTTCAGTCTCGCCTTCTCCAGCATTGGCGGCAGCAGTAGCAGCTTTGGCTCTCCTCTCGGCCTCTTTCTTCTCTTTGGCCAACTGTCTCTTTACAGAGGGGAGCGGCTCATTGTATCTCATTTTTCCAATTGGAGGCACTATGATTTGCCTCATGTCCCAATGAATACCGAAGGTCTTCTCCTTTTTAGGGACGTAAAGGCCTTGCTGCTCTAGAATCCTTTTAACCAGGCCAGGGAAGGGGAGCGAGTGGCGTCCTCCTGTGCACTTGCCCATGTGCTCCAAGACAACCCGCGCCAAATTGATTGGCTTGCGGTTCAAGAAGGCGTCCAATATGATGCTATTAGTGATTTAGACGATGGACTTCTTCTCTTGTCTTGGGACGACCATGCACACAATGAAGTGATGCGCAAGGACGCCCGTCTTGGAGAGACAGTGGACGACTCTATCCTTAGCCAGTGGCTGCCTCCCATTGAATATGTTGTTGAAGATCTCTTCTTAGGAGAAGCGGCCAAAATTTTTGCAAGGGAAGTCGTGCAGAGCGTCAACAGGGGAGAGGCATAGACCAAGCATGTTGCAGACGGTACCCTCAGCAATTGAGTACTCGTCCCCATCTAATTCAAACGTCCCTTGAGGCTTCCCTTTTACTTCTGATACTTCAAATTTGGAGTAAAAGCGGAGAACCTGTTCAGGATCCACAACTATAGCCTCGGCACCCAGGTGCGTCCAACCTTGGAACTCAAGCAGCTCTAAAAATTCTGTGCGGCCGTTCTCTTCCAGGAACTGAGCAGTAAATAGGAGCGGCGACAGAATCTTCTTGAGGCGTTCCTTCTTGTTGCCATTGCCGACAATGACGTCGTTTCCGACATCTTCTTCTTCTTCAGCTTCACCCTCCTCTTCCGCATTTTCCTCATCTTGTTGAGGAGCATCATCATTATCTGAGGCCTCGTCCCCTTGTTCAAGGGACTCAGCCATTTCTTCATCCTCATCATGGGACGCTTGAGTTTGAGGAGGGGCATCCACTGGAGTCTTGACCAAGGACTCTGTGGGGACTTCAACAGAAGTCGTCCCCTGAACTTACACAATTTTCTCAACCACCTTTGTCGGAGGAGGAGGAGGAGTCTTTACTCTTGGAGGAGAGGGAGAGGGAGTTCTTAGCTTAGCCTTTGTGGGGGGAGGAGCCTGGGAGGAGCTGGGCTTGATCATTGAAATGGGTGTGGCGGCAATGGGAGCTGGAGGAGGAGGAGGAGGCTGCTTCACAGGGGAGTCGTCCACTTGAATAACAGTGGGCACAACGTCCTTAGCCTGGACCTGTGTGGGAGGAGCGTCCCTTTGGACCTTTGGCATAGGCTTTGCTAGGTCCGCCTCAATCTCCGCCTCGAGCGGATCAACAACGATTGTAGGACCGTCCTCTACCCTTGGTGGAGGAGGAGGAAGTTGAGGGACCTCCTACAGGCTCTTCTGGATCGCCTCAGCAAAGGCGTCCTCTTCTGTTTTGGCCTGCCTCGCCTTTTCCTCTCTTTCTAATTGGAGCTCCGAGAGGCAAATGGCGGCCATTTGCTCTTCAAATACGCCCTCCAGTTGAGCGGACGATTTGAGCCTTCTTTTGGGGGCGGGGGGAGGGGAAGATGGGAGGGGTTTTGGTTGGGAAGAGGAGGAGGCTTTGATTGTGAGCTTTTGAGAGGGAGGGGGGAGGGTGGCCTTTTTCTCTTCTGGGAGGGGACGGATCCCGCAGGAGCCACAAGAAACTCCATTATATCTGGCAGCATTTTGGCGAGCTCGTCCACCGTCCCTTTGAACATGTCGGATATGATGGCTGGCCCCATGAAAGGAGGGTTTTTGTAGTTGGTCTCTAGGAGGCGGGGCTTGACATACGTCACCATAAAGTAGTGTAAGAGGCGTTGGACTTTAGGTGGGTAGTCTTGAATGGACGCCCGATGGCAGATGTTGGCAAGGGTTTTGGGCTCCCTTTCAAGCCAGTCCTCGACCAAAGGGTCAAGTAGAGGACGCCTTTTAGGTTGAGTGGGTAGTCCCATGAATTGAGACTTTTTGGGGCTTCCCTTCTCTGGCTCGGGGACAAAGGGTTTATCAAGGAATTGGAAACGTTGTTGTTGAGGGGGTTTGGATTGAGATCGGGAAGATTGGGGTTTTTGTGGCGGAGGTTGGGATCTTTGTGGCTTGGGAGGGGTGGTGGAAGGGCGGCGCTCGGAGGATTGAGAGGAAGACTGGTGGCGGGATTGGTCTGGTCGCCCAACATTTCGTCCTCGAGAGTCCATGAGCGACCGGCCTTTCACTGGAGGAGTGGTTCTCGCCGCCGAAGAAGACGACGAAGAGGGCTTAGTGTTCTTGGTGTTTCTTGTGTTGGCCTTGGTTGAGAAATTTGGGTTTTTATAGGAAGAATTAGGGTTGAGGAAAGGTGATTTCGAGATATGGATTGAAGATTTAAAGAGATTTTGCAGGATTTCCGGATTTGTGTAAGCAACAGAGAAGGCAAAGAGATTTCGCAGATGGCAGAGGGGCGTATAGGAAGAAGACGAAGGGAAACAATCAAGGGTAGTAGGGACATTTTCTATGGCTTCCTCCACCCGCGTTCCCACACGTGGCATGCTTCTTCGCTAAGTAAACAGCTATTTTGCACCCGTTACACGGATCCCGAGATCTGCGTTCAACTTCTCCGAGACGGTTCACCTTCCCATTTTCAAATTTCACAACTGCAAAGGACTCTGACTTGGCGTCCTTTCAACACACAACACTGCACTACTAAGAGCTGTATCACCGCGTCCCAAAAATTGATCACGACCTCTGACTGTTAGAACTCTGCCTTGACGTCTGTCAGGCTTTAACAAGCGTCCCTTTGATCACTTAGCACTAGTTTTGAAAATCAAGCAAGTACATCCCGTAAAGATAAAACAAAGAACGCTCATAGGACGCGTTTGCAAGATTCTCGGCTTTAGTAAGCTTAGAGTTCCCATCATTTCGGCTTGTAATGAGGGTAGGGTGATCAGGAATACTCTTGAGATAAAAGAGAAATGAATAGCGCTCAAAACACAAGCAAAACACATGTCTTAGACTAGCGTCCTTTCAAGATGACTTTAAATGCATGACATGCTTTAAAACAAGTTCTCAACAAAACATAGCCAATCATAGAGGGAATAATAGAACCGGACTTGATCATTTCAAAGTTATCATCCCCAAAAGCAACTTGAGGTGCTCGTAGGGACGTCTATCAAGTGCAATTGTGAAAATATCGGCCACTTGGTCCTCATTCCTAACATGATCCACTCTTATAAATCCAAGTTCAACATTATCACGAAGGAAATGATGTCTTATATCAATGTGCTTGGTTCTAGAATGATGAACAGGATTTTTGGCAATACTTATAGCACTAGTGTTGTCACACAGGATAGGGACATTGTTGAGAAACGTACCATAGTCTTCAAGTTGGTACTTAATCCCTAGGACTTGAGAGCAGCATGAAGCAACAACAACGTACTCAGCTTCCGCGGTTGAGAGGGCCACGGAATTTTGCTTTTTGGATCCCCATGAAACGAGGCAATATCCTATGAATTGAGCCATTCCGGAGGTGCTCTTCCTATCCACCACATGGCCAGCGTAGTCTGCGTCAGAGTACGCCACCAGGTTTAGGGACGTGCTTTTAGGATACCAAAGGCATAGGCCGTCCCGTCCCTTGAGGTATCTGAAGATTCTTTTGACCTCTTGCATGTGGGACTCTTTTGGATTTGCTTGGAAGCGAGCACACATACACACAGCGAACATGATGTCGGGACAGCTTGCCGTTAGATATAACAAGGACCCTATCATTCCTCTATAGAGCTGTTGATCTACACTCTTGCCTTCTTCATTAGCATAAAGGCGAGTGTTGGGAGAGATGGGAGTGTCAATGGATTTGGACGTATTCATTCCATACTTCTCAAGCATTTCACGAATGTACTTCAGTTGGTGAATGCGTGTCCCATCTTTGAGTTGTGTGATTTGGAGTTCTAGGAAGAAGTTGAGTTCTCCTATGAGAGACATCTCAAACTCACTACTCATCAAGTTCTTGAATTCCTCTACAAGCTTCATGTTAGTGCTTCCAAGTACTATGTCATCGACATAAACTTGGACAATCAAAACATCTTTAAGGACTCTCTTTAAGAGCAGGGTTTTGTCAATGTTACCTCGAGTGTACCCGTTGGTCAAGAGAAAGGATGCAAACCTATCGTACCATGCACGAGGGGCTTGCTTGAGTCCGTAGAGTGCTTTGTCCAAGTAGTACACATGGTCAGGGAGATCAACGTTCTCAAAACCAGGAGGTTGAGCAACATACACTTCTTCCTTTAGCTTGCCATTTAGGAAGGCAGTCTTGACATCCATTTGAAAGAGCTTGAACCCTTTGTGAGCGACGAAGGCGATGAGGAGGCGTATAGCTTCAATTCTAGTGACAGGAGCGAAGGTCTCATCATAATCGATCCCTTCCTCTTGCCTATAGCCTTGAGCCACAAGCCTTGCTTTGTTTCTTGATACTCTGCCACTCTCATCAAGCTTATTCCTGTAGACCCACCTCGTCCCAATTATGTTTTTGTTCTTAGGACGACGGACGAGGGTCCAAGCTTTGTTCCTTTCAATTGATTGAGCTCTTCTTGCATGGCTTGAATCCAATCCGCGTCTTGAAGAGCCTCCTTTATGTATTAGGTTCAGTTAAGGACACAAAGGCGTTGAATGCACAGAACGTGATAGAGGTATTTTAGTCGCCTTTAATACCTATCAAAGTAAACCAAACAACCCAACTAATGTGGTAGGGAAGTAAGGGTCGATCCCACAGAGACTTGTGTTTTTGTGTATTGAATTTGAATACTCAGATGAATGTAAAACGGTTTTTTTTTGAGTGTTATCCTATCAACTAATAAATTGAACATGCAAAACAAAAGATGATTTATCAAATATGAGAGAAGTATGCTTAACCAGTTAATACCAATTGCGAATTCGATTATTGATCATTGATTATCAAAATTCTCTTTTTACCTTGACTAATCTATTGCGGAATGCTAATAACCCAACTTCATGGCATTATTAATCCTACTTCAATTCTAGTTATTAGCCCGACCGGTACTAACAACCCTAATTATCAAATAACCTAGGAGACCTCCTAGATTCAACTTGACAACAGCATTAAGTTTCAAGTATCAATAGAAACATGCATTCAGAGCAACCAGACATCCAAATAACATGCAATTGAATTCTCTTCTCTAATCAACTAGTCCTACCAGTCCTAGATTGATTAAAGGTTCTACTTATGATCTAATTAACACCTACCGGTAATTAGAAAGATCTAGTTGTAATTCGTCCTAGAGATTCAATTAGATGGCCAATCTAACAAAACCCTAAATCAAACTTATTCAATCAAGCATAGAGAAAACAATCTAGTCAAGGAAAATTAAGAACAATCAAATCTCACAATAATACTTCGTTCACAACTTCAATTAACTAGTCAAGCAAAAGGAATTTAGCTACTGAAAGACATTGAAAAGCTTACAAAGTTTCCCATAGGATTCTTGTTCTCCAAGTCTCCAATAACCAATCCAAAGTCAAGAATATGAAGATAATAAAACCTAGAAACTAATATCCAAAAGTATATCTAAGAGGTTTCTAAAAATAATATTCAAAACAAGTTTCAACCCAAAAGCCCAAGCCCGTACAAAAATATCACTCTCGCGGACACGGGTAGAAACGCGGGCATCCATGAAAACTCGGGCGCGCTTTGGCTTGCTTGCCCGCGTTTTCACGCCAGACGCTCAGGTGCCGAAACGCGGGGCACACCTCTAAAGTGCGGGCGCGCTTTCGAACCTCCTGCCCGCGCTTTCAACACTGGTCGTCACGTATCACTTTAGAGGCTGTTTTGACCCACTTCGAGTTGGAATTTGGACTCAGAGTACGACGACGAATTGTAGCTCTTCGAGTTAGCTTTCCAATGGCACCAAAATCAGCTCAATCCGACCACCATAGCTCCAGATCCAGCCCTTACAAGCAAGAGGTGTCGAAACAACAACTCCAATACATAGTCCGGACCCAAGTGTGCTGTTCCCATCACCTCTTGGGCTAATCTCATAGCTTGGCTCTCTTCTTGCCTTCTCTAATGCTTTGGCTTCACCTCCTCTCCACTTATTGTCTTCACATCTACATCTAAAAACCACAACAAAGTGTAGATATCCGAATCTTTCTACAAACTAACAAAACTAGCAAAACTAACTAAAACTAAACCAAAAACCATGAAAATCCTAACTAAACGTGCCCGAAAACACTACCTAACATGTGTCTATCAAATTCCCCCATGCTTGAACCTTGCTTGTCCTCAAGCAAGAAATAAAATCAAAGTCACACCACAACTAGCGAGCCAAGCATCCATCTCGATATCAATCCACATTTCATCACTCAAGTTAAACCTTAACCAAGACATCATTGCATACATGTATGAGAAGCTTTCAATATCAAATCATTCATCCATTCTAGACCTCACCAAGGCAATGTGTTTTGCACTCTTCACTCAAGTGTTTAAGGAATGTGTTTCGCTCAAAATCAACTTTGAAAACTAGACTACCATAGGCTTGCATCAGTGTTCTAAATCTCCACTACGAATGATTAAACACACAACAAAAATCATGAGGACTTTTTAAGGGTTGTAATGGGGCCAAGGTATAAACAAGTAGGTAGGGAAATATTTGGTCATGTGGTGCTAAAAATCCGGGAACTAGCACGCGCAAAAACCCAAATTACAAAAAAACACTTTCAACTTCCTACTTCCACCACTTATTTCACCTCTTTCTCATCACTTTTCTTTCGACACTTCATCCATTTTCTCACATTTTTTCTTTCTTCTTTGTTTTTTTTATAAGAGACATCTTTTCTTTCTTTTTTTTCCAACTCCTTATCTTATTTTCTTTTTTCCAACACAACACTCTTCCTTTTCTTTTTTTTTTCAAACCATCCCCATAGTACCACAAAGAACAACTCTAGCTAAATCCTAATTCCCGGATGGGTCAAGCTTATCAAGGCTAGGAATTACTTTTGTGGAGCTACAAAATAAGGCTAATAGGCTCAAAAATAGGGGTTATCAAACAAAGGAATCATGTATAAGGTAGATAAGGATAATATGAGCTAATGAACATGCCTCAATCATCTTAATGTCATGCATTCAAATCATGTAATGTAGCCTTGAAAAAGATTCTAAACGCAAGTTCTAGAGCTAGCAATCAAAGTGATACACTCAAGAAAAGATGCAAATATGCAATAAAGGCTCAAAATAATCTCGCAAGGCATATATGTCTAGAACTTCATAAACAATTCAAAATTTCAACTTCTTATGCATGCTCAATCCTATAATCAAGATTAATAACTTAAGAATCATGCTTCAATCCAAGGAAACTTCAACCAACAAGCTAGTCATGGGTTAGATAATACTCTTAACTTAGAGAGACAAATGGTCAAGTAGGGAAATTTGAATCCTACAATGCAATATTTTTGTGATTTTTTCAAATTTTCAATTTTTTTGTATTTTTTCAAAATTTTAATCAATGCAAAACAAAAATTAAACATGCAAATGCAACTATATGAATGCATTCTAAGACTAAGCAAGCAATCCCTTCCCCCATTCTTAAATTTTACATTGTCCCCAGTGTAAAGTAAAAGTAAAGAGAAAAGAAAAACTAACCAAGTTGTCGAGTAATCCGGATCTTGAGGTGGTGGAGATAAGCATTCGGTGGTCGAGCTATGACATGTGCAACCCGAGTTATGAGACTTGTACGTCGGGCTAACTAGAAACAAAACCAAAAAGCAAACAAAAACAAAACTACTCTAAACTAATACTAAGAATCAAAAACAACTATCCTAATCACTTGGGTTGCCTCCCAAGAAGTGCTTCATTGACGTCGTTAGCTTGACGAGAGAACAATTTCACAGGCTCAGACATTGTCAATGCTCTTAATAACCTATCAAATACCTGCGAGCTCATCTTAATGAAACATAAATAACACAAGAATAAGTTGAGTTTAAATAACATGTCAGTCAAACACTGTTTTAACTTATCAAAACTATTTGCCCAATTTTCATAAGATGGCATATGCTCGAACCAATGCAAATCAAGTGGTGGCTTTTCAATATATGTATGAAATGAATCAAAGCTCTTACCAGAAATACCACTTTCAATCAAGATGAACTCAGAGAAATCCCTAGAATTTTCATTATGCTGCAAACTTGGTTCTTCGGATGAATAAGCAATAGGAAGGAATGCAATCGGCTCATTGAGTTTGGTGGCCTCTTCTTTAGCAATGTAGATTCCACAAGGCTCATTTATGGTCTCCTCGAGATGAGTAGCATCACATGGAACATCAAAGTCACCATCTTTACCCAACTCATGTGTAGGGAATTGTTCCTCCACATGCATTTGATTATCTAATTCAAGGGCTCTTGAAATGTCAGGAGGCTCATCCGATTGGAGTATTGATGAAGAAGATTCGACCAATAAACACTGACGGCCCATATAACAAAGAAAATCCCAACACCCTAAAGGATCCATACATAGAATTTGTCCATTGCTCATGTATTTGGCCAACTCTAGAGTTTCATGATTCATACCCTCAATAATGCCCATGCAAAAGCTTCCAATATCAATATGAAGTCCCTGAGCACCAAGTCCATCCATATAATCTTGGAATCTAACGAAGTACCAATGAAATTGCTCATCCTGAAACTGTTTACATTCGAACAAAACCATAATTAGTAGCACAGGTGTGGACCGTAAGGTAGGTCCACACAAAAGTAACAAAACAATAAACACAAGAAAACAGCCGAGTCCCCGGCAATGGCGCCAGTTTGATAGAGGTATTTTAGTCGCCTTTAATACCTATCGAAGTAAACCAAACAACCCAACTAATGTAGTAGGGAAGTAAGGGTCGATCCCACAGAGACTTGTGTTTTTGTGTATTGAATTTGAATACTCAGATGAATGTAAAACGGGGTTTTTTTGAGTGTTATCCTATCAACTAATAAATTGAACATGCAAAACTAACACTACCAATTATAAGGGTTAATGTAACATTATGTTTTGTAATGGTTTTTTTAATGTGTTACACTAGGTTGTCTAATGTAACCCTTTATTATATTATGTAACGGTATGACATATTGTAATGGTTGATTGTGACGGAAAAGATTTAATGCAACACATCTTATTAATAAAGGTAACGGTGTTAAAAAAGGAAAAAAACCCAAAACCTATGGTAACGGATAATATAACAAATGTAATGAATGATATAAAAAGCGCGCGTTTTTTGCTCCAATTTAGAATAATGTAAAGTAAATAAAATTTTAATCAAAATAGAGGCCTGTAAATCCATACTCCGCTTATAATACTCCCACAAAAAACAAAGTCTAAACCCTTCTCAAAATTTCTGTTGATCTTCGAGCTCGTCCTCGCAACCCTAGCCGCCACCCCATCTTCTACCTTGATTTCCACTTTGTCCACACACCTCCATCTTCTGTAATTCACGCCCTCCTTCTCTACACAACACCGATCCACACCGGCTCCTCCTCACGCCTCTCCCCGCTCCTCCGTTCCAGATCCAGAATCCGTAGCCCGCCCGGCGCCGGCGGCCGCTCTCACTCTCACTCGACTCTAGCCGCCAGTGACCACCGTCCCGGATTTGGCCCTCCGAGTTCCGACGGCCGCCCGGCCTCGACGCCTTGTCGCGAGCCTCCCCTCAGATCGATACCCTTACACCGGCGGCCCGCTCGATTTCCCGACCCAGGTTTCCGATTTCACAGCCCCGACTAGGCGAATCCCTGCGCGAACCCTCCAGTCCGCCAGTCCGCCTCCTCGTCCTCCAGTCCGCTAAGGAGGTTCGTGATCCCTTTTTGTTTTGGCGGACTGATTTCTGTGGTTTTTGGTTTGATTTGTTGTCTGAGGATCCTGATCGTTTCATTTGGACAGTGAATCTGTGGATTTCTGTTATTCTTCTGATGTTAGGGTTATCGATTTGGTGGATATGGTTTCTGGATCCCAAGTCTACGGAGAGAAATTCATTCAGATTAGAACGCTCTAGCTTTTTTGATTGTTTTCCTTATGGTTAAAATTCGTAGGGATACATTGACTTTGAGATATGAAATCTTTAGGTTTTTTTTGTGTGAATTGAAGAAGAGGAAATCTTTAGGTTCTACTTCTGAGTATCATACTAAATTCTAGGTTTAGGATAGGAAGTAATACCACTTTAGTTCAAGAGCCGAGTTTGATTACTGGCATGGAGATTTTCTTGACTGTAAGGTTTTGAAAAGCTCCCTCTCATGCTTATGAGCTGAGCATATGTGATTAAAAGATTAATTCTTGCATCACTTGTTTGTAGATCATGTCATTTAGCTTGAAACCATGTTTTATCTATCTTGTTGCTCTTAGCTAGTAATGAGAGATATAAACTTATGCCCATTCTTTGTTTGAAATGAAGGTTGGTCTCGAATATGATGCATCTTTTGATCACATCTTGTTATGCATCTTAAATATGATGCAAGTTTCAGTTTGCATCACTTGTCACTTTTAGGTCAGAATTAATTACATTTGGGAGTAATGGTATATTGTATCACCTTGAGTTTTGAGAAGTAGTCGTTTTATTGGATATTTTGACTAAGTGCTTGGTTCATGCAGTTAGCTCTCTGCAATTGACTTATGTAAAATTTCTATTGTGCTATTAGCTATCATAGACTGATTATGTTTAATCTCAAATATTCTAGTGGATAATGTTTTTGTGTGTTTGTTTTTCATTCTTGATTGAGTTCAGATGAGTTTCTTAAACAATCATATTAAATGTTTCTGTTTAATACTTGTGCTAGGTCTCCTCTTTGGGATGGACTTATTCCTTCACATGAGAAGGCTAAGTTTTCAATCATGACGAGGAACAAGTGCTGACCCATTCATGGCTTTGGCTGATCTCCATCTTCAAGTAGAATATCCTTTGAATGATTTTTTTCTTGATCAATCATTTTTTATTTTAAAGGGCAATTCATGTTGTAAAGTAGGAAGATGCCCCTTGCCTGATCCTTCTATGTTGTTGTGTTTTGCAGTACAATTCAAGTGATCATGACAATTATAAAGTACATCCCTCAGGTGTGTTTTCCCTTGGGTTCTTCAAGTGATTTTTTGAGTTGTGACCGTTTACATGGTTTTCCAATGCAAGCATTTTCAATATCACTTGGTTTCTCTTTTTGATGAGTATGTAGTCTCTTATTTTCAAATAGCCTATATGTTTAGCTAAATTCATGTTTCTAGAGATTTAAGCCTGATAATTCTAACTCTGTTATTAATTTCTTAATTAGCTCTTTCCTGAAAATATATAATCCCATATTGTTTTGGTCTGGTATTTGATAATTTGGATAACCAGAATAAAATCTAGTTGTTATTTTTTACCATATAGGCTTATATGTATTTCAGGCGTTCATGAACTTCTTTAGAAAGAGCACTGATGGATTCAACGTAGGGAACATTTTACTTGATTGTTTTGGAGGTGTAACAAACTAATGAACGGTAGTGCAGTCCATAGATCAAGGTGATTTATCTACTTCTTAAACTAGAACACTTCCAATAATTTGTTTGTCAATTGTCAGTGTATATCTATTCATTCCTATGGTCTTATCATGTCTGAGTTTTTGTATGTGCGCTTATTTGTAAAATGATTCCCTATTGCAGAATGAGGATGAAATTCAATCAAGAATAATTTGAATCTCTTATCTTTTAAATGTTTATTTTTCGGATTAGGTGTTTATTATTTCGTTGTGTAGATTTTAGGTTTATGATGGTATACCTTTGATTTTCCTTTAGGCATATGTATTAGGAGCAGGGACCAGAAATTGATGTCAAAAGAACAACAGCTGGAAGGAGAATATAGGCAGCTCCATTCAAGACTAAAGACCCATGCAGAGAGTATTGGGTTTTATGGTGGTGAAGCTAGAGAAGAATTCCATATTCAAGAGAAGTTTAAGAATATAGTGAGGCACATGCGTGTTGTTCCCCTTGATCATTGGTGGTTTGGCATGATCCAGGACTTGTTGAAATATCTAGGTGCCACTGCTGCTGTCATTCTTATTATTGAGCCCTTTTTTGACAATATTTTGTAATTATAGATTGAGAGTTATAAGTAATAAATTGACATTTTAGTTAAATTGTTTTGATTGTATTTGTTAGTGATTTAATTATTATATACTAATTTAGTAGCAGGTATATATGAATGAATGATATATAAACCAGTTGCATTCTATTATAATTAAGGTAACACATATATAGCCTAATGTCATGGTACTAACAAAGGTAATGACATATAGCTAATGTAATGATCAAACCAATTGTAACGGATATGTAACGGATGTAATAGGTAATGGATTGTTCTCTATATGTAATGGTCAGTTCCAAAATTATTTGTCCGTTACTCTAGGCGAACGTAGTGTTACATTAGGCCTAATGTAAGCCCCCCCTATTGTAACAGACCAAAAGTCCAAAAAAACCATTACACTAGACCTAGTGTAATGAATTTTGACTTTATGGTAATACTTTAAAGCCATTACATCAGGCCTTATAATTGGTAGTGTAAAGATGATTTATCAAATATGAGAGAAGTATGCTTAACCAGTTAATACCAATTGCGAATTCGATTATTGATCATTGATTATCAAAATTCTCTTTTTACCTTGACTAATCTATTGCGGAATGCTAATAACCCAACTTCATGGCATTATTAATCCTACTTCAATTCTAGTTATTAGCCCGACCGGTACTAACAACCCTAATTATCAAATAACCTAGGAGACCTCCTAGATTCAACTTGACAACAGCATTAAGTTTCAAGTATCAATAGAAACATGCATTCAGAGCAACCAGACATCCAAATAACATGCAATTGAATTCTCTTCTCTAATCAACTAGTCCTACCAGTCCTAGATTGATTAAAGGTTCTACTTATGATCTAATTAACACCTACCGGTAATTAGAAAGATCTAGTTGTAATTCGTCCTAGAGATTCAATTAGATGGCCAATCTAACAAAACCCTAAATCAAACTTATTCAATCAAGCATAGAGAAAACAATCTAGTCAAGGAAAATTAAGAACAATCAAATCTCACAATAATACTTCGTTCACAACTTCAATTAACTAGTCAAGCAAAAGGAATTTAGCTACTGAAAGACATTGAAAAGCTTACAAAGTTTCCCATAGGGTTCTTGTTCTCCAAGTCTCCAATAACCAATCCAAAGTCAAGAATATGAAGATAATAAAACCTAGAAACTAATATCCAAAAATATATCTAAGAGGTTTCAAAAAATAATATCCAAAACAAGTTTCAACCCAAAATCCCAAGCCCGTACAAAAATATCACTCTCGCGGACACGGGTAGAAACGCGGGCAGCCATGAAAACTCGGGCGCGCTTTGGCTTGCTTGCCCGCGTTTTCACGCCAGACGCTCAGGTGCCGAAACGCGGGGCACACCTCTAAAGCGCGGGCGTGCTTTCGAACCTCTTGCCCGCGCTTTCAACACTGGTCGTCACGTATCACTTCAGAGGCTGGTTTGACCCACTTCGAGTTGGAATTTGGACTCGGAGTAAAAAGATGAATTGTAGCTCTTCGAGAACTTGAATTAGAAAGGGAAAAGACCAAGAACCTTCTTGAAAGAATTAGAGTCCTAGAGAGTGGAGAGAAAGGTCAAAAGGACTATTACACTAACTCCACTAGTCATAGGATCTATAAGAAAATCGCTAAGGGGGAAGGTTCAAAAGTTTGTGACCCTCAAAAGATGAAAAAGAACAAAATCCAACGTCCCAACAAGAAGTACTACCTTGGTACTTACTATAGGACGTGTTGGTATTGTGGACAAGGAGATCACTTCAAATATGATTGCCTAAAACTGAAGAACGACATTGAAAGTGGCAAAGCTGCTAGGACTAACATTAAAAATGATAAGTCCGTCCCTAAGGCTAACCCTAGACGTCCTAGACGATCTAAGAGTTCTTTCAGAAAGCATGCTATTTCAAATGATGTAAATATATGTGACTACATGCCAGAACCAGAGTTCTATTTCTGTAACAAACCAGGTAAGGAACACCTTGCATGGGTCGCCAAACACTAACTTTGTTTTGGCAGGTGGAAGTGAGGGGACGCCCATGGATCATTGATAGTGGCGCCTCAATTCATATGACAGGAAGCCTGATCCATCTCACTTCTATCCAAAGTAATGCCACGGGAGGAACTGTCTCGTTTGGCAACAAGGGCAAAGGAAAGATCAAAGGGACGGGAACTGCTATTCTCAATCCATCCATCAAAGCGACAAATGTTAGCCTTGTTGAGGGACTTGGCTTCAACCTCCTAAGTGTCTCTCAAATGTGTGACCAAGGTGAAAACCTAGTCACATTTGACTCGAAGGAGTGCCTCGTTATCAACAAGAAGTCCAACAAAGTCGTCCTCAAAGGAGTCCGAAAGAACAATGTCTACATCTTCAACCAGGAATTCAAGCCAAAATCTGAGTTATGCCTATCCGTGTCAAAAGAGGACGCTGACATCTGGCATCGCCGACTTGGCCATGCTGGACCAAGCACAATCCTCAAGCTTCATCAAAGAAATCTTGTGAAAGGTCTTCCTCAAATTGATCTTGAGAAAATTGAACAGTGTGAAGCCTGTATCAAAGGGAAGCAAACAAGAACGTCCTTCAAGTCAAAGAACGATGTCAGCACAAAGAAACCTTTGGAACTTCTCCATATGGATCTTTGTGGACCGATGAAGACGTTGAGCTATGGTGGAAAGAGGTATATCTATGTCATTGTAGATGACTTTTCTCGATTCACCTGGGTTCTTTTCTTGGCTTCAAAAACAGATTGCTTCAACGCATTCAAAGTCTTCATCAAGCAAGTAGAAGTTGCTCTTGAGACGCCTCTCAAAGCCATAAGATCAGATCATGGGACGGAGTTTCAAAACTCAGAGTTCGTGGCCTATTGTGATCAACATGGAGTCTCTCACAACTTCTCAGCTCCAAGGACTCCTCAACAAAATGGAGTGGTGGAAAGAAAGAATAGGACGCTGGAGGATATGGCAAGGACTATGCTCTTGGCTAATAGCGTCCCCAAGTACTTCTGGGCTGAAGCTATTGCTACAGCGTGCTATATTATCAATCGAGCCATGATCCGTCCTTTGCTGAAGAAGACGTCCTATGAGTTGCTGAATGGAAGAAAGCCTCGCATCGACTACCTCAGAGTCTTTGGATGCAAGTGCTTTGTTCACAACAATGATAAAGAAAGACTTGGAAAGTTTGATGCAAGAAGTGACGAAGCCATCTTCCTTGGATACTCCCTCACCAGCAAAGCATATAGAGTTTTCAACAAAAGGACTCTAAAGCTTGAGGAGAGCATTCATGTTGTGTTCAAAGAAAGTTCTTCTCACAAAGATAAACCAAGTAAGAAAGAACGCTCATCTTCTCTGCAGCAGGATGACTCCGATGATGAAGTTGATTTTGGGTCCCCTGGAAAATACCATGTTCCTAAGGACGCTACTCAAAATCCTGAAGAAGTCTCAGTAGAAGTTCCCAGTGTTGTTCAGGAGGTTCCATCTCAAAGTGAATCTCCAGCTCAATATGAGGTTGCTGAATCAAGCTTACAAGGAGACCAGCGTCAAGAAGAGGACGCTCAACCTGAGGGGGAACTCTCTGAGCCTCTCAATGAAGACGATGGGTTTGACTCAGATGAATCTAATTGGACGGACCCTAGATGTGCTCCTACAAGGGACGCTACTCATAGGGGATCCAATCTTTCAAGACTTCATTCAACAGATCAAATCATCTCAGATATTTCAAAAGGAGTTCAAACAAGATCAGCCGTGAATCAGTCCCTCAATGCCAACATAGCGTTCTGTGCCTTCAACGCCTTTGTATCCTTAGTTGAACCTAAGAACATAAAGGAAGCACTCCAGGACGCTGATTGGATTCAAGCCATGCAAGAAGAACTTAATCAATTTGAAAGAAACAAGGTTTGGACCCTCGTCCCTTGTCCGAGAAACAAAAACATAATAGGGACGAGGTGGGTCTACAGGAACAAGCTTGATGAGAGTGGTCATATCTTAAGAAACAAAGCAAGGCTGGTGGCTCAAGGCTATAGACAAGAGGAAGGAATCGACTATGATGAGACCTTCGCTCCTGTTGCCAGAATTGAAGCCATTCGCCTCCTTATCGCCTATGCCGCTCACAAAGGGTTCAAGCTTTTTCAAATGGACGTCAAGACAGCCTTCCTCAACGGCAAGCTCAAAGAGGAAGTGTATGTTGCTCAACCCCCAGGATTTGAGGACGCTGATCACCCAGATCATGTGTATCTCTTAGACAAGGCACCTTATGGACTCAAGCAAGCCCCTCGTGCATGGTACGATAGGTTTGCGTCCTTCCTCTTGTCCAACGGGTACACACGATGTAACATTGATAAAACCCTGTTCTTAAAGAAAGTCCTTAAAGATGTCTTGATTGTCCAAGTCTATGTTGATGACATAGTCATTGGAAGCACTAACATGAAACTTGTAGAGGAATTCAAGAACTTGATGAGTAGTGAGTTTGAGATGTCCCTCATAGGAGAACTCAACTTCTTCTTGGGACTCCAAATCACTCAGCTCAAAGATGGGACGCGCATTCATCAACAAAAGTACATCCGTGAAATGCTTGAGAAGTATGGGATGAACTCTTCAAAACCCATTGATACTCCCATCTCCCCAAACACTCGCATCTATGCTGATGAAGAAGGCAAGAGTGTAGATCAAAAGCTCTACAGAGGAATGATAGGGTCCTTGCTATATCTAACGGCAAGTCGTCCCGACATCATGTTCGCTGTATGTTTATGTGCTCGCTTCCAAGCAAATCCAAAGGAGTCCCACATGCAAGAAGTGAAGAGAATCTTTAGATATCTCAAGGGACGGGATGACCTTTGTCTATGGTATCCTAGAAGGACGTCCCTAAATCTGGTAGCGTACTTTGACGCAGACTACGCGGGCCATGTGGTAGATAGGAAGAGCACCTCAGGAATGGCTCAATTCCTTGGGTCATGTCTTGTATCTTGGGGATCCAAAAAGCAAAACTCCGTGGCACTCTCAACCGCGGAAGCTGAGTACGTTGCTGCTGCTTCGTGTTGCTCACAAGTCCTATGGATCAAGTACCAACTTGAAGATTTTGGTACGTTCCTCAACACAGTCCCTATCTTGTGTGATAACACTAGTGCTATAAGTATTGCCAAAAATCCTGTTCATCATTCTAGGACAAAGCATATTCATATAAGACATCATTTCCTTCGTGACAATGTTGAACTTGGATTAATTAAGGTAGATCATGTTAGGACTGAGGACCAAGTGGCCGATATTTTCACAAAAGCACTTGATAGACGTCCCTTCGAGCACCTCCGGTTGCTTTTGGGGGTGATAACTTTTAAATGATCAAGTCCCGTTCTATTATCTCCTCTATGATTGGCTATGTTTTGTTGAGAACTTGTGTTAAAGTGTGTCATGCATTTAAAGTCATCTTTAAAGGACGCTAGTCTAAGATATGTGTTTCGCTTGTGTTTTTGAACGGTATTCTTTTCGCTTTTCATCTCAAGAGTATCCCTGATCACCCTACCCTCATTACAAGCCGAAATGATGGGAACTCTAAGCTTACCCAGGCCGAGAATCTTGCAAACGCGTCCTATGACCGTTCTTTGTTTTATCTTTACGGGACGTACTTGCTTGATTTTCAAAAATGGTTCTAAGTGATCAAAGGGACGCGTGTTAAGAGCTGAGAGTTGTTCGTACAAAGTTCTAAGTTCAGAGGTTGAGATCAGTGTTTGGGACGCCGTGGTTCAGTTCAGTGTTGAGAAGTGTTGTGTGTTGAAAGGACGCCAGCTCGGAGTCCTTTGTAGTTGTGAGAAGTTTGAATGTTTGAAATTGGGAAGGTGAACCGTTTTTAGAGAAGCATCAGTGAAGATCTCGGGATACGCGCGAACAGTGCTCAACAGCTGTGTTTCTTAGTAAAGAAGAAAGCCACGTGTGGGAAGGCGGGTGGAGGAAGCCGAGTGTAAAGACCCTGTTACCCCTGACCGTCCAACTTCGTCTTCTTCCTATATATATGCCCTGCATCCTTCTGATTCCCTTTCTTCGCTCTCTTGTTGCTTGCTCACATTTAGAAATCTCTCAAACCAAAATCCCAGATCTCAAGTCTCAGAATCTTCTCCTCAACCCTAATCTCCTTCTATAAAACCATCTCAAATGGCCAACACAAGAAACTCCACCAAATCCTCACCCTCGTCGGCGGCGAAAAACCCTAGCTCTTCGAGATCTCCTCCGGTGAAAGGCCGGTCATTAATGGAGTCGAGAGGCAGACCTTCCGGCCGCCAAGAACCCCCTCGCCACCATTCCTCCTCTCAAAGCACCCAGCGCCGCCACTCCAACACCCCTCCCCAGCCCCTTCGCTCCCAACCTCCTCCACAAAAACAACAACCCCGCTCTCAATCCAAATCCACCCAGAAGCGGTTCTCCTTTCTGGAGAAGCCCTTAAGACCTGAGCCGGAGTCCGACGAAGGGATCGCTGGCAAAGGCACCGTCTTTAGACTTCCGGCCCAACCCAAACACCGTCCTCCTCTTGACCCCCTCATTGAGGACTGGCTTGAAAAAGAGCCAAGGACGCTCGCTAACATCTGTCTACGGGCGTCCGTCAACGACCACCCTCCAAAAATCCAACGCCTCCTCCATTACTTCATGGTGACCTATGTCCGTCCCCGCCTTGAGGAAACCAACCACACCAACCCCCCATTCATGGGGCCAGGCATCATTTCCGATTCGTTTGGTGGAACCGTGGACGAGCTCACCAAATTGCTCCCCGATATAATGGAGTTTGTCGTGGCTCCTGCGGGCTCCGTCCCATCCCAGAAGAGAAAAAGGCCGTCCACTCCCCCTCCCTCTCAACAGATCCAACTCAAAGGCCCTCCCTCCTCCTCCCAAGTAACCCCAGTCCCTTCCTCCCCTCCTCCCGCCCCAAAGCGTCGCCTCAAGACCTCTGCTCAGGTTGAGGGCGTCACAGATGAAGAAATGGCCGCCATTCGCCTCTCTGAAATTCAACTGGAAAAAGAGGAGAAGGCGCGCCAAGAGCAGGAGCAAGCAGAAAAGGAAGTCGTTGAGAAGGCGATTCAAGCGAGTTTGCAGGGAATTCCTCAACTTCCTCCTCCTCCTCCAAGGGTAGAGGACGCTCCTCAGGTCCAGGCCAAGGACGTCCCACCAGTACAGGTCCAGGCCAAGGACGCTACACCTGCTAAGCTGGCGCCTCCTCCCTCTGCTCCGCTCCAGGTGAAGCCCATCTCCGTGGTTCCGCCCAGCACCTCATCTGCTCCCCCCACAAAAGCTAAGATCCGCACTCCTACTCCCTCTCCTCCTAGAGCTTCAACTCCTCCTCCTCCTCCGCCTGCTCAGGCCGTCGAGGAAGCTGCTCAAGTTCAAGGGACGCCTCTTTCAACCGTCCCTACAGAGTCCTTGGCAAGGACTCCAGCGGTGGACGCGCCTCCAACTGACCAGGTGTCCACTGCTGAGGACACGGCACTGGTTGAGTTCCAAGAACAAAGGAACGAAGCCTCCGATGAAGAGGACGCCCCGCCCCAGGATGAGGAACCTGAGGACGAGGAGGGAGATGGAGATGAAGAAGACGCGGGTGATGAGGTGATCGTGAGCAATGGCTCCAAGCAGAAACGCTTCAAGAAAATTCTTTCTCCGCACCTCTTCACCGCCCAGTTTCTAGCAGAGAACCAGCGCCAAGAGTTCTTGGACCTTCTGGAGTTCCAGGGATGGACGCACTTAGGCGCTGAGGCCGCTGATGTTGACCCTGATGAGGTTCTCCGTTTCTACTCAAAGTTCGAAATCACAGAAGTAAACGGGAAGCCTCAGGGAACGTTTGAAATCGATGGGGACGAGTACTCAGTTGCTGAGGGCACCGTCCGCAAAATGCTCAGCCTGCGTCCCTCTCCGCAAGATGCTCTGCATGATCTGCCTTGCAAGAACTTTGGCCGTTTCACCCAGGACGACATCCTCAACAAAATATTCAATGGGAGACAGCCAGTTGCTAAGGACAGAGTCGCTCACTGCCTCACCAAGACGGGCGTCCTTGCGCACCACTTCATTGTGCGCATGGTCGTCCCCCGCCAAGAGAAGAAGTCCATTGTTCAGATCACTGATAGTATTCTCTTGGACGCCTTCTTGGAAAGCAAGCCGATAAACTTGCCCCGGGTAATCTTGGAACATATGGGCAAGTGCACAGGAGGCAGGCACTCTCTTCCCTTCCCGGGCCTAGTCAAGCAGATTCTGAAGCAGCAAGGACTCTATGCCCCTAAACAAGAGCGTTCCTTTGGCATTCATTGGGATGTCAGGCAAATCACACTCCCTCCAGTCGGAAAACTCAAGTGTGATGAGCCTCTCCCGTCCGTCAAGCGCCAAATGGAAAAGGAACGGAAAGAGGCTGAGCGGAAAGCCAAAGCTAAGAGGAGAGCTCAAGCTACTGCTGCTGCTGAAACTGGGGAAGGAGATCCTGAAACTGCAAATGTTCCAGTAGTTGGGACGCCAGCTGAGGACGTTGCTGATGAAGAGGACGAGCTCGATGGTATGAGCGTCCCTGATGAGGCCGACAAGCACTCTTCAAAGTCTCTGATGGGCATAATGATCGAGAACCAATGCATGATGATAGATCTGATTCAACAGGTTCACGACACCCTTCACGTCCACACAGAACTTCTTGAGCGCAACAACGAGCTCCTTGCACAGAACAACCACCTTCAGGAGCAGAATCTCAAGGCTCTCGGCAAGCGTCCCCGCAAATGATCACCTCCCCCCTCTCTATCCCTGAAAAAGTTTATTGTTGTTCTTTTGTTTCTTTTTGTTTAAGACTTTGGGACGATGTCCCTGTTTGGAACTTTTGTCTGTAATGAACGTACTCTCTCTTCTTTTGAATGCAGTCCATTACATTTGTGTCTCATTTTGTCTAAACGTTCCTTTCTGTAGTTATGACTTCATGCTTGCATACATTACCACTTGTTCTCCTTTTCGATGATGCCAAAAGGGGGAAGTATAGTTTTGCAGAGATGCGATTGTTTCTAAAGTTATCATAGAAAGCATGTGCTTAGGGGGAATTTCGGCCAAGTCCAAAGGACGCTAGTTAGGAATAAAATAGAACGCACTTGATAGAAGGTGTTGCATGCTACCCTAAGCTGAAAAGAAAATCAAAGTGTAGTTCCTCATGCTAAAAGCTTTACTTCTGTGTGCATTATTTGAAAGAGTTTGTCATCATCAAAAAGGGGAAAATTGTTGGGACGATATTAAGGACGTCAGTCGTTAATATCTAAACCAATAATGATCGTCCCTTGTTTTGATAATGACAAACTCAAATGTATTTGATAAGTTGTCCAAGTGTTGATCTCAGGTAAGTCCAGTGGACGCACATGAGCGAAAAGGACAACAAGTGAACAGCAGTCCCTAAAGCTGTAGGGACGCATGTTACCTGAACTTCCAAGGCTAAACGTAATTGGCGGAGTCCCTGTGCAAGATAGGACGGAGTCCTCATCAAGAAGGGACGCGCGCCAAAATATGGACGAAGTTCAAATTCAAATCAAGGCCGCCCCAACATGATTACATCATCGTCCGGCCTTAGTCCTCAGAAGGAAGCTTCCTTTGTCTGGGCACGTGTAGACAATGCCAAAGACGTCGCTTTCCCAGCGATGGTCCCCTACCCACGCGGAGGCTTCCCAAGCGTCAACAGAGTTGACTTCCTCAAGGAGCTCATCGCACCGTCGATCAAAGACCAAGGCTCTTGCCAAGTCTCAGAGGACGCTAGAGGACAAGAACCGCTTTCGCTATAAATACCCTCTCAAGGGTATGCATAGCGTTGGTGGACTTTGAAGACTTTCTCTCAAGCTCTCCCGGAGGCTTCCCAAGCAAGAGAAAGAAAGTCCAACCACATCAAATCCAATACAAACCACAAAATAGTTAAAGTTGTAGTTTGTCTCTCACAACGTACTGTGAGAAGACGTGAGTGATAGCTTCCTTATAGCTAGAGTGTTAGGTTACTTGTTAGGTTGAAAGGAGTGTTACTAGTGAGGCTAAGGACGGACGCTTAGCTCAGAGAAGTGTAACGACTCGCCTAAGTTGTAAGGACTCACTCTTAATAAGATAAGGGACGGCTATTGAAAATCCTCCAACGGAGGTAGAGGTTTACCCATAAGACTAGTTGGTCTTAGTGGGGTTCCTCTATAAATACTTGTGTCCACTTATCTTGTATTTTGTTAAGTCTCTATTCCGCTGCACTAAAGGACGCCCTTAACTCAGTTAAGGACGCCCTCATTAACTGACTTACGATCCAACATAAGCCAAAAACCATGAATATCCTAACTAAACATGCCCTAAAACACTACCTAACATGTGCCTATCAGAACGCCATGTTGGCGCTGTGGGACTGATTCACAGCTGATCTTGTTTGGACTCCTTTTGACATGTCTGAGATGATCTGATCTGTTGAGTGAAGTCTAGAAAGGTTGGATCCCCTATGAGTAGCATCCCTTGCAGGAGTACACCTAGGGTCCGTCCAATCAGAATCATTGGAGTCAAATCCATCTTCTTCATTGACAGGCTCAGTGTGTTCCCCTTCAGAATGAGTGTCCACATTGTTCCTTTCTTCTCCTTGTTGACTTGATTCAGCAGCATCTACTTGGTTTAGCGACCAAGTTTGAGAGGGCTCTTGCTTTTCACTGGGGACTCCCATTGAAACCTCATCACGAGTTTCAAGGTCGTTCCTAGGAATGTAGTACTTGTCGGAGGAGCTTTTGGGTTCTTCTTCATCATCTTCATCATCGTCCTTTGGAGAGGGACGACATTCTTTCTTACTTGGTTCTTTCTTGTGAGATGAGTTTTCTTTGAACACCACATGGATACTTTCCTCAAGCTTAAGAGTCTTTTTGTTGAAGACTCTATAGGCTTTACTTGTGAGGGAGTATCCAAGGAATATTCCTTCATCAATCCTAGCATCAAATTTGCCGATGTTGTCTTTGCCGTTGTTGTGAATGAAACATTTGCACCCAAAGACTTTGAGATGAGAAATGTTTGGCTTCTTTCCATTGAGTAGCTCATATGACGTCTTTTTTAGCAAGGGACGAATCATGGCTCGATTGATGATGTAGGTTGTTGTGGCCACGGCTTCTGCCCAAACGTGTTTGGGGACGCTGCTGGCCAGGAGCATCGTCCTTGCCATATCTTCTAGCGTCCTATTCTTTCTTTCAACAACGCCATTTTGCTGAGGAGTTCGAGGACAAAAGAAGTTGTGGGAGACTCCTTGTTGGTCACAAAAGTCAAGGAACTCTGAGTTTTTGAACTCCGTTCCATGATCTGACCTTAGGGCTTTCAAAATCGTCCCAAAAGCAACTTCTACTTGTTTGATGAAGATCTTAAACATCTGGAAAGCTTCTGCTTTTGACACCAACCTAAAAACCCAAGTGAATCTTTAAAAATCATCTACAATAACATACATGTACCTTTTTCCTCCATAGCTTAGAGTTTGCATGGGTCCACACAAATCCATGTGAAGGAGTTCCAAGGGCTTCTTCGTGCTTACTTCATTTTTGGATTTGAAGGACGATCTTGTTTGCTTCCCCTTTATGCAAGCTTCGCATTGTTCAATTTGCTCAGGATCAATTCGGGGAAGTCCTCTTACAAGCTCTTGTTGATGAAGCTTAAAGATTGTGCTAGGTCCGGCGTGCCCAAGACGTCGATACCAGAGATCGGCGTCCACAGCAGAGACGGATAGGCACAGCTTGGATGCAGGCTTGAATTTTTGGTTGAAAATGTAGACATTGTTCTCACGAGTCCCTTTGAGAATGACTTGATTTGTTTTCTTGTTGATGACTAGGCATTCCTTAGAGTCAAATGTGACTAGGTTTTCACCTTGATCACAGATTTGAGAGACACTAAGGAGATTGAAACCAAGTCCCTCAACAAGACTAACATTGGACGCTTTAATGGACTAATTCAATTTTGCGGTGCCCGTCCCTTAGATTTTTCCCTTGCTCTTGTTGCCAAATGAGACAGTTCCTCCCGCGGCACTAGATTGGATAGAAGTGAGATGGATCTGGCTTCCAGTCATGTGATTTGAGGCGCCACTATCAATGATCCACGGGCTTCTTCTCACTTCCACCTAAAAAGAAGAGTTAGTTCTTGCGACCCAGGCAAGGTGGTCCTTACCTGGTTCGTTACAAGGGTACAACTCTTTCATGGGCAAGTGATCATATACATTCACATCATTTGGTCTTCTAGCATGCTTCCTAGGAAATTGAGCTTTAGCATTAGGCACACTAGCATGCGTCCTATCAGCAGATTTAGGCTTAGCGTTCTTATTAGCACTTCTAGCCTTTCTCCCATTCTCAAGATCTTGTTCAGCTTAAGACACTCATACTGGTAGTGACAACCTTTGCCACAATGCCAGCACGTCCTATAGTAGTTTCCAAGGTAGTACTTCTTATTGGGACATTAGATTCTATTTTCTTTCATTTTTTCAGGATCAACTACCTTAGATCCTTCTCCCTTTGCAATCTTTTTGTAGATTTTATGGCTAATGGAATTTGTGTAATAGTCCTTCTTTCCTTGCTCACCACTCTCAAGGACTCTTATGTGTTCCTCTAGATTCTTTGTCTTTTCTCTCTCAAGTTCTAGCTCAGTGGTTTTGCTAGCTTCGAAGTCACTGGGAAGAGAATTCCTTGAGCCCGATTCATACCCTAGACCTTTCCTAGCAGGAAAAAAAACAATAGGGTTCATAGTATCGGTCATGGGACTCTTTCCTAGGACCTTCACTTCATCCCTAAGATTTGCGTTCTCAAGTTTCAGGCACACTTCTAACTCTTTAGGGACTTAATTTCTTCTTGAGAGGACTCTAATTTAATGGACATGGTGTTGCAATTTTCACATTCCACTATCAATCATGGATTCGTGAGTTACCTCTTGCTCAACTTTAGAGACGTTCTCTGGAGCGTCTGATGCGTTCGCCTTCGAGGGACTCCAAGAAGGACTCGCTTGGCCAAGGATCTAGGTTACGAGTTGGGCCTTATCCGACTATTGAGGGAAACATAAGGGGGCGGAAGCTGAGTTAGGGAAGGTGGAAGCTGAGTTAGGGAAGGTGGTAGTGGTGGTAGGGAAGCTGGTAGCTGAGGTAGGGACTCTAGTAGCTGCGGTAGGGACTCTGGTAGCTGTGGAAGGGACTCTGGTAGCTGTGCTGCGGTAGGGACGCTGGCACTGTAGTAGGGACGCTGGTAGAGGGATGATGGTAGGGACGCTGGTGGATGTGGTAGGGACGCTGGTGGCGGAGATAGGGACGGTGGTAAGGACTCGACGGGTGGAAGAACTCGCCGTCGAACGAGGAAGCGACCGGAGGTCGGGGAAATGAGGGCGTCGGAGAAGAGGGATAGAAGGATTGATGTTCACGGTTTTGGGGAAGAGATATCACTCGATTCAAGCCAAAACTCATTGATTGCAAACGTAAAGATTACAAGAGAGGAGAGCTCCTTATATAGTGGAGGCTCTTAGGCAACAAAAGGAAACCCTAGCATTTATGGGCTGGGCCTAAAACATGCAAGTCTTGGCCCAATACCCTATGCATACTATAAATGGTCAGACAACTAATCTGACCTAATATTCTTGTCTCTACTACAAAAGGTAATACTTATCCATTAGCTAGCTAGGAAAAGGAAAGACAAAGACTAGAACAAACAAGTCTTAGGAACTCTGCTGAGGACTTTGCTGAGGACTCTGCTCATGAGCTGAGGGACTCTAATGCTGAGGATGCTGGAAGGGAAGCTGCTGGAATTTTTGGGACGCCCTGGTGCAGTCCCTAGGATTGTCCTTGGCAGCAGGCGTCCTCTAGAGATGGGGACTTCTAGGGTGCCGGTAGGGACTCCAGGGCCCCTTCCTCAGGATTGGCTTTAAGGACACTCAGCACCCATGTAGGTGGTTCTTCAAGGACTAACCTAAAGGACTGAGAGGCTCGCCATACAAAAGACGCCGTTGCTTGAGCGATGGCTTTAGCACGAGCTCGAGTAATGGGTCCGTCCGAACGCATTGTCATGGCGTCTTCCTCTTCCTTGGGAGTAAGGGAAGGGATCGCATCATCCTCCCCCCCTTGAGTGGGAAGCGTCCCCGCTTCCTCCAAAAGGTGTTCATCTTCAGGTTCCACGTATGGAGACAATTCCGCGACATTGAAAGTGGCATGGACGGCCCCATAGGAATCTGGCAGCTCAAGCTTGTAAGCATTTGGTCCAATCCGCTCAAGGACGCGAAAGGGACCGTCCCCCCGGTGGTGGAGCTTTGTCTTCCGGGCTGAAGGGAAGCGATTCTTGCGCAAGTGGAGCCAAACCAAGTCCCCAGGCTCAAAGATGAGCTGTTGGCGTCCCTTGTTATGTTGTTTGGCATATTGTTGGGCACGACGCTCAAGGCGTTCCTGCGTCCTCAAGTGCAGCTTCTTGATGTACTCAGCACGGTTGGCCGCATCGAAGTGTTCTCCTTGCTGCAAGGGACGGGGTGAGAGATCAAGGGGAGTAAGCGGATTACGCCCATAGACAACCTCGAAGGGACTCATGGAGTGCGCCGAGTGTTTGGACCTATTATAGCAAAATTCTACAGTAGAGAGTAAGTCCTCCCACCGGCGTGGGTTGTTCTTAAGCATCACTCGAAGGAGTGAGCCTAAGGTCCGATTGGTGACTTCCGTCTGGCCATCGGTTTGGGGATGGAAGGAAGTAGAGAATAGTAGTTTGGTGCCTAACTTTCCCCAAAGCGTTCTCCAAAAATGTCCCACAAACTTGGCGTCCCTATCACTTATGATTGTGCGGGGGATGCCATGGTACTTCACTACGTGTTCAAAGAACAAACAAGCCACGTCTGTTGCATTGTTCGTCGTTGTACACGCAATGAAATGGGCCATTTTTGAGAAACGACACACTACTACAAAGATGGAGTCCTTACCCCTCTTGGACCTAGGCAGTCCCGTGATGAAGTCCATTGAAAGGTCTTCCCACGGAGCATGTGGAATAGGCAAGGGAGAATAAAGTCCATGATTATGGCTAGTAGACTTGGCCTTTTGGCAAGTGATAGAACTCTTGCAATACTTCGTGACATGATGAGCCATGTGAGGCCAAAAGAAGTGTTCACGCAAAGCAGCAAGGGTTTTATTAACGCCAAAATGACCACGGCCCTCATGCGCTTCTTTTATCAAAAGAGTCCTTATGGAAGACTTAGGGACGCAGAGCTTCCCGGCCTTGAATAAGTACCCTTCATCTAGAAAGTAGCCGTCAATGGCATGAGAAGGCGTGGCCTTTTCCATGATGGGACCAAAGAATGGGTCTGAAGCATAAAGCTCCTTTAACATGGAAAAGCCAAGTAAGCGAACTTGAAGGTAAGAAAGGAGGGTGTACCTGCGAGAAAGGGCGTCCGCAACCACATTCTCCTTACCTTTCTTGTGATGGACGACGTAACGGAACGTCTCCAAGAACTCGACCCAGCGTGCGTGTCTTCTATTGAGGTGTGCTTGACTCTTGAGATAAGACAATGCCGCGTGGTCGCTGTGGATGATGAACTCCCGTGGCCACAAGTAGTGTTGCCAAGTCTTGAGGACTCTAATAAGAGCGTACAGCTCTTTGTCGTATGTGGGGTAGTTCAACTGAGCTCCAGTGAGCTTCTCACTATAGTAGGCAATTGGCTTGCGTTCTTGGTGGAGGACGCCGCCTATGCCAACATTTGACGCATCACACTCGATCTCAAAGGGCTTAGTGAAGTCCGGGAGCTGTAGGAGTGGAGCATTACAAAGGGAGTCCTTTAGGCTTTGGAACGCCTTTTCATGATGCTGCTTCCACTCTATGATTGTGCCTTACTTGGTTAAGGCATGCAATGGGGCAGCAAGGACGCTGAAGTGATGGACAAAACGGCGGTAGAAACCGGCGAGTCCTAAGAAGGAGCGGACTTCCGTTGCACTCTTTGGAGTAGGCCAATCCTTGATAGCCTTGATCTTTTCCTCGTCCACTTGTAAACCAACACTAGAGACCACAAAGACAAGGAAGACAGTGGAAGGCTTGCAAAAGGTACACTTAGCCAAGTTGGCAAAGAGTGTTTCACGGCGTAAGCGTGCCAATACCAACTTAATGTGTTCCGTGTGGTCATTGAGATTCATTGAATAAATCAAGATATCATCAAAGTAGACCACAAGGAACTTACCAATGAAGTCCCTAAGGACATGGTTCATGAGTCTCATAAAGGTGCTTGGGGCGTTGGTGAGACCAAAGGGCATGACGAGCCACTCATAGAGACCAAATTTTGTCTTGAAGGCTGTCTTCCATTCATCGCCTTCCTTCATGCGGATTTGGTGGTAGCCACTCTTCAAGTCGATTTTGGTGAACAAGGTGGCACCATGGAGCTCGTCCAACATATCATCGAGCCTAGGAATTGGATGCCGGTATTTGATGGTGATGTTGTTGATTGCACGGCAGTCCATACACATGCGCCAGGAGCCATCCTTTTTAGGGACTAGAATGACGGGCACGGCAGAAGGACTTAGGGACTCTCTTACATAGCCACGCGCAAGGAGTTCTTGCACTTGCTTTTGGAGTTCCTTGGTTTCATCTAGGCCAGCTTTGTAAGGAGCTCTATTTGGTAGAGAAGCCCCGGGCATCAAGTCAATTTGATGCTCAATTCCACGTAGTGGAGGAAGTCCTGGGGGAAGGTCGTCAGGGAAGACGTCCTTAAAGTCCTCTAGAAGGGAAGCCACGACGCTAGGGACGGCCGGATCATTAGGGACTGTGCTAGAAGATGTGAGGGACATCGGCACCAACAAGAAGCAATGGGCACGTCCTGAAAGTGGCGGTTGAGATGGGGACGAACGTGTGACCAACCCACGGGGTTCAACCGTGCCTTGAAGGGACGCGCTTGTTTTGGGAGTTAGGGACGCTTAGTCCGAGGGACTCCTTTTGGGGACGGCTTTGGGACGCTGTTGTTGGCCATCAAATAGGGACGGCTTTGCATCCGAGGTGTTGGCCGAGTTGCGTTCCTTGCGCGCCCGTTCTTCTTCAATTGCCTTAGCGCGGTCACGTTGTACCTGATCCTGCAATATTTCACTAGGCAACATGGGTAAGAGTTTGACGCGCTTCCCGTGGTACGTGAACACATAAGTGTTCAAGAATCCATCGTGAAGGACGCGCCGGTCGAAAGCCCATGGGCGTCCCAACAACAAGTGTGTGACGTCCATAGCAACGACATCACAAATTAAGGTGTCCGTGTAAGGACCAATGGAAAAGGTGATCATGCATTGGTGAGTGATTTGGGTACCTGTGGAGTTCAACCATTGTAGTCCATAAGTGGCAGGGTGAGGAGTTGTTTCCAAGTTAAGGTGTTTGACTACCTTTTCATTGACAAGGTTGGTGCAACTCCCGGAGTCAATAATCACACTAAGGCTGGTGGAACCAACCAAAGCGCGAGTATGGAAGAGATTTTCACGTTGGTCCTGTAAGGATCCTTTCAAAATAAGTGCCTTCCTAGCAACCAACCCAAGGCAGTGGCCGGAGTCCATTGGTGCTGGGGCACAATCAAACTCTTCTTCTTGGGGAACAGCATAGGAGTCCTCATATAATGGCTCTGGTGGGACTTCTTCCTCATCTAAGGACTCATATCCCCCTGTGGTTGTGGAGAACAACACTTTCTTTTTGTTGGGGCAGTCCTTTTGATAGTGTCCTCGTCCACCACAAGAGAAACAC